>CM024239.1:8546492-11046492 GCA_013421045.1 Propylea japonica
AGCGGTTTTTAATAGCTTATCGTGTGATGACTGCTTCAGTCTATCGCTGGACATAAGATCCAACCAGGCTTGCTCTCTCTCCATGTGATCTCTGAGATTGATAGATTCTGAAGTCTCTTTGACCAGAACTTCGAAAATTTTCTCTAATACACTATCTTCTAAATGTAATTTACTAGATACGACTAGACGACATACAAAACAAGCTAAGGTTATTTCTTCGTTATCCTGAAAAAAATAGATAATTAGTTATGAAAAATAATGAAAATGTTTAATTGCTTACAGAAAACTCAGGAGGTGTGACGATTTCCATCAAAATATTAACTAATCTTTTTCTGTGTAATAAACCCATCTCTCCAGAGAACTCCGCTTCAGTAAAGGCTAATTCTATAACATTCAGGCATTCTCTCAAGTTAAATTTCAACAAACTCCTCAAGTAGGGGTACGTTTTTTCATCTTCAGTACCATTAATGGAATGTAAAGTTTCCAAACATCGAAGAACGTCAAACTTTACCTATTGAAGGAAAAATATTATTATTTTATACACCCAAATGTAACATTATACCAATATGGAAAATCAGAAACAATGCAGATCAGAGAAAGAACTTTGTCGTTCAGTTGAACAAAGGTATATTCGAAAGATTTGCATGTTACGTTTATGACATAATGAATGATCAAGTGGATATAATCTCAGAGTAAGAAATGAATAGAGATGCCCCTAGGCGTGAATAGTACCGCATTGTAATCAACCAAGCTCTAGAGTGAGATAGAATAAAGCATTTCGCTGCAGCACTGGGGTGAAGTGAACAATAGGTTAGGTTTTCATTTGTACAATTCCTGCATATAATACAACATTTTCATAACTTTGCCTTAGCTGTAATCTCTTAAGCAACAGTAAACTGCCACCAAGTCAGTAAAATAATTCAGTTTATGAACGTCAAATCGAAATGAAAATGTAAACACAACGCATCTAGAAACTGAACACTAACAGATGATGTTGCCAAACTGACAGAATCGTCTGTAAAGCCGGTCCCAGACAATGCGTGCATTCGGCGAATGTGCCTTCGTAGTTCGCCTTCGGGTACCCTCCCACACACTGCGGCAATCGCGAAATGTTCGACATTCGTTTCTCTTTTGACAAACGTTGGCCAAACGGCCTCAGTATAGAACAGTAACGGAGAGCAGTCAGTAGTGTTTTTTAAAACACCGTGAAATCACGTCGCTTAATTTGGCACTTCTCTGACTGAAGACAGAATCGGCAATCTACTACGCGTAGATAAACACACTGTCTGGGAGCTAACGCGAATGAGCGCGTATGTACTTCGTCTTCCTTCGATTCGTGCCGTTTTACCGACAAGACTTTGGATAGCAGGCGAATGTCAAATGATACCCGAAGTTGAGCTCCCACACATTACGCGAAGCACCGCCAATGCCGAACATTCGTCAAATACACGCATTGTCTGGGACCGGCTTAAGAGACGCAAGCCGTAAGTATCAGAGAAGGGGAGCAGTAGACCAATTATCCCAATATGGAATAAAGATACGGCACGATTTTGCAACGCCGGAATGTTGTTCGCGTGCATAAACAGATTCTACTCGGCTGCATAACAAATGCGTGTAGGCATCTCTAAATTTACTTTACAACAAAATAATTGGTATCAGATCATTAATTTCGTCAGAAACGTAGCACGTAAATCTTTCGAATATACCACTATTCAACTGGACAGTGAAGCTCTCTTTCTGATGTTTTGAATATTGGATGTTTCTCATGTGTATTTTCCAAACTGATACATTTCCAAAATCTCAATAAAAATTTAATAATCGCACCCTTGTTATGTCTTCTTTTGGTATATTGCCACTAGGATAACCCAAGCCAGCAAGGCAAGAGGAAACAAACACCAGCATTGTGTTTCCTAATCGTAAATTAGCAGGAGTGAGTTCGGATAAAAATTCAGTCAATGGGCTAGTATAGTCTCCAAGTGTTTTTGTTGTTATATGAATCCAGGCATTATATAATTTATACCTTTTACATATTGTCAGGACCTGAAATATATTCGAAATGAAGGAAGAATGCATGAATTTTACCTATAACAGGTAAAAAATGGATAATTCATCTCATACCTGATGAAGGTCCAAACAGCTTATCTCCAACATCAAGAGGACGTTTTCCAAAGTTTGCACATCTTTCTTTTCCAAATGACTAACTAAGCACTGGGCAATGTAAGGACTTAGAGTAGTAAGTTTTCCATTGACAATATGATCTGTTAATAAAAAATAGTACCAGTCTTGATTATAATAATCATTTGAAATCGCTTCCCACAATTCATTGCATAGAAAATCACTGTAATGAAAATGATTAAGAAATAACTTTTTGTATCTTCCAAATATTGTTACATTATGATTTATTAATAATATTTGATTTCATAAAGAAGATTTTAATTCATTCAAAACGGGCATAAGTTGAAATAAACGAAAAATTTTGGGCGTTTGGGATGGTTCAGATTCAGAAATTTTCCTGCAGTTGGTATCTAGGTTATTTATCTACACTGCAACTTAACTGCTGTATCGATTTGAATGAATTTTTGGGTATGAATTAATTCATACATTCAAATAAACGCAGGACAACGTCTTTCGGCACCGCTGGTAGTATACAGGGTGATTTTTTTAAGTGTTTCAGTAGACGTTTTCGAGGAACGAATTGTAATACAGATTCAAGATTTTGGATTTTCGTTTTAGAGTACATGAACTTCAATTGTAAAATATTTTCAAGAGGAATCTACTTCCGGTTTCACCGGAAACGAATGTAACTTCGTATTTCAAATGCAACACCCTGTATATTTATACATATTCGAATTCATTCGTTTAATTCTACACTGATTGATGTATGATATGTGCAACCACTCAAGCGGTTCTTGAATTATAGCCTGATTATCAAATTTTCTGAAAAAAAGGTTGTCACAAATTAGTGTCCATATCTTCAAAATCCCTCATTACAAGAATTCTTTTTGCGAAAGTGGAACAAAAGAAAGTACGCTGATACTGATTCTTGTATAACTTATGAGGAATATTATACAGGGTGTCTGAAAAAGAACCAAAGTGAGCCTCAATAAAACTATGAAATCTCACTTTTTTCAAATGGCAACCCTATAATTTTGTAATTCCAATCGATGCTCGTCAAAAACCAGTTATGGTGTCCCGAACATTTCATGCCTCTAAATTAGTGTTTTGCCGTTATTCAATAAAATTCGAATTTTACGATTAAAGACAGGTTTCGCACAGTTTGTAAGCTTGCATTTTGAAGTAGGCTATGTTAGAAACTGTCATTCTTACTTTTCTTACAGATCAAGCACTAAGCAAAACATGCAATAATAATTTCACTGGAATGATATATCAAGGGTATACCTTATTTGCGGCAAATGTAACAAATTCCTAGAAAAGGTAATTAGAAATTTAACGAACGAAATTCACATTTATTGACTTCAACGAAATCAAAGTTCAGGAGGTACCGTAAAATGGGGCGAAGTCGGACAGTAGGGGTTGAAAAAGGACACTCGGTCTTGCCGTACTGGAAGCCTTAACCCTAAACGGACTCGAGTGAATACAGTAATAGATAATGAATGATCTCTTAGTTTAAAACTATCACAAAAACTTTTTGATACTTCCTGAACTTTGATTTCGTTAAACTGCCCAGTGCCCTTTCTAATATTTTGTTACATTCACCATAAATAAAGAACATATTCAATACATCACTGTTACTGTAATTCATATTTTGCATAGTGCCCGATTAATTAAAAAAGTATAAATGACAGTTCTCTGAAATGCATTATAAATCAACAGAGATAGCTTTCTTGAAAACTTCTATCCTAATTCCTAATAAATCTATGGTTAGACTAAAAAACCTTGATTCAATCCTGAAATTCGAATTTTATTCAATAACGGCAAAACTACTGATTTTAGAGGCATGAAATGTTCGGGACACCCTAACTGGTTTTTGACGAGCCATCGATTGGAATTACAAAATTATAGGGTTGCCATTTGAAAAAAGTGAGATTTATAGTTTTATTGAGGCTCAATTTGGGGCCCTTTTCAGACATCTTGTATAATATTTCCTCATAAGTTATACAAGAATCAGTATCAGCGTATTCTTTTGTTCCACTTTCGCAAAAAGAAATTTTTGTAATGAGGGATTTTGAAGATATGGACACTAATTTGTGACAACCTTTTTTTCAGAAAATTTGATAATCAGGCTATAATTCAAGAACCGCTGAGTGGTTGCACATATCATACATCAAATCAGTGTAGAATTAAACGAAGAATTCGAATATGTATAAATATACAGGGTGTTGCATTTGAAATAACGAAGTTACATTCGTTCCGGTGAAACCGGAAGTAGATTCCTCTTGAAAATATTTTACAATTAAAGTTCATGTACTCTAAAACGAAAATCCAAAATCTTGAATCTGTATTACAATTCCTTCTTCAAAAACGTCTAATGAAACACTTAAAAAAATCACCCTGTATAAAGTTATAATATTAACTCAAAATATACTTACACCTTATTCAATTTGACACAACATTTCACGGCAGCAACCAAACTTTCCTTATCTACAGTATTCTGGTTCAAACTCTCGAAATACTTGAGTAGAAGATATGTTGCAAATCTTTCTTTGTTGGTTCCTTCCTCTGCAGCCAGGTTTAGAGCTTCTGTCCATCTGCCTTTGTCACTTAAATACATAATTCTTTCAGGCCAACTCCTCAATTTCACCATATGAACAGCTTTAGTACCAAGAAGGAGTAACTGATCCCCTCTAGTGGAAATACTGTTATAACATGCTCTTTCACCTAAAAATCATGGATTTATGATAATTTGATTGGAAAAAGACTATCCCAAGAATCAAGATTGTCGGATTTCTGCATATAGGAAGAATTCTTAGTTTTCTGAATAACTGAATTGAAGTATCGATAACCTCATTTTGTTTTAATTAAACAATACAAGTAAAGCATTTCTGCGTAATTCAAAGTGAACCCTAAAAAAGGACATTAAAAAAAATCTACAAAGTCTGTATCTGCTTGTGCGAAAGACTTTCTTACATATCTGGTCAAGTAATACTGAATTTTGAGAGCTTTACATGGCCGGTTCATTGATTCGATTTAGTTTACCTGCTAGAGAAAACGCTTCGCTCACACATCCTCCCAGAGCAAGTGCTTTAAAATGTGCGGAATTGTAGACCAACTCAGCACTGCCCAATTCCAACAGTTCCAGTTCTTTTTGTGTCCGAACATCTAACAGATGAAGATTTTCGCTTGTATCAATCAGTGCTAGATGCTGAGATCCAAGCCATTGGATAGCAATGGACGAATAAGGGAGTTGAATATTCCTCAGGGACATCAATTTTATATTTTTTGTTCCTTGTATTATCAATCGCGTAAAGTTCAATTCATTTCCCCTTCCCCAGGCCAAAACAGGTTGGTACATTTTTCCTATTGAGACAAGTTGCCAAGATATTTGTGGCAATGAAGTTGATATTTTGGGAAGGGGCTGACTGAATAAACATTTCAGTTGGGGACGAACAGAAATCACAATAACCTGGAAATAAGTAGGATATCATTGATGTAAAAAAAAATGTTTTTTGAACCCACCTTTGACATTGTGGCCATGGCTACTAACACATTTCTAGTGAGGAAATGTAAATCATAACCATGCACTAGAGGTTCAAAAACGCAAACTTCTCCTGTGGCACCAGAGAATAAGCATCTTGAATCCCAAGATCTTACTCCCAGTCTTCTATTGAAACTCAAAGAGAAAACACATCCTGAAGAGTCTCCACAAATGGCCAAATTATTCATAAAAGTAAACCGCAAATGAAGGACCGCAGATTGGGGTGCGTGTGCATCTGGCAATCTTCTCAACACATCTCCGTTAGTTGCATCTATCATAAGTATGAAACCTCTTTCATAACTGAAAATTATTATTATTATCATTATTCCGAAATTGAATTCGATATTTAGGATAAAATACCACTATTTAAATCTATGGGAGATGATTACCTTCAGTAGGGTCCTGTAGCGGTCTTAGAAGAACAGGAGATTCAAAAATCATCACTTGGAATGCCAGACCTGGTGTAAAACACCCTCCTGGCCCAAGAGCATGAATTAAGTATTTTGTATCTAAATATTGAAGGTATTTATTAGAATAGTTTTAAGTTTCAATTTTGTAAAAACGGCGAGGCAGGGTTTTTTCTACTGAGGTTTTTCCCTGTGCTCTGGTATCATACGACAGAATAGTATGGTACCCCGTTTTGCACCAACCTCAGCTAGGGACTTTTTTGTTTCATGAATTGTATTTGTTAGCTCTCAATTCAAAAGAATATATATATATAGGCATTTTGAAATACTGACTTGACTAAATACTGCAATAGTAACAGAACACCCTTCTCCAGTTGTTTTTTGACATTTGTTTCATGAACAATACCCTCAAGTTCAGCGAAAGGTTACTTAAACTTCAGTTTTTAAAGTTGTGAGCCTTGCTCCCAAAGCATGTCAGATGACAAGAAAAGAACAATAGTGTACTTTGTACTTGGGGATCGAAACTTTCATTTCTTTTGATATTTCAGTACATTATCACTTTTAATTTAGTCTATTCTGAATAATAATTTTATCACAACAGCATGTATTATATAGTCCGTTCACAAAAGGTTGAGCCGTCGGTTGCCATGGAAATTTGGCATATTTCACTGTGTATATTGAAATGTTAGGTTATGTTCTTTATTTTCTTGTCAGATTGATACGCAATGTTGTCAATATTGCATAGAGTTGTCTGATAACTCGCAAGCTCGTCGGACGAGGCCGGGTACATTAGGCAACGTTGACTTTATTTTACGTTATGTCAGCAAATACTGCCAACTATGCGCTCAACCTTTCGTGAACGGACTATAAATAAAAGTTCAGTAGAAAATTATGCTTCAGCAAGTTCATTTCTCTAAAGTTACCTACCCCGCTAATAATCTAGTAGAATCTAAATTGAAAGCAAGAGCTGAAATAGCACCTTGATCACCAGTATTTGAATCGTGACAACACCAACATAAGCTTTGCTCAGGATTGAAATTTAAAATGTATCCATGTGAAGTTCCAACAGCAATGTATTTCAAGCTGTTTGTTATTACTGTAGGCATTCCTGCTGACACTCTCTCCTACAAAATAAACCTTAGATCATTTTCTTTTTTTGAAATTTCAATCATTTACCCCCGCTGAAGTGATCTGGGCAGATATTCCTTGTAGAATACAATAAGACAGTACAGACTGAGCCTTTACTTCATTGCTTTGAAAAGAATGAAGGGAGGCATTGTCAACACTTCCTTCTTCCGATTCCATATCCCATAGTATACTCTCCAAAGAGGGAGTAGCCATTGGAGGAATATCAAATTCAGAATCATTGATCTTGAAATGAAGAAAATATTCTAGTTAAATCATCAAATACAAAACCGGCAGGATATTACCTTTAAATTTATATCTAGCAGTGAGTCTGTATCTTCCCCTTCACAATCAGTACTCATTTTGATTTTTATTGATGGTACTAATACCAAAAAAGGTTCAGTTTATTATCAATTCGCCTATAATATTTCTGATTAGATCTCTAGATAGTTTTATGAGGATGAAAACTAACTATACGAGTATTTGGTATATAATAAAATACCTCCTAGTCAATTCATTATTTTGACCAATTAGTACACACACTCCATTTGATCTGCAGAAATCCTTAACGTAACTAGAAGGTAGAACATTTATTTCGTTGGAACAAAAATTGCTGAATTAACTTATCAAAATAATCACAATACATATTAATTTACAATCCTTTCCTCCCTTTTTATTTTGACAAGTGAATGAAACTTAAGAACTAAGGTTATGATTTTGACAATTGACATATGTCATCGAAAGGATCTACAACAAGGCGTGGTCATAGAAGTATATTTCCTCTATGGGCGTGGTTTGGCAAAAATCGCTGCGACTAGAATTTTTAAATTCTGAGAAAGAACTGATTTTAGAAATTTTTAAATTCTTCTGTATATTGTATATTTGAGACTGGAGATAAATATCCAATACAATAAAATACTATTTTCATTCGAATAATTTGAACTTGCCAACAGAACATTTTTGCAAAAATTCATTTGGAATAATGGGATGGGTATGGGTGAGCTTCCAGTAATCCTTCGAAAACTGCATTAATTAGTCTCAACGCAATTAAATATTTTGATTAAACATATTAGTCTAGAATTGCATCGATAACTTTATTTTATTATTAACCTTTTTTCATAATCTGTAATGAAAAGAAGTACTATTTTGTTGTGACAATTTTATTCAAATTGAATAAGATAAAATACATTCACAAATATATTCAAATGAAATATCACATTTTATATATATATATATTTAAATTTGTCAAAATTAATATAAAATAAGAAGTCAATCTGCTATTTGATTAATAAGTTCAAACTAAGGGTGTGTAATGGGCCTTACAATAAACTGAAACAAACAGAAATTTGAAATTAGTTTTAATCAAAAAGAGTAAAAACCAACATGTGACTTTGTTATTAGCGATAGTAGCCAGTGCTGTCGTTTTGAAAGAACCTCATTTAAAAAATGAATAAAACAAAGAATTTAAAAGATATTTCTGAACGAGAAATAACTATAATATGATTAACTTAACTCTCTGAATTGGTTCTGAGGGGCAAAATTAAAGCCTAGAAATAATCAGTATAAACATAAGAGCAACATAACTGATAGAAAGATCAGTGATATCTGAAATATCAAATATTTAAATGGTAAATAAAATTCAAATCAACGGTGAAGCTTTGTGAAATCCATCCTGAAAGTATCACAAAAATAAAATAATTACACTAATATTACATACCTATGAATTCTGAAACATTATCATTTTCGCCGTCTGCTCTCATACTTCCAGTAATCTCATCATTTTCAACCATTGGCATGAATAAATTGACAAATTCAAAACTATAAGGGGGTCCAATTGTTTCCAGAACCTAAAACCATAAACTAATGATTATTTCTGCAAAGTATCTAAATAAATATTAGAGAACGCTCGGTATAATTTTATATTCTGTAAAGAATAAAGAGATGAAAAAAATCAAACTCAGAAGAAGAAGTTATAACTACCAGTAACTTGAAAAAACTAACCTCTGTAACGAAATATCTTATCAAAGATACATCAGTATCTCCTTTCTGCCAACACTGCTTGATATATTTTACAACAGGAACCACACAACCAGAACACAAGAGGTTCACCATTCTATCCAATACCATTTTTCTCATTTCGAGCTGAAATTAGAAATTTTGATTGAAAAAGAGCAACAAACTGAATACAATTACAAGATATTGAAATGCCTTATCAAAACTCAAGGAGTTTACATGACAGAAGAATATTCTAAACAACTGTTCAGTACCATCTATTTGTTATAATTGAAACATTTCTTGAGGGCTACAACTTAGATGAATATGTAGGACATACCTGCACTAATATTTCCAGTTCATCCTGTTTGGATTCAAATAATCTAATAAGTAATTCTAAAACTTGGTCGTGTAACAAAGGATGGCATGTGACAACTTCATCAAGAAGTGCCAAATGAATGGGGGTTTGCTCAGTCGATAATTTAAAATAACTTGGTTCTGTAACAGTACATTCCACCCATCTAATAATACCAATAGAAACCACAGGAAATCTAAAAAAAAAATTAAATTAAAATAAGTATATTTTCTTGGAATGCAGGTTAATCCATCGGTTTAGGCATGAAAGATGGCGGCGGTCCGCCAAGTGACAGCAACGTTGCCAGGTACGACGATTATTCTTGTATTTGAAGAATCGATTGAATGCCCTCTCGATTTGTTATATTGAGGTTCCACTATACAATTCAAATTAATTTTTACTAAGTCTATTCAAGTGAAATAGCTGGCTTTAACTTTTTCGAACGGAAATGTGAATATATATTTTTTTGCGTGAGTGTAGGTTTTCCTTGCTTAGTTGTTTCCTTCCTGAGCATATACTAGTATTCTGTGACTAGCACTTCGAACTAAGTAACTCTAAAATAAATCAATTGAATTGTTTTATTTCTTTCCATATAGTGAATACATCTTGAAAATTCTAATTGAAAAAAAACATTTATCAATTTCTTCATCACCTATGTGAAGAATAAAATATATTGTACAATTTAACATTATATTTCAAAATGTGGCTTGATTATATTTCAATTTAAAATTATTTGTAACCAGGTTGTAAAAAGCAAAGAAAATCCCGAACACTCTGAGAATTGAACAATTCTGAGTAATTGCGTAATTTATTAATTTTTGGATCCAACTGGTCGTGTTTATTTCCTTCTTAAATCTTCCCTTCAGTAATAATTGCGCAGATCATCTGAGTAGACAATATTTGTTAAAACTAATTTTATAATTTCTTTTCAAAAGAATTCGTAAATCCTAGTTACAAGTCAACATTCGATGCCAAAGATATGGCTTTTGCACAATCTGGCAACCAAAAGGACGTTTAGCACTCTCCGCGCATGCGTCATTCCGTTGTCAACAAATCGCCGCTATCTTACATGCCTAAACCGATGGTTTACCGAACGCAGAAACAAATTGAAGGATTCTTCAAGAGAAGTAATTAAATTTACAGAAGTAATTATAACTTAATACTTTTCCTATAATTGCCAATGATGAAGAGCAATAATTTAGATTATACACTTATAAATATCAAATCGACTTACTTCAAACACTGATATATCGTACCAAGATCAGCCAAAAGTTCGGAACTTCCCTTATTGGTGTTACAAATTTTGTGAACAGTCTCAATAGCTTTAATCGTAGGTTGAAGCTCATCCTTAACCTGTGTTCTCTTCTGTCCCTTCTTTGCCTGGACTTCTACCACACTTGCAGCATATGCCAATAAATGAATATACTTTGGTTTATGATCAGGGTTAAGTTTTACTCCTGCTCGAAACAAGGAACCAACAAGAAGTTCTGTAAAAAAATGTTTAGTATACAGGGTGTCCCGGAAAATGTGGGATATCTCTCGGATTCAGATAGAACATAAAAAAATAAGATGACAAGTTCCCATAATTTTTTTCCTAGCGGCCCTCCCTACGAAGATACGACCTCCTAAATGACGCCACTGGAAATCCATTTTAGTGGAATAAGTTTCAAACTACTCGATATAATTTGATGAAATCAACACACTCAAATTTCAATCAGCTTGTTCATTTTACCAGGAGCGGACTGGGTTGTACATTTTAATGCTTACATTTTTAGCACCCTGTATGATAAGGTGCTAAAAAAACAAATTTGGATACCTTGAACATTAACCTGAAGAAAAGGTACTCTTGTTCAGTGTCGATAAAATTAACCGTTTTCGAAAAAAAAATAATGAAAGAAGTAAGTCATTGAAATTTATTTCACTAAAATGAATTTCCTGTGGCGTCATTTAGGAGGTCGTATCTTCGTAGAGAGGGCCGCTAGGAAAAAAAATATGGGAACTTGTCATCTTATTTTTTTATGTTCTATCTGAATCCGAGAGATTTCCCACATTTTCCGAAACACCCTGTATATCGCTAGAACAACAATTTTTCAAATCAAGGGATCAGTTTGGGAAGTTACTGGGCTACAACCTCAGATCAATGAAGAAACATAGATAGGCCCTGCCAGAGGTAAGCAGAGGCAAACATGAGGAACAGATGTCTATGTTTATATTCCCCCCTGCTTTTTTTAAACATTAATCTAACTTTGTTTTGTGGAACAAACACGTTGAGACTCAAACGAATAAAGCCAATGTTATATTCTGGTCTACTCGAGGGTGCTGGGTAATGGATGGGGCTTCAAACCGCACTTATGCACTGGTTGTATACTGCCGTGGTGAGGCCTATCCTGACCTACGCCTCTGTGGTGTGGTGGCCTTCCATGGAGAGGGCGTCACCAGAACATTATGACTAAATGCCAGAGGAAAGCTTGTTTAAGTATTACAGGCGCTCTGAGGTCTACCCTACCAGCGATGGAATGTCTGCTGGGTCTCCCTCCTTTGCACCTAGTTGTGAAGGAGATGGCTATGAAGACAGCTCTAGGAATCTGGGAACGGAGACAATGGCGCGATGGGGGGACTCTTCACTGGGCACGCGAGGGCTCTCAAATGGTTAAGGATGCTCACGCTCCCCTTCTCCAAAGAGGTGACCGCGGGCACTAAGTTCAACTTCGACGAACCCTACAGGGTAATTGTTCCCGACAGAGACCTATGGTCTTCATCGAACTTGCTTCTTAGTCCAGAGGTCCCACCTGGTTCACTGATGGCTCTGTCACAGCAACAGGGTCTGGGCCGGTATCGTGGGTCCTCACTTCAATCAGGCTATCCCTCTGGGGAAGGACTGTTCCTTGTGCAGGCTGAGCTATTTGCGGTTCTTGCATGCGCCTGGAAAATATTCGCAGGGGATACTCTGGCCAGCACATTTATATTATGTTGCGATAGCCAGGGAACTCTGAAATCTCTATCCGATGTTAGAGTTGATTCTCATTTGGTAGAAGAATGCAGGGAAGCTCTGCGTGGGCTGGGCTCTGATAACTTTTTGAAGTAATCTGGTGTCCGCTCATGCGGATATACCTGGTAACGTCAAGGCAGATGAACTGGCTAAGCGGGGAGCCGGATTGCATTTGTTGGTCGAAGCCTTCGCTGCCAATCCGTCGCACATCTGTCAGAAGTTTCTTCAGGAACTGGCTGGACATGGAATTTTCCTCGGATGGAGCGCAGGGGTGGGCCTGAGGTGGGCCTGAGGTGGTCGAGGATTCTCATGAGAGACCGTCCTCGCGATCTGAGGTCAATAGGCTGTTTGCTGGAGAGGAAACAACTCGTCTGGTGACTGTGCATTGACTGGTCACCTGTTTAACAAGCATTTGAAGAGATGGGATTGACGACTGCTCCCTATGCCGGTGGTGCAGGAGTACTGATGAACGGTTGAGCATATTGTTCAACTGTGGAAACCTTACTGAGTTAAGGTCACACACCTAGGAAATCCAACACCTTCTATTCCTATGTGAAGGACCACTCCTGGCAGGCTCGCGACGTTTCTGTTTTCGTTCTGAGGAGCTGAGTCTCTAGGAACGATGCGGGTGAACAATGGGCCACTAGGCCTCAGTTCGGCCGGTAAGGCACCGCACAGAGAAGAAGAAGAAGAATCTAACTTTGGGTATTCTTATGATTTTCAAGATATTTGGACCAAAGATTCTACATTTCAATGTGCTGTGCAGTGATATTGAAGTGCATTTTCTACAGAAAAATGCCGAAATACATACTGTAATATTTGCAAGATATGTGAAGAACATGATTGAATACAAACAACAACATTCCAGAGTTGGGTACAGTAGCGTGGGTGGATTATGGGTAGTAGGTATTGATTCAATAATGTTTCTCTTATTCTGCAATCTATTAATTAGATAATATACAGTCGCCAAAAACCATAAGGTGGATGCGACTTTTTTCTTGAAAGAATTCCTATTGATCTCAGTTCATAAAGAAGTTATATTTATTTCGTTTTAGTACCTCTCAAAAAAGCACGACTCTGTCTTTTGTTTTTATTGAAGTGTCGAATTTCAAAACAAAAACAAACATTTGCTTTGAATATCTTATCCTCAATTAAGTCCACTGATATTGCGCTTGGTGGCTATCTATTTTTCTTCATTGCTCTGAGGTTACAAAAGGCGAATTTTGGCGATGTAACTACAGCTTACCATAGTTACATAAGAGGTTTTCGGAAACTTACTCGGTCACTAACTCGGGTTGAATATTGACAGCAAATGAACTGTTTATCTGTCAATATTCAACCCGGGTTACTGATCGAGTAAGTTTCCGAAACCCCTATAGTTCATACACGTATGTTCTGTGAAATCATCACGTGATAGTTCCATAGTTATGTGAGTTGACAGAAAATATGTGTATTAACTGTCATGTATGTAACTATGGTAAGCTATAGTTACATCGCCAAAATTCGCCTATAGTTGACAGAAAATATGTTTATTAACTCTCAACTACACTTAACTATGTAACTATGGTACGCTGCGGTTACATCGCCAAAATTCGCCTAAACATGATAGATAAATTGGCTAGGTTAGGTTAGGTTAGACAGGTATACTGGTTAAGTGGTTAGTGGCTGTCAGTGATAAGTAACCAAGTATGTTTCTAAAGCAGATTGATAGCATGTGAAAAATTTTTGAAAGGCTAAAGAATTCAATATTTCTGCTGAAGCATTTAGCCTATCTTAATTTTTTTTTATTTGGAAGTTATCATGTTAACCATTCCTCCTATAACAAGCTGTTTCAAGTATATTCTATTTTTTTATCAGGCTTGCAGTAATTCAATAATTTCCAACTCACCTAGGAATTGAGGTGTCCTAATGAGATCAATTGGTGGGGGTTCTGGATTATTATAATTTCTGTACAATACAGATATGTCAGCCGGATTCAATGTGTTTTTAGATAACATTGATGTCAAGGCTTGACTAGCCTGAGGAAATGCAGCAGCTCCATTTAGAGCCATTGTAATAGGAGTCACATCATTTCCACTGAAAATTGAATAATAACATTGAAGGAAGTACCAAGAATGATTAAATAAGTTATGATGATAAAATTTATTCAATGAGTTTCTATCTGAAGACAGGGTATAAATCTCAGATCAACAAAACACCTTGATAGGCCCCAAGCGTGATATCGAAATAATTAATTTGAAGACAAGATATACAAATCAAATGTTTGTTTTTGTTTTGACAGTCCAAAGGCAGAGTCATGCTTTTTTAGGGGTAGTGAAAAGGGATGAATATAACGTATTCATAAATGATATCAATAGTAATTTTTTTTAAGAATAACCTTATGGTTATGAATTTTGCTGAAGTAAATTAACTTCAATATTACTGCAAGGCATATTAAACAGTAGAATCACGAAAGTTGCCGCAAATATCTAGGAAATCATGAAAAAACCAAAGTTAGGTTAATGTTTATAAACAGCAGGGGGGAATATAAACATGAAGATCTTGTCCTCATTTTTGCCTCTGTTTACATCTGAAAGGCCTATCTATGTATTTTATTGATCTGAGGTATAACTGAAAAAACTCACTTTTTTTGTGCACATTTAGTTATTTCCTGGGACAATCTTTTCATTATGCTGCCTCCTTTTACTTCTTTAGCCAATACATGAATTACAACTTGACTGTATACATATGTATGTTGGCCATGGCAAACCATTTTCTGAGAAAAAAGTGTTGAGAATTCATTTAGATGAGTAAATTCAGCTCAAATCTTCATTAATATTACTTACAGCACATTCTCTGCTAGTATTTTGCCAGTTTTCTGGATTTCCAAGAAAACTAGATATTGAAGTTTTGAGAACCCTCGAAAACACTTCAAGTTGTTGAGCTGCTGTAGAAATACTTGTGATTTCTCCTTGGAAACCTGCATCCGATATTAGCTGTAAATTGAATCAAGGTGATATTTTCCACTGATACTTAACAGAAGAGCAATTGAATAATTTTTACAAGGAATTAAATAAAACTGTGATTATAGCTTTGTTTCAAATTTTACCTTTATCGTGAAATTTAACATCAAACAATCAGGATATTCCTCTGCTAAGCGATAGATTAGAGATCTCCAAGTTGGATGATCTATCAGCTGTGTAAGCCATGCAGGTGTTTCTCCTACTTCTGTGAAAATAGTATCTGCTTTTTTCGGATCAAAAGTTTTAAGAATCATATCCTTCAAATGATTCTCAACCATGGCCTGTACATCTTGGACTTTCACCCCTGAAAGATTAACCATTCCTTTATATCTATGCTGAAGATCTTACACCATAAAGAATATCAACAATATTGATTGGAAGAAGAATCATCATCCTGAATCCCATTCAATGTGCTATTAGTAAACAACATAACATTTAGCAGAATCATATGTACTGAACATCCACTGTCGTAAACAGCTACATCTAAAAGATTGCTTCTCGCTCACCTCCTATTATAAGCCATTCAGCTATTAAATTGGCCATTTGAGCAACAGCTGTATAATTTGAAGATAACTCCTCAATCACTTGGAGTGGATTCCCTCTGTATTGAAAATACCTCTTGAGTTGGGTGAATATACCTGGTTCCATGATATAATCAGGGGTGGCAAATTTCTCGGCACATTCCTGCAGTACCACTTCTGGATTTTCGATTTCATCCCCAGGATCTGACTGAAATATATCGATTGCATTAAGCAGAAGATACTTTTCATAAATATTTACCTCTGTCTCCATTCTGTCCCCATCCCAATTTGGATCATCATATTCATCTTCCATTGTATGTAAAATAAGAGTTGAATGAGTATTAAAGAAAAAACGATCTGATTGAGTACCACATCAATCAGACAATTTATCGTGCATCCCTAAAGCTGGAAGAAATTACATGTATTTAAAGAAACTCAAGAAAGCTCGAATAGTGAATTTGAGGTAGTCTTGTCTCTGATTGAGGTTAGGTATGTTTATTTACAAATTTGATTTATGTTCATAGAACAAATCCATGATCAAGAAGATAAGTCTGTGGTATGTATATTACTTTTGAGGTTAATTATCATTAATTAATTACCTGATATATAAATAAATAAATAATTTTCACTGGTCAGAAGCTTCATCATATCATTTCAAACATATAGATAGAAAGATTTGTTCTCATGCTATCCAGGTGTGATAAGCAGAGTTGACTTTGAAATACAAATGAAAAAAATTATTCCCTTTTCATCTAAGAGACAATTATAATATTCGTTTTGAAGAGTTTCGAGCTCCTAAGCTGTTCCAGTGCTTGTGCGCAACCAATGGCAAGCCGTATATCGAGCTTTTGAGGCTGAGTTACTCAGGAGCACGAAACTCTTCTAAACAAGTAAGCTAAATTCTAAATAATAAATTGGAAAATATCAGATCCTAAACAAAACATATTTCTCATGTATATGAGTGTTCATAATGTTATCGATCAATGATATTCAAATTATTACTAAATTATACTTTTTCTGAAAAAAATGGATATCATAAATAAGAAGAAATGATCATCAGGAATAATTAATTTATTTATTTTTGTTAGATGATACACGATTGTTTTTTAAAGACCAGATTCCCTGCTCAAGAATCTTTCTGTAAAGAAATTAAATGCAGTCTTTTTAGGTTTCGATGAATCTTGTGATACTTTGAAAAACGATGTGATTGTGGTATTATTTACAGGAGCTTTCTTCGTATCCTCATCATCACTTACATCCTCAGTTTCCACATGATAAGCTTTTTCTTCTAAAATTTTTGGGACAGTTGACCAACTGAATCTTACAAGCTGAGGATAACCGAATACCATATCATAATTATCCGCTAGAAATTTTTTTGTGACTGGATCCCCTAAAAATTTTAAATGAGTAATATAAAAAACTTGTTGGCATTGATATAATTTTCTAAAATTGATGAAAATCAGATCTTTTACACACCAGGATATCCACTGCCAAATTCTTTCTGAGTTATGTCATGTCCTTCCTTGAATGTCCATGTCTGAAGAGCATGATCTCTAGTTACTTTAGCGCAAATACTAGCGGCAGATACAATCGGGTAAGTAGAATCTGCTTTTTTAGCTACTGTTATCTTATATTTGGGGAAAAGTCTTTGTAGATAAGCTTGATACTTCTCAGGCGGTCCTACAGTATCAACAAATATGTGTTCAATTTTTACTCCATTACTTTCAGCTGATCTGATCAACCCAATTGCAGAATCCATGGACACTTGATTCAGCGAATATTTAGATCTGTTCAACATGTTGTTACATATTTTGTTTGGGGATAATAGTTCAATGGCCCATCCTATTTTATTAGAGTTTTTGCAAATGTCTTCGAATATTTTATCTCTTTGCTCTTCCTTTAAAGCTTTAGAATCATCACAGTTAAGAGAAGCAAGTAGTTCAGCTTCATTTATGGGACAAAATGCAATACCATATACCATAGGACCTAAAACAGGCCCCCTTCCAGCTTCATCTATTCCTAAACAACACGGGAATTCTTTGCAAACTTCAGGAATTTGAGAGATATATAAGCTGTTCTCGGAATTATTCCAGTTTGTCAAATATTCGTCTAGAGTTTTTAAATCAGATATTTCTAATTCTTCCTCCTTTTTTAGTTCTTCCATTATTTCTTAGTATTTTAAATAGATCTATAATTTCAGGTAGGAACTTTGGCCTTGCTTTTGGTGGGTTCAGATCACAAAAAACTAATTTTTAAGTCGATTCACTCGATTCAAGCAATCAAAACTTTCGATATTTGATTTGAGGTTGTGTTAAAATTAAATCCAAATTTACCGCTTTAACACTGTCACAGAAGCAAGGTAATTTTTTTCTTTAATCTATATTGGGTTCAGTCAGATTTAATAATACATAATAATATAAAAATTTCAAACAAACAGAGAAAAATAATTCAATAATAAATATATTCAGAAATATTTGTACCCTCCATTATATAATTCGAGCCTATTTGAGGTGAATATGATTCCGTTTTACAAAAGTTTTTGTATGTGTAACCAGATCACAGAATACTAATAAATGTAAGGTCTATGGATCTTGTAATTGTAAATAAACAACAACATTTTTGAAATATTCTGTGATCCGGAATATCAACAACAGAAGCAGATTGAATTGGAATTTAGTTTGTTTCTTAATTATAATTTCGATAAATTATTGGATGCATTAGTCAATAAATTAAGATTTCACTGTTATAACCCTGCTCCATTTGAAAGGTACAAAAAGATATGTTAGGTTGCCCACCTTTATTTGAACCTTAATATGAATTGTTCTCAAGAAGAATTATACGTTTATGTGGCAAATTGAATTCATATCCATAATAACAATTGTTTATATTATAAGAAGTCTATTTTCCAGGAAAATGCCACCACGATTGAAATATATTGAGGTAGAGAACTTCAAGTCTTACAGAGGTCATCGTGTGATTGGACCTCTTAAGCCATTTAATGCAGTAATAGGGCCTAATGGATCTGGTAATATAGAAAAATCAGTATTGTGTGCCTACCTTACTCATAAAATGAATGCATTTCAGGCAAATCAAATTTTATGGATGCAATCAGCTTTGTGATGGGAGAAAAAACCCAAAGTCTGAGGGTCAAAAGGCTTAGTGATTTGATTCATGGAGCTGCAATCAGTAGACCTATTTCCAGAAGGTCTGTATATTGCTTTAATTTGATAAAACACTTGATTTTCCATTATGAGAAAACATAATTTGACTAAAACATACACATTTTTTGGGAGAACTCAAACCTGTAGTCGAAATATTAGAGATCATGAACAAAAAATTTGTCCATTTGTGTGATATTATTTCTGCTTGGAAGAGATTTAAGGACTAGTGAGATGAAAGTCCTTTTCAATGGAATATAAAACTCATCAGATTGAATGAATCCAGAAAAAAATTGTATATGAAATAGACTCCAGCACAGGTTTAACAAATGTCGATATTCAATATGTTGTTGAAATTTTGAATGGTCTGATTATTTAAAATAATTAGGATACTTATATTCCACATAGCAAATCCACAAAAACTTCTTGACTCTTCCAATTGAAGATTTTATTCTTGTGTCTTGTGGAAGAAAGTAATATTCTCTTCTAAATGAAGTAATTTTGATGATGGACGCCTTGCTGTTAAGCTTCTTAATTATGTAGTGTTCTATTTAATTCATAAGAAGTCTCAGTCTTGTATCTGGTTCGCTCAAACATTTCTAAGTTATTGAAATATCAAATATCACACATTCAGAAATGAGGAGTTGCTTGCACTTGAATTAGTTGGATATTCGTCAAATGACTTATATAAGCTCCTTCGTTTGCAAAGAGAAGTAGTACAAGAAGTGGTGCAAATTTTGACAATTCTAGGGCGGATTTCAAACCAAAATTTTAAGTGCTAATATAAGTTATTTTATTGTGAACGCTGATATCAGGAATAAGTGCACAAAATGAAAATGCTTCCATCTGTATAAAATAATTTATTTACAATCTTTAGATTATCTGCACACTGTACAGTTGGGTTGAAAATTTGAGGTAGAAAACATTTGTTGAAAAAATAAGAACATGTATCCTTTGCAACTAATGATTCAATCATCTTTGGTTAATATTAATTTTCTCCAATTATTTTTTACTGTTTCTATAGGTTTTGTTAATGTCCACACTACAATACAGGTTATCAGAGATATGCCTAAAACAAAGCTCATGTAAGATGTATATGTATGATCAGCATACCAGTTGCTGTATATCGATAATACAAGGCTTAAACCACCAAATGAGAACCCTAAGGTTCCGGTTACAATATGAAAATACTTATTAAAGTCAGGTGGAATATAATTTTCCAATTCTTTTCGGTATAATGCTGATACGCCGTTCAAACCACTGAACAAGCACAATGCAAATCCGATCAAACCGATTAGGCCATGCCAAGTTATGAAGTGATCCTCATTTTTGTCTAGTTTGTCTTTGTAACCGCAAGAGAAACCCAAACATGCCTCCAATATGGCTACAGTTTCCAGGACCCAGTGGATGAATACTTTGTCTTTTCCTAGAGCTTTCTTGACGACTGGGTTGATTGCTCGAAAAACCAGAAGTCCTTGGACCATCCAAAAGAGCCACTGAAATATTGAAAAATTCTATGATTTGTGAAATACTCTTATTATATTGGGTTAAACATAAACCATTTCTGGGCACTGTGACTGTATGGCCATACGACTTATCGTCATTGTGGAATTATTCAACTACAGTGGAACTTCCCTGTAACGAACGTCTGTATAACGAATTTCGTAGAAGACATTGCAACTTAAATCCAAATTCCATGTTAAAAACACCCTCTAAAACCATAGACATAGAAAAGGATGGACAGGGCGTCACGTGACTTTCGCACTAAGTTTCGTGATCCCAACATAAGAGAGAGAGGTAATGTGAAGGATGGAGTAATATTAGTGTGGTGCATAGACTAAAATAAACTAATATCACTCCATCCTTCACATTATCTCTTTCTCTTAATATTGGAAAAATCACAGAACATAAAAATATCTAATGCGTAGATATCTACGATCCAATGTTTTTATTATATGTTCTGTGCACCGCACTAATATTACTCTATCCTTGTCTGAAGTCAATATTCTCTCTCACACGTCCTGTCCATTCTTTTATAAGTCTATGTCTAAAACGAAGTAAATTCTCTCTATAACCAAATATTCAAAGAACATCACTCTTTAAATGGGTATAGGTGAGAAGCTGTAAGGGTGAGTTTCTTCCGAAATTTTTCCACCTTAAACTAAATCATTAAGGCAGGCAGAGAGATCCTTCTGAAACAGTTTTAAATACACCCCTGGCTGTTTGGTTCCAATCTAATGATTACTCTAGTGTGAAAAGTTGTGCCAAAATGTCTGAAAGAAAGTGCTTAAGTTTGAATGATAAATTTAAATTTATCAGAGAAGTCGACCGCGGCATTGCCGACTATAAAAACAAATTTTCTGTATAACGAAATTTCTTTATAACGAATTTTTTTTGCGGATTTAGCGCTTTCGTTATAGGTATATAAGTTCCACTGTATATTCTGTAACTCTAAATCGAATAAAAATGTTCCTCGTCTCATCTAAATGATTAGGTCTAATAGGAATTGAGTCAGATTGAAATTCCGGATTTCCATTCGATTTCTTATATCAGAATTCCCAAGCAAGCATGTCATTTATTGATGAACAATATTTGAAAGTTTGAATTAGAATTTTTTTTTGAGCTATGCTTTTCTTCGAATCTGTTTCTGCTAGGAGAACAGTGAGTTATCGTTTTGCCCAAATGTCTGGCATCTTCGGTTGGATGAAGAATCCTAGGTTGAAAATGATTCCGTCCTGCCGTAAGCACGATAACTCTCGAAAGAATGCAGCTACGGTTCTGAAATTTTGAGGGGTTCAGAATGCCGTAGTTATGTTCGTTAACGGGCCGAATCGCTTCAGTAGTTTCTAAGTTATTGACATAAAATAAAAATGTTTGTATTACAAAAAAAAATTGTTAAATATATATATTTTTATTCACCCAATAAAAAAATTGAAGTACCAAAAATAATATACAGGAGTCGGAAGCCTTTTTACTCATATTCTTATTAGAAGATCGATAGCCATTTGAACATCGTAATGGTGTCATTTCATTGATTTACAAACTTATTTCGCCTGTTCTAATTTACGGCAATCAAAAACTGTAAGTATTATTACGGAAAATATACCGAGCCCGCGTGTAGTATTGGTCGAAGACTAGGACTCGGAACCGTTAAATTTTCTGTTATTCGCTTTAGCTTTTCGACCTTGATTTTTTGGTCTACTATAAGATGTGAAGTCAGAAGTTTTTAATTCAGATTTGAGTAACCTGAGATGAGAACTATTCTCATCCAGTGAACAACAGAAGAAATTTCGTTATACAGAAAATTTGTTTCTATATTCGGTCGGCAATGTCGCGGTGGACTTCACTGATAAATTATGTAAGCACTTCCTTTTAGACATTTTCGCACAACTTTCACACTAGCGTAATGGTTAGATTGAAACCAAACAGCCAGGGGTGTATTTAAAACTGTTTCAGAAGGATCTCTCTGCCCGCCGTTATGATTTAGTTTAAGGTCGGGATTTATTACGTACGTCCGGAAATTTTCTGGAAAAAACCACCCCTTATACCTTCTTAACAATTCCCATTCAAGGAGTGATGTTCTCTGAAAATTTCGTTATAGAGAGAATTTACTTCGTTTTAGAGGGTGTTTTTTACATGGAATTTGGATTCAAGGTGCAATGTCTTGTACGAAATTCGTTATACCTACAGTAAATTCGTTATACACACGTTCGTTTTATCGAAGTTTTACCGTACTTTTAATTCACAACTATTATATTATATAACAACTATCATATTATATAACAAAAACAACGTACGTATCAAAGGCGATGATTATTTTAACAAAAAAATATCAAAAAGTTATAACATTTTTACTGTGTAAACTGACCGATAAAAAAAGTTTCGTGATTACTCTAACCACTAACAATTATTTTCAAAGTCATGTTTTTAGTAACACCTAGTCTGAATTATTCCATTGATTTCCTGCTTTTATCTTTCTACTACTGGAAGTTCTTCGTTTATTCCAGTGTATTTTGACGTTATGAAAAAAAAATTATTTGCATAATATTGTGAAATTTTCGAAAATATTACAAATTCGTAATATATAGGGTTTTTTATAAGTCGAGTCTTCTTTCTCGACAAGAGGTAGAACCCCAATAATCGTTTACATGATATATCAAACCCATCCGGGAAAAACTACACTGAAGTTACGAGACCGGATTTGATATGCGCGATTCTCTGTGATTTTCATTCATGGTATTAAAAGAGATTTCCCGAACGGCTCAAATGTAACGAATTTACTCTTCCATCAAGATATAGTGAGGCAAAACATGAAATTATTTACATAATAATGATTATAATTCGTCGACTATTTGAGTTAAAAATTCTGTAACAATCAAACAATACTCACTGCTGATGTAGAATGAAATACGTGAACATTTAGTATCTCAAAGTTGGAGCTGAATACTAAAACAAATATCATAAACACAAACACGAGTTCGCAGATCTGCACCACATTCGTGATATCATTTACGATTTTCCTGTTCATTTTGATGCATCGGAACTTCGGTTAGAATTATTAATTCCTTTCCTTTTGTAACGAGTTATATTGGAATTGTTTTTACAGTTGCAATCTAATCTGTAGTTCGAAGCACATCGGATAGTCATGTAATATTCGATATTATTAATGAAGTGATTGTTTGTTCAAAGATTACGAATAGTGCAAAATCACTCTCCTCTCCATTCATTCCGAGAGTTAATTTCGGTTATTTCGATTTCCGAGTAATGTGTCTCTTCCATCAACGATGTGTTTGAAAATGACCTTGTATCGTTTTAGTTTTATTCGCGTGAAAAACGCCGCAAGCGCAAAACCATTTTTATGGCCATGATACCAGTGGCGACGCTATGGGGGGCCACGACGGGTGGCCCAGGCGTACTCTGAATTTGCAGTGCCACTATAAAATACAGGGTGTCTCCAAACAAATGCGAGGAACTTCTCGAAGAAAATAAGCAGTGTTAGTTCATTAAAATTTTTTTCGAAATCGACCTCCCTTCCAAGATGCAGCCTTTGGAATGCGATGACAAGTTTACAGTTTTTAATTTCTTTGGGAGTCCTGAAACACACTAGGTTTGTTCCAACTCAAGAATTGACCGTACATTGATCGTCAGGATTCTGCGCAATAGATAAAAATGTGTTCCAACTGAAAATGTATCGTTTGAGAACGGTTTCGTTTTTGTTCCATCCTGCCTCGGGACCGTGAGTGGAACGGTTTTGTGATCGTCATTTCGATCCCTGGTCTGGAGCAAGTACTGTTTGGACGGTTCTTGTACGGTCAAAGTTTAGACATGCGCATAAGATCGATTACTAACAGTTTCGTGACCGTCAAATTACCGTACAAAAGTCAGCTGTTGGAACAAACCTACTGAGTCACAAAACTATACATAATATGATTCATTGAGGAGATGTTACTCACATAATTTTTTTGATCCCATAACTTTATTATCAGGGGTTGAAAATAATAACCCTCTATGATTTTCGTTCTTAAATTGTTTTCGTGGAATAGATTTTCGAAAAATAAAATTCTCTTATGGTTTGCCATTCAATTCTGGAGAAAAAAGATTCTTGCAAAATTTCGATACAGTCGATTCTTTCCTCGGAAAAATAAAAACTTACAAGCAGTTATGGTCACTATTCATGCCATTTTATTGTATTTATTTTATCGTATGTTCCGTAGAATGATTATTCTACGATATTGTTTTTGCCCAAATTGAGGAATTTCCAAAACGTGAAATCTGGACTCATAAGTCTAGCTCATAGTTTATTTTTTACGTAAGGAATTAAAAATTAGTCATTCTGTGCCAAGTCGGGACGATAAGAAGTCGAAAAACTCACCAAATCGACGTTGATGCTCAACAATGAAGTTGTTTCAGCCGATGTGTGAGAGCTCGCATTTACGTGGTGAAATACGATGTGTCTTTGGTGGTAGATTTTCATTATCTCTTAGGAGACAACTGGCAAACTAATGGTTGGGTTCCACTCAGAATTGTTTGTTCTGCGTTGTTCTAGTGGTAGGTATGCGACTAGCCCAGTTTTTCAGAAAAAAACAGGGGACTATCTACTTGGAAGTTCGTGCTCGAATAATTTTTTGGTGGTCAGATGACCTACTTGAGATCGAAACAAACTTAGGCACTAGTGGAACTCATTTTTGAGCGGATGGAGCGTATTCGAATAAAAGAAATGAAACTTTTACATACTAGAACGATAATCCAAACTTGAATATACTGAAAGCTATTGGTTTATTGGTTTCAGTTTATTCATTTATGAATTCAAATTTCCTATTCAAATCATCGTCATATGAACAGAGCAACTATTTATGGGTGAAAATTGATCCATTATCCAAAGCCACAGTTACTCAAGGTTTAAGACGGGGAAAAGTTGTAGGTTCTACACGGCCTTCTAAAGCTCCTTTAGAAGGCCGTGGTTCTATCCCCGATGCGGTAAAAATATAGTTATTTTTTACTTTTTTTTATAATTATATCTGAAACATCATTATATTTACGTTCGACCGTTTTTCGTTTTAATATCAGCTTTCGGCGGGGTCAATATTTGTATGAATGATTCTTAATACCTAACGTTTGTTAAAGGATTCCAAGTTTCTGACTGCAAAAATGCGTTTACGCTTTTCAATCCGGCTTTGGCTATTAAATTTAAAATTAATTAATAAATTTCAAAATTATTATTTGTTATTCCATGTCTATTTAATCTTAAACCTACCTTATGGTACTTTTTATTTCAGTGCGTCAGTAACTGCTGTTTTTTCCTTGGACGATGAAAGTGGCAAAGAAATGGCATTTCAGAGATCGGTACAAGGCTCATCTTCTGAATATCGCATAGATGGAAATGTAGGTACATAAATATTTTTTTGGATGTATTTATTCAAAAGGAAATTCCTCTTTAAGGTCGTTTCGAATAATGAATATTTGGGGGAATTGGAAAAGCTCAGAATCAACGTGAAAGCCAAGAATTTTTTGGTATTTCAAGGTGCTGTTGAGTCTGTAGCCATGAAGAACCCCAAAGAGATGACAGGCCTTTTCGAAGAAATCAGTGGGTATGTTATTCAGAATTAATTTTATAACTCAGGTTTTTAAAATCTTGAATTTTAGTTCTGGAGCTCTGAAAGAAGAATACGATAAGCTGAAACAACAGATGTTGAAAGCTCAAGAAGAAATCAATTTTGCTTACCAGAGGAAGAAAGGTATCAATGCAGAACGGAAAGAAGCCAAATTGGAAAAAGAAGAAGCAGATAAATATGCTCGACTAAAAGATGACTTGGTAACATATAACCCCATTCATCTCTAACAGTGTAAAGCTGAAAATGTACTGTTTTTCAGAATGACAAGCAAGTTGAACATCAACTGTTCAGACTCTACCATAATGAACGAGACATGAAAAATCTGGAAATGGAAATCAAAGGAAAACAGAAAGAACTGGATAAAATAGAAAAAAGGAAAGAAAAAGCGGAGGAAGCATTAAAAGAAAAGAAGAAAGAGCATGGAAAACTTAACAGAGATTTAGCAAAAATAGAACAAGACATCAGAGAAGTGGTAAGTTAAGAGAATAGTAACATGATTAATTTAATTTTCCTTCACACTCTAAATGGTAAATTTTTTTAGGAAGTAGAGATTTCCAAAAAAAGACCTCAGTTCATTAAGTCAAAAGAAAGAGTTTCACATATGCAGAAGAAGTTGGACGGTGCTATAAAAACTCTAGAGCAAGCCAGAAAAGCACATGATGCTCATATGAATGACATAAAGAAACTGGAAGATGAATTAGCTGAGGTTGAAAAAACTAAGGCAGAGTATGAAGAACAAATCGCAGGCGAGTCTCAAAGTCAGGGCAGAGATGTCCATTTGGAAGACGCACAGGTATTGTAATACTTTAATTAATTGGTTTCTTGAACTTCTATTTTTATTTCTCGCATCACATTTTTTTGGAGTAAACATTCATCTTTATTTGATACTTATTTTGAATCTTTCTAAGGTTCGAGAATATCACAGATTGAAGGAAGAAGCAGCTAAACGCTCTGCAAGATACATGCAAGAACTTGACTCTGTTAATCGTGAACAGAAAGCAGATCAGGATAAACTTGACAATCTCACCAGAATGAGGACAGATAATGAAAACAGACATAGACAGAAATGTCATGAGAAAGAAGAAATGGAAAAGAGAATTGAAAAATTAGCAGAACACATCAAGTAAGAAAAAGTTATGGTATTTTTGGAATTGAGTTGGTAACAATTTAAAATTAGTAAATATCTGACGAAATATATTTTTTCAGATCGAGCCAACAAGCTCTGCAGGATCAGAAACAGATGCTTGTTGATCTCCAGTCGGACGTTGGTTCTTCTAAAGACAGAGTACAAGAAATCCAGAAACAATTGGACGATGTGCTAGAGCAATTGGGAGATGCTCGTACTGATAAACATGAGGATTCTAGACGTAAAAAGAAACAGGAAATCGTTGAGAGATTCAAGAGCAATTATCCAGGAGTTGTAAGTTACTGCCGTGATATTATTGATTTCATAGTGATTTTAGGGAAAAACTTGAAAAAAACACAAAACTATAGTCCGTTCAGGAAAGTTTGAGCGCATACTAGGCGTTTGTTTATTTATCTGAAGTTGGCAGTATTCGCTGTCATAACGTAAAATAAAGTCAACGTTGCCGAATGTACCCGGCCTGGTCCGACTAGCTTGCGAGTTATCAGAAGACTCTATGCAATATTGACAACATTGCGTATCAAGCTGACAAGAAAATAAATAACATAACCTAAAATTTTAATATAGGTACACAGTGGAATATGCCAAATTTCCATGGCCAACCGACGGCTCTACCTTTCGTGAACGGACTATACTTAGAAATGTTTCCATAACAAGTCCATAAGAATCCAATATTTCATCATGAAATTGAAATTTTTTCATTTTTTTCAGTACGATCGTATGATCAACATCTGTCATCCAATCCATAAACGATATAACGTACCTATCACAAAAGTGATGGGTAAATACATGGAAGCCATAGTGGTAGATACCGAGAAGACAGCTCGTCAATGCATTAAGTATCTCAAAGAACAGATGCTTGAACCCGAAACCTTCCTACCATTGGACTACCTTCAATCAGTTCCTGTGAAAGAAAGGTTGAGAAGTATTACAGATCCAAAAGGAGTTAAACTGCTGTATGATGTCCTCCAATTCGAGCCACAAACTGTAGCAAAGGCCATTCTGTTTGTTACCAATAACGCCTTGATCTGTGAAACACCTGAAGATGCTAATAAAGTGGCTTATGAACTTGGAGGAAGATATGATGTAAGTGTAAACTTAACCTCAAAAGTTATGTTGTAATCATATAATAATCAATTTCAAGCGGATAACCGGTTATAGTTTCGGTTAACCAATTCCATTCAACTTGAATGCAATTGGTTAACCGAAATAATAACTGGTTAGCCGCTTGAAATTGATTATAGTTTTGAATTGAAATTATTTTCGTTGTTTGTTTTTTTATGGAATTGATTCGGTTTGAATTTCAGGCTGTTGCATTGGATGGTACTTACTATCAAAGATCTGGTATTATATCTGGAGGTACACTTGATTTAGCACGCAGAGCTAAAAGATGGGATGAAAAACACATGGCTCAGCTCAAGCAGCAGAAGGAAAAGCTCACGGAAGAACTCAGAGAAGCGATGAAAAAGTCTAGAAAAGAATCAGAAATGAATACTGTTGATTCCCAGATAAGAGGGTTAGAGACAAGATTGCGTTATGCTAAGACAGACATGGAAAGCACTGTAAGTATTTCAGACAATTCAATTTTTTACGATTTAATGTTGTCATATAATGAAATTCTCACCTAATTTTAAACGTTCTTCATTTCTTTTACAGAAAAAGCAAATTAAAGCAGTTGAAACTGAGCTTGGTAGATTAACGGATGAGATGACATCATTTGGTGTAAGTTAATACGATCTATATTGTTTTCCTCTTTATAATTTTGATTTTTCAGCCACAAATCGAGGTAATTGAAAAAACCATGAGATCCAGAGAACAGCAGATTGAAGAGATCAAATTGAAAATGAATAGTGTTGAGGATGTTGTATTTTCTAAGTTTTGTCAAGAGATTGGCGTTCGTAACATTCGTCAGTATGAAGATAGAGAATTACGAGCTCAAGAGGAACGGAAACAAAAGAGGTTGGAGTTCCAGAAGCAGATTAACAGAATTACCAGCAATCTGGAGTTCGAGAGGAGTCGAGATACACAAAGTGAGTCACTTTTTCACATTGAATATTATTATTCGAGTTATTTGATATAATTCAATGCAACTGAAACATTTCAGACAATGTAAGCAGGTGGGAAAGAACAGTGAATGATGAAGAAGAGCGCCTAGAAGCTGGCAAAAAACAAGAACAAAAACACAGAGATGAAATCGATAAAGATCTTCAACAAGTTGAACAGTTAAAAGCACAGAGACTCTCCAAGAAGCAGGAAGTAGATGCAATGGAAGAAGAGTTGGGTAAAGCTAGAAGAGAAGTAGGCTCCATTGCTAAAGATGTACAATCTGCACAAAAAACTATTGTTTCCTTTGAAGGAAAAATAGAGAGCAAAAGAAGCGAAAGACATACAATACTCATGCAGTGCAAGGTGAGTTGATTTTGTGTTCAGAGGTTTGATAAGTCTTTTTCATAAATGTTTTTTTCAGATGGATGATATTGCAATTCCTATGCTTGTTGGCAATATGGAAGATATAGTGGCTGCTGATCCACAATCACAAAGTTCAACAGCAGATTCCAGTTCTACATTGGAGAAAGAAGCAAGGTAAAATAAAATAAAATATTTTTTTGAATCAAAACAAATGAAAAATACATTCCAGAATCAAAATTGACTACAATATGTTGTCTGACAACCTGAAGGATCTTGAAGAGAAAGATGAAATCAAGAGAATGGCAGATAAACTATTGAATTCAATAAAATCCTTGACAGACACCTTGAATAAAATTCAAGCACCAAACCTAAGAGCCATGCAGAAATTGGAAAGTGCACAATCAAAACTTCAATCAACAAATGAAGAGTTCCAGAATCTTCAGAAGCAGAACAAAAAGGCTAAAATTGCCTTTGAAAGAATTAAGCAGCAAAGATACGACAGATTTACAAAATGTTTCGATCATGTTTCTAATGAGATAGATGCCATTTATAAATCCTTGGCGCAGAATCAATCTGCTCAAGCGTTTTTGGGTGCTGAAAATCCTGAGGAGCCTTATTTGGATGGAATAAATTACAATTGTGTAGCTCCAGGAAAAAGGTAAAAAATGACAAAATATAACACATATTTTCATAAAAATATTAATAAATCGTAAACAATTTCAAATACCAAAATTCATAAATTTTCTGAGATGTTATAAAGTAATGGTTTTAAATGCGATGCGGAAAACTAACTTTTATCGCCGCTATATTTCGTATGTCTCTGACGTCGTTTTTATGTCAAATGGTATTTTTAAGGTTAACTCAACTATAGTCTGTTCACGAAAGTTTGAGCTCATAGTAGGCGTTTGTTTATTTATCTGAAGTTGGCAGTATTTGCTGCCATAACGTAAAATTAAGTCAACGTTGCCAAATGAAAATCGAAAAAGAAATTCTATAGCTAAAGTTAGGTTACATAAGGTAAGGTTATGTTAGCTAAGATAGGAACAGTGCCAAGTATTTATAACAGTTGCAATCACTCAAAAACACTTATTTTTCACTAAAAAAATCTGACACTTGAATTATGAACGATTTATAGTTATTATTTTTCGATTTTCTTGAAATATTGATTTGTCAGTGCTCAAATTGAAACTGTGGCATCATAACGAAACAATATGCCAAATATTTTGAAAATTGGTAACTGGACGGTTAACTAGATATTTACCAAAACTTTTGGCTTATCGAATGTTTTCAGATTCCAGCCCATGTCCAATTTGTCAGGAGGGGAGAAAACTGTAGCTGCCCTTGCATTATTGTTTGCAATTCACAGTTATCAACCCGCCCCATTTTTCGTACTTGACGAAGTAGATGCTGCCTTGGATAACACAAATATCGGTAAAGTGGCCAAATATATTACGGAGAAAACTGAATCACTTCAGACTATTGTGATTTCCCTGAAAGAGGAATTCTATTCACATGCTGATAATCTGATTGGAATTTGTCCAGAGGTAGTATTATTGAGTTCATTAACGTATTATGAAACTTATAATTGATATTTTTCAGCCTGCCGATTGCCTCGTCAGCCAGGTTTTATTGATGGACCTTACAAAATATAGTATGTACTAACCAGTTTCATAAGTTAACAGTAATTTTTTTAAATTGTTCTTGATATGTTTTTAAATTTGAAATGTGGAGTTGTAATGTTCTATTTATATTAAAAGTTTAATGACTATGATTTTGCTTCCATTTCGAACCTTTTACCAGCAGAAATTGAAAAAGGTAATATTGAGAGCCCCTAAATCAGTGATTTAGTTTCAATTACCTAACTGCTTGAATAAGGCCAAAGATAAGAGAAAGACAACAACATTATTCTTGGTTTTGGTTGATTCTTCATTTGGTCATAATCGTAGAGCGTCAAATCTTTCGAATATTCCAGTGTTCAACTGGACGGCAAAGTTGCTTTGAATATAGTTTCCGATGTGAAATCGCATACCAGTTATAATTTGGCATTTTCTGAAACTTACTCGATCACTAACCCGGGTTACAAATTGACAGTAATTGAACTGCTTATCCGTCAATTTGTAACCCGAGTAAGTGATCGAGTAGGTTTCCGAAAACGACATTGTTATATTAACAATCAAACGCCAACTCCCCACTAATGAAATGGCCTTAGACTAAGGAAATGGCAATCCGAGATCCCCCAATCTGACGGCCTAATGCGAAAACCGTTAAAAACCAGCAATTCCTTCACTGTTGATTGTTGAAATCTTTTTGTGAATACATACAAGGGAGAATCATAATAAATGTTCATAATGAAATCGCGATGTTCTGAGAAATTACTGGGCAAACTGACTTTGGATAGATTATATTAAATAATCTTGTGGTGTATTTGTGTTAGCCTATAGACACCATGTATGGTGTCTATACTGTGCCTATAGTTAAGAATCTTCGATTATTTATGTTTGCCTATAGCGGGAATGCCGTGGTGTTATTGTAATCAATGCATTGTATTAAAATTTTACAAATACAATGATGAAACCAAGCAGCGCCTGACGAACAGGTAACCAATGTATTACTAACGTAAACGATTTGATGAAGCGCTAACCTGTAGATTTCGAATGATTATTTTCGATTTTTCCGTTTTATTTGAGATAACCTATATATTTATCAATTATCACTTTTATGATAATTATTTTGAGTTGTGAAGTTGCAATTGTTCACTTTTAAGGTGAATATTATTCAATCGATGAAAAATTTCAACCAAATATCCGTATACTCTGCTTTTGAAATTTCAAGGATTTCTCAGTTGGTGAACGGAATATTGAAGTAAATCTTCCACAACCATTTTGTTATCTTTCGATGTTCATGAATTGGATTGTAAATAAATTAAAAGCGCCAGGTTGCCCGTGATTCTCAATTCGAGTACAGTATAGTAGCATTGCTTCTCCTTAAACAATGATAATAGGCAACCTAAGGTATGTAGGTCTTTGAATATAAAACCATGGTTTTATATTCAAAGATGTAGGTACTCGATTCGAGTATCACGAGCAGCATTGAATATCCGATTCGAGTAGTTTAGGTTGCCTACCATTCTGCTTAAATTAGGTCACCCCCAACGATAAGAGAGAGATAACATCATTCATTTCGTTATGAACATAGTACATACGTAAATCGTTCGAATATACCACCTTTCAAATAGACGGCAAAGTTTCCTCTCTGATCTATTGAATATCGGATGTTTTCGTATGAATTTCGATACCGCGATATAGAGGTTTTTATTTTAGGCGGCGGTATATTTTCTAAAATATTGAAAGGAACATATAGGCTATTCATTTTGAATACTTTCGGTCTCCTGAGTAACTTAAAAGATCGAAATACGGCTTGTCATTGGTTACGGACAAGCACTGGAAGAGCTCGAAACTCTTCAAAACGAATACTATAAAAGTGAACACAATACCGTAACTGTGAGGACCATGGTGAGGAATAATTTGTAAATTAACCAAATTGGTTGTTGGTCGTTTCTTACGATTCTCAATAAATATTTGAAAAAAAATAGTTTATATGTAATGAGTAAATGTAGGTATACATTTTGAATTCTTCATACGGTTTGCACGGGGGAGGAATACAATATCCGATAAGGAAGATTGAGGCCTTTTAAATTTGCCTTTATGTTTTTCTTACGTTGAATCGAAAATTTTCATAATCAACAAAGAAAAACGATGTTGATATTTAAAATATATCCACGATGTATTGAAATTTATGCAAGTTTTCAATCAGGTCGTTTTTTCCTTTTTAACGGTTAAAAACAACTTCGTTGAGATATTGAGATTAGATTTAATATTCGATTCTTGTAATTAGAAACATTTATAAGTAATACTGGCTCCATAACAATATAAGTTATTCGCACTTACTTTATTACACTTGATAACCACTTACTTGCTAATAGATTTTTACAGTTAATTACAGTGGAACTTCCCTGTAACGAATTTCGTACAAGACATTGCACCTTGAATCCAAATTCCATGTTAACAACACCCTCCAAAACGAAGTAAATTCTCTCTACAACGAAATATTCAAAGAACATCACTCTTTGAATGGGTATTGGTAAGAAGGTATAAGGATGGGTTTTTTTCCGAAATTTTTCCGGACGTACGTAATAAATCTCGACCTTGAATTAAATCATTACGGCGGGCAGAGAGATCCTTCTGAAACAGTTTTAAATACAACCCTGGCTGTTTGTTGTGCGAAAATGTCTAAAACGAAGCAGTAGCGTATATAGAAAATATTTTCGGGGGGGCCCGAGATGCTCACACGATCAAATGATCCAATGGTTAGATTAGGTTAGATGCAATTCTTTAATTGAGAATCAAAGTTTCAGTTTTTTTATTCATTTCGGGGGGAGCCCGGGCCCCCTGGGCCCCTCTATATACGCCACTGAAACGAAGTGCTTATGTTTGAATGATAAACTTGAATTTATCAGTGAAGTCGACCGCTACATTGCCGACTATAGAAACACATTTTCTGTATAACGAAAATTCTTTATAACGAATTTTTTTGCGGATTTAGCGCTTTCGTTATAGGAAAGTTCCACTGTACATAGTTTTTCCAACTTTTCTGCTCCGTGATACTTTGAACTCCAAGAACCGACGTGTATTCAAGAGTCAAGACAATAATATCCTTCAATTTTTTAATCATCTCTTATAAACAATCATATTGGTGTTAATTACCTGTTAAGAGAATGCTGTTATGGTTGCTGATCAGTAGATCTAATTGATGCATTTCAATGGTAATTACAGTGATTTGGAGGACGTATAAGACTAGATGCAATTAGTTCCGGGGAGATTTATTGAAATATAACATGAATTCTTGCATTTTCATCTCTGATCTCGAACAGAAACCGCAGGTTTCCTTTCTGGAAGAGTGAAAAAAGGATTATTGAATCACGCTTTGTTAGGTTTTTGGCATGGTTTACAACTTTTTGATCACCTCTGTAGTTTATGAATAGTCCTTCAACAGAAAGAAGACTTTGTGCATTTATCTGATGGATTTACAAACTAGAATTATTATTCTTCGGTAGAATATTATCGACAATATTTACGTTCGTGAACAGTGTGAACGATAAAAATTTTTGTATAGGACTCTATATTGATGTAAGATATATGAATGCGGAATCTCAGCACGATCGGAATTATATTTTGGGAATTTTTCAAAAAATTAAATATGTAAAAAATTGTAACTAAAAATATCGAATTTCGGTGACCAGCAGATATAGACCAGATTTTGGTGTCATTGTATTCATTGAGTCTTCCTGAACAACATTAGTGAAACCAACAGGTGGCGGTCTGTCTTAGTTTAGAAAATATGGGCCCTCAAAGTTCCAAAAATGTTCTACCTTTACTTTTTTCACAATAAAACCACAAATTCACTGCTTAAATTCAATCTATCATATTCGCGGATCTGCGGCAGTGCCAATTCTACCATTAAAAACGGCCCGCTTTCCTTAGAATTTGTAAATATGTGGTGCCTCTAGAATTTCGAGGTTTCTGCATTAATTGTTGAATTTATTATAGTACTGATTTAATGAAATCAGGATTGTGCACAATCCTTTTGAAAATTTGCATGATTAGATATTCACTTCGCCAAATCACATTTCGATCGCGTTTCAATAGACAGTCTATTTATGGGAATATTAGAATATTATTTCGATATAACGAGATACTTTTCTATAGCTATACCTATCATTGTTTAAGGAAAATGGCTATATTAACGAAATTCCCACAAAAGTTTGTGTATAGTCCGTTCACGAAAGGTTGAGCCGTCGGTTGGCCATGGAAATTTGGCATATTCCACTGTGTATATTAAAATTTAGGTTATGTTCTTGTCAGATTGATACGCAATGTTGTCAATATTGCATAGAGTTGTCTGATAACTCGCAATCTCGTCGAACGAGGCCGGTTACATTCGGCAACGTTGACTTTATTTTACGTTATGACAGCAAATACTGCCAATTACAGATAAATAAAAAAACGCCTACTATGTGCTCAACCTTTCGTGAACGGACTATACCTACTGATTTGAATTGGTAATGAATATTTTACTGCACAATTTCAGCTCGATCGATTTGACAACCTCCGAATTTTCAAAAAATGGACAATTTAGCAAAAATTCAATTTTATAGTTCTGATAATGGGATCCCCTTAAAACTTCGCACGAACATTCAGTATATCTAGGAATCTTCATCCTAAAAATAAAAACCGGTCGAATCGAATATTTTGTTGTGGAAATATGAGGATTTTTTTCAATATTCCGATCAAATTTTCTATGTTTCTGTTAAGACGGCCACAAAAATATGAGTATTTCTCATGTGGCCTCAAAATTTCGTTTGGATCGGTTCTGTTCTGTCTGAGATATTGAGGAACAAAAATTTTGGATGGCCATATTTTATGGAACGCCCTGTTCGATTTGGACGGTTAATTCAATTCAGGAATCGAATCTACCCTGAAAATTTCTAGTCACTACGATGATCATTTCTAGAGTTATCCAGAGTTATCGCGTTTACGGACGGACGGCTCCATTGACAGAATTGAATACGACCACTAATTTTATCATTTGCGCAGCGAATCAATTTTTATTGAAACTACATCAGACAAGTTGGCAGCTTTGGCGAGATTATTCATAAGAGGAAAACGTATTATTTTATTCATTCATGAATCCAACTTGGCTATCCAAATCTTGAACATACCCTGAAAATTTCTAGTTTGTTCTCGAGTTTGTTTCTTTCTGAAGTTAACACATCAACTGTCATTATATTCCATTAATTATAAGATGCAGTGCACAATTCGATCCTTACTGCAATTTTCAAAAACTCAAGAAAAATATGATTTAAATTATTTGAATGTTTTACAAAATTTTTAAACTCAATTAATTTCTCAAGAAAATTACCTTGTTGACGGACCAATGGCAAATTAAAATGAATACATAAATTATTCGATCTCATTCGAAAAAAATGTTACAAATGAGATTTCCTTCTGTAGTAGAACTGTCCTTTTTAATTAAAACCTGTTGTGCGATAATTGTATATAGCATTTATAGATCGTACCTGCCGCTAATATAATTGTTTATCAGCAGAGCTTTGTTTCAATAATGAGCTAATTAATTAATTCTCTTGAACTGAGAGTTGTTTCTGGAAGGTCTTGATCAAATATACTAAAACCAGCCTCTTGACCCTGCAACATAAGATTGTGAAGAATTTTTCGAATTAGCCAGATATGCATAAGACCTTGTCAACAGAACTACATCTTCTTACCTTCTAATTTGATCAATATATCTTGGGAAATATGTATATCATAAATAAAATATGTATGTTATGATAATCAACTAAGCGAAGATTTACTAACTGAGTTATCAAATTTGATTTCAAATATAAGGAACAGAAAGTTATTTTTGTGCATTTGCTTCTTGGTAGAAAAGCGTGTTATAGTTTCCCTCAAATTCTGTAAGTTTTGAATTCTTACTGGGAGTGGTCTCAAACCTATCTATTGGATTCACTGACGGGAAATCTGAAAAAACAATTATGTCTCAACCATAAGCCTGATGTACAGGATGCACTGTAAAACGTAACACCCCGTGAGGGGCGATATAACCCCAAGATATTTAATTTTTTTTACATAAAACGACGCCTCGTAGATACGATGAAAAGAGAAGGAGAGGAATTTTGCTAAAAACTGATCGAAGAAATCAAAAATGATTGTCAGTTTGATTTATCTCAGTGGAGAACTATTTTTGAGCTCTCGTTCTACTTAAACGAGTGCTCTATCGTTTTTCCCAAATGTCTGTAATTTTATAAATTGAACCGAAAATGGTCTCAAACGATAGGGTTAGACTCCCTGAGGAAGAATTCGTGGCAAAATTCAATTGTGTCCTTGGGGCCGTCCGGCCGCCCGTTAGTAGGTACTTGTGGCCATAGTGCGAACAGAACCATAGAAAATTCAATTGGAATATTGAAGAAAAGAAACTCTATATTTCCATAAAAAGATAGCCGATTCGAGTGAATTTTTTTTGTGAATGGAGATCAATATTCTGCAATTTTATCGATATTCTGAATGTTCTTCCAAAGTTTCGTGGGCATAGTTTTAACAGAACCATATAAAATTCAATTGGAATATTGAAAAAAAATCTTTATATTTCCATAACAGGATTTCCGTTTCGAGTGAAATTCATTTTGAGAATGAGAACTACTATACTAAACGTTCATGCAAAATTTCAAGGGGATCGCATCATCAGAATCATGAATCATAGAAATTAATTTTTGTACTTATTTATTTTTTACATATCTCATTTTTTTGAATAATTTTCAGAATATAATTCTGATTGCGTTGAGATTCTACATTTGGATATTTGGTCTTGGTATCAATCTCAAATCCCATATAAAATTTCGAGGTAATAGTCTTTTTGCTTCACCAAAGAACAAACGCTCAAAGCTGCTCCTCTGGGTTTTTCTTAAATTTTTTCTTGATCATTGTAAATATAAAAATCTTAATTGCACGACCGACAATATGCGTAAATAAATTCCTCTTGAAACCCACCAAATTCATTCGCATATCTGGACCGGTTTCAGAGTAGATACTTTACCACCTCGTATCTCGGAAAAGAGAATTTTCAAACAAAAAATATATAGCATTATTATTTATTGATGCAGAATTACCTCCCGAAGTTTGCTGCACTTATTCACTAACATCTTGTATACTCACTTATCTTTTATATACCTTCAAGATGCCATGTCCACCACCTTTAACTTGAGTCAAAAATTTTTGAGCGCTTGTTCATATTGAGAAAACGAGCATAAATTGAGTTTGAATATCCTGACAACTCTTGGTCTAATTCTAATTATTCATGAATTAAATTTTTCTTTTCAAATCTCAAACTTACTCTGAAAATTTCACAACGTAGTTCCTTCCGGAATTTATGGTCCTTAGGCCAGCCCACGCAGGACCGACAATATATAAAAATCAATTTTCAAACGATTCATGAACGAATAATGAATAATGTTTCAGGAATATTTATTTTTTTTCATTCAATTTGTACTATTACGTATTGAATGCGAATTATGGATTAAGAACTATAAGAATAATAATTTTCATCGAATCTAGCATGAAAGAACCAAAGAAATACGAAAATTTATTCTTCAGAACAAGCGAAAGAATTTAAGTTTGATATTTTACTATGCAAACTTGAAATCTCAAGTCTCAAGCTCAATATGTTCGAGTCACCATAACCACTTGGTATCTGCTCAAAATTAGGAACTTAGTTAATACCTATAGACTTTGAGTAATTCGAAACTCAATGCTATAGGCTGTAGACAATAATTCATACAGTTTACATTTTTCTCTATAGAGCCTTTAAAATGAACAAATAACAAATTATAACAAGTGCATTTTAAAGCTATGTCTTTCTTGTCCCATTGTCAAATATATGGATTGGCTTCACGGTCATGGTGGAACTTGTTTGGAACTTCGGGGGCTTACATCTTCTAACCTAAGAAAGACCGCCACCTAATCGGTTTTCACTAATATTGTACAAAAATGAATACAATGTCACCACAGTCTGATCCATATCTGCCTTACCCCAAATATATTTACTTTCATTTCTATTTGCATGGAATATCATGAATTTCAGGGTTAACCAAAACACGTAGGTTAGCTGATCGATATTAGATCACCTTAAAATCTACCAAAGGTATCGATTTCTGAGAAGGTACATAATTAATTTCCTCTTCGATTAGTCAACAACTCAACATGAATAATTTTGTTTTCGAGAATTTCAAAATTAGTTCACACGACCTCGCTTCACCTCTAAATGGCTAAATTTTCAATGATTAAATTGAAAGTTTGTTCCTTTCCGTCCTTTTCTGAGAAACAGGAAGTCGGGAAATACTTAATTGATAGTGATAGATTCGAACTAATGTCATGAACTGATTTATATTCAAGTTTTCGATAAAAATTTAATTGACTATGGGTACTTTTACTTTTTGTATTAATTACCTATTCATTGCTTGAGGCAAAAAAATCAATGATAATATGTTCATTATCTCCAAAGCCTTACCATTTGAATGGACGCTGATAGGAGTATGGTACGTGTTATTACTGTAATCAAATATCCGATGTGAATATGTTTTTATTATAACTATGGCGTGATTGGACAAGGAAATATAATGGTGAAAAATACGGAAGTTCGCGGTAAAACCAATAATAGGTATTTAGGAGCACTGATATACACTCACATAAAAACTCGGTCACCTTAAATTTTGCTTGTTGTCCAAGAACTTTTGTAATATACCATCGATTTCAATTGTTTTTACGCCAAATTGTAGATAAATTTTTGGTTTTATAAAAAACTTCAGCAAAGTTTTTTGAAAATGTTGATAGCATATTTAAACAGGGTGAAAAGAAACCATGTATTTTGGTTCTAATTTCTTAACACCCAGTGAAAAGGTTCGGGCAACTCTCCGTTTATCACAAAGACCATTCTTTAAGCCATCTTTCAGTTTTTATTTCTCGTCGATATATTGGGTTTTTATGAGAAGAAATTGAAAGTTTTTGCCGAAATTTTAATATGGCCACAACATGTTCTTTAGCTTTATTTTAAAACCAAAATCAGGTCTCACGTGAAAAATCATAAAAGTAAATAATGAATTTGAAACATGTGATACTTCCCCTTGGCGTGTTTATAAATGTACGGGCTTTTTTTTAAATAAGTGTATCTTCGAAAGAAATTAAGATATCAACGTGAAATGAAAACTGAAAGATGGCTAAAAAATGGTCTTTGTGATATACTGAGCGCCAACTCTACAAACAACGAACTGTTCCACAGGGTGTTAAGAAATTAGAACACAAATACATGGTTTTTTCACTCTGTTCAAATATGCTTTCAAGATTTTTGGAAAACTTTTCTGAAGTTTGTTCTTATGCCAAAGATTTCATCTACAATTAGGCGTTGAAACAATTGAAATCGGTGAAAAATTACTGAATTTCTCGGACAAGCTTCAGGCTTCAGTAAAATATGAGGGGCGGAGTTTCCGCCATTTCACAATGATATTAATGGTAATTGTCATGTTAATGCTTAATCTACAGGGTGTCCGGGGAATAACTGTACATACTCTTACCCGAGATAGAGTTGCACTAGCTGACTACTGATTGACTATAAAAAATTAATTTCTGGGTTCCCTAGAAAACTACAGGTGTTTTTCCAACTTCATGGAAATACTTAGCCCATCATATGGCGTTTTCGGAAACTTCTCGATCACTAACTCGGGTTACAAATGACGGATAACCAGCCCAATGAACTTTTGATGAACTTCAAGTGCGGTAGAGCTGTATAACCAGATTTTAATGGTTTCCAATATTCCTTTAAGATATATTGATGTTTCCAGAAATTACCTGATGGTTATAGCAACTGAAGTTCAATAAATCTGTCATATAATATATATAGCACCTCATTTATAAACCGAATAGTCCCAATTACTCAGAGTCCTATAATGAACTTGTGTAAATATCACTACCTCTACTTTATAGAACTTATTATAGAAAGGTATATATATCTCTATATGACCATTATATTTCTTGGAGATACTCTCAGTAATCAGAGGAACACTTTATATGTTATTATTTGCTTATAATACCTCTATAAAACTTATGAAAAATAAGTAGGGCATATATGACTTTTATTGGACTCGAATCTGTCGCGAACGGCCTTATCTCAACCTTTACTGTATTTGAAACCATCGCTGCGGAATATTTATATTATTATTTTACTTTAAGTATAAAAAATGTCAGTGAATAGGCTGCTTATATGGAGTTGGAAGAAAGTGAAGATTAGCGGCGCTTTCCATAGTGAAGTGAAGCAAATTTACAAAGAATTTTGAATTCAACCGCTGAACAGTGAGCCTGAAAATACCCCTCGAATCGGAAACTCATTCAAACCCTTAAACATTCCATGACATTGAACCATTAACATCAACTGGTGGACGGCATTATCAGGCGGTATTCATCAGATTTTTCATTTTGATGACATAATAAATAATAAATTTCCTATATGCAGGTATTATTCTTCAGAATGTAATAGATAGTGATAATTTTGATAAAAATGAAAACAGAGATAGATGGTTAGTAGAACTGGAGGATGAAGATAAAGTGCCGAATCAAAATATTCAGAAAAATTTCGCACGTTCATTCGTTCCCATGATGCGGGAACCACACATAAAGAAGGTCTTTCATTTCTTGGTTCCAAAGTTTGCACATTTCTTATATATTTTGCCTTTGAAACTCAAAACATGTAAAATTCGCGAAAATTTTAGGGTTAAGAATTTCGCCGGGTAGCGTCGTAGCACTCGTAGCCGTAGCGGCAACCAGTATTCCACCTTGTCTAAGGTATATTATCACTCCGAGTAATCTTCGATACCATAATAAGAGCATGGTGTGTGATTTGTAATATTTTTACTTTAATAAGCTGTTGCAGCCTATAAAGGATTTTATTATATACATTAAAACATTACAGACGGTGTATAACAGGCCCGACAGAATCAGCTAACAATGGTTAAAAACTTGTAATTTTCTTAAAACAAATCAAGTGATTTTACTAATTCCGCCATTTTAATTGGACTTATCCACGAATCAAATTTCGGAACAAAGAATAAAATCATGTTTTCATGAGAAATGTCTCATCCAATAGTCTGTTTATTATGAATTTGTGCTATTTGTTTAGTAAACCAAAGTTTGCCTCCAATCATATGAACAAAGTTCAAGTTCAAGGTCGGAACTTTTCCTTTATTTTCTATTGAATTAGTGTATTTCTTATTGTTATTGAAGCGCTTCAGTTTTTGAGGCCTACAATACACGATTTCACAATAAAAATAGTAGTCGCATATAAATTAGGTTGAAAACGATTCAAGTTCTCACAATTCCATAAGTACATATCTATTTCTTCTCTCATATTCAGAGTGCCACAGTTGGCAGACATTGAAGGAAAAACGCTAAAGAGCACAAGTAATATTTATAATATTTCCATGCGTGTAAGAGAGATAGTTATATCACAGGGCATGGTATGTAAACGTTTCCGAAGCTTTTATTTAATGTTCTATAAAAGTGAGTTAAACATTTCTAAAACACCAGTCAATTGCACCATAGTTCTATAAGCAGCGTCGTAAACATTGATTTTTGGGTTTTATAAGAGGTGAATAGTGGGTTACACAAACACCAACACCACTATGAGACCTTGGGTGTTAAATCGTTACCTAAATCAAGGTGTTCATAACTCTTATAGTACTCTCTCCATTCAAGTCGTCTTTTACGGTTATGTAATGGGCTTATTAGTGTTGACAGCACCAATAATGAAGCTTTAAGTTTATTAGTTCGTTCTTTAAACCTTATGCAACTTTAATGAAACAAAAATTGTTCATTGGGAGTTCAATTGCTGTCAATTTGTAACCCGGGTTAGTGATCGAGTAAGTTTCCGAAAACGCCATAAAAGTCCAAACCTATTGACGGATATTATTGAAACTTGGGGGGTATGGCACATGCTATAGGTCGAGTCAGAAAGATATCAATTATTTCATTATTCCAGGGCCGGACTCATTAATCTTTATTTATAGTGTTCGGGGTAAAAAAAACACTTTGTATTTCGAATTACGAATAATTGATTCGCTTTTAGAAAAAAGCTAAATTATGCTTCAATTTGTGGTATCGCTTGAAGTTGTCACATCAACAGTTATTTTTTTATGAATTTTTGAATTTGGAAAAAGTTCGAAAAATTGAATTCATTACCTACCTGAACAGGACTTAGTCACCTTGTGGAGGTCGAAAATAAATAATAATTTCTTTAAAAAGTCACTGAAGGTGAGGAAGACTATAATGATTTGTTTATATACTGGGTGGCCACCAGACGCGGATCTCATTGCGATGAAGTGAATGAAGGTATATTGCGAAAAAAATTATTGGCCAAAATGCATAGGTTATACATAAGCATATTTCAATATTATTCGTATGTATACCGGGTGTTCGACAAGAAAGATATAGACCAAAGTGACACTCCTTCCAATGATCACCCAGTATACATACGAATAATTTTGAAATGCATGTCGCCAATAATTTTTTTCGCATATACCTTCATCGCAATGAGATCCGCGTCTAGGGTGGCCACCCTATAAACAAATTATTATAGTGACTTTTAAAGAAAATTTATTATTTATTTTCGATTTCCACAAGGTAACTAAGTCCTGTTCAGGTAAATAAATTCACTTTTTCAAACTTTTTCCAAATTCAAAAATTCATAAAAAAATAATTGTTGATGTGACAACTTTAAGCGATACCACAATTGAAGCATAATATAGCTTCTTTCTAAAAAGCGAATCAATTATTAGTAATCGAAATACAAAGTGTTTTTTTTTACCCGGACACTATAAATGAAGATCAATGAGTCCGGCCCTGGAATAATGAAATAATTTATATCTTTCTGACCTTAGAATGTGCCAATAACCCCCAAGTTTCAATAATATCCGTCAATAAGTTTGGATTTTATGATGGTATGAGTATTTCCATGAAGTTGGAAAAAACAGCCTGTAGTTTTCTAGGGAAATCAAGAAATTGATTTTTTTTGTCAATCAGTAGTCAGCTAGTGCAACTCTATCTCTGGTAAGAGTATGTACAGTTATTCCTCGGACACCCTGTATAATACGCTTTCAGTCTAAACAAAAAGTCAATTTTTCTTTCTTCTCCATTCAATTGTACGAAAACATTTTCTCGAATAAAACATATTCGGACAAAAACTAATACAAAAAAAATCAATTTCGGTGCAATTTTGGATTCACTGTGCTAACCTAATACCGATAGGTTTTCTTTTATTCATATAAGTATATATAAGAATTTAATGAAATTTATCCCGATAATCGAAAAAGTCCAAACGGATTTTTGGTTTGGCAACCTGGCAACTGCCAGTAAGTGTAGATATAGCATCAGCATTATTGGAATATTCCTGAGTGCTCGGTGTCCCGAAAAATATGCAACAGAATTTAAGAGTACATTCTTGAAGAAAATTCAGGAGACCCCTATTTCTTATTTTTTGAGATAGATTTCCATTTCGGAGTAACAGACGTCTAAATTTGTCCTCCAAGAACGAAAGAAATGCAAGAGGGTTTTCATTGAATAAAAAATTTGGAGGGATAAAAATACGTTAACAAGGTTTTCGGGCTTAAAAGACAAGTGGTTCCGAATAAGAGTCCTATAGAGGGACACCATGCCAAAAATTCAATACTGTCACATCCCATTTTAGAACCTCCGTGTATACAATTTGGTATGTGGTATGCAACAATGTTCTGAGATATTAACTTAAAACCATTCTGGAGTACCAAAGTTAGTGGTCTGTAGCTCCTGAATGAGGGTACATAAAAAATAAAAATTTTCTTAAGAATGTCCTGTTAAGTTTTTTTGCATATATTTCGCGGACAAAATTTGTTTCTAACTATTCGAATTTCTAGTCGATACTCTAAATTGTTGCCAGAAAGGATAGTGGCATAGTTTCGCCTGAATGTCTGTGTTTTTCACGGAATGAACAATCACAAACCGTTCCTATTAAATATTTTATTCTCTTATAGAAAATAAAACCATGAGTTTCCGATTAAAATAAAAAGCTAATAGATACCACATCTATCATTACACTGCATTCATTCTCACATCTCCGCTAATCACAGCAAACGAATACGTAGATATTCATTGTAATCTAATAATCTCACTTTCAAGTTCAAGTACCTCGTTTTGAACGCATCGTGATCTTCGCCAAAGTCGAACGCAACTGGAGGCAGGCAAATTTACCAATGGAAGGAGTAAAACATAAGTATTCGTCCTTAGAAGCGCGCCAACTATAAAAACCCATAAGACTTGATTACAACCTCCAGTCGAATTCTGAATTTGTCAGGAATTACCTCTGCAAGGGGTTAGCCTGATCTAATCATACACCGTGTGCTTCGGAGTGCTTCAAAAATTAACATACAAACAAAAGATTTTTTTTCGGAATGCCGCCCCAGGAAAATGTTGTTCAACCCCAATCGGGGGCTGATAACACTTCGGAGTTAGCAGGCAAACCGTCCCCTTTGGGGTATACGAATCAAGCTTTCGTATGCGATACGGCGAATAATAACGAAAATTCGAAGAAAATTGAAGAGACCCCGAAGAAAAACGATGATACAAAACCGTTCGAGTTCGACGACTTGCTGCCCTATATTGGAGAATTCGGAATTTATCAGAAAATGCTTTTTTTACTGATGATACCGTTCGCGTTCAGTGTTGCCTTCGTTTATTTCACACAGATTTTCATAACGGTTATACCTGATGACCACTGGTGTTGGGTACCTGAATTGGCTAATCTTACAGCTGAACAAAGGTAGGTCGTTTGAATAAAACAAGATTATTTACCCCAAGCTCAATTTAATGACAAGCCTTCAGCAAGCTGAGTATGGAAGCTTAAATATTACAAATCTAAAACAAAAGATATATGTGACTGTAACCCCGAGAATTACTTTCAAAAAGAAATTGTACAAATATCTAGTTGATTTGGAATCTCCTGTTATGGAAAAATGTAGGTATGGCATAAAAGATGCAGTACACACCAGAGAATGAATTAATCATTGAGTCAGGAGTACTTCAGTGTCATATTTATTATATGTCAAAAAACAAGCGCTTTCTGTCTAATTTTGAGGACCATCATTAGGGTCTTTCCATCCAGAAAACTTTCACGATTATCAGCGAACAAGAACAGGTATCACAGCGACAACTGATGTACACACAAAATGGTAAAATTCAAACATCAAAAATATTTTCTTTTGTGAAATCTTCACAAATGTGAAAAAGAGGATAGTTAACAAAAGGTTGTTCACGATCCTTCACTTCTTGCTCTGGGGGTCTGTAAAAATGCGAGGGACTTGGGGAGATGATTCCTCGATGAAAATAAGCAGGGGTAATTCATATAATTTTTTTTCGAAATCTACCCCCTTGCAAGATAGAGTGTTTGGAAGGCGATAGCAAGTTGACAGTTTTATTTTTTTACGGCTTCTTAAAAACACTCATAGTCATAAAACTATATGCATAATATGATTCATTAAGGAGATGTTGCTCACACAATTTTCTGATCCTATAGGAACGATACAAATTACATTATAAAAAAACTTCTGAAACTGAAAATTGTAGAAGGAATCATTGAAAATCTTTTTCTATTGTCAAAACTAATTTCGAGCATCAACAATATCCTATAGGAACGATACAAATTACGTTACAAAAAAACTTCTGAAACTGAAAATTGTAGAAGGAATCATAAAAAATCTTTTTCTATTGTCAAAACTAATTTCGGGCATCAACAATATCTTAGAATATTCATTCAATAGAACATACGATGAAATGGAATGAACAGTGTAAGTTCATATTTTTTCTGAGAAAAGTATCGATTGTATCGAAATTTTGCAGGATACTTTTTTTCTCCAGAATTGAATGGCAAACTATCAGAGAGTTCTATTTTTGGAAAATCTATCCCACGAAAACAATTTCTGAACGAAAATCATAGGGGTTATTATTTTCGACCGCTTATAATAAAGTTATCATATCTACTTAGTGCTTCATATTAGGTATGTATAGTTTTATGACTCAGTGTTTTTAAGAAGCCGCAAAAAAATTAAAAACTATCAACTCGTCATCGCCTTCCAAAGGCTGTATCTTGGAAGGGGGCCGATTTCGAAAAAAAATTATATGGACTACCCCTGCTTATTTTAATCGAGGAATCATCTACCAAATTCCCTCGCATTTGTTTACAGACACCATGTAACGGGTGGCCCATTTAAAAATTGGAATTTAATTTTGCTATAAAAAAAAAACTTCTCAATATTTTTCAATGGTTGAACATTTATTTAAAAGGTTGGTGCATGACATTTATTTATGAAAAATAATTTCGGCCAAATGACCACCACGGCTGACTTGGCAGTAGCCTATTCGTTCCACCCAATTTTTTAATACATTTTCGATTGTTTGGGGCTCTATTTCACCAATAGCAGCTTGAATTTCGGTCTTGAGGTCTTGAATTGTTTCTCTGGATTGTTGGCGTAACACTTATCTTTCACGCTCCCCAAAGATAATAATCCAATGGCGTCAGATCGCAGCTTCTTGATGGCCAATTCACATCAGGATTTCTGCTGATTATTCGATTTCCGAAAATGCGGCGTAAAACATCGATTGTGGCGTGTGCTCTATGGCTCGTTGCACCGTCCTGTTGGAACCAAACATCGTCCAAGTCGTCAGCTTCAATTTCTTGAAAGAACCAATCGTTCAACATTGCGCGGTAGCGCTCGGCATTGACGGTTATTATTACTTTGGAAATAAGTTTTTAATATTTCCCAACTTTCTTCAAGCGAATAGCGTCCCATTTCGTAAACTTCACACTTTCAACTAAATATTAGTCACGTCAAAAAGAATAGTTGACGTTTATAAGTCAAATAATCGGTAGTTCAAATTCCAAACACTAGATGGACCACCCGTTATATAAAAGTAATTTCCGTCTTCTTGAATCAATAAAATATTTAGTTGTCAACGTCGATTACATTGATACATAATCAAAAATGACATAAACATAAATACCTATAATACTGATTAGGTATAGAAACTAGTAGATCAACTGGCACTCATGTACTTATATGGTTGTAGGTGTTTCAAACCAATGCAACTTTGATGGTTGAAATTTTTGATGTATTCTGCAATCTTCCTATTAATCGATTATTATCTAAAGGATTCTTCGAGATTTCACCATTTGTTGGGAAAGGCCCATATTTTTTGTGAAGTTACCGAAGACATCGATAAAACGAATTTTTCATTTTCATCTTGAAATTATCATTAAATAATTCGATTCAGAAAACTATCATTAAATAATTCGATTCAGAACAACTTCATCGAAAAATTTTAGTTGATATTAAATGATCAAAACCATTTTTTCGGAGAAGAAAGAATATGAATTTCTCATGATAAATATGATTTTTATCGTATTTTCACATTCCGTTAAAATTTGACATTGTATATATAATTTGGTCTTCAAATTAATCAGAGTGTTCAGAAGGACCATTCAACAAATTATTATAATTAATTAATTCGAGTCAAAATACATAAATTCATTACGAAGACTTGTCGCAGATTATTCTGAATAACCATTTCCATACTCATCAGGATCATGTTGAAACATTCTGTGGAAAAATTTCGAATTAGTGTTCATGTAAACCGATTAAAGCGAGTGGCTATTCGTTAAATCGATTAGGGTTATGGGATTACCCTACTCTGAAGAATGTCTTGAAGATACTGATATGATATAATATACAAGGTGTTACAAAATAGTATATCACAGCTTAAGGGGATGAATCTTCGTATAATTTCAAGAAAAAAAGTCCACAAAAACAAGGGTCCGCAAAAGCACCGACCTAGAGGGTGTTGAAATTTAAAAAAAATTGTTTTTTCTTCCTAACTCCTGCAGTTTTGAGATATTCAGTGTAAATTTGCAATGCGAGCTATTTTCAACAGTCTCCCTCATTGCACGTCCTGAATCTTAACTAGAATCTACAGGGTGTGTTCTTTTCCGGAGCCATGTCTTTTTTCCTCTCAAACTTTTTTGCGGTACGCCACTGGTCAGCGTAAAATCAATTTTTGATATCTTCGTTTAATTTAGAAACCTTTTTTTGAACGATTGTATACTTTCGCTGATTTGGAAGCACTTCTAATTGAAAAAATGAATAGTAGGCTTTGATTTTTTCATTTATTTATTCGTTTTTTTTTGATAGTTTATACAATTGAACCAGTATCTGCTCGAACTATTTATTGAATTAAAGATTAGTTTCAAGACTTTTGAAGTTATTGCCGTAAGAAAAAATGGCTAATTTTACTAACACCTAATAGGCTGATATCCATTACATGTACGGATTGGCTGACGGAAAAAAAATTTGGAAAATTCTTTTGGAGTTTGTTTTTTTATCGAAGATTCAATCTTCAATTTAGCCAGGAAGCAAATGAAATCGACGACAAATTACGAAAGTTCTCGGAAAACGAACTCCAGTAAATTTTAGGGTATCCCTAGAAATATAACCATTTTCACTAGAAAATTAACGTCTGATTAGAAATAATTTTCCATTCTTATCTAAGCATTCAACAAAAATGAAATAATAGGAGTATAAAGCTTTGCAGATTAAAAACTATTTATTTTCAGGATCAAGAAGAAATGGGGTAAATAATTATTCTAAAATGACAATGAAGAATGAAATAAGTCTCAGCTTCTCTGATCAAATAAAATCTGGAAATAACCAGACAATACGTAGTAGATGTTGAACTTAAGGATTTGCATTGTTTGGTTAATTTAATGCATAATGAAAAACAATCTGGAAAGTGACATCTATTTTTCAAAATTAAAAAAGAATCATCGCATATGATATAAATAAGAATTTATTTCTAAATGAAAGCATTGCTACCTTCATTGTGTTCGGAATTTGTTTTGATTAAATGCCAATAGGCTTCCTCAACATCAACTACGGAAATATTCTTTATATCGTTGAAATCTTATTGTGTTCGAAAATATCAAGGTTGTTATTGACGGTATTGCAAATGAAGCAACATCATAATGGAATCGAAGTAATGAAAATCATTTATTGTGCCGATACGAGTAGATGTATTTCACTGCTAAATAAATAAATCTAACTTTGATTTTGAATTACTAAAAAGAGAGAATATAAAGTACAAATGACAGTTTTTTCCAGAAACTTAAATAAAAATACTTGGATTTGATAGCCCTTTTATATATCAAGAATTCCAGAGCGGTGCCCTATTATAGGTACCTATATTCCGATTTGCGGAATTCATGATGTATTCATTAATTGAATCCTTTTTCGTGTTATTTCTTTATATAAAATCTTCATTAGATTATTCATAGATTATAGAGATACCATTTGATATTTTAAAAACCTTTTTGTTTGAATCCAGGCACTTGGAGAGTCGAAGTAAAAAAATTGATATACCTACTTTTTGTATCGAAATTCGAATGAGACTCCGTTACTCCCGACGACTCTTGAAAACGAGAACATGTGTTTACTTCGAGTACCTACTTCCGGCGCTAAGATATTGTAGTCGATTAAACTGATCAGAATATAATAACATGTTATAATATTTAGAGCAGTTCTTTTGCTTTATAGTTCGAGGGATTTCGAAACCATTATCATGAATTAGCCATTCTAGCGAAGATTACAAACATTATTCCACTCTTTCATTTCAACTGAATGGAATTTTATCAGTGTTCGATTGTTCGTGGTACTCCAATAAGAATTAGCAATTTGAGATAGGAATATTCAGAAATAGAAATTTGAATAGGCTCGTGAATCAAGAATGACGAACCAAAATTCCATCCGAGCTGATAAATGTAAACGTGAAAGGAATAATTATTTCTTTGATATTATGAAAACCTGACCTATACCTAGTTGAAGCATCCATATAATCTATATTTTCATACAATTCCATATCGGAGTGTTACTTACCGATCTTGTCTAGGTAATATCTCAGATACAATGACCTGTGAATAGACCAGTACACAGTATTTACTAGTTATTTGACAAAGTTTGACAACGAGTTAAAGCAGCTCATTTGACTAGATCTATCAAATGACTTTTCTATTGTGTTTATCGGAAAAGAAACATATCAATTTAATTGAGTAGGTTGCTATATATGTTTCGAACCTCGCAAATTTAGAGTAATCTTCAGGCTATTTGAGACAGGAAAACAACACACAACATCAAATTCCTGAGATGTTGATAACGATGGATTCTGTTGCTTCGACTAGCATTCATATCAAATGTGTTGTCCATCTTATTAATTGAAGTTTTTAATTCTAAACAAATGAAAAGATTTCCCGTGTCTACTCCAAACATCAATTTAATTGAATAGGTTGCTACATATGTTTCGACACTCACAAATTTAGGGTCAGCTTCAGGCTCTTTGAGACAGGAAAACGACACACAAACTTCAAATTACTGAGATGTTTGTAGTAGAAACGAAAAATCTTTTCATTTGTTTTGAATTAATAACTCCAATTTATAATATGGACACCACATTCGATATGAATGCTAGTCGAAGCAACAGAATCCATCGTTATCAACATCTCAGGAATTTGATGTTGTGTGTTGTTTTCCTGTCTCAAATAGCTTGAAGATGACCCTAAATTTGTGAAGGTCCAAACATATGTAGCAACCTATCAAATAATCCAATTAAATTGATGTTTGGAGTAGACACGCTTTCATCGGGAAAAATTCGCATGACAAGCTGGTAGATTTCGTGCTGTGGTATGAGGAGATTGAAAGTTAATGCACGAGTCGGAATTGTGGCAGGTCACTGCAGGCTGAAGGTGCATCTATAAAAAATCGACCTCCTAGAAGACAAACAATGCAGACTGCGTCTTGAAGACCTTGAAACAGTCATTACCTATAGTCTCAAAATGCCCAGCAGTGAGTCGCATCCGATTCAACGTCTTAAAACAGGTCTTTATAGCACAGAAAGAACTGAGAAACTGATCTCCGATTAAAAATTGAGACTAATCCAAAAAATGGACTTGATCGGGGTATAAACCAGTGAACCACAATAGTCTATACTCTATATGAACAAAATGAATCTACGAATGGGCGCTATCTGAGTTATTTATCCAACTCGCCAAATAACTTACGTCTTACGTTTCTCTGCATTTTTTTCAATCTGTATTTGCTCTAATTAAACACCATAACGATGACCTGAACTACAGCCGAACAATTCAATGGCTGAAAAACCCTGTCCAAGTTTGGGATTGAAAACTGTAAATCACGCAGACAACCGGGTGTTTATTTTTAGATTTTATACCGACATGCTCTAATTACACCGTTAGTAATTGAAATGAACAACATCCTTTGATCGATAAAATCAATAAGCTTAATCATCAATAAATAATTCATGAAATAAAATTGTTTCTGACAGAAATCACTCGAGCATTGAATTGCTGTGAATTGGCTGAGGTCGTTTACTTATAATTTCCATTATTTCTGACAATAAGCATGATGACTGCGTCAATATATTATTAAACAATATTGGAATGTTTCTGTATTATTGATTGATATTCTAACTTCGTATTTGTCTTTTTGAATGCTATTTGGCTTCTGATTTGCCACAGTGTATAAATGAAGAGCAAGAACAAACAGCATGTTCAAAGGCAATTGACTATTCGTGACATGTGCTTATGAATTTGAGTGTTTGGGTGGAATCAAAACAAATTCAAATCAAAAGTTGTCCAATGACGAACATATATTTTTCGTAAAATATGAGTATACAGCTACAGGGTGTCTGTAAACAAATGCGAGGGACTTTGGGAGATGACTCCTGGATGAAAATAAGCAGGAGTAGTTCATATAATTTTTTTTCGAAATCGTACCCCTTCCAAGATACTGCCTTTGGAAGGCGATGACAAGTTGACAGTTTTTAAGTTTTGTATGGCTTCTTGAAAACACGGAGTCAAAGTCTTAATTGAAAAAATTGACCTCTTCTGAAACTGAAAATTATAGAAAAAATCATGGAAAATCTTTTTTCTTCTGTCAAAACCAATTTTTAGCTTAAACAATATCATTCTATTGAACATACGATGAAAAGGAATGATCATAATTGCTTGTAAGTTTTTATTTTCTCCGAGTAAAGTATGACTGTATCGAAATTTTGCAGAAGACTTTTTTTCTCCAGAATTGAATGAGGAACCATAAGATAATTTTATTTTTCGAAAATCTATCCCACGAAAACAATTTTTGAACGAAAACCATAAGGGGTTGTTATTTTCAACCCCTACTAATGAAGTTATGGGATCGAAAAAATTGTGTGAGTAACATCTACTCAATGAATGTAGTATGTATAGTTTTATGTGTTTTTAAGAAGCCGAAAAAAAACTATCAACCAAATTCATATGTTTGAATAAATTTTCGAAAATTAAGCATAATTCGAGAGAAACAACTGAGTAAGAATGGAATTTGATAAGAATAAACCTTGTAAAAAATATATGTGCATCAATTTGCGATATTCGGTATCTTAACGTTAGTGTATATAATCGACTTTAAGTGGGTATAATGCATAGGGAATTTTCATATTTATGGCAAAAGGACTCCATACTCTCGAATTTACTCTCATTCTTTTGGCTTATATAGTTCTATACACATACAGGGTTTTCCTTTTAAGTTGGCCTATTAGAAGTTTTAGGAGAACTAGTGAATATTTCGTTCTAAAATTTTTGGTGCAGCCCTGAAAGTGAAGGAACTCTTCGCCTAAAATATTTTCAAGTCGACAGTGTTGCCACGTCTATCTCTAACGCATATCTACATTTTTATTTCAAATGGAACTACCTATATTTTCATTTATATATCGATTCAATATCAAATTTGCAGTATAACCCACTAAAAAAAATTTTTCTGCTATGCACTGTTGCCAAGTTATTCAAAAATTCCTGAAACTTTTGGCATTTGCATTGCCAGTTTGGAAATGCAATATCTCAATTATTTTTTATGCGAACAGAAGCAAAATCAGCAGTCTCATAGTAAAGACTCCATGCATTCATGTGGTCTATTCAGTATTTTGATACATCGTAAGGTTTTTCGAAGATATTGCTGCGAATATGTGAAACTCAAAATTAAAATATTTCGAGATTTTCAAATGGCAACCCCATATTTATTTTACAGCATTCGATTCGAAATGAAAAATGAATGGCAGTCTCCTTTTACACTAATTATTTATTTCGGATAGTTTTCGAATGAGATGAAAAATACTGAAATTTTTCAGTATTCATTCATTCATGATCTATGATCCCGTTTACGATGAAATGGTTCTATGACTATGGCGTGAATTGTTGAAGTAGATTCTATGGTTGAAATCATAAAAATGTATTCGATAATCATGGATGTCATAGAAAAAAGTTTACCCATATTATTCAAACACGATTCGGGGTGTTCCACAATTCACGGGGAATGCCAATAAATTATTGAAAGGACCTGTAGGACATTTAACAATCGTTATTCACATTTAGCACGAATGGCTGGAAAGAAATTCCGAAAATTGTTTAGGCTTTCTGTAATCCTGGCGCTATGTTCATGACCTCAACAATAGGATTCATTCCGATAATTCACTTCATAATCACACAGCATTATGTCCATTGAACATGACTATAAAAACTGAAAAATTTCAGTATTTTTCATCTCATTTGAAAACTGTCAAAAATAAATAATTAGTGAACATAAGGCCAGGATTACAGAAAGCCTAAACATTTTTTTCTTTCAAGTCATTCTTGCTAAATGTGAATAACGATTTTTAAAGGCATTTCCCGTGAATTGTGAAACAACCCGAATCGTGTTTGAATACTATGGGTAAACTGTAAACTTTTTTTTATGACATCCATGATCATCGAATACTTTTTATGATTTGAATCATAGAATCTACTTCAACAATTCACGCCATAATCATAGAACCATTTCATTGTAAACAGAACCATAGATCATGAACTATAAATACTGAAAAATTTCAGTATTTTTCATCTCATTCGAAAACCATCCAATATAAATAGTTAGTGTAAGAGGAGACTGCCATTCATTTTTTATTTCGAATCGAATGCTGTAAAATAAATATGGGGTTGCCATTTGAAAATCTCAAAATATTTCAATTTTGAGTTTCACATTTTCGGAGCAATATCTTCGAAAAACCTTACGATGTATCAAAATACTGAATAGACCACATGAATGCATGGAGTCTTTACTATGAGACTGCTGAGTTTGGTTCCGTATGCATGAAAAATAATCGAGATATTGCATTTCCAAACTGGCAATGCAAATGCCAAAAGTTTCAGGAATTTTTGAATAACTTGGCAACAGTGCATAGCATAGAAATTTTTTTAGTGGGTTATACTGCGAATTTGGTATTGAATCGATACATAAATGAAAATATAGGTAGTTCCATTTGAAATAAGAAAGTAGATATGCGTTAGAGATAGACGTGGCAACACTGTCGACTTGAAAATATTTTAGGCGAAGAGTTCCTTCACCCTCAGGGCTGCACCAAAAATTTCAGAACGAAATATTCACTAGTTCTAATAGGCCAACTTAAAAGGAAAACCCTGTATATAGTTCTTTATACTCCTGCATGTGTTTGAATCAATTGTTGGAGCAAATTTGCTGTATCTTCTTAATTTCCATTCTGAACGCTTCAGCCGCTTCTTCAGGTGTCGAAAAACGTTGACCTCTCCGTTCATTCTTCACGTACGGAAATACGGGTGCCAAAAATGCTGTTCGAGCTGATGTGTCAAAACTTGCATTGTTGTAAAAAGTGAACACATTTTTCTGCAGTCAAATGCCATATTAAATGGATGCTTTTATCACAAATGACTAAGGTTGGCAACGATCTTTCAATATTAGTTCTTATGAGATAATTTCGGAATGTCCCAATGACCTGAATCAACGAATGAAAAGTTGAGTTTTTCTTAAGTTCAAGAGATATAAATCTAGCAGCCATCGAATTTCTTCATGTCATATTCGACTCTTGAATAAGTTTATCTTGAATTTCAACCTCTGAATATACCTCAATATTATACAAAAAACTCATGAACGCAGTTTTTTATTTCGAAAAAATAAGCGAACTAATTCGAATTGACCCTGTTCGTTCAATTCGTCTATGAGAGTTAATGACATTTATATTTGAGGGAACAACTGGTTCGTTGACTATCACAATCTGCAGAAGCAAAATGAGTTCGAAATTCAATAACCCCGATTATTTTTGGTTTGGTCCCTAATATGCATTTATCTCACGCATGAATACACAGTTTGATTCTCGACTCTAGTGAAAAACTATACATAATAACTTCGTTCGAAGGTGAATTTTTTCGATGAAACGTATCTGCCATTTAACTGCAACAGTTTCACAATAAAAGCGATTATAATATGTGGTTATATTATGCTCAAATTGTAGCAGAAAAAGAACTATTTGTATTCGAAAAAGTGCGTCGATAACTCCCAAGTTTTTCAGAATAATGCCAGGGGTCAATGTAAAACAACAGATGAAAAACTATGAAATTTTGTTTTCAGATAGTATTTATAGAGTACACATCTGTAGTGTGCAGATAATAAAAAAATTGTATGCACTATTTGACGAGAAGGCCTCAATAATAAATTTGCCTTGTAGTTGATGTTGACGACCATAAATTCACTATAATAAGATTTTAATGACGCAAAGTATTTTAGATACATTTCGATTGACGTTGCCAAATGGAAACATTTTTATTTTGAAAGACAATGAAGATGTTGACATCATGAACAAATAAAATCTGGAAAAATCTAGACAAGAAGAATTTTGCAATATTGATTCATGCAATATTATTTAGTATTCTAATAATGGATAATAAACATTTGACTGTCAGATCTAACGATGTATATATAACATCTTCATTATTGTTCAGTTAATAACTTAATACTAAAGTGATTTGAGTAACTAAGTTCTACCAATTATCTGGAAAATTTAAGGAATAAGTAAATTAAAATTCACAAGATGGTAGTTGAGCGCTGAATGCTGAAGTAAATAATTGAAGATGATCAAGGTATCAGTTTTATTTACTTACCATGTATAAACAAAATCTAGAAATAACCAGAGAAAAGAAAATTTTCAATATAGCAATAAGATTTAGGAGGATTAGAATGGAAGTAAAAATGATAAGGTGAGGGATTATAAATATTTGAATATCAAGTACAACATTTAATATAAGACTCAATTATACACGTACAAGATAATGCCATCTTTTCATTTCTAATGAAAATAATAGTGATAAATACCTAAATATTTGAGAAACACTTGAAAGCTAAAGCCCATCAATATTATCAGAAAATCAAATATTTCCAGTTGAAAAACACAATACATATAGGTATTAAAATTCAGATCAGTGTCTTCTTCATAGGCGAGATGGGTGTCATCATTTTGCTATCATTATAGCCAAAATAACAATGACAATGAAGCATATATAATAACATTGAATTATAATGGACTTTCTTGCAACTCACCGTATGACTACAAATTCGTAAGATTTGAAATATCTAGATGATGTTCAATTGAAGAATATTTTTCGATAGTTCATGATCAAGTTATTCAACCATATAATTCATTCGAACTATGAAGATCTGAGTTCAACCAATAAACTGGAAAATCGAGCCTATTAGAGAAATTCGAGTAGCCTGAAATGAAATTAAATCCTGAGTCACCTGAACTTGAATGTTATTACTTTCTTCGGATGGTTTCATAATTGTTATTGTTGTAATTATCGATATTCATTCTTCCGTAACCAAGTCTTAATTATTTCCGATATCTTCTGAACATCTTGAGGATGGTATTAATTACATTGAGAATAAAATTGTTAATTTCATGGAAAGCGGAATTATGTGGTGAAGGATTCTTCTGTTTTAAAACATTTGTAACCATTTTTTGTGGGATTGTTTGTGGCAGTAATGGCGAAAATATTTTCAAAAGAATCCTTATTTTTGAATATCTTAGGCAAACCGCAAATTCTTAACAATAGTGGGTATACAGTGTGGAACAGCCAAATGGAATAAAGTGGATAACGAATAAATGAGAGCGTGTTGGAAAAAACGCTTGGACACGTCGATTTTTCTCAAAAAAAATTATTTAAGGTGTGTCATGTGACAGTGGCCGATACCTAATTTCTTATTCTAAATTCAACCCCCTGTATAATATTTGTTTTTTGGATTCTTCAGAAAATTCTAGACGTAATTCATGTACATCTGAAAACACTTAATATTTCCGAAAAAGTTGAAGGGGGTCTTCATATAAATCGTAGTTTTCGATTTTTTTCTTGAAAACCAGAAAACTGACAAGAATGAATTAAAGCAGATATTCTTTGCGAGCGGGAAATCATAGAGTATTTGAAGGTCTGCGAATATTATTGCAGGGGCTAGAAAAATCCGCATCTAAACCTTTCAGACTTTTTTTCAATATCCATATTTTTCAATAAAAACGCTAATTTTGGATAGCTTTATTCGTTCAATGTCAAGTTGGCCATTTACAACCCTCACGACAGAGGCTGGTGTGGTGATATTTTCTTCTAAAAAACCGTGCATTATTGGAGAAAAACAAAAAACTTCATTTATTCAGGATGCACGCAACTATCCAAATTAAATTTTTCCATTGTAAAATATAAATATGGAAAAAAATTATATGAAAAACAAGGTTTAAGGGTGGCTTCTTCTATTCTTTGCAATCATACAGGAATACCGGCAAAAAATTTTTTGAGTGTTCAAATTTTCTCTAGAACGCCTCCAATAACTAAGCGTTCGATAAAACCTGCTTCGGTTTCCATAAAAATAAAATGTAAACAAATGGAGATAACAGAATCCATATACGAAATTCAGGATTGAAATTATTTACATATTTACAAAATGTTATGTAAGAACCTCTGGTAAAAATTAAACCTGATGAAGGACTTAGTCTGAACAAATAAAATCTGGAAATATCCAGACAATAGGAATATTGGAGTGTTGACTAATAGAGTTGGTTAATAAATAATCTGATAAAGAAAAAATAATTTGGACCACGAATTAAACAATGGAAATGATAATAATATAAATACACAAACAAACAAAATGAATTAATCCCTCAATTGCTGTAGGTGTGCATAAATATTCTATAATGAAACTGATTTAGTTTTCATTGGGCTTACTTTGTCATTTGTCATTAAATACAAAATCAAACAGAAATGTGTTTCATGGAGAAATTCACCCGAAATTACATTATTCAACTAAGCTTTTGCCGACCTGCCCTTATCAGAGTAATGTCAATTCAAGAAAATAAAATCTGTTGAAAATCATGTTTGCGAATAAACTAGATCATTGCAGATTTCGAAGTGTTAATTATCATTTCTTCATAAATCTATTTTTATAGCACCAGAACACAATTCGACCTATTTCGCCCAATTAACTTCAATTGTTTTGCGACTGGTGCTACTTCGAGAATCAAGCTCAATAAATTATTTAAATATCAATCTATTTCAAGATATTTATAGCAGAAAACTCAATTCACTTCGTACCTAAATATATCAAATTCAGGAGCTTCTTTCGCACGCAAGTTCATATTGACATCCAGATAGCTTTTGATTTTATCCTCAACGAATTGTGAAGTAAAAACTGATTACATTTTTCAATAACAATGATACCAATTTCGCACTGGTCCTAAGAAAAAAGTATTCAGGAAGTCAACTTCATAGTGGTACTTTCCATTGACGTCACAAAAGTCGTTGAGGTACCTGAAAATTAAAACTTTGAACAAGAATCTCTGCACTGTTGGTAATTCCCCGGAATTTCACTTCGAGTGTAAGTGTGTCAACATCAGGTGTTTAAACTTTGGGAAAATTACCAATCTACCTACAATACTTCGAAATATGGAAGTAAAGGTACGTAGGTGGGATCATTGCCATGTCAATGAGACCCATTTCGATTGTTGAAGGAAAATACAAAAGCTTTTGGGTGCTGGTTACTTTGTAAAACGCCAGCTTCAAACAATATAAGTTTTGAAAAAGAACAACTTTGAAATTTGAAATGAACAAGTCGTGAAGAGCTAATGATTACTTTCGAAATTCTTCAAGAGTTACTGATAGTTGATGAAACAACTAAACGTTTCTATTATATACATGGTGTTCCAGAATAACGTCAATATTCAAATGAACATGGGTCCGAAGCAGCTTCATTACCCTGACATGGAATGTCAAAGTTATAGAATTTCAAATTTGAATATTGCTATTAAATTCGAATTTGGTACTCACACGACAAATCTATTCAGAATGCATGTTAAAATTGAGAAAATATTAAAAACTTCAAGTCATGATGGTACAATTTGAATTCAATTCATTGAAATATATCTACAACTTGAAATGTAAACCTGTCATTTATGTTTTTCAATGTTGAAGTGTCCGTTTCTTGAGAACGCTTATACATATATATAAATTCGAGCAGGACATAAGGTTATTCATTTGTTCTATTTAATGTACAAAATTACTACCCGATTAAAAAAGGATGGTGAAAATCCACTGAGACAGCTCACTTGGGCGTTTGATGGGTACTCAATTGTGAATGCAGATGATAGTACAAATTTACTGATGATTTCATCCTTACAAATTTTCGATACACATAGGAAAATGTGTTCGATTGATTACATTAAGCTTTGAAAAATTTAAATTTAATTTGTCATTGTCATTGATGCTTTTTTGGTATTCATTGGAATAGGAAATATTAACGCAATAGAAAATATGTTCACTGTCTTCCCTGGATAGGTTTTGAAACATCAATTCTTCTAATCTGGCTATATCTTATTGTAATTTTACCTTATTATATCTTAGATAACTTATTCGTTCTCTTACCAGGGCATGACCGAACTTGTCTTTTATTTTTTGACAGCCATAGCTATCAAATGGAAGCTTAATCCTCAGGAATTTCGGAATTACTTTGTTTTGTGTGTGAGAATTTCTTATTCAATTCCTCCAATTTTCTGAAACTTGTGATAGAGAAAGGCCCATACCTTTCTTTCAGATATCGATTGAAATATAATCTGGGAGGATTTTGCATTTCTAGAAAACTTTTTAGTTTTTCACTCCCAGTCTCTGAAACAGAAATAATTAAAAAAAATTTAATTAATATGAAATGCTATTTCTGTTCCAAAGAGTGGTAGAGAAAACCTTAATAGTTTTCTAGAAACCTATATCCAAGCTTTGTCAATAATGAATAATTTTCGCTTACAAGAAAATCATGAATCATAGGAACATTTCAGGTGCTATTTACATAATTTGATTTATATTACGAGCAAAATTCCCAACGCGGAAATCCTTAACTTCATTTTTACTTCTGTAAGTATTAGGTCTTTTGGTTTCATAATCTTCGTTCATTTTAATAGCTATCAATAATAAGGTATCTCTGCAGAACATTCAACAATAATATTGCCCCATAGATAGAATAAATTACTTGCGTTCTATTCATGAGTTTATCCTTCATTGAAAAAGAAATATGGTTATGAAATTAAATATGAATATAACACATGGTAAATATTATTCTACCTATCTATATTGTAGGAGCATAATGTAATTGTTGAATTGATCGATTATGCGGAAAGCAGAGTTGAAACAACATAATAGTTATAATTATTAATAGAACAAGTGCAGAATGCACTGACTTTCCCCACAAGCTCGAATTCAAGATTAACGGGTTTTCTGTACTAATATTAAACATTAGTTTATCCAATTCGCTGATTTTTCGAATTAATTGATCGAATATCGTCCCTGAGTACCAACTCATAATTTATATCCATGAAAACTGTGCGAATCTTTGATAAACCACCTTTTAAGTATGACATAATGAACAGATTCACCAGTTAACTACGACAAAGTATTAGTGCCACTGCGATGAAATAAAAATCTGCTAATTGACAGATTTAATCTGTCTGTTTCCTTAAGAAAAAACAAAATCTCAAATAATACATCAGGAAACCCTTCAGCAAAAATTAGTTTAGGTCAATGGATTCCTATCAAAAAATAAAACAAATTGCCAGATTTAATCTGGAATTTCAAAAATGCTCAAGCTCGATTGACCGTTATCTTCTAACGGTGTATATTGTGTAAATTGACAGAAAAAAATCTGTCAATCGACAGATTTTTTTTAATCGTAGTGGCACTAATACGACGTCGTAGTTAACCATCATGTTTAGATAATTTGTTTATTGATTTAATTATTGCACCAAAACAAGCATTTAAAAAACAAGCACATGGTTTTCGTTTCAAAATTGTCAAAACCTCACTGAAAAAATTATTTCTTATGCTGATGACGAATTTCAACATAAAATTAATATTCATCGAATTGATTAGTTACTGATTAAGCCGAGATTGGTACATATTCAAATATATTTTATTGTATATTGAATGAAATTTTCGTGTTCAAATCAAGGACTCGAGAAAAGGATCTACAGATAGTCATTAATCATCGTTGAAAATGCCAAGGTTCTTATATTGAACTTGAAATGTTTTATTAGAATTCACCTGGGTGATCTAGATTCCTCGTGGTATTGGTGATAGTGGATTTAAATAATAATTGCTTACACAAATTTTTTTAGATCTCAAACTTTATTATTAGGGGTTGAAAATAACAACCTACTACGATTTTCGTTCGAAAATTGTTTTCGCGGAATAGATTCTCGAAAAATAAAATTCTGCTATGGTTTCCCATTAAATTCTGGAGAAAAAAAGTCTCCTGCAAAATTTAGATACAGTCGATACTTTTTTCGGATAAAATAAAAACTTACAAGGAGTTATGCTCACTGTTCATTCCGTTTCATTGTATGTTCCATAGTATGAATATTCCAAGATATTGTTTATGTTCAAAATTGGTTTTGTCAATTATGCTTATAATTCAAAAGAAAGTTCTATTTGTGTAATGAAAATAATACGGATATAATTTTCTTCCGGAAATTAGTAATTAAACCTTCAGAGAGATTTATAGAACATCTTTATCCCCTGTCATAGACATACAATATTTTAGAATTCATTCTATGGAACACTTAGGTACACTAAAAAATGGAATGAACAGTGATCATAATTATTTTATTTTTTTCGAGAAGTATTGACTGTATCGAAATTTTGCAGGAGACTTTCTTCTCCAGAATTGAATGGAAAACCATAAGAGAATTTTATTTTCGAAAATCTATCCTAAGAAAACGATTTTCGAACGAAAATCAAAGGGCGTTGTTATTTTCAACCCCTAATAATAAAGTTATGAGATCTAAAATATTTGTGTGAGTACTTAAGAAGCCGTGAAAAAATTAAAAACTGTCAACTAGTCATTGGCTTCCAAAGGCTGTACCTATATTGGAAGGGGGGTCGATTTCGAACAAAATTTAAATGAACTACTCCTGCTTATTTTCATCGAGAAATCATCTCCAAAAGTCCCTCGCATTTGTTTTAAGACATCCTGTAGATTAGTCGATGGAAAAGAAAACAGCATGATCTGATGCACAAAAACTGTGAGTGTCATGTTCTAGTCGAATCCAATTATTCTTCTTCGTATAGAAATAACTGTCATTTCTAGTTTCTACGTCTTTCAATTACCTCGATATCTATTCAGCAATGTTACACATCTTCGTGCAACTCGATATAGAAACTAGAAACAGGTTCCTTCTTCGCTTGACCCTTCTCAATATATGCCAAAGCCGGATTACCCAACGCTGACTGAATGGATTAATGTGAGGCGAATTCAACTTGACATTGATACGTTCATGGTTAATCGCCCCAAGCTCAAAAGATTTGCGGAATTGAACGTTTACTTCGTCAATCAACCTTCTCCAAATTCCGGTGGTCGTTTGCGTGCGTAATTTTGATATCCGTAATATTTTTTCTTGCTATGAAAATAAGGAGATTTGAATAGGTTCCTTGTATCGTAACTATCTACCTACATTGTTATGCGAACATGTCTGTTAATTTCCTTGAACTCCTTTGTTATATTTATGCATATGTTGCACCTGATAGTGTTTAGAGAATGCCGAAGTTGATTATTTTCTTGAAAGAAGTTGCTGTTATGGACTGTTATGGTTTCCCAGATAGCACGAGTTGTCCACAATATATCCGAAAAAGCTATAGTAAATCCCCTGGACGTTCATAGGATAGGACGTGTGTCCTCCTTCGATGTCTTATGTAGATCCATTATGGATATTCATGAGATATCAACTACGGATATACACAACAGATATGATATACCATTGTTTAAGTTCTCTCCTTAAACAATGGATATACTATGTACCTCTCTAGGATATCCACCAAAGGAAAGGACGGAAGATCCACGATGGTCGACCAGAAGAATTGATATGGACATCTTATGGATATCCATAGAATGTATACTTCAGTACGTAGTATGAAAGTAGAAAAATGAAGTGTTGAAGCAATAAGCACCTATAATATTTGCGGAATTGATTGATTTACTTCGTCAATCAACCTTCTCCAAATTCCGGTTGTCGTTTGCGTGCGTGATTGTGATATCCATAATATTTTTCATTGTTATAAAAATAAGGAGATTTGAATAGGTTCCTCATATCGTAACTATGGCTGGTTGGTTAATTTTCTTGAACTCCTTCCTTATATTTATGAATGTGTTCACCTGATAGTGTTCAGAGAATGCTGCAGTTGATTTATTTTATCGATTTCTTGAAGGAATTTGCTGATATGGACCTTTGTGATGTTACACACAGGAATTGTTGAGTAAAATTGTTTCACAGATAGTACCAGTTCATCTTATGGATATAGGGACTTTTTTGTTTCATGTATTGTATTATTTTAGCTCTCAATGCAAAAGAATATATATATGGATATACTATGAATATCGGTTGTAGATATTGTGGATGTATTGTCCCAAAAAAGCTCTGGTTTATCCTATGGACGTCCATATGATGTGACAGTGTGACCTTTTTGAATGTCTTATGGATATATCTACTATGGATATTAATGAGATATCAACTAGGGATATACACAAGAGATAGAATATACTATGAACTTTTCTGTTCGGAATCCAACCAGTTATGTTGTCTATCTGGTATGATACTGAAGTCCTCGATTCTCTGCTTATTTATCGATTGTTCCTATGACTATTTTTATTTCTGCTGGTCCCATTTTCTGCCTTATCTCGTCTCTTCTACTTCTACTAAAATGGCGTACCATTGTGCCCATGTAAATATGGCTCTTTTGTATAAACTTTCAGATATTTGTAGCGAAATACGGTGCCATTGAGGCTGTTCTAGATGCCTCAACCACTCGAGTTCTTCTTCTGGTTTCGTCAATAAAACTACAGATTTCTAGGCCTAAGTAATCGAACTTTATCACGTGTTACATGATTCACAACTAATTTACATCTAAGAGTCTTAAACGTGATCATGCACTAAGTGTTGAATGTAGATAAAATTATCATCTCAAGCAGACCGGATGAAACCCTTTTCCTCCCTTGAAGTTGACAATTTTCTATCTGGATATAAAACAATCTGATGTTTCAAAGTGTATATTTCATAGTAAAAAATTTCAGTTATCATCAAACTAATAATGGTTTTCTTCTTGCCTTCTTTTCTTCAAATTGTTGCAACACTAGTTCGAAGTCTAATTTTTTTAACAACTCAGCTTCAATGCACAAAACGGCCAGAGGATTCAAACGCTCTTGAGACATACTAGATAGCAAATACGATAAAATTCACTTCAATGCTGAAAACGACCTTTCTGCTGAACAGTTCGTTGCAAAAGTGCATAAAAAATTTTTAATTGGAAACACTTGCACTAAGCTTTTATCACTTCTAATGAGGGTACTCATCTCGTGCAGAGTTTTTAGAGGTTGTTCTAACTGAATTAAGAAGGATTTGAAGTGCAAACATTCCTCGTGATGTTTTTCATCTAAATCGTCAGGAAAACTAGAGATGATATTAGTAACCGCTACTCCTAATTCTTCAGAATTAATCGATTGAAATTATAACAAAAAGGATAACATCGCAGCAAAACCCTTGTAGCAATTTTTACGCTCATTCAATTCTCTTGTTAGTCAATTATAACAGGATAAACCCCTACTCAGGAACAGTTCTTGTTGTGGCTCTTCTTTCTTCACTTCGATATTTATCAAATCCAGAATTGATCTTCGCTCTCTCCTCAAATCGATCAAATAGAAAAATGTGCGAAATTTTCGAAGATAGCTATTTCTACATTTTCGTAGGGGAGTTAAAGAAATTTTTTTATTCACCGAAAATTTACCGCCCCTAGGCCATGGCCTATGTTGGCCTAGGCGGTAATAGGACACTGATCTCAAGAGATTCAGCAACTGCACCTCTGCAATACATTTACTTTCTCCAATGAGAATCAACAATTATGAAAAAAATGATTATCTGATTATGCCTTCTTTGTTTCAGGAAAATTTTGGCCATACCTCACAATGGACAGGAATTCGACAAATGTCGCATGTACGACGTGAACTATGACGAGTTGCTGAAAATTGACATACTGAAACCCGATTCTTCTTGGCCCACAAAGTCCTGCAAGAATGGGTGGGAGTATGATTTTTCACAGCAGCCTTACACTTCAATAGCTACAGAGGTAAGTTTGAATGATGTGAGAATATAGATATTCGAATTTGATTGCGAAATATTGCCTTCTTTTCATCTTTTCACTCCTCTTAGGATTATGGGACAATGGAGAATAAAATCTTTTTATCGAATTTGTCTATTGAGTTTCTTTTCACTTTTCCGAGTTTGATTTTTTTTGGTTTTACCATATGATGTAGTCAGAAGCGTTTCAGCTCTTGTTCATATTGGGAAAACGATTAATCAAATTTGCAAATCTTGCGAAGAGGTATATCCGCTGTTAACACCTACAGTGAGAAATTGAATATCATGAACATCATTCTTAAGTCAACAATAACGTGAGAAAAGTAAATACGTTCAAATTCTGTTGTTCAAATAGTAGAAAATATTACATTTAGGCTTGTATGAATACGAACTGGTTTATGATAATTCTTATACACCATCAGAAAAAACGCAATTCGCTAAAGAAGCCGATTCGTGTAATGACTGATGACTGATCTCCAAAATGTCAATAAAAAAATTTAAGAAAAGCCCCGAGCAGGAGCTTTTGAGCTCTCATTCTTCGGTGGAGCAATAAGACTATTACCTCTTAAATTTGATATGGGATTTTAGATTAATACCAAATATATAAATGCAGAATCTCAGCACAATCGGAATTATATTCTGAAAATTATGCAAAACATGAAATATGTAAAAAATGAATGATTAAAAAAATCAAATTAGGTATATGGTTCTGAAGATGCGATCCTCTTGAAATTTTGCATGAACATTCAGTATAGTAGTTTACATTCTCAAAATGAATTTCACTCGAATCGGATATTCTGTTATGGAAATATAATGATTTTCCTTTCAACATTCCAATTGGATTTTCTGAATACTAAATTGAGAATTTACTTGGCTTCTTAAGCATGCTTCAAACCATTCCGAAAATCTAGTCTATGTACTATGTAAATTTCAGAATAACATAAATCTAGGAATGCAACGAGAAGGATATGCTTGACGACCTACCGTAAATAATTCCACAATAGCCAAGAACCTATTCAGTCCCATTAGTCATTTCATGTAAAACTCCAAGAGACAGCTCTCACAACTCACGAGGCAATCATTGTTTCTTGTTTCGTAAATCATGATCGTAATGTATCATATTTACAGAGTAATAAAATTATAAACAACCTACAGTCCTACAAGCAATTAGACCAGATTGTGCGAATGCTGAACGATTAGATTCAGAAAAGTTATATGTATAGTCCGTCCACGAAAGTTAGAGCCGTCGGTTGGCCATGAAAATTTGGCATATTCCACTGTGTATATCAAAATTTTAGGTTATGTTGTTTATTTTCTTGTCAGATTTATACGCAATGTTGTCAATATAACATAGAGTTCTCTGATAACTCGGAAGCTCGTCTGTCGAGGCTGGGTACATTCGGCAACGTTGACTTTATTTTACGTTATGACAGCAAATGCTGCCAAATTCAGATACATAAACACACGCCTACTATGCGCTCAAACCAGTAGTATATTTTATCTATGGCTCAAACTTTCGCGAACGGACTATAGATCTTTATCATCGGCCTGCATTAAATTTTTGAGCTATGTTAATGCCCATCGTCTGCTTGTTTTCAGACAAATCCAAATTTGTCTGTCTGTGATATTAACTCTTGAATTCTCTAAACCATTGTTGAGAGTTATTTTTGACATAAACAATGTTTTTAGAGGTTCCGCAAGGTGACTGGTGAATCCTTGCAAAAACGATGATAGTAACACTGAAAATTATCGAAAATATGACAAAGTAAAAACCTGATCCTTTCTGTGAATTTTAGCACAATAAAAATCCAACGAAAAGGATATGCTTGAAGACATATCATTTATAACAGACAAGTAAAACCATTATTTTCGAAATCGTTTCAATAGTCACTTTTAGGCAGAAACGATAATTTTTGGATGTTTCTTTAGAAGACTGCGAATATTTTGCTGGAGCGTTCATAGCGACACCAGAACAAGATGAAAATAATTTAAAAGTTGACCCTTTGTATGCACGTAACTAATCAAAATTTTGTTGAGAATTGAACTTGACATCTCAATCTGCTATAAAATTTGCCTGAAAGCAGTTCGAGTAGGAAGATGCAAATTTTTAACAACATAAATCTAAGAATCAACGAAAATGATTTACGTTAGGACATTATATATTCATAAATAGTTTACTAATTCCACAATAGGCAAGTACCGGGTTTTTCACTATAATTTGACCCCCCCTTTAACTTTGTTACTAAAGGAGGTACAAAAAAATGTTTCGTATGAAAGTTTCACGAAATCAACTGAGGTTTTTTGATATGAGTCCAGAAACTGAAATTTATACAGGGTGACCAACATATTGATGGCAACTTTATTTTTTCAAATGGAACACCCTGTATATTTTTCCATATTTGGTTAGTTTTTTTTCCCCTGATTTCGACTATGTAACATATGTTGGTCTATCTTCTATTTTTTCTATTCCGGGCACCACAGAGTTTCAAATTTCAATAACCATCTGGCATAGCGTTTTGGAAGTTCGTGAATATTTAATACTGTATTCGTTTTGCGGTATTTCGAGCTCCTGAGCTGTACCAGTGCTTGTGCCCAGCCAATGGGAAGCCGTAATTCGAGCTTTTGAGTTACTCAGGAGCACGAAATATCTCAAAACGAATAGGCTATAAGTGGCCAATTTGATCTTTGGATTGGTAATGACGCACCCATTGTATGGCTACAAAATAGTCACGATTTGAGACCGTTGGACACGTTTTTATAGCCGTTCCTGAAGGAAAAAATTTACTTCAGCAATAATGACAATCAATGAAAGCGGAGAATAATATTAATGATATAAAACCAATCAATATTAATCCCATAATTCGGAACTAATCCCGTCAACGCACAAAGAATAATGATAATTTTGTAATGATTAGAAACAAATTTAAAAGCTTTAATTTCTGACTTGAATCAGAGCCATAATAATGCTATCAAAAATAGTCTGAACAACTTGAGACAACTATATGAACTATGTGTATTGAATGCAGGTGGTCATTTTGAGCAATTTCTTTAGTTAATGTTATTCTTACCATACTACCATAGTTTATCATTTTTCATTATTCATTGGTAAAGTAATTTTTAAGTATTCATTCTTAAATAATACTTTTAAGTAGATTGTTTGTATATAAAGAATTCCGTTGGTATTTCACATATTTTTTTTATTCGGTGTCATCATTTCAAAACTTTGAAACTCTGAAAATTGAAGAGACACATCCACATACACATATACAGGGTGTCCTGAAAACAATGGATAAGCCTGCAACTATAGATAGACACTGTCGTGGTCTAACTTATTCTAAATTTTGACCTTAATGAAAATTCGACGGTTTCCGAGATATTCATGGTTTTCTTATTTTTAGAAAACTTCCAAGTGCGATTAGTTTTTCTAGTGCCATTTCTACAAATGGAGAGGTATTTCGATATGGTTTTTTTTTTAATTTCACATGAGATAGTGCGACTATCGGAAACAAAGACTGAAATTCATCAAACTAGTGTAAAAAGTTAGAAACTCGTGAATCAAAAAAAAAATTGAAAACTAAATGAAATTTCCTTCAAGTTTGGTGAGCTACAGTGTAAAAAAAATGTAGGACGCCCCTGGTAGACATCATCCTAAAAACTTGCTCAGTTATTATTGCAGATTCCAAAAAGGTATCATAAGCCTAGGCATTCTGTAGCTTTTCATTCTCGTAACTACTTGATTACCAAATAGTCGAAAAATTTCGAAAAACTGTTTTTGTTGTAATCGTTATTCTGAGCTCATGTTTTAAAGTCAGGAGGCCATTTTTGTTGGAATCTAGTGGAAAATTACGAAAATTATTTTATTTTGAAAAAAGCAGTAGCGTATCGTATCTCTGGTTGAATAGAAATATGGCATTATTTGCATTCAATCTCGAAAACCTTACCGGACCTAATTGTTTTTGACAAAATTTCTTATTTTCTTACATTCTGTACACTGTTAAGAAAAGTACCTATCAACTTAAAAATACCCTGTGTTGCTACAATGAAGGTATGTGGAATATTCATTACAAATAAAATAAAACGAATTATTAGCAGATAACTATTCGATGGAAAAAATAGAACGAATTAGTACCAATTACTTATTCATTGAAAATGAATAAAGATTTCGAAATCAACAATGAGTTCAGTCATTCATAGCTTAAATTTATTAATAAAAAATGAAACACTGCTTGCATAGAACAATAATAACACAGCTCATTGCGCAGTTAGAGTGAGAAATCACCTGAATGCAAAATACCCTCAAAGGTGGATAGGCCGGCTTGGCCCTATTTCATGGCCCCCGAGATCACCGGAATTAAACCCGCTGGATTTTTTTCATTGGGGGTGCCTAAAAGATCTAGTCTACTCCAAGCCAATATCTTCGATTGAGGAGTTCCGGGCTCGTGTCCAAAATGCAGCGGCTCAAATCAATACGTCGCATTAAGCGCGTCGATTTAAAAGTGCGTTCATTAAAAGGTGTAGAGCATGTATAAGGGCGCAAGGACGTCAATTTGAACATTTATTATGAATAAATGTTCGATATGAATAATGAACTTATTGTTTTATTTTGCATTCTTCATTCATTTCCAATGGATAGTAATTTGGTAATAGTATTAAAGTTCTTTGAAAGATTCATACCTTTGCTATTGAACAATAACCATAAGGTTAAACAAATCAGAATAGCTAGGTATAATCATACATTTACATTAACACATGAGCTCAGAATAACGAATACAACAAAAACAGTTTTTCGAAATTTTTCGACTATTTGGTAATCAAGTAGTTACGCAAATGAAAAACTACAGAATGCCTAGGCTTATGATACCTTTTTGGAATCTGCAATAACTGAGAAAATTTTTAAAGATGATGTCTACCAGGGGCATCACACAATTTTTTTACACTGTAGCTCATCAAACTTGAAGGAAATTTCATTTAGTTTTCAATTTTTCTTTGTAATTCACGAGTTTCTAACTTTTTACACTTGTTTGATGAATTTAAGTCTTTGTTTGCGATAGCTGAACTATCTCATGTGAAATTAAAGAAAAACCATATCGAAATACCTCTCCATTTGTAGAAATGGCACTAGAAAAACTAATCGTACTTGGAAATTTTCTAGAAATACGAAAACCATGAATATCTCTGAAACCGTGGAATTTTCATTAAGGTCAAAATTTGGAATAAGTTAGACCACGACACTGTCTATCTATAGTTGCAGGCTTATCCATTGTTTTCGGGACACCCTGTATATTCGACATCAGGAGGAAATAGCCTATCAAAAAAGGAATAATATACAGGACAGGGTGTCCCATTTGAAAAAATATGGTTGCATTCAATGTTGTTCACCCTGTATATCTTCCCATTGACGTTATTAATTATTATAACTCCAAAAATGAACATTTTCAGTAAACGCACTCTGCCACTTGTAAAATGATAACAGGTCTTGGCAGGTGGTTCTTAAAATTTGAAACTCTGTGGTTCTCAGAATAAAAGAGATAGACCAAGATATGTTTCATATTCGAAATCAGGGGAAAAAGAGCTAGCCAAACATGGAAAAATAAACAGGGTGATCCATTTGAAAAAATGAAGTTGCCATCAATATGTTGGCACCCTGTATATACTTCAGTTTCTGGACTCATATAAAAAAACCTCAGTTAATTTGGTGAAACTTTTATACGAAACATTTTTTTATATCTCCTTTAGTAACAAAGTTAATGGGGGGGTCAAATTATAGTGAAAAACCCGGTACCTAATACAATTAGACATTCCATGTCAAATCCTGGAGGTAGTTTAGATTCAGAAAAGTTATATGTGTACAATAATCATTGGCCTATACCTGTACCACATTGTTTAGCTAAGCTTATCTGCAGCACTAAAAATGGTTGAAAAATATGTAAAATGAAAATTATGATTATGTATGATAATATGTTTTATGAATAAAAAATAAATCTTAATCAGATGGAACACTCCAGTTTATGTAAATTTTTGTTATAATATAAATCTAGGAATCCAAAGTATAATTGATTAAATAATTCCATACTAATCAAGTAGTACCATTAGTCATTCCTATGTGAAACTCCTAGAGACAGCTCTCGAAGCAATCATTGTTTCGTAAATCATGATCGTAATGAATCATATTTACAAAGTAATAAAATTACAAACAACCTACAAGCAATAATCCAGATTGTTTGAATATTGAACGATTCGAATATGACTATATTTTCTTTGTTTCTGTTGTTTGTTTCGGGAACCCGGCCAAAAATTCCGTTGAATGGTTTTCATCGTGTATGACATGAGTTATATTGGAGAAAAATTTCGTTATATTCTGAGAACCCTGCAACCCTAAATGTGAGGATCGTTCTCAACACTGTTTAGTTTCGCTGTTGACTCGATGGCAAAAATCATTTTTTTCTTCTATTTGGGATGTCCGGCCAAAAATTCTGAAAACTGAATTCGATAGAACATAGTACAAATTACGTCTGACATAATTTTCATTCGATTTCTTGCACCACAAGACGGGACAAGAAAATATTTTTTTTTTTCAAAAATCTTTCAATGTATAAATCGGCAAAATAAACAGATTGTTGTGCAAAACGAGACCTTTCGAATGACACATGTCGGCAAGATCCGTTTGGGGTGTAACGTCACACCAGCAGGGCACTTTGAACTGTCTATATCTCGGTAACGAAAGATCGGAAAACTGATTTCAGTTTTGGCAAGAGGAAAACGGGAGAAAAACGAAGATACATCACTTGCTAGGGCGAATTTCACCTTGGGAGCTGAAGGTGCACTGTGTTATCGAATTCAACAGTAAAACTTGAAAACCCCAAGTTCGATCCTTGGAGCTGGGGGTGTGTGGTGCAAGGAATCGATTGAAAATTATGTCAGACGTAATTTGTATAATGCTCTATCGAATCCACTTTTCAGAATTTTTGGCCGGACATCCCAAATAGAAGAAAAAATGGATTTTTGCCATCGAGTCAACAGCGAAACTAAACAGGGTTGAAACGATCCTCACATCTAGGGTTGCAGGGTTCTCAGAATCTAACGAATTTTTTCTCCAATATAACTCATATCATACACGATGAAAACCATTTAACACAATTTTTGGCCGGGTTCCCGAAACAAGCACAAAAAAAAAGAAATTTTGTCATATCTAGTTCGAGACGAGAGAGCGTCGGCTTTTATCCTTGGAGCTGGGGTTATGGGGTTCTCAGAAACGAACGAAACTTTTTTTCGTGATAGCTCATATAATGTCCTAACGATATCATCTACTAGACTTTTTGGCCGGACATTCGAAATACAAAAAAAATATTATTCGATCGTGTTAACAGTAAAACTTGAAAACCCCAAGTTCGATCCTTGGAGCTGGGGGTGTGTGGTGCAAGGAATCGAATGAAAATTATGTCAGACGTAATTTGTATAATGCTCTATCGAATCCACTTTTCAGAATTTTTGGCCGGACATCCCAAATAGAAGAAAAAATGGATTTTTGCCATCGAGTCAACAGCGAAACTAAACAGTGTTGAAACGATCCTCACATCTAGGGTTGCAGGGTTCTCAGAATCTAACGAATTTTTTCTCCAATATAACTCATATCATGCACGATGAAAACCATCTAACGGAATTCTTGGCCGGGTTACCGAAACAAGCGCAAAAAAAGAAATGTTGTCATATCGAGTTCGAGACGAGAGAGTGTCGGCATTTACCCTTGGAGATAGGGGTGTCGGGTTCTCAGAAACGAACAAAACTTTTTCTGGAAATAGTTTATATAATGTCCTAACGACATCATCCACCGGACTTTTTGGCCGGACATTCGAAATACAAAAAAAAATATTATTCGATCGTGCTAACCGTAAAACTTGAAAACCCCAAGTTCGATCTTTGGAGCTGGGGGTGAAATGATTGAAAATTTACTCCAAAGTACTTTGAATGAAGCCTAGTCCATTCCATTCATCAGAATTCTTGGCCGGATATCTCAAACTAATGAAACTTCAATAAATCGTTTCGTACGAGTAGATACCGATTTTTCCCCTAATGTGATAGAAAATGAATAAAAGGAAGTTTAAATATATTTGAATTGTTCAATTCTTTGCTTGCGGTATGAATTTGATCACTTCCGATGTAACATTCCTCAGAATTAACCGTAAAACAAATCAGCTGACGCCGGGCGACCTCATCGACCGTGGTGGAATAGGCGCGCTTGGAGCTGGTTGGCCGGGAGCTAACATCACCGGGGTGAAACTTTTATAGCGACACCAAAAATTATGGCAAATAATTAGGAGATGGTGATTGGAATGCATGTAACTGATTAAAAAATTAATTGAGAATTGATCTCGACATCTCAATCTGCTGAAAAACTGGCTTTAAACCACTTGGAAAATATAGAGTACCTAAATGCAAATTATGAATTACCTACATAAATCTAGGAATTAAACGAAAAGGATATGCTTAACGTTTTATTATAAATAATTCCACTATTGGCAAGTAGTACCTTCAGTAATTCCATATCAACCTCCCAGAGATGGCAATAATTGTTTCGTGAATCATAATCGTAATGAAATTTATTTACAAAGTAATAACATTTCAAACAACCTACGAGCAATTAAGCCACATCGTTCCAATAATGAACGATTAGATTCAGAAAAGTTATATGTACCTATGTGGATCTTCATCATTGGCCTGGCGTAGCCAGGAATTAATTTCGGGGGGGGGTTTGACATTTTGGCAATTGACTTTGTAGGTGCCGGGAATTGTGAAGGTCGTTTTCTGTAGCAAGTATTTGTTGTTTTTTAAAATTCAATAATCCTTTTCCTACTTCGGAAACAATATTCAACACAGATATTCCTGGTTAGGTAAACCTATTTTTCGAATATGCTTCAGAATTTAATTTTTATTCACTCAAACAAAAACTTAAAAAATAATATTTAATTCCCAAACAATACTTACAGGATGAATCAATATGAAATTAGTGTGTATTGAAACTCAATAGAGTTTTTTAATGTTTTACTCCAAAATAGTGCCGACAATTATTATTATATTATCAAACAACATACGAATAGGTATTAAAAATGAAACAGCGAGGAAACAGAAACAATATTTTTTATGGTGAATTCCTTCAGTTAAAGTCTATCCGTCTTTTTTTTCTAGCGAATTGGTCAACCACTTCATTTTCATCAATTTTCACACTACAATGAATATTCATAAGCGCCAACCCATTCAATCTAGTTTCGCTAGAAGAATTGCGCAGGTAATTTTTAATTCTCCTTCAGCTGGAAAAACTGGAGTAGCAGTAGATACTTTGAACCCACAAACCAATTATTAAGCCACATCGTTCCAATACTGAATGATTACTTAGATTCAGAAAAGTTAAATGTGGACCTTCATCATTGGCCTGCATCAAATTTGTAAGCTGTGTTAATGCTTATCTTCTGCTTAGTTTTCAGATAAGCCAAATCCGATATTTTGTTGCAGTAGATAATTATTCCCCCTTGAATTCTCGAAATCATTGCTGAAACTTAAACAATATTGTTTGAATGTTTCTCGAAGAAATTGGCGAATGCTTGCCGCAACGTTCATAGAGACTCAAGGAAATGATTGCAATAAATCTAAAAATGGCAATTTTTATGTATATACCTAAAAAAATTTAAAAATTTATTGAGTTTTGATCCTGATATCTCAATCTGCTGAAAAACTTGCTTCAAACCACTCCGAAAATAGAGTAAATGATAATTGTGAATTACATAAATCTAGGAATCCAACGGAAAGGATATGATTGAAGAACTATCATAAATAATTTTACTATAAGCAAGTTGTACCTAGAGGTACCATTAGTCATTCCATATCAAACTCCTAGAGACAGCAATCATTATTTCGTAAATCATAATCGTAATGAAATTTATTTACAAAGTAATAAAATCACAAACAACCTACAAGCAATTAAACTACATCGTTCGAATACTGAACGATTAGATTCAGAAAAGTAATACATATGTGGACATTTGTCACACAGGCTCTACAAAATTTTTTGGTATGTTAATGCTAGTTCATAAATCAGCTGGTTATTGCGCGATTGAGACATGCAAGAGCGCTACCGTCAACCAGATGACGCCTGTTAGTTTGCAATTTTCGAATTGTCAACGTGATGAAAGTTGTGAAGGTGACCACTTAAACTTATTTACCTTCTAGGGTAAATCTTAAAATACTTGATCATGTCGTTTGAAGCGAAAACTATTTTGCAATTCGCCGTTAGCGAAATGTGGCAGATAGAACCATTATAGGTTCCTAACATGACTAGTTTTACGGAGAATCTCAACATTACGTATGAGAAAAACGTACGATAGTAGACTGGGTAGTTATAAAATTGAATCAAATTCAAAAAATTCCAGTACAAAAGAATGCTGATTCTATAATACTAAGTAACTCAGAAAGATGTTCCAGTTTGAAGACTGAAAATTTCAGGAGGGCTTTCAGAAAGATGAAGATTAATATGAATAAGATATTAATTTCTTGTAAATAAAACAATAGAGCAATTGTATATCACAGTATTAGTAGAAAAAAATTGAATAAAGCACCACACATTTCAACCTATTATTCAAGTGCACAAAGAACGTTGTCTCCCTGTATAAGGCTAGTGATAAATTTAAAGGGTTTTCCAATAAGAGGCGTTATTTTGAATAGCCCGCTATTTCGGTAGATTTCAGGTTTGAAGCTGTCATTTTTTGACATTTGACCAGTAGAAACTACGCTATTAATAGAAAAGGAACGATACACCCTTCAAGAAAGCATTGAAATTATTAAATTTCACTATAAAAATGGTGAAAATTTGGCAGAGACGGTTCGTAAAACTTGAACGTTTTTGGGTCGTCATGAAGCACCTTGTCGAACCGCAATAAAGAAATTGGTGGTAAAATTTGAGCTGTTGGGACAAGTTAGTGATGCAAAGAATAAATCCCGTGCACGTCACTCAAGAACAGCAGAAAATATTGCTGCTGTAGTCGAAAGTGAAAATGAGGCTGGAGCAACAGTTACGGTGAATGGGTTGCGCTATCGAGAGACGATTAATGATTTTTTATGGCTGAAATTGGATAGTATTGATCTGGACAAAGTTTACTTTCAAAAAGACCGCTCTACGTGCCACACAAACAACGAAACCATTGATCTTTGCTGGAAAAGTTTACGGACCGTATTATCTCTCGAAGAGGTGATCACAATTGGCCACCGAGATTTTGTGATTTAACACCTTGCGACTTCTTCCTTTGGGGCCACATGAAAGAGAAGGTTTACGCCAATACCCCAGCGTCGATTCAAGACCTCAAAGACGGAATTCGTGAGACTATCGAGGACATAGGGCAGCCACTTAGCGATTTGGTTATGGAAAATTTCATTAAAAGGATATGGTCATGTAAGCGTGGTCGTGGTGGTCATTTGCCTGATGTTATTTTCCACTATTAACGCCATAGCTTCTTCTATATAATGAAATAAACATCCCATCATTTACATTGAAAAATGGCATTTTTTGAATATCAAAATAACACCTCTTATTTGAAAACCCTTTATTTGAAAACAGAGCTGTATAATTCATATCGAGGGACAAATTTTCCATTGAAATCAATTCCTTCTCTCCTTCCATTTAATTTGCCTGAATATCTTGAAATTGCATTTGAAAAAACAGAAATAGAAGAAAGAACTCTGGCATTACTGGCCAGAATATTTATTTTTTCGAAAATCTTCTGATGATATGATTCTGACGAAATTCAGCACAGATAGGATAGTCTTAATTCTTAATATCAAGTTCGATATTCCTGTAATTTTGCTAATTTTATAAAATCAAAGAGACGAATTTCAAATGAGAGTAACTCCGGAACCTATCAACCTATTTTGTAATCAACCGATATTGCCTGTTCATGGGTGCATACAGACCAGTAGTCGTTTCAAATATTTCGTCAAAATTTCGAGGTCGTAAAACAATCGAGAGTAAATCTGCCCCCGCGGCGATTCATTTTGAGGGGATCGATTAGGCATTGAATGAAAATAATTCAGGAAACTTTTCAGCTTTTCATTTCTAGTCATTTTTGAGATTTTTGCAAAAAACACTTTTTTCGATTTCATTTTTTTTCTTTTGTGAAATCCAAAATTTTCGAATGATGATTTTTTCTCTTGATTCTTTGCATTTGAAGGAATAGATGTATAATTTTTTTATGGTTTTCAGCTGAAAAATCGATTTTTAGAAAAAAAAAAATAAAATTATAGTCATTTGTTTTTCGGTGTTCTTCAAAAGTGTCAACCGCCGTTTTTTGACATAAAATGTCTTCTTTGGTCCTTTTCACCATGGAATTTTTTCACATTCCTGAAATTGGTGAAAAAAAAATTAAAACTGTTTGAATTTTGGGATTTAGCAGATATCCATCAAATTTTGGTACCATTGTATTCAAATTGGCTCCCTGAACAATATTAGTAAAAAAAACAATTAACGATCTGTCTTAGTTTAGAAGATATGAGCCCCAAAAGTCTGAAAAATATTTCTCACCACAAAAACACTGAATTACCGCTTTATTAAGTTTAAATCTACTCTGAACATTCCTAGTAGTCTAAGAGCCGTGAACGCCAGACCTTCGTTATTTTATAAAAGCTGAAAATTTGTCTACGCATGCTCTCAACACAGGTAACAACGATGGACCATTATGAAATTTGGGTTACCCTGGCTTTGGCAGGTAAACGGTATTAAAGGGGTGTAAAATACTGATCTAATTTCGTCAAATTATAAAGTGTGATTTTTTGATATTACCTGCAGAATATCATTAAAAATCAAGTCATTAACTGCCACACACTTACTATAGTGGCAAACCATTGTCAGACACCCTTAATGTTCATAAAATTATATGTAATTCTACTTACGTTATAGTATAAAAGCTGATTTTTATGTATGATACTTGGGCAATAATAAGATATGTTTCCTCATTAGCCAGACATTTTGATAGTGCCCACCCTTGCCAGACAAGCTTGTAGTTTAGCTGCAGGTGCGATTGCGAGACAGTATTTATGAGTGGGTGCGAGTGAGACGGCATGATTATAATGACTTATGCAAATACATTTTTTGTACAGATTATTATAACTAATCATTTAAGTGAATCTCAAAAACATCTGAAGGAAAAAAATTCGATGCTACAACTAACTTAAATTGTTAATAGAATAAATTAATGTTTAACAATTCATTTAGTTGTAGCATCAGATGTCTTTTCTTCAGATGTTTGAGATTCACTTAAATGATTAGTTATATAAATCTGTACCAAAAAATGTATTTGCATAAGTCATTATAATCATGCCGTCTCACTCGCACCCACTCATAAATACTGTCTCGCAATCGCACCTGCAGCTAAACTACAGGCTTGTCTGGCAAAGGGTTGGCACTATCAAAATGTCTGGCTAATGAGGAAACATTATCTTATTATTGCCCAAGTATCATATATAAAAATCAGCTTTTTATACTATAACGTAAGTAGAATTACATATAATTTATGAACATAAAGGTGTCTGGCAAGGGTTGCCACTATAGTAAGTATCTGGCAATTAATGCCGTGATTTTTAATGATATTCTGGAGGTAATATCATAAATCACACTTTATAATTTGACGAAATGAGATCAGTATTTTACACCCCTTTAATACCGTTTATCTGCCAAAGCCAGGGTAACCCAAACTTCATAATGGTCCATCGTTCTTACCTGTGTTGGGAGCATGCGTAGACAAGTTTCACTTTTATAAAATAACGAAGGTCTGGCGTTCACGGCTCTTGCTCTATATATGAAGATTTGATTCATTTCATTTCAAATATATTCAATAATGATTGCAAAAACATCGAAAACATTCGAGGGAAAGCCCGCCGTTCCTTATGGTGAGTTTGGCTAAATATCTATCGGATATTGAAAAAAAAACATGTCTGGTATAACACTATAACATTCATTGTTGTTGTTTCCTTTCAATGCCAACACCTTCGTCCGTTCTGTTCGGTATTAATCTAAATTGGATTATCTCTTAAGAATATTCAGAATTCTTCATTCAGTAATACTTTCGTAACCTTGTTTTTGGATAAATAGCCAATAACTTCTTAGAATTCAGATAATTAATATGCGTTGAATTTAATTATTTTCGTTATCCATCAATTACCCTTGTTTTATGGATTGTTATGTTAATCTTTTCTGAATGAATAATTATAAAATATTATAAAATTGTTCATACTCAGTAAGATAACAATTGCAGCTGTAGATAGCGGGATTTATTGAGAAAACATTATTTCCATAATGAATTTCCAAACTGGGCATAATTAAGAGGCAGTTGATTAAGACTAACTGTATTTTTCCTGAAAATGAACACTTGTATACATTTTGTACATTCATTTTTTAATGTTTGTTTGTGTAAACAGCTATTGATTCATATGGGATATTTAATAATGCAAGGAATAAATTTAATAAAACTCATTATGCCTCATTAAAAAAATTTATTCAATAAAACTCATTATGCCCATTTCTTAATAAAAAATAAAGTCAATTAAACTAATTATGACTCATTTTTCGATATTGAATAAATTGAATGAAACTCATTATGTCTCATTAATTGATGAAAAATAAAATCAACTAAACTTATTAATTATTATGCCTTATGCTATTGGTAAATTGATAATATTTTCGGATTATTTTTAAAACAAGAGTTCTGAATTGATATAAGTGTACTACCTTCCTTCACTCCGATCAATGAGCTGTTTTGTGCGTTACCATAGGTCCATAGGTAGAAACTAGAGCTACATTTTGTATGCAACCTCCTCTTCTATTGCAAAGCAGTTTTACTGAGAAAGAACATGAGTGTATCCATTACTAAAAAACTTTTTAGGTTTTCACTCCCACCCTCTGACACAGAAATAATTAAAAAAATTTGATTTTAATTAAGTTCAATTAGACTGCAAATGAAAAAACACAAAATTTCCGAAGATTTCACAAGTTTGTCTAAAGAAGGTGTCTTATATGGACACCGAAACGTTACATTACCCTTTTAATTTATTTCCTTTTTTAGTTTAACTGTTAGGCAACAATTTTTTCAAAACCAATTTGCTCCTGACAAATTAGGATTTTCGCACGAGCATTTCATCATAATTACATTTTTTTAATTATTTCAGTTTTCAGAAACTGTGAGTGAAAATCTGAAAACTTTTTTAGAAATGCAGAATCCTCCCAGATTATATTTCAATCGATATGACTGTATGTGAGTTTTCCAATCGTAGCGGTTTCTTTGAGGTTCAGTGTCATATTAAACCTGTCCACTTAGTTATATTTGTAGTCAATTAATATCAATAAACCGTTCATGAATGAAGTGAAAGGTATAACTAACAAGTGGAATTGTTATTACATTATTATCAATTATTTCGCTTATCATAATGTAGCCCATAAAAATCGTTTCCTGGTAGAAGAAAATGACATTTCCATTTTAAACGGTTTCGGAGAACGTAAAAGAATCCTCACAATAACCTTCTATTAACTACCAGTACAATCTGTAACTGGATCTTGCATTATAATTGATGGTCAGTTTTTTATATTTATATTATCTTCTGAAGATTGATTATCTGTATCTGATTGGAAAAAAATATTAGTTCCGGCAACGTATAATCAAGTGTAAAAGGATACTTTTATGGTTTCATTGAATCCCGATACCTTTGATGTTTTGCACTATTTTTCTATGGGAATAGCATGCCATAACTCTGCTCAAATGACTGTAGGTTCAGATTTTAGGCCGGATATGGTCTTAATGACTCGGTTGGACTCACTGAAGAAGAATCTGGGAGCAAAAATTTATGTATTTTTTCATCAAATAGCATTTTCGAAACTAAAAACTTGAATAGATTATATAAGACAAATAAATTGTTGTGGACTTGATATTATCCACACTCAATTTCTATACTTCAGATGATAGCGATATACAGGATATCTATAACCAAATGCGAGGAATTTTCGGAGATGATTCCTCGATGAACATGAGCAGGGGTAGTTCATATACATTTTTTTCGAAATCGATCCCCTTCCAAGATACAGCCTTTGGAAGGCGATGACGAGTTGACAGTTTTTAATTTTTCTACGCTTCTTGAATACACTGAGTCATAAAACTGTACATAATATGAAGCACTTAGTAGATTTTACTCACATAATTTTTGTAGATCCCAAATCTTTATTGTTAGGGGTTGGAAATAACAACCTCCTATAATTTTCGTTCAAAAATTTTTTTCGTGAGATAGATTTTCGAAAATAAAATTCTCTTATGATTTCCCATTCAATTTTGGAGAAAAAAGTCTCCTGCAAAATTTCGATACTGTCGCTACTTTTCTCGGAAAAAATAAAAACTTACAAGTGTTCCATAGAATGAATACACAGTAGAACTATGGTCATTATCGCCGTTCCTGTTTGTGCTATAAACTTGAAACGAAAACATTAAAAGTTTTTTCAAAGGAATCAAGTTGCTCGATCTTGTTTTTGCTAAAGAGTGACGCTCCTGATTTAATACATAAACATTATGCTAAAGAAAATTGTACCAATTAATTCATTTCTACCCCAATGAAAAGATAGGGCAAACCCGGATAGATGCCCCACTTTTTGAAATTGCCTCATACTTTCGAAAATATTGATTTTATATAAGTAATTTCTATGAGTGTAGGTAGCCCCATTATTTGATTTGAATTACTTTTCTCTGAAATAGCAATCCCAAATTTCACAAAAATTAGATTTTTGTAGAACCCTTTCTTTGGGGATAGATGCCTACAAGTATGGATAGTTGCCCCACCATGAAAGTACTGGGAGGGATAGATGCCTTTCATACTGCGTGAACCAAAAACCCAACTAAATAGATATTTCTATGATATCTACGCACCATGGAATTAACAACAACTGTGCATTTTTAATTGAATTTCAAAAACATATATTAAACGAAAAGTTGCATTCTTCATATTAACATAAAGCATTATTCCACACATTCATGATAAATTAATGAAATAATAAGTCTCAACAAAAATAATCAGGAATCAAAATAACACAATGAATCGAAAATCAGCTAAGAAAATAAGGTTTTAGTTCAGATGCTCTAAGGGGCACCTATACCTCGAAAAATCAGGACAACTATCCTTTTCGATGAATTTTTTTAATAAATTAAGCAGAAAACAGCAATTATTTATACTCAGATGTACACCCAATGGAACACGTAATAAAAAAATAACTGAATTTATTACCACTTAAAAAGTTATACAGAGTCAAATACTTACCTTACTTTAAAACTTTGGCGTGTTTGTGAAGTTCGCTGCGGAGATGATCGCACACAATAGCGAAAAACGACCTCACTTTACAATAACCCTTACAAAACTAAAGTCCGGGGTGACTGTAGCAACTACTTATAAAATTTTATTTTTTGTCATGTGTTTCAGAAGTTAGGTATTTGAAAATGGGGCATCTATTCCACTGGGGTATCTATCCCACTGGGACATCTATCCGGGTTCTCCCCTACTGCACAGAAATAGTACGAAGTTGAGATGACTTAGCAACATCGCATTGAAGTTATTCATTCATTCAGTTTCAGAAATAGAAACTTTTGCCTTTTTTTTCGTCCACCGAACGTCCTAGTTTGCGCAAAATTTATTCTCTTATTATTATTCTTGAATTCTGTAGATCACATGAAAATATACCCATTTTCAATTGTACCCTTCTTTGATAATTTACATGCTGTATTGTTCTTTTCAGCAAAATTGGGTTTGTGAGAATGCAGCCTTACCACATACGGCCCAAGCCATCTTCTTTGGAGGAGCTATTCTCGGTGGTTTAATTTTTGGTTGGTTGGCAGACAGATTTGGAAGAATTCCTGCACTTGTTGGTTCAAATTTGGTTGGATTTCTTAGTGGAATAGCAACTGCCTGGTGTAACTCCTTCTTAGCATTCTGTATTTGTAGATTTTTGGTTGGATTAGCCTTCGACAACTGTTTCACAATGATGTATATTTTGGGTAAGTAACTTACAAGTTTTAGATTTGAAAAAATTACAACATTCTTAATTAGGCCTAAACATCTATAATTATTTAGTTTTGAGCTGAAAATCTAATAAAACTACAACAACTCATTGAAGAAAAATTTTGAAAATTTATGTAAGTACCAAAACGAATTTTTCTGCTGCGTGAAGTTTTAGAGAAGACGACCGAATGTCTATATACGTCACCGTTCCCCACTTGTGAGCCATTTTTCTTCGATGATGTGAAATATTTCACATATTCCAAGAGGCTTACGTGCCTTGTAAAATACAGCACGTGCAAAAATCATAGCCAAATGCTTTGAATTCCAATAATATATCTCTGTCGAACACGATAATCAAGCTCTGATTGGACCACGTGTAAGAAAATTCAGTTGTATAGCATTGTAGAAAATGATTTTTTTTGGAGTCGAAAAACCTCGCTTTCTTAAAAAAAGGAAATGTAGTTTTTGAATGTTTCAAAGTATTTGGACGCATATTCGTGTTTAGAAATCATAGTTGAATATCCTGCCCATAGTTCTCAGAATACTTTAATGCAAACAATTTATTTACCAACATGAATGAAATGAATATATTTTTTTTGAGGCAATTGAATTTGTCGACTGGCGCATTCGCCATTCTGTTCCTATATTTTCTACATTCACTTTTCATTTTGAAAGATAATAAACGAAATGCTGTAATAATTCAAAATTATTTCATATATATTTAATGAAGCAATAATAAATTACATAGTGATTGAATCAACATTCTTGTAATTATCGACAATTTTTTTTATTTTACATAAATAGGTATCATATCAAACTATTTGATTTGTGATTTCGAAAGTTCAAAGTTTTTGAAGCTGATTGTTCCATAATCTTACAGATACGCTAGTAATATTGACTGATGGAAAATTTGCGAATTAGTAACGCCTTGCATATAAAGATAAACTAGATAATGTAATTGACGTTGAAATAACAAACAATTGTCCAAGATTGGAAGTATATATGATTGAGATATTGCATTTCTGACATCAAAGCAATTAAGTACATACTTCATAAATATTCAGATGAAAATCAACTGCTCAAGACATATATGAGTCAAACATATGGTCAGTATTTATATGGCAGCTCAGTTTATCACTCTATAAACAGAAAACCTACATTCTGAAGCTCATTGAAGTGAATAACTATTACCCTCCTCTTTGAAATGACGTACTCTATTAGTATAAATGCTATCCCAGGATTCTATAACATTCCTTCGAAACAGGAAATCACAACTTTTCAATAGCCATATAATTATCGAGAGGAATAAATACGAGTTTTTTAACTATCTCAACTGTCGATTCAAGGATGATGATCATGGAAACAGATATCTGAGAGAATGGATAACTTCATTTTACATCACTTCAGAAGGCAGTATGTAACATTCGGATCTTGTATCAGCTTCGGCTTTTTATTTTCATCTGATGAATAGTAGAGTTGAGTTAATGCTGATTAAAATGAATTCCAGAATTACATTGAAGTTTGAATTTGCAATAAAGTTCTTCCAATAGAAAAATTGAAATATTGTTCTGTTAATAAATTATTTTTCTGAAAATCTTGTGGTTGTATGATTTCCACGAAATTTGGCAGTCATCTTAAATTCATATCCAAATATAGTGAACTTAAAATCAACCAGATGAAAAGTTTCAAAAATATTGGAAAACATAGCGACAATAACTTGGAAACTTACTAACCTGTTTGGTCCGTTAACGACCTCAAATGAGATTATGCAGGTCTCAAACCTATCCTTAATATTTCTAGTTTTTAGCTCTTTACGTTTGCAGGTCATGAGAACCTGTTGAGGTCCAGACTGGTAGCAGTGGTCACAATTTTTTTGAAACTTCCCGGATGAAATGACTCTGACTGAATTTAGCACAAATATGCTCGTCATTGTCTTAGTTCTTTATCAAGTACAGGGTGGGGCAGAAAAACCTATCCGATTTCAAAACGTTATAAAATTAAAACCACTCAGCTTGTCAAAAAATTTTTTATTAACATATCGCAAATTTTATGCCATTTTTAAATTTAAGTTTTGAAAAGCACATCACTCAAATGTCGTCCTTGGGAGCGGATACACTTATTTAGGCGCTCGCGGTAGCTTTCCATCACTTTCACCGTCATTTCCACAGGAATTTCTTCAATTGCCCGAGCAATTTCCCTTCGTAAAGCAAGAAGGGTCCTTGGTCGATGCTGGTAAACCTTCGATTTGAGGTAACCCCAAAGGAAGAAGTCACATGGAGTGAGATCCGGCGAGCGCGGCGGCCAGCCAACATCACCTCTCTCGGAGATCGCGACACAGGTTCGTACGGGTTTCAAAATCCCTTTCACTTAATTTCTGTGCAACAACCATTTGGTAGGGATGCATTTTGAGGTCCCGGTGCAAAATTCGCCGAATACTGCGGTTGGAAATCGCCAAAGCGAGCGAATGTTTTCGCGCCGAACGACGCGGGGAACGTTCAATCGCGGCTCTCACATTGGCCACGTTTTCAGGTCCTGTTGCTGTCCTGGGACGTCCAGGCGACTTCTTTTTCAATGCTGAACTCGTCTGTCTAAAATTTGACACCCACACTTTAATCGTAGCGTGATGTGGAACAGGATCATGACGCCCGAGTCCGAAATGAATTCGAAAAGCACGTTGTGTAGCAATTATCGAACCGCCGCATTCGATAACCGCTCAATAACAAAAGCACGATGTTCACCAGACCAAGGCATGTTGACTACTGACAAATGGCATAAAACCAGCTTTATAACGGTTTTTACCCCACTACTCTACCTGCTCTCTCTTCTGAGAAAAAGGGATTTGAAATCGGATAGGTTTTTCTGCCCCACCCTGTATGATGTTGATCTGATCTGTATAATTTATAATTACGTTAAAATATGAAAAAATCAATAAGACGAAGTTTAAGTGAGAATAACTATGAAACCAATAAACCGATTCTGCCTTTTCACAAAAGTATATGAACATATTATGGTCTCAAATCCACTGAGACTTTTTGAAGGACAAAACTCTTTAAGTTCGAGTTTTGAAGTAATTGAAGTGATCAGTTTGTCGGTTTACATCGCAAAGATCTGATTGGGAATCCATGAACACAGTATGGATTTGAGTTCTAAGTTCATAAAAATCTTATATTTCAATAGGCATCAGTATAAAATATAATGTGAAATATTAACAAGATCAGTCGATTCAAAAAACGTTAAAATTCGGTCAAACTGTTTAGTTTTTTTCAAGTTAGCACAACTAGTTTTTCAGATAGATAACGATCGATATTTCAAGAAAAAATAATGAAAAATACTTTCGAATTATATACTTGTACAGAGATATTGGACTCACAACATGAATTTCACTTTGATATCTAAATTTTTTATGAATCTTCAAGAATTACAGGAGTTCAGGCTTATCGAAAGCATGTAATTCCAATAAAATTGAGGAAAGGCCACTCCGTTTATAAATAATTTGTTTTCAGTTTTGGAATATGTTGGTCCGAAATGGAGAACGTTCGTCGCAAATATGTCGATTGCAATCTTCTTCACATTTGCAGCAACTATCTTACCTTGGATCGCCTATTACTTGGCTGATTGGAAAATGCTGTGTTATGTTACATCTTTACCTCTTCTTGTATCTGTATTGGTGGCTTGGTTCATACCAGAATCGGCCAGGTAAGTTGATATAAAGATATACATATTTCGAAATCAGTAACAATGACAATTCTTTCAAGTTCTAATATTTCAATGCATACTACGATAAAGCTGTGGATTGTAACAAAGAATACTTGATAGTAACATAAATGTGCTATACTCAATGAATCAGAAATTGATAATAATGATCGATAAGATTGAAATAATCGCGTTAGAAATATTATGGACAAATGTTTTCGTTGTATCGGTATCTGTTTTTCACAGGGCGTACCTATATGAATAACACAATGAAAGTGGTGATACCTCTGACCATTTTATGAAGAAAGTTTCCATAAATGAAGGTCCGGAAATTGATTGTTTCCAATACTGGGTGTTGAAGTTTCATTTAAAAACAGACTAAATGAGTGATACGCCACTGAGATATTTTAAAGCAGCAATTATTTTTAAATTCTTCGTTCAGTTGGTGACAAAAAAACACTTCGGCCCATTTTTCGTGTGCGGCGCCGTTTTTGGTAAAAAATAAAATATTTTTACGTTACGATCTACTACAAAGGACAAATTCGCGTTGATATGTTATTATTATTATACACTACTGGAAAAAATTAAAGGATCAAAAAAAAATCCAAGTTTTTCGGTCATTTTCAACATGCCGTAACTTTGAGAGGAATGGTCGTACAAGGAAATTAAAAAAAAGAAATTGTAGCTCCAAGTGTCTAGTTTTTGGATTAGAACTTCAAAAATTGTAAGTTTCAGTGGTTTTCGAGTAATGATAGAAAAATCAGCAACAAAAAAATTCTCAAAATTTTACCACTTTTTTTTTCTTGTCTACGAGCGTGGAAATTTTATTTTTGCATAATCGTTATAATGATGGAATACTCTGTTAATTCAGCTTTAATTTATTTTTTCATTGACCTCAATACGTCCACTTCTCGCCGAGATATCGGTCTTCAAATGGAAAAGGATCCATTTGTCTTTGATTATCGATTTCTCAGCAACCAATGATCGCACAGAAAATTGAAGGAAAGTTTCAAGACCTTAAATGAACTCCGATTAATGAGCAACCATTGCTTATTCATAGAAATTTTTTTTCTTCATGTCGCATCAATATAAAAATTTAACAAAAAAGGGCTTTTGGTGATTTCTTGAAAATCTACCGCTGGATCGAAAATGTTGAGGAAACCAATAATGTTAGGTGTGACTTTCACAGTTCAATATGTTGATAAAAACCTTACGAAGAGTCAACTCAATCCAGCGAGCCGTTTTTTTGTTTGACTCGATTGAATTTTTGAAAAAAATAAGGATCACGTTTTTTGCTCTGAGGATCTCATAATCTTCAAAAAAGGCAAAAAAGAATTTTCTCGAGCTTTTTCCACATTTTAATTGCAGATAGTACATACATTTCAAAAAGAAAATAAAATAAACTAACAAATAAAATTTTTATTAATTTAATAAGGAATAAAAAATGGATCCTTTTCCATTTGAAGACCGATATCTCGGCGAGAAGTGGACGTATTGAGGTCATAAAAAAATAAATGAAGCTGAAAGCTGAATTAACAAAGTATCCTATCATTATAACGATTATGCAAAAATAAAATTTCCACTCTCGTAGACAAGAAAAAAAAAGTGGTGAAATTTTGAGAATTTTTTTGTTGCTGATTTTTTTACCATTACTCGAAAACCACTGAGACTCAAAATTTTTGAAGTATTAATCCAAAAACTAGACACTTGGAGCTACAATTCCTTTCTTTTAAATTTCTTGTACGACCCTTCCTCTCAAAGTTACGGCATGTTGAAAATTGCCGAAAAATTTGGAATTTTTTTTGATCCTTTAATTTTTTCCAGTAGTGTATTATTCGTGTGACGCCCCACACGAAAAATGGACAGAAGCGAGTTTTGGTCACGAATTGAACGAAAAATTTAAAATAAGCGGTATTTTAAAATAGCTTACCACTTTTTTAGTCAGTTTTTGGATAAAACTCAACACTCAGTATCTTGTGAACAATGCATTTCCGGACCTATATTTATGAGAACCTCTCATAAAATGATCCCTTTAATTTTTTCAGATAAACCCTGTATAATTCACTGAAATAGTTAACATCGCAATAATCATTCATCTTCTTAGTGACCATCATTGAAAAATGATCTCAGTTGACATTTTCAAATCGAATTACAGCAGAGCTTCCCTATAACGAATGCGCTAAATCCGCAAAAAAATTCGTCATAAAAAAATTTCGTTATACAGAAAATTTGTTTCTATAGTCGGCAATGTCGCGGTCGACTTCACTGATAAATTTGAGTTTTTCATTCAAACTTAAGCACTTTCTTTTAGACATTTACGCTCAACTTTCACACTAGTGTGATGGTTAGATTGAAACCAAACAGTCAGGGGTTAATTTGAAACTGTTTCAGAAGGATATCTCTGCCCGCCGTTGTTTGGGGATTTATTACGTACGTCCGGAAAATTTTGTAAAAATTCCACCCTAATACCTTTTTACTAATACCCATTCAAAGAGTAATGTTCTTTGAATATTTCGTTATAGAGAGAATTTACTTCGTTTAAGAGGGTATTTTTAACATAGAATTCAAGGTGCAATGTCTTGTACGAAATTCGTTACACAAAGAAATTTGTTTTACAGACGTTCGTTATGGGGAAGTTCAACTGTATTTATAGCATTGTTAAAGAATCTGTATAAAAGGAAGTGCTAAACTCATCAGTTCACTGTCCATTTCAAGTGGATAGTAACTAACTAATAAGCATGGGTCTCTAGGAAAGCAATAAACGCAAGGCAACCAGTAAAAAATCGCCATATAAGCTTGCCGCGATATAAAGAAATATAAAAAAACTTAACCTCTCGAAATATCTCAATTTTTTCGAATCCCTATGGTTGTTATGTAGATGAAATCTCTGAAATACGTAGGAGGAGTTCAGCTCCAAATGTAAATCTATTTTATTCCCAGCACATAATTTTACAGAGGTTATTGAGAACTATGCACGTAGTTAAGACCGAATCGAAGTGTTATCTAATTAACTTAATAGTATGTTTTTCAATAGGTTGAGGGCATTGTTTTCACGATGCCGTTACCGAGATATGTATATCAACCTTCAATTGTTCGACATCGAAAGTAACAATTGATCATTCGAATAACTGTCAGAGATAAGCTACTGCTAGATAATGTGATTATCTAGTTATCTCCGCATGAATAACTTTTCGTTATTTGGGGGTAGGTCTTCTGTTCTTGAAAGATAAGATATACCTACTTTCAAATTCGAATTAATCAAAGAGTATATGAAAGTAATCCGCTTCTTATGGTACTTACTATAATCAATATTGTATATTCACCTTACTTTAGGTGATGAATATGATTAGGTTCATGCTCTTGAGCACATAGAAACATAAATGAATTTTTTGTTTTGACAAGCATTTCCTGCCATCTTTAAAAATCTCCATAAGATACTTCCTGGAAGTGAGATTTTGTTTAAAAAAATCGAATATTCGAAGAACTTCCTCTTTTTGTAGTCTGCTGGAAATAATTACTTTTTTTCTGACCCTGATTCATTTCGTGGTTGATATCAAGTTTTTTCAATATGAACCTTCTGATGAAGGCTAGATATCTACAGGTACTCTTATAAGATTCGCACTTGGTTTCTAAAGCTGCTTATTTCAGAATTCTTCGGTATTATTCCCTTATTTTTATCTCTAGACATTCCCTTCAATCTAAAAAGTTTCATTCTTACAAATCCTGGGTTTGATATTCATCGGAGAATGGTCAATTCTTTTAGTTGAATATTGTTTGTTAATTGACTGCATCTTTGCAAATTGAAGTTTCATTTTGGTACTCTAACTATTGCTCAGGTGTTCGTGAATGATCGATTGGAAATGTCAAGATTCATTGAGGATTTATTAATGACAATCGACGATTCTTAATTTTTGCTGAAACAGTTTGTCCCCCCTTATTATTCAATTTATTAGTACTTTTGGGAAATCAAGTAAATAAAAGTATAAATTCAATATCAATTTTTCACACTCTTTCCCGTTTTTTGATGTCTTCTTCACCTTGCATAATTTATTTAATCAATCTTTGTTATAGTGATACATATTTTATATTACAGATGGCTCACTTCCCAAGGAAAATTCGACAAAGCCATAGGAATCCTCAGAAGGTTCGGAAAAATCAACAATAGGCCAGTCGATGACAGCACCTTTGATAAATTCAAGGTAAATTTCCTTATTTTCAAATTAATAACCTACACAATGGTTTTCAGGAAATTCATCTTTCACGGAGTAAATGAAATTGTTCATTTTTATGATAATTCGTATTCTAGATTCAAGATGTTGAAGTATCAAATTCAAGTTCAAATGTTTTAGAATAATAAATGAAATTTTAGCAAAAATTCAAGTTTGAATATCTTGATTTTTGTTAATTATCTCAAAATCCTCATTTATGAATTTAAATTCCCCTTTCAAATATAAAACCTACTCAGATAACCATCGTCCATCGTTAACTGTATTATTAGTGAAAGAAGTGAAAGTACAATACTTGATATTTTCGCCTGTTCTTAGCCGAATATACAGTGTGTCAGTAAACAAATGCGATGAACTTAGGGATGCAAATAAGCAGGGGTAGTTTATATAATTTTTTTTCGAAATCGACCTCCCTTTCAAGATAAGGCCTTTGGATGACGAGTTGACAGTTTTAAATTTTTTACGGTTTCTTAAAAACACTGAGTAATAAAACTATACATAATATGATTTATTAAGTAGATGTTACTCACACAATTTTTTTGAACCCATAACTTCATTATTAGGGGTTGAAAAGAGCAACCCTTAATGATTTTCCTTATGGTTTTCTATTCAATCCTGGAAAAAAAGTCTCTTGCAAAATTTTGATACAGTCGATACTTTTCTCGGAAAAAATAAAATTTACAAGCAGTAATGATCATTGTTCATTCCATTTCATCGTATGTTCCATAGAATGAATATTCTAACATATTGTTCATGCTCAAAATTGGTTTTGTCAATAATGCTTATTAATCGAAAGAAAGTTCTATTTGTGAATTCAAAATATTACGGATATAATTTTCTTCCGGGAATTACTGATTCAGAAAGATTCATGGAACATCTCTATCTCCTGTCATAGACATACAATACCTATCTCAGAATATTCATTCTATGGAACACTTATACGATGGAATGGCATGAACAGTGATCATAACTGCTTGTAAGTTTTCATTTTTTCCGAGAAAAATATCGACTGTATCGAAATTTTGCAGGAGACTTTTTTCCTCCAGAATCGAATGGGAAACCATAAGAGAATTTTATTTTCCGAAAATCTATCCCACGAAAACAATTTTTGAACGAAAATCATAGGGGGTGGTTATTTTCAACTGCTAATAATAAAGTTATGAGATCTAAAAAAATTGTGTGAGTAACATCTACTAAGTGCTTTATATTATGTATAGTTTTATGACTCAGTGTTTTCAAGAACTCGTCAACTCGTCATCGCCTTCCAAATGCTGTAAGTAATTCATATGAACTACCCCTGCTTATTTTCATCGAGGAATCATCTCCCAAAGTCCCTCGAATTTGTTTACAGACACCCTGTAGTAATCATCGTAATGTTCAGAAACCTTTGAGATACGTGAGAGTAGGCTCTAGCACAACTTAATTTTTTCTGTTTTAGGCAAGCTGTCAGAAGATACAGAAAGAAGAAGAGATGGAAAAGACCTACACCGTGTTTGATCTCTTCAAAACACCTCGCCTCAGGAGGATCACTCTTGTACTCATCATTCTATGGATGTGCATCTCATTGGTGTTCGACGGTCATGTCAGAAACGTGGGATCCCTGGGACTTGATCTCTTCGTTACCTTCACCATTGCTAGCTTTACCGAATTTCCTGCTGATACTTTCTTGACAATGGTTTTGGATGTTTGGGGCAGGAGGTGGTTAGCTTTTGGTTCTATGGTAGTCAGTGGTGTCTTCAGTTTGTTGGCTACAACTGTTCCAACTGGTAATTTTTCTTATTACATTTCGATACTTATTTTTATCCATTTGCAATAACTGAAATTAATTATGTCCGCCAATACCGGTTAAAATAATATCTGCTTCTTGAATTTATAGAAAACAAATAAAGGTCCAGGTGTTATTTTGATATTCAAAGAAAAATTCCATTTTCAATCTAAATGATCGGATGTTTATTTCATTATGAAGAAGAAGCTGCCCCAAGTCCTCGATAGCCTCACGAATTCCATCTTTGAGGTCTTGAATCGACGCTGGGCTATTAATGTAGACCTTCTCTTTCACGTGGCCCTAAAGGAAGAATTCGCAAGGTGTTAAATCACAAGATCTTGATGGCCAATTGTGATCACCTCTTCGAGAGATAACACAGTCCGGAAACTTTTCCCGCAAAAGATCAATAGTTTCGTTGCTTGTGTGGAACGTAGCGCCGTCTTGTTGAAAGTAAACTTAGCCCAGATCAATAATCTCTAATTTCGGTCATAAAAAAAATCATTAATCATCTCTCGATAGCGCAATCCATTCACCGTAACTGTTGCTCCAGCCTCATTTTCGAAAAAGTAAGGTCCAATGACTCCGCCGGACGATAAACCGCGCCAAACAGTCATACGTTGAGGATTGAGAGGCTTTTCAACAATAACTTTTGTGATTTTATTTATTGCGGTTCGACAAGGTGCTTCACGACGACCCAAAAATGTTCGAGTTTTACGAATCGTCTCTGCCAAATTTTCGCCATTTTTATAGTGAATTTTAATAATTTCAATGCGTTCTTGAAGCGTGTATCGTTCTATTTTTATTAATGGCGTAGTTTCCACTTGTCAACTGTCAAAAAATGACAGCTTCAAAAGTGACATCTACCAAAATAGCGGGCTTTTCAAAATAACACCTGTTATTGGAAAACCCTATATGTAGTGAGCAATTTCATCATCAAAAATGGAATCGAGTGCTCCAGGGCACTTGAAGTGTTGACTGGGGTATGTTCACTAGTGGGTAATATGTTTTTTGCTTCGCCAAAAAAGTAATGATCACCTGGAGGGTAACTTACTCTACTTCCTCAGTCATCATCATTCCAAAGATAAGAAGATATATCTCAGAATAGAATGTAGAGTATAGTTATCCAGCTACTTTTAAGTAAAGTTCGTCAAAATTTATAGTTAATACTTTTTTCAGGTATTCCAAGTGCTACTTTGGCCATAATTGGAAGATTTGCAGTAAACATATCATATAATATAGGACTTCAATATGCTGCTGAATTGCTGCCAACAGTTGTAAGAGCACAAGGTGTTGCTCTAATTCATATCATGGGATATGTTGCTAGTATTTTAGCACCATTCGTGGTATATTTGGTAAGTAACAGTCCGAAAAATCGAACATTCTTTCGATTTGAACACTGCCCTAGCATTATTATCCTGCAAAATTAATATTGTTCAAATTTTTCAGGCAAATATATCGCCATCATTGCCCCTTATCATTCTGGGTATATTGGGGATAGTTGGAGGCATTCTTGCACTATTTCTTCCAGAAACTTTGGACCAGGAGTTGCCCCAAACACTTCAAGATGGAGAAACATTTGGAATAGATCAAGGGATGTGGAATTTCCCCTGCATAAAAAAGTAAGATTTTGGAAATTGAACACAAATCGACGACCTTCGATGATTATTACTGGATATGAATTTTGAGTTAGCTTAGCAGTACCACCTTCTTTGAAAATTTCAAGAAAAGCCTTGAGCAGGTGCTTTTGGGCGCTCATTCATTAGAGTAGATTCGACTTGAGATTGGAGATTGATACCAAATACAGTGGAACTTCCCTCTATTCTCTGTATAACGATTTTAGTTCAATTGAATTCAAATTCCTTTTTAAAAACACCCTCTAAAACGAAGTAAATTCTCTCTATAACGAAATATTTCAAGAACATCACTCTTTGATTGGATATTGGTAAAAAAGTATAAGAGTAGGGTTTCTCCATAGTTATGCCGGACGTAGGTAATAAATCCCGACCATAAACTAAACCATTACGGTGGACGGATAGATCCTTCTGAAACGTTGGATTCAGCTGGAAATGTTGTTAATGACAGTATTACTCTATGATTTAGTTAATGTCGATATTTATATTGTAACAAATGAACTTTCAACTGAAAAGGATGTGTTACCTAAATGCGGTTTTGGAGATCACACAGTGATGATACTCAGAGCGTTGATTCAGAGGACAACCCGCCGAAAAACCAAATCGTGAAGAGAAACTTCTAGCCTTTAAAACGAGTGGCCTCGCTTTTCGGTCCATTTAATGGGTTCCGGAAAATATTTTTGAATCTTTGAGAAAAGGCGGAGTGTTTTCATGACAGCAAATTGTATCTTAATTACCACTCAGACGAAAATTTCGTGCGAGGATCATTAGAAGTATCGTGCATATGTGGTCGCAAATTTTTATTTAGATCGCTCTTGTTCTGTCTGAGATATTGAAAGGTACGATTTCGCTGTTTAACGAACTTAACCGGGGCATTTAGGAACCGAACCTATGTACATTGAAAATTTCAAGTCTTCAGGACAATCCATTCGAGACTGATGTGTTTACGGATGGGCCCCATGGACAGAATTGAATTTGACCTCGGATTCATCATCAGGGAGTCGATATTATTGTTTGAGATAATTTTCGGCTCAAATTTCGAAAATAGCTGAAATTTGGACAGAACGATATAGCTCCCCCAAGAAGAAACTAGCGATCAAAAAACTAAAGGCGCGACAAACTTTTATCTTTCATAACAAAGGACCCCGCACATTTTGTATGGGAATTGGCTCCCGGTGGATTTGGCTGAAAATTTGAAATGATGTTCTACTAATCCTTCTGATCAAATGTCTCCCCAGTCACGAAGCTGAAAAATGCATCCTTCTAGAAGTTTTTAGCGATTTTTTGTATCCATTATGGCTTACGTTTTATGGGAATTGGCTCTCGGTGGATTTGGCTGAAAATTTGATATGATGTTCTACTAATCCTTCTGATCAAATGTCTCCACAGTCACGAAGCTGAAAAATGCATACTTCTAGGAGTTTTTAGCGATTTTTTGTATCCATTTTGGCTTACGTATTACCGTTCACACAGAAATGTTTGAAAATATTTCGAATTGACATAATCTGCTTTCAATAATCACGAACTATTCTCAAACATTTCTGTGTGAACGGTAATACGTGAGCCATAATGGATACAAAAAATCGCTAAAAACTCCTAGAAGGATGCATTTTTCAGCTTCGTGACTGTAGAGACATTTGATCAGAAGGATTAGTAGAACATCATATCAAATTTTCAGCCAATTCCACCGGGAGCCAATTCTTATACAAAATGTGCGGGGTCCTTTTCAACCATTATTTGATAATGTGATGAATTTTATTGATTTTGGAAGAAGGGGCACTGCTAAACTTATGGACATAAACTAAACTGAAAATAAAATTGATCAATTCACATTTTCTTTCACAGGAACGACGATGAACAAAGCGTAGGAAGTTTCAAACGTGCTTCTTCAACGAGAGGATCTTTGAGAGCATCTACAAGGGGTGAAATAAGATCAAGTATGGTCAACAGGTCGTCGTTGAGATCTAGGCCGATACCAGAAAACCTAAATGTATAATAAATTATTTCTCAAAAATTAAAGATGGTACAGAGGCCATCATTTCGACTGTGGTAAATTTTGTTATATTATTTTAATAATTCTATTGTACATATCGTTTCACTTAGTACATGTAGAGTTTTATCGAATTCCTGAACGTGATATATTGTGTTAAGTTTGTATTTATGTAAGTTATTGTAATATAATAATAAACTCGAGTTTTAATAATTTGTTTGTTTTATATCAGTCACCACAAAGATGTCGTATATGCTCCGTTCACGAAAGTTTGAGCCGTCGGTTGGCCATGGAAATTTGGCATATTTCACTATGTATATTAGAATTGTTGGTTATGTTGTTTATTTTCTAGTCAGATTGATAAGCAATGTTGTCAATATTGCATAGAGTTCTCTGATAACTCGCAAGCTCGTCGAACGAGGCCGATTATATTCGGCAACGCAACGTTGACTTCATTTTATGTGTTAACAGCAAATACTGCCAACTTCAGATAAATAAACAAACGCCTACTATGCGCTCAAACTTTCGTGAACGGACTATACATTCGGCAACGTTGACGTTATTCATCGATATGACAGCAAATACTGTCAATCTCAGATAAATAAACAAACGCTCACTTAGCGCACAATAATATGTGAACGGACTATAGATATCCTAACGATATCTTCTCGGGAGATTGAGAGCAGTTTTGTGATGTCCCTGCGAGGTTGCTGGGAGCTCAATCACCTTAAAAATAAATTCTAGGACAAATACACTCATATCCACTACTCCAAAATACTTTCAGATTTTCATTTCGGATGAATAACTTTTCTATTGAAAAATTTGCAATTATTCAATTTTAATGAATGCATCTATTTGAATATCTCCCCGAATAATATAAATAAAAGTAAATTGAATGAAAGAATTGACGGATTCGCCAGTTTCAAATAAGATGAATTTTGGTGAATGCAGTGCACCAACTTTCACTACCGCCATCTAGATGGCGCAAGGCGTTTGTACAGAAATCTACTTCGGTATATAAAAGTAATTTAAATAAAAGATTTGGCGGATTCGCCAGTTTCAAATAAGATGAAATTTGGTGGATGCACTGTGCCAACTTTCACTACCGCAACCTAGATGGCGCAACGCGTTTTTACAGACATCTACTCCCGTATGAAATGCTGTGTTCTGATTTTTCTAAAAAAAATTATATTCTATGACTTTCTAATTTGCCTGACATCTGTCAAATAATGTCAAAAATATTTATTCACCTGTCACATGTGTACTACCTATTCCTGAAAACCTATTGTGTTGTTGTTTAGAAATAATAAGAGATTCAACAAGTATTATGGTTGTTTCGTGATGTTCATGAATTTGTGATTGATTTCTTATTCGAGGGAAATTTGTATTTCATGAAGTGAATGGTTTCGAGGAAAAGAAATTTCTATAGCCCATCCCGTTAGTGTAAGTGACGTAATTTGTTTTTCTCTAATCATAATTTGTTTACTATTCCTGTTACAAATCAGGTTTTGCAGATAATGATCATTAATATTTCTGTACGATGATAAAGTCGATTTTAATGAATGAATCTATCAAAATAGTGCATTCAGGGCATTTACATCAAAATGGCGGATCTTCATGACCTAAAATGCACCTGTAGTATCAACGTAGGATGTAAATAGATCATCATATGAATGTATATTTCTTGGAATACTATCGCCTACAGTTTTTCATACTTCAGACACTGAAGATGTTATTGTTGGTCCCCATACTTCTGCTTATTGTTTGTGGTGTAAGGTGACTTCTTTTATATTTTACTGGCTAGAAGTGGAAGAATTGTGTTTGTTTACTTCGAATGTCATCTTGATTTATACGGTAAATAGCGCTTCGATTTCTAGTTTCTTTTATCGAGGTATGCTCAAGAAAAACTAGTATCAAACTAAATATAGATTTTATGTCCTCTTTGTTTTCTGCACATTGGTAATTGGATTCTGAACTCCTTTGAAATAAATCGCAGAGATTTTTTTTAATTGGTTCATTAGAATGTTATACATCAATTGTCATAGTTTGAAGCCAAATTCTGCAACATTCACATTACCTCGAATACTTGCTTTCCGCAATGTCTATTTATAATTTTATTGGACGATGAAAAATTGTTCATTTCAGAGGGAATGTATACTTTATTAGTTTATCATTCACGTCCAGCAAAAAGATTTGAACAGAAATAATGAATCACAAATGAATGAAATGAGACCAAGAGCTCTAAGGATATTCAAATTTTCCATTATGAATAAGCCTGAAAATAATGATGAATGATGTTAACAATAGAAATACATTTTGTTAATGTCAAGGACATTACCTATAGTCACAGAGAGCTTGAATTAGTCTTACTGTCACCTAAGTATCCAATTTTTGACCGATTTGCAATCATTTTCCATGTGAAAATAGCAATTCTACAGAAATTGTGAATATAATTTCGTCTCTATCAAAAGAATACTTTTGACAGAATATATTGAATATACCTAACTGATTATGTTTCTCAGGAACTAGCAGAACGTTCTTTATGCAAGCAAAATGTGAACGATTTTTTTCCTATTACCTAATTCGCTCCATTTATATACAGGGTCTTTCACGAGGAACCTCACCCATATTTATACGGGAAACTACTGAACGGATTCTCATGAAATTCAGCACTTATAAGTATTTCACGATGCTGATGAAATCTAAAATATTTTCAAGGCATGAGCACCTCCGGTTTTTCCGGAAATGACGTCAACTTCCGTTTTTCAAATTAGAACACCATTTTTTTATTGCAGAAATAGATTCCTTAGAAAATTTCAAGTTATTTTGATGTAGCATTTTTCAGTTTTGGTTGGAAAATTCTCTCTGAGCGGAAAAATACGAAAAAAAAACTAAAATAGAGCTCCGCTGAAACAAGAATATCTTCGAGGTTTTTGGATGGAAAATTTTCATTTTTGGGATTTTTCAAGATGTAAGATTGATGTATTCACTTTAAAAATCGAAATCGCGATTCATGATACAGGGGGTGAAAAAATCGCTTTCCAAGTTAGGGATGACAAAATCGTGAAAAATCAATTTTTTCAAATTAGAACCCCATTTTTTTATGGCAGATATTGAATCCACGTTAAAAAATAATGTGAGTGTATGCATCACACCCTTGCCCTAAAGTGGATATTTTCTGAGTTATTCACAAAAAACTGTTTTTCGTCTTGAATTTTCAGCTATTTCTTTTCCCTTCACGCCAAAAAGATGAAATTTTCAGGAACTGTTACTTAAACCATGTTTTAGATTTTACTACCCTAATATGCAAGACAAAAAAGTTACAGGTTGTTCCTAAATAGATGGCGAATTTTGATTCGAATTTGTATCGGAAATCTCTTTATTTCAACTAATCGGCCATCGGTTTTCTCTCCAGTTATAAATAAATAATTCCTTAAGAACCATATGCAAAAACTTACCATGTTTTACATTCTTTTTTTTTAATGAAAGATATCATTAATTTGGCAGATGTAATTAATGATATCTATCATTAAAAAAGAGAATGTAAAACATGCTAAGTTTTTGCATATGGTTCATAAGGAATTATTTATTTATCACTGGAGAGAAAACCGATGGCCGATTAGTTGAAATAAAGAGGTTTCCGATACAAATTCGAATCAAAATTCGCCATCTATTTAGGAACAACCTGTAACTTTTTTCTCTTGCATATTAGGGTAGTAAAATCTAAAACATGGTTTAAGTAACAGTTCCTGAAAATTCCATCTTTTTGGCGTGAAGGGAAAAGAAATAGCTGAAAATTCAAGACGAAAAACAGTTTTTTGTGAATAACTCAGAAAATATCCACTTTAGGGCAAGGGTGTGATGCATACACTCACATTATTTTTTAACGTAGATTCAATATCTGCCATAAAAAAATGGGTTCTAATTTGAAAAAATTGATTTTTCACGATTTTGTCATCCCTAACTTTGAAAGCGATTTTTTCACCCCCTGTATCATGAATCGCGATTTCGATTTTTAAAGTGGATACATCAATCTTACATCTTGAAAAATCCCAAAAATGAAAATTTTCCATCCAAAAACCTCGAAGATATTCTTGTTTCAGCGAAGCTCTATTTTCGATTTTTTTTTCGTATTTTTCCGCTCAGAGAGAATTTCCAACCAAAACTGAAAAATGTTACATCAAAATAACTTGAAATTTTCTAAGGAATCTATTTCTGCAATAAAAAAATGGTGTTCTAATTTGAAAAACGGAAGTTGACGTAATTTCCGGAAAAACCGGAGGTGCTCATGCCTTGAAAACATTTTAGATTTCATCAGCATCGTGAAATACCTATAAGTGCTGAATTTCATGAAAATACGTTCAGTAGTTTCCCGTATAAATATGGGTGAGGTTCCTCGTGAAAGACCCTGTATAGGTCCATGATTGTATATCAATGGTATTCGGGTTCCACTTCAAATTACTAGCAATGTAAATTCTCAGAACATAACCATTCTGTGTCAAAGCTTCATTTAATCGACTAAAAAAGCCGCTGTGTATAGTCGTTCACTTTTCAGTTGCCGGCACTGTACAGTACACCGATTCGTGGGGAATTTTTGAATTATAGAATTTTTGAAAATAATTTCGCACAAATATTTATATTATCAATGTCACTTATACATATACTGAATTTAGAGCCGATCGTTTTCTAGTTCCTAACTCTAGAACTATTGGACGATTTAGTCCAGCAAGAAACTGAAATGAATTTATATTCTTCAATTATACTTATATTATATTTCATGTGTTTCACACCTTCCGTTGAAGTAAGAGTGAGTTTTGACCTCGGATTCTTCATTAATGAGCCCCACAGAGTCGTTTAAGAGCACTCCGGGCTCAAAATTCGGAAATTATTCACATTTTGGCAAGACTAAAGCATGCACAATAAGGACAACATCGTATCCAAAGAACATCTCTTATTTCGCTTTTCAACTTTTATAACAAAACTCTGAGAGTAAAAAGAGTAATAATTTTCCAAGAACGTTTACTTCTCAAGTTGTTTGGGTGACAATCAATAATTTCTATTATATTTTTTCATTGTATTCGACACTTCAGATTGACTAAATATTTTGATTCTTAATTTAAGTTCAATTTAAAATTCAACAAATGCCTTCGAGGTTTCTAATCGTATAATACAAATTATCTCCGTTATCCGAAAAAAACACTACAAATAAAGATTTTCAAAAAACCCTGTTTATCGATAAATAATGAAAAAACATGGTATTTTTACGACGGAATTTTTACAATATCAGTGTTATCGATCATGACAATTTTGGATAACGTTTCAGCATGTTTATATTTTTTTCCGTGAGTTTATTAGAATAATTTCATCAACAAATTTTGGATTGACCTTGAGTTTATTTGGCAAATGACAGCTAAATCTATTTTCGATAACTTTGTTTTCTGTTCTACGATGTTGCATCAATAAATCAATAGAAATGTTTTTGCGCGCTTGTTCCTGGAGGAATAACTTTGTTCCAAATGTCGCCTTTTCTGATAATAACGAATGTTGCTTTTCTGAGAGTTGGGACTCTGAAGTGTTTTCTGACGACGGCTAGCGAATGCTGGTCGAAACGTTGAACAAAATAAGCTGAAATGATAAATAGCTCAAATAATATATCAAAAGCTAAATCGTCCTGTGTATCCGAAATGGTTGGGTTCACCGTTGAAATATTTTCGGATCCATGGGTTCACTAATTGCTCGAGACCCTGTATAATTTTGAAAAAGGATCGTAACCAATTGTGATCACATTTTCTAGAAATTATATGTCCAGGAAACTTCCTTTCAAAAATTGTGATGTGATATCTGGATCTTGGTAAGAAGCAATTGCACCTCCTCACTGGCTTTCTTACAGGACATTGTCGCCTCAGGAAGCACCTGTTGAGGATGGGATTGTCGGACACTGACGAGTGTAGGTTCTGTGGGGAGGAGGAAGAAACCCCCATTCACCTAGTCACGGAATGCCTTGGCATTACGAGCCTGAGGAAGGAATGCCTTGGACGAGAAACTTGTAAGAGTGAGGAACTAGCCTCGTTGAAGCCTTCACAGTTACTAGATTTCATTAGATCTCTGGAACTGGAAGGCGAGCTGTGAAGGTTTTTGGCCAGAACAGCTCTGTAAGGGTGCACAATAGACCTTAAGGTCGCAGTGAACTGTAACCCCTCTTTAAACTATCAACTATCAAATTGTGATGTGTCGTTTTGTGGTGTGGCACGTAGCGCTTGTTGAACATAAACGTTGTCCTCGTCAAAATCTTCATTATTGCTAACCGAGAAAGTGCCCTCGAAAGTGCCTTTGTGTGTTTGCAAAATGTTCATCATTATAGTGAATTTCAACAATTGCAATGCGTAGTTGAAGCTTGTATCGCCTCATGGCGTAGTTTTTTCCATGTTCAAAATGGCAACTGCTCAGATAGCAGACCAATGAATCCTCCTATCAGAAGCCGACAGCGATATTCTTTTGAATTTTTTTCAGTCTTGATAGGTGACGATTACAGTGGAACTTTCCTATAACGAAATCGCTAAATCCGCTAAAAATTCGTTATATAGAAATTTCTTCTTACGGAAGTCTTTTTTATAGTGTCAAATATCGAAACAAGCAATTGTATTTTTTATTGTGAATTCATATACATACTCAAAAAGGTGTGTAAGTGCATTTCTAATAGCTTATAGGCATTTTAAGTAGGTACGTATACAATACATAGCTATTCACGATTATTTGGGCAAATAATTCGTATTTTTTTCTGAGTGGTACAATTAAAAAACATTTTCTTCTCATAAAAAATATCGCATTTTATCAAAGATTCAAAAATATTTCCCGAATCCACTTCAATGGACCGCAAAGCTAGAGGACAAGTTTTAAAGGCTTAAAGTATACCTCTTCACGATTTGGTTTTCCGACCGGTTGCCCCTCCAAATCAACGCTGTCGGTTTCATCCCTGCTATCATAGTGATCTCGAACACTGCATTTGACACTGTTTAACATGTCCTTTTCATATGGAAGTTGATTTGCTACAATATTTACATCAACATTAACGAAATCATTTAAAGTAACCGTCATTATCAACATCTCCAGCTGAATCGAACGTTTCGTAAGGATCTATCCGCCCGCCGTAATGGTTTGGTTTGTGGTTGGGATCCAGGGATCTACTACCTATGTCCGGCATAATTATGGATAAAACCCCCCCTTATAGCTTTTTATCAATACCCATTCGAAGAGTGATGTTCTCGTTCTAGGAATATTTCGTTATAGGGAGAATTTACTTCGTTTTAGAGGGTGTTTTCAACATGGAATTTGGATTCAAGGAGCAAAGTCTTGAACGAAATTCGTTATACAGACGTTCGGTATAGGGAAGGTCCACTGTATTTTTAATCGGAAAAATCGAATGCCGTTGAGACGGTACCTAATCTTGCAGTCAAACCCACACAGTCTTGAATTTTTCAAGCATCAGTCCTTCAATATTTTTTACTATTTAGTTGTCATTTTCTCACAAGAATTAGTCAATGTAGTGTAGAACTAACTTCAGTCTCACGAAACACCTGTTGTGAAAAGTCATGCGATAAGAAGTGAACAATTGAACTTGATATGGTATGATTTTCCGTTTGAAATGTTGAAGTGCTTCGATTTTTTTCAGCATGAGCGGCAACATTGTAAATATAAACTAGATCTTGTTCTTACTGAAGACAAGTAGTCTTTCCGTTCACCGGAAATAAAATTTCTAACTGACCATTGACCGTGGCTTACCTGTTTGCTTCCTACTTGCATGAAGTATTCAACTCTTCCATAATGTGAGAAATATAAATCCGAAGCTTGCGTCAAAAGTATGTGGAGAGTTGCGGACTAAAGCTTATTGAAAGGTAACGACTTCTTTGGCTGCGCGTCTGTGAGAAAAACGATAATTTCTAATATAGTGGGTTTTGTCCATGCTTCTCTGATCTCTGCTTCTCTGACTTTCTACACCTTTTCCAATTGTAATTCAGAAATCGTAAAATCAATTTTTGATGTCTTCGTTCAATTTAGAAACTTTTTTGACCCCTGTAATTTTTTCGTATCTCGTATTATTGAACGATTGTATGTTGTTATTGAATAAGCTTAAGTTGAGTCTCGGATGACGAGCTATCAAAATAAAAGCAAATTTTGGGTATACCTATTGAGTATTTGTATTATTTTTTTTATTCAGCGAATAACATACAATTTTTCAATCATTTTTTACTCGAAAACGGTTAGAGATATGAAAAAATTACACGAGTCAAAAAGTTCTTGAATTGAACGAAGATATCAAAAATTGATTTCACGCTGATCAGTGGCTTCCCGCGAAAAAGTTTGATAGGGAAAATGGAGACATGGTTCCGGAAAAGAAAACACCCTGTAGATTCTAGTTAAGATTCAGGTCATGCAATGATGAAGACTGTTGAAAATAGCTCGCATTCAAAATTTTGACTGAATATCTCGAAAACTGCAGGAGTTATGAAGAAAAAAACAAATTTTTTTGGAAATTTCAACACTCTGTAGCTCCGTAACGAAGCTTTTATGGACCCATGTTTATATGGACTTTTTTTCCTAAAATCACATGTAGATTCACCCCTCAAGTTGTGACTTACTATTATGTTGCACCCTGTATAAAGTTGAATGCATTTGATTCGTCAGATATTTCGACATTTTTGCAAGGAGATGTTTCAATGCTTTCAGCAGGTAACAGGTTGTTGTAAATCTACAGCTCTTATACACTAGCAGCCACTGATGTGAATACTCAAGTGCATGTAGTTCATTCTTGTGGTACAGAAATTAATGAACGATATCAGTTTCTGCATCAATACGATTTCAAGGCGTTTATTGTTGAGTTGTGAATGTATTATTTCATAGTCGGATTTATCCATAACCACTCTAATACATTGGACCTTGAGTACTACAGACAATATTTTGCACCTGCTTGGATGTATTATTTTCCATTATTGATCCGATTTCTGAAGAGTGAAAATATTTGCATTTCATGTTCACGCATAATTAGTGAATAAATTAATATTCATCATAAAAGTTCATTTTGCGAGTTAATAACATTTTCTGAAATAGCAATGACAAATATCCTTTTGTATATGTGTTTTTGAAAGTGTTTTTCGACTGAAAGTACAATTAGTTGTACGATTGTTCGAAATCAATTTGAAATAACATGTCAATTGTTTCGGTGAGTTGTCAATTCTCATATGCATATACAGGGTGTCCCATTACTCGACGTCAACCCGGAACCGGGTGAAAAGAAAAGTAATGCTGGTTGTCAGAAAAATAATAAAAAAATATCTAAGTTGCATGATTTTAAAATAATGCGCATTTAAAAAAACACGCTAAATTCCACACCCTGTGACAGTCTTTTCGCTCCTGTTGCCACAAATATCAACTTTTTCCAACTTTTTTCTTGCTGTGTAACCTTGAATAATGCTTGTCTAAACTGTAATCAAAATTTTGATACAGCTGCTCTAGGTTTCATAAAAATAGGGCTCACTTCTCAGAAAAAAAAATCGAATAAACAATTGCCTAGTTTCAACTGACTGTATTGAAAAAAAAATGTACTACGTAGGTTTGGCATGTTTTTTCAAAAGTTGGCGCATTTAGTAAGGATTCCAAAATGGTATAATACTTGTTTAATTGTAGCTGCCGTAGTTCAACTTTATTTTCGATTGCCTTTGAATACACTTTTCGTTAACTGCTTCCCAGTAATAAAGTCCAATGGATTCAAGTCCGGTGAACGGGCCGGCCACGAGATTGGACCAGAACGTCCGATCCATCTTCCGGGAAAAAATGTTACCAGAAAAAAAAATTTCAGAGGAATTTCTCCGGAAAAATTTTTTCTGGAAAAATTATTTTCTCTGGAAATTTTTTTTCTGATAACATTTTTCCCGGAAGATGGATGGACGTTCTGGTCCAATCTCGTGGCCGGCCCGTTCACCGGACTTGAATCCATTGGACTTTATTACTGGGAAGCAGTTAACGAAAACGAAAAAGTGTATTCAAAGGCAATCGAAAATAAATTGAACTACGGCAGCTACAATTAAACAAGTATTATACCATTTTGGAATCCTTACTAAATGCGCCAACTTTTGAAAAAACATGCCAAACCTACGTAGTACATTTTTTTTTCAATACAGTCAGTTGAAACTAGGCAATTGTTTATTTCGAATTTTTTTTCTGAGAAGTGAGCCCTATTTTTATGAAACCTAGAGCAGCTGGTATCAAAATTTTGATTACAGTTTAGACAAGCATTATTCAAGGTTACACAGCAAAGAAAAAAGTTGGAAAAAGTTGATATTTGTGGCAACAGGAGCGAAAAGACTGTCACAGGGTGTGGAATTTTGCGTGTTTTTTTAAATGCGCATTATTTTAAAATCATGCAACTTAGATTTTTTTTTATATTTTTCTGACAACCAGCATTACTTGCCTTTTCACCCGGTTCCGGGTTGACGTCGAGTAATGGGACACCCTGTATATGTATGTATGTAGTATTCATATTCATTCGTTTTTTGTTTTTATCTTGCTTTTTGATCGTTTTAAAACAGGAAATAAATCTGAAAAAAATATTCACCGGCTAATCACATCATTAGAGCATGCAATAATTTCCACCTTCCACATGAAAGAATATTCATCATCAATTAAAGTGAAATTAAATGACAATACATAAAGTGAATGTCATTCTCGCTAAAGGCTCATTCATTGTAATAATATTATACAGGGGCTCCATAAACAATGCGAAAAAATTAGGCTGGGCGCACACCGGAGTCGACAGACTGTTTTCGACGAGAAGAGAGAGACTGTCTGTCGCCTCTGGTGTGCGCCCGGCTTGGATAGTAATCTCTGAGTTATTTTGAGTCAAAAAGGTGCTATAAGTCTTTTTTCAGAAATGCATGTTTCCATTTTCATCAAGAAATAAGAGAGAGTTCGGCAATCTTTGGGAAGAACACTAGTATCCAGTGTTCCAGCTAGATCCATAATTTTAAAGAAATCTTGTGATTTGATGATATAAATCGATTGAAATATAATCTGGGGTCTCTGAAACAGAAACAATTAAAAAATTTTAATTAAGATGAAATGATCCTGAGTAAATCCTTGCACTAATTTGTAATTTGTGACAAATATCAGTTGGACTACAAACCAAAAAACATACAATTTCAAGATTTTCCAAGTTCGTCTGAAGAAAAGTCTGATATAGAAACCGAAACTTTACGTTATCCATTTGTTTTTAATTCTACTGTTAGGGAACAATTTTTTCAAACCCAATTTGCTCCTGACAAATTAGTGCAAGGATTTACGCAGGAGCATAGGACTCATTTTGTTAACTCCAGAATCGTGAAATCATCTCCTTACCACGCTCGCAATAAGGGTTTTTTCCGCATCACAGACTCTCTAGTCTTGTAGAAAATTATTGCCCTTCCGAATATGTGGTCAAATTGGATGAGACTAAAAGGAAAATGAATAATGATCATTTTAGAGGAAAAGTTCGTGAATATTTCGTGAAATCAAGAAATGTTAAATTGAAGAACAACCGTCAACATTTCGAACATGTGTTATATGACATTTTTTGTTGCAAATCACTCGTATAATCGTCCCTTCAAGTTTGCCACTTAAATAGACACCCTGTATATTCAATACTGATTTCAATCAAATGAAAATTAGCCTATGTTTCAACATATTGTCATTAATTTCTTGATCTTGATTCAACTCGAAGTTGTTGAAAGATCGCAAATCTTGTCTGTTTGTTATATCATATTTTCTGCTCAAGTTAAACAATATATTATCTCTCCGAAAATTGAAATTGCCGATTATGTATTATACTTTCTTTTCTTGTCCTCTATCAATGGAATTGCTCCTAAGCTGAACTTCGAGGAAGTTATTCATTCATTCATCATGCAAACATGTGATAAACAAAGTAATTAACCTTTGAAGTCAACTTGCAAGTAACCGCAATGAAGATATTAACTCTTGTTGCCACTATAATTAGCTATTGTTGTTACTTATTACTCAAATAGAGCAGAGTAAGGGGCGAGACCTGTGAGAAGTTGTAGAAGACATGGGAACGAGGTTGTTGTGAATACCGAGGAAGTTATTCTAGTCCTTTAACCGTTCAAGGAAATAATTATGTTTTGAAAAAGGTATGCGCAATTCCTCGATTCGTTTTTTCCTCTTGTAATAACTGTGCGCTATGTATTTTACGAAAGGTCTGTAATTTACTGATATTTAGCTGATAATCGACTGAAACGACTTGGTTCGACTGCAGTTGATGAAAATCGACGTAAAAGTTATTCTGTTCATCCAATCATACAAATCATTCTGAAGTTTCAGGTTTGTGTATCAAGTGTTTTCTTAGCTACATTAGAAGTTTTCATGGTTGTGATTAGATACATTAGATAGTGGTCGATTGGCACGGTGACTACCTTTCTGCACTGTGACCAGTGAGGTCTCTTGTGCGTTATCTTACTAGAGCTACATTTTGCCCAAGAATGTAACCACCTTCGCAAGGTTATTTTCCTATGTGACTTCGCTCTTATGTCGGCTAGCGTTAAGGTCGCACTCATTTTATAACATTTGAGCTGATATTGATTGATGAATTAATACATAATGTATTCAACGAAAGAATTAGGCATTCAGTTTGTATACTTTATGATAAATGATGAAATCAAGTATATCCAACCATATTCGCTTCTATTACTATTGCTTCTATCCACGACTATTGTAAAATCCGTCCATTGTACGTCTCTGTGATCGGTTATAATTATACCCTTTAATCACAAGGGATAATGAGATATTATTCACTGCTGTCAGATGGTTCATAGATTTAGTTTTGATATAATCTTCTTCAAATTCCTTCAACCTTCTCAATCGAGGGCCAAATCTACTTTTATTGAATTAATTGAAGCATTTTTCATTACATAATATACAATGACCAGTTCTCCAAAAATTTCTCATGTGTCAACCGGACTTTTTCCACGCTTGTCGCGGTCGCCAAATGTTAAAATCTTCAAGAAATATATTCAGTAGTCGTGAATAAAGTATAGTATGCTACTCGTGTATAATGGCTATTATTCACTTGGTGATTTGGGCCACTCGCCTACGGCTCGTAGCCTAAACTTCACCTCGTGAATAATAGCTATCATTATACGCTCGTTGCATAATATACTATTATGAATTATATCGCAGAATATATTTGTTAGCTGTTTTTCCAAAAAGGTACATTTTTAGGTTGTTGAAAATTCAAATGATGATTTGAACAATAAAAACAAAGTGACATAACCTAGAAATAGGCGGCGGAGCTTCAAATAGAACAGTCCAGGGCTTGGTGCCTGGGTCGGTGCTATGGGCGAAGGTCAGGGCTTTGAGCCAGGGGCAGTGCTAGGTGCGATGGGCTAGGGTCGGTGCTCTGTTGTGGACGCGCAATAAGTCTGGTTGTCGCCAATACATTGCATTGGCATAATTTGTGCTCGGTGGCTACAGATATCGGCGTTTTCCCTACCGATCTTGTGCAGGTGATATCTCACGACACAGTGACCTACGAGAAGCCCAGTAAGAAACCTCAACTCGTTTTTTGACAACGATAGAGCTGTTTATAGAAAACGATAGAATGTTGAGCCTTGTTTTTTGAAGGTGCAATCACTCTCTCTGCTTGCCTTTGACCTGGTATTTACATCCAGTGAAGGTGCTTCTTCCTTTTTTTCCAATCATCAACCTCCGGGTTTTTTCATATTCTATATACCGACCATTATGATCCATACATGGATTATATCTTTTCCTCATTTATTATACCTAATTTACTTTGGCCAGAATAGTAGGGCTCACTTGGACAAAGTAACTTATAATGAATTAAGGAAAATATATATTTTATGTATGGATCATATTGGCCAGTGTATAGAACTTATGATTTGACATGTTTTTATTTTTATAATATTATATATTATATTTGATGAAAAACATGATTGAAAAATAGTTTTTTACAAAGTCTTTTCGATTTCAAGAATCACAATCATATCTTTGTCTCTAAATCAAGGCATACTGTCATAATACAGAAAAAAATTAATGGAATAGAATTAACATAAAACACGCTGCAGGTCGCTGACAGTAAGAGATAGAAATAAAATGGTTTTCAGAAGAAACATTCAGAATTAAATTGTCTTTCGAATGACGCAATAAAAAAAATGTTCGTGGTGAAAAATATTTTGATAGCGCCGCGACGCCTGGCTTCTTAATTCTTTCCTTCGAATTTTATTCACATCTAAAGTCAACATTGACTTTCATCAAATACCGTCAACAGAATAAAAAAATATACATCCCTTTTCGAGAAAAATTAGGTTACTAAGATAGGTGAATCTGTACTTCTGAAATTATTTTTTTTAATTACTGGAAATGCCCATTGTTTTTGACCTTGGATTGTTCATCCGCGAGTCTGAAAAATCGAAAATAACAAATATTATGGCTAACCTTCAGCACTTAAGTACCCCATGAACAAGAGCTCACAAATGACTCGAAATTCATTGTACTGAGAGGAATAGTATTTCAAAATTCACTGACCCGCCGACAATAAGACGTCATATTCTCGAATTGTATATGTGCATAAGCACATGATCGATTATCTCGATCAATAATCATGATAATTCTAAAATGTTAACGGGCGGAAGTGCCTTCTTTTCCTTAATCCTTCAACGACCCAATAATAATTGCCTGCCCCTTATCTTGAGCTTTCATACAGGTCTAGACCTGAATGGAATTTCTCGGCGCAGTAGAAGGATGTTATTTATCCAATAATGTCCAATTCAATTCTGAAATTGGAACTGGAAATTACTTCGCGTTCGACTGGTGCGTAGTGAAGAGTGACAAAAGCAATTGCCTTGGATGACTAAACCTTTTTTCTTTCTTATGAATGAGAAGTGGTTCGTTGTCCCTTCATTTCGAAAGTTTGCTTGAGGAGGTTCGATCTTATCATTGCCTAGTACCTATACGAATAGACTGAATTAGCAAATATTTGACGACCTGGTAGATTTTGTATTTGTTTGTTTACACATGTGAATTTGTGAAAATCCTGGTTGGTTGGTTTTGGAAAAGCTATAACCCTTTAAAGGTGAGATGAATGTTGTTTTGGAGGTTTCTCAACCGTCTGTATTGTCCTCATTCTTTCAATTTTTGTGATATAACCGAATTTTTAAATGATTCGCAATGAACAAAAAACAAATTCTGTAGAAAATTCTAATTACCCAATTTAATATGTTAAAAGATTATGTTTTTAATGAAAATATGGGGTATTACTCCGCATTCGACTGGTGCTTTGTGAAGAGTGACAAAAGTACTTGCTTTGGAGACTAAACCTTTTTTCTTTCTTATGAATGAGAAGTGGTTCGTTGTCCCTTCATTTCGAAAGTTTGCTTGAGGAGGTTCGATCTTATCATTGCTCAGTATACGAATAGGACCGATTTGCAAATATGACGACCGACCTGGTAGATTTTTCATTTGTTTTTTTACGGTGTGGATTTGTGAAAACCTGGTTGGGTTTGGTTTGGAAAAGTTAGGTATACCGATTTGAAGTGGAGACGAATGTTGTTTTGGAGGATTCTCAACCTTCTATTGTCCTCATTTTTCAATTTTTGTGATATAACCGAATTTTCAATTATTCGCAATAAAAAGAAAATTAAATTCTCTAGAGAATCTGATTGCTTAATTTAATATGTTAAAAGATTTATTGTTTCTAATCAAAATATAGGGCACTTCATTTCTCCGCATTCGATTGGTGCGTAGTAAAGAGTGACAAAAGTAATTGCCTTCGATGACTAAACCTTTTTTCTTTCTTATGAATGAGAAGTGGTTCGTTGTCCCTTCATTTCGAAAGTTTGCTTGAGGAGGTTCGATCTTATCATGCTCAGTATACGAATAGGACCGATTTGCAAATATTTGACGACCTGGTAGATTTTTCATTTGTTTTTTTTACGGTTGTGGATTGTGAAAACCTGGTTGGTTGGTTTTGGAAAAGTTATACGATTTGAAGGTGAGACGAATGTTGTTTTGGAGGATTCTCAACCTTCTGTATTGTCCTTATTTTTCAATTTTTGTGATATAACCGAATTTTCAAATATTCGCAATAAAAAGAAAATTAAATTCTTAGAGAAGAATTCTTTATTAATTTAATATGTTAAAAGATTTATTGTTCTAATCAAAATATAGGTCACTTCATTTCTCCGCATTCGATTGGTGCGTAGTAAAGAGTGACAAAAGCAATTGCCTTGGATGACTAAACCTAAACCTTTTTCTTTCTTATGAATGAGAAGTGGGTCGTTGTCCCTTCATTTCGAAAGTTTGCTTGAGGAGGGTTCGTTCTTATCATTGCCTAGTACCTATACGAATAGATGAATTAGCAAATATTTGAAGACCTTGTAGATTTTGTATTTGTTGTTTACACATGTGAATTTGTGAAAATCCTGGTTGGTTGGTTTTGGAAAAAGCTATAACCTTTAAAGGTGAGATGAATGTTGTTTTGGAGGTTTCTCTACCGTCTGTATTGTCTTCATTCTTTCAATTTTTGTGATATAACGAATTTTTAAATGATCGCAATAAAAAGAAAATCAATTTCTCTGGAGAATTCTAATTACTTATTTAATATCTTAACAGAATTTATTGTTCTGATAAAAAATATAGGGTATTTTATTGCTCCGCATTCGGTTGGTGCGTAGTGTAGTGAAGAGTGACAAAGTATTTGCCTTGAAAGACTAACCCTTTTTTTCTTCTTATGAATGAGAAGTGGCTCGTCGTCCTTTTATTTCGAGAGTTGCTTAGTACACCTACGAATAAATTTAACTAGCTATTATCCGAAGACCTGATAGGTTTACTATTTGTTTGTTTACATACATAGGTGAATTTGTGGAAAACCTGGCTGGTTGGAATTTGGAAATTTATTTCTCTCTCAAATTGAGATATTTATTGTTTCGAAGGTTTCTTCATTTTTTCGTGATGAAGTCACTGAATTGTTAAAAGAGACGTTTTATTTTGTGAGTGAAAAAGTTTGTGAAATGAGCGGAGTGAATTGAAAAATTTCACTAACAAAATAATATCACTTTTAACACCAATACCAAACAAAGTTTTTTGTACAACTGCCCTATTTTGATAATGAAATGGGCGAATTTGCAATGATTGATTGTTTACGTGGAAGCGTGTTAAAAATATTGTTTCCGCCGACCTCGAAATAAAATGTGATTTTAATGTGTACGAAATTTAGCATTAATGACCCATTTTAATGCTCAATTTTCTAGCCATTTTAATGTGCAATCCTCATGGCAACCGTTCACAAAGTATTCAGAGGCACTAAGAGAAATGTCAAAACTTTACTGGAGCACAGAAACATAGAAATTCCATCATGTCAAATGTATGTCTTGTGCAAAATGGAAATGTATTGCAATCAAGAATTATACACTATGTTGAGATCGTCGGAAAAATCTTGTAATCAACACGGTTATTAATTTAGCGACTAATGGTCTCGAACTATTAACGCGTTCGCTCCGCTCACGCATTAAAATATCTCGACCATTAGTCGCTGTCTTTAATAACCTAGTTGATTAAATAACTATTAACACGCTTCCACGTAACCAATCTTAACATAGTTTTCTGTCATTAAAAGTGTCACTTTTAATGGCAGTTGTACATAAACTCATTCAATTGATTTGATTGATTAGGAAAATAATGACCCATTCTACTACACGGCTCGTTTTTTCGCGAATGTTTCCGGGGAAAGAGCGTGTTATAGTTTTCCTCAAATGTCTGTAATTTTTGAATTTCGGTCTTCTGATCAGCTGCTTATCTCCTGATGTCTTGTCAATATTCTTTGAATTGTAGATTGGCTAAGATTGATTCTTCTAATGATATTATCTAAATCAATTTCTATTGACAACACACATCGTACAAGGCAGAAGCTTCGTACGTTTTTCATATTGGAAAAAAGCTTATTCATGTCGTTGAATTCATAATTGAATAGAGCGGATCCAGTAACTTTAAGGATGTTCGAATTGAATACCGTTCCGCTATGTGAATAATTTGGTAACAGTCTGAAACTTGTTACTTTGATTTCAATCGACAATTTTCTTTCTGATAATGTATAAAAATTCATATGAGAAAAAATCGTGTGAAACTAGCAACTTTTCATTGAATTGTTCTACTTAACGAGTTCTATATCGTTTTGCCCAAATGTCTGTAATTTTCGAATTTTGCGCCGAAAATGGTCTCACAGATAGGGTTAGACTCTCTGATGATCCTGGTCAAATTCAATTCTGTCCGTGGGGCCGTCCGTTAGCACAATAACTTTCGAAAGGATTGTCCTAGAGACTTGAAATTTTCAGGATGAGTTCGGGTCCCAAATGGCTCGGTTAAGTTCGTTAACCAGCCAAATCGTACAGGGTGTTCCATAAAATATGGCCATTCAAAATTTTGTTCCTCAATATCTCAGAAAAAACGAAACCAATCGAAATGAAATATTACGGCCAAATGCAAGATGCTCATAACAAGTCTCATGCAAAATTTTGTGGCCATAGTGTTACACAACCATAGAAAATTTAATTGAAAATTGAAAAGAAGAATCTTTATTTTCCATAACAGAATATCCGATTCGAGTGAATTTTTTTTGTGAATGTAAACTGATATACTGAATGCGAAATTTCAAGAGGATCGCATCATCAGAACCATAGATATTATTCTTTTCAATCTATATTTTTCACATAATTCATTTTCTGAATAATTTCCAGAATATTATTCCGATTGTGCTGAGGTTCTGCATTTATACCTATTGTACCTATATCAGTTATCAATCTCAAGTCCCATATTAAATTTTGGGGTAATAGTCTTATTGCCTCACCAATGCACGAGCGCTCAAAAGCTCCTGCTCAGGGCTTTTCTTAATTTTTGTTATTTTACTATCAACAAACTAAACGAAAACAAAAGTTACAACTTCATAATTAGAATGATGAGGTGAGACAGACTTTTTTCAGATTGTTTTCCATAAAATCATCATTCTGCAATTATTAATGTAATGATTTAAACTTGAAACGCACTAATGGTATACTTGGTAAATGCGTATGTAATATTTTTTTTCGAAATATATTAGTCTATTACATTAATATTGGATATTAGGTACTTATAAGCTCTGAAGCAATGATTGTTTTATTATCCATGAAACATAAATTTACACAATTTACCTCTAATTTATACGAATCTCCCGTATGATTGCATATTGTAATATGAAGTAATAATAATTTCTTTATTCTGTTACAGGTTCGGAAACAGGGTTTTATTTCGATATGGAATAATTCTTCAGTGTTAGAATGGACTCATCAGGCAGTGATACTAGTATAGACAAATGTTCCTGTGATAGGGGTTACAGATCACAGGAGAGTGACAGTAGTGGTTCAGAGTCCCCGTCAGTGCCCAAAATCAAAAAAAGTAGGATAAGCCTCCCATCGCTGGGTAAGTATCTCGAATATATGGCCTCAACTCACCTGAAAGAGTTGACAAACTGTGTGGCTTCAATAAGTCAACATTTGTAGTATTTATTCAGTGTAACAAATCATAGATAGCGTAGATTTTTATCATTGGGATAGTTTCAAAAGACTACGTCATGTGGTGCGGTATAGAGTTGAAAATTTAAGAAAAGCCCTGGGCAGAAGCTTTTGAGCCCTCGTTCTTTTGTGGAACAATAAGACTATTACTTCAGAATTTTCAATGAGATTCGAGATTGATACCAACTATATAAATGCAGAATCTCAGCACAATCGGAATTTATTTTAGAAAATATTCAAAAAATGAGATATGTGAAAAATAAATAATTACAAAAATTAAATTCTATGGTTCTCATGATGCGATTCCCTTAAAACTGAACATTCAGCATAGTAGTACTCATTCTCAAAATAAATTTCACTCGAATCGGATATCGTTTCTGGTGCCGTATTCTCGAGAAGTGATATTCGAAAACGTATACGAACTTCATTGCGCGGTGTGCATTTTTGCAGGTAAAACAGGGCATCGCGCAATGAAGTTCGTAACGTTTTCGAATATCACTTCACGAGAATACGGCACCTGGAAATATAAAGATTCTTCTTATTCCAATTGAATTTTCTAAGGTTCTGTTAACACTATGGCTACGAAATTTTGGATGAACATTCAAAATATCGATCTTCATTCTTAAAAAAAAATCACTCGAATTGGATATCTTTCAATGGAAAAATGAACTTTCTTTTTTTCAATATTCAAATGAATTGGCTCTGTTCACACTATATCCACAAAATTTTGCATGAGGCTTCTTATCGGCATCTTGCATTTGGCCGTAACATTTCATTCCGATTGGTTTCGTATTTTCTGAGATATTGAGGAAGAAAAATTTTGGCAGGTTTACTATCTCAAATCTCTAGGATAATTCCTTCGAAAGTTATTGTGCTAACGGACGGCCCGACGAACACACGGACAGAATTGAATTTGACCACGATTCGTCATCAGGGAGTCTGACCCTATCGTTCAGACTTGAATTTCCCTCTCGGAGGGCCGCCCGTCCGTCTGTTGCTCGATAAGTGCGCGTTCACAACGGAGCACCGACACTAGCCCATCGCTCCTAGCACTGCCCCTGGTCCAAAGCCCTGACCCTCGCCCATAGCACCGACCCATGTACCAAGCCCTGGACTGTCCACATTGAAGCCCGATCCTCACGCCTATTTCTAGGTTATGTATCTTTGTTTTTATTGTTCAAATCAGCATTTAAATTTCAGTTAATTCAAACAACAAACTTTAAATTCTGCGATATAATTCATAAAAGCAATAGTAGTAATAGAAGAATGGTTGGATATACTTGATTTCATCATTTACCATAAAGTAAACAAACTGAATGCCTAATTATTTCGTTGAATACATCGTGTTCTCAACATCAATCAATATTACTTCAAATTCATAAAATGAGTTTGAATATTGAAACACTAATTTGATACAGGGTTGGGATAAAGTTCGGCACCAAATTAATATCTTTAAAACGGAACGGACGATAATTTTGAAATTTGGCAGCTGAGTGTAATGGACCAGAATGCATTTGATTAGCATATTTTCATTAATGAGATACTTCCGGTTTAACCGGAATTGACCAAATTTTTTTTTATTTAAATGGGACACTCTGTATATTTCTGCAGATTCTGAAAGAGCACTTTGTTTCGGATCTGTCCATACCAGGTTCCATGTAAAAATTATCTGTAAAAAGAAGAATTGAGACAACGGATTCTTGATGAATGTGCATTAATACTAGAGAAGTCTTGAGAAAAAATACTCAAGAATTTGTAATAGACTGGCATATTGTCAGGAGGTGAATGGCAAGTACTTCGAACAATTAAAATGATTTTTTTTAATTATTTTTAATAATTTTTTCTACTAGTAAAGTAATTTCTTCCTTTTATAGATTTCATAAAAAATACGTCATGAAAAGAAGAAAAGAGTTATCTACTACAAAGTATTTCGTTTATTTCTCACTATTGATACAAATAACAACGATTTATTTATTTGAATGGATTTTTCTCAAACGTACAAAAAGACATTACAGAGAATTTTTACATGGAACCAGATATGGACAGATCCAAAACGAGGTGCACTTTTAGAATCTGCAGAAATATACAGGGTGTCCCATTTAAATAAAAAAAATTTGGTCATTTCCGGTTAAACCGGAAGTATCTCATTAATGAAAATATGCTCATCAGATGCATTGTGGTCCCTTACACTCAGCTGCCAAATTTAAATATATCGCCCGTTTCGTTTTAAAGATATTAATTTGGTGCCGAACTTTATCCCAACCCTGTATGTGTTCTTTATCGAGTTGTAGGAGGGCGGGTGTTTCGACTTTATATAGATTTCATTGTTATTTCTTACCACTTACTTTCTAATGAAAAAACCAAAAACTATTCGAGTAATCATCAGTTAGTAGGTTGATTCTGGTTAGAGCTGTAAAAAAGTAGTTATGTCCAATATAAACATTAAATTGAACAATCGTTCGATAGATAATGTTCGTGCATTCGTGTGCTTTATAGTTATACAACCATATCATTGATTCGTAGTCCTACGAAAATAGTTCATTTATTTGAGGATTTTGGAAATCTTCCTTATTATGATTGGAAATTGAAATTTTTCGCACAGTGATTGTCTTTCAAAGAACGAATACATCGTTTGACAAATATAAACACACGTAAATCTTGAGGTTTGTCATATTTGGTGCGTGGTGCGTGTGGTGCTAAATAAATACAAAATGAATTTCGCTCGTTGGTGCGCTGGTCGGTGCTGATAGGTGAGGTGCGTAGGTCAGTGCTCCGTTGTGGACACTCGTATAAGGAAACATGCTTTATTTATTTTTGAGGGGCGAGGCTTGGTGAGGTGCTATGGTCGGTGCTATGATAGGTGCGCCATTGTGGACGCCTACTAACTTCCTTGATTGTCCTAGAGAATTGAGATTTTCAGGGTGCCTCGGTTGAGTTCGTTAACCAGTCAAATCGTACAGGTGTTCCATAAAATATGGCCATTCAAAGTTTTTGTTATTTCAGACAAAAACAAAATGTGCAGCTACATGCAAGATGCTTCATTTAAGCCTCATCCAAAATTTCGTGGCCAAGGTGTACACAGAACCATAGAAAATTCAATTGGAATATTGAAAAAAAGAAACTTCATATTTCATATAACAGGATATCCGATTCGAGTGAAATTTATTTTGTGAATCAAGACTGACATACGGAATATTTTCAAGTGGATCGCATCATCATCAAACCATAGAATTCAATTTTATTATTATTTATTTTAACTTTTTTCTTTCGTATCAATCTCGGACCCACATAAAATTTCGATTTAATAGCCTTATTTCTCCACCGATGAACGAGCGCTCAAAAGCTCCTGCTCAGGACTTTTCTTAATTTTTTGATTTCTCTATTCGTTTTCTGACAACAATAACCTGTTCACTTCCAATTTCAGGTTTCAATTTACGTAGAGGTCGTTCCTTGAACTTCACCGGAAAGAAAAATAAAAAATCACCTATATCGGATGAAAATGGTTCTTGTTCCCCCGGTAGTAGTTCCTCTAGCGGTACGATGAAGAAGTCGCCCAAGTGGCAACTGAAATTTAACTGCTCCAAGAAGGATATCAAACTCACGCTTCCCACACAAGAAGAACAGAACTGTTGTAAATGTACTTGCTATAAAAAGAAGGAGGATAATGCGAACGAAGAACAAAACGATGTAGTACCTAGTGTGTCTGAGGTTGTAACAACTCCAGAAAATTCAGGTAAGAGTTTCCATATTTCATTTTAATCATGATTTTTTTATTCTGTTGTCCTGGTGCAAAGCGAGCAATTTCATGATTAAGAGAATGAACACTGCTTACAATTGATTTGGTTGTAAGTAGCTAGACTTTCTTGATATTGAACAAAAAGTTTCTTGGGATATCATTGTAATCATGTGTAATGTGGCCTCGAATCTGAACAGTAAGGTTTCAATAAATTTTCTCAAAGAAAATTTCTACTTGTTCAAACAAGTCTCAGGCCAATATGTTAATTGTATCATAATATTCAGATATTGGGTTTCTGAGATACTTATAACATGCTCTTGAGTGGTGATGTTTAGACAATTCAAAAGTAATGCAAGTTTATTATAATTCTTTTCTCAAGTAAGAAAATCTTAGTTTCATGAGTTATTATGGATGGAATTTTATTTTAATTACATACTTAAATATGAAGTAAACCCCAAGGGAGGTTATTCTACATTCAAACAACATGAAAATTATGAATATTTAAGCATTACTGCTATAATATTGTTACGTATGTATATTATCTTTTTCTATTTTAACAACCATGGTATCACTGCAAAAAATAAACCTTAAAAAATGAGATATAAGGCAGAAAATTCACTTTCGAACTACTCATACCAAAATACTGAATTACAATAAATGAAAATATTTTTATTGATATATTTGAAATTATATTATTCTATAGAAATTCAAACAATTGTTCTGAGTTGGAATTGATGCATGACAAAAGACAAAAATAAATAGAGATTTGGCTCAAGCTTTCCAATGGACGACTCTGTATTCTAGAAAGGTGATTTTCAATGAGTATACAAGTTGTTTTGTACGATAAATACTATGATTTGATGATTGACACACAATTCTTGTAGAGTACAAAGGTTTTTTAAGCGTTTGACATTGGAAATATGATTACCCATTTAGTTTGAAGCTAATGGCAAATTCTACCTATAAAGCCAATTGATTATATACAAGTGAGTTGAAAAAACAATAATATTGAATGGTCATATGCTTCACTTTCTTCCATAAGATCAATTGAGGTCCAAACCTAACCTATAAATCATGCAGTTGTGGCCCGGGTGTTTTTCTTCTCAAAAATAAGTTTTTAAAAGTGTATAGTGGTTTTAAATATGATCTTGACGTTTTATTATCACCAAGGTTGTCAAATTAATAATAAAAAATCTTTTAGAATAATTTTTTTGCACTTGGGCTACTCTGCTGCTGAACAACACAACCACACTTGAGTTAAATTTGCATCTTATAATATCTAGCCATATATTTCAAGAAAATCTCCTTGTGGATAAGAACCCATGAATGCCTAAAAGGTTTATACCTCGAATGAAAATTCTGCAATCATATGATACATTGAAATGGAGCAAAGGAAAGGGGTTTGAAAAGTGGCTAGCTCAAAAGCCATTTACAAACCCTCTAACTGGAGTAGTTCATCAATGTAAAAAGCCTTCAGAATTATATAACAAATTTTGCTCAAGATAGAAATTTTCTTCTTACTCACCAATTTTCATTTTTAAGAATATAATAAAATTATAATGACAATACATAATAATCTCAAATTTGGTCTAATGCTTGTTTCAAATCTGCAATCAAATCTTCTGTATCTTCTAAACCAACTGAAATCCTCATAAGATTATTTGTTATTCCTATTTTTTCTTTTTGGTCTACGGGAACAGAAAAGTGCGTCATTATGGTGGGTAGTGCTATAAGACTCTCAGAGCCTCCTAAGCTCGCAGCTAAGGTGAAGTAATTCAGGGCTTTTAGAAATCTTCTAGATGCATCCAAGTCTCCCTTGATATATATCGCGAACATTCCACTGTGTCCACTAGATTGTCTTTTAGCCAATTCATGTTGGGGATGACTCGACAAGCTTGGATGTAGCACTTTTTCCACTTTAGGATGTCCTTCGAGGTATTTTGCTATTTCTAGAGCACTTTTGGAATGTTGCTTCATTCGTATTGGTAGAGTTTTCAAACCTCTTAGTACTTGGTAACAGTCAAAAGGTGACGGAACAACACCCATTACTTTTTGTAAAGAATATATTTTGTCAGCTATTTCATCATTGTTAGTAACCAAAGCACCCATACAAACATCTGCATGTCCATTCATATATTTTGTGAGGGAGTGCATTACTATATCAGCTCCAAGTACCAAAGGACGTTGAAAATACGGTGTCAAAAAGGTATTATCGACAGCTACAAGTACATTGTGTCTTTTAGCCATTTTGGATATTTCTGCTATGTCACATATTTGAATGGTAGGATTTGTGGGGGTTTCTATAAAGATCATTTTAGTGTTCGACTTTATAGCTTTCTCAAAACTACTCACATAGCATTCAGCAAAGGTCGTTTCAATCCCGAATTTGGTGCCAACCTGCATGAGAAGTCTGTTGGTTCCTCCGAAGACATCGTCGATGCAAACCAGATGGTCGCCACTTTCCAGTAATCCCAACATGGTAGTGATGGCTCCTAAGCCTGAGCCTAGGCAGGCGGCGTGCTTGGCGCATTCCAGTTTGGCTATCACTTTTTCTAGTACTTCCCTCGTGGGGTTTTCGCTTCTACCGTATTGATACCGTTTGAATTCACCAGGTGCACTTTGTTTGAAGGTGGTGGTCATTGAGATCGGGGTGACCACTTCGTTGTGTGCCCATTGTTCTGGTTCTTGAGCCTCGTGTATCGTGATTGTCGCGAAGCCTTTCGGTAAGGGAAGATAACCCTCATTTTCCGACATGTTTGAACGCGGTGAGAAACTTTCAACTGAAAGATACGCAATGATAGAATTCAATGCACCCCAAAGAAAACAAACCGGAGTTCAACTGGCTTATCGAATCGTGCAAACGTACGTATTTAGATATTGGTACTGATATTTTTCAGAATGAATTAAGTCAGTATGATTAATTTTATGTGTTACCGAATCATGAGATCAATACATGCTTCTGAAATTGGTGAAGGTCTTTCTGATGACGTATCTAGAAATTTACACTCGCCAAATTTATCAATTATTGTAAGGTCAACAGTTCAATAGGACTGTATTCGTTTGCGTACTCTATTATTGGTTTGCAGTTAATTGTACCTTCATATATGTTTCTCACTCAAAAATTTTGTTGTTATACTAAAGATTTCTTTCCAACGAGTTTTCATTAAAATTTTGTTCAGGCGGAAGCGTAATTATTAATATGAGATATAATTCAATCGCTATTCAATTTAATCATAATGTTTCGAATTGTTATATCGGGTGTCCCAACTTGAGTGCCTATTAGATCAAATTGGCGTGTTACTAAAATGACTCTAGTTCGCTCAATATTTGAGATTTAAGTCAGAAATTTAGCAAGTCATTAGATATTGATTTGCTTTTGAAGTATAGTTGTCAGTTATACAGAATGGACCAAAAAAAATCATAATAATAATAATAATCTAATAGGCCACTCACCTTGGGTCATCCGATATATACTATTTGTTCGAAGAATCAGATAAGTCTGAGATATTCAAATTTGTGCTAAGGCTTGATCTAGGTCAGCAGTCAAATCTTCAGGATCTTCTAAACCGACAGACAATCTTATGAGGTTTTCACTGATTCCAAGTTTCTCCTTCTGTTCTTTGGTTATATACATATGAGATGATGTGGCACACGAAGTTGCCTTGCTTTCAGGTGCTCCCAGACTGGCACTTGTCGTGAACAATGTCAAAGATCGGAGAAATTTTTTGGTTTTTTCAAAATCTCCCTTTATGTACAGAGAGAACACACCACTGTGACCACTGGTTTGCTTCTTCGCCAATTCATGTTGTGGATGACTTGGTGAAGCTGGGTGTATAACCTTTTCTACTTTTGGATGTCCTTCGAGGTATTTCGCTATGATAAAAGAGTTTCTTGAATGTTGCTGCATTCGGTAGGGGAGCGTTTTCAATCCTCTTAAAATTTGGTAACAGTCGAAGGGCGATGGGACAACCCCTATTATCCCTTGTAAAAAGCTGAGTCGTTCTCCTATAACTTGGTCGTTTGTAACAAGAGCACCCATACAAACATCCGAATGCCCATTGACATATTCCGTAAGTGAATACATAACTATATCCACTCCGAAATGTAGAGGTCTCTGAAGATAAGATGTAAGGACAGTATTATCCACTGTGAAAAGGATATTATACTTTCTGGCTAACTTCGACAGTTTCTCCAGATCGAATATCTTCAGAAGCGGATTGGTCGGGGTTTCCACAAAGATCATCTTCGTGTTTGGTCTGATGGCTTTTTCAAAACTTCCCAAGTCATCTTCCACAAACGTTGTTTCTATGCCGTATCTTGGAGCTATTTCCTTGAACAGTTCAGTGGTACCACCGTATAAGTCTACGGAGCTCAATATGTGATCGCCAGTCTTGAGCAAAGCCAGGAGGGTGGTGATGGCACCTACTCCAGACCCGAAGCATGAGGCATACTTGGCGTTGTCCAACTTGGCTAGCACCCTCTCCAAAGTGTTTCTTGTGGGGTTACCAAACCTACTGGCTACGTAACGCTGCGACACATCGACTTCGTTTTGCTTATAGGATACTGTCAAAGAAATTGGTATGATGACCTCGTTGTGGGTCCAGTTATCCGGTTTTTGCCCTTCGTGGATGGCAGTGGTGGCGTAGCCCTTCGGCAGGGGTAAGAAGCCATTGTTTTCACCGGACATTGCAGTCGTTATTCTTTGGTGTTAGTTTGACGCAGTGTAGCGTTATTAATTATTTCTTTATGGTGTACTAATCAATGTGTTGATGAAATTCTAATTCTGTCTGTGATGTAAATATATTATGAGTGATAAGCCTGATACATTTGATCTTGGGTTCGGAATAATTTGAATGGAAATATTGAGAAAGATAATGAGTTTCTTGATAAAAGTACGAGGTTGGTGAAAAAATAAAGTGTGTTAAGACTTGACAATTTTTATTACACGCTGAGGTGAAGCAAACAATTGAATAAAAATAGACTGAAGAACTTCTGGCCGACGAGGCTCCCGTTTTGTGTTATGAAACTCAAAAGTTTTAACGGTAGCGACCACCATTTGCATCTAGGTCAACAATTAGTAGTGCTGTGCCTAAAGTGGCGATTCTCATAATCACATTAGCTTGAAAGCTTCTGATCGGCTTAAGCGAACCCTTGAATTTGTCGAATTATATAATAAAGTTGAAGAGTTTATTTAATTGTCATTTGGTTTGGGGCCTTTGGTTTTAGTAAGAATTTGTTTCTCAAATTCCCATCGAGTATAGGAATTGAGCAGAACTCTAAAATGCTCAGAATCCAAATTAAAACTTTCATGACAGTACGAGTACATGGAATTATAAATCAGTTGAAATAATGCATGGTTTTCATGACGTTTTTTCAGGGTTTTCATTGACAATCTAACAATATGCTTTTTCTACTTCGTCTGAGTACTTCGTATCCAATTCATTTCGAAATGTTAATCACATTCACATCAGTATGCTTTGATTTGAACCATGTATATAATTTGTTTGATTGAAATCAGGTATATATTTGCAAATTAATCAGTTTTATTCAAGCTTTGATTATAATAACGGCATAATTCATCGAATAAAATGACTATCAAATTTGATTTAGGGCCTGTTCTAGATCATCAATCAAGTCATCCACATCTTCCAAACCGACAGATAATCTTATCAAATTGTCGGTGATTCCAATTTTCTTTCTTTGCTCCTTTGTCAGATTTTTATGGGATACTAATGCGTTTAAAGTTGCCAAACTTTCGCAGTCTCCCAAGCTGGCTCCAGATGTGAATACTTTCAGAGCTCTGAGAAATTTCTTGGAAGCTTCTATATCTCCTTTGATGTACAAGGCGACTATTCCACAGTGACCACTAGATTGCCTTTTGGCTAATTCGTGTTCTGGATGACTTGGTAATGATGGGTGGATTATTTTTTCCACTTTAGGATGTTCTTCGAATCGTTTCGCTATGGCCAATGCATTTTCTGAATGTTGCTCCATTCGGAAAGCCAGTGTTTTCAAACCCCTCAAGACCTGATAACAGTCGAACGGTGATGGAATGACGCCCATGGTTCTCTGCAAGTAGTGGAGTCGCTCTCCTATTAGTTGGTCATTTGTAACAAGAGCACCCATGCAAACGTCGGAATGTCCGTTTATGTATTTTGACAAAGAGTACATAACTATGTCCACTCCGAACTGTAGAGGTCGTTGAAGATAGGATGTTAGGAAAGTGTTGTCTACGACAAGGAGTATGTTGTGCTTTTTGGCCAGTTTGGATAATTCTTTAAGATCTATAATCTTGAGAATTGGATTCGTGGGAGTCTCCACAAATATCATCTTGGTGTTTGGTTTGATGGCTTTCTCGATACTGCTCGTGTTGCTGTCAACAAACGTAGTCTCGATGCCGTATCTAGATGCTACTTCCTTGAATAGTTGGGTGGTGCCTCCGTACAAATCTTCTGAAGTTATTATGTGATCGCCTGTCTTGAGCAATGTCATAAGGGTGGTAATGGAGCCAACACCGGACCCGAAGCAGGTTGCGTACTCGGCGCAGTCCAACTTGGCCAGCACCTTCTCCAAAGTGTCCCTCGTGGGATTGCCAAGCCTTTTCAGCGGCGCACCGAGCTCTTCTCGTTCGTAGGAGGTAGTTAGAGATATTGGTATGATGACTTCATTGTATGTCCAGTTCTCTGGTTCTTGACCCTCGTGGATCGCTGCGGTAGCATAACCCTTTGGTTTAGGTAGAAAGCCGTTGTTATCCATGGACATTGTTTTGCTATTTAGTGTGGCTTGAGGATGATGCGTTCACGATAAGAGTTATTTTTGAATACTGTTCGACGTTTGATCGGTTATCACTTCTCGAATTGCTATTGAATTGATTTGGAGGTCAGTAATGAATTGTTAGTCTTCTGTAACTGATAATCCTAAATTTTTCATTTTGTCAGATAATTGAAACATCTTCCAATATTATACGGGGACGGATTGATAAGTTCTTGGACTGTTTTAAATAAAACATCAACGTTAGTTGTCAATATCTAACCATTCAATTACTACACTGTCTACTGTCTGAAAGAGATGACTAGAGTTAAAGGTCATACATTTAGATTCAATAGCAAACCCTTTCAAACTTGAAAAGATTCAATTCTATTTGGAATACAAAATTGAGGTTTTTCCACATAATAATATATAGATTATAATTTCTTCAACTTTTTGATTTTTTAGTGTGATCATTTTCTAAAACTATATCATTATGATATCATTATGATATCGTAAGATGAAATCTGCTAATAATAGCTTTTCATTTTGCCAATTCCACAAAGACTTACGAGATGTGTTACAATGGCAGCAAATCTGCCTGGAAGAAAATCGAGAGCTCCTATTATTCCGTTTCACTTCAGGTTCTCCAGGACAACAGAAAATTTATATCACTTATTTTATTTTCCTAGTGATTAAACAGACTATTTTTTCCGTAGTGGCTGAACCTTTACAAGAACAACCTCAGGAAGAAGTCATTGTACAACAGGTTGAGATAAGAGAATACAACATTACTAGGCCTAACGATGGTTTCGATGAAGGTATTTACGGAGTGGCACCCATTCAACCCAGTGTGGTTGTTACAGCTCCTTTCATGGAATGGTAAGTGTAATATTTGAATTTCGGTGACCAGCAAATATCGACCAGATTTTGGTGTCATTGTATTCATTGAGTCTATCTGAACAAGATTAGTGAAACCAAAAGGTGTCTTAGTTTAGAAAATATGGGCCCCCCAAACTTCCAAAAATGTTACATCTTCACGTCACTTTTTTACCATAAATACACGAATTCACTGCTCCAATTTTGTCTATAAATCACCTTCGACAATCAAATAAATAATCGATTAGTTTCATTTGAGGGATATTCAATAATTAATGCAGAAACACCGAAATTCTAGAGGCACCACATATCCAAAAATTCTGAGGAGATCCCGCCGTTTTCAATGGTAGATTTGGCACTGCCGCAGATTCTTTCGCGCGAATATGATACGATGCCTTCCCGTAAATCCCGCCATAATTTGATCTGTCACTCGCCAAAAGACGGAGCAGTGGTGCCAAAAGTACAGGGTCTCTATAAATGATTGTAACAGCGCAGTTGGCTTTGGATTATGCAAACCACAGAATTCTTTGATCATTCTATGCTCTGATTGGTTAGAGATTGGTATTCTGCAATCCAAAACCAACTGCGCTGTTACAATCATTTATAAAGACCCTGTACCATGAAGAACGGCGGGCTTCCTTAGAATTTGTGGTAATGTGGTACCTCTAGAATTACGATGTTTCTGCATATTAATTATTGAATATACCTGAAATAAAACTAATAGGATAGTTATTTGAATGTTTGAAGGTGATTTCTAGACTCAATTGGAGCAGTGAATTTGTGTCCTTGGAACTTTGGGCAAACAGCCACCGGTTGGTTTCACTAATGTTGTTCAGGAAGACTCAATAAATAGAATGACTGGTAGATATATGCTGGTCACCGAAATTCAAACAATTACCGTTTTGGTGACTTTTCAATAAAACAATCGATTTTTCCAGCATAAGGACAATTCACGAAGATTGCGATGAGGCTGCAAGGTTGGCAAGGGCACGCGAAATAGAGCAAGGAGTTGAAGCTCCGGCAAATTTCAAGCCTGTACGTAGGGTGCAGTTGCTGTGCAGTGATATGGAGGCTGAAAATGGACAACGACCCAGACGACTTCAACTTGTGTGTCCTAGAGATTTGAGCGTTGATTCTCTACGGGCCTTGTTTCATACTAACGTTACGTTGAAATCATGTCCCATCGACTCGTCGAATGGGTGTCACACGCAGGTTGATTTCATCCACTGCCTAGTACCTGATCTGTTGAACATAACCAATTGTAGTTTTTATTGGGGTGAGTATATCGGCTTTAATTAAGGATATGTACCGTACTGATTTGAAAAAATATTATAGCGTTTTCCATTGGGTATTAATTGCACTGACACTACTAGCCTTCATCGAATTCTGTTGTAAATGGTTTTCCAATAAGAGGTATTATTTTGAATAGCCTGCTATTTCTGTAGATGTCACGTTTGAAACTGTCATTTTTTGATATTTGACAAGTAGAAACTACGCCATTAATAAAAATGGAACAATAGACTTCAAGAACGCATTGAAATTATTAAAACTCACTATAAAAATGGTGAAAATTTGGCAGAGACGGTTCGTAAAACTCAAACATTTTTGGGTCATCGTGAAACACCTTTTCGGTCCGCAATAACGAAATTCGTGGAAAAATTCGAGCTGTTTGGAGAAGTTAGAGATGTGAAGAACCCGTGCACTTCGCTGAAGAGCAGCCGAGAATATTGCTGCTGTAGCCGAGCCAAAGTGTTGGAGAACACCCAGGTTTGTCCATTCCTCGTCGTTCTTTGGAATTAGGCATTCCACAAACGTCATTACACCGTATTTTGCATGAAGATTCGGGTCTTAAGGCTTATACAGTTCTGTTAACACAAGAACTCGAGCCGGCCGATCATCAACAACGTCGTGTCTTTGCTGATTGGGTCGTTGAAATGCATGAAAATGATCCGGAATTCCATCGAAGAATCATCTTGAGTGATGAGGCCCATTTCCACCTCGGTGGCTTCGTCAACAAGCAAAATTGTCGCATCTGGTGCACGGAATACCCAAGAATTATTGTTGAAAAGCCTCTCTATCCGCAATGTGTGACTGTTTGGTGCGGTTTATGGTCTAGCAGAGTCATTGGACCTTACTTTTTAGAAAATAAGGCTAGAGCAACAGTTACGGTGAATGCATTGCGCTATAGAAAGATGATTAATGATTTTTCATGGCCGAAATTGGATAGTATTGATCTGTACAACGTTTACTTTCAGCAAGATGGCGCTACGTGCCACACAAGCAACGAAACCATTGATCTTTTGCGGGAAAAGTTTCCGGACCGTGTTATCTCTCGAAGAGGTGATCACAATTGGCCACCGTTATCTTGTGATTTAACCTCGCGACTTCTTCCTTTGGGGCCACGTGAAAGAGAATGTGTACGCCAATAGCCCAGCGTCGATTCAAGACCTCAAAGATGGAATTCGTGAGGCTATCGAGGACATAGGGCATCCACTTTGCGATTTGGTCATGGAAAATTTCATTAAAAGTATATGGTCCCGTAAGCGTGGTCGTGGTGGTCATTTGGTTGACGTTATTTTCCACTATTAACGGCATAGCTTCTTCTTTATAATGAAATAAACATCCTATCATTTATATTGAAAAATGGCATTTTCCTTTGAATATCAAAATAACACCTCTTATTGGAAAATCCTTTAGCTAACACCGAATGTAACATGAACTCAGATCTATAATCTAAGAACATAAATAGGTCCCAAACGAATTAATTTGAGGAAGAGATATAGTCTGATACACAAAGGGAATGTTCGTTTTTGTTTTGAAAAGCAAAGGGACTGAGTGGTACTTTTTAAGGGCACTGAAACGAAATAAATTCAACTTCTCTATAAACTGAGACCAGAAAGATTTTTTTGGAATGAGTCGGATGCACCTTAAGGTTATTAACGACGGCACAACTAACTTGTTTTTCTGCGACTCAGAATCTTACATTATATGTAGAGCCCATTATTCAGAATAGTTATCAATCTACCAAAAGAGTTAGATGTATGACATCGAAATCTCATATTTCAGGTAAGATGGACAGATATGAAGCTGAAAGGTTACTGGATGGCAAGCCAGAAGGCACTTTCCTGTTAAGAGATTCTGCTCAGGAAGAATTTCTCTTCAGTGTTTCCTTTAGGAAGTATGGGAGATCTCTGCATGCTCGTATCGAACAGTGGAATCACAAGTTTAGTTTCGACGCACACGATCCAGGCGTTTTCACTTCTGATACAGTTTGTGGACTGATTGAGCATTATAAGGATCCTAGTAGTTGTATGTTCTTCGAACCGATGCTTACATGGCCCTTACACAGGTATGTTGAATTTTTTGAAACTTTATGTTTAATTTTTTGGAGACTATCTCAAGCCAATTATACTATGCAACCAAAACAATTTTATGCTTCTGTAACAAAAAGCTGAATAGCAAATACGAAATTAGAAAAAAACTACGTTTTATTATTGTTACATATCTTCCTTATAAAAATTGGCATATTCATTAGCATCAGGTTTATTTTAGTTTTAAAATTTTTCACCAAATTAAAGTCTGCTCGTTAATAATCTTATGACAAAGTGAATAATGTGTGGACAGAATTAACCTCTAATTATCAAAATCTCATTTTAAGCACAAAGTACATTTATTCGCGAAGTACACTGCGCAAAAAATTAACGCACATTCTGAAAATCTCAATTTTAATGAAAGTTAACTCTACTATGTTCACTTGGGAAGGTTTTGAACGAAACGAGACACATTAAATGGAAGAAAAATTCAGGATTTCACTGAATATTATGTGAAAGAAGAGAAATAAACAATTTTTAAAATACTGGAATGCTGATAAGTGATTTAATACTTATTTCCACCCCTTTGCTTTAATTACAGCTCGGCAACGACGGTTCATACTCAAAATGTTCTGATCTAATCCTTCCCAGATTTATCTGAGTTGGATTCCTAAGTAGCTGGATGATTTTCTGAACTTCTCAGCCTTCTATTGAGGTTGTCCCAAACCTGCTCAATCGGTTTGAGATCTGGACTTCTTGCTGGCCATTCCATTCGAGAGACTTCAACCTTTTCAAGGTACTCCTGAACAATGTGCGCACGATGGGATCTGGCATTATCGTCCATAAAAATTAAATTTTCAACAATGTATGGGGCAAATGGCACTACATGCTCTTCAAGAATGTTCCTTATATACCTGTCAGCATTCATAGCTCCATTATCAACGTCCACTAGGTCTGTGCGAGCAGTCAAAGATATTCCACCCCATACCATAATCGATCCTCCCCCGAAATCAGTATTATTCAGCATTTCTTTCATGTGGACGTCTGTATACAAGGGAACGTCGATCACAATGGTAGAGGCAGAATCTAGACTCATCTGCGAAGGGAACTCTTTCCCAATCAGCCTCTTCCCAATGGATATGCTCTCTCGCAAAATCCAAACGCGCCTTTCGATGGGCTGTGGTAAGAGCTGGCCCTCTTGCCGCCACCCGAGACCTTAAATCATATTCTCTGAGGCGATTTCTTATTATCTGAGTGCTAATTTGCACTCTATGAGTTTGCTCAAGTTGATTTTGAAGGAGGTGAGCGGTTGCAAACCGTTGTCTCAACGAAGAAATTCTCAAGTAACGTTCTTGAATGGCAGTTGTTACCCGTGGTCTACTCTGTCCTGGTCTTCGGACATTCATACCTGTCTCCCTGAATCACTGCAACATTCTGGACACACTTATATGGGAAACTCCAAACCTTTCTGCAATTCTTGTGTATGTCTACCCTTCTTCTCGCAAAACTACCGCTTGGTCACATTCCTCTTGGGCCTCTTGTTTCGCGTTGCATAGCGATCGAGTATAGAAAATCAAACGAAAGAAAAACTATTGATCACTAGAATTGATCGAGAACAACTGATTTCAGAATGGAACCAATACATTCAAAATCGGATAATCTCATCTTTTTTATTCCTGCTGGTAAAAAACATCCGTATTGAAGAAAAACGTGGAAACATATGCATGCATAATTCTGATAAAAATAATTATCATTGTAGAATAAATTTGAGATTTCCATAATGTGCGTAAACTTTTTTGCGCAGTGTATATGAGTGTTTTGTGTTCTAATGTACTCAATATTAGAAAAAGATACTTAAATATCAACTTAGTATTCTTGATATTATTATGCTTATCCTTTTTTGTATTATAGGAATTTCCCCTTCAGTCTGCAGCATCTGTGTCGTGCAGCGATAACAAGTCATTTGACGTATGACAACATCAATTCTTTGCAATTGCCAAAAACATTGAAAAATTACCTTCGAGAATATCATTATAGACAAAAAGTAAGGGTGAAAAGGTTTGATGATGATGTTCAATGGCTTGAACTTCAAAATATGTAAATATTTTTCAACATGATATTTTGAATAACTTAAATGTTTTTACTGTTGATTTCGTTTCGATGCCGTCTGTTTAAGAATTTTATTTTTATGGAATTTTGTATTATAAAATCGAGAATTAATATAATTGAATGTTTGTCGTATCTTAAAACACTATCCCAGTGAAAGGTAGTTAATGTGGAGGATTAACATAATTTAGTGAATAACCTTAAAATTATTCCTTCATTGATATATTTAATTATTATTGTTGATGCTTCTTCAGCTATTGGAGAATACTGTAGAAAATTTCTGGTTGAGTTTCGTTACAGGTTACCAATAAGTTAATCAAATCGTTAGAATCAATTCATCTAGTGAATAGTTACAATTGTGTTATTTTCTATTTGATATTGATCTTGAAAGAAAATACAATATTTATTTCTTTTACTACAAATTATTGTTTTAATCAAATTACAAATGTGTTTTTATAATATCGAAAAGTTAAAATAAAAATTTCTTGTTATAACTTTTCGATTTCATAAAAACAAATTCATTTCAATGAAATTTTATTTTATTAAAATGAATGTTTTCACCTGAGAATGCCTATGTAAATGTTGCATGAATGTTTGACATTCTACTTTGAATATTTATCTGTTCATAAGATTAATACAAATGGCATCACCATAACCATAAAGCAATGACTCCGTAAGATAAAAATCTGTTCACCTCATGTTAAGTTGAAAAACAATTTTTGGTGTGGGGTGATAGTAATTTGGGAGGGTGATATAAGTAGTTTGATAAACATATCAAATTACTGCAAATGGAACATCAGGAAAGAGATGTTTCAAATTCGAGCGGCCTAATAGTTCATACTTCAAAATTTAGTTTTTCTCCTTTTTGCGAACAAGCTCTCATTATCCATAATGTTCTTATACTACTAACAATTAGGTAATTGAATTGTTAGTTAACAGAAAAATATCAGTTGAATGTCTTGTATATTGTACATCAAACCTATAATATCTCAACAAGAATGCCTTTCCATATATGAATTCTACCCACTAAGACTTTCTGTAAAGTATATTAATAATTATAAGTTTTATTTTTTTAGTTGAGTTGAATTCTTATGTGAAATAAAATATTCATCGGACTCTAAGGAGTTTGTAAGTGCAGTGCTTTAAATAATTGTTAACAAATAGTATTATAATGATAAACAATATCTTAAATAATATCCAAACGTGAATAATAAATATGTTTATTTAGATACTCCGTCTTTCATTCATGAATCATCATACACCCAAGGAGAAAAAAGGATTTGAAAAGAAGTACCGACTTAAACTTTTCAAGATGGGTTTAAAATTTGAATAGATGAGTTTCATTCATAAATAAATGGCATTAAATTGATTGCTCTCACGATATTCAAATTTTAATGATTGTTCTCCCAATATGAACAAGCGAGTAATAGCTTTTGTTATGTTGAATGTTAATGATACAAATTTGTTGTCCACTCTGGAGGTTATAAAGAGTGTCCCAACAAGAACGCAAGATTTAAATTTTAAATAAAACGCATGTATTTATATCGTAAAGTAGATAAGACGAGGTTATGAACAACACATCGGGCAGATGGTCCGCGGCTTTGCTGGCACATACGCGATCTTTCAATGAAATTTCCAATGACCGTTTTGCATGAATGCTGTTATATTTCATTAATGCAGCGTCCAATTTCCTCTTTTAAGGCTTGACTCGTCGTCGGCTTATTCGCATAAACCATCGACTTCAAAAACCCCCAAAGAAAAAAGTCCAATGGTGTTAAATCGCATGATCTAGGCGGCCAATTCTTGTCTCCAAAACGCGAAATAACACGACCGGCAAAATCAGCATTTTCATGTTGTCTCTCCAATACCCAATTAACGAACTCCCTTCGCTGTGCATGGTCAGCTGGTTTCAGTTCCTGAGTCAATTGAACTTTGTATGCATGAAGATGCAAATCTTTCGTCAAAATTCGCTGCATAGTGGATTTGGAAACACCAATTCGCTGAGCTCGGTGTCGAATTGAGGTGGATGGAGTTTGAGCGACATTATCACGTACTGATGCGATATTTTCGGTCGATCGACCTGGTCGAAGGCGCGTTGTTGTCTTTACATCAGTGACAGACCCAGTTTCAGCAAATTTTTCCATTAATCGCTTTACAGTTGACTCTTTTGGAGCATTATTGTAACCCCATATTGATCGCAATTTGCGAACTGTAGCTGCAAAACTTTCACCCTTTTGGTAAAACAATTTCACAATGAGAATGCGTTGTTCATTCGTGTAGCGCTCCAATTTTATTAACCTTATACCTTCTACCAACAAACAATAATAATTGTTTAAATGTCAAACAATGACACTTCGAATGGCGCCAAATTTAAATCTTGCGTTCTTGTTGGGACACCCTTTAGAACACAAGGTTTGAATGGATCAAATTTTGGACTGTTTATAATTATAATATTCCTGATAGAATTACAAATTCTGCGGAAGTCATGAATACATTTTTGAATACTTATATTAATTTTTTTCCTTCTGTTATATTTTCTTGGGAAAAAATGAGTTCAATGTTTGACCCTATAGACTTCACTAGTTTTGGAAATATGGAAAAAATAAAATATATTGGAAAAGGGAAATCTCAAAACATTATATCTCTAGAAATATTCGTTTGATTCGCACAAATTTCAAAGCTTTTGAACCTACAACGGAAAAATGGGTGTTCAGCCATTCTGATGTTAACGAAAGGCCGGGCATTATTAATTTGGACCCCGTATTCTTTATCAGTGTGTCCAATCGAGTCGTTAAATATAGATTTTCTAAAAAACTTTATAGGTTTTCACTCCCAGTCTCTGAAACAGAAATAATTAAAAAAATTTTAATTAAAATGAGGTGCCCCTGTTAGAATCTTTGCATGAAAATACAACTGAAAAAGGAAATACAGTCGAACTTCGAAAACTCGAATCATGATCTGCCAAAAGAAAAATTCGAGTTATCAAGACTTCGAGTTATTGAAAAAATACATTTTTTCTTAATGTATTCTTTATGTGGGAAAATGATATAACATGAAAGTAAAGAAGTCAAAATAATATTCACACTGTCAATTTATACATTTACTTATACATTTTCACATATAGATACGTTAAAAGAAACTGGAAACATCCTCAGCGCTTAGTTTACTGTGAAATATTCGGTTTTTTGTGACTGACGAGAGGATTTTTTATTTGGTTTTCGAAAAAAGCTTCAATGTTGTTCAAACTGTTATATAGCTAGTCAGTTGTATGTTCGTTTGTTTTCAAAAATGAACGCAAAATGCTGAATGAATTTGCTACCGACTCATTAGAAGGAGGTTGTTGCAAATCATCTTCCATATCATCATCAATGATGTCGTTTTCACTGTCATCTTTGTCATTGATCTGTACGAATTCTGACTCGGACCTGTAATATTGAATAATATCTTCATCTGTGGGAAACTCCCAAGTATCAACACCGTCATACACGTGAAGATGATCATGAAGGGTAGCACCTTGCGAATCTTGAACATTTTTCCATAGTTCATAATATTGCTGCAGTTGAATTTCTTCCTCACTTGTTTCTTTCTACTTTCTTAAGAATAGTACACACGGTATTTGCCGGGACACCATACTTCGAAGCTACGTCTTTCTTTTGTGCACCACTTTCCACTTCTTTTAAAAGTCGATATTTTTCATCCAGAGATAAAGTTTTCAGAGTACGTTTCGACGACATATTGTTAGCGATATTGTCCTAAAACCTTACAACTAAAGACTGAACTGATTTCACGGCATACATACGGACGAGTCGTTGAAAATCACACGTAGATGAGGGATTCCCCCAGAAAATTCGACTTATCGAATGTGCCGCCAAATATTTCGTTCGAGGTATCAAGATATTCGAGTTATAGAAGTTCGACTTATCGAAAAAAAATTACACTAATTTCCAATCTTGGCGCTGTTGCCAACCAATTTGATTCGAGTTATCAAAAATTCGATTTATCGAAGTTCGACTGTAAATGAAAAGGACAATGTAACGTTTCGGTGTCTATATCAGACACCTTCTTCAGACAAACTTGAAAATTCATCAGAATTGTGTGTTTTTTCATTTGCAATCTAATTGAGATTCAAATGAAAAAACACACAATTCTGAAGAATTTTCAAGTTTGTCTGAAGAAGGTGTCTGATATAGACAGCGAAATGTTACATTGTCCTTTTCATTTATTTCCTTTTTCAGTTTTATTGCCATGCAACAATTTTTTCAAGACCAATTTGCTGCTGACAAATAAGTGCAAAGATTCTCACTTTGTCTTAATTAAAATTTTTTGATTATTTCTGTTTCAGAGACTGGGAGTGAAAACCTATAAAGTTTCTCAGAAATGCAGAATCATCCCAGAATATATTTCAATCGAAAGTTAAATACAGACATTTCGGCAAAACTGCGACACGCTGTGTCCCTAGGAACGGAAGCACGAAAACAAAGACTCTTATCTATAAAGTTGAACGATGTCATTATTTTTTTTGTCAAATTTCAGATGCTCTCGAGTTGATCAACCTATCAACTTTCATATTTTTTATAGTATTCGTTTTGAAGAGTTTCGAGCTTCTGAGCTGTTCCAATGCTTGTGCGCAACCAATGGCAAGCCGTATTTCGAGCTTTTGAGTTACTCAGGAGCACGAAATTCTCCAAAACGAATAGGCTAATAGAAACCGATGAGCTCTTCTACGAGGTCAGTTCCAAAAGATCGTAGAATGAAGGGTTCTGAATAAAATGAAACAATAAATTTATTTTTCCTTTTCAATATAATCACAGTTAAAAATGCCACGTTTACATTAAATTTCCATTCAAGTTTTTTTTTTAATTGGGGAACAAAATGAATCACTTGGGGCTAGATATATCGGGTGTCCCAAGGTGAGTGGCCTATTAGATTATTATTTTCATTATTATGATGATTTTTTTTGTCCATCCTGTATAACTGACAACTATATAATTCAAAAGCAGTGACATAGATCAAGTCAATATCTAATAACTTGCTAAATTTCTGACTTAAATCTCAAATATTGAACAAACTGGAGTAATTTTTGTAACACGCCAATTTGATCTAATAGGCCACTCACATTGGGACACCTGATATATAGTATTCGTTTTGAAGGGTTTCGAGCTCCTGAGCTGTTCCACTGCTTGTGCGCAACTAATGGCAAGCCGTATTTTGAGCTTTTGAGTTACCCAGGAGCACGAAATACTTCAAAACGAATAGGCTGGGGATTTGAATCCGTGCGTGTGCAGAGTAGCCATTGCAATTCTGATGAACTAGGGCGATGTCGACGGCATTTTTCCTTGATGGCCTCCTTTCAGTTTTTTTGATGAATTAATTTTCAATATTATTCTTTTAAACTATCTCAATTTTTATGTTTGCGCCTTCAGTTCATTGTCCTTAAATTTCTTCGTAAGTAAATTTATTGAGAAACAAAAAAAAATCTGGACTTTTAGGTGGGTGAACTAGGGATTTGAACTCATGCGTGTGCAGAGCAGCCATTACAATTCTGCAATTTTCGCAACAACGACACCCTCTTGGTACTTTCCATCCGTCTGTAATCAAACAGTATTTTAGTCCCAAAAAACTGTAAGACCATAAACTTTTCGGCGACAGTGTCCCATATTTATGTCTGATGGGTCCTCAAGTGGAAGTCGAAGTCAGCGTTCTCAGAGTAAAAAGTAAACCTAGAGATGCCTGGGCGCATTTGTTATGCAGCCAAGTAGAATCTGTTTATGCACGCGAACAATATTCCGGCGTTGCGTACTCGTACCGTATGTTTATTTCGTATTGGGATAATTGGTGTACCGCTCCCCTATTCTGATACTTATGGCTTCCGTCTGTTACAGACAATTATATGTCAGTTTGGCAACATTGTCTGTTACTGTTTAGTTCCTGGATGCGATCTGTTTACATTTTCATAGACTACTGGCCCGTGTTGAAAAAATTATGGGTCATTTGAACCACCAGGTGACCTATCTAGAACGATATAAGAGCATAAAATAATAAGATTCAGCACTATGCCGTCAATTGTAAGTTGTCCAACTGAGTGCAGGTGAGAATTCTAAAGTACAGGTAGAGTGGGTACATTTTGGTCACATATTTTTGTACGGCATTCTTACCATCGATAGATCCTTGAAAAATAATAAGAAAAGGCGGAGCGCCGTAAAAAAATGGGGAGCCACAAAGTCGAATTTTTTTTTTAATTTTCCGAGAATTACCAGGGTAAATTTGGTCATTTGATTTTGTACGGCATCTGTGTCATACTATTTCAATACTGCTTCTAATCCATTATTCCGCAACGCCGTACAAAAATCATGCGACAAGGGGAAAGAATGTAGTGTTGCAATCCCCTCTCTTAGCGTAGTCCAGGGGGTGATATGACACAACATGAAATAAATTTATTTTGAAAGTATTTTATGCAAAGATAAAATTTTTTTTCATATGCCGTACATTTTCGTTGGTCCAAAGGGGAACAAAAGAAAAAATCCATTTATTTGTCCTAATTTTTATAGTCTTTTCGTGATTCTAGGTTCCTAGTTAGAAACTATGTTGAATATGGGTTTGTATACTATCCATTTATACCAAAATATAGACATGTTGTCACTGATAATTCCAAAATACAACATATTTTTGAGAAGTACTCCTGACACTGGACCCCCTTGTCGCAGGATTTTGTACTGCAAACTTCAGTGTCATGAGTACTTCCCAAAAATATGTTGTATTTTGGAATTATCATTGACAATATGTCTATATTTTGGTATAAATGGATGGTATACAAACCCATATTCAACATAGTTTCTAACTAGGAACCTAGATTCACGAAAAGACTATAAAAATTAAGACAAATAAATGGATTTTTTCTTTTGTTCCCCTTTGGACCAACGAAAATGTACGGCATATGAAAAAATATTATCTTTGCATAAAATACTTTCAAAATAAATTTATTTCATGTTGTGTCAAATCATCCCCGGGACTACGGAAAGAGAGGGGATTGCAACCCTAGATTTTTCCCCTTGTCGCATGATTTTTGTACGGCGTTGCGGAATAATGGATTAGAAGCAGTATTGAAATAGTATGACACAGATGCCGTACAAAATCAAATGACCAAATTTACCCTGGTAATTCTCGGAAGATTAAAAAAAAATTTCGACTTTGTGGCTCCCCATTTTTTTACGGCGCTTCGCCTTTTCTTATGATTTTTCAAGGATCTATCGATGGTAAGAATGCCGTACAAAAATATGTGACCAAAATGTACCCACTCTACCTGTACTTTAGAATTCTCACCTGCACTCAGTTGGACAACTTACAATTGACGGCATAGTGCTGAATCTTATTATTTTATGCTCTTATATCGTTCTAGATAGGTCACCTGGTGGTTCAAATGACCCATAAGTTATTCAACACGGGCCTGTAGTCTATCATTTCGATTTGACGTTCATAAACTGAATTATTTTGATGATTTGGTGGCAGTTTATTGTTGCTTAAGGGTAACTATGGCAAAATTACGAAAATGTTGTATTATATCCAGGAATTGGAGAAATGAAAATCTAACCCATTGTTTACTTCACCCCAGTGCGGCAGTGAAATGCTTTCTATCTCACACACATGCTTGGTTGATTACAATGCAGTATTATTCACGTGTAGGGGCATCTCTATGTTTATTTCTTACTCTGAGTCAGCTTCACTACATCTTTACCACGAACTTTTAGAGCTCTTCCCGTATATAAACTTTATCAGTAACGTATAGTCTTTGCAAAATATAAATAACAATAACTTAAACTAATTGAAGGGAGGTACATTCACACTTTTATGTAATTTCATTGCAATGCAAATGAATCATTAAGCATAAGTGAGGAAGAAATTGCCAGTAATCATACAATTTGAAGGTTAAAGTTTTCCAATGCACGGATGTGGGTGTGCTTTCCTAGGTCGTTGCTGTAAGGTCGACTTGTGCACTAGCCTCTTCCTCTCTGCTGTCGACAATAATACAACGGCAGCAAAGCGGAAAAAGACACGTTCGCAAGTCATTGTTATGGCCCAGATAAGCGATGCATCCTAGAAAAAGAAAAAAGTGTCATCACAATTATTCTCGAGGAGATCTATTCATTCATTCTGATTGGAATCTGGTAATGATAATTTTATCCATCGTCAATTATTCACATGCTACACAAATGGGCATTTCCAATATAAAACATAGGATTTTTTCATGTGACAGGATTACAGTAGTTTTTAATATACTGTGTCTGTAAACCAATGCGAAGGACTTTGGGAGATGATTCCTCGATGAAAATAAGCAGAGATAGTTCATATAGGAGTATATATATTTTTTTGATAGACCCCCCTTCCAAGATACAGGCTTTGGAAGACGATGGCGAGTTGACAGTTTTTTATTTTTTCAGGAGTCCTTAAAAACACTGAGTCATAAAACTATACATAATATGATTCATTGAGGAAATTTTACTGACAATTTTTTTGATCCCATAACTTTATCATTTGGGGTTGTTATTTTCAACCCCTCCAAAAATTGTTTTCTTGAGATAGATTTTCGAAAAATGAAATTCTCTTATGGTTTCCCATCCAATTCTGGAGAAAAAAGTCCATTTCATCGTATGTTTCATAGAATGAATATTCTAAGATATTGTTTTTGCTCAAAATAGGTTTTGTCAATTATGCTTATTAATCTAAGAAAAGTTCTATTTGTAAAATTAAATTATTACGAATATAATTTTCTTCCGGACATTAGTAATTAAACCATCAGAAAGATTTATATATAACATCTTTATCTCCTGTCATAGACATACAATATCTTCATTCTATGGAACACTTATACGATGAAATGGAATGAAAAGTGATCATAACTGTTTGTAAGTTTTTATTTTTTCCTAGAAAAGCATCGACGTTTTAGAAATTTCGCAGGAGACTTTTTGTCCAGAATTGAATGGGAAATCATAAGAGAATTTTATTTTTTTCTGTTCTAAATAACCACCTGACATTGTTCGGATTCCTAGTTTCGTCCATATTGAAAAACCAATAAGAAGAAGTGTGAATACCTACCCCCAATCCAATCAACCGAATTTAAATATGGACATACGGAAGGCTCAAATTTACGGTACAAATTTTGAGGCCCTAACACCAACACCTTCCATTCGGGAGTTGATATTAAAGTTCTCGGTCCACGTCGCACCGACAAAATATTATCCCTACTAGAATGGTAATCTCACATCTGATTGCCAAATTCACTCTATTGTCTTGTCTATGCATTCCGACACTCTTTGACCAAAAGGTGTTGGAGCTGTTTTATTCAGATGGTTTAAGGTTTATCTTCTTCATCTTGAGAACAGAAACACTTATTATTTCTAAATTTTATTATCAGATGAAAAATCCGTCTTTCCTCATACCCACCAGTTTATATCAGGAAAGATTATAGGATGATAACAGAAAATTAATTAGTCTATGCTAATCGTTTCTGGCACGTCTTAATATTGGAATGGTACCTATGTCATGGAATCTCTAATGAGATAAGATATATTTTTAAATTTTGTCTAGAAAAATTTAAAAATAAATCTTCTTCAACAATGAAGCGCATCTTTCACCCATTAACATGTCTTCGATGTTATCAGTTTGAAATGGTGTGATGGATATTTATTTCTCGTCTAAATGAAGTGCAAGGGAAGAAGGAATATCTAAATTTGCCATAATTTCTCCTAGAGGAAAATCGCCCAATTTTGGAAACTTTTTTTGATTGATGCTTCTTTCCTAGTGATATTTATGTTTTTATTATTTTTTCCTGCCTTAAATATGGCATAACCTTAATGATAACATATCAAACAAACCGAACCATTCATTTCTCACCCGGATGATATAAAAATGAGCTGAACTGAAAAATACCAATTTTCGTCATTTCGAAAATAGGTTCCTTATATTGGATACCTTATTCAAAATAAGGTTCCTAATATTGGAGTAATTACAAACAATTTTTTTTTTCAAATGCCGTTGGTAGGATATTTCATGTTTTTCATATTCATTCATTTTTCATAAAGGAGTGTTTTCTTAGAAACAGAAAAATAGGAATTAACAATGGGTTACAAATTTTGGATATCCAATTATGGGCTACCGTCACTATCCAAAAATAGACAATATTCATGTTTTAGGTTCTGTGGCTATATCAGAAGAGATCCTCGGTATAAATGTTTGAATCAAATGGTTGAGCTCATTGTAGAGAAATTCAGCTCAATTTCAATAATTCAGTTCCGGGTATATTCTTCATAGTTTACAGTTGTAGCAATAAAACACGCAAACGTTAAATTTTAAATTGCCATATATTGATGACTGATTGGCCTACATAGTTTACAAGGGGATGAAGTTAGATCAAAAAGAAAAAGTTTTCTGCATACAATGCCAGAAAACTCCTGGTAGAATTCGAGGTGATGCACTATCCAAAATTGGGCAACTGTCCAAAATTAGGAGACTTTCCTCTACCGATTGAAGCTCAAAAAGGAACCTTACTGTACCATATGAGCTACATCTGTTATTGTCGATTTTCATCAAATGAAATTTATGCATATCGAAGCAGAGTCGATCCAACTTCTAATTTCTACATCTTTATATTGAATATTTCATAAGACGATTTTAAACGGAAATACCTATCATTTTTGGCGACGCTAAGGTCACCCGACTTTTAAAAAATACCCTGTATCAGAAAGAGAGAAAATTAAACTCGGATAACCTGAAAGCAACTCTTGAAAACGTAACTTTCTCAGATGTTTCAGCCCTGGAAAGTTATCCTGCCCATGTTTTCCTATTTTTGTACGTCCAATGATCGAAAGCTCCATTTCGATGCTATTTCACGAAGTTGGGTCCAATAAAATGCATTTGCGCCCGCTGTGCAAAAATTGGATATTTCACTTACTTAGGTTCACGCAGAGCGAAAAAGAAGTTATCCCTGCCCGGTATGGGTTTCCATTTTCCTTTGTCTTATGTGATTAACTCGAGGAAGAACATAGTATAGATCGTAGGAACGTTTACGCTGAGAAGAAAATGAAGGTTTATCCTGCTGTTTCTAACAGCATTCTGCTCTTTCGATAGGTTCGCTGGCCTTCGTATGCTTTTCGTCGTAGTCGAATAATATTTCGTTCGTGTTTATGGATTTGGATTATATTCGTGGAAAATTACTCTGGCCAATCTGCAATGTGCAATTTGACACGTCCCTCATTCATTTCGAGCAGTAATTATCACCCAAATAACTGTATTCCAAAATACATTTTTTCAGTGTGTTAAACTCACCAGATATGAATCTAATTGAGCACGTATGGTAATACTTGGAAACTTTTTAGGACTTGAGTTAGAGCCTTGAGAATAGAACGATATGACTGAAATTTCATTACTGATTTGATTCGTGGGACACCTAGGCTTATTGGGCAGTTGATTGAATGAAGGGATGGAAACACGAACTATTGAATTTAGAATCAGTTGAGGAATAACTACAATTGATTAAAAATGAATAATCGATAAATTCAAGTTTTTTATCATCCTATTTTGTCTTTTCCTGCATAAAGCAAAGAGTAACAAACACAGATTTTCTATCGAATTGGGTTGAGTTGCTGACACCCTGATAGTGATTGACACTGTGCACATATACATATACTGATGATATCGAATAAAATATTGGTGCTATGTAAGGTTTAATCGTTTAGTCATCTGTGTCCACCTTTTTTAGAATGTTTTATTTCTATTTGGGTCAAGTTCAATATCCTCAGGTTATAATCCTAAAAACGGCATCACTACTGCATACAATTGCGTATGTTTTCCGAATAATTCAATTTTCATATTCGTTAGAAGTTTTCTATTGTTTGGAAGGTTCCAAGGAATATTTAATTGATATAATTAAACCTTCCAATGATTATTATATTAAGGTTAAGCCATATGTCAATAACTTTGTCAATAATATTACATCGAATAGTGATTGACATAGTGTTTAACCTTAATATATAAATAATTGAAGGGTTTACTTACATCATTTAAGTATTCTTCGGAACCTTCCAACCAATAGAACACTTCAAACGAATATGAAACAGAACAAAATCGGAAAATATAGGGTGAAGTGGGGTAATTGCTTACTTGGGGCAAATGTGTACTCATTTGAAAAAAGGAAGAAAAACTGAAGCTTGCTGCTATCTAGTAGCGCTATTTGTGCCAATTAAGAGAGGACAGAAGGTGGGCAACAAAAAAGTGCATAGCTTTCACTGGAAAATTCGGAAATAACAAAATCATATACAGATTTTTTTTTGTCCTCAACTGCTATTTTGTACACATTTGCCCCAACAACAAAACAACTGAATTGTACTGGATTTCCATGCGGCGTACACATTTGCCCCACAAGTTGGGGCAAATGTGTACTTCGGAGGTCGTTTTAAAAAAATAGCAATACAACCATGAAAAAAATAGTTTTTTTAAATTCTTAGGGTGATTTGTGAACTAGAGAGACGCCGCTAAAAGTAAATGAAAAAAATAAAATTCTGAATACTCCCCTTCCCTCCAGAGGCTGAAGAAGTTGAATTTCGTCAAAACAGGTACGCAATTACCCCACTTCACCCAACTCGATTATGTGGAGTCTCTATCCTTAGGTAAACATTAACTCTTATTGACACTACTGCAAAATCTCGCGCTAAATATCTAATGATGTTGTTTTCAGAATGATAACCTGAGGACTCATATAGAAATAAAACATTCTGAAATATGATGACACAGATGAAAGACCCTAGATAGCACCAATAGTTCATTTCATCGGTATATATGTGAAGATCACTAATACTTTTCGTTATTTCTTTGTTTATATGGAATAAAATTGTCTAAACCTTTTTATTTCTCTATTATTTTTGGTATGAATGTCTCAATGACCCATATAATGAGAATGTATGAATGAGAGAAAGCAGGATGATAACATATCCAAAATTGATGCAAAAGTGAGATGAAATTATGTCAATGACTATCATACTGGGTGTCAATTACTATTAATTATTAGTTATTGGCATACTTCGATATGTCAATAACTATCAAATATGTAATTTGAACGAAATTGGTGTCTCCTCGAATATATTCAATCTATATTTATTGAAAGTTTGAAGGTAATGCCAAAATAGCAACATTCAACTATAGTTCCTTAATAATAACCATGGTGTTAGATTAAAATAAGGAACCGAATTCGCCTACTGAATGTATCCATGCCCTTAGGCTACGTGCGCATAGGCAGGAGGCTTGCTTAGCGCCTAGAGCCTAGCGAGTCATCTTACTAGTAGCTTAGTGAAACCACGGCCTTCTAAAGGGGGATTAGAAGGCCGTGTTAAAAAAGACGTTTTGAAATGTGCCCAATGTGCCGCACTACTCGCATGGAGATACATAGTGTATCCTAGAAAGTAGCCAGGATACAAGCTGCTAGGCTCTAGGCGATAAGCAAGCCTCCTGCCTATCCCGACGTAGCCTTAAGGCGTCATTCACTAGGTGTAGCTTTTACCCTATATTTTATCCACGTTTATTTCTTGAGACATCTCGGGGGGCCAGATATTTTGACGATGTTTGTATAACATAATAATTTTTAAATTTTATCGTGTCGTCTTGATGGAAATTTATACATCTGCCCTGGTATCCATGACAATTCCGTCTCTATTCCATAAATATTACGTTTCGACAAATCTCATAAGCTGCGGTTGCGTTTAATCAAGTCTCAAATTACTCTTAATTGGTTCTAGCGACCAGCGAAAATGCCGTCGCAACTTGAATCATTCACGGCACACATCTTAATCTTCTGGTGATTGATTTATCTCAAGCTCGCTGGCTCATAAACAGAATTTCATTAAGTGTTGCAGGTTGACGAAGAGAGACAATTTGTTCGGAATAGAAAATCCAGCAGCCCAAGAACGTCGACTAAAAAATTTTGGTAAATATTTGTGAAAGAATTATTGCCGTCTGTGAAGAAAGGTAGAGGGTTTTCCAAAAAGAGGTGTTTTATTGTGATATTGAAAGAATAATGCCATTTTTCAATATACATGATCTGATTTCATTATAAAGAAGAAGCTATGCCGTTAATGGTGGAAAATAACATCAGGCAAATGACCACCACGACCACGCTTACGGGACCATATCCTTTCCATAACCAAATCGCAAAGTGGCTGCCCCATGTCCTCGATAGCCTCACGAATTCCATATTTGAGGTCTTGAATCGACGCTGGGCTAATGGCGTAGATCTTCTCTTTCACGTGGCCTCAATGGAAGAAGTCGCAAGGTGTTAAATCACAAGATCTCGGTGACCAATTGTGATTACCTCTTCGAGAGATAACACGGTCCGGTAACTTTTCCCGCAAAAGATCAATGGTTTCGTTGCTTGTGTGGCACGTAGCGCCGTCTTGTTGAAAGTAAACGTTGTCCAGATCAACACTTTCCAATTTTGGTCATAAAAAAATCAATAATCATCTCTCAATAGCGCAATCTATTCACCGTTAGTGTTGCTCCAGCCTCATTTTCGAAAAAGTAAGGTCCAATGACTCCGCCGCACCAAACAGTCACACGTTGAGGATAAAGAGGCTTTTCAACAATAACTCTTGGGTTTTCCGAGCCCCAGATGTGACAATTTTGCTTGTTGAAAGCCAGCGAGGTGGAAATGGGCCCCATCACTCAAGATGATTTCTCGATGGAATTCCGGATCATTTTCATGCATTGCAACGAGCCCATCAGCAAAGACACGACGTTGTTGATGATCGGCCTGCTGAATTCTTGTGTTAACTGCCTTAAGACCCAAATCTTTATGCACAATTGCAAAATACGGTGTAACGACATTTGTGGAATGCCTAATTCCAAAGAACGACGAGGAATAGACAAACCTGGGTTTTCTTAAACACTTTCGGCTACAGCAGAAATATACTCGGCTGTTTTCGAGCGACTTGCACGGATTTTATTCTTCACATCGCTAACTTATTCCAATAGCTCGAATTTTTCCACCGATTTCTTTATTGCGGTTCAACAAAGTGTTTCACTACGACCCAGAAATGTTCGAGTTTTACGAACCGTCTCTTCCAAATTTTCACCATTTTTATAGTGAATTTTAATAATTTCATTGCGTTCTTGAAGCGTGTACCTATCGTTCCATTTTTTTAATGGCGTAGTTTCAACTTGTCAAATGTCAAAAAATGACAGCTTCAAACGTGACACCTACCGAAATAGCGGGCTATTCAAAATAAGTCCTCTTATTGGAAAACCCTTTATTGAACCAACTTCGATTCTATCTTCATTTTTTGTACTTCGCTCCACAAAGGACAAGCTGTAATTTTGACAGAGGACAGCTTGGGGAAACAGCTTGCAACCATTTTGTCCGAATGTTTGTTGTTTCGGATCAAATTGTACTCTTTTGGCACAATGATTAATTGGTGCACTGCGACCAAGGAGTTTTTTGTGCGTTACCACAATACAGCTTTGTTTTTTCTCAGGTTTCTTTCTATGCATATTTCGATTGTAAGTATTTCTGCCTGAAAAACACTTGAAAAGGTGCCCAAAGTTAGTGTACCCTTGGATCTTGGGCCATAATACTCCAACACCGTCCCTTATCTTTATTCCATTCTGTCGGTTAATCACCAATCAACTCCTTTCATGATAAAATCAGAATTTTCATGATCATATCAATGGTGATGTTGTAAATATTGTACTTCTACTAAAGAATCAAAAAAATTAAATATCAATCTTTTTTAAAATTGATAATGTAAGATTGAATGCGAACCGTGACGCCAAACCTGCTGCACCGGATTTGCAGTTACTTGAAATAGACGACGGATGCATGTATTTCGAAGATGGATTCATTTTTAGGAATTTAATTGGCAGTGAAAATGATACAGAAGGAGGAGGAGAGGAAAACAGACGAGCGATTTCGAGATTGCGAATTGGCGAATGGCCCGCCACTTTTCACCCATTACGAGGATTTGATAAGATGCCATGATATGTCAGTTAAGCCTGGAGTTTGATGAAAAATTGGTATCGTTTACGTGCTACACACCGTTGGTTATGGTGGATATGGTTTTCAAATTGGAATTATGGATGTGAAAGTATTGTTTTTGGCACGAAACATTCTGACAACGAAACAATTAGTGAAGTCTTATTATGAAGCCCCTCGAAATATATTCGGAATTTTTTTAAAAAAGAAATCAGGTGAAGTCAGAAGCCTCTACTCATTCAGAGATATTTGGAAAATTATAACTCAAATTGTTATATCCTGAAAATAATTACATTCAATTAGATATAGAGCTTTCCCATTGAAACCTCTAAATTACCCTTAAAATTTCAAGTTTTCACATTACATTGGAACTTTCCTATAACAAAAGCGCTAAATCCGCAAAAAATCGTTATAAAGAAACTTCGTTATACAGAAAATTTGTTTCCATAGTCTCGGTCGACTTCACTGATAAATTTAAGTTTATCATTCAAACTTAAGCACTTCTTTTTTAGACATTTTCGCACAACGTTCACTCTAGCGTAATGATTAGATTGAAACCAAACAGCCAGGGGTGCATTTAAAACTGTTTCAGAAGGATCTCTCTGCCCGCCGTAAAGATTTAGTTTGAGGTCGGGATTTATTACGTACGTCCGGAAAAATTTGAATATTTCGTTATAGAGAGAATTTACTTCGTTTTATAGGGTGTTTTTAACATGGAATTTGGATTCAAGGTGCAATGTCTTGTACGAAATTCGTTATACAAAAAAAATCGTTAAACAAACGCTCGTTGTAGGGTTCCACTGCATTTTTTCCGCAAGTTAGGTTAGGTTAGGTTAAGTTAGGTACTGTATTTCTTCCGCAAGTTAGGCTGCCTACGACCGGTCTAAGGGCTGACCATCCTTGAACCTTGAACAAACGAAGGCTTTACTATATATTGAACAAAAATTCCACAAATCTATTGAATATGAATCACTCATACTTTTTTTCTACATTTGAGACTATTTCCTTCTGAAAAATTTGAACATTTTGATGAAATGTAGCATGTTGATCCTGGGAACCTATGCGCAAAAATAAAGCCCTTTCTTTGCGACTGTAATTCAAAAATGTCTAGAAGCGATGTGACTAACAAATTTTTAAAATTGAATATTCATTTTTCAGGTTGAAAATAGAATTCTTTGGGATATATTTAAATAAAATAACATACAATAACTCACTTGGAGTAAACCTCTACAAGATTCATTTGAAATGTACCGGCTGTTACTAAATTCATGCGACAAACTAAAATGAAGTTGTGTCTTCCCTATAGCACCCCTTTTCTAGTTATTACCCTTGAGGGTGCTAATTTCACCCTGTATAAGTCGCAGTACCTCAAAAACAAGTCTCTCTCGAAACAAGTTTTCGTCATATCAAAAAGTATATTCATCAGAGAGCAGTTCGAATTGAGTACTCCTTAGCTTCCTAATATCTTCCAAAAATCATTGGATCGGTGATTACCCATTTTCTCAGTAACCTTTTCTGACTTCATATTCTGACACAAAAGTATTTCTGCTCATTAGACATAAAAAGGGGAAGTACCTATCTTACGATTCAATCTACTTATTGATCGATCAATTGGTTCCAAATATTTCATGGGTCTTTTTGCATCTAAATGAGAGCTATAACTCATTGTCAAATAAACGCAAAAATGATGTATAATTTGATCAAAAGACATGCAATTTGGTCCTATTGGAAGCACTGTTGCGTGAGTTACCTAATATTCAATAGCATTATCCTAATTTGATTTTTTCGATATGGGAAATTAAACGGTACGTGGTTGAAGAATACGATATGGTGCGAGCTATCTATTGAGAAGATTATATGGACTGATCGACTGATGACCGATTAATCATCGGTAAGGCGTTTATTAAAACCGGGATATATAATTATGATTGCGATCATCAAAGGGAATATTTTCTTGCCTATTGATGAAAGGGGGGCGAGATTTCGAGTTCACAATCATAGGTTGCAATATTAAATATTCATACATTTTTTCCTATCATTCCCTGTAAACAATTCAGCTGGAAAATGAATAGCTATTGACACTCTAGATAAAACATTTGAAATTTATATAATACTAGCGACCCGCCCCGGCTTCGCACGGTACGACATCACATTAGAAACCTCAAAAATAACAGTACATACTTCTCAACTATTTAATGGATGTTATTATACATATAAACCTTCCTCTTGAATCACTCTGTCTATTAGACAGTTTCAAAGATTTAAGCATACAAAGGGACAGAGAAAGCGACTTTGTTTTAGACTATGTAGTGATAAAATCTTAAAAATTTTGGAGGCATCCTAAAGTTTTCTAGAATTTTCCAGATATGATTAGTATAGTCCGTTTCCAGAAAGCTTGAGCCGTCGGTTGGCCATGGAAATTCGACAAATTCCACGGTTAATATTGTAATTTTAGGTTATGTTGTTTATTTTCTTGTCAGATTGATACGCAATGTTATCAATATTGCATAGAGTTATCTGATAACTAGCAAGCTCGTCGGACGAGGTCGGGTACATTCGACAACGTTGACTTTATTTTACGTTATGACAGCAAATACTGCCAACTTCAGATGAATAAACAAACGCCTTCTATGCGCTCAAACTTTTGTGAACGGACTATAGGTAGGATCTCTGATTACTACAAATTATAAAATTTGAACGGTGGTTCAGTAGTTATATAACGAAGAAATTGATAAAACTTCTTCATATTATTTAATTCACTTATATTCGAAGAGAGAGAGCAATCGCAGTTTTGTTGTAAAAGTGAAACTGATTCCATGAATAACAACTCAGGTCTAAGGTGAATCTGCGGTTATGGATTCTTCAGAATTTCTATAAACTGAAAGAATGTTTCTGTTTGAAATAATTAAGTCAAGTTTCTTTACATCAAAGATCACTGAAACTACATATTTCATTTGTATTAATTAGACTCTCAAAAAACAGTTAGAGTTCATAACTTTTTCTCTAGCCGAATTTGTGAGAATGCTGAAAGAAAATGTTTTCATTTGATAAGAAGAATGTTTTGTTGAATTTATGTTCAGCTGCAAGACTCACGCTATATAATAGAACAAAATTGAATTCTTCGTTGTTTAATTCTACAAGATACTTTGTTTTTGTTCTTTATACTACTAATTTTTATCTATGACTAGCGTTCTATTTAACTGTATCCTGTCGCTTTGATCTCATTCGAATACACAAATATTTTAAAAATATGTCGAAAAAGTATGTAATGTTTATTTTCATTACTCTTCCTCTTGATCCTCAAGCTGTATTGATTGAATAATGAGTTCCATATGTTACAGATGCAAGTGAAATTGAATAAACTCAGTATGTTTAAATAGTAATAAGTACGTAATAAAGTATGTCATGATAGGGAGAAAAGAGGATCGGACAGTTTTATTTTTGGCTAGTTTTCGGAAAGATTTTATATTCCACAAGAAAAGAGTTGTTTAGACCGACGCTTGTCTAGGTGCACTATATTTTTAAAACTAATATCGCTATGGCTAGGTTAGTCTTCCGGGAACAGCGACCATGTGGATCTTTTGTTCTTCCCTACTCATTTGAGGTCGTCAAAAGCTTTGATGATACCGAAAACCTCCTTAGGAATCCTGTACGTTACCTCTTAGGTATCCTGGACCGGTTTCCGTATACCAATTGTTTAGGCTAGCCAGCTAGGGACACTTGCATACCACTTGCTCAGCTGTTTCTGTTTTTGATCCACAAAGCCTGCAAATATCATCTGCTGACTTTCCCATAATGTATAAATATCATTTGTGTTGGACTGCTGACAGTGCCTTGTTAGCATTCCTACACCATCACCCGAAGATCAGCTCTTGACACCTTCAGGAGCTTTCTGGTGTTTATAGGTGGAACCATTACGAATTTTTTGGCCTGAGTAAGTCCAGAAGTGTTTCTCCATAGGGTTATTATGTTATGCAACTCCTAGTACCCAGTATTGGAGCATGAGGTGGTTGATGTATTGAAATCTCTGAAAAATGACATTGTTCAGGTGAAGATTTCGTCTCGGCGCGTATATTGAAGATGATATGTTCTGATATCAGTCGATATTTCGCTTATTTAGTCGATATGTCAGTTACCACAGGGGTTTTTCCTGATCTCCTGAAGAAGGCCACTATCATTCCGGTTCATCAAAAAGGTGATGTATTCGATATTATAAATTATAGAGTATATGTTTTTCTAAACTGTTTGAGCGATTGGTGTTCAATAGAATGATAAAGTTCCTTGACATATTTGAACTACTTTCCTCTGCACAGCAGGGTTTCAGATCGGGACGCTCAACTCAAACTGAAGCTCTGGAATTTGTTGAATTTGTATATGAATGCCTCGATAAAGGCTCATATGTTGCCGGATTGTTTTTTGATCTGTCCAAGGCATTTGATATCTCTTTCCTATCTATTTTGGACTTCAGGGGAATATTTCATGACTGGATCAGAAGTTATCTTGAGGGCAGAGTTTCATCTGTAAGAGTCCAGAATTCTTCATCTAGTAATCACAGTTGTTGGAGGTGCCTCAGGGCTCTTTCTTGGTACCACCTTTGTTTTTGCTATTCATTAACGATCTGTCTGAGAATTTGAAGTTAAAAAAGTCAAAAAGGGTAAAATTCGCGACGAACTTTTTAAAATAATAAGAGCAATCTTGTTTGCTGATGATTTGTCACTATCCGTTGCTGCAGAAACTTTGGGAAAACTACAGAGGTTATTCGATTTGTAAGTTCGTTGCTTTGTTGAATGGTGTCATGCTAATGCTATTATGATAAATGCAAACAAGACTTAGTGCATTATCTTCTCAATTTTGAAAAATTACAATAAACTTGTAGTTCGTCATCACAGGGTATTTGCTTCCCTTATGCTCACTTGTGAATGTATATTATAGTTGGTATTCCGTCACCTTTCGTATAATATCTTGCTATGAGGTAATCCTTCGGACATCAGTAGAGTATTTATCATCCAAAAAAGAATTTGGCATTTGATACTCAACGTGTCTCCGAGATTCTCTTGAAGGCCAGTTTTTGTGGAAAATGGCATATTCAAATCGTCAAGAATTTCTAATTAATTCCTAAAAATGAATCCAAATTCCATTTACTGTCAAAATAAAAAATCGTTCATCCCATAGTGTCCCAAGTGTCTTATGAGATGGGATCCGAAACATTATAAACTTTCTCTGGAAAAAGCTTTGACGATAAAAGGCTTAGCCTCAACATAATAGATTCTGAAAATTGGATAGATTTGGATAGATAGATAGATTTAGGATAAATTTGGATAGCTTTATAGTTATTTTATCAACAAGGTTATTAAAGACAGCGACTAATGGTCAAGATTGGTCAAGACCATTAGTCGCTCGATTAATAACCGAGTTGATTATAAGCGTTTTCCGACGATCTCAACATGAATTGTGTATGAATTCTTGATTGAAATACAATCAATCTCATTTTGCACAAAACATACATTCGACATAATGTAATTTCTATGTTTCATTAGAGTTTTGACATTTCTCGTAGTGCTTCTGAATACTTTGTGTATGGTTGCCATGAGGATTGCACATTAAAATATAGCATAAATTGAGCATTAAAATGGGTGATTAATGTTCAATTTCGTACACATTAAAATCACCTTTTATTTCGAGGTCGGTGGAAAAAATATATTAATTCCAGTATCTTTAGATAGAGAAGTCTTGAATATTCGACACTATACGTCATTGTATCAGCTGATAACATCGAATTCACACAAGCAATCAAGATTATAAATAAAATCAGGAAATCTTCAATTTTCATCCTGTCAAACTGAATAATAAGAAAACATCGATCACTCTGGCAGCGTTTCATATCTCGTTAAAGTGAAATTAATCGAACTTCTGTAAAACTGCAATCAACAGCGACAAGCAGAACGAGAAAACACAGATGGTTCGAATCTGTAGGGGGGAGATGTGAAACATTATAAATTTCCTCTGGAAAAAGCTTTGACAAGAAAAGGCTGAGCCTTAACATAACAAATCTTAAAAATAGTGATCCTATAACGATTCCGATAGCTTTACGAGTATACAAATTCAAAATATATTAATCCCCGTATTTTTAGATGGAAGTCTGGAAGTTCTGGTTTGTAACGTTTTCGGTTGAATTCTCATAACAGGAAAGAGATATGTTGGAATTGGAATGAGATGTATTATACGGGTGATATACCACGAGCTCTAGGCGATAAATTTACGACATAAACTGAAATTTGATGGGGTTGAATATAACCGAATACCTTCTAGCCTGATAGAGAAGTATGATTAAAAATTGCAATTTCATGATATTATTCTTTTGTGTGTTTTTTGAAATTACTGAGTTTTATCACTAATATATTTGTTTTTCTTGCTTCTTCCTAGCGTAGGTAGTATCGAGCTTTCATTATGGGCAAATGTCGAGAATTGGAGAATATTGAACAGAAAATAGTGAAAATACGCGCAAAAATTATAGTCCGTTCAAAAAAGTTGGATCCGTCGGCGTCGCCGTCGGTTGGACATGACAATTTATCATATTCCACTGTGTATATTCTCTGTTTGTATATATTGAAATTTTTGATTAAGTTGTTTATTTTCTTGTCAGATTGATACGCAATGTTGTCAATATAATTCATAGAGTTCTCTGATAACTCCCAAGCTCGTCGGACGCGGCCGGGTACATTCGGCAACGTTGACTTTATTTTACGTTATGACAGCAAATACTGCCAACTTCAGATAAATAAACAAACGCTTACTATGGTGTCAAACTTTCGGGAACGGACTAAAGGTTGATATTCGAATTTTTGAGGAATTTTTAATCCGAAAGATCTTTTCAGAGTAGCTCCGGGTCGTAAGATACACACATCGTTAGATATCTTGGTCCTTTTTATAAACTCTCAACTTGAAAAACGTAACAATTTTTGATGTGTGGAATTTTCACTATCTTATCACTTGAATGGAATGGAATTCATTCATCAAGATGACAATGCCCCATCACACATTCCTTCAAGAGAACAATATCCAGAGAATGAACTGGCCAATCAACTCACCAGACATGAATCCAATTGAGCACTTGGGAGAGCAATATCTAATCGCCAAAGTCCACCTCCAACTTTTAAAGAATTGAGTGTAGCCCTTCGATATACTTGTTGTGGAATAACTATAATTAATCAAAAATAAATAATCGATAAATTTGGATTTTTTTCACTTTTTCTATTTTGTCTCCTTCTGCTGTTTTTGAACGCTCGTTCTACTTAAACGACTGCTATATCGTTTTGCCCAAATGACTGTGATTTTCGAATTTTGATCCAAAAAGAGTCTCAAACAATAGGGTTAGAATCCCTGATGACGAATTCGTGGTCAAATTCAATTCTGCCCGTGGGGCCGTTCGGGCGTCCGTTAGCACAATAACTTTCGAAGGGATTAGAATGGATCGGTTAAGTTCGTTAACCAGCCAAACCGTACAGGGTGTTCCATATAATATGGTCATTCAAAATATTTGTTCCTCAATATTTCAATCTTACGGCCAAATGCAAGATGCTGATAATAAGCCTAATGCAAAATTTTTTGGCCTTAGTGTAAGCAGAACCATAAAAAATTCAAATGGAATATTGGAAAAAAACTTCGTTTTTCCATAAAAAGATATCCGATTAGAGTGAAATTTATTTTATGGATGGAGATCGATATTCTGAATGTTCATTCAAAATTTCGTGGCCATAGTTTCAACATAACCAATTAGGATGAGCTTGTCTCCTAGAAAAGTTCATTCGTTGAAATAATTTAGATTGAAAATAAGTACTGACATTAGTGATATTTTGTAATTGAATTATCAGGTCCGACTTAGTTAGAAAAAAGCATTATTCTTCGAATTAATCCGAATGAGTTTTTTTCGTATTATGGGTTGACTCAAAAATAAATTGATAATGATGAATTTCATGTGACCATCAAATTAGAATTCAAAAAACGATTTCAATTAAAATATGTACTATTAAAGCAATAATCTTTTCACATACAATGTATCTGCTCAACCAAAACGTTGAAAAATATAACGATAAGTTCAAAACCGAATTGTTCATGACAATAATTGATAAAATTAATAGCCAAGACGTAGACAATTAGTTAATCAGCTCCAACCTACGTGATGATCAGATGATGCGAATATGTAGGTACTACTAATAACAGCTCTACCCAAGAAACAATCAACTCCGAAAAAGTTAGATAAATTTCCGGAATATGAATTCAATGATCTTTCAAACCTTCTTTAGCTTTTTTCCTGACGATGTTTTGTAAATTTTCAATTTGTTTTTGACATAATCTAAACGGACTCAACTTTAACAGCCTCTCTCCATAATCCGAAAGGATTTGCGCGCTTGTTGATATTGGTGTTTCATTCATCTTTTTAGGAATCAAACTTTCTTCTGTTTTGTCATATATAAATTCTGGGTATTCAGCAAAACTATTTGAAGGGAAAAGGGAAAATTGATAGTGAATATTTCAGATGATTCAAATACCTGTAAAAAGTTCTTTGCTGAGGTTATTACTGTGCTCTTGAATCTTCTATTGAGTAAACCCAGTCAAATTTCCCTAAACTAATCTTGCTGATAATAACAGGTTTGAAAAGTCATAATTTGGGAATTATTGGGAAACTGTGAAAATAATCTAGAATGATTAACTGAAATGTAATTACTAGGTCGATTTGGCCAATTAACGAACTTGGTCGAGATATTCTGACCTACACCTACACTGAAAATTTTAAGTCTGTAACTCTATTTATTTGAATACTTAGATGACGTTCTCTCAAATTTACTATTAACCAATTAACCTCGTATTCTTCATAAAGGCGTACCTATAATTGTGTAGTTTCAGAAGATTTTAAAGAATATCAGACATTTGTTCGAATATTTAGCACGCCTTTCTTCCAGGTGCGTATATTTCATTGAAGAATAAAATGAGTCTAATATTTTTTCTTTGTGAATTTTATAATCTTGCTATTATTATTGAAGTTTCTATATGGAATGTTTTAGTGATTTCGGACATATTATCCTTTTATGAATCCTCACAGACGCGAAGGAGGGAACCTATTCGATAGATAATTTTTTGTCGTCGATCTCAAAATGGAAGGTGCGTTAAACTTGTACGAAATCGATCAGTAATAATCCATTTTATTGCTCAATTCTTACTAATTTAATTTACAATTGTCATGTGCAACACGAATAATGTTAGAACTGTAATGGAACATGTATGTTTAGTGCAAAATAGGAATGTATTTCAACCAAGAATACTCCATTCATAATGCGTTCAACAGAAAGAAAGTGTAATCAACTCGGTTATTAATCTATCGATTGATAAACTAGTCGATTAAATACAAAGTCTGATCTGTATTACTCTAGCACCATTCCGCCTATTCTCAAAAGTTTCAAACAATTTGCGCAGCAATTTCAAGAAAGTTGCAGGTATTCAGACTCTGAATTTCTTTCGCTGCCGAAAAGGAACTGACAAAAACAGATAATACAATATTGAAAAATTAAGTCAATTTCTGACATGTAATCACCGATTACACTTCATTATTACATTGAAATATGTCTCAACATTCACTCAAAACGAAAGATAATCGATCAAAACAGTCAACTACTTGTTGAATGCCCGTGAATAATTGGACACATTTGAAAAAAGCCAATATTATGCAAAATTATTGAACATTAATATTTTCTCAACTCAACACCTGGTTAACAATTCAGTAACAATAAAAGATTTAACTTACTCAGCATAAGTGTACTCATGCTAGAAACTGAACAACACTGAAGAACAGACAGGGAAAAATACGGTGATAAACCAAAAAACTGAGTCGACCAAAAGTTTCGTTGAAGAACCGGAACACTGAAAGAGCGTAAGCAGCCGTTTTCTGTGACCAGAACGACGTACGATTCACGTTTGAAGCTCGCTTAGAAGTGTGGGTGGAAATTTCTTTCTGGAAATGAAGCTTAATGGAACGCAGGCGCCTTGATTTTTAAAGGTAGCGTCTTTAAATGAACGCTGTGTTGAATGAGAACCGACAGTTATAAATCTATCTATTTTTTTCCTAAAATCTAGAGTGAAAGTGAGAACTTGAGCTTTGACATCGTATTGTGGCGGAAAAGCGCTTACTCTTTTTACTTATATAAAGTCAATCCTGACCATGGCAGTTGAGGATTTTCACCCTGTACACATATTTAAAAAAAGCAAACTCTGACATGAAGTCAGAAGCTCTTGAACTTTTTCATATTAGGAATTAGGCAAATGATCATTCAGAGAGTTTCGAAATCCACCACGAAAATTTGTAATTTTTAAGTCGTTTTTTGCGGAAATAGTTTAAAATAATTCCCGAAAATAACAACTTCAAAACATGAATTTTTCAATCCATAACTGAATAGAATTAATATAATAGAATACAGTGGAACTTCCCTATAACGAAAGCTCTAAATCTGCCAAAAAAAATTCGTTATAAAGAAATTTCGTTATATACAGGGTGATTTTTTTAAGTGTTTCATTAGACGTTTTCGAGGAAGGAATTGTAATACAGATTCAAGATTTTGGAGTTTCGTTTTAGAGTACATGAACTTCAATTGTAAAATATTTTCAAGAGGAATCTACTTCCGGTTTCACCGGAAACGAATGTAACTTCGTTATTTCAAATGCAACAGCCTGTATATTTATACATATTCGAATTCTTCGTTCAATTCTACACTGATTTAATGTATGATATGTGCAACCACTCAAGCGGTTCTTGAATTATAGCCTGATTATCAAATTTTTTGAAAAAAAGATTGTCACAAATTATGGTCCATATCTTCAAAATCCCTCATTACAAGAATTTCTTTTTGCGAATCTCACTTTTTTCAAATGGCAACCCTATAATTTTGTAATTCCAATCGATGGCTCGTCAAAAACTAGTTAGGGTGTCCCGAACATTTCATGCCTCTAAAATCAGTAGTTTTGCCGTTATTGAATAGAATTCGAATTTCAGGATTGAATCTAGGTTTCTTAGTCTAACCATGGATTTATAAGGAAAGAAATTTTCAAGAAGGCTATGTCTGTTGATTTATAATGTATTTTAGAGAACTGTCATTTTTTGATTCATCGGGCACTATGCAAAATATGAATTACAGTAACAGTGATGTATTGAATATGTTCTTCATTTATGGTGAATGTAAGAAAATATTAGAAAGGGCAGTCAGAACTTTTAACGAAAGAAATCCACATTTACCACCTTTAACAAAATCGAAGTTCAGGAAGTATCAAAACAATTTTCTCCGTAGTGGAAGCATTAACCCAAAACGGAGTCGTGTGAATACAGTAACAGATCATTCATTATCTATTACTGTATTCACTCGAGTCCGTTTAGGGCTAAGGCTTCCAGTACGGAGAAAATTGTTTTGATACCTCCTGAACTTTGATTCCGTTAAAGTCAGTAAATGTGAATTTCGTTCGTTGAATTTCTAATTACCGGTTCTAGGAATTTGTTACATTTGCCGCAAATAAAAAACATACCCTTGATATATCATTCCAGTGAAATTATTATTGCATGTTATGCTTAGTGCTTGATCTGTAAGAAAAAGTAAGAATGACAGTTCCTAACATAGCCTACTTCAAAAATGCAAGCTTACAAACTGTGCGAAACCTGTCTTTAATCGTGAAATTTGAATTTTATTGAATTACGTCCAAAATACTGATTTTAGAGGCATGAAACGTTCGGGACACTATAACTGGTTTTTGACGAGCAATCGATTGGAATTACGAAATTATAGGGTTGCCATTTGAAAAAAGTGAGATTTCATAGTTTTATTGAGGCACACTTTGAGGCCCTTTTTCAGACACCCTGTATAATATTTCCTCATAAGTTATACAAGAAACAGTATCAGCGTACTTTCTTTTGTTCCACTTTCGCAAAAAGAAATTCTTGTATTGAGGGATTTTGAAGATATGGACACTAATTTGTGATAACCTTTTTTTCAAAAAAATTGATAATCAGGCTATAATTCGAGAACCGCTTGAGTGGTTGCACATATCATACATCAAATCAGTGTAAAATTGAACGAAGAATTCGAATATGTATAAATATACAGGGTGTTGCATTTGAAATAACGAAGTTACATTCGTTTCCGGTGAAACCGGAAGTAGATTCGTCTTGAAAATATTTTACAATTAAAGTTCATGTACTCTAAAACGAAAATCCAAAATCTTGAATCTGTATTACAATTCCTTCCTTGAAAACGTCTAATGAAACACTTAAAAAAATCACCCTGTAGAAAATTTGTTTCTTTAGTCGGCAATGTCGCGGTCAACTTCACTGATAAATTTAAGTTTATCATCTAAACTTAAGCACTTGCTTTTAGACATTTTCGCACAACTTTTCACACTATAACTATAATGGTTAGATTGGAATCAAACAGCCAGGGGTGTATTTAAAACTGTTTCAGAAGGATCTCTCTGCCCGCCGCAATGATTTAGTTTAATGTCGGGATTTATTATGCACGTCCGGAAAAATTTCTGGAAAACCCACATTTCTACCTTCTTACTAATACCCATTCAAAGACAAGGGTGCAATGTTTTGTACGGAATTCGTTATACAGAGAAATTCGTTATACAGACGTACGCCATAGTGAAGTTCCACTTTATTTAAGTTGACTTATTGTCTTTCCATAAAATGATCCAGCCTGCGAAAGCTTTCGACTTATAATTTGTTTATAATAGAAATCGATTTGGTTAATGTCAATGACTTGGACTCGTAGAATATTGGTAGGAAGAATTTGAATTGAATCTCAAATTTTGTGATTTGTAATTGTTTCTGGTTGGTTTCTACACCCAAAAAATCTTGGGAAACAATGAATATGATTTTGAGTTTATTCCCCCTTTTTTGTACTATTTTGTGCATTGGATGCTAATTAAAAAAAAATTGTTGCTCCTTCTGGCCGTAGCAGAATAATAAAATATCGAATTTTTCAAAAATAATTTCTTTCAGTTTTCTGTTCTGAAGATCTTCACGAAATTTCGCACAAGGACTTGTATAGTTATTTAGCAGCAAAATTTTTCACTTATTAACGAAACTTTTCTGATCACACATAAACGAGTATTGGTAAATTTCATTTTACAAAACACAATTCCTCTAATTCAAGACTGTGAGAAGAAATTAAATACGCAATAGGTAACAGGAAATTAATTTCACTTGGCGACATATTGATACAGACTTCTACAGTGATAAATTTTCCTCTGTTAGCAGATATTTGTTTTCTAATTATAATTTGACTGAACGCCAATTCAATTTGGACATTTCCCTAATATTCAAATTTTCATTCACCTGTTTTAATGATACGTTTTTTTCAGCTCGATTGATGCTACTAGGTTTTCTATGATCCTGTTTTAAATACATATATTTTTCGGGTTGAGGTAATTTAGTAACTGATTCGTTCGAGGTTATGAGAATATTTCTTTTCGTGAGAATATTTTTGTACTGGAGTGTGATCAAATGCTGAACTAATAGGCAGAATCGATTTGTTCTGCCATATATGATTAATGATGATTTATTCTTCAATTAGAGTTTTTTTGGAATTTATTTTTTTTAAATTACAACTACTGGTCGGTTGGTTGAACCTCGAAATTCACGTGGGTATCATCTTTTAATATAAGTAATAATTAGTTATTTAATCAACTAGGTTATTAAAGACAGCGACTAATGGTCAAGATATTTTGATGTTGACTTGAGATGTGCATAAAAGTCGAAAAAGAGAATTAAGGCGCCAGGAGTCCAAGCGCTATTAAAAATTTTTTCTCTAGGAACATAACTTTTCTTATCGTGTCATTCGAAAGATAATTCAATTCTGAATTTTTCTTCTCAATACGATTTTTTTAATTTCTTACCACAGTGACCTGTTTATGTTTATGTAATTAGAGTCCATTAATTTTTTTCTGTATTGTGACAGTAAGCCTTGATTTAGATACATAGATATGATTGTGTTTCTTAAAATCGAAAAACTTTTAAAGTGAACTATTTTCAATCATTATATTCATCAAATATTATATTTTATTACAATGAAAATTTTTTAATTATAAAAGCAACATGTCCAATCATATTTTCATATGATCGATACATAAATTATATCTTTTCCTTAGTTCATTATAAGTTACTTTGTCCAAGTGAACACCAAAATTTTTTGGCCAAAGTAACTTAGGTGTAATGAAATAAGGAAAATATACTGATGGACAAAATTGGCGCACCACCTAAAATTTCGTTAAATTTTAACAATTGATATCTAACTAGAAAAAACATTCAAATCGGACAAAGGGTTGCGAAGATATTCATGGCTAATGCATGAAATACAAGAGTTGATAAAACGTTGAATATCTCTGGACGATTTCAAGATAAATTGGTTTTTAAAAAAACCAAATACTGAAGAGATACTATATAGGCTACAACGCTTTGTTGTTTTTATATGCCTCAGCAACCTGACGTTGCCCACAAAAGACGTTAAAATTTGACTATAAAACATGACATTATTTAAACGCCCTGTACAACATAAAGATTTTATTTTTTGGACTTCTGTGTAATGGAGGAAATTCGACAATAACAGAGCTACAATTGAAAAAAACATTGAAATTCGACTAAAGATTGGAAAGATATCAATCTTGAGAAATAGTTTGCCACAAAGTCTTTTGGATTTTAAGAAACACAATCATATCTATGTCTCTAAATCGAGGCATACTGTTACAATACAGAAAAAATAAATGGAATAGAATGAACATAAAGCACGCTGCGGGTCGCTGATAGCGCCACGACGCCTAGAGTCTTAATTCTTTTCTCCGAATGTTATGCACTTCTCAAGTCAACATTGACTTGTATCAAACAACGTCAACAGAATAAAAAATATTAATCCTTTTCGAGTAAAATTAGTTACCAAGATATGTGAATCACACAGTACAAGTAAAAAAAATATTCGAATTCGAATGGTGCTGTAAAACCACACGATGCGAGTTAGTGAGTTTTTAGATTATTTTGAGAATAGAGCATCGAAACAGGATGAATAATATTCGTTATAATTTTAGATGAATCATATTTTTCCATACGATAGGTACCAGGTGCACCAGCTATAAAAATCCGAATAATGGCATTTTTATCTAGATCGTAAAGAGTTTTCATAAAAATTTCAACATCGAAAATTGCTGCGTATGCCAACTTGCACGTCAGGTGTTAATATATCGAGCTTCCCAGAATTGACATTACTATTACCGCAGTTTCATATAAGTTCTACGACCTCTCTCGTGACCTTTAGATAATTATTGATTTTGTTATCAATATTTTTTATTGATTGGCATTCTACCAGCTGAAAATAGAGTCTCACAATTATTATTATCCTTAGAATCAGTGACTCAAAACAAAGGCAAAAATAAGAGAATTGATCTTAAATTTGAGGTATTTTTTAGCAATAAAAGAGAGCTATCGAAACCCATATAAAGGCCTTACTTTATTAACAGATCCTGTAATAAAATATCCTTAATCGTTGGTCTGACATTTGAGCTATCAGAACGACTTATTTCCTGTCAAATTTACTGAGGCATTTCCTTTATTTTTCTTTATACTTTATCGAAATATCCGGAAAATACAATTTTTTGGACCGAAAGACAAATTTCTGAAAGTCTGGAAGTCTTAAAAAACTATTTGCGTGTTTCGTACAATATGCAAACTTTTAATAACTAATTTCAAATGAATTTTCAGCCGTTATTCCGTTGCCATGGTAATGATCATTTGTATTTATCAAAATCATACTTCCTGGTCGAGTCCTTGTAGAGTCCGTTAGCCATGGAAATTGGCATATTCGACTGTGTATATTAAAATTTTAGGTTATGTTATTCATTTTCTTGTCAGATTGATACGCAATATTGTCAATATTGCATAGAGTTATCTGATAACTCGCAAGCTCGTCGGACGAGACCAGGTACATTCGGCAACGTTGACTTTATTCTACGTTATGACAGCAAATACTGCCAACTTCAGATAAATGAACAAATGCCTACTACTATGCGCTCAAACTTTCGTGAACAGACTATACGTACTTCCCTGACTAGATCAGGAAATGCAAATTTCTCGATGAAAAAGGGGGTTGACGAAAAATAATTTTTTATTGAATGAAATTGTCCATTTCTCACTTCTCTATTTGCGTTTCGATAACTCTCTATTAACTCTCAGATGCAAGCTCACATAACTTTTTCTTCAAAGGCATGTCGTGTGTAGGCTTATTGAAAAGCTCGTGACAGATGGAATCTTACCATTCTATTTTATTAAATTTTACTTCTGTGAATGTGGTCATTAGGAAATAAGACTCTTTGAGCACCAAAAAAATGCAATACATACCTTCTCAGTAGGTACTATCTACGAGTGAATTCAACGTAGTAGATTCTGAAATGACCTCTACCAAATGGCATGCTTCCAGGCGATAGTAAAACTCGTCCATGGGATTCCAAAAGATCTCAACTGGTTTGTTAATTGTTTCCACTCTCATCCTATTTTTCAGATCTTCAATATTATCCGGTCTGTTTTGATAAACTATGTCTTTGAGTCATCCCCAGAGAAAGTTATCTAATGGCGTTAAGTCGGGAGATTTTGGTGGCCATTCAATCATACTACTTTGTTCAATTCATTGTTTTACAAACAAGGTGATTTGTCATATTTTCTGGTACTCACATAAGTAAAATGAAAAATGGTGATCTGTCACGAGCTTTTCAACGAGCCTAAGCACAGGACATATGTTTGCATCTGAAAAAAAGATTGGTGGGCTTGCTGCTAGGGATGCGCCGAAGCATCGATTCGGCTTCGGTATCCGGCCGCTTCGGCCTACTTTTCAATCATTCGGCTTCGGCCGAAGCGACGAGATACAATTTCGTGTTGAGACTCGCTCATATCGAATGCATCAGACCAGACGCCCTTTGATTGTGCTTTCATTTTGCGTTTGAAGTTCGAAGGGAGCGGTAGTTGTACAAACTTGCGAGTAAAATGTCTTAAAAGAATAGTCATATTTGGAAATATTATTCGCTATGTGATGACAATAAATATGCGCGATGCATTAACTGTTATTCTGAAATATCTAGGGGTGGTGTTGGTTTATCTTTTGTTACAATGTTCTGAGTCATTATTATGTTGTTAGTTGTTTGTTTGCTAGAGAATATATATTCAGTACCAATGGTCTTATTATTCACGTATTTCTAATGAGTATCAATAAAATCGATTCGGTGGCCGCTTTGGCCGAAGCTTCGGCTGCTAAGTGAGAGATTCGGTATCCGGCCGAATCACAAAAAAGCTGCTTTGGCGCATCCCTAGTTGCTGCTAAGGCGTTAAAGAAAAATATTTTAGTTTATTGCCAAGAATGCGTTTTATTCGAAAACAATTCACCAATTCAAAAAATATTAATTTCATTAAGCAGTTTTACTGAACCCAGTACATATTGTCCGTTCACGAAAGGTTGAGCCGTCGGTTGGCCATGATAATTTGACATATTCCACTGTGTATATTAAAATTTTAGGTTATGATGTTTATTTTCTTGTCAGATTGATACGCAATGTTGTCAATATTGCATAGAATTGTCTGATAACTCGCAAGCTCGTCGAACGAGGCAACATTGAATTTATTTGACAGCAAATACTGCCAACTTCAGATAAATAAAGAAACGCCTACTATGTGCTCAACCTTTCGTCAGATTTTTTCAACTTTTCCCTCTTCAATTTTTCATCACGTGTATATACTAAAAAACAAATCACATACGTGTAAGTTCTCATGATTTTCCTCATAATTGTACCCATTACGCATGATGAGCTGCGAGGAAAATAACATGAGAATAATTGGCTGCATCTTTGAGCGAAACGCAGAAACGATGTTCAAGTGTAAAACTTCATTCACCAGACAGAAGAAACGGGAGGTCTGAATCCACGGACGCATCAAATTAATCATTTCTGTAATTCTAACAAGGTTATTAATAAATCCGGGTTTCGCCGGCTCGACCCATATATTCGAAGCAGGAATTTATAGTTTTCATAATTCTGGAAAACGGTTCATTTCAAAAACATACATAATTTTAATAGCTCCTGTTATCTTTGAAGATATTTCTGCTGGATACCTCAAGATTTTTTTTAGGTTCGAAAGGAAACACAGAAACATTTATGTTGGAAAGAAGATCTTTTCATTCATTTCTGATGTAATTTAGGCATAATACTAGGATGATTAGTAAGATAACCGAAGTCTTCAGTTTTCATCATATGTCATATCTGGCTCTTCACAAGATTTTTATCGTTATTCCGAAATTTTATTTGATTTTTAACGTATATAATACCTAGAGTTATTTGAATCTATCGAAGGTTATCACCCAGTATGGGTCTTGAGACAGTTTCTTGACGTCTAAAGTTCTGGAAGATCGTCTCTTGGAAAGACAGACTTGATTTAATAGACCCTCCTGGTTGTGGAGAAACTTTTTTCGAATATCGAAGGTAAAAACTGAATTTATTAAGAGAGTGAAATTTATTTTACCATCGTTCAAAGACTCTCTTGGACCAATTATATTATTTTTACTCTAATTAAGTTTTTATGATAAATATTACACTGATATAAACTGCAAATTGAGGAAATATGGCGAAAAAGGTAGCCAAAATGTAACAAGAAATTTAGTTTATGTTTATATATCCAATATTCAATGAGATAGACCTCCATTTTGAATAAGAATTTTAAAACTTATTCGAATGTTATCACCCGAAAAATCCTGATTTTTCTAATATTCAACGTTTTTGACAAGAAAACTCAATGGAGTAGGCAAGAACAACAAGGTCTCTTTAGTCTGGGTTCCTGGTCACTTAGTTATCAAATGAAACGAAAAGGCTAACAAACTAGCCAGAAAGGGAGCTATAAAACAGAGTTTATGGAGAAAGAATAAACTAAAAAAAAGCATTCTAAAGAACTACAAGATTCAAAAAGTATTTGAATCCCAGTAAGATTAATTTACGCCTTCTCACTGGCTCCTAAGAGGACATTGTCTCAAAATTTTATATGGGATTTGAGATTGATACTGAATATACAGGCTGTCCCGTAAATACCACGCGAAAGTGGACACTGGAGATAGATTGGCATTAGGTCTATCAGATAGCATCAACATGATCTCAGTAAAAGTCCGCTGGTTTTCGAGATATCACCACTTTTGCAAACAAAAAATGAAAGAGAAAGTGAGATAAAAGAGAAGAAGAGCAAAAATAAGTGTTTGAACGGTAGCGAGGAAAGAATATCAAGCAACATGTAATTTGGCAACAGGTGATACTTGTGCATTTTTCCTAATTTTTAATTATTTCGGCATAAACACATCTCTCGCGACAAAATTATAATTTCTAAGGTTTTGACATAAAAAATTGGTAGTGTTGCATCATTTTGAAAAGTGCTGGAAATGGACCAGTTTTTACGATTATTTGTCAATTCAGTCTGACTTTTTTTCACATCAGTCAGTCAAACTAAGTTAACGTTTTAACTTCGTCATAAAATACAACAAGTTAGACTTTTTTTGAAGGATTTCGTTCTAGTTCTTGGTGAAGTTATTACTTCATTGTTTAAAGCAACTATTCAGGATAGCCTAGGTAAAAAAAACATGAGTTTGTAGACCGAAAGTTGGAGATTTTTTAAAAATACACAAAAGTGGTGATATCTCGAAAACCAGCGGACTTTTACTGAGGTCAGTTGATGCTATCTGAAAGACCTAATGTCAATCTATCTCCAGTGTCACTTTCGCGTGGTATTTACGGGACACCCTGTATAATTGCAGAATCTCAGCACAATCGGAATAATATTCTGGAAATTATTCAGAAAATGAAATATGTAAAAAATATGAATTAAAAAAATTGAATTTTATGGTTCTGATGATGCGACCCCCTTGAAATTTTGCATGAATATTCAGTAAAGTATTTTTCATTCTCAAATAAATTCCACTTGAATCGGATATCCTGCTATGAAAATATAAAGATTTTTCTTTTCAATATTCCAATTGAATTTTCTATGGTTCTGTTGGAACTATGACCAAGAAATTAGAACAAAAATTGTTAGAGTGGTATGTAAGATGTGAATGAGAGTCTTAAGTGTTAATTTGAAATCCATGATATGATATGTTCGTTGCCTAGATGGTCTAAGTTACCAAGGGCATTGTGAAAGGATGATGAATGAATGAATGACCAAAAATTTTGGATGAACATTCAGAATATCGATCTTCATTCACAAAAAAAATTCACACGAATCGGTTCCGTTTCAATATTCCAATTGAATTTTCTATGGTCCTGTTCTCACTATGGCCACAAAATTTTGCATGAGGCTTGCTATCAGCTTCTTGCATTTGTCCGTAACATTTCATTCCGTAAGTTTCAAGTCTCTAGAACATTTCCTTAGAAAGTTATTGTGCTAACGGACGGACGCCGAACGGCCCCACGGAAAGAATTGAATTTGACCACAGATTCGTCATCAGGGAATCCAACCCTATCTTTTGACACCATTTTCGGCTCAAAATTCGAAAATTACAGACATTTGGGCTAAACGATATTGCACTCGTTTAAGTAAACGAGGTCTCAACGCTTAACAGAAACTGACGAGTGTAGTGGGAAGGAAAAGGAAACTCCTGCTCACTTTGTCACAGAATGCCTCGTCATTGAAAGCCTGTGCAAAGAATGTCTTGGACAGGAGAAGTAGTATAGAAGAAACGCGTATTTAGCCTCCTTAAAGCTCTCTCTCTCTTTCTCTCTCACACACACACTCTCTCTCAGAATTGAAGTTCATAGAAGCTCTAGAACGGGAAGGTAAGCTGTAGCGCAGTTGCGAAAGCGGGTCTGTTTGGGGGGCAAAATAGATCTTAGGGTCGCAGTGGAATTTTACCCCCTTAACAATCTGAAATCTATTTGATATTATCATCATCATGAGAAACTGTGAGTTTAAATTCGTTGAGAAAATATACCATAGACATCAAGAAATAGAATTCTAGTACAGAATTTATCCAGACGAATTATTTTCGGGTATGCAACGATCATTTTGTGGAATATTCTTGCGTTTATTCTTCCGTCAATGCTAAAACAAGACATTCAGTGGTCAATAAACATACTTTCCGTTGAAATAAACCGTGGTAGCTGCACATTTTGGCTTCGACTGGTCGTTTTAACAGCCGTGTATATAAATATATGTTTTTATTGTTCCCTCTATTACTTTGTATCGAAATTTGGCGGAAATATGAAATTTCCTCGAACACGTGCTGGAGATAGATTATGACGAAACTATGGCGAGAAATGAATGAGAAAAGATCAGATGATGATTTATGATGGGCCATTAAAAATTTTCCCAAAAGTTATTGCTCACTATCATTATTCAAAATGAATGAGTTCGAAGGATGAGGTTGGACATTTTGAATTTCAAGCTCGAATATCTTGACAATTTTGGTATACTTAGACCTTGAACTGCGATCGGAACTATTAGTTAATTTAATTGAAATTTTTTTTATTTTCTAGAATCAGATTGCAGGTTCTCGAGGAATCCGAGATCCGAGAACCTTAGCGATTCTTCCCGGTCATAAAGAAGAAGTCTCGAATGGATAGTTTGAGCTTTGAAATTCTTATGGTTTGGTTGCCGAATCCTGCCAAATCGGTACAATAGTTTAGGAGTTATTGATATATTCGAAATTTGATATTAAAAAGCAGAATAGTAACCAGTACAGTAATGAAAATTTTCGTGAAGATAGAAGGAAATAAAAAAAATATTTTACCTATGCGATGTGGAGCTGGGTCATTTCCGGTGAATTTAAAACTCGAACTTTATGCTAGATTTGGGACATTTATATGTCCATATGCTTCTGTGAAAAGGCAGAATAAGTTGATCGAAGTTACTTCTTCTCAGACTTCTTGTTATTGCTTTCAATATTTATAAAATTATGAATTCGATGAATGTCAAACTTGATATACAGGGTGTCCCGTAATTAGACCGACAAACTTCTAGTGGACATAATAGATCATATTTTAGACAGATTCGACCAAATCAATAATGCAAAATTGCTTAGTTAAGGAGCTAGTGCCCTTTGAAGATGACGTCCTGTCTACATTTTGCCACATATTCGCAAAACATGAATGCAAATAATTGATATAGAAATTTTTGGCGGAAGAAGATGATCTTTGTTTGATAGAATTGATTTATATCTTCAACCTAACCATTATCAAGTGAAAATAAATTCAACCAAAAGTGAACATTGAGCACTTAGTGAAAAGAGAGAAAATTTCAAATCTATTTTTTTGAAACGGTGCATCTGGCGTTATTATACAAGAGCATCTTTTTTCAAGAAAAACATCAGAGTTTATCAATATGATGTAAATCTAGCGAAATAATGAAAGTCAAAAAAGTTTCAACTGAAAATACCCTTCGCCCCCCCAAATGATACGATTGTGCTTGACATGAAAGAAATGCACTCAATCCAATCGATGCGTATTTTTTATATTAGCCAAAGTGTAAACTTTCAGCACTTTAGGTGACTCCGTTTTGCGACTATGTGGCAAAAAGTGTGGACAGGACGTCATCTTCAAAGGGCACTAGATCCTTAACGAAGCAATTTTGCATTATATGATTTGGGTTGAATCCGTCTAAAATACGATCTATAATATTCACTAGAAGATTGTCGGTGTGATTACGGGACACCCTGTATTTTGGACTTCTAACGCTCTTATTTGTGCTGAATCTTGTCAAAATCACATAATTTTTCAAAAAAATAAAATAATCAGTACTGCTAGTCTGGATCTCAATACTCGTAATCTTCGAACGAATAGAGTTGTAAACTTGAAATATTCTGGATAGGTTTGAGACCTGAATATTTCATTAGAGTTTGTGAGCCAGTCAAATCGGTCGGTTTGTTTTGAACCAACAGAGGCCAAAAGATTTTCGAAAAACATGATCAATATTATTACCCTAATGTGAAGAGAATATGGAGAGCAGGTATATGGTATTTGTAATTTTTTGAAATTCTTTTAATAATTAACCTGTCCTTTCACTTCATCCCTAAGCAACTAATCCATTAACAAACGAAATATATCTAGAAAATCATGATAGTTTCCTAACAAATAGACCTAATTTACATACTATTTACTGCTCATTTATTAATCTGTGTGAGAGCAAATCAACAGATCTTCTACCATTGGCAACAGGTTGGACTTTGTACCTATCTCACCATATTGTCAGAAAGAGAAAAAATACCAATAATTCAAATAGTTCTTGTGCGTGTAATCAGGGATAGGTTCGTAGGTAATCAATTGAATTGAATTATATGAAATTCAAGAAAAATAGTTAATGTATATAATGAGATGGTTTCGTCAATGTGAAATTAACTTAGATATTACAGAATTCAATATACATATGACTGAGATAGATTTGGGCTTATTCGGTTTATGCCAAATCAATTCAAACCAGCAAAATCCAGTTAATGTTAAAGCAAAAATGGAACAGAGTAAAGTCTAACCGAACTGTTTCATTATACGACACCATAGCTTCAAGAATAGAATTTAAAATATACTCAAGAAATATGCATTTAACCCCATGGATGAGTTCCGTCCCGAAAATCTATAGTTTTCATTATTCCGAAATTGAATTCGATATTTAGGATAAAATACCACTATTTAAATCTATGGGAGATGATTACCATTCAATAGGGTCCTGTAGCGGTCTTAAAAGAACAGGAGATGCGAAAAATCATCAATTGGAATGCCACACCTTCCTGGCCCAAAAGCATGAATTTAGTATTTTGTATCTAAACATTGAAGGTATTTATTTCAATAGTTTCACTTTTGTGAAAACGGCGAGATAGGGTTTTTCTACTGAGGTTTTTCCCTGTGATCTGGTATCATACGCCACCCCGTACCCCGTTTTGCACCAACTCAGCTTGGGACTTTTGTTTTATTTTGTTAGCTCTCAATTCAAAACATCATATATAGTTCCACAATTGGAAAAGGTGTAGTCTGAGCTCTCAAATGTTTTTGATTTACTTTTACGATTACAGAAAACTAGCAGTACATTATTTTCATATCAATTGTACCTTAAATTTTGAACATTCGTGAGATACAGCCACGATTCAAGATCAAGAGCTATTCAAACAAGGAAATTCATGTTGAACGCATAAATATTGGTGATATGATTTCGTGAGAAATTATACAAACTCAAGGGAATATCAATGAAGATTCAATAGTCATAATACACACTAGGTATTTTGCAACAGCAGTACTAGCCTCTCGAATGTGATATTTTTTTTCCATCATTCGAGAATAGTTTCAGTTATTGTAGCTAATCGGGTGGATTAATGCTAGCGAAAATACCTGTAGGAAAATTCTGAGTAGCATCAGTACTATTTCTCTCATTTCTTTTATAGCTTATCAACATTTTCAAAAGCACTGAACAAGAAAAACTCTGAATTTTTCGATCAGTATTTGATTTGGTTAAATGATGGTGTTCTTTCCAAACCAAACATAAACTAACGGAACAAACTTCCTATATATATTTTGTCAATACTATTTCCAAAACCAACCCGAATTCCTTCATATCGATATAATACTAAATACAAACTAAATTTCGAATATTACAGCCTCCCAGGCTATACTCATGTTTTTGTTCATTATCATGTTAGCTCATTATTATATGTGATGAGTGATGCAATATGGCAATAATATAATATCAATTAGTATTATGTATCATTTTATCTTTTCGAATCCGGTGAAATTAACAAAAACTAAATTTCATATTTTCCTACATTTTAGTGTGTCCTATATGCTGTGTAGGATTTCTGTGATATATTTCAGGAAGTAAAAGCTCCTTAAAAAGAAATTATATGAAACCAACCAAATTATTGTTTCGAACAATAGTCAGGTGAAACGTGCATACATATATGATAAAATAGTTCGAAAAAGGCGGAAATGATCCACACTATAATTTGTTACATAAATTCGCATTAGGTATTAGATAATCGCAATCTAATGCATCCTCGTCTATTCAACAGAAATGAAAAGCGGTATCTTCTAACGTCGCAACAATTCAAGGTTCAATTCAAGGGCTATGCAATTGTGCAGTACGGTCATTACGTTACATTCTGTGGCCTATTTTGATTTAGCGTTCCGCTGCGAAAGATTATACCTATCATTTAGAATTAATAAATTATACCTAATACTCACACGCATCTACCCACTATTTCGCTCGCCACATTAACACCATAATAAAAAAATTGACTGAAAGCCCTGATCAGGAGCTTTTGAACGTTCGTTCGTTGATAAAGCAATAAGACCTCAACATTTTAAATATGACTTGAGTATGATACCAAATACGAGTATATCAATGCAGAATCTCCATTACATTCGGAATAAGATTCTGGAAATTATTCAAAAAATAAATGGTTTTGATGATGCGATCCTCTCAAATCTTGCATGAACATTCAGTATCCTTTTGATTCACGAAACAAATAACACTCGAATAGGATGTCCTGTTATGGAAATATAAAAATTCTTCTTTTCAACATTTCAATTGAGTTCTCAATGGTTCTGTTAACACTATGGCCACAAAATATTTACATGAACATTTAGTATATTGAACTTCATTCACATAATGAATTTCAATCGAATCAGATATCTTTTTGTGGAAATATGAAGTTTTTTTCAATCCAATTGAACATTCTGTACTTCTGTGTACACTATGACCGTTGAATTATGCCTGAGGCTAATTACGTGCATCTTGCATGTGGTTGCAATATTTCATTTCGATTGGTTTCGTTTTGTCTGAGATATTGAGGAAAAAACATTTTGAATGGCCATAATTCATGGAACAGCCTTTACGATTTAGCTGGTTAACGAACTTTACCGAGGCATTTGGGACCCGAACTCACCTTGAAAATCTCAAGTCTCTAGGACAATCCCTTCGAAAGTTATCATGCTAACGGACGGCCAGCCCCACGAACAGAATTGAGTTTAACCTCGGATTTTTCATCAGGGAGTCAAACCCTATCATTTGAGACCACTTCAGGCTCAAAAATCTAAAATAACAGTCGTTTGAGCAAAATGATATAGCACTCGATAAAGAAAAACGAGCGCTCAAAAAGTAAGAAAAGCAGTTGTGCTCTTGAGCTTTCATTGGTGGAGCAATAAGGCTATTATCACAGAACACCTGTACTTCAAAATATTGAATAGGTCTTGGAATTGATAGTTAATATATAAATGCAAAATCTCTATGTCAAAAATCGTTAACTAAAAATATCAAAATTCTGATTGCACAATACTTTTGAAAACTCACATGCTTCAACTAGATTTCTTTTCAATCGAAAGTTTTTTCATGGGAATGACAGATTTTTCGATGTTATACGATATACTTTCCTAAGGTTGTATTAACGCAATTCCGACAAATTTATGCGTTCTACTTTGAATTGGTATTGATAATTTCACACCGAAATTTCAGCACGATCGCAGTGACAAATTCTGATTTATTCGAAAAAAGCATAATTTAGAAAAACATAAAATTCATTGGTTTTGATTATGCGATTCTTTTGATGAAATTTTGCATGAACATTATGCATTAGAACATTCTTCCTCAAAATAAATTTCTTTCTAATCGGATATAAATAAAAGAATGCTCTAGAATTTGTCCGATCAAATGAGGTAGGTCTCAGAGGAAGAACTTACTTCTTCCTCTGGGGGGTAGATACTGTGAGAACAGCTATGGTACCATTGTTACCAATATAAATGAAACAATATTTCATTTCGAACCAGAATAGTTGTACTTCACAAGAACGAAATAAATTTGGCAAAATTTCAAACCGTTTTTATTTTATTGTATTTAAAATTTTAGCGATCAAATGGCCCACCCATTATGATTTGAACTGAATTCATTCACCTGGCATGCATTTTTCGCTTTTATTATCCCATTGATAGGTCTAAAAACAAAAACAAGTCCAGGCTGCTGTGCTTCAGCTTCACACAGGTCATAAGTTCAACTCGGGTTCATCTAAGAACAGAAAACAATTTTTTTTTCTGTACAACTTTCAAAAAAACTTGACTTTTCTTCATCACTATGCATGCGCCAATGATTACTTTTTTCATTGTTAGAAAAAGATTTTCCTTTTTTTAAACGTTCAAAAAAGTAGGTTTCTATAGTAACGACACAGAAAGATCACTAGATCTGGATGCAGAGAAATATTGTACTTGAAGCATTATCTTTAATAATTATATTTGAGACGAAGTAAATTCACTCTCACAGTTGTACAAAAAATCTTGTTTGTATTTCGTGCGTATAAAATTAGTGGTGTCATGTCACATTTGAGTGAATTTTTGGTCTCGTTCAAAAATTGACATTTTCACGTGCATTAAAAAAACACTCATTTTACGCACTTAATACAAAAATAACTATTTTTCTTCATGAAATATTTTTCCTAAGGTGGAACCTATTATAGAATATTCATAATTATCAAAAGTCACAATAACCAAATTGAATTCCTCATAGATTGATTATTGAACATCATCCAATGTATTCACCACAACAAAATAAACTATTTCCAGATGTTTTTCCGACAAATTTAATTGACAAAGATAATCGTAGATAACACAAATAAAGATATCAAAAATTCGATTTTATTTCGTGATGTTTGTGGATGTTACGGAAATTATATCATCACATATTTTTGCCAGCACGTGTTTTATTGAACTCAGGTATACGTCCAAGGCACATATACTCCTACTATTCCAGTCCTGCCTAATTATAAACTGTGTTTTCAGTTGGATTTAATTTATAATTCTGTACAACTTCCGCCAAATCTGCAGAATTATTTTCGGTTTAATTCCAAAGATTTTTATATACGATTGTTTGAAATTTGGTTAGCATGTCAACTGCACATTTGTCACATTAATTGACGTGAGAATTGATATTTTCGTCAAGTTTACGTTTTGTAAACAATTCTAATCCAGAACTTTATATTGTGTTGAGGAACTCGTCATGAATAATATGAAGCGCCTCACTACCGAGGTGGAAAGTAGACGAATTTTTTCATGATGAAACGGACATTTCCAGTATGTTATAGTTTTTTTCAAGTGACAGCATTAAGAGTAGTGTTAAATATACAGGTTTGGAAAATTCACTCAATAATATAGGATTTAGCGTACAAATTTTCAAGTCGCTGTGGCTCCAATGGAAGAGTCAAAACATGAGTGCGAAGCCATATTAAGTAAAAATCTGGTCACCGCGAACGGCCGCTGGCAAGTGGTAGTAGGGACCACGATACACAAACACCGGTATGCCGACGCGCATCGAGAGTGACGTCACTGGGAACATTTCCATAGCATTTGCGTGATAGAAGTTTAGAACTCGAGAGGAGTGATTAGAATTTGTTCCTAATATTCTCCCAATGACGTAGATGCTCGCGCCGGACGAGTTTAGACGAATCTGGCATACCGGTGTTTGTGTATCGTGGTAGGGACCTGTCGGGTCTCTCGACATTCGACAAACTTGCTCGATGGAATCAGTCGCAATCCAAACGTGATTTGCGTTAGACCATATCGGTTCGAAAATTTATCATGTTCAGTTTACAAGAAACAATTCAAATAATGATATGGTATTTTGGTGATCAATCAATTCAGGAGACAAAAAATTCATTCATGAATGACTTTGAAGATAGGACGATATCTTCAAGAACCGCGATTTCGAAAATAATGAAAAAATTTGAGACATGTGGATGTTTACAACAATGAAGTCATTGCAGAATTGATGAACCTACCAAAACCATAAATGTAAAACGTCTGAATAAAGAGGTAGATATGCGTGCTGGTGTTGAAACCAGTGAACCTTGTTCGAGTGATCGACTTGCCGAACGAGTCGATATGAGTGATAGAACTGTCCGGAATATTTTGAAAAGAAATGTTTATTTTTCCAGAAGACGATGATGGAAAAAAATGAAGATAGTACCTTTTCGAGCAATGTCTTATTTACTGATGAGTCATCGTTGTCCTAAAATAGAGAACATAACCCATCAGTATTAAGATATTGTCTAGAAAGAATACAATTCTGAGTATTCCTGTGCGTACTCAGTATCCTAAAAAACTTAATGTTTGGACTGGAATACTGGGGCCATTTTTCATCGACGGTAACCTGAACGCTGCAAAATATTTGAAGCTTTTAGAAAATAAAATTACTCCGACAGTTCGACAACTACCAATTGACTTCGATCTTGTCTGGTTTCAACAGGATGGCTGTCCAAGTCACAAAGCACGAGCAGTCACACAATATCTCAGGATGACATTTTCTGACCTTGTCATTAAAAATGGCACGATCAAATAAATGGCCTTCCAGGTCACCAGATTTATCTCCCAATGATTTTTTCTTTGGGAATATCTTAAAAATTTGGTTTGTTGTCATGAAATTAACAGAGCGACAAATCTTGTTGAATTAAGGTTCAAAGTAATCGGACTTTGTGCCAAAATAGCAACTATGCCGAATGTGCTCAGAGAGATGAGATTATCTCTTTATAATAGATTTGGCTATTGTTTGGCATAACAAAGTGGTTAATTCGAATATTTAATTAGAATTCGTCTATCTCTCAGTTTTGAAAATTTGTTTTAAAATTTTTTTAAGTAGAATTTATTTTATTTTCAAGCCAGTTATGGCAAAAAATAATCTATGCCCATTTGCTATTTTTCAAACAGAACTATCAATTATTATTGTTGCATAAAGAATTGCTTGTTGATTTTCACATACATCGACAAGATTTCAGACATTGAAATTGTGAAAAACATATTATATCCCAACGAGTCTTCGAAAATATTCTATCAATTCCTTCATAGCATATCAGTTATGCAACCAATTAAGCATTTTGAGGGAGTTGTGGATCACCGCTCGTTCATTTTCGTTACGAAACTGTTCTCTTACCTTGAAAATTTTAAATTTTTCGGAAAATAATACATTTTCAGTTGGTTATCATTCAACTGAAAATGTGCCAAGAAAATTCGAGAAAAAACCCTCAAGATGCTTCTACGAAACAGTCTGAGGTGTTGCTGAATTCAAGACTTTTCCATATATTATCATATAATTGATGAAAAGGCGCTCTAGCTGTAAACAGTTTCTATTGGATAATGCATTCATAAGTCATATAATATTCGATGAACAATATAACTCAAAAGAAGAATTCCTTCAAATTTTTTATGCCTTTTTACCAGAACGTAAGTGCCAGATTCATACAAATATCTATTAAATTGAGCGATCATCTTCATTTCAACATTAAGAAAAATACTTCACCTCTGTTAATTGAAATATTGAGTAAATTCACTAATTGAAGAATTGTATATTATGCAACGAGAGTATAATTATAGCTATTATTCACTAAGTGAAGTTTAGGCTACGAGCCGTAGGCGAGTGGCCAAATCACCGAGTGAATAACAGCCATTATACGCTAGTAGTATACTATACTTTATCCACGACTACTGATTATATTTCTTGAAGATTTTAACATTTGGCAACCGTGACAAGTCTTTTCTATTCTATTGTGGAATAAGTCAAGAGACATGAGAAATTTTTGGAGAACTTGTCAACGTATATTTTGAAATAAAAATTGCATTCAATGCTGTAATAAAAGTAAACTTGATGGCCCTCGATTGACAAAGTAAACCCCTATTTGCTGAATACATATCAATTCAAAAGGTTTGTTCCAACAGCTGACTTTTGTACGGTAATTTGACGGTCACGAAACTGTTAGTAATCGATCTTATGCGCATGTCTAAACTTTGACCGTACAAGAACCGTCCAAACAGTACTTGCTCCAGACCAGGGATCGAAATGACGATCACAAAACCGTTCCACTCACGGTCCCGAAGCAGGATGGAACAAAAACGAAACCGTTCTCAAACGATACATTTTCAGTTGGAACACATTTTTATCTATTGCGCAGAATCCTGACGATCACTGTACGGTCAATTCTTGAGTTGGAACAAACCTAAAGAATATAATATCAAAGTTGAATATATGAATCATCTGACAGCAGTGAATAATAACTTATTATTGATTTGTGATTAATGGATATTATTATGACTATGCAAATTGCCGTATACTGGGTAGATTATTCAATAATCATGGATAATAATAGTTATAATAACAGAATCCTTCTTCGCCCAATGTTGGGTAGTTAACTTCAGGGTTACTATTTGGAGTTTTATATGGTAATTGTAGATATCCTTCAGATCCCGATTTTGTATCTTTATATTCTCTGGATATTTGCCAGTGAAACAAGAAGACGACGATATTCTGATCCATGATCCACCTACCAAAATGTGGTACCAATTTCACTGAATGAACAACTCACTGTCGATTCATTTAGCGTAATATTTCGATCAAACTTGACGTGATTGGTTTATGCAATAATCAACTTCGAATTAATTCGGATTTACTTGAAATCGGTGGCATGTTATAAATGTTGAAATAAAAGCAGAGTACCTACCTACAACTCATACAAAAAAGTAATAGTATTTACTATATCATTACATCCTTCGTCGACACTCATTTAATCATTTTGGGCTACTTAGGTATCTACATTATTACGAATTTATTAACTATTATATTTGTTACTTAGCTTATCACAAGTGTGGTCAACCGATCAACGGATTCATGCATGTTGAGATTATTCGTATTCTATAATCTATATTAGATGTTTTTCGTATTCAAAAACATCGAAACATATAACCATGACTTGATTCATATAATTTATTCTCATGACAAGTTACGCAGAAAAATACGCAAATAGGTAATTAAAAATGGACCTATTCTCCGTTTTCAGGTTATTTATCATCATTTATCTTGAACTCATTGAATTATTACAAATAGTTACTTTTTGCGCTTTCGCCTTGGAATTTTACGAGCATAATAAATAATCATGGATTATGAGGTCCACTAACATTAAGAAATAAAATGGAACAAGTGTGCTTCTGAAATGATGCACCAGCCAAATATGTCACCCAAATCAAATCGTTAGAGATTGTTTTATGTTTCCTGTATAACTTGCTCTTTATTGTGATTTGTAATTAGTTAGTTTATAAAGTAGGTTTATGCATTGCGAAAAATATTTTTTCTCCCATTAGTCATTTTCTCCTCACAAAAATCAGAAATAACGGAAAATTTAATTGACAATTATTTGCCCTTTTTGCCCTCAGTTATTAAAAAAGAATTTATCTTTTTGAATTATTCCAATTCTTTGCTCTGATTTTCAAGTTTATTAAGCACTGCCTCTCAGATCTCAAAGCAAATAAAAAAGAAGATAATGAAAGTGATTTATTTCCTTATGAATGATGGTTCTTGAATCACATTACACTGTTGTCCCTCCAAACAAAACTCTTCTCAGTAAAGAAATTCAACAAAATTAAAATTCAATTAATTTTAATTAATAATTCACTAATACAAAACATTTTCATTAATTTGTTATTTATATCATAATAAATTTAATTATAATCACAATTTTCTTGTTGTTATGAAGACTTCCCAACACTTGGGTTTCATATTTGTACCTTAGTTAAACATAATATTGAAAAAATATATTATATACATATAACTAAAATGACTAATTCGATTGAGAAAATAAATAAAATCACTAATTCTAATAAATACATAATAATTTCCCTCGATGATTCTCCATAAAATTTCAAAAGTTCCTAATAAGAATTCAGAGGGATTTTGAATCCCAAACTAAATTAATCCATCAAAAATATATATAAATAAAAACAGGATCATATGAAACCCATGTGAAGTATCATCACATTTGCTAATGCTCTATTTGATACAATGTCTCCCTACCATATACAATATTTGTATTCAACATAATTAAATAATTTAACATTTTGCTAAATCCAGTGCATTCGAAATTTGGCGATTCCACTCTAGCTCAATTAATATTCACCTAATTCATTGAAATCTAATTTTTGTATAATTTGACTCAAGTTCCTTATGCAAAACAGAACAATTCCAGTAATAGCGCTAGCAACAATAGTTTAGTAAACGTGGAAGGCGAATTTGAATTTTTGAGAGTTTCAAAGAGTTGAACTGAAAATTGAACACTTCAAATGGACAGTAAGGCAGAAAGTCGTCATTGAATCGTTTCAATGAAATTTTCTCAAAATATAAATAATACTGATTACGTTCTGTTTCATTACAATCCACATAGAAGAAGCATGAAAGTTGAAAACCACCAGTATTTTCGAATGCAAAGGATGTGATGATTATTTTGAGGGTTGACTATAATATGAACACTTGTAGCATAAAGGAAACTTTCAAACGGATCCAAACAATTCTTTGGATCGTAAGTCTTCCTGTTCTTGCACTTGAATATCCCATTTCTTTTTCAATAAACAATATTTAAAAACAGAACAATGTTCTACTGTCATTTGCTTAGTTTGTTTATTTTGAAATATAAGATCGTGCTAAATCATTCGCCAAATACAATTTTGATTTCAATTTACAATACGTTATTTCATATGGTTAAGCCAAGTTGCTACGATGAATGTCTGTCCGATGCTAAAAAGCTTATGAAACACATTGAATCCGCGTCTAAATCTCGTATTTTACAATACAAAATTTCAGTATTTCAGACATGCACCCTTGCAACTCGATTGGAAAGGCAGATTCCACGAAACTCATTGATGCCAAACATGGAATTTGACGATAAGAAAACCTTAACATAAAATGCACTACCATCAACAAATAAATTTTGTGTTTACGACATATAAGATTTGGAAGGTACTAGATAGGGTAAAAAATACCTGATAGAAATGGAATGAGGACATCATATAGCATGAAACTTGTCAGCAATTAATGAATTTCTGTTTTATATATTGTAAATTTTAGGATGTTTTATGTATTTATGCAGCTACTTTCAAGGTGCAACCCATAATGATTGGGGCGTTCGATAATATGAACAATGTGATTGTAATTGTGGAAGTCGTATTTCATGATGCTATTTTTCTACAAGTACGGAGTAGATTTGCAATATTGAAACTGTGCTTCTTGGTTGTTGTTTAAAAATTTGAAATGTATCATGAATAATCGAGAGGGTAACATAACAAAGCAGCATATTTATGAATCAATAAATACGAAGAATTAAGAGTAAATATCTGAAAAAAACTATTGATTTGAGCCACAATCGGTGACGAACTCGTCGAATACTAATTGAAATGATTTTTCCCGAAAAATTTTAAGATACGGTGCTGATTTGTTCATAACAAACTAAGAGTTCGGAGACACCTAAAAAGTGAACGTGTTAATCTGTTCAATAGTTCAAGAGGTTTTCTGTAGATAAGTATTTAAATATCATAGGAACTTAAACGAGTTATATTTTACAGTATAGTTTCCCAGTAAAAATGAAACATAAATATTAGAAAAAGGCTTCGGAGTTATTTATCGCAGCAATGTTAGTTTGTTCAATTAAGTAAAAGAGCAATATGAAATACAGTGGATAGAGCGTTATAACTGCATATAAGATACTGAAAATTTTGAAACAATCTGAGGATACATTTTTTCATGTTTCATTTTTAATGGTATCCTATAATAGCATTTTTTCAAACGAGCAGACTTTCGATTCGAATAAGTGGCAATTCACTCGAGAATTTGACACAATGTAATGGACCTTCCATTCGAAACTTAGTAACAATAACCATTTTTACATTATTTGAAAATGAAGAAAAATTGATGGCTGTTGATAGTCTCGAAAATATGACGTTCTATTTCACTATATGGATATATTTCGATATTTTCGAAAAATTTACGCAGACTTAAGGTATGAATCATATTCAGTGTGGCGATTGCAATTACTTATACAGGGTGGTAGTCAATAAGTGTGACTTCAGAAGGTAATTTTGCATGAAAAATAATGATATTATGCTATATAAATTTTGTCTGCAAATTCTTCTTTTTCCTATATACTAAAGGGGTGTTACAGTTTTACTCAAAAACTGACTAAAACAGGTACGTGTCTGACATATATCAAACTGGCACGCAGACGGGTTATGATCTCAATTTAAAAAAAAAGAATGGCAAGCCACTGATATATTTCAACCTAACAATCATTTTCGGATTATTATTCGTTCAATTTGTGACCAAAGAAGTCTCTTACTTTTTTTCGTATGAGGCGCCGTTTTCGTGTTGAAAAATAAAACATCTTAACGAAGTGTCGCTTCTAGATGAAGTGATATATTTTTTGCGTGAAAACGGCGTCCCATACGAAAACAAGCTTAAAGAGTTTCGTCACGAATTGAATGAAGAAGTTAGTTTGAAATATCTCAGTGGCTTACCTTTTTTAAGTTTTTTTACGGTGAAAAAATAACACCCTGTGTCTTAGAAAATGAAGGATTTGCGGACAAAAGTTACATATAGGATAATGTCATTATTTTTTCATGCATTTTCACCTCCTGGAGTTAGTCACACTCTCACCTCACGAACGCACTCCATATTCTACTTGATGAAAATTTCATATGGAAAGTGAACGATGGGTTATGGGACCAGTTCATATAGAAACCCTACATTGTGTCATCTTATTCGAATGAAAGTATAGTAAAGGTTGATATTTCCACACAGAATGATACCAGCAGTTTTTACAATAAGATTTGGTACCTCTGCCCAGTTTCATTGTGTGTAGGACAACATTAATGAGATGAACTGATGAAATGAAAACTTGACTGGGAGTTTGTTTCTTTAACAATTAATAAGGGATCAAATGAGTTTCACAGGAATGTAGTTATTGACAATATACAGAAAAGGAATAATTTTCATTTTCATTACAGCGTCGACAAGTAAGCATGTCATGTACATAGTACACAAATAGCATTTATATTTGGCTAGACAGTCCGTTATCGGGATAAGATAGTTTTACACAGTAAACCACATAAAAAGAGTGTCTAACACCACCATATTTATAATTTAATGACTAAACGTTCCTTCGTTGATCTATTAACATATATAAAGTTGCAATATTTATACATATATTTATATGGATAATAGGGGTTGGAATCGTTTAAACTAAAATTCACATATTTCTTCGCCTAGGTTTTGGACGCAAGGTCAGACGCCCCCTTTGCTAGGCCGATGGGTCGATGGTGGGGGGTTCTGTTCGGGGGGCCGCCTCCTGGAGGGGACCACGACTACCGGTAACGTAGGTGCGGGACTTGGTGCTTGGGGCGTCGTTCTTTTTCCAGTGAATATTTTAACAGTCCTTTGTAAAAGATCAGTCTTTTGATTGCTGCCTCCAGCTTCCGGCCTTCTGGTGGTCGAGGACATCGAGTGACATCGTTCGACTAGGGCTGTGTTGCTGATCGCTCCTAACGTCGACCAATCGGCGCTACTGGACGAACTGCTGGAGGAACCGAGGAGGCCCGCTGAGCTGGATCGGTATGGAGGTGGAGATTCCGATTCCAGAACGGTGCGGTTTGGGGGCGGCCTTATGCATTTTTGATATATTTCGGCCTCCTGCAAAACAAACTCAACATTAGACTGTTAATTCCTATAGATATCGATTGAAATATAATCTGGGAGGATTCTGTATTTCTAAAAAACTTTTTTCTACAAACGTCAAAAAATGACAAGGTTCGCGCATTAGCAAGAATATGCGAAGTGACCCTTTTTTTCATTTCCTTTGTTACTATGACACCGTGCGCGAAGTAGTGTGCGAAATACTTACTTCGCACACTGCATGCAAACTATATGGGATTTTTATATTTTAACTTGGTAAATTTCTTGAAATCCACCTTTTCTTTAACATTGAGTGTTTCTTTCAACATAGATTATATTGCCCATAGTTATAATACCTAATTACTTGATTTGGAAAAACAGTTTAAACCAGTTCAATATTTTTTTTCATATTAAGCTAAGCGTTTGTAGAAAAAATTTTGTTTGCATCTCATGCGCGAAATACTTTGGTGATCTCGACTATTTTTTTTAACTCGAATGCGGCTCGTTAAAAAAATCAGTGCTCGATCACCAAAGTAGCATTTCGCGCACTAGATACAAAAATAACTATATAGGTTTTCACCCGAAGTACCTAAAACAGAAATAATTAAAAATAATTTAATTGAGATGAAGTGCTCCTGCGAAAATCTTTGCACTTATTTGCCAGGAGCAAATTGGTTTTGAAAAAATTGTTGCCTTACAGTAAAACTGAAAAAGGAAATAAATGAAAAGGATAATGTAACGTTTCGCTGTCTATATCAGACACCACATTATCCTTTTCATCCATTTCCTTTTTTAGTTTTACTGTTAGGCAACAATTTTTTCAAAACCAATTTGCTCCTGACAAATAAGTGCAAAGATTTTCGCAGGAGCATTTCATCTTATTTGAAATTTGTTAATTATTTCTCTTTCAGAGACTGGGAGTGAAAACCTATAAAGCTTTTTAGAAATGTTGATCCTTATATTTTTTGATGCTAGTAACATCCATGATTGTGACTATATCGAATTACACTTTTGACGGGAACTTGTGAAAGTTTTTATTTTGTTTCAGTTACTTCATCATAAAAATTTCGTAAAAATGATTAGATCTATTTTATATGTTTTCTTGCTGTTGGTTAAAAAATCAATAAAATTATGGGAAAATCGACATACAATCATACTATCTAACAAATATCAAATTAAAAAACTTTTTTATCGTCATGAAGGATTTTTTCATGAATATGAATATGAGCTTCGAAAAAGAATCTCCAAGAATTCGAGACGTTCGCAAAGTATTAATTAATTCGAAACAAAACAAAAACTCGTCCAAATTTCTGTGAAACGTTCCAGTTAATTTCTAATTCTAAAATTTTATATTTATCTGTAGGTAACGATATGAAGAATAAGAAAAATAGGAGAAAAGATACATCATAAATAGTTCGACATATTATATGGCTGAAATGCACAGTATAAATTAAGTTTCAATAAAAGCAGATTTAGAAAAAAATATTTACTTATTATTTCCATAAAATCGTAAGTTCTAGCTAGATTTATACTACCAGAACCAAATAATATATAAAATAATAATAAATTCTATTGTTAATAACCAAACAACGTTATACAAGTCAAAATCTAAATTCCAAAAGGATTCTGCATATACATCGTTGCAGAATGGCGAATGCACTCCTTAGTCTTGACTATTAAGTAAATTCAAATACAATACCTATACATAAAAAAGAAGAAGAATTATTCTAGTTATAAAAGGACTGATAATGCAAAAACTATGCGACTCGACAGCTGTAGTCCAATTTATAAGACATTCAATATTCGTTTAACTTTCAATGATATTCAGAGTTGATTAATATATCCAGAAATTAAATGATAAAGAACCTGAGGAATAATATGATATTGGTTTTGTGATATGAACTGATATAAACAAAATAATAATTTAAGTATGTTTTGGTGAACTTAAACACAGAGCATTCATGGAAAAACAATTCTCTATTCGCCATTTGAAATTCAAATTAGATATAATGATATTCACTAAATGGCGAATGCGCCGGACTGTTAAAAATGTATTGTATTATGTTAGTCCTTGATTCAACAGAATATACAGGGTGTTTCACGAATGATTGTACAGGCTTTCGGGGTAGATGCAGGACATTTTGGTGAGTCTGAATCAGTGAAATATGTCCTAACAATATTCGTTTACGAGATACAGGATATTTTATGTATTTCAATTGGCATAACTCTTAAACGCCCGCATGGATCTCCATGAAAATTTCAGGGAATGAGTATGGGCCAGTGGCAAATATTAGCATATAATGGCTTACTGATAGCGCAGGCCCGGACTGAGAAAATTATACTCTTTATTAGAACATCTTATGAGGTTTCTGTTATTGTAAAATAAAAAAAGTTGAGCTAAAAAAAAACAGGAGTGGTTGAACAAAGAATATTACAATCAATTCGTATCAGTTGCATTCATCAGTAATTTATTATTATACAATCCCTAGAATTTGGATAGGGAGCAGAACGAATTATTCACCTCATGTTTTTTTTGTAGAAATTGACGAGTCGATATTTTCGGAGCAGTAGATTCGCGATTTGCGTCGAACTGTGTGTATATGCTCATAGACAAACTAATAAAATAGATGAGCCACTCGTATATTCCGCGACATCTGTCGGAGGAGGAGACTAATACACGAAAAAATTATTTTCAATTTGATAGTTAGATGTCGTTGCATTCATGGAAATCCTATCGAGAAAATAGTAAGTATGTAAAATCATTATTATCAAAAAACCTTGAATTGTCAACTGACACAAGGAGTGGTTTGACACGTTCTTTTTGAAATATAATAAATTCGATATGCCTGCAAGAGTGAAGACGTGCTGTGTTATTGGATGTGAAAATCGAGATGCAAGAAGGTAATTATAAAATTTACATGTATATTCTGTTAACTATAAGAATTAAGATACTCGTAGTTTTCAAAAAAGTTTTTCATGTATTGAATAAGTTTAGTCGGTAAATACTCATATTTTGTATTATTGAATTCATTATTGTTAGTTTTTGAGAATGTTTTCAATGCAATTATTAGTTTATTGATTAGATATTTATGAAATAAATCTGTATTTTCAATTGGTGATACCTATTTCAGTTAATAAATTTTTATTCTATCCAGAATTTGATTATTGATCCTCATTTCTCGATTCCAAAAGAAAATCAGATGAAAGTTCGTTGCAGGTATTATTTTCACGAAAATAAATTTCCTCACTCATCGATAACTTGCGCGAATCCATTTCTGATTTCCTTTTGGAAATTGAATTTCAAAAAACTTTTTGCCTCTTGGGTGTACCTACCTATTCAAAAGGTGCACTACAGAATTCTTTTTGAGGCAGCTTTACGATACAGATTCCTTTTTCAATTGAGCTTTTTCCACGAATTAGTAATGTTGTACAAAAAAAGATGGCGTTGAAGCTTGTTCTACTAGTGTCTCATCTATTCTCCGGTTAGTTAGTCTATGTATATGCTTTGAAATGATCTCTGAAATAGCCTTGTATCATCCCGCAACAAGCATAACGCCAATTCCCCGAAATAATATTTTAAGGTTACTAAAAGTAATACATCGTTGATAAATAGACCTCATTACCTGTTCAGCGTCCCGGATGTGTATCCTGGCATTGGAATAAGGGTGGTCCTCGCCGTCCGGCATGGTTATACTGGGCGGAAGATTGACTGCGAGATCTGTGCGCAACGCATGAAGTCTCACCTGCTGTTCTCTGGCGGCAGCGAGGTCGCGGGCGGCCGTTCGTCCGCCGCGCAACCGTTCCATGCCGCCTACGCCAGCTGTCGCGCCGGCGCTCACAACCGACAGCATCTGAAACAAAAAAAATATTAAAAAATCTAATAAAATAACAATATTAAGAAAAAATATATTCAGCTTCTAATAAGAAAATATATAGATCATTTTGAAACAAGTGTAATTCGGAAACAAACACACACTAATAGATATCTAAATTTTTATTTTAATCATCAATTAAATGTAAAAACAGGTATTATAAAAACACTTTATGATAGGGCCTTTTTGATTTCATCTACACCTGAAATTAGAAGTAATGAAATTTCCTTCATTAAAGAGTTTCTACTAGATAATCAATACCCACCAAATTTTATAGAAAGAACAATTTCAAATTTAGAACGAAAAATATCTAATCAAAATTCTAATGATCATCAGAAAATCGTCAAGAACAACCAAATTTGTTGAACGTCATTCCTTATATTCTTGGCCTTTCAGAGAAAATGAGAAGAATTGGTTCCGAATTCAACATAAGAACTGTTTTCAAAACACAAAATGATTTGAGATCCATCCTAACCAGGACGAAACCAATGAATGAGACACAAAAATAAATTGTGTTTACAATATTCTCTGTATATGTGGAAAATCTTATACAGGAGAGACATCAAGACCTTTAGAGATAAGAAAATGGGAAATGAAGGAACAACATATAAAATAGGGACATTACAAGATCTCAAATCGCTGGTCATGTATGTTCAAATAGCGGAGATCATATATTATGATGAACTGGAACAACACAAAGATCCTAATGACGGAACCTGATAATTATAAAAGGAAAATTAAGGAATCCACATGTATTTTGTTAGATGAAGTAGATAATTTGGTCAATTGTTCTGTTGGAATGTAGGTATCGTATTTGGATAGATTTATTGAAGAAAGAAATGACATCAGAAAATTTCAAAATTAAATAAATCAACATCTCTATATGTAGACAACTTTCAATGTCAATCAGATTGCAAATGAAAAGACACACAATTCTGAAGATTTTACAAGTTGGTCTGAAGAAGATGTCTGATATAGGACATTTTTGACTTCTGCAGTTTTTCCCCATAGAATTGTCTTGAATGAATGAATAAAAACCTTGGTAATTTCGAATCTGTATGTCATTTAGTCACAAAGTTGGAATTTTTGATCAAATAAACAATCAAAAAATTCTGCAAGAGAATTCAAATCGTTATGAAGTTCCAAAATATGAAATTAGGACCCGATCAGATCTCCTATTCTGTAACTATTCGAAAAAATTATCATTACCAATCATCATTTTTGTCCCAATAACGAGATAAACCTATCCTGTAAATTCCTTTAAAAATTTCCAGTCTCCAAATTATTCCGTTTGGAAGTTAGGACTCGAGTCTACCCCAGCTCCATAGAAACATTAAAAAAAATACATATAAATACATGATTTTTTCGCCGACCTTGATTGGTGATTTCAATGTGTACGAAATTGATCATTAATGACCCATTTTAATGTTCAATTTCGGCTATTTTAATGTGCAATCCTAATGGCAACTGTTCACAAAGTATTCAAAAGCACTTCGAGAAATGTCAAAACTCTACTGGAACAACAATTTTAATATGTCAAATATAAGTATTGTGCAAAATGGAAATGTATTTCAATCAAGAATTCATACACAATTCATATTGAGATCGTCGGAAAAATCTTGGTATCAACTCGGTTATTAATCGAGCGACTAATGGTCTCGAACTATTAACGCGTGAGCGGAGCGAAAAAAATATCTCGACTATTAGTAGCTGTCTTTAATAACCTAGTTGACTAAATAACTATTTCTCGACGGAAATTATCGATTTCGATTCGAAACAGAATCTTTTAATTGAGAAGTAGGTACATACAGCAAAAACAGCAGACATGGAAGTAAACACCTATGTTAGCCGAACTTCGACGAAAAGTTTAATTACATACTTGAAATCCTGATTACGTTTCAGCACCTCCTAAACTCCTATAATTACGCTGAAGACATAGTACCCTTCTCATCCGATCTGACGGAATATGGAACCGTTAATCAGGCATCAGCCGATGAAATGATACCCGTCAAGATAAACAATGAATCAGGACAGGCCACTAGCGTCCGAATTCTCGGAAACTTCGGCCGTATTCGCGGCAATCCACGCTCATTTCCTCCTAACGACCACGTAGGAAACGCAATTAATTTCTATTGTTTATGCGACCTTCGAGTTCCGCCAGACATTGAAAATTTGCAACGGAGATCGGAGTGACCAGGGTTGCCGGATTAGGGAATTTTACGAGATGAGTTTTCTGGGAATTCGTTCTGGAAAAACATTACTTACTTTGGAAATGAATTAGAAATTTAAGGTTTGACACTTTCCCATCGAAAGAGTTCAAGTAAGTTTTTCACAAATCGCTAGAAAATATCAAGAAGTGTAAAATAAAATAAAACACACTATTATTGTTTATTAAAATCTTCGGCTATCGATTTCGGAATATTATTCCATCATCAGGTCAGCTGAAAGTATACAAATGTAAAAACATGTATTTATCTAGGCGAGAGTATGCAACTTACTGTCTTGAATTAAAATGAACAGAAAACTGTTTAAAAACATTAAAAATATTAAAAATGGTTCTCCTCTGTCAGAAATGTTAAAATTTGAATTTTAGTCAACTTTATTATTGATGTATCTTTCTTGTGGGAATGTCAACTGAATCTGGAACTATAGGATATGTGCGAAATGTGATATCTAATATGTTATTATCGGTGGTCTATTGGTGGGCGGGAATTTTAGAATTTATTTATTGTTGTTTTTTAAGAATCTATGAGTTTAAAAATACTTCTTCTGTCGAATTCTATATTATCATTAAGTAAAAATTGGTTGTCTTTTTTTTAAAATTTCTAGTTGTTCAAGTAATATTATTTTATGGTAGTTATTTTCTTTATGAAGTATTTTGAGATAATCTGAAAATCTTAAAAATAGACAATTTTTGTTGTGAAGTACCTTAATGGTTTCGGTTATAAATGTCATTCCCTAGTAATGACCGAGTGTTCTCCTCTGCATTTAGGGATAAAATTATTGAATGTTCTTCCTTATGAATTAAGAATGTTAGCCAATGTAAAGATTTTGAAGAGGTATTTATATAAATTTATTGTTGAAGGTGAACCCTATACATTGTCAGAATTTTTTGAATTGCGTAGAAGGTAAATAGTTTGATTTTGACGAATTTCAATTTTATTGTTTATACAATAATTCCTCAATTAAATATATATTCTATTCTATTCTATGAAATCTTATTTGATTCATGTGGCTGCCGCAGCTGGCTTTACAGTTAAATGTTCGTTAGGAACAACTCTCGAGTACTTTATCGAGTATATGGGGTCGTATCTAGGAAATAGCTTCACCAATGTTGGTTTTCGAATGCTCAATTATCTCTGGTTTGTCGGCATAACACTCGTCTTCAACGACGCCTAAACAAAAATGCATAGTTTGACGCAATTAATCGATCGTGGCATGAGATGTGTGGCAAGTTGCCCGATCCTGTTGAAACCAAACATTTTTCACATCAGTTCCATCAAGAACGGGCACAAAAAATCTTTAATCATGGTGTTGTGGGTGTCTTAATTTACCGTTCTAATTTTAGAGAAGTATAGATCTAACACGTGTTGGCACATCAACAGTGAAACCAGTTTCACGAACAGCGATAAACTTGCGGATACCGGGCATTGTTGATTCCTTCTTTTCGACTAAATTTTGTACAACATTTTCGTGTAATTTCCGACCAGTTGCCTTTTTTTGGAAAAGAATTTCCAAATTAATCCCAACGTTACTCAAGCGTAAATCGATTCGCTTCTTTCAGCAGAGATACTTCACTGAATTTATTGACACGATAGAATGACACAAGTATCGTCAGATTCGAAACAACCACTGGTTCAAACTTAACCGATAGATGGCCCAGCCTGAAAAAACAAATAAGTGAAGATGTGGGTTCACTAACTGTATTTTTGAGTTTCTGTTAGGAAAATCGCAACGACCATCGTGGCAACCTTGCGAGTGACCGATATTCGCTGGGGCGAGACCAACAAACAAATCATAAATTGCATTTCAACATGATAATGCGGAAAAAACTGCACGATAATCTAGACGGGCAGTGGTAATGAGTCTAATGGAAGCAGTAGACGGCAGTGGGTTATAAAAAAACGCATTTGAAAATTCTCCATGATTCATAACCTTCACGGCTGCACCTACTGGTATTATTATAACTATCATTGCATGGTTAATTCAACCTCCAGTTTGCTGTTACGTAACACAATGGATTAAATTGGCCAGAGGCGGCTCGGTGTTTTTAGCGTTTGACTCATCGGCATGTAACTTTGACCCGAATTTGGGAATAGTCATAGTTCGAACCGAACATTCAATATTTATTGCATATTTTCGGAACAGAAAATCTTATCGCGACGAATTTCATATAAAGCTGCTTATTAGTAATTCAACTATTTTTTCAGGACTTCATATCCACAGCATAAAAAATCAGAAAAAGATTTCCGGAAAAATTCGATATTACAGAAGCTATTCGTTAGATTAGTCGATAAGATCAGGTGAAGAATAAATCAAATCTCTAGTTTATTCGCTAAGAAAAGTTTGAATAACTTCTAAAAACCATCAATAATTTCCTTAGAATTATAAATTTTCCCAGAAATATACGTACAGATTGGGGAAAAACTGATATTTATGTGACATATCCACAGTCAGACTTTTTCGCTTGTTCAAGTTTCGAGGATCGGCATATTATTGATTTTCAGGAGAGTTTACACTGAAAGATCAATAGGGAATGTTTTTTTAACTCTTATAGTTAAAAAAGGGTTACAGTTCACTGCGACCTTAAGGTCTATTGTGCCCCCTTACAGAGCTGTTCTGACCACACCCTTTACAGTTCACCTTGCAATTACAGAGATCTGATGAAATCCAATTTTTGTGAAGGCTTCAGCGAGGCCTCCCCACAGAACCTACACCCGTCAGTGTCCGATAATCCCATCCTCAACAGGTTGTTCCTGAGGCGACAGTGTCTGTAGGAAAGCCAGTGAGAAGGTGTTATTGTTTCTTACCAAGATCCAGATATCTTTCGGATTTTCCTGTTTCAAAGTTCCGAAGGAACTTAGTGGAATGATCCACCCCTGGGAGATTCTGCCAGAGTTTTTTCCTCTCGGCTTTCTCCTTCTCCAGAAACTCCCTCTTATAGGTATGTACATTTACCTATACCACAAAAGTGTTCTGGGCCAATGAGTGACATTCGTGCGCCCTCTTTGGCAAGTGTACTGGTCTTTTCGTTTCGGGGTTCCGGTTCGGGAACCCTGATTGAAAAGACCTTATTTTTCTTGCCTACCTCATTGATTTTGTTCCGGCACTCCCCGATCATCTTTGAGTCAATGACGTAGGAGCTCAGTGCTTTAATAGCAGCTTGACTATCTGAGTGTATGGCTATATCGCACTTCGATATTTTTTTTTAGATTTAGATCTAGACATTTTTTAATAGCTAAGATTTTCGCTTGAAAGACGCTCATACGGGAGCCTAGCGACAGTGCACACTTGGTACTTCGCCCGTATATCCCAGCGCCAGCTCCTGTAGAGGTTTTGGAACCATCTGTATACCACTTTACGGTATTTTCTTCGAGGTTATAGTCGGTGTACCCCCTTTCCATTGTTCTCTTTCACTTAGCAATGTCCTGAAGTTTTTCTTAGTGCTTTCTTTCTTGATCATTACATCACTAGAGAGGTTCGCAGATGAAATGTAGTTGTTGTACCTTCCATAGATATTCTGCTACCCTATCAATCACTAGATTTTTAGCTCTTGCATGTGGATTAAGAATAAAAATCCCAAAAAAATTGCCGCCTTGGGTTTTCCGCTTCAATCCACTATTTCACTTCGAGTCCGGTTCTGTCACCAACAATGACATAATAGCCATAATAGGTATGGGGAGACTCGTTTTCCCAGAGACCGGACTTGCTTCATCGTCATTAGATGCAGATTTCCTTTACGTTTCACGGCTAGAGATGTTCCTTTCGTTTATGTGGCGCAAGGATCGTATCTGGTTACGTCCATTCTCCTCCTAATGGAGCAGCCATGAAGATGCTGTCGAAGAAAGTCGAAGGCGGTTTAGGCGATATAAACGAAGGCTGCGCTAGACGTAGTGAAAGCGAGCTAGCCGTTAAATTTAAGGATTGAGAGCGGCAATAGGCCAGACAAGGTCGCAGACGAAATCATTGAATTGTATAAACAAGGTGAGGATGACGCCCGATAATCGTTTGGAATTTTCACTTAGATGTCTGCTACGTTGAGTGACTATCAATTATTGTCATAATTATTCATAATACTCAGATTATAAAAAGGATACTGGGTGTTTGAAAGTTGAGTCTCTGTTGACAAAACTCAACAATATTTCTGCCGAAAATATCTACAGACTGTCGGTCAAGAACACCATATGAAAGAGCTGTTTCCTTCGCGCCGTTTCGACAATTTTTATTGTTTTTTAAAGTTTTATAGTTAGAAAGGACCCCGCACATTTTGTATGAGAATTGGCTCCCGGTGGATTTAGCTGAAAATTTGATATGATGTTCTACTAATCCTTCTGATCAAATGTCTCTACAGTCACGAAGCTGAGAAATGCATTATTCTAGGAGTTTTTAGCGATTTTTTGTATCCATTATGGCTCATTTATTACCGTTCACACAGAAATGTTTGAGAATATTTCGTGATTATTGAAAGCAGATTCTGTCAATTCGAAATATTTTCAAACATTTCTGTGTGAACGGTAATACATAAGCCATAATGGATACAAAAAATCGCTAAAAACTCCTAGAAGTATGCATTTTTCAGCTTCGTGACTGTAGAGACATTTGATCAGAAGGATTAGTAGAACATCATATCAAATTTTCAGCCAAATCCACCGGGAGCCAATTCCCATAATACGTAAGCCATAATGGATACAAAAAATCACTAAAAACTCCTAGAAGTATGCATTTTTCAGCTTCGTGACTGTTAAGACATTTGATCAGAAGGATAAGTAGAACATCATATCAAATTTTCAGCCAAATCCACCGGGAGCCCATTCCCGTACAAAATGTGCGGGGTCCTTTATAGGATGAACTTTTGCGCATTCTATTTTTGAGTTTTGTGAGCAGCCTTAACAAATTATCTTTTGAAAAACAGGAATAGCTTCCGATATCACAATGTTACTCCAGACAGGTAGGGTCAGAAAGAATAATACCTACTCATTTCTTCTGTTAAAAAAACAGATAACACAATGTTTTCAACATGAAACGTAGATGCAACTTTGTGAATCTTTTGAATGCTTAGTCACTACTAATAACTTCATTTAGATTTTTGATGAGTATTAGGTAATTATTCTGAAAATTAACAGCATCTACTCTTCCAAACTTTATTAATTTGTCTTACATTATTTTGTTATTAATCGCTATTTTTATGCTTTCATTTTTTATTTTCGACAGAAGCAATTAAATTAGTCTTTATTCCTTTGACATAACGTGTCTGGAATGAAAAAATAATATCTTTTACTAATTACTTCAATTTCATCTGTTCTTCTGTTAAAACCAATTGAGCAATTTCGAGTGAAGTGTGTGAGACTCGACCAACTGAAAGATAACCACAAAGCCGGTGCAGAAAAGGTCAATCATCTCTTTTCCCTATCCCTAACGCCTCTTCTGCTACCAGATTGGGGGTGATTTCACCGACACCTTCTTTTTCAACTCTCAAGGTAAGTGCATACATATTTATTCTGTAAATTGCTCAATCTTGTAAATGCCGTCTTGAATTGGTTACAATTATTCGCAACCATTTAGACATTTTGTTTTTTCAGGTGCAATTTCAAGATATCAAATCAGATGAAAGAAAAAAAACTTGTTTCAATGAAAAAAAGCCTTCGATATGAATGTGTACATCTTATTTTGCAAACATCCAATCATACAAACTAAAGACTCATACGAAGAGATATAGATTTTTTCTCTGTGCTATTGTATGTTACGTAGAAATGTATCGTACTACGTATATAATTTTCTCTGCTAATACTGTGAACTACACATTCTATAGTTCGTTTCAAAATGATTGTCATCAGAGCAAGCCATGAAAGTCCAGTCGGGGCTTTATTTCTAGTTACTAAAAAGTCACCAAAAAGTTCTGTGGGTTCATCAGTCAGAGAAGGGAAACGAATAAACATAACCTAGAAATATATTTAATACAATATTTTTATTTTCCAAAGCAAATTCCTGAGCTTGAGAATGTTCCTGATTTTTAAATACCATTAGGATTGTGTAAATCTCTAAACCTACCAGCAGTATATAATTTCTGACACTGTATTGACAAATTTTCGTATTTACCATCATTTGCAGCTAAAGAGCGAAGAAAGAATAGGTATAGCCCCTAAGCTTGTGAATATTATGAAAAATAAACACAGTCATTTATATTTCAGTCCAGTTTAATCAATGGGATTCAGGTTTTATTACTATGTCGCTGCCTCAGTGCCTCAATAAACAAAACTATAAACTATCAAAGTACTTTAATGAGATGTCATTCATATAATTCACCGATGAAGATTGAGACTCTATTGAAGATAATTAAGATATATTTTCTTTTCTCTGACAAATTTATTTGTAATTATAACTTAAAATGAGTGTGTTCAACTCAAATTCAACTGAGATAGCCAAACTGGTGAAACGAAACAAAAAGAACTTGTTGATACTTTGAAAGGTGTGGACCAATTTGTCATACATAATAAGACAAAAACATAAATTAAAGAATTTATTCAGTATGTACATTAATTGTACCACATTGTATAACTTTAATAAACTTATCACCGATTCTGTCTGTTTTAGTAAGAGGAATATTTCATTGAATAGCCAAAATATGAACCGAGTGTGTGTGGCAAAGGTGTTAAAATTAAAGTGAAACATGTGGACCACAAGATGTTATCATTTTTGTATGAAAATCATACTGTTTTTTTAAAATATACTATTGCACAGATTAAATAATGATTTCATTCATTCATATGCCTTGGTTACGTTTGATATGAATAATTGAGTATTTGTTTGTTGATTTAACATATCCATTATATTAATTGAGTACTATTTCTTCAGATCCCCAAAAGATGACACACAGTTTTCCCTAAGTCTAGAATAGAGAAATGGTGAATATTTTGGCTTATTGGAAACGATTGTCAATTTAGCTTTTGTAGGTCTTGTCGGTGTCATTTTAGATAAAAGTTGATTAAGTTCCTTTGAGTGTTTGGAATTCAGAGGAAGCAAAAGTAAAAATTTTGTTTCAATCCTTATCGTATGGGTAAGGAACACACTTAACATTGCTTAAAACTGACAATTTACAGTGAAAAACTAAAATAAGCTTCGGTACAAAATTGAGAAAATTCATTCAGAACATTATTCAAAAATTTTATTGTTAATTGGAGACAGAAATATTATATGCAATCATAGATTCATTGAAAATAATTATTAAAAGTACAGTGGAATACTTATAGACTTATACATTTTACTATTTATTTACATATTAGAATTATCTTCTGAATGCAGTGCTCCGAAGCGAACATAACATGTAAAATAACTGTTTGAGTAAACATCAAAATTGTATTAACAATTCAACTTTCTATAAAATCCAACAAAGGATTCAAGTATTTTTAAGTTTATCATTTATAGGAAACTTATGTTCTTGTAGCCCTTGCCGAATTACTTTTTTATGAGAAGCTGTCGTAGGTATATAATCAACTCTGATTGAATGATATGGTGCATTACCCATGATAATGACACACTTTGTATCGAATAACTGCAGAGAAGGTATTAATTGTTCAGTAATCCATTAATGAAATAGTTCCCCATTCATTGTTTTATGCTAATCCGTATCATTGATACCACTGTCAAGAATTAGATCACATCCAGGTAAAAATCCATCAAATACACTCATTGTTTTTGATTTTAGAAAAAATAAAGTCGTTTAATGTCTCTTTGAAGGTATAATCATGTGGAATAGGTTTCCTTCCAGTGCTAACTCTGGCTCTAGCAACTTGCCTTCTACTTTTTTCTCCGAAATTCTTCGGACAGTTCTAGGAGAAATCTGAAATTTTAAAACTTACTTAATCAGAAAACACATTGTACATGATCGTTTACCTGAAAAACGAGCACAATGTCATTAATACTAGCAGAAATATCTGCTAACACCGATACACTGCCTGGCGTTCCCTTGCAGTAAGATGAGAGGAATCTCTTTCAATTCAGTAATCAAATCAAAGTAGATTCAAGAGATATTTAAATCCACTTGTCGATTAAATCAAGTATATAAACTGATATTAACAAATAAATTCGAAATATTTTCAATAGGTTAACTCTTAGATTATTTACAAAATTTGGAAAAGTCAAAGTCAGTGATATTTTCAACACCAACCTAAAATCGGCAAATCGAAATTCACCGAACGGACCGATACCAACATATTTTCGACTTCTCACAGCCGCCCGAGATGCCAATCATTTTGAAATGAACTATATATTGTTTGATATACGAGACATTTTGTAAAGCCATATCTGAAAAGAATATAACTATTACTCAATGAATTGGCCCGTTAAGGTTACTATTCCTTCAGCCCGGTTTTGAACATGGAATAAGAAAGCAAATTTGAGCCCCGAAAACCACGCAAGCGTAAAAACACCCACGTCCATATCGTCATATGCAAAACCTTTGGTGTAAATTGTTCCACAGTTTTATTGTATTTCGGGCGTGTTATAATTTTAACGACCTTATAATTCTATTCCAGACCATTAAGTTCCGACACAAAGTAAATAAATTGCAGAGCGTTCTTTTTAATAAAGCACGTTTTTGCGACGCGCACGGACGTTACCGTCAGTATAAACGATTTCCAGCGATACGGCTTTGATCATTTCACGAAAAGGATACCAAGAAAGAAGCCGCATTTTCTTTGTCGAGGAAAGCGTACTCAAATCGGGGTTTCCTCCAGGTCGGAATATTACCGTTTTTGTCTCCGAAAAAAGTGCAAATATTGGATGGAGTGCTCGTCAAATTAATGTAACCGATTTATCAACAGGAATACCCTGTTGTTTCTGGAGTCTAAGGAGTCTTGTTGCATTATAATGAAGCTTATTTCTGATGTTCTGCTCTGCGTTTGAAATATTAACGAGTAAAAAACTATTGGTAACAATGGTTCAGAAGACTGAGGAGAAGACTTGTAGAAAACTTGATTCAACGGTTTTATTTAAAAGGAAGCTTGTTAGGCCAGAGCCGTATTAGGATTACCGAAAAATTGTAGCTTTTCTGTGTAAATAGGTATACATGTAAAATAATGAGTATTTATAGTGGTTTCCAGCAAAAAACATCTCGAAGTTATGAACCATCTGAAAGTCAAAGTAGTTTTCGTTTCGTTGTCAGATTTTAGAGAAAAAAATTATTGGAATCACCGAAAAAAGCTAGCGACTTTCGAAGAGATTGTCCTGGAGACTTGAAAATTTCAGGGTGAGTTCGGTACTCAAATGGCTCGGTTGAGTTCGTTAACTAGCCAAATTGTACAGGGTGTTCTATAAAATATGGCCATCAAAAATTTTTGTTCCTCAATATCTCAGACGAAACGGAACCCATCGAAATGAAATGTTGCGGCCATATGCAAGATAGTCATATTAAGCTCCATGCAAAATGTTGTGGCCCTTGTGTAAACAGAACCATAAAAAATTCAATTGGAATAGTGAATAGAAGAGACTTCATATTTTCATAAAAAAATAACCGATTCGGATGAAATTTATTTTATAAATAGAGATTGATACACTGAATGTTCATGCAGAATTTTGTGGCCATAGTGTCAACAGAACCATTGAAAATTCAATTGGAATATTGAAAAGAAGAATCTTTATATTTCCATAACAGGATATCCGATTCAAGGGAATTTTTTTTTGTGAATGAAGACTGTTATACTAAATATTCATGCAAAATATTCTTACTATAGTTGCAACAGAACCACAGAAAATTCAATTGGAGTATTGAAAAGAAGAATCTCTATATTTTCATAAGAGGATAACCGATTCAAGTGAAATTCATTTTTTGAATCAAAACTAATATACTGAATGTTCATGCAGAATTTCCAGAGGATCGCACCATGAGAACCATAGGTTCCGAATTTTTGTAATTATTAATTTTTCACATATTAATTTCTTTGAATAATTTCCAGAATATTATCCCGATTGTGCTGACATTCTGCATTTATATATTTTGTATCAATCTCATATCCCATCTAAAATTCTTATTGGTCCACCAAAGAACCAGCACTCAAAAGTTCCTGCTCAGGGCTTTTCTTAAATTTCTTGTTTATGAATTCAACTCCACTTATGGACTACCATAAAAAAGGTAATTATTCAATTTCAAATCTGTTAGGATTATTTATTTAGCTCTTCTGATATCTGAATCTGAGCATATTTGTGAATACGAATTTTTATAACATATTTCGCTCCCAGAGCATCAGAATCAAATGAACAATCAGGTTGATATCAAACACACGCAAACTTCCAGCGATGAGGTGTAACTTAATCACCTCTAGCTATTTGAGCGTTGAAATTTTAATTACAATTAAATTGGGGGATATTAAATCACATCTCTTTTTGCCCCGATTCGAGACTGCTCGACAACAATCTGAAACTTTCTTCGTTATTTCGGATCTAATTAAACTTTAATAAACGACGTGATAGAATCTAATTGAATAACTCACCCCAGGCAGAACTTTGACTGCACTGAAACGACAACGATCTGGGATTTACAAAAAACTAATCGCAGTCTAGAGCAGCTGGTCGGTTCGGCCCAAATGCGCAGAATTAATCAGCTGAAATAGTACTTCCATTTATTTCACCTGATCTTTTTTCTTACTTCCATTTATTTCACCTGATGTTTTTTTCAAATGGATTTCTCGTCTTTTTTACGAGCAACCGTATGCGATCACCATTTTTCTTTGCACTTTCAGAACAAAGCATGATAGAATTTGCCCAGATGTCTGTTATTAACGAGTTTAGTTTACGGTGCGAGCGGTGAATGTATGTATCTTGTTATTAACAATAATAATGGGAGCAGAGAATTATATCAATCGATTGAAATCAACCAATATTAAACTTATACTTCGGAGCTAATCTCGTCCTCGCTCAAGGCAAAATGCAAGGAAGTTGTATCAAACACAGCACCTGTGGATGTTCATTTCGTCGTCATAAGGACTCTTCAGTACAGGATAGCTCTGAATCATGCAGGGTTTTCTTGAAACTTTAAACGGAATGGAACCTTTCAGTTATAAGTATACCGAAGACGCCATTTTTAGTTCCATACGAACAACCGTCTTTCATAGCATGAACTTTGAATGAAGTAGCGAGATGTTTGCCATTTGTCGCATTGACCAAAGCGTACTGGTTCGCAACGGAAGATGTAAAATTTTTACGCTTCGGTCAATGCGACGAATGGAAAAACATCTCGCTACTTCGTTTGAGGTTCATGCAATATAAGACGGTTGTTCGTATGGAACTACAGATGGCGTCTTCGGTATATTTATACCTGAAAGAAGGTGCCATTTCGTTTTAAGATCCAAGAAAACTTTGTTACATTCTGAGATATCCTGTGCTGAAGAGTTCTAAAAAGTACGTATCGAAAATATATAATCGTCACCAGAACTTTGAAATTTTCGTCGGTTTGTGATTATAATCCCTGTAAAACAAACCTGGTTCTTTCTTGAACTCCTAGAATCGTCACAAGATGCTCAAAAGCTCCAACAAGAATATGAAATACTGCAAGAACGGTTTCGAATTATTGAATTTTTTACTATCAATATCGAAAAAAGTTATTTGATTATTGAAGAAATGAAATACCCCTCAGTTCACATAGGTGCCAAATCGAAATAATAGATGAAAAACTACCCAAATGGTTTCACAAATAGCATTTTATCCCTTTCAACATGAATTCATCTAAATACTCCAATTTTCGACACTCGAGAATGTTGCTTTTCCAAAAAACTTTTTATGTTTTCACTCCCAATCTCTGAAACAGAAATAATTGAAAAAATTAATTACGATGAAGTTCTCCAGCGAAAATCTCTGCACTAATTTGTCAGGAGCAAACTGGTGTTGAAAAAATTGTTGCCTAACAGTAAAACTAAAAAAGGAAATAAATGAAAAGGATAATGTAACGTTTCGGTGTCTATATCAGACACCTTCTTCAGACAAACTTGTAAAACCTTCGGAATTGTGTGTTTTTCATTTTCTTTTCATTTGAAGATTTTACAAGTTTGTCTGAAGAAGGTGTCTGATGTAGATACCGAAACGTTACATTATCCTTTTCATTTATTTGCTTTTTCAGTTTTACTGTTAGGCAACAATTTTTTCAACACCAATTTACTCCTGACAAATAAGTGCAAAGATTCTCGCAGGAGCACTTCATCTTAATTAAAAATTTTTTAATTATTTCTGTTTCAGAGACTGGGAGTGAAAACCTAAAGAGTTTTTCAGAAATGCAGGGCGCTCCCAGATTATATTTCAATCGATATCTAATGTTGCTTTTGTTAGCCTATTTCAAGACGACAATTCCTGCATTATTTCCATTCTCACAGAGTCCTGAACCTGTCAAAACCAATCGATACCCCATAAACAATACGTATTTCGTGCGTTTTCCGAGTACCGCGACGTCCTTGATCGTTATCGGTCGTACCACAGGATTCAATGAACCTACGCTTGGCGCTCTCTTCAGAACAAGTTACAACATCCTGTAGATTACACGCAGTTCGTCGGACTGGTACGCACAGAGCGCGGGGACATTTGAGCGCATTGAAAGCGAAGGTTCAACGACCGGCACCTGGAAGTACCCGACCTCAACACCTGCGTTTCAACACACACACCATAGAAATATACCGCCGATTGTAGACCGGGATATCTACGCAACGATCTCGTTTCGGCGATGGGAGATTGTTCCGTCGTTATGGTGATTGATACCCATTGTTCCGAAGTGGGACAACCAGCGAAGTTTTTGGTCTCCTGAGGTCACAGAACTCGGAAGTAGCAGAGCTGATCTAGCTTTGTCTAGACATGAACTCTTTTACATGGTCTTCGTTTTCCTTGAGTTCGTTCACGCGGTACAAATTCTGGAGTTTTACTAACTTATGCGTGTTCGATTCAATTCAACGAATTTCGTACAAGACATTCCACCTTGAATCCAAATTCATGTTAGAAACACCTTCTAAAACGAAGTAAATACTCTCTATAACGAATTATTCAAAGAACATCACACTTTGAATGGGTATTGGTAAGAAGGTATAAGGGTGGGTTTTTTCCGAAATTTTTCCGGATCTACGAAATAAATCCCGACCTTAAACTCAAACATTACGGCGGGCAGAGAGATCCTTCTGAAACAGTTTTAAATACACCCCTGGCTGTTTGGTTTCAATGTAACCATTACGCTAGTGAGAAAAGGTGTGCGAAAATATCTAAAAGCAAGTGCTTAAGTTTGAATGATAAACCTAAATTTATCAGTGAAGTCGACCGTGACATTGCCGACTATAGAAACAAACTTTCTTTATAACGAAATATCTTTATAACTTTTTTTGCAGATTCAGCGCTTTCGTTGTAGGAAAGTTCCACTGTAGTTTGAGAAGATACTAGAAGGTCTTCAATCATATTTTGGTCATCTAGTAATAGTTTAACTTTTCTGAACATTCTTATCACTCATTACTGTCTTATACAAGGTGTCCCGTAATTAGACCGACTAACTTCTAGTGGACGTTATAGATCATATTTTAGATAGATTCGACCCAAATCACATAATACAAAATTGCTTCGTTAAGGAGCTAGTGTCCTTTGAAGATGACGTCCTGTCCACACTTTTTGCCACATATTCGCCAAACGGAGTCACATAAAGTGCTGAAAGTTAACACATTGGCTAATATTGCGAGATTGAGTACATTTCTTTCATGTCAAGCACAATCGTATCATTTGGGGGGGGGGTTTAGCGAAGGGTATTTTTAGTTGAAAAATTTTTAACTTTCATTATTTCGCAAGATTTACATCATATTCATAAACTGATGTTTTTTGTTGAAAAAAGATGTCTAACCATTATCAAGTGAAAATAAATTCAAAACAAAAGTGAACATTGAGTACTCAGTGAAAAGAGAGAAAATTTCAAATCTATTTTTTTCAGAAATGGTGCATCTGGGCGTTATTATACTAGAGCATCTTATTTCAATAAAAAATATCGGAGTTTATGAATATGATGTAAATCTCGCGGAATAAAGAAAGTTAAAAAAGTTCGAACTAAAAATACCCTTCGCCCCCCCAAATGATACGATTGTGCTTGATATAAAAAAAATGCACTCAAACTAATCGATGCGTATTCTTGATATTAGCCAATGTGTAAACTTTCAGCACTTTATGTAACTCCGTTTTGCGAATATGTGGCAAAAAGTGTGGGCAGGACGTCATCTTCAAAGGGCACTAGCTCCTTAACGAAGCAATTTTGCATTATATGATTTGGGTCGAATCTGTCTAAAATACGATCTATAATGTCCACTAGAAGTTTATCGGTCTAATTACGGGACACCCTGTAGATTCGAAGTTGCAGGGATGTTTTCCAAATGAAAAGATATACAATCTTCTGGTTGAATTAATCGTAATTGAAATCATTTTTTACCTCCTGTCATTCCCTCTGAAACACCCTATCCATAAATGTAAATTTCGCCATTTAAATATGCCGATAACTGTTCGTGTTTGAGATGTCAACTTTTGAATGTGGAAAAAATGGCTCAGCGCCTTTCTTGAATTTTTAATTATAATATAAAATTTTTCCATCAAGTAGTTCTGATCTGTTGTCCTTCATCAAAGAATCACTGGGCAGCCATCAAGAACTTTTTAAATCATTCCTAAAAACATGGCTGACCGTTGAGGGCCTACCCACTGATTCGTCTCGCAACCATAAGAATTGACGTTCATAATTGCATTTGGTATTGCTTGTTCAATTGATGCACTCGGCAGGCAAATCAGAGAATCGCACTTAATGGAAGTTATGAACTAAATTGGTTCTGCCAAGATCAGAGAGGGGAATCGCATAATTTCAGATACGAAGACGAATCAGCAAATATTTGGCGTTCATCAAACGAAATCTTGATATTAGGCATCGCAGTCTCTGCTGAATAAATCACATCATATTCACTCTTGCTTGTTTGCTTTATTGAAATTATTAAGATTGATTTCGATATTATCATTAGAAGGATCGAATGTATTTGAACGAGAATATGTGAACAGCATTGAGATAACTCTGAAATCTCATTAGATTTCAGATCTCAATGTTCTCGTATTTCTCTATTTCTGGTTACCGAAGGCTCACTGCTTTGGAACTTCAAGATCACTGATAACGAGTAAACATGATTGAAGTAAATTACTTGTGAAATAATCAACTCATTTAGACTTTTTCACAATTCTTCAGTCTTGATGCCATTCTCTCATATTCTTGTTATCAATTGAAGGCCTAGTAAAGGACATAGGAAAATGGCATCGCTATGGCAAATACAAATTCGATTAATATAATAATAAATCGAAAGCCTTCTGCTAAATGATGACAGTATATCAAACTCCAAATGCGAAGTTTCATGCATTTATGGAATCCTATTTATTTCTCCATAGGGTGCTTTCAGTGGAAGCAAATGGTACTGGCATCTTGAAATATGAGACAACGAAATCGAAGTGGCAGGAAAACCACGACTTTCCAGGGACCATCTGGAAAGGGTAATCGAAATGACAAACGCATTCATGGTTTTTCCTTTTACATTTTTATTTCAGCTATTACAAGTTTGTTCTAGTTTTTCCCTCTTTTTTCTTTTGAGCTTTGGCTTCTCTGATTTGATTAACCTTTCGTTGTTGATTGAAAAACTCCCATCAGTAAATTTTTTGCTTTAAACAAGAATGTTATGACTCAATCCCTACGTCTTTAATCTATTTCGTTTCCTCAGCGTATGCTTTCGTAATTTCTCTTTCTAATTATTCAATTTTACTTACATAAAATAGTTGTGTTGAGATATAGTTCACGCGTAACAATAACAATTATTTAGGTGAAATATTGTCCCACATTTTCACTGAAAGAATTATTCTTAATGTGATAATACGATTCTTTATCCAAGACAACATTTTCTCTGCCTTATGGTCAATTACATTGAGATACTTCACAAGCTGCTACTGAGCGAATTAAGAGCAAGTGAATTAGATTGTGAAATTGTGAATTTACACACAAACTGTCTACTCGCTGATAGCCAACAATCTAGCCATCCATGTGAGGTATGTTTGTATCATTGTCCAGGATCTAAGATAAATGTCAAATACGTTATCAAAGTTAAGAACGAACCAGAACCACCGAGTAGATGAGAACTCACAGATTGTTTAGTAGCAACTGTGATTACACACGGCTAATTTATATGCCAACAAGCCAAAACGCAGCGATTTAGCGTATAAAGTAGCCCAGCTTTCACTTTAGTCGAAGCTTTTTTACAATCAGATTGTTGGCTTGTGAACACGATTACACTGAGCAAATTTACATCGCTACTAAATTCGCTCACTAACAGCTTGTAAAGTGTCTCAATGTTGATCGACCCATTTTCTACATTGAACCAACATATTTCATGTTATCAAAAAAAAAAAATCGATCGATTTACGAAAAATAACTCATTAGAGCAATGACCCCGGTCAGCAGACGAAATATCTCAAGTAGCAATTTTTACAACAAATAAATTCATTCCCATTATTAGACTTTGAACGAAAACTCGAAATCGTAGACATAGTAAATCATAATGAAGATATTCATTCAGCTTTCGACTCCAGTGAGTACAAAATTATAGGGATTATAAAGATAATAACAGAGTAGATGTCATTACTACTGTCGACTAAGGTTTGAAGGTCTGTCATTAGCTAAGAAACCGGTTGATTTACATGTTCAAGTCGGATGTTAAGAGTTTTTGAACCACTGCTTCCACGTTCTCTCAAGAAAAATCAAAGGATGATGTTTGTTCATTGAGTTTTTTAAGTGGGACAAATCAGATGAGAAGAGCTCATCTCTCTCAATTTTATTTTGAAAATATAATATTAATGCAGCATAATTTCCGAATAATTTAATACTGATAAATTTGGTTATGAGTAAATATACATAAAGAATAGTTTCAAGTTTAATTCATGAGAAGAATATAGGAGGTGAACTTAAATAAAATCAATATCACACTTTACTTCTTCGTTTCTTGAGGAAAATGTTTTTTTTATTTTCATTACAAATTTCATTGAATTTCCCTCCATGTTTTCCAATTTTCTTGTGTTGATATACAATTTCATTACTTTACAGAAGATTCTACCAAAAAAATACTGAAATTTATGTACCCACACCATTCAAAGCCAAGGTTGAATTAGAATAATATATATGCGAACAATGGATGGGACTAAAATTAGTATAATGTGTAATTTCGAATTTGATTTCTGATCACAATGTAAGATGATGTTTTGGCACAACCTGAACATGTTAGCAGGCCAAAATTCTAGCCACGTGTCTGGCAGTATACATTGTAATGTTAAGTTATGGGTTGAAATCTTTGAAATAGATACAGGCTGCTCATTTTTTTGTGAATTTATCATGAGCAGATATGCTCTGAGAGTCATGAGTAGAAGAGTTTAGTGTATTGAAATGATTAAATCATTACAATCGTTGTGTTTTACCCATTACGATGATATTCACCATAACAATTTTTTTTTACATCAAATGTCCTGTTTTTCCGGTTTATAATGAACTTCATCGGCAACGGTTTCAATGAGATACTTAAGCACAAAAGCACAAAAGCATTTAATCTTTAGTTCGGCATTTATGTTTTTCACCAGTAAACTTATTTCTGAAATCTCTTGTAATGGTGCTTTGAGAAATTTCACGATTTTGGAAGAGTAATTGTTGTAATCGTTGGGAAAAAGCTTATTAGGATTTATTATACACTCTCAGTATCAAGTTTATTAAAGGAACTGTCTAAAGGCCCTAAATACTGAGTAATCTTCATCCATGGATTAAAAAAGAGATAATTAGCCCTAAATTGCATAATATGCTTATTGAAATGCATATTGATAAAAAAACTTGCGACAACATATATGTAAAATGGGTTATCAGCCAAATATTTATTAATTTGCTATTTGGTATCTTCCTGCTTCTTTCAGTGAATTAAGCCTGGTTTACATATGTAGACCAAATAGTAAAGTTCAATAGCATTCTTTAAAAAAAACTCTACTCAACTCATTTCAGAAGAGTAACTGAATTCACGTTGCTAGTAATTTGAGAAGATTGTTCGAACTGAAAATTGGACTAATCACAAGAGGAGACCATGAAGAAGTACTAGCCTCTACTATCGTTCACTTTGGTATAGTCAACCTGTTAACCAGTGGAGTAGAGTAAAATAGTGAAAGAAGGGATGGGATAGTAGCGTGTACTATTCCACATGTGCTATTGACTCTACTTTACCGTGTACTCTACTATCTCTAACAAAATCTGTTTACATCATGCTAGTATAGTGAGTACTCTACCACCTAAGTCCACCAAGCTCTTGGTAAAGTAAATGTAAACAGATTGTGCTAGTGGCAGTAGAGTACTAAAGATAGGGTACGGTAGAATAGAGTGGATAGTACATGTGAAATAGTACGATCTACTATCCCATCCCCTTTTTCACAATTTTACTATACTCTATAGGTTTGCTAGCTGACCATACGAATGTGCCCCGTTTTATAGTAGAGGATAATACTTCTTTCTAGTATGCCCAAAATTCAGTTCAAACTATCTTCGCAAATTACTAGCAACTGATATGAGTAGAATACAGTGTTTCCGCAAAAAAGTATGCTACTGAGCTCCAACCATTCACTCTATCCATGTAAACAATTCTCGTACAGAAGGCTAATTCTTCCACTTGTTCATTCAAAAACTAATTCTTGTCAAGAATATTGAAATTTGACCTTTTCGAAGCCCACTCGACGCGAGTTAGGTTTTCATTATCGATTTTTCTCGGGCCTAAGGAAAATAACGAAAGACCTTCACAATGCCTTGTATTGAGTTATTCACAAAATAAACCCCGTACAATCGTCCCTCATTTGTTTTTCCGTCCGCCCGTTATTCCCTGCCGAGAGTTCAACTCACGGCTACGCACCTCCCACTCCTCTCCCCCTTGTCCCGCTTAAAAAAAAGCCGGGCGCCCAAGATGGAAGCTGCACAAGCACAGACGTCGGAGATGCAGCCTCCACTAATTGATTCTCTGTGGTCACGTTTGCGACCACAGACTCTCCATCGGTGTTCAATACGCTAATTAACCTGATGGTGGCGAGTGAATAACCTGAGCTGCCCCAGGAACATCGTACGTTAAGATGCGGCATCGGGAATATATACAGGGTGCGGCGTAATGGCGTGCACACCTGCGAGTTGAATCGAGAAAGTGAGAGCGCTGAAGCTGATTGTCTTAAGATTGCACTAGATCAGTGTCGCTAAGTGGTCAATAGGTTGGTTATTCTCATTGCTGTGGAAATTTTGAGTTTGTAACTAAGTTTATATCATTACATTTATTTCTGCATTAAAAATTCATAAGCATTTTGGCGAATTGAATATGCACCAAGAAAAGCTAGCAAGAATTCGTTTTATACAGAGATGCGCAAAGCCATTTATGTTCTACTCTCAGAGTAAGAAATAAACATAGAGATGCCCCTACGCGCGAATAGTACTGCACTGTAACCATCCAAGCTCTAGAGTGAGATGGAAAGCATTTCACTGCCGCACTGGGGTGAGGTAAATAATAGGAAAGATTTTCATTTCTACAATTCCTCAATATAATACAACATTTTCGTTGTTTTGCCTTAGCTATAGAATAAACAGAATAGCCTTAAGCAACAATAAATTCCCACAAAATCTGTAAAATAATTCAGTTCATGAACGTCAAATCGAAACGAAAATGTAAACACATCGCATCCCGAAACTAAACACTAACAGACGATGATGACAAACTGATAGAATTATCTGTAACAGACGCAAGAAGTATCGGAAAAGGAAAGCGGTAGACCAATTATCTCAATGCGGAATAAACATACGGCACCAGTTCGCAACGCCGGAATTTTGTTCGCGTGCATATACACCCTCTACTTGGCTGCATAACACCGCTAGGTTTACTTTTTACTCTGAGGTTCTACTAGTAAGCATACAATCTGAAGGCAATTTCTTAATGTTCTTCTTGTGATGGTCAACTTTGAGCTGATAGTGGAAAGCAAGCATTGTATCAGAAATATGTAGAGTGAAATTTTTGTTGCATCTCGTGACAAAAGTGGGGAACATCGAAAATTGACGGTAAATGAATCTCCTCGGAATGCATGGGAGTGTCCAATTAAATGACACTATTTATTTCTGGTTTGAGGTTAAAAGAGAGGATTTGATTCCTAAATCAAAATCTTCGAAAATTGATTGAAATACATCATAAAAATTAATACTTGAGATATATTAATTGATAAACGAATAACAGTGATTTAAGGGTACTGAAACGAAATAAAAATGACTTTTTTATAAACTGAGATGAATATGGCATCCACCTTATAATTATTTGCGAAGTTACAGTATCGAACTAATTATAGGTTAACAGAAAAAGAGAAACATAAATGAATTAATATCTACTATCCACAATCAATTTACGCTACAGTACCTATTCAATTCTGGAATGTAGCATTTTGTAAACAGTCATGTTTTTTATATGTTTTGTAAATAAAACAGTTTTCGACGTTTTTTAGAAATTCCAACTGCATTAAAACGTAGAATCTCGAAACCTGGCGCAAATATCTTGAAAATTATAAAAACAACCAAAGCTGGGTTAATGTTGATAAACAGCATGGGAGGGATATGAACATATAAATCTTTTCTTCAGTTTTTCCTCTATTTACATCTATCTATCTTATTGATCTGAACGATTTTGGCTTCAAATGAGTTTTGTCTCAATATGTGGAATCTGCAACTTTCATTATTATTTGTTTCATTTCAGGAAATCAATGAATCAAAAATTAAAGTAGTTTACTGAAAGACCTAAAAGTAAAAAGACTCTCCTCGCTAGAAAAAAAAAATTGTAAACCTTCATTCGGAAAACTTCCAATCTGACTGTGTACATTTCCCTATGATCTTCAGTCGCACTGACGTGGAGAAGGATTGATTGCGAAAATGGCGATAATTAGGGGCCCTTTGAAAATGGTCCTTGCGAGATGAAAAGCTACAATTCTCCCGACACGACCGTAATTAGCAAGCGTCGTTATGATTTCGACGCTGCGCGATAGAGCGTCCTCATTGGTGGCCACTTGGAGGGGTATTAATTCATATTGTGCTCATAATTTCGCATTTCACGCGTTCAGGTTATGGGCCGGATTTTTCTTTCGTGAATTGGCTGGATAGGTGTGTCGGCGAACCTTGAAAATCTCCTAATTTCGATTGAAAATCTCCTAATTTCGATTTTTGTTGGTTTGATGAACTGCTAGTGGTTCGTGATTTTTAAAGAGTTATTCACTTAGGGCAGCGATACTGGTAAAACCCACGGCCAAATTGCTTTTGTACCACTGTCTAATATGTCACTTTTCCTTCAGATACTGCTGCCAAATTACCATGTCGAGCCATAGTAGGAGAGCTGGCACGAATTTTAGGTAGGTATTTGAGGCAAGCTGAAAACTTGTCAGATACCTCTCCTATTATATCCCAACTCGGGACTGCAGACCTGGCTGGTGAGTAGCGGGGCTAAATCAACCCCTACATTTTTAAAATATTTATTTTTTTTCAGATAGAAAGCCCTACCGAAATGATCTGTCTTTTTGGGAATCTTATTTTTAAGTTATGAATAACACTCCATTGAAATTTCAAGCTGCCTCAAACATTTTTTATAATTTTTTGCAAAATATTTTTGCACGCGTCTGGCAATGTTAAAAACCCGATAAATTATCTGGCTTATTTTTTTTTAGTATTTATAAAGCATTACACTGCAACATATATAAATTGCGTATTGCCTCAAATATATTTTTGGGGAAAAAAATAAATATTTTTAAAAATGTAGGGGTTGATTTAGCCCCGCTACTCACCAGCCAGGTCTGCAATCCCGAGTTGGGATATAATAGGATAGGTATCTGATGACAAGTTTTCAGCTTGCCTCAAATACCTACCCTAAAATTCGTGCCAGCTCTCGGACTACCAATTCAGCTACTGAATCTCAGTGTCGAAAATGGTCGACAAGTGGGCAACAACTTTAGATTGGGTTTTCTTTCTCATTACTGTATAAATTTCGAGTCTGTTGGATTTTACATTCGGAACTTATTAGGAGGAGTAGTTCATCCAAATTTGTTTCGAAATCGACCCCCTTCCAAAATACAGCTTTTGGAAGGCGATGACGACAGTTTTAATTTTTTTACGGCTTCTTAAAAACACTGAGTCATAAAACTATACATAATATTAAGCACTAAGTAGATGTTACTCACACAAATTTTTTAGATCTCATAACTTTATTATTACGGGTTGAAAATAACAACCCCCTATGATTTTCGTTCAAAAATTGTTTTCGTGGGATAGATTCATGGAAAATGAAATTTTCGTATGGTTTCCCATTCAATTCTGGAGAAAAAAGTCTCTTGCAAAATTTCGACCCTGTCGATTTTCTCGGAAAAAATAAAAACTTACTCTTATGAAACTGAAAATTGTAGAAAGATCAAAAAAAATCTTCTTTCTTCTGCTAAAACCGATTTTGAGCATAATAATATCTAAGAATATTCATTCTACATACGATGAAATGGAATGAACATTGATCATAACTGCTTGTAAGTTTTTATTTTTTCCGAGAAAGTATCGACTGTATCGAAATTTTTCAAGAGACTTCTTTTCTCCAGAATTGAATGGAAAATCATAAGAGAATTTTTTTTTAGAAAATCTATCAAACGAAAACAATTTTTGAAGGAAAATCATATGGGGTTGTTATTTTCAACCCCTAATAATAAGTTATGGAATAAAAAAAAATGTGTGAGTAACATCTACTTAGCGAATCATATTATGTATAGTTTTATCCACTCCTACTAACTAATTTCTATGTGTAATAGTAGCTATAACACAACCGTAGACATGTCTATGAACCGAAAAGCGAGTGTTATAATAACACCCGCCCATAACACCCGCTAATAAAAATACCTAGGAAAAATTAAATTGCTTACAAAAAAAATGAATAAAAAGTAGGATCGATCCGGAACTCTATTTCAGATAAGATAACGTTCTAGCGATTCATTCCAGATTTATTTTTGGAAAACGTGAATTTTTGAAGTTGCGAAAGTACTTGATTTGATTAGTTAGAAACTCTGATTTGATTCCCGACCAGAGAGTACGGAGGTTTGACGAAATGTTGTCAACGCTTTTGACAACTGTTCAAAATTTTTTAAATGCAGATTAATTCGAATTTTACGGAAGAAGTCGTGGATAAAGTATAGTATTCAATTCGCGGTAATGCTCAAAACACTCTTGATGAATTACACCACTCGCCTGACGGCTCGTGGTGCAAAACTCATCTGCGTGTGTTTTGACCTGCATTACCGCTCATCGAATAATATACTATTATGACTCGGTGTTTCTAGGACTCCTAAAAAATTAAAAACTGTCAACTCGTCATCGCCTTCCAACGTCTGTATCTTGGAAGGGAGGTCGATTTCGAAAAAAATTTATATTAACCACCCCTGTTCATTTTCATGGAGGAATAATTTCTCTAAGTTCCTCGCATTTGTTTACAGCCACACATATATCGTGGAAAAATACTCGTTTACAAGATTGAAGGATAAGGAAGCTTGTCGTCCTACATTTTCATGTCTGCCATGGCAACTTCCCACCCTCTCGTCGGTAGATATTAACAGAGAACGGTAATGAGGAAAAACGGTCGATATTTAGAACTATAACGTCCTCTGTCGTAGTCGCCGCTCATACCGTTACTTTTTATTGTGGTCCTCGATGGGTGGAAGAGATAATCGGCAGAGGACCTTTGATGATGCATGCGTGAGCCTTTGTCGGCGTCAGGAGATGCCAGACAAAAAGGCTTGTTACCCGGGAAAGACTTAGTCATCGTTTTGTCTTGTTTGGATTTTCAAAGGGGTGTTGTTTACGTTTAAGAATGTCGTTAGCACTCATTTAAGTTGACAAGATAACGAAGCAAGCTCTCTTAATTGCGAATACTCTGAAGGGGTGTTTTTCGTTAGGTATCGGAGATAAGTTCGTAAACCTGTATTGGAAACTGTTTTTTCGATTTTTAAGGTAGACTTTTCAAGTGTTCACGATGTTAAATTCTTGATAGGATGTTGCAGTATCATTGAAGAAAAAAATTTATTTACGGATTTAAGTGCAAACTTATTCTTTGACCGCTCGTTCTACATAAACGTTCTACTTAATTAAAAGTTTTGCCCAAATGTCTGTACTTTTCTAATTTTGAGCCGAAAATGGTTTCAAACGATAGCGTTAGACTTCCTGATGACGAATTAGTGGTCAAATTTAATTTTGTCCGTGCGGCCGTCCGTTAGCACAATAACGTTCGAAGGGATTGTCTTAGAGAATTGAAATTTTCAGGATGAGTTCGGCTCCCAAATGGCTCGGTTAAGTTTGTTAACCAGCCAAGTCATACAGGGTCTTCCATAAATTATGGCCATTCAAAATTTTTGTTCCTCAATATCTCGGAAAATACTAAACCAATCGAGATGAAATGTTACGGCCAAATGCAAAACTTTGTGGCCATAGTGAACACAGAATCATAGGAAATTCAATTCGAATATTGAGAAAAAGAAACTTCTCATTTCCATGAAAAGATATCCGGTTCGAGTGAAATTTTGTTTGTGAATGGAGATCGATATTATGCTCATCCAAAATTTTGTGGCCATAGTTTAAACAGAACCATACATATTTGTAGTAGAACGTTACTTCAAAACGGCGCCCCACACGAAAAAAGTAAGAAAAGTTTTTTGTCACAAATTGAATGAAGAATTTCAAAATAATTGTATCTGATACTAAAATGATTTGTATCTGATATACAGAGTGGAATGTGTCAAATTCCCATGGCCGACTGGTTTGAATAAAAACGAACGCAGCATACGTGACATGCATAAGACACAATTCTCGTCTAGGCCCGATGTTCTACTTTTCACAGTTAAACCTACAAGATACCTTTCTTCTTTTTCTTTACGATGCACCATCAAAGACCTTCCGACATCTATCTCCTCACCAAACGCCATAAAAACTAACGGTTTAGGGGCACAGACGGCAGAAGCTGTGATAGTTCTAAATATCTACCGTTTTTCTCATTGTCATCCCTTGATAGTATCAGATTAAATTACTAGTCAAATAGTAAACGATTTTACCGTAGTTTAAGATGTGTCAATTCTCCGGAAACATCATAGACACATTAGTTTATAAGTAGTTACTGAGACTAATGGTGGTATTCTGCTTTTCATCTGTAAGTTACGATGCTGTTATGTGGCGTACGATTGATCTGTAACTGACCGACTCACAGATTCGTTAATAATGCAATTTTGGAAGGGTTCCTGTAACTTTCTTATTTACAGAATCACTTTTGAACTACTTATCGAAAAACATAACCTTCAATCGTAAGATTTGATCATGAAACTTAATGTATTATGACTAAATGGTTTTGATTTGAATTTGAAAGTACATTTATCTGAATGTAGTTTGCGTTTGTCCTTTCATCTAATATATTGAAAACAGGAAAGAAAAAAAATTTTTGGTTAAAATTGCTGTAGAGCATTTTTTAAGTTTCTTGTATACTGGTTCATTCGGCATTTCTTCAATCTGAACTTTTTCTGGGAATCCGGCATTTCAAATGGATTCGTTTGATCACGCAACCTTTTCTTCCAATTCTCATGAAGTTTCCAATTAAAAAAAATATTTTTCAAGTCATGTATATTATTGAGCAATGTTTTACCTGATATGTACTCGTGAATTTTTTACGATTTCTGTGAGCTACAGATCCCTTAAAGAGGTCCAGAATTGCGACTTTCCTGTGAGCATATGGAAAGTTACACATTCGCATACATATGAAAGCAGAATACCACCATTAGTCACAACTTTGCTTATAGTTCTCTAACCTAACCGAAAACCTAAACAATTTGTAGGTAATATACTGGAATGTGTCAAATTTCCATGGCCATACGGCTGGTTTAAATAAAAGCGAATACAGTGACATGAATAACATTCACATCTAGGATCGATGTTTTACTTTCAGACTTTGAATATTCATGGTACATACTTCCTTTTTTTCTTTATGATGAGTAAGTTTGAAATTGGCAACATGAGAAATGGTATCACTATAATAGAAGTGATTATAAGCGGAACGATACAAAAGTAATCAAGTTCAAAATGTATCCATTTTCCGAAATGAGAAATGAAACTAAATAGTTATTACTACTTTTATGTCACATGGAAAACCTTGCTATGCTAACTGACGAGAAAATAACTCTAACCCCAAAAATTTGTATCTGTTATACAGAGTGGAATGTGTCAAAATTCCATGGCCACCAGACTGGTTTGAATAAAAGCAAATGCATTATACGTGACATGCATATATGACACAATTCTAGCCTAGGCTCGATGTTCTACTTTTCAACGTCGATCTTTCAAGGTACACCCTTTCTTCCCTTTTTTATTTATCTTTATGATGCCCCTCCGACTATTATCTCTTCACCAAACGCCATAAAAACTAACGGTTCAGGGGGCACAGACGACAGAAGCTGTGATAGTTCTAAATATCGACCGTTTTTTCTCATTATCATCCCTCGGTGGTATCCCGCAGGGGGAGGGTTGTGTCCGTTGGAAGAAGAACCGATTACGGGACAGAGTTAGGCCGTAATTTGCCGCTATCGTAGGCCTGTCTGGTGTGTGTCTGATACGTTACGCGTTCTGGACGGATGATGGGAAAGGGGCACATTAATTGGGGGACGTAGGAGGATCTGGCTGCAGCCGCGATGGTCTGCCGATGGTTTTTAGGTCTGCAGGGCCGGTGCAGTGCGTGGGGTAGAAATAGGACTTCAGCAATTGGCCGCTCAATGAGAGGAGATGTTAGAATAGATAGACAGGACCTTTCGTTCTATATCAAACACTTCATACCCGAAATTTCGTTTCGAGGACCGAATTTTTCTGTCCTAATACTACCTGTATGTAAGATATTTAATCAACATCATTTTCTATACATATACAGTTGGCCTATTTGTTTTTTGGAGAACTAGAGAATATTTCGTTCTGAAATTTTAGGTGGAGCCTTGAGGGTGAAGGAACTCTTCGCCTAAAATATTTTCTAGTCGACAGTGTTGCCACATCTATATCAAACACATCTATATTTTTATTTATGTATCGATTCAATGTTGAATTCGCAGTAAAACCTACTAAAAAACATTTTCTGCCATGCACATATTCTTGAATTTTTGACATCTACATTGCAACTATGGAAATGCAATATCTCGATTATTTTCTATGTGAACGGAACCAAACTCAGCAGTTTCATAGTAGATAATCCATGCATTCCTGTGGTATACTCAGTAATTTGATAGATCGTGAGGTTCTTCGAATATTTTGATCCGAAAATAAAGAACTCGAAATTGAAATTTCAAATTTTTCAAATGGCAACTGCGTATTTATTTTATATAATATAGGAATCATAGGGAATTCTATTTTATTTCAATACTTCCTGTAAAAACTTGTAATTCCATCCGAATATGTGAACTTTTTATCGTTTTAGTATGTACCGGTAATTCCTGGAATTTTGAACCACTCATGAGTTTTTAGGGGCATATTTTTCACACGTTAATGAATACGTATTGGTGATTTGTATCCGAAATTTTCATAATTCAAAATAATAATGTAATGAACATTTGATTGAAGATATGTTTTGCAGGAAAAAGAAGTAAATTAAATCAAAGAATCACTCAAAAACTTCAAGATATAGATATGGTGAAGTTAATACATAAATAGACAGAATGCCAGGATGAACTGTAAAAGTAATTTCGTAATATACAGATATTCTTTTTGAACTAACAAAGTAGAGAGTACTTTTTAATATAAGTAGCCATTCCACAGAGCTGAAAAGATAGAATGAGAAATTATTTTTTAGAACAGAAGTTCAATGCAATGGTTTATTGTTTCTTCATGCAAAAAGGTTTAGATCAGAAAACGTAAGTGAAAATATGATATATAATAGTAGATGATACTATCAATCGATAAAAATCATTAAATATCAAACTCGTACTCGAGAATTTGGAATTGGTCTCGTCAACGTTCTAAGAACTTAAAAAGAATGTACTATGAGCACCTACACATTAAAAATCTAATTAATAACCAACAATGAAAGACGTCAACCGAAAACTAATTTCTGTCCAACTGAATGATGAGTTCTAGCATTTAATTCGGTCTATTTGCAATATTAGTCCGAATTACTTGCCAAAGGAGGTGAACTCGATGGAGGAAATATCATCCAGAGAATCCACAGACAGCTTTTTCGCCCTCTTTGGGCTTATCAATATAAAGATACTGCTCTGAAAGATATGAAGCACTTTAGGGCTACTTTTTTTCATTATGGCGTATTGATTCTGGTTCTATAACAGAAACGAAGCCATCTCTTAGAATCCAAACAAATAACGAAGTATCGAGATATGTTGTCATTTTTGTCGTTCGGAAGGAAGGTAGACTGCATTTATTCAACCTTCACTCGAATAAGTTTTTTATCCTTCATAACTCACATTTCTTTATATCTACGGAATATTCCCTCCGATACATATTATAATATCTGCACGAGCGTCTGGAACCAGCCAGCAAAAAGAAAGCACGCCCAACCTCTTTCGCTGAACCGGTCCTGTCGCCAGATAGACAAACATACACCTGCAGCCGGTCGCGGCCAGCCAGGGGAGCAGAGTTCTGTGTGTACGACGCGCGAGCCAGACTGCTGCCAGACAGCGCCAAGGACGTCGTCGCTGCCGATCACGTAGCCCGTCTGGCCGGTAGAGGGCGGAACAGGCGACGAACGCTCTAAAGCCTTGTTCGCACTACGCTAGTAGTTTAGTCGAGGAGCTAAAAATTTAGTCACTAAACGTGTGTGAACACCAAGAATTTAGTCGGGTAGATTAGTGTGTAGTTTAGTCGAGTCGATCCATTTGGTTCTATTTTATCGGGCGAGTAGAGTCCCCCACCACGCGATACTCTTCACTCGCTCACGGACTAGATAGGTCCGAACCGATCAGTTTATTCGAGTTCATTAGTAATATCATTTGCCGCGGTATGTCGTTTCGCTGGGCGTAAGAAATCACTTCAGAGTTCGTGCGTTGCGAGTTGTTCATCGTACAAAGCGCTACTCACTTGTGAACTTAACTCGAACAAAGTGCGAACGATTGGATGGAGAGTAGCTACTAAATTTCTAGCGGCTCGACTAAACTACTAGCGTAGTGCGAACAAGGCTTTAGGGCCCCCTAGACACGGCTACAAGTTTTCCGTTCTCGTTCTTTCGGATTGCGCCGGGCCTAAAAAATTCGTGACGAAGTGTTTGGACGTGTCGTCCCGCGAACGCTGTAATAATTTGTCTCGGCTCAAAACAAGATTTTGTATCGAGACGCGGGAGTGAAAGGGTTGCCGGCGCCCGACACCTTGATTCAATCGGCTTGTTGAGACTGGAGAAAAATTTGTAGTTTTGTTATGTGGAATATTCAATTCATACACGGAAATCAATGGTAGTAATAGTAGCATAGCCACCGAAACATCCCTATCTATTCAGATTGTTTGTATCGTAAATAAATAGATACATACACATATGATACAGATGCGACACATTATTTTAGCCTTAGCTATCTGATAGCTATCATTAGAAAGTAGTGAAACTGACCCTCATGACACCAATTGCTGCCAAGTCACTGATAGCTATCTGGGTAAACACCCAGAAGCTTCAGAAAAACCCCAAATGTAGTATCTAGGAGTTCTAGATTCTGAGATACAAGGTGTTTTTACCATGTTAAACTGATAGCTATCTGACAGGTTTCGTTAAAATGAATTCATCTGTATTTCTCACATAGAATCATAGAAATACTTATAGGTTTTCAATATGAAATATACTTCTTTAAATTTTTTTCCGGAAACGATTCATTTTATCGACACTGAACAAGAGTACCTTTTCTTTAGCTGAATGTTCAAAGTATCCAAATTTTTATTTTTTTAGCACCTTATCATACAGGGTGTTGAAAATGTAAGCATTAAAATGTACAACCCAGTCCGCCCCTGGAAAACTGAACAAGCTAATTGAAATTTGAGTGCAGTGATTTGAGTGGTCCTTAATACTATTAATCATATCAAATTTTCATCAAATTATATCGAGTAGTTTAAAACTTATTCCACTAAAATGAATTTCCAGTGGCATCATTCAGGAGGTCGTATCTTCGTAGGGAGGGCCGCTAGGAAAAAAATTATGGTTACATGTCATCTTCATTTTTTATGTTCTATCTGAATCGGGGAGATTTCCCACATTTTCCGGGACTTTCCATATAATGAATATATTAATTCCAATGATAGCTTTCTAGCTGATATCAATGAAATTAATATATCTGTATCATTAAAATTGAATCCTGAAAGTTTTTAGTTGTAATGAATTCAGATGAATTTATATCAGCGATATTTGTCAGATAGCTATCAGTAACTTTGTAGCGAGTGGTGAGACAGGTCCTCATGGCACCACTTGCTGCGAAGTTACTGATAGCTATCTAGCAGATATCGCCGATATAAATTCATCTGCATTTATTACAACTAAATACCTTTAGGTTTTCAATATGGAATTCATAAATTTCATGAAAAGCAAATTATATTTTCCCGCGTGAAAAATCTGGAAGGCTTCAATTTCATATCTGCTGGATAGTTATCAGTAACTTATCAGGAAGTGGTGAGAAAGGCTCTCAGCCCTATCTGACTGATATTGTTGTACGTTCATCTGCATTTATTACATCGAAATACTTTCAGGTTTTCAATATGAAATTCATAAATTCATGAAAAGCAAATTATATTTTCCCGCCGAAAAAATTTGGAAGGCTTCAATTTCATATCTGCTGGATAGTTATCAGTAACTTATCAGGAAGTGGTGAGAAAGGCTCTTAGCCCTATCTGACTGATATTGTTGAAATACATTCATCTGCATTTATTACATCGAAATACTTTCAGATTTTCAATATAAAATATCATGAATTACATAGAGAGAAAAGAATATTTTCCAGAATGATATCTGCTTAAAAGGTATCAGTTAATTATCAGTGGTTAAAAAAAGGGACCTTAGCATTTGATATGGTGGACAAGGAGTATACATACTATGAAATCATCTACCGAACATTTCAGTTATATGTACTTTCAAATGAAAATATTTTCTGTTCATCAATTGAAAAAAAATACTCTTCTTTTTTGTGTTGACCGAAGAATAATTTGTTCGTAGGAATATGCAGATTCCACTTTTTGCACGAAAAGAGATGTTCATTATTATACCACTTCATAATATACTAAGGTTCAACTTCGTTCAGCGCATTCCCTGAATAATATATTATTCTCGCTGTTACACACCACGCGTTTTTACCATATTCTCGGAAAGTGTTCATAAAGAATTCGCAGAACCCTTTTGGGCTTAAATGGAACAGTCTTTTTTCACTCGAAGCGTTTCACAAAGAACGTAAACTAGTTTATGGAACATTTTTGCAGCTTCTCTGCTGTACAGGGTATCCCATTTTGGCACTTTTACGGGATATCTCGTTATTTTTAACGTTAGCGGGATGCGGTTTTTTCGCGACAGTGTGCTACTTTTTTGTGAAACTGAAGATGGCGCAATCAGTTTTTGCATAGCTCTTTAGTTTTTGCTCTACAGGGCGGAAATGAAAAGTATCACTTTTTAATCACCCTCCCGTATCTCAGTTGTGCTTAAACTTGGAGAAATGGTTGAAACTCATTCCTATAGATTTTTTTTCCGTATAATCCAGTGGCGTATCCAGTTTTTCAATTAAACTTTCCGTTTTTGAGTTATTGAGCAAACATACGTTTTTTAAATTGGACACCCTGTATATTATTTTTATTCTTATGAAGCACAATCTCAGCTTTTCAAAAACATATTATTTTATGCATTTATTTTCAAAACCACACTCAGAATCAAGATTTTGTAATTAAATTGTCAATAACCAAGTAGTAGGCTATGACTGTTTATAAAAAACAATAAATGTCAATATTTCGTTAGAAATCGAAAATAATGTTAACATAATATCTAGATCACAAACAAGCATGTCATATTTCTCGTAATTTTCGTAAGCAGCCGTAATGAGAAAACTTAAAACTGAATCATTAATATGATTAATAAATAATAAACTGAGAGAACTGTAAACTTTTAAACCAACCGACAAAGCTTTGACATTTTTTTTGTTTTTAAAAAATAGTCATAGAGCCCTACTACTTACTAGTTATTCACAATTGAATTACAAAATCTTGAATTCTGAGCTTGGTTTTGAAAATAATGCATAAAATAATATTTTTGAAAAGCTGAGATTGTGCTTCATAAGAATAAAAAATAAATACAGGGTGTCCAATTTAAAAAACGTATGTTTTGCTCAATAACTCAAAAACGGAAAGTTTAATTGAAAAACTGACTACGCCACGGATTATACGGAAAAAAATCTATAGGAATGAGTTTCAACCATTTCTCCAAGTTTAAGCACAACTGAGATACGGGAGGTGATTAAAAAGTGATACTTTTCATTTCCGCCCTGTAGAGCAAAAACTAAGAGAGCTATGCAAGAACTGATTGCGCCATCTTTAGTTTCACAAAAAGTAGCACACTGTCGCGAAAACCGCATCCCGCTAACGTTAAAATAACGGAGATATCCCGTAAAAGTGCCCAAAATGGGATACCCTGTACATCGCAGAAACTGGTTATAGGGCGACATGAAAATATGAGGAGGTAACAGATGACTGAGTCCACTTTCTCGTTTTTTCCAGAAAAATTATATTGAACCATGTTATTGATGTTATTTGATCCACGGTCTGTCTCGGCATGAGGGAATAAATTCTCGGAAAATGCCAGGAGAATTGGATAGAGTGTATTTTCAGTAACAAGAATGATTTTTCCCCTCCTTTATGAATATTTTCGAGATGATGAGGTACAAAAATGATTCCATATACGATCGAAGGAAATCTTGCATATGAAAGTAAAGAAGAAATTCTCATTCCTAATTGTGTTCAAATGATTTTTTTTTTGCGATTTTTGTTATCGACTATTCACGAACTAGGAGTTTTTCATTCAAACTCTTTCTCTATCTACAGCTCTTTCAGGAGAAAAAAACGATGAAAATTACGAAATTCATAGTAGGTACTCAAACACTCGACTAACAGTTATATCGAGAAGTCACCTAGTGGAATAATTTAAAAATTGGAAATATGCATTTGATGTAATTTTTGTTGAATGCACCAATTTCGTTTTGAAAAAACAGCTTAATAGACTGAACAATTTATTGCAGACAAAAAAGTTCATTATATATGATTTATTGTAAACCTGATACATGGTCGTTTTCCCTTCGGTTTTATAAATCTAAGCACGTGATACAATAGAAGACTGTTTATTTTTCGATGGGGGTATGATACATGTATATGTGTAGGAAAGTTATCCATAAATATGATAACGAAAGGTCTATGCATCATAGGACAAAGTTCCCGTCTCCGTCTATAGATTAGATTGATGTTATTCATTAGTCTCATTTTTATTCTACTATCGACATTCTTAGGGTAATTCAATTTTGTTTTCGCTGAGACGCATCAAATACGTATGTCGATCAAGGTTACCAAAATATTCCAGAAAAACAGAGAATAAGTATATAGCACAGTTTATTGGCCATTAAGAGAATTCTGTGGAAATTGAGCTCTCTTCAAAACAAATATCTTCAGAAGATTTGAATGAATTTTCAGATGTTCATTGAGAATATATAATAATATACTGGGTTGGGAGAAAGATCTCAATAAAGTTAATATCATTTGAATCGTCGATTCAGAAGAAATGTGGAAATACACGAATTGATTTTGAATTAAAGTTTTGAATCGGCGACTCAGAAGAAATTCTGCGATACGTGAATTGATTTTGAATAAAACTCATTTTTTTGTAACAAAATTGAATATTTTTCTTCAACTCCTCAGCAGAAACCCCATCACTTTACTTTTTTTCAAAAGCAAACATATGTCGTATGCAAGCTAGTTGAAAAGATCGTGACAGATGAAATCTTACTATACTAATTTCTACTATTTTACTTATTTGGTTATTGGTAAATGAGAAGAAACTTTTTATTTGCGAGACGCTTGGGCAATGAGGTACAATTGAATGATCACTAAGATACCCCGACTTAACCCCTTTAGATTAAGATTATTTTCTTTGAAGGTGTCTCAAAGAAAAAGTTTATCAAAACAGGACAGCCAATATTGAGGATCTGCAAAATAAGATTACAGTGGAAATAAATAACGTACCAGCTGAGAAAATTCGAAATTCAATAAACGAGTTTAATCATCGCATTTTATGCATCTACTAGGTACTTTAAATTCACTCGTAGATATAGCACTCAATTTTATATGTGGCTAACATATAAAATTGTTTTTATTTTATCTTTTTTCCTGATTACCATATAAGAAAAATATAATAAAATTTGGTCTGATTCCTTCTCTCAAGAGCTTTTTAACGAGCTTACACACGAAATGTATTGAGATTGGAAAAAAGTTAGGTAATGTCGAGGGCGATGTTGCAGCTACGAATTGAAGAAAAATATTTCATTCAATTGCCAAAAAGTTGATGATTCAATTCAAAATCAACTCACGAGTATCAGCTTTTTTTCAAGTAATTAATTTTTGAATTTGTGTCTGGGTCATTGTCTATCAAAGTATTTGTAACTATATGGAGTCTTATGCCGACAGATTTATACATGGCACCATTACGTCTACAATACATTATTTGAGATCATTTTCAGGTCAAAATTAGGACTTTCGGACAGAATCCAAGTGCGAACGATATCATTAAATCAGAAAAATTTAAGGAAAACTCTGAGCAGGAGCTTTTGAGCGCTCGTTCTTTGGTGGAGCAATAAGACTATGTATCACCTAAAAACTTTATATGAGATTTGAAATTGATCCCAATTAGATAAATGCAGTATCTCAGTACAATCGGAATTTTATTCTGAAAATCATTGAAAAATGGAAAATGTAAGAAAGAAACAATTACAAAAATTAAATTCTAGGGTTCTATATAGTATTTAGTTTAGTATAATAGTTCTCATTCTAAAAAAAAATTCCACTCGAATCAGATATTCTGTTATGGAAATATGAAGATTCTTCCTTCAATATTCCAAGTGAATTTTCTATGGTTCTGTTAACACTATGGTCACGAAATTTTGGATGAACATTCAGAATATCGCTTGACTAAGGGGTGTTATGCAGACAGATTTATACATGGCACCATTGCGTCTACAATAAGTACATTATTTAACATCATTTTCAGCTCGAAACTAGGACTTTCGGACAGAATACAAGCGCTAACAAGTAACAATATCATCAAATTAAAAAATGGTGAAACAGTTCCTGTATGTGGAAGCTATCAAGAAGGAGCACAACAGACTATTAATACTTTCATTTCATTCACTTCTTACGTTACGTCGAAAAAAATGAGAGTAGACTAGATTGCATAAAAACGCGGGCCGGCCATACCAAAACAGAACGGTTTTTGAACTTTGAATTTCGAAACGATCCTAAATTTATATCTGAACTCATTCTGAATTAGACTTGTTTATCTAGTGAGATGCTTGTGGTGGCAGCCTTGGTTTTTTGAATGAGCAGATAATGTTTATCTCTAGCGCTTCGAGGAATTATGTACCAGACAAAATAAAGATAAAGAGTCGGACGATCAAAACACATCGTCTGCACAATAAGAGGTTGGAATTCGAAAATAATTTTTATTGTTGTATGATCACTCACGACTTGGAGATAAAAATTAGTCTGATTTTGACGCAAACTGAAGGGAAATTTTATCGATACTGATGGGTTATGGGTAGGAAATATTTTATAACAATCACTTTTAGAAGCTTGCAGTTATATAGGGAAATTTAATTTATTCCTGTATTGAAATAGTTATTCGATCAACTAAATCATTAATGACAGCGATTTATTATCGCTCTGCTCACGTTTAATAGTTCAAAACCATTAATCGCTGGATTAATGAACCAGCTCATTACAAGAGTTTTTTGTCGTACGCATTATGAATTGAGTATAAATTTTTGATCTTGATTTGGGCCTTATTGATCAATTTTTCCTATAATTTTAACCCATCCTTACTTTTTAGGTCGAAGGAAAAACTTATTATTATTATTGTTGAAACTTTAGATTATCCCGATATAGCGAAATAAGTAATTATTGAAATGCATAATGAAGGTTTTCGAAAAACTTGAGCGTTCGATAAAATCGTTCATTTGGATTCCTGTTAACGATTTAGAGCAAAAATTGATTGAAAAAGAAATAAATGAGCTGAGTACAACTCAACTTGCTATAAGGTAATTGTGTTTATAATTTTAATTCACTTCAAGTTGCAATCTGTTGATTCATGCAAGTAAACTTATACCAGGTATTGAAAAACTATTGAAGTTTCAATAGTATTTTGGGAGCTGATTGAAAAATCTCAGAATAAGTAAATATTTAATAGGAAAATTGGTCTGCAAACGTTTTGGCGGTTTTCAATGTAACTACTACCGCAGCCAAATACGATCCTCGATACCTAAGGTATATTTTCAGTTTTCGTACGTCTTGTTTACTGAACTTGCGAACTCCAAACTTTGAATGTTTTTCAATCTGTTCATTGGAAAATTCATAGCTGGCATCGAACATTTGTTATTCATATAACATTCACGTACTTTGATTGAGTATTCAGCATCTGAGTCGAGTTGTTTACTTTCCTTCACTTTGTTTTTCGGAAAAGGTTGTTACATCTTTATTTGACATGCCACTACTACTACTTTCGCCAGTAGTGAATATTTTGAAAACCGAAAATCGTTGATATCTCTAGTATAGCTCATGTTAGTTTATATGAAACTTTACCCTTAACTTGAGGTCCAAAATTAGCTCCCAAAATACTGGAACGTTGATTTTCAACACCCGATATGACAAAAGAACAACAAGGTGAATCTCACCATCCTACAAACAAAATTATACTGAAATCGAAGAGGAAACGATAGCAGAGAAGACAGAAAAGTGCACCGAAACAATGCATAAAATAAGTCGAAATCAGGAAAAGAATCAGCCGAAACGTTGAACAAATGATCCAGTTACCTTATCAACACATCAACCCAATCAAAAATTCTTTCACGTGCCTCGAAAAATGCATCTCAAAACGCTCATTTCAGCGAAACACAGATCAACAAACATAAACCGCCGATACACCCGATCACATGTTTACTACGCGACTATACGCACTGACGCCAAACACCGTGCAAATAACAAATGTTGAAAATACCTTATTGTTAATCGTAATCTTCTGTCTCATGACAGCAAGGCACTTGCGAGACACCCGCTTTAGGAAACCCCTTTGCGAGCACTTCGCGGTGAGAAATCGACAACTGTCATTAAGCACCACGCGCACGCTGCTCTGCGATCAAGTATGCTGAAAGGCGACTGATCGCGCGGAGGCCCGACCTGAACTGGCTGAACTGAACCTGAGCACGGAGCGAAACGAAGCACTAAGCACACGGCCGACAGACGCATGCCGACTACGATTGTTAGGAGAATAGTGACGCGACTATAGCGGTGTCAAGTGTAGTGCCGCGGACGTCTAGACAGAAGACTATCGCTCCCCGCACGGCTTGCTCTGATAACACGGTCGTCCCTGAGTGATGCACACCGTGTTGTAAATCCCCATATGGCCCACTTAGAATTTCCATTCGATTCGGCTTGCACGGTCGCGATTAAATACATAGGTGGATCGTAAATTCGTCTGTGCAATCTGAGGTTTTTGGTTTATAGCAGTCCGTTGGATTGGAGGAATTGGACCTGCTGAAATTTGAACAGTTAAAATTTCATTGTTTGATCGAGATTTTATTAGATTTTTATAACGGCAATTAATCTTTAATTTTAATCTGGGTTCCCGGCCACTCGGGAATCGAAGGAAACGACGAGAGGCCAATACACTCGCCAAAGAGGGCGCACAAATGTCACTCTTTGGCCCAGAACCCTTCTGTGGTATATCTAAATGTACCTATAAGAAGGAGTTTCTGGAGAAGGAGAAAGCCGAGAGGGAAAAGCTCTGGCGGAATCTCCCAGGGATGGATCATTCCACTGAGTTCCTTCGGAACTTCGAGACAGCGGGATCCAAAAAGATATCTGGATCTTGGTAAGAAGCAATTGCACCTCCTCACTGGCTTTCTTACAGGACATTGTCGCCTTATTAAGCACCTGTTGAGGATGGGATTGTCGGACACTGACGAGTGTAGGTTCTGTGGGGAGGAAGGAAGAAACCCCCATTCACCTAGTCACGGAATGCCTTGGCATTACGAGCCTGAGGAGGAAATGCCTTGGACAAGAAACTTGTAAGAGTGAGGAACTAGCCTCGTTGAAGTCTTCTCAGTTACTAGATTTCATTAGATCTCTGGAAATGGAAGGCGAGCTGTAAAGGTTTTTTTTTTGGCCAGAACAGCTCTGTAAGGGGCACAATAGACCTTAAGGTCGCAGTGGACTGTAACCCCTCTGTAAACTATCAACTATCAACGGCAATTATAAGGTGATTTTAACGGTTTGGCGCTTGTTTGACAGTTTGCTAACATTGGGTGAAAAAACCAATGTCACAATATGTTTGTTCTCACAAACAAATCACAATGTTGTGACATAGTGATCTATTCTGCTATTAAAGCACTGTACTTTTATGCCATCGACTCAATGCTATCACGGGTGTGCTGGAGAAAACTCAATGGAGTAGGCAAGAGGTACTAGGTCCTTGAGTTTGAGCTCCTGGTCACTCAGAAATCAAAGGAAAGAAGAGGACAAGACAAAAGCCAGAAAGGGCACCACGAACGCCACTTACTGGCTCAGAACCTTTCTGTTCACCTATAGAAAGAGTTTCTGGAGAAGGCAGAATCTGGAAGATAAGCATTCTGGAGGAATCTTCCAAGAATTAATTATTCCAAAGTTCCTTGCAAAATCTTAAAAAGTATTTAGATGGCAGCAGGAATAAGTTAAGTATCCTCCATTTTTGCCTCAGGAAGCATAGATGAGAATTGGCTCAACAGAAACTGAAGAGTGTAGATTATGTTTGGAAGAGGGAGGAAACTCCTGTTCACTTAATCACAGAATGCCCCACTATTGCGAGCCTGCACAAAGAATGTCTTTGACAGGCTAATTATTATTAAAAAACGCGGATCTAGCATTCTAGCCTCCTGAACACAATACACCATGCAACGTCTTGCATGCCTACGCTAATCATTTTCTTTTTGAAACGCCACTGGTGATCATAGAACCTACATTGACAGACTGACATCTTTATGTCAGAGAATATCTCGCTTCCATGATGTTCAATATGCGTTATGAAATTTTCTCGATTTCCTTTTCTGGCTTTCTTCTGAAGGAGAAAGCATCTATCGTAAACAATTTATATCTGAAGTCATCCATTGACGCGTGTAAATTTGAGGAATTGTTGTTGGCGAGATAAATGGTTTTTATTCTGGCTGTTTGGGCTGTACCACATTCTTTGGGTTCGACCCCAATTTTGCCTTGGATACAGTTTAACCCTGGACCATAATTTTTGGCTGCAGCTTAACTTTGGGCTGAAATACAATCGTTGGCCAGAGCTGAATAGTTTTTGGTTGAAACAAACATCTACCTGCGACTACTACATTTTTTTTATTTGCTTGAAAGTTAACTTGAAAAAGAGTTGGGAAGCAAACCTGAAGTTTATTGAAGCCGAATTGAGAGCTTATCCAGTTACCGAGAACATCAGGCACCACGGGAGACAAGATAGTGCATTGGAAACAGAACCATCATTCGAACCTTTCTTTTTAAGATGGGTAGTTATAAGTTTGTGTAGCTTATGGGATTGTGATTCAAACTGTAAATATAGATTTGTATATCTTCTTTATAATATATTGTTGTTAAACCTGACTGGAAAATTTTGTTGCTGGGGTAATCAAGCCTCCCCTGAGAAACTAGTCTTAGAATCTCTTGCTCGAATACCCATCAGGTAAAAGTGCACGTAACAACCTAAGGGTCGCAAAACAGAGGGTCGGGGAATGTGTCAAAAATGTCATTTCCCAATGGGAATTAAATACACCAGAATTCGATAAAAACCAGAGTAGTGTCAGTGCAACATGGAGCATCAAATGGAAAACGATATAACATACAGGGTGTTTCATCATAAACTGGACAAACATATATTTTCGTGTAGAGGACATCGAGAGAATCATTTTTGCCTTATACAATATATACCGTTTTCGAAGCATAAGCGAGATACAGGGTGTCAAACGTCATTTTTGAGTAAGATTCTTATGTGTGTGGTCAGTTATGTTTAATAGTTGAAGTAACGGTTTTTGGTCAAATCTCAGTATTTTTGGGTCCTCTATTCAGAAAAGTTGACGAACTCCGAAAAAATTTTTACAAAATGGCGGAAGACCAGCAATGTTCCTAAAAAAATTCGGTGATACTTAGTTGGGACTCGAACCGACGTAGGTACTAAATAGGGAAATGGCACTGTTCTAAAGATAATAATATTCGTTGCCAGGCAACGGTAGTTCGTAGTTCATAGAGTTTGACTACTGGCTAAATTATATTCACTAAAATTCGAAAACTAGTCAAACTCTATGATCTACGAACTACCGTTGCCTTGCAACGAATATAAATATCCTTAGAACAGTGCCATTTCCCTATTCAATACCTACGTCGGTTCGAGTCCCAACTAAGTTTCACTGAATTTTTTTTTTATAAATTCATCTAGAATGTTTGGACATGTCAATAATTTAATTATTTTGACTCTAGAATTCAAAACAAATTTTCTTTCATTATTTCAGAGGTCTGAACGAAATATTTGAATGCCTGTAGTAACGAAACCGTTCGATATTTTTCAATTCTGTTTTCATATTCGTGATTGATAATTCAAGAAGTACCATTGTACAAAATTTCTTCCATTTCGAGTGGAATTTTTTCATTGCTGTAGACATGTAAAAAAAAATTTGTGTCCGATTTTTGAAGAAATTTTTTCACAGAAATTCTCAGAAAATTGTGTTTATTCAGAAAATAAAAGTTAATTTGACAACCGCAAAAAAAATTTGGAACATTGCTGGTCTTCCGCCATTTTGTAAAAAATTTTTCGGAGTTCGTCAACTTTTCTGAATAGAGGACCCAAAAATACTGATATTTGACCAAAAACCGTTACTTCAACTATTAAACATAACTGACCACACACATAAGAATCTTACTCAAAAATGACGTTTGACATCTCGCTTATGCTTCGAAAACGGGATATATTGTATAAGGCAAAAATGATTCTCTCGATGTCCTCTACATGAAAATATATGTTTGTCCAGTTTATGATGAAACACCCTGTATATTCTGCCAAAACTATGGCTCGCTGTTTCTCTAGGAACAATTCTACAAAAACTGTTGCAAGGTCCATGTGATGGATCATAAATTGGTTTTTTTCTCAGAGTAAAAAGTGAGCCTAGAGGTACCTTCACGCCTTTGTTATGCAGCCAAGTAGAATCTGTTTATGCACGCGAACAATATTCCGGCGTTGCGTACTCGTGCCGTATGTTTATATGGCATTGGGGATATTGGGATAATTGGTCTACCGCTCCCCTACTCTGATACTAACAGCTTGCGCCTGTTACAGACAATTCTGTCAGTTTGGCAACATCGTCTGTTAGTGTTTAGTTTCTTGATGCGATGTGGTAACATTTCCATTTCGATTCGTCGTTCATGAATTGAATTATTTTACTGATTTGGTGGCAGTTTATTGTTGCTTGAGAGTACTGCGGTTATTAGAGCTAAGGAAAAATTACGAAAATGTTGTATTTCATTCAGGAATTGAGGAAATAAAAATCTAACCAATTGTTTACTTCACCCAAGTGCGGCAGTTAAATGCTTTGAATCTCACTCTAAAGCCGGCCATAGACATCGTTATTTTTCATCCGTTTTCCTAGCCGCGGTTCGAACCGTCGAGTCGTATCGCCGAATTGTTTTGCCCACACACTTCGGTAAATCTGCCAGTTAGTTTGCTGTCGTTCGCGATTTAGCACGTCATGAAGATGAAATATCTCTTAGCAGTGGCGGCCGCAGTTTCGGTTCTGAGTAAAAAGGAAAAAAGAAACGAGACTTATACTACGTTAATGGCAAATAACCGCTGATTCTTGACGAAATCCCCACACTCAGTCGGTATGGCACGACAACCGATGGACCGTCGTTCCAAAAATCAAGCATCGGCAGATATTTGGACCGACGATACGTACTGACGGGTTTTCGCCACACACATCGGTTTTCGGCGCTTTGGTCGGGACGGTTCTTATCGCCGCGATACGAACGGATGAAAAATAACGATGTCTATGGCCGGCTTCACCGACAATTCTGTCAGTTTGGCAACATCTGTTGATTGATGCGACGTGTTTACTTTTTCATTTCGATTTGACGTTTATGAATTGAATTTTTTGCTGATTTAGTGGCAGTTTATTGTTGCTTAAGACTATTGCGGTTATTAGAGCTATGGCAAAATCACGAAAACGTTTTATTTTATTCAGGAATTGAAGAAATTTAAATCTTACCAAATGTTTACTTCACTCCAGTGCAACTTTCCATCTCACTCTAATGCTTGGTTGATTACAATGCAGTACTATTCACGCGTAAGACCATCTCTATGTTTATTTCTTACTATGAGGTGTTTTGGGAATCCCTATTCCAAATCAATCCATCAAAGTATCCGTTTCTGATTCCGACCATACTGTATACCACCATCCCATTCAATCAGAATCTATAAAACGTTTTATTTCAGGTACTGCGGCATCTAAAAATAGAGCTTGAACATACGCCGATACTCGGAATCGATTGAGCGTCATCCGGAATGCCTCCCTGATCCGATACGATGGATTCCCAAATCGCAGCATCGCATTTCAACCGCGCATAAAATATGCATGCACACACACATACACACATGTTGATTCCCATCTTTCATTCAAATCAGCGAGTGTGAGCAGGGACACCGATGAATAGTTTGTCTGAATTGGTGCTTCTGATTCTGTGACGATAAAAGTTGAGGACAGTTGGGGAAGCGTGAAAAAGGATACAGTTTATCGTTTACGATATTTGCGGGCAGGCCCCGTATTCTCGACAAGTGATCTTTCAATGCGTATACAGGGTAGCTGAGAGGATGAAGAGATGGCTCTTTTTCTTCTGTTGTGGTTCTCTTAAGAATAATATCGTTTTACGTCGACACGGAAAAAACACACAATTCCGAAGATTTTACAAGTTTGTCTGAAGAAGGTCTTATATAGACACCAAAACGTTACATTATCCTTTAAATTTTTTTATTTATACTGTGAGGCAACAATTTTTTTTTCAATATCAATTTAGTGCATAGTGCATAGATTTTCGCAGGACCATTTCATCTTAATTGAATTTTTTTTAATTATTTCTGTTTCAGAGAGTAGGAGTGAAAACCTATAGCGTTTGTTAGAAATGCAGAATCCTCTCATATTATATTTCAATCGATATCTGGAAAATAATATTCACTGTCCCAGTGCTAACGTTCTACTGAAACGAGAGCTCGTATATTGCTTCGACCAAATGTCTGTAATTTTCGAATTTTGGGCCGAAAATGATCAAACGGTAAGATTCGACTCCTTGATGACAAATCTGTGGTCAAACTCAATTATATCCGGCCGTTAGCACGATAATTTTCGAAGAGATTGTCCTGGAGACTTGAAAACTTTCAGGGTGAGTTCGGTTTCCAAATGCTTTGGTTAAGTTCGTTAACCAGCTAAATCATACTAGGTGTTCCATAAAATATAGCCATTCAAAATTTTTGTTCCTCAATATCTCCGATAAAACGAAACCAATCGAAATGAAATGTTGCGGCCAAATGTAAGTTGCTCCTTATAAGCCTCATGCATAATATTGTGGCCATAGGGTTAACAGAACCATATAGAAAGTTATAATAAGGCCCAAGAAGTATTTGGATTTCAGTAAGAAGTCAGAAGTTACGCCTACTCACTGTCTTTCTAACAGGACTTTGTCGCCCTAAAGAGCATATTATGAGAATTGGCTTAACAGAAACTGACAAGTGTAGATTCTGCGAGGAAATAGTGGAAAGTCCTGTTCACTTAATAACAGAATGCCTCGCCACCGCGAACCTGCGCGAAGAATGTATTGAACAAGATAATTCTAGGAGAAACGCAGATTTATCCTGCTTGAAACCCTCTCAGATAATGGGGTCCATTGGAGGTCTGGAACTGGAGGCAAGCTGTAGCGTAGCAGGAAAACAGCACTGATGAAGACACAAAGGCCTATGAGGTCACAGTTGAATGTAACCTCCTAAACAACCGACAATCTATGACAGATGCAATTTCGAAGGGAATAATTCGTTTCAAATGCACTGGAGGATCGCTTTCTTGTTATAAGCTTGTTTTTCAGAAACATTTCCTGTGATGATGAATCAGAGACAATGTATTTCATCCACTCCCCACTATACATTTCGTCATTTTGACATAAGTTTGTCACGTTTTTTATCATTATTCCTAAATCGAATTCGATATTGAGAATGAAATACCACTGTTTGAATCTATGGGGCATGATTACCCTTCAGTAGGAGCCTGCCTGTAGAGGTTTTAGAAGAACAGAAGATTCGAAAAATCATCACTTGGGCAGACCTGGTTTAAAACACCCTCCTGGCTCGCGAGCAAAAATGAAGTATTTTTTATCTGAATATTGAAGTTACCTATTTATTCGAATAGTTTTAGGTTTCAGTTTTGTAAAAACGGAGAGATAGGGTTTTTTCTACTGAGGTTTTTCCTGAGTTCTGTTTCATGTATCTAATGTATTTTGTTAGCTCTCAATTCAAAAGAATAAATATATATTTCGACAATTCAAATATTTCCAAAAAATGTTTCACTCACCTCGATGTCCATTTCACCAACCCATTTCGTTTCAATCGACGTCGAAATATTGAATGTGGACCGGTCTGTAGCTCTTGAATGAAACAGGCGCGACGGATTGTTGAAATCCGCATTAAAACAAATAAACTGATACATGAACCCGATACACCGCAGACAGAAAATATACAATGGGGTTATTGTTTGTTATTGCACGAAAACGTCTGGAATTCTGAATTTATTAATATCTAAAAATGTGACTGACTCGGAATTTCATGGATCCCATGCTTGTATATTATGGCTGCCACATCGGGTCTGGTGTTATGAACGGGGAAAACGAATATTTTTACGGTATCGTACACATGTCAACTTTTCGTGCTACGATCATAGTTGATGTAGTTTTCGAGCGAACAGCGGTTCAATTTTGAAATTGAACAATTTTCGTTCCATTCACTTTAGGAAAATTTCAGTAGTAAACACTTCTGTAATCCTTTCTATTTTTCAACCGTTTTTCTCATATACTAAAAAAGAAAAGGACCGAGTTCAGAACTCTTTACGAGTATTTTAGAATGAGCAGCTTTCAAGAGTAGTCTTAGCTTACAGGACGATTCATTTATCTTGAAACCATAATGGTGAGTTTGATGAAGAATGAAATGCAACCAATATCATTTCCTTATCACATTTGTTGTAAATTTCACGAAAAAAGGGGCTATCTTGTGTGATTTGAAAGAATTTGAGAAAAGCCCTGAGCAGGAGCTTTTGAAGGTTCGTTCATTGGTTGAGCAATACTTCAAAATCTCAATCTCAAGTCTATACTTGAGATTGATACCAAATATATAAATACAGAATCGCAGAATTATATTCTGGAAATTATTCAAAAAATTAAAATATTTGAAAAATGGATAATTAGAGAAAATTTAATACTATGGTACTGATGATCAAATCCTCTTGAAATCTTTCATGAACATTCAGTATATCAGTCTTTATTCACAAAATAAATGTAACTCGAATTGGATGTCCTGTTATGGAAATACATATATGGATTCTTCTTTTCAATATTCCAATCGAATTTTCTTTGATTTTGTGTACATTATGTCGACAAAATGTTGCATGAGGCTTATTATGAGTATCTTGCATGTGGATGCAACATTTCATTTCGTTTCGTCTGAGATATTGAGGAACAAAAATTTTTAAAAACCATGTTTTATGGAACACCCTGTTCGATTTGGCTGGCTAACGAACTTAACCGAGGCAATTGGGAACAAAACTAACCCTGAAAATCTCAAGTCTCAAGGAGAATCTCTTCGAAAGATATCGTGCTAACGCACGACCCCACGAACAGAATTGAATTTGACCACGGATTCGTCATCAGGGAGTCCAACCTTATCGTTTGAAACATTTTAGACTTAAAATTCGAAAATTTCAGACATTTGGGCAAAACGATATAGCACTCGTTTAAGAGGATCGAATTATCTGAATCATATGATTATTTTTTTTAAATATTGATTTTACATACATTTTTTATTTATATTTATTTGATTTTTTTAATAATTACCAAAATATTATTTTGATCTTGCTAAGATTCTGCATTCAAAGCTGTAGGGATCTGCTCAAAGGAGAGAACATATTAACCATTATATTTTTACATGCTTTATGTACGTAATAGAAGACAAGTCTAAATTCAGCACCCTTGGTGACCATCATGATTATGAGAAGAGACATAGAAACACCTTATGTATTCAAAATCACAGCATCAACAGGACTCAGGTTAGCACAAATTACATGTTCGCAAAGCTCTACAACAAACTCCCAAGCTAAATGAAGACATTGCCGAGAAGCAGGCTGCGAAAGACTTTGAGGAATATTTTGCTTGAAATCAGTTGAGGAATTTTTCGCACATATGTTTTGTGTTTTGAACATATTGAATATTTATTTTGTCTTTGTATTGATTCAAATTGTATTCGTTTTTTATTGTGACAAACCATGTAAGTGTTTATTTGATGGTAAAAAGATATACTACTACTATACTCCTTTACTATTATACTCTCAATTCTCAAGCCTTATTACTCACCAATGAAGGAGCGCTCAAAAGCATATATGCCCAGGGATTTTCTTAAATTTCTTATCGAATGAATTACTGACTTATGATCACTATCTACCTAGTTTTTCTGTGTTTTTTATTTGAATTGAAAGTTCTAGAAGTTAATGATGTATTTTACTAATCTACTACAACTCGAAATATACACTTTTCCTCACGAAATTTTGGCTAATTTTTGGATTATATAGGGTAATCAAAACACAGATAATAAGTTTTCTTCGTACAATCAAAGACAACTAGAATGTCGATCGCTGACGTTATTGATTTGAATGGTGGATCACGATTATGATTTATCCATGTCTCGTAGTGTATAAGCTGAAGCAGCACAATAAGTGGAGCAAATGATTGTTTATTGGGAAAGTAGAACTAGAGTCCAGTAACCTCAGACATAAAAGGATTATTGTGCTGAAACGTTGCATTGTTAGCCGTAAAGAGTATTGAAATATTTATTATTTCATTATACAGACGTGTGCACATTGAAAAAATCTAGCATACGCCAGAAAAATACAAGCGAGACCAAGAAACAGGACCTATGAAGAAACAACACTGAGCTAACTTATGGTGTAATAATATCTAATTGCGTAAATTCGACCAAAGATGTTGTGAAAAACTGATGGCACTAAAAGAGAACCATATTGAAAAAGAGTCTTGAATTTTTTTTTCATTTTTAGACAATAGTGTCGAATGATGCAACAAATCACTTCCGAATAATGGTAAACATCACATTAAAGATTGGTTATTGTTATTGGCCAAAATCGTAATCATTTATCGAAAAAATTTCCAAAAAAACATTGTTGAAGTCATCAATACCATAATTTCCTCTAAATTATGGAAAGAAATCGAAAAGAATGGTTGTTCGCATCAACAAACGCACCCATATGAAAACAACGATAATGAAAGTAAAAACATCATCGTAAAGTTTTCCCCTAACCATCAAAAATGTCCACCGTTGTCAAAACGAAAATAAGCAATGTAGGTCCGTCATTTATCGAAGAAACATTAGATTAGGAAAAATGTTTGCCATCATCAGTACATACAACTTTCAATGACTTAATGTACTCTGGAACCGCAATATCACTCAAAAACATACAAAGACTATGTCGGGAAATAAACGAGAGTTTCACAAGAAAGAATAACTCAACTGTCACATTTTCGAAAATGTATGCTCTATTCTCGAATGACTTCCCAAATCAATCGAAAGAAATCAGAAATAACCATAATTTGTATGAACCCACCCACATGAAAACGATAATGAAGATAAGAACATTATCGTAAAGCTCTACCCTAATCATCGAAGGCATACTAAGATGTCCACCCTCAACAAAAATAAGCAAATTAAGTTCTTTATTATCGAAGGAACATTACTTGACGGAAAATGTTTGCCATCATCTCTTAATGACTTGAGGTACTTTAGAATCGCAATATCACTCAACAACTACAAAAACATTTTCGGGAAATAAACGAGAGTTTCACAAGAAAAAATAATTCAACTGTCACATTTTCGAGAATTTACGCTCCATTCTCGAAGTCGTTTCCAAAAAAGCATTGTTAAAATAATCAATACCATATTTTCCACAGAATAATCGAAAGCAATAGGAAATAATGGTAATGATAATGAGGTTAAGAACATTATCGTAAGTAAAGCTCTCCCCTTACTTCAGAAGACAGGCTAAAGTGTCCGCCGGTCCAAAACCAAAAACGAGTCACGTCAGTTCGTAATTTATCGTAGAAAATGTTTGCCATTATCCATGCAGACAACTCTTAATGACTAGATGTACTCTAGAACAGCAATATCACACAATAACAAACAAAGAGTATGTCGGGAAATGAACGAGAGAATGCAGCTGTCACATTTTCAAAAATTTACACTCCACTCCAGCGTGAATTTCCAAAGAAACACTGTTGAAGTCATCAATACCATAATTTCTTCTGAATAATCGAAAGCAATAGTAATTTGCCTCAACCAACACACCCACATGAAAACAATGAAAATGAAGGTGAGATATCATTATCGTAAAGCTGTCCCCTAACTAGAAGGACAGACTAAGATGTCCATCGTTCCCGAAACAAAAATAAGCAATGTAGGTTCGTTGTTTGTCGAAGAATCCTCAATTTAGGGAAAATGTTTACCTTCATCAGTGCAGACAGAGCCGGACCGTGGGCGTGGCGAGGGAGGCATTTGCCACGGGCGCAAACGACCTAGGGGCGCAAAATATGAACTAGGATATATTCCGTTTTAAATAAAGGTTGACTACAAGCACCATATTTCAAAGTGGCTTATTTACCAGTTAACAGAATTGAGAAACACGTAGTAAACGAACGCTTCCAAAGCGGAACAAAATCCTAGACAATTATACAATTCATTACCTTTTAAGAAATATGGGAGATTATTGTCATTAAAAAAGTTCTTCAAAATAAAGGGTTTTTCCAAAAAAAGGTGTTATTTTGAAAAGCTCTTTATTTCGGTAGATGTCACGTTTGAAGCTGTCACTTTTTGACATTTGACAAGTAGAAATAACGCCATTAATGAAAATTGAACGATGCACGCTTCAAGAACGTATTGAAATCATTGAAATTCACTATAAAAATGGTGACATTGTGGCAGAGACGATTCGTAAAACTCGAACATTTTTGGGTCGTCGTGAAGCACCTTGTCGGACCGCAATACAGAAATTTCGTCGCTCAAGAACAGCCGAAAAAATAGCTGCTGCCGCCGAAAGTGTTGAAGAAAACCCATGTTTGTCCATCCCTCGTCGTTCTTTGGAATTAGGCATTCCTCAAACGTCATTACACCGTATTTTGCATGAAGATTTGGGTTTTGAGGCTTATAAAATTCAGTTAACACAAGAGCTCAAGCCGGCAGATCATCAACAACGTCGTGTATTTGCTGATTGGGTCGTTGAAATGCATGAAAATGATGCGGAATTCCATCGAAAAATCATCTTGAGTGATGAGGCCCATTTCCTCCTCGGTGGCTTCGTCAACAAGCAAAATTGTCGCATCTGGGGCTCGGAAAACCCAAGAGTTATTGTTGAAAAGCCTCTCTATCCTCAACGTGTGACTGTTTGGTGCGGTTTATGGTCCAGCAGAGTCATTGGACTTTACTTTTCGGAAAATGAGGCTGGAGCAACAGTTACAGTGAATGGATTGAGCTATCGAGAGATGATCAATGATTTTTTTATGGCCGGAATTGGATAGTACTGATTTGGACAACGTTTACTTTCGAAAAGACGGCGCTACGTGCCACACAAGCAACGAAACCACTGATCTTTCGCGGGGAAAGTGTCCGGACCGTGTTATCTCTCGAAGAGATGATCACAATTGGCCACCGAGATCTTGTTATTTAACACCTTGCGACTTCTCCCTTTGGAGCCATGTGAAAGAGAAAGTCTACGCCAATAGCCCAGCGTCGATTCAAGACCTCAACGATGGATTTCGTGAGGCTATCGAGGACATAGGGCAGCTACTTTGCGATTTGGTTATGGAAATTTTTATTAAAAGGATATGGCCCTGTAAGCGTGGTCGTGGTGGTCATTTGCTTTATGTTATTTTCCACTATTAACGGCATAGCTTCTTCTTCATAATGAAATAAACATCCGATCATTTATATTGGAAAATGACATTTTTCTTTGAATATCAAAATAACACCTTTTATTGGTAAACCTCCTATAATCAATAAATGTCAAATATAAAAAACATGTATTTATTGAAAAATGAATTTCTTCAAGGGCGCATTTTAAAAGTTTGCCACAGGCGCTAGAATCCTAGTTCCGGCTCTGAGTGCAGATAACTGTGAATTACTTGAGGTATTCTAGAACCTTATTATTACGATTTGGCATTTACATAACTTACAGAAAATGAATCTGACCAACACCATCTGGGAGAAATCCTCACGATTACCTTTCCCTTGGCTATTTCCGTGAAACTTTCGTCTTCTTAGAATTCTGAACATTGTTTATTGAAATTGAAAAACGCTGTATTACGTTCATCAACCCCAAAGAAGACTATAGCGAGAAATAAACAAGAGTTTATTATATAGCTGTCACATTCACAAGAATTTACACTTTAACCTGAAATGAATGCCCAAAAAACATTGTTAAAGTCAGCAATACCACAGTTTTTCCTGAATTATCGAATGGAATCGAAAAGAATCGTTGTTCGCACCCACCCACATGAAAACATCGATAATCGAAGGTAGGTAGATGTCCACCGTTCCCAAAACAAAAATAACTAATGTAAGTTCATTATTTATCGAAGGAAAAATATTTGCTTCAATTAGTGCAGACAGGTCTGAATGACATGAGGTACTCTGGAACCGTAATAGGGTGAGAGGTTCAGTTTTTGACAACCCGATAGTGATTGACACTGTGTACGTATATACCGATTGTAACTATCGGTGCTATCTAGAGTTTTTGATCTGTCTTCACATATTTCAGAATGATATATTTTCATTTGGGCTAAGTTCAATTTCCTCAGGTTATCACTCTGAAAACACCATCATTAGATATTTGGCGCGAGAGTTTGTAGTAGTCTCAATTAGTGGAGATATTATAGTTTACTTAAGATAGGGACTTCACATAATTGCGCATATTTTTTTCGATTTCGTTCGGTTTCATATTCTTAAGAAGTTTTCTACAGTTTGGAAGGTTCCGATGAATATTTAATTGATGTAAGTAAACCCTTCAATAATAATTTATATATTAAGGTTTAACCATATGGCAAAACTGTGTCACTAATATTACATCGAACAGAGATTGATATAAATCAATGAGGGATTACTTATACCAATTAAATATTTCTCGGAACCTTCCCAACAGAAAAAAACTTCCAACGACCATGAAACATAACAAATCGGAAAATATACGCAATTATGTGCATCCTTAGAGAAACTCTAACATATACACTTATTGACAATACTGCAAAATCTCGAGCCAAATATCTGAATATGGCGTTTTCAGATGATGAAAACTGAGAAATATTCAATCGATATTTATTGAAAGTTTGAAGGTAATACCAAAATATCAACATAGTAATGATAACCATCCCTATTGTTTTTAAGATAAAGAAAAATGACAAACAAAAAATTCTTTGCCTTTAAGGAGGCTAACCTAACAAATTTTTGAAACATAGATAAATTGAAAATTGTAATCATCGAAATGAATACAATCTTCAATTTATAGGCTCACAGAACCTTCTTCATGCGGACTGGGATGATTTATTCAAGATGTTGTCAATGAGGGAAGAGACAGCCCGGTTTCGTCAGTGTCCCATATCCCTCAGAGACAACATCCTATTGAAAAACTTCTACATTTAAGACCACTTGTAAGTCTCTATCGAGTATTATCCTACAGATGGTGATATCTAGTACTGAGTAGTGTCAAAAATTGGGTGTTTCCATCACTCGGAGAAACTTGCATGAAGGCCCTGATGTAGGACCACTGCTAACATCTCAAAAAGTGAAGAGGAAGTAATCAGTGCTTTCAGCATGCGATCTGTGATGATTGAACTTCTCATTTTGACACTACTCACTACTAGATGTCACCATCTGTAGGATAATACTCGATAGAGTCTTACAAGTGGTCTTAAATGTAGAAGTTTTTCAATAGACGTTGCCTCTGTGGGATATGGGACACTGACGAGGCCTAATAAGGTCGAAACGGTCTGTCTCTTCCCTCATTGACAACATCTTGAATAAATCATCCCAGTCCGCATGAAGAAGGTTCTGTGAGCCTATAAATTGAAGATTGTTTCATTTCGATGATTACTATTTTCAATTTATCTATGTTTCAAAAAAAAAACATCCCTATTGTTGCTGTAAAATTAGGCACCAAATTCGCTTACTGAATGTATCCATGCACTTAAGATGTCAAGCACTATAGCTTTTACCCTATTACGATGTGGCATTCAACTGATGGAAAATAATCTGACCAACGCCATCTAGAAGCCTTCATCTGTATATTATTCTAAATATTGGTTATGGTTATGGAAACGCTGTATTACGATTATGTCTTTGTTATGGTTATTGGAAACGCTGTATTACGATTATGTCTTTGTTTCACTTCAAAAATCAATTCAGTTGTCACATTCTCAAGAATTGATACTCTACTTTCGTATGACTTTTCAAAGCAACATTGTCAAAGTCATCAACACCATAGTTTAACCTTAATAGGCGCAAGAAATTGAAAAGAATCGTTGTTCGCATCAACAAACCCACCCACATGAAAATATCGATAACGAAGGTGAGAACATTATCGTAAAGCTTTCCCCTAACCATCGAATAAAGACTTAGATGTCCACCGTTCCCGAAACAAAAATAAGCAATGTAAGTTCGTTATTTATCGAAGAAACATCGAGTTAGGGAAAATGTTTGCTTTTATCCACGGATAAAAGCAAAGTGACGCGATTAATATTGTTCGACCGTTGACGGAATTGATGTTTGTGTATCTGTCCGCCCCCGTCGGCTGTGACACCCACGCATTTTGATGTTTCAATATTGAATTACTACACGTGCTCTGGTGCAGCATGCACTTCCGCCAATTGATGACCGTTCGTGAAAACCGCATTCAGTAATAATTGTTCTCGAAGTTCAGGAGAATAGTAAATATAATTGTGGTGGAAATAAATAATGGATGTTTTTTTAACTGCATGAGTTTGGATGATCTGTCAATTGTCAAACTGTTCACATTTCCATTCAGTAAGTTTTGGCTATTCATCACAATTAACAAGAAAACGCTGCCAAATTGTGAAAATTTACGAAAATAATGAATCTGTTGGCTACTTAAAAGAGTGCTATATCGCTTTGGATATCGATTGAATTATAATCTGGGAGGATTCTGCATTTCTAAAAAACTTTATAGGTTTTCACTCCCAGTCTCTGAAAAAAAATGATTTGAAAATTTCAATTTAGATGGAGTGCTTCTGCGAAAACCTTTGCACTTATTTGTCAGGAGCAAATTGGTTCCGAAAAAAATTGTTGCCTAACAGTAAAAAAAGGAAATAAATGAACAGGATAATGTAACGTTTCGGAGTTTATATCAGATACCTTCTTCGTTTTGGACGAATGTATTCAATTTTGGTATTTTGATCCGAAAATGGTCTAATACGATTTTCTGAGACGAATCCGTGGTCAAATTCAATTCTGTCCGTCCGGCCGTTAGCACGATTACTTCCGAAGGACTTAAGTATTTTCAGGATGAGTTCGATTCCTAAATGTCATGATTAAGTTCGTTAATAAGCCAAATCGTACAGGATGTTCCATAAAATATGACCATTCAAAATTTTTCTTTCTCAATATCTCAGACAAAACGAAACCAATCGAAATGAAATTTTGCGGCCAGGTGCAATACGCTCATAATAAGCTTCATGCAAATTTTGTGACCTTGGTGTAAACAGCACCATATAAAATTCAATTGGAATAGTGAAAAGAAGAATCTTTATATGTATTTCTATAACAAGATATCCGATTGGGGTGAAATTTATTTTGTGAACGGAGATTTATAGACTGAACGGTCATGCAAAATTTGAAGAGGATCGCATCCTCTGAACCATAAAATTAAATTTTTTCATTATTGATTTCTTAGAATTTCAAATTTTTGAATTATTTCCATAATATGGTTTCGATCAAGTTGAAATTTGGCATTCACATAACTGGCATAAATCTCAAGTCCTTCACAAGATTTTGAGGTGATAGCAGTATTGCTCTACCAATGAACGAGCGCTCAAAAGCACCTGCTCAAGGCTTTTCTTAATTTTTTTTATTTTCATTTCAAGCATGAATTTTACACCCGGGCTATTTATTGCTGCCTAAATCTACACACAATACTACACAATATTCGTAGGTCTGTAAATATTTCTTTGAACATCTGAGATTGTGAAATATCATCACTTGAAATGCCAGACACAAATTTCATTACTAGAAAATTTGGGTAATTCGAAATCAATTGACCGGTTTAAGCGTTTTCCTTGATTGAGGAAATATTTATTTTCTACGACCGTGCTTTTTTACCCACTTTCCCGATCTTATTTTAGTTAAGAAAGTGTCACTTTGCCGCACTAGTGCAGGAAAGTAGAAGATCGCTACCTACTAAACTAAGGCCTACCTAACCCAGAACGTTACATACGTCACAGTTTTAGACGATCCTCGGCAACGTTTCTAGCAGATTCAGGCGAAGGGATAACTAACATAAAACGTCTTGAAGGGTGAAAGTCAACTGCTGTTGCTGGGAGCTATTTGGAGGACTCCGTAGAACAGAAGAAAACTACCTCGAATGAAATTCATCCATGTACTGGCAACTTGCAACCTACTAGTGTTACTCTTAACAGCCAGTTACCACCAACTAACTACTTCTGGCGCATTTGCATAATGCAACAACTTGTGTTGTCAACATTAATTTAATAATAAATAGTGGATTTTCATGGAATGTTTTGTATGTTGTGAATTCAATGTGCTTTTTGAATGTTCCTAATTCATGCGTAAAGTGTCTTTCCCGCTCTTGACTGCTTCGCGTCGTTCGGGTCAACAGCAGTCGCGTACGGGATAGTATCACTTCCCGCACTAGTTGGGAAAATAACTATTTCAATTCAGACTTTTGTCCAATCCTGTATAGCTATTCCAGTACATTCTACGAATGGATGGTTTCATAGACCGTGTTATTGATTTCCACACCAATATTGCAATACTGCAAGACCAACCGGTTGTACGGCGGAACGTAGTAATTTACAATTAAATATTAAATTCCGCGTTGACGATCAGAGTAATCGATTGAAATCTATGTTGGAATGACATTTTGATTTCAATGTAGCCAGTTGATTTGAGGATTTGATGGATTCAGCGATGGTTGATGAATGATTTCATCGCGATTGAGGGACAATTTATTCCCTATATTGCGACAGAACTTCGAATATCTGGATTCCCTTGTATACAGGGGGTAGTGAATGTCACAACTTCATAGGGTGATTCTGGATGACAAAATAATTAGATTAAGATGTACAAATTTCGTCCGCAAATGTTTCGTTTTCCGTAATGGCGCGTGTTGAAGTTTTACTTAAAAACTGATTATTTATTCATTATTGAATTTTTTGGTTCAGATGATGCGATTCTGCATTCACAAAATAAATTTCACTCGAATCGGATATCTTTTTACGTAAATATAAAGATTATTCTTTTCAATTTCCAATTGAATTTTTTTATGGTTATGTTGACACTGTGGCCACAAAACGCATGAGGCTTGTTATAGCATCTTGCGCATGTGACCGCAAAACTTTATTTCGATCAGTTTGTTTGGTCTGAGATATTGAGGCACAAAAAATTCGAATGGCCATATTTTAAGGTACACCCTGTACGATTTGGGTGGTTAACGCATTCAACCGCGGCATTTGGGAACCGAACTCATCCTAAAATCTCAAGTCTCTAGGACGATCCTTTCAATCCGTTATCATGCTCAAGAACGCACGGACGACCACACGGACAGAATTGAATTTTACTACGGATCAGGTAGTCGAACCCTATCGTTTGAGACCATTTTCGGCTAAAAATTCTAAAATTACAGATATTTGGCCAAAACGATTATCACTCGTTTGAGTAGAACTACCGCTCTGGATCAAGTACAGACAAATTCAAGTGAAAAAGTGATGAAACATTGGGTTCACAGAATGCAGTACGTAAGTATAGTCCGTTCACGAAAGGTTGAGCCGTCGGTTGGCCATGGAAATGTGGCATATTCCACTGTGTATATTGAAATTTTAGGTTATGTTGTTGAATTTCTTGTCAGATTGATACGCAATGTTGTCAATATTGCATAGATTTCTCCGATAACTAGCAAGCTCGTCGGACGAGGACGGGTACATTCAGCTACGTTGACTTTATTTTACGTTATGACAGCATATACTACCAACTTCAGATAAATAAACAAACGCCTACTATGAGCTCAAACTTTCGTGAACGGACTATATGAGTCTTTTGATGGATGTCATTTTCCACGTACATAATTTCATCTTTCAAATGAAATAGAATTAAAATTTGGAGTTTCACTAAATTATGTTGTTCTTTCATTTTCAATTAATATCATCTCCATTGGAAAACACATTATATAGGATTGTTTCAACGAATCAAAATGTGGACGGGTATGTTACGCATTCAGAAAAACTTACTGAATGATTCATCATGATTCCGTATCTATCGAAATACGTTTCACGCTTGAAACTTGTGATTTATGTTCCGCACTGTTGAAAGGTTATCTTATCCTCAGGATATTATATTTTTCTATAATACTAGATGATAACCTTCCATTTGAGATGAGACTCTGACTAATAATATGCAGATGTTCAAGACGATGTTTTGTCTGAAATTCAACGAAGAATAGCATAATTCAGTTTGTTATCAGACCACCGCTACTATCCTATGAAGAGATAAGTCTTTGATTCCGGATTCCGCTTAAAAATGAACGTTTAATTTTCCGAATGGAAGATTCAACAATGAAATAAAGCAGAGAAATAATTAATCGGGTATGAAATAAATTTTTTCCTAACAAGTGCGGAAATTGATACTTTCCCGCACTGCCGTTGACCCGAACGATGCGTAGCGGAGTTCTGGCAAGCAGTCAAGGGGGGGAAAGACACTTTACGCATGAATTAGGAACCTTATTTTTTTCAACGACCGCATAAAGATTCAAAAAGCACATTGAAAATATATATTTTATTTCAACATACAAAACATTTCATGAAAATCCACTATTTATTATTAATATTAATGTTGAAAACACAATTTGTTGCATTCTACAAATGCGTCAGAATAGCCGGTCCAGAGTAGTTAGTTGGTGATAACTAGCTGTTAAGAGTAACACTTGTGGATTGCAAAGTGCATAAAGATGACGGAGACGGCATCGGTTGTAAGTTGCCAGTACATGAAAGAATTTTTTTCGAGAGATTCCCGAACTAGTGCGGAAAAGTGACACTTTCTAAAGAATGAGTGCGGGAAAGTGGGTTAAAATGCACGGTCGTAGAAAAAATACTTTTCAATGTTTCAGGAAATAATATGATAATTTGTTCACATTTGTCGATGTTTCTTCATGAAATATGAGAGAAAAATTTTCTATATATTCTGAGAAAAAAGATGTAAGACAGGGTGCAGTTTTCATTTCTTTACATTCACAATTACGTACCTACTTAGGAAATTCACAACCATTTATAGAGGGTGTTTCTTTAGCTATCAAAAAAAGTACAAACTTCAATAATCCCTTCATGCAATCAAAAACTATGGCCGGAAAACCGAACAGGTAATAGACTTTTAGCTGCCTCTGTAGAGTAATCGAAGCTGATCTGAATGACTCGAAAAAGTCTATTACTTTTTCGTTTTTCCGGCCATAGTTTTTAATTGCATGAAGGAATTATTGAGGTATGTTCCTTTTTGAACAGCTGAAGAAACACATATTATATATGGTTATGAATTTCCCTAGTAGGTACGTAATTGGAAATGAAAAGAAATGAGAATTGTACCCTGTTGTACATCTTTTTCCTCAGAATATACAATAAAAATTTTCCTCTCATGTTTCATAAAAAAACTTCGAAAAATGTGAACGAAATTATTATATTATTCCCTGAAACATTGAAAAGTATTTTTCATACCCGATTAAAATTTTCTCTGCTTTATTTTGCTGTTGAGTCTTCTATTTGGAAAAATTAACGTTCATTCTTAAGCGAAATCCGGAATCAAGGACTTATCTCTTCATAGGATAGTAGCGGTGGTCTGATAACAAACTGAATTGTGCTATTCTTCGTTGAATTACAGACAAAACATCGTCTTGAACATTTGCATATAATTAGTCAGACAGAGTCTTATCTCAAATGGAAAATTATCATCCCAGCTAAATGAACAGGAAAGTTTTCACATTTATACACCGAGTTCATAAAATTTTTTTCGAGTAATTCTCAATTCTATCATCAAGATTATATGAGAAAAATAGGTCAGGTCATTCATGACTCTGTATGTATATCTAAAGTTATCTGAATTTTTAGTGGATATTTTTTCGCAAGGAATGAGGATCACCCCTTTGCCTTGAAAAAATATTGATTGAATATTCAAGTAGTTTCCACAAAATCAATTATTTTCGACGAAGAAGCTGTTAATTTCAGAAAAACTGAAAAATCGCTATATTTTCGAAACCATAGATTTCGGATCATGCTTCCCTCGACGTAATTAGCTGCAAATCACATCTATATGTATATTCCCTTCGAAGGATCACGTCGAATTACCAAACACCCTGTATATCCCTCACCGGGATTCGAATCCAGAACAACAGGCTCCCCAGCTAGAAAATCAATTTTGTTCAAATTTTTCGTTTTTTACCGTTCTTGAATCGGTTCAGGACAAGTTCTGTTTTGTGTAATAACAAACTTAATATTTCAATGATACTGTCTGGCACAGATTATTCAAATGAGTAAACACTGAATCGTACGAAGGTATGTATGTCAAATTTCGTGAATACATTAATTATAGTATCATTGTTTATCAAGTCAACACACATGTTGTTTTCTTGGGTACTGTCAATTTATTAAAATTTTTCGATAAAAGATAGTCTATAGTGTCTAGACTTTAATCACGCTATATTTGAACCTATGAGAGTCATTGCGAAATCTAGGAGGAAATAATAAAAAGATTACTCATGTGTTGAATGGCGGGTACAGATAACCGACGTGTTATGATGATTTCCGTTCTTAAAGCAGTTAGTCGGCTAGACGTACTAATGCAATATTTATTCAGCGTCAACAAATTAGAGCAGCATGATGAAAAATAGTAATGATCCAATAACAGAAGCAGTTATACTAGACACCTAGTTGGTAGACGAAAAAGGCCGTCTATGACGCATATATTAGGCAGACAAGATTTTAAATTTCGTGCAGGCAAAAATATATAGAGAGGAAATTTTGTTGAGGGTTTCTCAAATTTTTCTCGATTTGGAAACCCTATATGGGTATTATATCTGCAAGAGGTATTCGATGATGTTGCATATTAAAAATATTCATTCATGAATTTATAATAGGGATGTTGACTCATGTTACGAATTCATATAAATTGAGGTTTTCCTCATAGAAGGAAATTTTCGCAATCCTAAAAAACCATTTTAGTGATCTTATTAATCTCGTTGAATTAATTAAAGCTGATTTAAATTATGTTATTTATTATCAACTATCACGTGACTGCGAACGCCAATCAGAGGTAATCCGTATAGTGACGTCAAACTATCCGTATTGTCATTGCAAATTCGAATGTTCGGTGCTCAGATCAAGAAAATACATTCATAGGCCGGGTTCCACAAAACTGCAATCACCTTAATTATTGAAATGTCATCATTTCTCTGCAATTTTCAGTTCATTTTTGACATAAACCATCGACTTACTTCAATATAAACGATTTGATTGCCAATCAAGCTTTGTGAAACCCACGGTGCTGTGACTTGAACCATAGTAAATATATAATATATCATATCTATGATTCGAACTTGCGAAGTTGAAAGCTGAAAGAGAACAGAATACCTAGTTCGTTACAAGAACGATAATCTACAATTTTCTTTATAATGGAGATAGGATTCATCAAGGGTAATAGTAGTAACTTAACGAAGATTGATTCCCTGATGGTCGCAAATGTCTTTGCTGAAAACAAAGATTTTTGTGCAGTGGAGCTTAAAAACGTAGAATTGTCTCTGTAAGTAGCAAACTTTTAACTCATATTTATTATTACAAATAAAAGAAACACCTCATTCAGCTTTTATAGTCCGACATATTCATTTTGAAGGCTTAAATTGAACTTTTCAACAAGGAATCAGGCAAAATCAGTTCGCTTTGACAGAAGTCAAAGTATGTTTACCATAGACAAACTGACAAACTAAAAATTTAGTTAGTCTATGATGTCTACCGACTATTGACGTAATCATCATAACGTGCCGTTTCCGCGGGAAAATTAATTCTCTTTTCTTTAACGTATTTTTTATTGGCAAATACTATATTTTTAAGAAAAAAGTAATATTTTCGTGTTTGTATAGGGTTTATCTACAAAATAAAATGAATTCCAAAAAATAGTCAACATCCCTATTCCCTAAATATCACAAAATTCCCAAAAATTGAATGTTTTCATTTTCATCAATATTCAACTCTTATTTGGAATTCTATTAAAATTTTGCATGAGGTTTATTATGATGAGCATCTTGCATGTGATCGCAAAATTTCAGTTTGATTGGTTTTAGTTTATCTGAGATATTGAGGAACAAGAATTTTGAATGGCCATATGTCATGGAATACCCTGTACGATTTGGCTGGTTAACGAACTTAACCGCGGCATTTAGGAACCCAACTCACGCTGAAAATCTCAAGTCTCTATAAAGGACGATCCCAGAATTGAATTTGACCATAAATTCGTCATCAGGGAGTCGAACCTTATCGTTTGAGACCATTTTCAGCTCAAAATTTGAAAATTACAGACATTCGAGCAAAACGATATAGCACTCGTTTAAGTTGAACGAGCGCTCAAAAATAGGAATAACCATTAGCTCTATTGATTCAGAATAGTCTGAAATTCATTATTTCATAATTATTAATTTCATGTATTCGCTAGTAGGTTAGCTTCTGCTATGGAGTTATGAATCTTCATTATAAAATCTTATAGTTACAGAGGATTTCAGATCATTCAATTACAACAAACATTTTGATCTCCTTGAATTGTAAACTTAAAGATTACACCACATTTTGAATAGCCATAAAACTGTTATTCATTTAAGGACGTACCTAATGAATAAGTTATACTAGTTTGTTCTTATTCCACCTAAGCTGTCAAATTTGCTTTCTTTCTGGATATTTAATTAAAGTATTCGGGATTGCAAACACAACTTATTGTACTCCTATCGGCAGATGTTGACAGCACATATGAAGGATCGTGAACAGTATGAGGGATGCAAAGTTTGCTCTCGAAACAACAAGCGCGGATCCAAGGGTAGGGGTTTCATAACCCCCCTCTGGACTGGACGAACCCTCAAATCTTGTGTTTGATAAAAAAATGTCCCAGCGATTGAAAAATGAAATTGAATTTGAGTGTTCCAATACATTTATTCTGGTTTCGTTTTTTCTAGTTGCTAATCATATTTAAGTAAATATTGGAGGGCAATTAGTTCCAATAATGAAAAGAATCTAAATTTTGGCAGAGTTTGTGTAAGACCTCTTCAGAATTTTATTTTTGGGCTGCTGATTTGCCTCCAAAAAATCAATTGGCGGATATGTAATTCCCTTGACCTGACCCCATCCGTTCTCGAGAGCTGGATCCGCCACTGAGAAACAACCTAAGCATCATGGCAAAAAAATAATATCGCGAACAATAAAAGTTATTGCCAAAATGGCGAATGCGCAGGGAAATAAATAATTGCTTCTGAGACACTGTAATCAGTTGATCAGTAGATAAAAATCAAGTAGGGAAACGAGTAAATCCTTCGAAAACTACCAAATAATATATAAAATTTTGTTCCATACCCAATAGAGCGCACTCAAGAAAATCCAGTCGAGTAGGTTGTCTTATATTCAAGTGATCAAAAGGTACAGAATCAGCCGAAATCACTCGATACTTAAGATCTTATTATCAACAATCTGCAGTTTCTTTGCAATCAAATACGCTTCTACATTTTGTTGCGTATCCCATGATAAAATTCTAGACATGAATTCTGAGAAACAGGATCAAGGTCTTCCCTATCTATCGACTGCAACATTATATCAGGTATATATAACAAATAAATATGATCCATATGTGTATTTTACGATTAATTTGATAAATTTTTTGTCTGGCATTTCTTGTTGATCTTTCCCAATTATTCGGCGAATGATAAGATTTTTATCGAACGATTTGTTAATTGAAACGCAATTTTTTGGTTAGTCACTAAGCGAATAAATGCCAGACGTCGTAGTCGACAAAGAATTGATAACGATCGAAATTTCCAGTTATGAAACGCAAAACGCATTAGCAAATCTTTTTTGAGGAAACTTGTGATAGAGAATGTTGATGAAATGACTGATATTTCAATACTTTGTCCAGCTGTCCGTCCAGCGGTTCCTAGAATTCTTCAATAAAAACTTCTGGATTAATTCGATTCGCAGAACCAAAACCAAAAAATCGAGAGGAAATCAAATGTAAGCACGGCATACACATATTATACAGGTGTCGGTAAACAATTCGAGGGACTTTTTGGGGATGATTTCTCATGAAAATAAGCAGGGGTAGTTAATAATTTTTTTTCGAGATCGACCTCCCTTCCAAGATACAGCCTTTGGAAAGCGATGACGAGTTGACATTTTTAATTTTTTTTACTGCTTCTTGAAAACACTGAGTCATGAAATTATACATATATGAAGCACTAGGTAGATGTTACTCACATAAATTTTTTAGATCTCATACATTATCATTAGGGGTTGAAAATGACAACAAAAATTGTTTTCGTGGTATCGATTTTCAAAGAATAAAATTATCTTATGGTTTTCCATTCATTCTGGAGAAAAAAATTCTCCTGCAACATTTAGAAACAGTCGATACATTTCTCGGAAAAGTAAAAACTTACAAGCAGTTTTGATCACTGGTTCATTCCATTTCATCGCATAAGTGAATTTCTGAAGGTTTAATTACTAATTCCGAAAGAAAATTATAGGTATCCGTAAATTTTAATTTCACAAATAGAACTTTCTTTCGATTAGTAAATCATAATTGACAAAACCAATTTCTATGAAACATAGGATGAAATGGAATGAACATAGGATGAAATGGAATGAACAGTGATCATAACTTCTTGTAAGTTTTCATTTTTTTCGAGAAAAGTATCGACTGTATTTGAATTTTACAGGAAACTTTTTTCTCCAGAATGGAATGGAAATATAAGATAATTTTATTTTTCGAAAATGCATCCCACGAAAACAAGTGTTGAAGGAAAATCATAAGGGGTTGTTATTTTCAACCCTTCATATGAAAGTTATGGTATAAAAAAAATGTGGACTAACACCTCCTTAATGAATCATATTATGGATAGTTTCATGACACAGTGTTTTTAGGACTCCTACAAAATTAAAAACTGTCAACTCGTCATCGCCTTCCACAGGCTGTATCTTGGAAGGGGGGTCGATTCCGAAAAAAGTTTATATGAACTACCCCTGCTTAATTCCATCGAGGAACCATCTCCCAAAGTCCTTCGCATTTGTTTACAGATACCCTGTATACGTCCGAGAAGTACCCATAGCAGCCGGATAAGGACAAGCAGTTTATATGAAATTAGTTGTCACAAGTTTTTTCATCGCAATTCAAATAAAATATGAAAATCTGCAGAGATAGTGTTTCTTCAGGGTTGCCAAACATTATTGCAAGCAAAACGCTTGAAAATAGTTTTTTTTCGACTCGCAGACTTCAAGGACTCACCTAAGGCTTGTCCTAGAATTTCGTCTGCTCCAAAAAAACCCTACCTTTCAGACTTCTTACGAAAATTACAATTGTTTTCAAATGATAATCGAAATTCAAAATGGAAAATAACAATTTGATAACAACAACAATTACATCCACCGTACTCCTATGTTCTAACACTCAAAACCATAGATAATAGTATACTCATAACTAACCAATAAACCATTGTACTTTCTTTCTAGGCTCTCTGGTACTCAATCGAATTCACTAGGACTTAAGATAACTATTGACAATAAACAAAATCTGTTCGTTTCATTGTTATTGGAAAAATTATTCATGGGAGAATTTTTCGACTTGAGATATTTACTGTGGCTTGAAATGTTAAGATATTTTCAAAATTCAAAAGTTTGTTTATTCACATGAAACACAAAATCTCCAGTTTCATTTCATTACTTTTTAGAGTTTGATCTTGAAAATATATGAATTTTAGTTAATATACGCTTTTATAACTTAACAACATCATACCTCTGACAAATTAAATTTCCCCGGTAAACGTAAAACGAACCAGAGCTCGAAGAGCTTTCGGAGAGTATGTTAAAATCTCTATAATCAAATTCAAAGTCTGCCTGCCATGTTTACAATTGGATTATTCATCCGCAAACACTGACGTATATGAAATTGCAATAGTCATACGTTGCACATACTAATGTATATTATCGTGTAACGTGTAATTAGGTAAACTCACGATGATATCACAGTCTACGACCTTGTCGACTGCGGTTTTAAACTGTCGTGTATGTTATATGTCATTGTGGAAACACAGCAGCGTATAGGAAGTGGAGTCTTACGCAAATTCAATGCAGCATGTGTTGCGAAATGCCAACATAATTCTAACTCAGGCGACTTCCCATATGAACTCTATTTCGTAATAGTAATTCGAACAATTATATTTCAAAGATCAGCTGAGTCGAATAGTGATTTAATTTAAAGCATATGGTTGTGTCAGTGCAAGAAACAGGTTCATTATGAATAGAAATAAAAAAATTTTAAGGCCTAGAAGACAGGGGTTGGGTCACTTATCTTTCAGATCACAAGTGTTGAATGTTTATTTTTGTCACTTTGGAAAATACTAAAGGGTTTTCCAATAAGAGGTGTTATTTTGAATGGCCCGCTACTTCGTAGATGTCATGATTGAAGCTGCCATTTTTTGACATTTGTCAAGTAGAAACTACGTCATCAATAAATAAAGAACGCATTGAAACCTTGTTGGACCGCAATAAAGAAATTGGTAGAAAAATTAGAGCTGTTGGGACAAGTTAGTGATGTGAAATATAAAACCCGTGCTGTCGCTCAAGAACAGCCGAGAATATTGCTACTTTAGTGTTGAAGATTGAATGGATTGCGCTATCGAGAGATGATTCATGATTTTTTATGGCCGAAATTGGATAGTATTGATCTGGACAGCGTTTACTTTCAACAGACGGCGCTACGTGGAAAAGTTTCCGGACCGTGTCGCTCGAAGAGGTGATCACAATTGGCCACAGAGATCTTGTGATTTAACACCTTGCGACTTCTTCCTTGGGGGCCACGTGAAGAGAGGTCAACGCCAAGAGCCCAGCGTCGATTTAAGACCCCATAGATGAAATTCGTGAGGCTATCGAGGACATAGGGCAGTCACTTTGCGATTTGGTTATGGAAATTTCATTAAAAGGATATGGTCCTGTAGCGCGGTCGTGGTGGTCATTTGCTGATGTTACTTTCCACTATTAACGGCGTGCGTAGCTTCTTCTTTATAAAAAATAAACATCCGATCATTTATATTGAAGATGGCATTTTTCTTTGAATATCAAAATAACACCTCTTATTGGAAAACCCTTTATCATAACGTGGTCTGTCAGATGTTCGAAACAAGTTTGACATGAACTTGAAGGTCTTGACGTTTTTTCAGATTAATTTTGAATTATAAGAATATGACTCAGATTTTTTGATTTCACAGTATTATTTTCAATTGATTGAATCCACCAATATGGGTCGAAATCTGTGCGAAATGTTTGCATGAAGAGTTTGCAAGTATCATCGGATAAAACTAAAAAAAATCCGAAACATACCGTATATACATATAGTATATCAATGTTAAAACACAAGTGGTGTCTTATGCAAATTCAATGCAGCATGCTGTTTTTATGTTGTTGAAAAATGCGAACTAACTCAAGGCGACTTCCAATATGAACTTTATTTCGTAGTAGGTATTCGAAATATTCTATTTGAAAGATCAGCTGAGTCGAATCGTGATTTATAGCACATGATCGTGTCATTGCTAGAAAAAATGTTTCATTATGGATAGAAATAAAAATTGTATATCAAAAGATTTATAACGGTTAGAAGAAGGCAGCATATGGGGTTTGGTTCGCTTATCTTTCCGATCACAAGTGTTGGAATGTTTATTATATTATGTCACTTTAAAAAATACTACGATAAGGTGGTCTCTCTGATGTTCGAAACAAGTTTGAGATAAACTTGAAGGTCTAGCAGTTTTTTCAGATTAATTTTGAATTAAAGGAATCTGACTGAACATTTTTATCCTACAGTAACATTTTCAATTGATTGAATCCACCAATACGTGTTTGAAAGTACAATTGAATAAAATTAAGAAAAAGCCCAAAGATGCGTGTATGTTGTATGTCATTGTGGAAAAACAGCAGAGTATGGAAACTGGAGTCTTACGCAAATTAAATGCAGCATGTTGTTGCGAAATGCGAACATAATTCTAACTCAAGGCGACTTCCCATATGAACTTTATTTCGTAATAGAGGTATTCGTGAAATTCTAATTGAAAGATCAGCTGAATCGAATCGTTATTAAGAGCATATGGTGATGTCAGCGCAAGAAACAAGTTCATCATGAATAGAAATAAAAATTGCATATCAAGAGATTTGTAACGCTTAGAAAAAGTGTTGCAAGTTCGAAGTTCTGAGTGCGGTTCCTGAAGACTCAAATAATATTTAAAATTTCATGGATAACCATTGAAAATTGCATGACTAAAGAGGAAAGCTAACTGTATAGTGTGATTTCTTTTTCAATAAGCTTTCCAGTCAGTGCACACACCAATAGTATATTATAGGTATTATAAGAATTGAAAGTGCATCTTTTTTTTACGAGCAATACTTGCAGTTGCGAGGCGTAGCCGAGCGAATGCAAAATTGCGAGTATAAAATAGGCACTTTTAGTCCGAATAATATATACTATTTTTTCTCCAACCAAGTCAAAATTACAATAAAATTGGTTTTAGTGAAAAATCGTTCATAATTTGGTTATGAATTTGAACACAGAATCATGACAGTGATTGTCAAGTAGACTTCAAATGCATTTACTTTTAATCCAAGGATTAAAAGTAGCGTTTTTAATCACTACCTTACTAGAACACAAGGCCATGAAACAGAATGACAGCGGTAGGAGGCTGAAGGGAATGAGTAGTCAATCATTTGTAGGTGACAGTTGATGTTTATTCACGTTTTTGCCAGTATTGTGAGTGTTTTTCGGGGTTTATTGCTTAAAATTCTATATTTGTTTTGGTATTACATCAGTTCTTAACAGGTAAGAAGAAGGCCTTTTTATATTTTTCTACTAGTTTATTTGTTTTACTTCTAGTTCATAAAAGTTCTGCTTTGCATGTTCTAGGTGGATTTTGGTTTTGGTTCGTTTTATGCTAATCTCGCTATTTTTTCCAGCTGAAATGCCATTTAATTGCTCTGTTTCCAAGTGCAGGGGCAATTGTACAGGAGGGCCAAAAGTAGCAGTCTTTGGGTTTCGCAAAGACGACCAACTTGAAAGGACTTGGTTAAACGCAATTGAAAGGAAGATTTCGTTCCCAGTAACAGCAGTAAGGTATTAGTTATTGCAAATTCAACTGGTTTGACTGAAACTCAGAAGTTACTTATTTCTAGGTTTGCGAACTACATTTCCAAATAGAATTTATAGAAAGATCTACAAGTTACACACATGATGTCACAGGTCAAAAAGTCGAAATTCCATTGAAGTTTCCTAGGTTGAAAATAGATTGAAAAAATGTTATTAATCAGCTGATCTTCTATTTATCTTTTACCATTTGTTGTAGAAGCGATACCAACGGAATTGCCAGGCTGTCCGTCCTACCTAAGCAGATCAGATGTTCATACCAGAGTATCTCCTCAATCCAAGCGATCTAAAGGAGAATGTCAAGATCTTGAGAAAGCCATTGCTGAGAGCATCAAATCCTGTTCAGAATATGATTCAGCAGTTATACTGAGAAAAACACTATTTTCACTATCCATCATATTTCTTTTTCCTCAATAAATATCTAAAATAACCACGAAATTGGCACTTGTGTTAACAACGATCCTACCTGCTAAGAAAAACATATTTTTTCTTTTCTGTTGCAAAAATATATCTCAATTGATCAATAATTTCGTGGAATGACATTGCGTAAATAAATACTGAATGGACTACCTATGGTGACGTCACTCGTTCTGTTTCATGGCCTTGTGTTCAAGTAAGGTAGTGTTTTAACCCTAGGATTAAAAGTGTTGCTAAGTAACGAGTGAGTTTTTGTACGGTAAGGAAATTTATGACTTTTGCACCTGAAAATAGTACAAAAATGTCAACATTTTTTGATGGTTGGAGAAAAATATATTTTTTGAGATTTTTATAATATGAGACTCCTATTTATTCCGAAAATTTCAATAACGTCAAATTGTAAATTCTAACCAGGATCTGAACTAATCAAACGAGAGAAGATGCTTTATAATTATCCCAAACCTTTTTCCTCTTATCTTATCGAGACGCGAAGCCAACAAAAATGATATCAGTGTCTAAGGCATTTCAAAAAGAAGACAATGAAAACGTTATCACCAGACATTTATCTTGTTTTCAAAGTCACATGTTGGATTATGATCTTGTGGATGGTCATGTGTATGTTTTCCCAGATTTATATTCTAGATAAATTATAATTGCAAACTGGCCATGATCAACAGAAAAGTCTGTGGAAAGGTTGCTTAACCGCAGACAGAGAAATATTCGCTTTCAGGAGAGGTCAATAAGCAATGGTGAATTCTACGAATTTTTATATATTTTCAAATAGAGTATCTACTCTTAAAATGTGCAAACTCTAAGCGGAGGGCATACGAATTATTTGCAACATAAAAATCATATGATGTAAATTAAAAATTTCGATGGTTGATCTTGAATTTTACTTCACTTGCTTTTTGGATTTCAGTAAACATTTCCAGTTTTTCGAAAGATCTTTATATTTACTCCGGTAAAGTTGAGTTGAATAAAATGTTTCATCAGGAACAACACTGCCAGCAAGCCAATCCTTCTTTCCATACCATGTATTTTGAAACCTCCGATTCGATTTTCTACTATTTTCCTACCGCTCACACAAATCTGGAAAAAGTATATCACTTATCCCTATAGGAATGAATTGAAGACTGTTTCTGATTCATTGAGAAATCTGGAGTATCATGAGTATTGCAAGAATATCATTTGTTTAGGAAATTTGAGATGGCCCACTCGGTTCCGCTGAAGCCATTTCGCCTTCTGGTAGTAAAAACCGAAGCCGATGAAGAAAATGAAAATGATTGTGGAAAAAATTCACAGGACACGAGCAAGGGAACAAAATTAACAGCAAACGCGGAACCACAAAAGGCAAAAACCCATAACAAAGTGAAAACTAGCAATAACAGCAAAGATTAGTTTCTGAATAACAGTATTCGCTATGCAGTTATTGCAGTTTGTCGATGAACTGAAAAAAAGAAATAAAACTATCGCGGGTAGAGGCATGCCTCAAATTCATCTTAAAAGCTGCAATAGATAAACAACAAAGGGTTGGCTTATGATCTCGTCACGTCGATGTGAATAACGCGCTAGACAAGGAAGCGCATGAGGCATGCCTCTTACCATTTACGTCTCAAAGAGGGAGTGAGATGAATGTACAAAAATCGGACTGTAACTTTTAACGTTACCGTCCGATTTCTGTTAATTCATCGTTACGTCTGAAACGTGTAATTATATCGACTTCTGTACCCGGCTTGAGATTGAGCTCGAATATTATGGAAGACGAGACCCTGTTCACTATCGTATAAAATTGAGACTGAAGAACATAATGTGCTGATGAAATTGATTAATGGATGGATTCATTCGCTTGATATTTGTGATTTTCCGATTTTATTTGGTGAGGCACTGCCTCACCTGCCTCATAGAACAAGCCGCCAGTGTTTTGATTGGAACTTTTAAGGGAAGTTTTCTCAATAATTGAGAATCTTTTAAGTAAAAAACATCTAGGCTCCAATAATAAAATCCAACCAAAAAAAATTGAATGAAATTTTTGACAACCTAATAAATAAAAAATAGATCATTGATTTTTTTCTGAGAACTGCACAAAATGAAGAACATTTTCGAAGATTGGCAAGAGTTGATTTTGTTAAGAGTTAAGAGTCTAAAGTGTACCTATTTCTGACGATGCGATGGCTGGGGAATGCTGACCGAAACGTTGAACAGAAGAAGTGAATATGATGAAAATATCCTAAATAATCAACAATTTTGTAGTCAAAAAATCACGCTGAAGACAATTCTCTCTCTTCACCATTGTGATAGCACTTGGTATATCATTAGACGAGCTGCCATTGCAAATTGGCGAGATAATATCCACTTCCTCTCTAATGTATTCAGCGTTTGATGGTGCCCAAGGGACTCGAATGCCGGTGCAATATCATTACATGCCAAGTAAGAGTTCTAGCAGACCGACTTTCTCGCAGCAACATAATCAAACATTGTTTCTATTGCGGTATTGTTGAATCGAATAAGACCGACACTCACTTGAATGTTTATGGGCAATGAATTATTATTGTAATTCCCTTTGTGTTAGCATCTATCTTGATTTTCAATGGACGGTAATGAAATACTGGTCTGATTCTTTCTCGCCATAACGTCAGATGTTATCAACTCATTGTGTGGTTATGATTTTCCACAAGATTTTTTATCTATTATATTCATATTATCATATTGTGTATTGTTGAGGGGTTCTTATTGTTATGCTACTGTGTTTCAAGTAGAATTGAAAAATGTAAGAAAGCTCGGTCGACATATTAATTCGCATTTTATATTTGCAGATATGTAGTATCCACTTGGCAGTAGAAATATCCATCTATCAGATGAGATGATAATTTCCGGATGTTGACAATATGATTAATTTACGACCCCTCAAAACGGAAATTCGATCCAGAAGGTAAATAAAAAGTGAAATAGGATGATGCTTTTGCACCTATAGAAACTTCTCCCGATCAAAAAAATCATTATGTATACAGGGTGTTTCATCATAAACTGGACAAACATTATATTTTCGTGTAGAGGACATCGGGAGAATCATTTTTGCCTTATACAATTATCCCGTTTCGAAGCATAAGCGAGATACAGGGTGTCAAACGTCATTTTTGAGCAAGTTTCTTATGAGTGTGGTCAGTTATGTATAACACTTAAAGGAACGGTTTCTGGTCAAATCTCAGTATTTTTTGGTTCGCTATTCAGAAAAGTTGACGAACTCCGAAAAAAATTACAAAATGGCGGAAGACCTGCAATGTTCCAAATTTTTTTTGCGGTTGTCAAATTGACTTTTATTTTCTGAATGAACACAATTTTCTAAGAATTTCTGCGAAAAAATTTTTTCAAAAATCGAACACAATTTTTTTTACATGTCTACAGCGATGAAAAATTTCACACGAAATCGATGAAATTTTGTACAATTGTACTTCTTGAATTATCAATCACGAATGTGAAAACAGAATTGTAAAATATCGAACGGTTTCGTTATTACAGTCATTCAAATGTTTCGTTCGGACCTCTGAAATATTGAAAAAAAAATTGTTTTGAATTCTAGAGTCGCAATAATTGAATTATTGGCATGTCCAAACATTCTAGATGAATTATACAAAAAAAATCAGTGAAACTCAGTTGGGACTCGAACCGACGTAGGTATTAAGTAAGGAAATGGCACTGTTCTAAGGATATTAATATTCGTTGCCAGGCAACGGTAGTTCGTAGTTCATAGAGTTGGACAGGTATTTGAATTTCAGTGAATATAATTTAACCAGTAGTCAAACTCTATGAACTACGAACTACCGTTGCCTGGCAACGAATATTAATATCCTTAGAACAGTGCCATTTCCCTACTTAATACCTACGTCGGTTCGAGTCCCAACTGAGTTTCACTGATTTTTTTTGTATAAATTCATCTAGAATGTTTGGACATGCCAATAATTCAATTATTTCGACTCTAGAATTCAAAACAATTTTTTTTTCAATATTTCAGAGGTCTGAACGAAACATTTGAATGACTGTAATAACGAAACCGTTCGATATTTTACAATTCTGTTTTCACATTCGTGATTGATAATTCAAGAAGTACAATTGTACAAAATTTCATCCATTTCGAGTGAAATTTTTTCATCGCTGTAGACATGAAAAAAATTTGTGTTCGATTTTTGAAAAAAAAATTTTCGCAGAAGTTCTTAGAAAATTGTGTTCATTGCAGGTCTTCCGCCATTTTGTAATTTTTTTTCGGAGTTCGTCAACTTTTCTGAATAGAGGCCCAAAAATACTGAGATTTGACCAGAAACCGTTCCTTTGAGTGTTATACATAACTGACCACACTCATAAGAAACTTGCTCAAAATGACGTTTGACACCCTGTATTTCGCTTATACTTCGAAAAGGGATATATTGTATAAGGCAAAAATGATTCTCCCGATGTCCTCTACACGAAAATATATGTTTGTCCAGTTTATGATGAAACACCCTGTATATGTATTATTGCTTGAAGTACAATTTCCAAAATCCAAAAAGTGTATTGTATTTTTTATGATTAAAAGAAAATTAATTGGTCTCGGATAAGTGAACCTCTTCCTTTCAAACTTACCAACTAAAGAAGTGATGAGAAGATTGAACGTCTGGACTTACCTGAAAACAAAATTGAATTTTTAGAAATTGTTATTCAAATAAATATAGCATACATTTTAATCAATATGATGGAAAAGAGCACTTTCAAGTGAGATTTGAATCTAAACTGATAAAAGATCGAATCATCATATCGAACGCATTCAATATAGTGAAATGGAATTTCCTTAAAATTTTTGTTTTCGAAACACTGTCTGATGACATAATAACGGTAAAAAATAAGATAAAGATAAAAAATCTTTTATATTTTTTTCATTGTGTAGGATAGACAATTTGGTTAGATTTTTGTGAGGCGACAATATCACCTTATAAACTCCTTTTTTTTCCGACCTCGAAATAAAAGGGATTTTCAAATTTAATATTAACGTCCTATTTTAATGCTCAATTTATGCTAATTTCATGTGCAATCCTTATGGTAACCGTACACAAAGTCTCCATAAGCACACGAGAAATGTTGAAATTCTACTGGAACATAGAAATTCCATATGTCAAATGTTTGTCTTGTGCAAAATGAGAATGTATCTCAATAAAGAATTTATACACAATTAATTTTGAGATCGTCGGAAAAATCATGAAATCAACTCGGTTAGTAATCTAGCGACTAATGGTCTCCAACTTTAAAAAAAAGGTGGGTTTAACATATGAGGAATTGATCAATAAGGACCTATTTTATTGCTCAATTTCCATAATTTTAATGCATAATTACATGCAACCGAATACAAAGTACCAAGAAGCAATACGAGTCATGTAACATTACAACTCAATAAGTGAAATATGCCCTCAGGATTAAACAGTTATTAGCTGAAAGATCACAAATTTGGTCTACCTACATATCACAGAATTACTCTGAATGTTTTCTCACATAGTTGCCTCTAGAAAGAAATCATGAAATACTGTAATATATTGTGTTTTCCTTAATTATGCTTTTCGTTCTGAATTCACGAACAACTATTCGATCTAGAAAGAGCAAAATTGCGATGTAGTTGTTACAATAAATTACAACACAATATTTCACGCTGAAAGTGTGGAGAAGAAAAGAAACAAACGAATAACTTTTAATCCCCAGCGAAATCACGATAGCAGCGTCACAATGTCTGTTGTCGTCTTGAGGTATTGAAACCAATTCGGCAATTTGCATAATTAACCCATCGCCTGTGCAGTCAAGAGAATCTGCTTAATTCAGTTAGAATGGTGCCTAGCGAAAATATTGCTAGGTGACCAATGTAGCTAAAATAACGTGATAATCTTGCCATTAAGCGATACGATTATCGCGATTTTCCACCTCGTTAAACAAGTTTATACGGGGTTTGTTACGAAGAAAAGGTTCTAGATGAAATCAGCATTTTCAAAAGGGCCTTTTTCATAACGAAGTGTGTGGATGTAGAGGTCTCATCAAAGTAATGCTTATCTGAATGCCTTATGACATAAGTTACGAGTTATATTTCACACCAAAACTTTTATAAGTATATCTTTTATGAATAACTAATAAAATTTACTTTTCAATAACCTCAAACATTGTATGGTTAAAACTAAAACCGGGAAATTTTAAGGTGAGTAGGGTATAGTAAGTTTATATTCCGTGAATATTCGTGGGTTTGGAAGAAACCAATGCAAGGTAGCTACTCAGCAATGGTAGTTAAAGAACGGGAAAACCCTCTGAAGAAAAACTCCTGGACATACTCAGGTCAAAATATTCGTGATGATTTGGAAACTGTTCCTGAATATCCAAGAGGTAACGACTAAGGCTTCTAAGGCAGTTGTCGCTTCTATCAACGCCTTTAACAACCTCCTTGGATTTTCATGAATGAGTAGGGTAGAGAAAAAAGATTTACATGGTCGCAATTCTCAGAAGGCCTAGCCATAAGGACTCAAGTTCTATTAATAATTTGTCAATGCATTGTATAGTCCGTTCACGAGAGTTTGAGCCGTCGGTTGGCCATGGAAATCTGGCATTTTCCACTGTCTATATCAAAATTTTAGGTTATGTTGTTTATTTTCTTATCAGATTGATACGCAATGTTGTCAATATTGCATAGAGTTTTCTGATAACTCGCAAGCTCATCCAACGAGGCTGGGTACATTCGGTAACGTTGACTTTATTTTAGGTAATGACAGCAAATACTGTCAACTTCGGATAAATAAACAAACGCCTACAATGCGCTCAAACTTTCGTGAACAGATTTTATTGACTATTTCACTCATTCTATTTTTAGCGAGGAAGTTACCATAGCAACTCTCATTTTACAGCGATAAAATATGCAAACCGACAAAACTTAGCAAGTAAGTAGTTCAGCGATAATATTTTGACATTTCTCACATTTATAGATAGCTTGGGAAATGAATACTTATTTTTTTATTTATTTAAGTAAACAGGAACCCCAACAGGAAAACCCAATTACAGGGATTCACTAAATAAAACAAATATTAGATAGCATTGTGAACTTAATTCTAAACTAATACTAACGTTTTATGAACAAGACAGACAAAAAAAATTATACATTCCGTAATTCCTACATAAATATCGAACAAGTTTTCTGTTGAAAATACCCAGTGACAAACTGAAAATATCAATGTTATATAGGTGCCAGCTATAAAAACGCATTAGTCTCAAGAAAATCGAGTGGTAAAATAAGGATGTACGGGCTCTAGGTATAAAAAAAGGTCTCTATGACGACCAGTAAAAACGCGGGCATTGAAAAAGATCTCGTTGATAAGCGGGAAATCAAAGTGGCCATTTATTATGCGGTATAATAATGTTTGATCAAAAATAACCCTTCTGTGTTCCAAGCTTGTCAGTTTCCTTATTTGTCGAATACGTGTCAAAAAGGTTTATTAGAAAATTCTAGACTTTCTCAAATGTGACCGTATAGCTGTTATATGTTTGAATAATGGTTGTGTACACTAAATATATTGAAGAAATTGAAACGAAGTACTTCAGTGTGTGATTTTTAATCTTAAGTCAGGAACCAAGCGCTTTCGACAAAACACACTTGTTTTGTAATAACCATGGTTACCCTTCCAGAAAACCCTGATGATGATATTTCTGTCGAAAGAGCTTGGTTTTTGGCTGAAGATTAATAATTACACACTGAAGTACTTCGTTTCAATTATTTAATAAAGCTGTTAGGCATATTATCTCCTGAAATAGTTATGCCTAAGACCATTCGAAATGAAATTTGAGCAGGTAAAATTTCTCTCTTTCAAGTTTGTTGCTTATCCGTAATTTTGCTCATCTAATTTTTTCCAAAATCACTCGCCTAACGGCTCGTGATTTTCATAAAAATATCATTCACGAAATTGCCTAAGCAACAAACCTTCATATCACAATCGAAAAATTTTGCTAGTGGTATTATGTATGACGAAAACCTACCTACTCTAATGGGTGTCATGATACTAGGGCGAAGTCTCCCTGAATAATTAACAACTTTACGAAGAATATAATATTACTAGGAAAATATAGCAGTAGTATGACAGCACAAAAGACCTCATTGGTTGCAGTAACAAAAGAAAGTTTTTCTGCCAATCAACCACTCTGAAATTAAATGACCCCCCAGGGTGATATCAAGTCGGCCGCCGTGGTCTAGTTGGTTGAGAGCTGACTTTTCGCACGGCGGTACCAGGTTCGAATCCCGGGTAAGACATGGACGTTGTGTAAAGTCTAGGTGGTGGTGTGTCGTCCTTAAAGGGTGTGTGCCTTACAGCGCAATACTTCAAAAATACAGATATTGGGTACATAGCATAATTGCTGAGCGCATTGGTGTTAGAATAAAAAAAAGGTTCCGTAAATGAATAACACTAAAAATGGATTTCATACAGATTGATAGATCCATCAAACCAAAAATTTCAATTTTACTCGTTGGTGTATGTCAAAAATGAACTGATATCCAAACAGAAATATGACAAAAAATACTTTCAGTCTTCCTCAAAATGAAAGGTGGGTTTACCGTATGAGGCATTGATCAATAAGAACCTATTTTATTGCTCAATTTCTACTATATTAAATGAACAACCGAATACAAAGTACCAAAAAAAACTCGTTGGCGTATGTCAAAAATGAACTGATATTCAAACAGAAATATCACAAAAAATACTTTTAGTCTTCCTCAAAATAAAAGATGGGTTTAACGTATGAGGCATTGATCAATGAGGACCTATTTTATTGCTCAATTTCTACTATATTAAATGAACAACCGAATACAAAGTACCAAAAAAAAACTCGTTGGTGTATGTCAAAAATGACCTGATATTCAAACAGAAATATCACAAAAAATACTTTTAGTCTTCCTCAAAATAAAAGGTGGGTTGATCAATGAGGACCTATTTTATTGCTCAATTTCTACTATATTAAATGAACAACCGAATACAAAGTACCAAAAAAAAACTCGTTGGTGTATGTCAAAAATTAACTGATATTCAAACAGAAATATGACAAATCTTTAATCAACGTGGTCGGAGTTTCGTTAAGCCCAACTCACGCATACAACACTCCTGATTAATACGAATAATTCCAACCAAACCGAGCGACAAAACACTCTTAAATCACCCGAAAACAATCCCGAGAGCGTCTTCAGATAGAAATGGGGGAGAAAAGCCGAGACAACGGCATCGAAAGAAATACAGGACGTATCTAATCCTCGGTGGAATCACGGACAAATACCGTCGCAACGTCTGCCGTCGCGACGGCTTGAAAGCAATCCGGCAATTTGAATAATTAATCTGCCGTTTAAGCATTCATTAGACTCCCCCCGTTTTAGGTCAGTTCGTATGGGGTTGCACCACCTACACGTAATCCGACAATGCAGTGGCGGATCGTTCCATGAAGCAGCATGAAGGCTGGGACTCGAGGAAAATGAAACCATAGACTAACTAAACGGAGAATAGATGAGACACTAGTAGAACAAGCTGCAACGACATCTTTTTTTGTACAACATTACTAATTCGTGAAAAAAGCTCAATTGGAAAAGGAATCTGTATCGTAAAGCTGCCTCAAAAAGAATTCTGTAGTGCACCTTTTGAATAGGTAGGTACACCCATATACAAGGTGCAAAAAGTTTTTTGAAATTCAATTTCCAAAAGGAAATCAGAAATGGATTCGTGCAAGTTATCGATGAGTGAGGAAATTTATTTTCATGAAAATAATACCTGCAACGAACTTTCATCTGATTTTCTTTTGGAATCGAGAAGTGAGGATCAATAATCAAATTCTGGATAGAATAAAAATTTATTAACTGAAATAGATATCACCAATTGAAAATACAGATTCATTTCATAAATATCTATCAATAAACTAATAATTGCATTGAAACAATTCTCAAAAACTAACAATAATGAATTCAATAATACAAAATATGAGTATTTACCTACTAAACTTATTCAATACATGAAAAACTTTTTTGAAAACTATCTTAATTCTTATAGGCAACAGAATATATATAATATATATTTTGAAATTACCTTTTTGCATCTCGATTTTCACATCCAATAACACAACACATCTTCACTCTTGCAGGCATATCGAAATTATGAACAGAAAATAGGTAGGTATTTTCCTAACAAGTGCGAAAAGGGACACATTCCACACGAGTAAGGAACCATATTTTTGACCGCTCGTTTCACTTAAACGAGTGCTATATCGTTTTGCCCAAATGTCTGCAATTTTCTAATTTTGAGCTCTCAAACGATAAGGTTAGACTCCCTGATGACGAATTCGTGGTCAAATTCAATTCTATCCGAGGGACCGTCCGGCTATACGTCCGTCGTTTAGCACAATTTCTTTCGGAGGGATTGTTCTTGATTGATTGACTTGAAATTTTCAGGGTTAGTTCGGTTCCTAAATGGCTTAGTTGAGTTCGTTAACCAGCCGAATCATACAGGTGTTCCATAAAATATGTCCATTAAAAATTTTCGTTCCTCAATGTCTCAGACAAGACGAAACCCATCGAAATGAAATGTTGCGGCCATATGCAAGATGGTCATAACGAGCTTTATGCGAAAGTCTCCACATTTCCATAAAACAGTATCTGATTTGGATGAAATTTATTTTATAAATGAAGATTGATACACTGAATATTCACGCAGAATTTTGTGGCCATAGTGTTAACAAAACTATGAAAAATTCAATTAGAATATTGAAAAAATTAATCTCTATATTTCCACAACAGGATAACCAATTCAAGTGGAATTTATTTTGTGAATCAAAACTAATATACTGAATGTTTAGGCAGAATTTCAAAAGGATCGCATTATCAGAAATATAGAAATTAATTTTTGTAATTATTTATTTTTTTATATTTAATTTTTTGAATAATTGCCAGAATATAATAACGATTGTGCTGAGATTCTGCACTTATATATATTTGGTATCAATCTTAAATCCCATGTAAAATTCTGTCTTAATAGTCTTATTGCTCCACCAAAGAATGATCGCTCAAAAGCTCCTCCTCAGGGCTTTTGTTAATTTTTTTTCTATGAGAGCCTATACGGGATCGATTTGATTTCAACACACAGAGCAAACTTGAATCGATCATTCATAGTACACATTAATTACAGACGTGAAAACCTAAAAGGTTTTCTAAAAAAAAAGACAGAATTGAATTTGTCCATCTATTCGTGATCAGTGAGTCGAACCTTATCGTTTGAGACCATTTTCGGCTCCTAATTAAGAAATTACAGAAATTTGGGATATAGCACTTATTCAAGTAGAACGAGCACTCAAAAATGGTATTTGTATAAAACATTCTCTTCTGAAAAAAAAGTCATCAGAATCAAATAACTGATGCATACCTAATTTCGCGCTTAACTATGAAGAAACTTTCTGCACTGCATTTCAGGTCGAATGACAATGAACAATCCTGTATATACCCATACACCTCCCACTAATTCCATAAAGGCTTTAGAACGTCTAATACTAAGGACCCCGAGTTGTCTTAGTTCGCCACTGCTCCAGTGGAGAAAGAGCATTAATATTGATTACTTCGTGAACCGCAACCGATTTGAATCTTGTGGATTCCTTTGAGGGCACCTTGTCGAGCGTTTAGACTGTTTGGTAAGTTTGTTGCAACTTAGTAGTTATTTACATATTCAACATTTGAGGGAAGAATTTAATCAGAAGTGCTTAACTTGCACGTTCCAAAGGGATCTAAGCTATTATTGAATGATGGAGGAATTTCAGAGGTATGTTAGCTAATACCATATTTCATAAAATATCAATCTGGCCAGACATGTTTCGTTGATGGGGTTGAATTCAGGTTTTACTGCTATCTACTAATTTGAATAGTTACGGATGAGATCGTAACTAGATACCCTGAGGGTTTGTATATCTGAAGGGTAGTACGTCTTTCAATGTGTTTTCAACCTATGTATCTTGGTAACCCTAATTTTTTCGAAGATTCCCGAAAAGTTCTCATTCTGTAGAAGCCATTTAGTACAAGTCAATCAGTGCGATTGTGTTTGCGCATAACCATATTGCTAAGATAAAGATATTGCTATCATAGCAAGATCCGCAATATTTTATATTCTGATCAACGATTCTTGGCAATATGGTATGTCAATTTAGCCATAACCTTCCTATCCGCATTGCTATCTTAGTAAGTCCAATAGAATTAGAAATACGATAGGGAAACATTTATTTCATTTCAATTTTTTAAAGGATTTGAAAAGAGGTAAGTATGTTGCAATGAAAATTAAATTGACGTACTAGAGAACATTTGATTTTAAGGAGAATTCTTCGATCGCAAAACAGACATATCAGAGACACTATAGAAGTTCGCCAAAATATTTCGATCGGACAAACAGGCGGTTTCTGATTTGATTAAAACAATTAGAGAAAATTTTGATGAACCAACTTCACAAATCTACTATTTTTTGCTCTTCAACAAGTATTACAGCTGTATGTTAAGTTTCCTTCAAGTAATGAGGATTTGAAAAAAGCATTAATAGAAATGATTTTCGCAGAATAAATGTACAAGCTGTAAGTATTCCATATTTTTTTCTTATATTTGCTTGAATCATAGTTTTTTAGATATTTGATGTAAATTTAATCATAACGAATAAAAATACACAGTTCCCTAGAGTTGCTCACGATTCGGCTTTGCCATGTTTCAAAATTCTATCGGCACATGAGACTAAGGTATGTGGAGGAAGAAGACATTGTTTCTTCTAGGAAACTTTGGGTATCCTAACTTATGACACCATTATTCAATACCCTTTCTAACAATGCAGTAGAAAACTACGGCAAAATTCATTTTTGGACGAGAGATGTTGCTGACGGAGACTTTCAACAGGAACATAATATATTTAATAGAAAAAAGATTGTGTTTGTCCTCATTAATTAAAAATTGTTTATGAAAATATTTCATTCAGGAGAAGCATTTAGTCTTTTCTTGTCCTATTTTCACAAACCACTTGCGATTCACCTAGATAGAAGAATTCCTTCGAAAGCCCAAAACTGCAGTTTAACCACAAAAAGACATCATGAGACCACATTCCACCCCGTACTTATCTACGATAGTCCACCATCAGCTCAGCTATCTGCGAAGAAATCGCTTTGCGCGGCCGACACACAAGGAAAACTCGTTTTCCTAAGTGGGCACAATCAAATCCAATTATGGGGGTTGATGGGTCCCTTCAAACTTCAAAGATACCGTCAGGCACGAACGGCAAAGGAGCCAAAATCCACATTATTCGGGGGCTACTAGAAATCCTACGTGGCGAGCTCGGCCATTGTGCGTTGGAGAGTGAAAACCGACGAAGAAGGGGGTCTGAGAAGGGAAGGAGAAGGGCAAAAGGGGTAGAAGGGAAGCGTTGCGACGAGGAAAGTGAAAGTTACGACTGGGAACGTCGGTCAATGATGCTGCAGCGTCGACGTCGAAATGACTCATAAATGCCATAGAAACGGGAACAGAGGGTAAGGGATGAAATGGATGAAGGGTGTCATAGACTGAGAGGTATACACAGTGGGTCCGTAAAGTCTGGAATGAATTTGATATTTATTCTGGGAATTTTAAGGCTGATTCACGAATTCAACTTGTTCAATTGTGTTCAGTTTAAAACTTACCCTTAACGATATTCCAATTCGTCAATTTTGGATTATTGTTTTTCCAAAATGAACACGCAAGCCGAAGTTCTCTTTGATGTATATTAGTGTGTTGTCTGTAATTTAAATTGGATATACCGATTACACCGACAAGTATACAAGAGCGTTTCAGAAGAACGCCATCAAACGCAAAAGGGAGATTTCTTAGAAACTTTATAGGTTTTCACTCCCAGTCTCTGAAACATAAATAATTAAAAAATTTTTGATTAAGGTGAAGTGCTCCTGCGAAAAACTTTGCACTTATTTGTCAGGAGCAAATTGGTCTTGAAAAAATTGTTGCCTAACAGTAAAACTGAAAAATGAAACAAATTAAAAGGATATTGTAACGTTTCGGTGGCTATATCAGACACCTTCTTCAGACAAACTCTAAAATTCTTCAGAATTGTGTATTTTCTCATTTGTAATCTGATTGACAAATGAGAAAATACACAATTCTGAAGAATTTAGAGTTTGTCTGAAGAAGGTGTCTGATATAGCCACCGAAACGTTACAATATCCTTTTAATTTGTTTCATTTTTCAGTTTTACTGTTAGGCAACAATTTTTTCAAGACCAATTTGCTCCTGACAAATAAGTGCAAAGTTTTTCGCAGGAGCACTTCACCTTAATCAAAAATTTTTAATTATTTATGTTTCAGAGACTGGGAGTGAAAACCTATAAAGTTTCTAAGAAATGCAGAATCCTCCCAGAATATATTTCAATCGATATGCAAAAGGGAGATGCCCCAGATTATTTCAAGAAGGAAATTTCATATAAAAATAGAACAGCTTTAGTGCATGTCAAGTTTTAATGATTTTTTTTCCAATATTTCACAATTGAATATTGCTTTTGAATTGAAATTTGATATAGGTACGCTAAACCCATTCAAAATGCTGTGTGAAAACTGAAAAAAATTGAAATTTCAATTCGGGACGTACAATTCCAGGTTGTCTTAGTGGATTTACTCACTTTAAAGTAAAAATTTTCTGAATTGAATGAATTGATACCCCCCAAACTCTGCTCACTTGAAATTTTCAATCTGTTTTTTTTTTCAATTTTACAGAGCATTTCCAATGGGTTCAGTGGAAACCGATGTTCAATTCAATAGCAGAATTAAATTTTGAAATTTTTGAAAAAAATTTTTCTTGAACTTTGACATACGGTATCTTGTCAACGAAGCAGCTTCGGACACATATTCATATGAATTTTTTTCTTAGAAGATAGGAAATATCCTTTATTCGTTTGATTATTTTATTCTGAATCATTATCTATAACTTTGTCACAGGAAGTTTCAATTAATGGAGTTTTCATCACAGTAACCAATTATCGCTTTCGAAAATGTTGAATTAATCAACGTTCTAATGAAAAAATTTTTCAAACTGATCTCTCAGATAGGTTAACCTTCGGTCAGATCAAATGGGAGTAAAGTTTTTTAGGTTATTAATTTAAATTAGGAGGAAACAAAATAAACGTTAAACTACGTAACCTGTACGAATTGAAATTAGTAGCACATATTACTATATCGAGAAAAAGTATAAGAGTCTCTGTTTCAGAACAAATATTAGGTGTACAAATAAGTTTCCGCGGTTTTTCATTTGACCTCGTCATCCCTCTCGAATTTCTTTCCCTAGAACTATCTCTTCAAGTTTAGAAATAGATAATAATCACTTGGGGTTGAATCTGCAGAATGTGGGGGATGAGGAAGCAATTCGAGGCGTAATTCTACCATTTTGCCACCGTCTTTATTGATTGTGAGCTGCAGCATTGTCTTGGAGGAAGAACCCTTTTTTCTTTGATAAATTTGGGAGATGATTCCTCGATCAAAATAAGCAGCCTCAGCTGCAGATTTTTTCACATTAAAGAAGTAAATCAAAAGTTCCCGCAAATGATGCTTATTCGGAATAAAACTTGACATTTTTGCACGAAAAAAATTACATGATGCTGATACGGAATCACTAGTACTTTAAGGTTATGGTGTTGCCAGATGACTAAACTTGGGATATTACGTTTTACATCTGACAATTTCTCCATAACCTTCTGGTGGGGCCATCTTTTGACAAACCGCGGAAACTTATTTGTACACCTAATATATTAGGTAAAAGGTCTCTATTATAATAGCTTAGTAGGCGTTGGACTATAATAAAAATTTATATTTTGATGGAAACTTCAATTCGAAGAAACCAAACTGTGAATTAAGACTGTTGATTCCAAAAGAAATCGAATTATTTCACTAGAATTATAAATTTGTAGACTTTGCATAAGAAACGATAAGATGAAAATTTTCCAAAGCAACCTACGATGGTACAATCATTTATAAAGACCCCGTATTTCACCTTAGTCTCGAAAATTTGAGAAAAATAACACGACTATATTCCTTAGAGTCAATTACCCAATCAGATTGAAACGCACGTCACTGACTTTCCCCTACCTTCAGTCCTTCTGTGTATGGCCTCCTTTAGTTTCCACGTCGTGATTTTACAGGATACCGGCAGACAGAGGGGCGCCGCGCCGCCTTCTGGATTCATCTCGGCGAACGCCGCCGAATTCACCACGATTTTTCACAGGTTACTGACGATGCGAGCGTCCGAGCACTTAGATTCGATTACACGGACCCACACGCAAACATAATGTTATATTACTTACATCTATACAGTAATACCCCTCTGGAATTTTTGAAGAGCTTTCCCGGACGTTTTCTCATCTCTGATGCAGGATTTTCTTAGATAATACAGGGTGTCTGTAGACAAATGCGAGGGACCTAGGGGGATGATTCCTCGATGAAAATAAGCACGGGTAGATCATATAATTTTTTTTTCGAAATCGACCCCCCTTCCAAGATACAGCCTTTAGAAGGCGATGATGAGTTGAAAGTTTTCAATTTTTTTACGGCTTCTTGAAAACACTGAGTCATAAAACCATATATAATATGAAGCACTAAGTAGATGTTACTAACACAATTTTTTTGATCCCGTAACATTATTATTATTGGTTGAATACAACAAGCCCTAATGATTTACCTTCAGAAATTGTTTTAGTGGGATAGATTTTCGAAAAAAAAACATTCTCTTGTGGTTTCCTAATCAATTCTAGAGAAAAAAATCAAAACTAAAAACTTACAAGCAGTTATGATCACTGTTCATTCTATCTCATCGTATGTTCAATAGAATGAATATTCTAAAATATTTTTTATGCTCAAAATTGGTTTTGTCAATTATGCTTATTAATCGAAAAAAAGTTCTATTATTTGTGAAATTAAAATATTACGGATATAATTTTCTTGCGGAAATCAATAATTAAACCTTCAGAAAGATTTGTAGAACTTTTATCTCTTGTCATAGAGATACAATATCTAAAAAGATTCATTCTATGGAACACTTATACGATGAAATGAACAGTGATCATAACTGCTTGTAAGTTCTCATTTTTTCCGAGAAAAGTATCGACTGTATCGAAATTTTGCAGGAGACTTTTTTCTGCATAATTGAATGGAAAACCATAAGAGATTTATATTTTTAGAAAATCTACCCCACGAAAACAATTTTTGAACGAAAATCATAGGGGGTTTTCATTTTCAACCCCTAATAATAAAGTTATCAGATCCAAAAAATTGTGTGGGTCAAATCTAAGTGCTTCATATTTTGTTTAGTTTCATGACTCGGTGTTTTTAAGAAGCCGTAAAAAAAATTAAAAACTATCAACTCGTCATCGCCTTTCAAAGGCTGTATCTTGGAAGGGGGGTCGATTTCGAAGAAAATTTATATGAACTGATTATTTTCATAGAGGAATAATCTGCCAAAATCCCTCGCATTTTGTTAACAGACACCCTGTTCAACAAAATTGAACCTCTTTGTGGTAGATACTCTTTATTTATACTGCTAATTATCTCTGATCGACTAGTTTCGGCGAGTGCAATTCATTATTTTCAAGAACCAGTAGCGACACAGCTGCAACGGAATGAGGAATTCAGAAAAGAGAATTTACAAGGTATATGGAAAAACTCACGATGCAGCAGTCAAGCAACAATTCCTCAATTGGGCCGAACAATCGACCAAGACACTTTTTTATGCAATTCTTTACAATTCGTCAATAATAATAATAAAAATACAATATGCATAAAATAGAATAGATGTCAACAAACCGATCAAGAGAAATACAAACTAGTTGAGCAGAGATCATTAGCAGTATAAATAAATAGTATCTACCAATAATAAGGCTGAATTTTATCATATTATGTACAATAATATAGACGACAAAGGGTTTAGATAAACCAGGATTTCATATAACAAATTCCAAAGATAAAACATTTTCTGAATAACACTTGAGATTTAAGTTTTTTCTTGATTAACCGTTCTAACGAATGCTGATCCTTGAAAAAACATAAGAAAAACTAACAAAATCTTATTAACATCATTTTTTTTATTATCTATAGCCATGAAATTCTTGATGGAACATTCATTGAAATATTATTTGGGTCATTTGCATCACATTCTGTTAATTTTCTTGTGAAAAAAAGTATTAATTCCATAACGTAAAAAACATCTCGCGTTATTGGCACTGTGCTAAGACGAAAGAGATCTAATGTAAAGAAATCCGGTTGCATATAAAATCTGAAATAATTCTACAATCTCTGTTCGACTGACCAAACTAACAAATGAAGATGCTTCTAAATATTTTAAACTTTTGGAATACATTGAATAATAGTCTTATTCAAATAACATGGGCAACTTCTCGTCCTACCTACGTGTTCCGCCTTAAGAAACGATACAAATCGCCATTTGTATGCCAATTGCCAGTTCTATTTGCATTGCTTGAATTCGAAGAATTTTTTAAATCTTGGTTATTTTTAAAGTTTGTATTTCTTTCGAGTAAGTCAATGAGTCAACGGTTTCATAGTCACTTGTAACCGAGTCGATGAGGTCATAGCTGCTGTTGGGTCAGTGGATGATTCAACAACAACCTCTATCATCCCAAAACACAGTTGAGTTTTTTTTTGATCAACATACTTAGAGTTCTCGGAAAAAAATACTCGATCCAGAAACAGAATACAAATAGGTTAATTGTTCAACACTTGCCAAAAGCTGTCAGGTTTAGTTTTTAGAAATTATTAACAATTATTCAATAATAATAGTATATAAGATTACTAGCAAGGTAAAAGGGTTTTTACTGGCGAATGGAGGATATAATTGACGAGCCGCAGGCGAGTCAGTTACCTCCTTGAGCCAGTAAAACCCGTTACCTTGAGTGTATTGTTTTATATTTTATTTGTTTCTCATTTGTAAAAAGGTTAGATAAATTCCAAAAAAATCTCAATAATTGCGTTAAATTTTTTTAAATTTCTAAAAATGAGATTATTTATGATTATTTATGACATCGGATAATTATGACAACTGTCAGTGGCTTTACGAGAAGGAAGTCCTTCGAGAATATTTGCTCATTTCTGAAGAAAAAGGCCAGATCCAAATGAAACAAGGTATGAATATCGTTTTTTAATACTTTTATAACGTTTATTACTAAAAATATTTGTTCCAGGAACGATGAAATCAAAAATACGTGACAACTGTCAATGAGTTTACAGGTCAAAAAACCTCTAGGATATTTGCAATTTTGAGAAGTAAAACAAATAGATACGAATAAAACAAGGTACGAATATCGTTTTCAAATAGTTTGAGAACGTTTATTGAGAAATACATTTGTTCCAGAAACTCTGAAATTAGAAGGATGAATGAAATTAGAAACAAGTACTTGACAACTGTCAATGTAAATAATACTACTAACTTGTAAAAATTTTGCAAGTCAACTGTCAGTTTTACAAGTTAGTGACTTGATAAAATTAACTTTCTTGATTGATATTGTGTTTTTGGAAACTGACGTTTACAAATGAGAAACAAATAAAATTGTTATCAGCATTCTGTATGTCAACTAGATTCAATAGCAGTTATATCTTACACAAGTGCAGTAATTTTTGAAATTCAAAAACGTTTCATCAGGGACGTCTACGCTCTACGAATATTACAGACTGCCTTTTTGGGCACTTGTTCAACTTGAACGAATGGTATACGAAATATCAAATTCTGAATTATTAAAAAAAAATGGATAATTTGGGAAAAATTTGAAATGTATACTTCTGATTATGCGATCCTCTTGAAATTCTGTATGAACAGTATAACAACTTGTATCCGCAGAATAAATTCCACTCGAATTGGATAATTTGTTGAGGAAATATGAAGATTTTTCTTTTCAATATTTCGATTGAATTTTCTATGGTTATGTTTATAATATGGCCACCAAATTTCGTATAAGTCTTCTTATGAGTATCTTGGCATGTGGAAGCAAAATTTAATTTCGACCGGTTTCATTCTGTCTGAGATACTGGGAAAGAAAAATTTTGAATGGCCTGATTTTATGGAACACGCTGTACAATTTTGCTGGTTAACAAACTTAACTGCAACATTTGGGTATAATCCTTTCGAGAGTTATCGTGTTTACGGTCGGTCCCACGGACAACGTAAGAGAAATAAGGCTAGTAGCTAGCAAGGTGCAGCAAAACTCATGGAATTACCTTGTATACCTATACGAAAGATTAAGGAGAGAAAGATAGAAAACGGAGCGACTATGATGATGTTAGCGCCATCTATGTGTCAGGATTAAGTACTAAAATTCGGAAAAATGATTAAAATCAAAGATTGTAGAGGCCATTTTGAGCAAAATAAGGACAGTTGATTGCCATGATTGCAAGTGGGTAACCTATTCGTGGCTTCAGTTTAGTTGCGTTTGTGTTTAACTATTTTGTGAGTGCATCTTCTGAAATTCAAAATGGTTTACAAAGCATATTGTATGGTGATGAACTGCAAAAATATTGTAATAAAAATGCCAATACTGAACTTGCATTTTTTACATTGCCAAAGAAAATGGAAATGTAGGTATTGAAACTCGTATCATGTATCTATGTTTCTCATTGATTTTTAATTTAAGTGCTCTCAAATGGATATCTATAGTTTTCTGGGAGAAGAGATATTGATCTTAGCAGCTTTTATAGAATGTGCGGTGAGCATTTTTTTACAAATGAAATAAAAACAAATGGAGAAGCACTATCCTGTTGAAATTTCCATTGTTTTTCTATTCCGTTCTCAAATTGTGGTTTATTTTTTGATGTTTTGATAATTCGGTAACTGATGTGTGCGAAAAGTATTGATTTGTATTCTATTTCATTAATATTTTTTTGGGAGTAATGATTTCTAGTGAAACTATAGCAATAGAATATCGCATTTCATTACTATCAATTCATTTAAAACAATCTTGATGAAAAATAACATCCTGATCAAGACGCAAAGCACTGGCTCTGTTTTTATCTATCAGGATGTTTTTTTTCTGGGCTCGACGTCTAAATTCAATTTAATAATAGGTAGGGGTAGGGTAAATAGGTAGGAATAATTTAATTCTTAATTCGAATTTGGCGCCCATTATAACAGCTCTCTGCATTGAAAAAATCATCATTTTCAGCGCCATCTATGTGTCAGAATTCACCAACTAACCGAAAAACGTAGTCGGATTTTAGTACTGGAATTGTAGGGGCGTTTCCTATCTTTCTCTCCTTAATCTTTGACCTATACTTCAAGAAGAAATATAATACTGCTCTGCTTTTAAACGCTCTCAAAAGAAATACCTAAAGGTAAGCCTTCGGTTTTCTTTCTCCTTGCCCATGTTAAAAAAAATTAAATGATTTCGTTTGAGCAAATTATACCTCATGTCGAAGCAATGTTCCTTCGTTGATTATCGATATATTTTTAGAACTCAGGCATTGTTTCTCGAGTCGACAGGCCGGGCCGTCTGGGTTTCGAAGAAAAAATTCATAAGATTGCTGTTTACTCTACCCCTTTCGAAGTGCATGCTGCTATGAAACATTCGATTTGGTCGTAGACTAAACAAGATCCACATTCCGCGCCGGCGATATTAGGGGTGGATGTTGAAATCGATTCTCTGAATATTTTTATTATTTATGAACGTTGTTGGACTTACTCGAGTTTGTAGTTTGCACCTGCAACTGATACAGGTCTGGAGCTTTTGCAAATGCAATAACTCTGTTGAAGTTATGCATGAATGAATCGAACGTAGGTAATTTCATCGAAATTCACGGTGAACATTCAGGCGATTTTCCGCATTCGAGATATTTTTCGAAATATGTATGAATGTTTGTATGCTGTAATTTTATTCTCGTTGCATATCTATAACTTCCCATGATATCGATGCTTCATACATTACGTTATATTCGAACTGCTCAGTTTGTTTCAAAACTTATTTTTTTTTCAGAAAAGAAAGGAAAAAAATTTCAAAATCAGTACAGTTTTACTTTTTCCGCGAGAGGCAGAGCTTTGCTGAATTCATACTCAATTCATGATGCGATCGACGGAAAAATCTTGTAATCGACTCGTTGATTAATCTAGCGATTAATTATCCCTAAATATCATTGCGCTCGCTCCACTCACGTTAGAATAGAATATCTCGACGATTAATCGCGATCATAACATAATTGAATACTCATTTTGATGCTCAATTTTAATGTGCAATCTTCATGGCAACCGTTCTCAAAGTATTCAGAAGCACTTCGAATGTCAAATGTAAGTCTTGTGCAAAATGAGAATGTATTTCAATCAAGAATTCATACACAATTCATATTGAGATAGTCGGAAAAATCTTGTAACCAACTCGGTTATTAATCGAGCGACTAATGGTCTCGAACTATTTACGCGTTCGCTCCGCTCACGCGTTGAAATATCTTGACCATAAAGCCGGCCATAGACATCGTTATTTTTCATCCGTTTTCCTCGCCGCGATTCGAACCGCCGAGTCGTATCGCCGAACTGTTTTGCCTACACATTCGGTAAATTCTGCCAGTTATTGCTGTGAAATATCTCTTAGCAGTGGCGGCCGCAGTTTCGGTTCTGAGTGAAAAAGAAAAGAAAAACGAGACTTATACTACGCTAATGGCAAATAACCGTCGATTCTCGACGAAATCCCCACACACAGACGGTATGGCACGACAACCGATGGACCGTCGTTCCAAAAATCAAGCATCGGCAGATATTTGGACCGACGATGCGTACCGACGGTTTTTCGCCACACACATCGGTTTCGGCGCTTTTGTCGGGACGGTTCTTATCGCCGCGATACGAACGGATGAAAAATAACGATGCCTATTACCGGCTTTAGTCGCTGGGTCGCTGTCTCTAATAACCAGTTGATTAAATAATCATTTCGTCGACCCCAAAATGAATCTTGAATTTAACGTATAGGATATCGATCAATAATAACCCATTTTATTCCGTGATTTTTCCTATTTTAATGTGTTATTGTTATAGGCAACCGAAAATAATGATTCATTCAGAAGCAATAAATGTATCTCTAATGCGCAATGAAAATGTATTTCAATCAAGAAGTTACTCAATTTATATATTGTGGTTGAAGAAAAAATATTGTGATTCACTCGTTCATTGATCTAGCGTTTGGAAAACTAGTTGATTGGATAGCTAATATTGTTCATTTTCATTATTGAACAAACTAACATTTTCGTTGCAAATACGATTTTGGGTTATTCTATAAGAGTAAACACATTTGATGGGATGAATCTATATTTATATTTGAAACAATGAAAATACATTCGGAACAATCAAGCTGCATACAAATAGAACCACAGCTATTTCCAGATAGCCTATATTGCATTCAAATTCCAAAAATGGAAAAGCCCCACGTAACTCGTCGAAACTGGGCGATAGATAGACAAAAGCTTCAACGCTGTCGATATTGAACATTTCCATCCCTTTATCGCATCAAGGGGTGCGTCAAAATTTCATCCGGGATTCGAATATTAACGCCAACTCTCCACTGGTGAGGTTGTCACGTGATGTCAACGCATGAAAAGGGAATATGCCGACAATAGGGGCACATAGGCACAAAAAAGCGAACAAATCGGAGAATGTGACAGCTACACTGTGGGGTGACACCAGGAGGGATTTATTTTCGAATAGAAAAATTTTTGAGCGCTGTTCCAAATATCCAATTTCATGTAAAAGACTAGGAAAAAAAACTATTTTATTCACGACTATCGTAAAATCCGCCTATTTTTGTCTGTTTGCTCGACCTTAATGATATCAATCACAATGAAATTGTTATATGTTGTAGTAATATCTATTTTTTTGTTTCTAAATGCAATATTTTTCAATTCAATTCCATTTTAACAGTATATGCATTGGACAGCCTGTATATTGTCAGTTACCTGGAACTGAAATCTACTGTGCCTGCGCAATTCAAACAATGATTGTCCTAGAACTGTCTTGTCGCGGTCGAAAAATGTTAAAATCTTCAAGAAATATATTCAGTAGTCGTGGATAAAATATAGTAAACTTTACCACGTGAATAATTTCTATCATTATACGCTAGTTGCATAATATATTATTAACATTAATTTTTTCGAGGTTCAAGATTGCGATTTGTGTAGCGAAAAACCTAACCCTCTCTTGTAAATTATTTAAATTTTTCAACTAGGTATGTATGAAATTAGAAAAAGATCGAAATTGTTTTACTTGACGATATATTGAAAAATCATGGCACATTATTTTTTTTAATTATAATTCTTGAATTAGAGTGAGTTTCACTTGGTGAAGAAATTCTTCTTAAGCTCATTATGAAGATCTGCAGAATATTATGTGTGCCGAAAAGAATAGAAAAAATTAAAAAAAGGCCAACAAAAGCAAGAAATGTAAGAGCGATTAATAAGACAAATTAATACAAATGTTATACAAAGCGTGTTTCGCTTGTCAACTTGAAACCCTTTAGTGGTACATATCTGAAGTATCATAAGAAGGATTTTTCCAATAAGAAGTGTTATTTTGATATCCAAAGAAAAATGCCATTTTCAATATCCTTTTAATGAAATTTTCCAAATCACAAAGTGGCTGCCCTGTGTTCTTCCCTTTCATGTGGCCCGAAATGAAAAAGTCGCAAGGTGTTAAATCAAAAGATCTCGGTGGCCAATTGTGATCACCTCTTCGAGAGATAACACGGTCTGGAAACTTTTCACGCGAAAGATCAATGATTTCGTTGCTTGTGTGGCACGTAGCGTCGTCTTATTGAAAGTAAACGTTATCCAGATCAATACTATCTAATTTCGGCCATAAAAAATCATTAATAATCTCTCGATAGCGCAATCCATTCAACCTGGGTTTTCTTCAACACTTTCGGCTACAGCAGCAATATTCTCGGCTGTTCTTGAGCGACGTGCACGGGTTTTATTCTTTTCATCACTAACTTATCCCAACAATCGAATATTTCCACCAATTTTTTTATTGCTGTCCGACAAGGTGCTTCACGACAACCCAAAAATGTTCGAGTTTTACGAACCGTCTCTGCCAAATTTCCACCATTTTTACAGTGAATTATAATAATTTCAATGCGTTCTTGAAGCGTGTATCGTTCCATTTTTATCAATGGCGTAGATTCTACTTGTCAAATGTCAAAAAATGACAGCTTCAAAAGTGACATCTACCGAAATAGCGGGCTATTCAAAATAACACCTCTTATTGGAAAACTCTTTACCTGTTAGACGAATCAGTAAAAGCACATCAACAATTGAAAAATAATAGGGGAAATTGAATTGAATGGTATAGGAACTTTTGCCAAATTTCATTGGGACATGTCTGCAAACATCAACTTCTTTACGGAATGACTATAGACTTGAGAACTTCAGGATACACGTTTAGTTTTAACATTTCAGTTAAGTTCGTTATGTATATTAGAAAAAAAAAAATTCTTATTTGAATTTCTATTTTCCGAATATGAACAAAAAAAACTCTACACTGCAAGTCAAGGTTTTCTCAGATTTTTCATCCCTTCGTCATATTTTTTATTATCAATGAATACCGATTCAACATAAACTGAGAAAATAACTGAACACTGTCATTGAGATTTCCACCTAAAACTTCGGATCTATAGACACTTGGGTTTCATTTTTTGAGAACAAACGCACCAAAATGAAACGGGCAATTATGATTGATTGAACCATTTTCTGAATTCAACAAAGAAAACCTTCACTTCAGTACGTCAAAGCCCAAAGGAAGGGAGCCAACAAAATTGTATGTGGTTTCTGGCTGACTTATGAAGTGACGGCTTATTGTTGTGATATTTACGAAACAGCCGAAGCTGAACATACTCGCCCGTACGGAGTTTCATTGTATTCGGGAGGACGGTTTTATGGCTTCCATAAATTCCACGGAATTTGGCGGATATGATCCCACTCGCCCTGATGGTATCAAGAGGGGAGTCTTTATTGCCAGATTTCGTCTTTTTGCAGATATGGCTTCGTGTTTGCGCGCCCAGAAACAAGCCAAAATGTTCAGTCTTGTCTCGCTGTTTAATCTTCTGATGGAGAAATGGTAACGTTTTATTGGACGGTGGTTTTCAGCACGAAGTTACGAGTTATGAATGAAGACAATTCCCTTTCATTTCATTTGGTTTATTTTTGACTAACTTAGTTTTATTATGTCATTCCGACCTGAATTCGTCACAATTTTTTTTATCGTCATTACGGAATTGATATTGATATTAAGGTTCAAATACCGCTTTTCAGATTCATGAGAGATTATAACGCAGTACTATGGGGTCTGTAGACAGTTCCTTGAACATCTGGGATGTTGAAAGAATATCTGTTGGAAAGCAAGACCTATTCTGACTTACCTCTGGCGTTTGATCAGTTTTTTAGTTTTTTTCGACTATCGAAGCAATGTCGTTGTAATTTGTCGCACAGGTTTTTCATCATTATTTCGAGATTGGATTCGATATTTAGAGCGCAATACCACCGTTTGAATATATGGGTGATGATGACGGTTTTATGGCTTCCATAAATTCCACGGAATTTGGCGGATATGATCCAACTCGCCCTGATGGTATCAAGAGGGGAGTCTTTATTGCCAGATTTCGTCTTTTTGCAGATATGGCTTCGTGTTTGCGCGCCCAGAAACAAGCCAAAATGTTCAGTCTTGTCTCGCTGTTTAATCTTCTGATGGACAAATGGTAACGTTTTATTGGACGGTGCTTTTCAGCACGAAGTTACGAGTTATGAATGAAGACAATTCCCTTTCATTTCATTTGGTTTATTTTTGACTAACTTAGTTTTATATGTCATTCTGACGTAAATTCGTCACAAATTTTTTTATCATCATTACGAAATTGAAATTGATATTTAGGTCAAAATACCGCTTTTCAGATTCATGGGAGATTATAACGCAGTGTTATTAGGTCTGTAGACAGTTCCTTGAATATTTGGGTTTCTGAAAGAATATTTGTTGGAAAGTAAGACTTACCGCTGGCTTTTGAACGGATTATTTCGACTATCGAAGGAATGTCACAGTAATTTCTCGCACAGGTTTTTTATCATCATTTGGAGATTGAATTCGATATTGAGGGCGAAATATCACCGTATAAATCTATGGAATATGATGACGATTTTGGCTTCCATATATCACGGAATTCGGTGGATATGATCCCACTCGCCCTGATGGTATCAAGAGGGGAGTCTTTATTGCCAGATTTCGTCTTTTTGCAGATAAAAGGTTTGTTCCGACTCAAGAATTGACCGTACAATGATCGTCAGGATTCTGCGCAATAGATAAAAATGTGTTCCAACTGAAAATGTATCGTTTGAGAACGGTTTCGTTTTTGTTCCATCCTGCTTCGGGACCGTGAGTGGAACGGTTTTGTGATCGTCATTTCGATCCCTGGTCTGGAGCAAGTACTGTTTGGACGGTTCTTGTACGGTCAAAGTTTAGACATGCGCCTAAGATCGATTACTAACAGTTTCGTGACCGTCAAATTACCGTACAAAAGTCAGCTGTTGGAACAAACCTATGGCTTCGTGTTTGCGCGCCCAGAAACAAGCCAAAATGTTCAGTCTTGTCTCGCTGTTTAATCTTCTGATGGAGAAATGGTAACGTTTTACTGGACGGTGGTTTTCAGCACGAAGTTACGAGTTATGAATGAAGACAATTCCCTTTCATTTCATTTGGTTTATTTTTGACTAACTTAGTTTTATTATGTCATTCTGACGTAAATTAGTCACAAATTTTTTTATCATCATTACGAAATTGAAATTGATATTTAGGTCAAACTACCGCTTTTCAGATTCATGGGAGATTACGTATAACGCAGTATTATGGTTCTGTAGACAGTTCCTTGAAGATCTGAGGTTTTGAAAGAATATGGAAAGTAAGACCTGGGGCTTATTGCACCAAACACTTTGCAACTTTTCACTTTTCAACTGAAGTTGCACGAAACGCATTCATAAATGAAAAATACATTGTTAAAAGACAAGTGCATAGTGAAAATTACTCCGCAGACATTAAATATTGGGAGAAATGTTGTGCAACATAACTAATTTTCACTTTTGAAATTTGTCAGAATGCAAAGTGCGAAGTGAAAAGTTGCAGAGTATTTTGGTGCAATAGGCCCCTGGTCTGACTTACCACTGGCTTTTGAGCAGTTTTTTCCGACTATCAAAAAAATGTCACTGTAATTTGTCGCATAGGTTTTTCATCATTATTTCAAGATTGAATTCGACATTTAGAGCGAAATACCGCCGTTTAAATCTATGGGGGATGATGACGGCTTTATGGCAAAAATTCCACAGAATTTGGCGGATATGATCCCACTCGCCCTGATGGTATCAAGAGGGGAGTCTTTATTGCCAGATTTCGTCTTTTTGCAGATCATCATTACGAGATTGAAATTGATATTTAGGTCGAAATACAGAATTTCAGATTCATGGGAGATTATAACGCAGTATTATGGGGTCTGTAGACAGTTCCTTGATCATCTAGGGTTTTGAAAGAATATCTGTTAGAAAGTAAGAAAGGGGCCTTTGCACCAAAATATTTTGCAACTTTTCACTTCGCACTTTGCATTCTGACAAATTTCAAAAGTGAAAATTAGTTATGTTGCACAACATTTTTCCCAATATTTAATGTCTGCGGAGTAATTTTCACTGTGCACTTGACTTTTCACAATGTATTTTTCATTTATGAATGCGTTTCGTGCAACTTAATTCATTTGAAAAGTGAAAAGTGCAAAGTGAAGAGTTGCAAAGTGTTTGATGCAATAGGCCCCAGGTCTGACTTACCACTGGCTTTTGAGCAGTTTTTTCCGACTATCGAAAGAATGTCACTATAATTTGTCACACAGGTTTTTCATCATCATTTCGAGATTTAGGGCGAAATACCGCCGTTTAAATCTATGGAATATGATGATAAAGATTCTTCTTCCAATATTCCAATTGAATTTTTTATGTTTTTGTTGACACTATGGCTACAAAATTTTGCGTGAAGATTCAGTATGTCAATCGTTATTCACAGAAAAAAATTCACTTGAATCGGATATCCTGTTATGGAAATATGAAGATTTTTTTTTTCAATATTCCAGTTAAATTTTCTACGGTTCAGTTAATACTATGGCCACGGAATTTTCGATGAACATTCAGTATATCGATCTCCATTCTCAAAATAAATTTCACTGGAATCGGATATCTCTTATGATATGAAGTTTCTTTTTTCAATATTCCAATTGAATTTTCTGTGGTTCTGTTTACACTGTGGCCACAAAATTTTGCATGAGGCTTATCATGAGCATCTTGTATTTGGCCGTTACATTTCATTTCGATTGGTTTCGTTTTGTCTGAGATGTTAAGGAACAAAAATTTTGAATGGCCATATTTTATGAAACACCCTGTACGATTAGGCTGTCAAGCTGTCAACTTCATCATATTCAGAACCTTCGTGTATAAAATTTGCTACGAAATATGCAACAATGTTCTGAGATATTGACATAAAACAATTCTGGGGGGTCAGTTTTAGTAGTCTGTAAATCTTCATCCTCAAGAATTGATAGCCAAATAAAAAAGAAGACAACTGTCAAGCAAACAATTTCCGTCGGAGTCAATGCGCTCAACTTCCCAAACATCAGAATGGATTGGACAAAAGTCTTATTATATGACTTAATGCAATGTAATTCTGTCGGGTATCTTGTACGTGCTGCCCACGCTGAACAAATAAAACGAGGTGTTGAATTATCACTTGAATTGAATTAAATCGACGGGTTTTTTAACGCTACATATTTGCACAGTCTGATTAGTGTGACGGGACCATCCTCAGAATAGCATTGTTGATTTCGGCTGCCCAATTTTTTTGAGCCGTTTGTTTAAAGTGTAAATATGTATTCACTGTTGTAATGTATGCATTTATGTGTCTCCTATGAAATTTAGAGTTTTGAGAATTTGTCATGCTTGTTTGTATGAGATGTAGACAATTGAGGTGTGGTCAGTGACTTGATTATGTTGCAGAGAGAAAACTTACCCTCACGTGAATATGAAAGATGACGCCTGTAGCTCCCACCTTGTTAACGCTTTTTCTGAAGGAAAGAGGTCGGATAACAAGTTTTCCGTTAACTGGCATAACATGAGAAAAGATTGACACCCTCAACACAAGCACCATAGACATTTACGCTTTTTTCCATCATCCCAGACTTGTTATGCCGCTCCAAGTCACTCAGAAAATACCCAGAGATTCAACGTATGACCACATTTTCTTCGCTTTTAGCCTCCACAGAACATTCTTTCAGTGCCTGGTGAAATGTAACCTTATCTTCATCAACATTAAGCCCACGTTTTTCTTCAGACGTAATATCGAGCAATTCCTGTTCAAATTCGGGAGAAAAAAACTTTTTCATAACAATATTTCATGACCAAATCATTATTGAGAATGAAAGTGGCCTTAAATGTCCATCAAAGACATCTGTCGAAGAATTTAAGACGCCATGCGTCATCCTAATCTGTTCAGTCTATCGTGAACACAATAAATCGAACAGGAAAACTTCTCCTCACATGAATATGAACGATGGCAGAATAGCTGCCATCTCGTCAACGCTCTTCCCAACGGGAAAAGCCGGATCCCAGACTATTTCCATAAGTTTTCCGGTAACTGGCATAACATGCGAAAAGATTGACACCTCAACAAGCACCATCGACATTTACGCTTTTTCCCATCATCCCAGACTTGTTATACCGCTCCAAGTCACTCAGAAAATACCCAGAGATACAACGTATGACGGCATATTCTTCACTTTCAGCCTCAGCAGAACGTTCTTTCGGTGCCTTGGGGAATGTAACCTAATCTTCAGCAACATTAAGCCCACTTTTTTCTTCAGACGTAATATCGAGCAATTCCTAACTCTGTTCAAATTCGGAAGAAATAAAACTTTTTCATGACCAAATCATAATTGTAAATGAATCTGGTTTTAAATGATCTTCAAATACTATCTGACAAAGAATTTGAGCCTCCACAGAACATTCTTTCAGTGCCTGGTGAAATGTAACCTAATCTTTAGCAACATTAAGCCCACGTTTTTCTTCAGACGTAATATCGAGCAATTCCTTACTCTCTTCAAATTCGGCAGAAATAAAACTTTTTCATATCAATATTTCATGACCACATCATTATTGAGAATGAAAGTGGCCTTAAATGTCCATCAAGGACTATCTGACAAAGAATTTGAGACGACATGCGTCATCCTATTCTGTTCAGTCTATCGTGAACACAATAAATCCGAACAGGAAAACTTCTCCTCATATGAATATGAACGATAGCAAAGTAGCTGCCATCTCGTCAACGCTCTTCCCAACGGGAAAAGCCGGATCCCAGACTATTTCCATAAGTTTTTCGGTAACTGGCATAACATGCAAAAAGATTGACACTCCAACAAGCACCATCGACATTTACGCTTTTTCCCATCATCCCAGACTTGTTATACCGCTCCAAGTCACTTAGAAAATACCCAGAGATACAACGTATGACGGCATATTCTTCACCTTCAGCCTCAGCAGAACATTCTTTCGGTTCCTGGGGGAATGTAACCTAATCTTCAGCAACATTAAGCCCACTTTTTTCTTCAGAAAAGCAATTCTTAACTCTGTTAAAATTCGGAAGGAATAAAACTTTTTTGTACAACTGTCAAAAAAACTTGACTTTTCTTCATCACTATGGATGCGTAAATATTACTTTTTTTCACCGTTAAAAAAGTCTTTTTTCACCGTTAAAAAAATTTTTTTTTTCACTGCTGATAACTAAAATGGAACAACTTAAAAATAATGATATTTTAATTACAACTAATTTCACAAAATTATGATTGTAGATATCTGTACCTTATAAAGTAAATTAGTTTCGTCATCAGCATCTCTGAGAAATTTATTGATATGATATTATCCCTCCATAACACTTCAGATTTCTTTCCTCGGTATCCGACGCTTTTGTTCTTAATAAGCGGGACCAATTTTGAAAAATTCCCTATATCAATATTTCCTTGACATTCGATGTTTTTTTTAACATTGAGCTCCATAACTTGGAAGGTTTAAAATTTTTTTATTTTTCCTCGAAATAGCATGTGAGCACATTTTCAGAAACCTTTTTACGTTGTTCTTGTTGCGCCATTCTCGAAATTGGTTATATGTTTTCTCATATTATTAGCTTTGATTTGGCTGGTAACATATAAGATACAATTGTATTTGCTTATTCAGCCATATCTGCGGGGGTATCACTACCACTATCATGTTCAACATTCATCTTCTTTAAAATAATTCGAAATTGAAACAACTACGAGCAGATACTGTCAAAGATTCAAACAATTTCAACAAACTGTTTCTATAGTTACGACACAGAAAGATCACTGGATTCATTTAAATATTGTACTGAAAGCATTATCTTCAACGATTATACGTCTTTCAGACGATGTAAATTCACATTCACAGTTGTACAAAAAATGTGTTTTGTATTTCGTGCGGATAAAATTCGTGTTTTCATGGCACATTCAAGTGAATTTTTGGCCTCGACCTGCGGTCTCAGCCAAAATTGACACTCTCATGTGCCATGAAAAAACACTCATTTTACGCACTTAATACAAAAATAACTATTTTATATGAATATTTCATGATCAAATCATTATTGTGAATGAAACTGGCCTTAAATGATCATCAAAGACTATCTGACAAAGAATTTGAGACGACATGCGTCATCCTATTCTGTTCAGTCTATCGTGAACACAATAAATCCGAACAGGAAAACTTCTCTCCGCATGAATATGAACGATGGCAAGATAGCTGCCATCTCGTCAACGCTCTTCCCAATGGGAAAATACGGATCCCAGACTATTTCCATAAGTTTTCCGGTAACTGGCATAACATGCGAAAAGATTGACACCTCAACAAGCACCATCGACATTTACGCTATTTTCCATCATCCTAGACTTGTTATACCGCTCCAAGTCTTTCAGAAAATACCCAGAGATACGACCTATGACCGCATATTCTTCACTTTCAGCCTCAGCAGAACGTTCTTTCGGTGCCCGGGGAATCTGACCTAATCTTCAGCAACAATAAGCCCACTTTATCCTTCAAACGTAATATTGAGCAATTCCTAACTCTGTTCAAATTCGTAAAAATAAAACTTTTTCATGACCAAATCATCATTGTAAATGAATCTGGTTTTAAATGCTTCAAATACTATCTGACAAATTTGAGACGACATGCGTCATCCTATTCTGTTCAGTCTATCATGAACACAATAAATCCGAACAGGAAAACTTCTTCTCACATAAATATGAACGATGGCAGAATAGCTGCCATCTCGTCAACGCTTTTCCCACGGTAAAAGCCGGATCCCAGACTATTTCCAAAAGTTTTCCGGTAACTGGCATAACATGCGAAAAGATTGACACCTCAACAAGCACCATCGATATTTACGCTTTTTTTCACCATCCCAGACTTGTATATACCGCTCCAAGTCACTCAGAAAATACCCAGAGATACAACGTATGACGGCATATTCTTCACTTTCAGCCTCAGCAGAACGTTCTTTCGGTGCCGGGGGAATGTGACCTAATCTTCAGCAACAATAAGCCCTTTTTTTCTTCAAACGTAATATTGAGCAATTCCTAACTCTGTTCACATTCGGAAAAATAAAACTTTTTCATTACTGTAAATGAATCTGGTTTTAAATGATCTTCAAAGACTATCTGACAAATTTGAGACGACATTTTTTGTCATCCTATTCTGTTCAGTCTATCATGAACACATAAATCCGAACAGGAAATCTACTTCTCACATGAATATGAACGATGGCAGAATAGCTGCCATCACTTTCAGCCTCAGCAGAACATTCTTTCGGTTCCTGGGGGAATTTTACCCGATTTTCCGCAACATTACGCCCTTTAGCGGGGTCCTCGTTACCGGCTTCTTAGGAAGGTTCGGTTTTTACGGCTCGACGTTTCCACAGGGTCGTTCCCAGAATTCCTGCCCCGGCTTCTGGTGAATTGTTCAGACCTCGAGATAGGCCTCGATATATTGATCGGGGAATCTATGAGGGGCTAATTGGAGGCGGTAAATTGGAGTTCCTGAGGGAGGAGGGGCGGTAGGTTCTGCTATAGTTGGCCGCAGTTGGGAATTGTTGAAAACGGCGTCGAGATACAGAGAACTTGGGTCGAAGAGTTCGGGGCTTATCGAGAAACGATTCGATGAAGCCTTTGAGATATGAGAGGTTTTTGGAACAATGCAAATTACTACCGTTTGAATCAAGTGTCTGTGATTGCCGAAAATGCTCGCAAATGATTAGGTCGGGCTTATGAATACACATTGCGAAAGTTTGGTAAAGAAGAAAGAGGTCACTTTCACCCTCCAAATTCTAATACTTCACGATAGACTCTTAAAAACGATACCTTAAATAGGGAACTATATGAGTAGAATATGTTTCAGGCTTCAATATTACGGTTAAATACGTAAATAGGACGAATATTACGAATAGTTCTTAGTTGATACTCAACTGAAGGTTTTACCGAATATTTCCGAAGGTGTGATATCTCTGAGATTCAATTTATAGATTGATGATTCGAAATATTATTTTTCGAGTACATATTCCTAAAATTAGCATAAAGATCTACCCTGAATTCTATGCGAAGTAGCTTGAAGACCATCAAACGACATGCAATTAAATTCGAATTATTCTCGATGCAAAAATAATCAATCCAAAATTTTAACACTCAATTTGGTGTAAAAATCTTCAATAGTTGTTGGTGTTAAATCGACACTTGAAAAAGAGTTTTACTTTATTTAGTGTCAAAATTGATATGTACTCTGTTTGGTGAAACTGAACATTATCTGGTGAAGGAATTGATACCATAGGTAGACAAATATCAACAACTGCCGGTGTAAAATATGTACATCTCAGTGTCAATTGAACACTGCACCTATGGTGTTGAATAGACACCAAAATGGTGTGTATGCATAGAAACAACGCCGGGTGTTATTCTGGTGTTAAATATCCCATAAATTTTTTACTGTGTAGCTCTTCACTGAATCATATTAATGAAAAAAGTAATAAAAACAGCTGCATTATTCCTAACAGCCGCCTAACCAAATTTCATGGTCCAGATGTACTCCTTCAGGCAGAAAACTCTCGTCCCTGCACTAAAGCATCAGCCGAATCCGAAAAACTCAATTACGCGAAAAACGTAGGAGGTGGAAATCAATTATGAAAAGTCTAGTGGAATAAAAATCAAAATAGTGTATGATCCGGCTTTTTCCGTTTGGAAGAGCGTTGACGAGATGGCAACTATTAGGCCATCGTTCATATTCATGTGATGAGAAGTTTTCCGATAAGAATTTATTGTGTTCTCGGTAGATTGAACAGAATGGGATGTCTCAAATTCTTTGTCAGATAGTCTTAGATGACCATGAAGTCACAACGATATTAACAATGGAGAACTCATAAACCTCCTCATTCCGAATGGGGAAGAATCTGAGAATGATTCTCCAATGAATGATTAGCTCTTTACTGAATCATATTAATGAATAAAGTAATAAAAACAACTGCATTGTTCCAACAGCCACCTAACCAAATTTCATGGTCCAGATGTACCCCTTCAGGCAGAAAACTCTCGCCCCTGTACCAAAGCATCAGCCGAATCCGAAAAACTCAATTACGCGAAAAACGTAGGAGGTGAAAATCAATTATGAAAAGTCTCGTGGAATAAAAATGGCCGGTCTGATTTCGGTTTTATTCTGTCTGAAGAGGCGCGCGTCAGACCTCGTAAAATTGATCCGAAATTGAATTTTAATGCGTCTACGAAACTATCATCTATATGGAAATTGTAGCTCTACCGTCGTCGTCGGCGGAATCTCCGAAATTGTTTATTCATCACGGGAAACGAGGCGACTGACGAAACTGGAAAAAAGACGTGGAGTGCATTATCTTGTACGTGTTGAAAACAACAAGTTCTGCGGGAACGAACAAGGAGAGAGCTTGTCTTCGGGACTGATGTCGTTTGAAATTGAGATTGAATGACGCACGGAATGCTGATTAAGGCGAGGAATGATTCTTCATTCGAAATAATAAAAGGTATACAGGTTGCTAGTGGATAAACAGGCCCGCCGTAAGCGGGGTGCAAGGCGTGCTCGGCACAAGGGCGGCACGTCCAGGGGGGCGGCAAATCCAGTGTAATTGAAATTTTTTTGGAGGGAACAAACAACGTGGTAAGCTCGGGGAGAAAAAAAAAGAGGGGCGGTTGTCCAACTCCAACTGCTTCAAATTTTTGCCAACTGTCATAGAAACATAGAAATTTTGCCATATGCGATCGAAACTTTGCCAACTGCTTCGAAATTTCTCCAACTCCGTTCAACATTGGGGGCGGCAAGGTCTCCCCATCCCCCTTAGAGAGACAGAAGGACAGGCGGCCAACATCGATAATTTCCGTATATCCACGGAATTCAGTGAATTCACTGCAGTGTTTCTTTCAGGTATATTTCTGGGAGAGGCACTGCCGCCCCTCGAAGTTCCGCAGGTGCCGCACCCCCTCCCCCCCGGCGAAATACTGAGAGCGCCTAGATCCAGTTATGGCGTAAAACTTCAAGATCGAAAAACTCACATAATCCGTTAAATTGCCTTCCCGTAACTTCGAATTGCGCCCTCGGAAAAAAATTTCTGAAAGAAACATCGATTCAGAAAGTTCCTACGGCATCTCTGATTTTGTTGAATATTCTACGAGAAAAATTTGCAGATGTTTTTTTCCCAATATTACAACCAGGTAGTAGTAGTACCCCCCCCCCCAGGAAAAAGTTAAAGTTTTTCACACTAAATCTTCGAATGGAACGATCTAAACCCCCCCCATTCCCCGCTTTTCACTCAAGATCAGTTCAGGTCCCTCGCTAAAACTTGCCACTATTATCACCCCCCCCAGGAATTGCTCTCTGAATACGCCCTTGATGTAGCGCCCTATTGGGGGCGGCATAACAGTATTTGCACGCGGGCGCTCAGACATCTAGCGGCGGGCCTGTGGATAAAATCGATAAACATCAGGAGATTCTGCATGAAAACATAATGATATTATTCTTCACAATTCTTGTCCTCAAATGCTTTGTTTTCCGAAACACGAGATGTTGAATTTTGCTTGAAAACTGAAAGAAAAAATGGTACACCACTAAGATATTTCAAAGTATCAATTATTTTCGATTTTTTTCTTCAGTTCCTGACAAAAAATCACTCCTGCCTTTTCTTCGTATGAGTAGCCGTTTTTATGCGAAAAAATAGAACATCTTAACGCGTATTTGTAGTTACAACAGAAGTTAGGACGCTATAGTTAAGTTGTTTTTTCTGTGACGGGAAAAAAATGTTACATTTTATATCTCTTGGCAGGTCACAAAATATGACTTTTTACGAAATTACTTCTTTTCCTATCAAAAAAGTGAGTGTCTATGTATCCGGGAAAAATGTACCCACTTTTTTCCTGTGGGCAAAAAAGTAATTTCATGAAAGGTTATATTTCTTTTACTTTTAAATAGTTTTTCCTGTCCCAGAAAAAAATAGTGTATTATACAAGGGAAAAATATTAGATTTTAGCTCTCGGTATAACCTCGAGCTAAAATCTAATACTTTTTTCCCTTGTATAATAAATAACTATTTTTTGCATGAAAACGGAGCTCCATACAAAAAACGCAGAAGAGATTGTTCTTCACAAATTGAAATAAGAATTTAAGAATGTTTTTGAGTTTGAAAGAACTCAGTGGCGTACCATATTTGCGAAAATTTAGATCATTTATGCGCGATAATGATGAACCACAAATTCCTATTTGCATGTACGAAAATGCGTAACAACCTCTTGAAAACCACCAAATTTTACATATAAATCTACTAGTTTCAAAGTAATGAATAAATAGTCAATTTTAAAGTAAAACTTTAATACCTCGTATCTCGGAAAACGGAGCATTTCGGGACATAAGTTTTATAGCATAATGTCATTATTTTTTCACGCAGAATCACCTCTAGAAGTTCGTAGTAATAACGTGTCTTGAAGACCAATATTTTGGTAGTTGATCACATTTTCAAAATAAGTAAAATTTTCATGTAAACATGGAACCGCAAATGCCGATTTGGATATATAAGCGGTTTTCGGTTTCTAATTTATTAACTGCTAGCATATCTAAATAATTCGATAGCAATTTTGACTTTTAGTGTTTCAAAGAAGATGTTCCATATGACAACCGTCCATTTCAATGCAGAAAGTTCATCGTCGAATGAAAGAATTTCGTTCTCTTTCAAAACGATCGCTGGTTGTGTTGAGTTCAAACCGTTGTTGCTATTCTTCGACTTTATTCAAAGATCTTGGTACAAAGGTTCAATACCAGCTGTGGTTTTTCAATGAACCGACTGAAAACACTTCAATTGTAAGTTCAGTAAACAAGATATCCGAGAACTTAAAATAAAACAAACATTGATTTGCTATAAATAGAAAACTTGAAAACCCATAATGGTATTTATATCAAATTTTGCAGTTATGGTAATCCGTTTCTTGTCTGTAATGATGAAGCATCTTGCGTTTTTGGTTACCAAAGAAAGGTTCAGTCCTCTGGATCATTGCACCGTTTCTCTGTAATCCGACTTCTGCTAGCGTTAGTGTATTTTTTTGTCATTTATATTGTAGGTAATACTTTATTCCCAGGACGAAATTTTGTGTAACGTATGTAGTTACTTTACCTCATTTGTGTATTTTGTCATTTATTGTATTTGCCATAATTTCGGATGTAATTTCATAGTCGAAACAAGAGTTCAATCACTAATCGACCTCGTTTGTTCAATGATGTTCAGATTCATATCGAAAATAAATTGTGTGTGTGACTTTTAGGGTGAGGGTTTCATATGGAGTTTCTCTGAAAAAGGTGGCAACACTGTAACATTCGAACCGATTTTGAAACGTCATAAAAACTTGTCGCCAGTGTCATTTCCTCAAATGCGATCATCAATTCTATCATTATCAATAATTATTTTTCCTGTGAATCACCGGAAATTACTATCGAACAGGGTTTGCATAATTTTTCTGAAGGACTTAGTGAGAATTTTGTGAGAGGGAATATTGTGATGTCAGCAATTTTCATGCCGTTCCATTCCCCTTGCACTCAGGCGTCGTCTCACCTCTATCCTTTCAAATGTTGCAAGTGCGATACGAATAACCTTGTTTCCTCAAGACCAATTCACTTAATCCGCATATAATAAAATTTTATACCCAAAAATGAGAAATACCATCCACAGTCCAAATAAGGAATGCGATAAAATTTCAGTATCCAATCTATAAGCGTAACTTTTGACATATCAAAAAAAAGAGACCGAGAACCAACCAACGGAGTTATCTGAAAGTCACCTTGACACTGTCTGGGTCGAAATCAATTTGCGGGATGATGAGCTCTTTTTTTAATTTAATTGTGGCCATTGAATGCAACCGTCAAATCGCATACGTACACGCCGGTGAAAACAACTGTCAGTGCTTGTTTTTTTGCTCTGTCGATTTATCGTTCCGTTTTATTTACAATTATGCATCTCGGTTGCGAACGACCTACAAAACCTGTCGTAAATTAGAGGTATAATGGATTGTTTGTTTATGTAACAACAAACCCGAAAATGTTCAAGTCTGTGATTCCAGACAATGGATGCTTGAAGGTAACTGGTTGCTTTGTCTAGCGAAATAGGAAAAATGTATCATTCTGATGGCTGACATTTGCCATAGAAAGTCATCTGAACGAAGGATTTGATCGATAAAATGGGGTCGTATGAATAAGCAATAATTTTGAAGGTGTGAATAACATTGAAATTACATTTCCTCGCAGATATTTTAGAAATTAAAATTTTTATTTTTTGCGTGCTTGTTTTGCCTGACTGTTTGCGATCTAGAAGAAAACCAAGCCAAAAAAGTTTTCGCAACATTTTTACCTTTCAACAAATATTTCTTGAAATAGTGTGACTGGAGTTTGATATTGACAAAAATGTGTTAGTTGTTGGAAAGCGCATACCTACTTCTTGATAAATTTGAGGTATACTTGATGAATCGTTCGTTTATGTAACAACAAACCCGACAATGTTCAAGTCTGTGATTTCAGACAATGGATGCTTGAAGGTAACTGGTTGCTTTGTCTAGCGAAATAGGAAAAATGTATCATTCTGATGGCTGACATTTGACATAAAAAGTCATCTGAACAAAGGATTTGATGGATAAAATGGGGTCGTATAAATAAGCAACAATTTTGAAGGTGTAAATAACATTGAAATTATAACATTTCCTCGCAGATATTTTAGAAATTCAAATTTTCATTTTTGCGTGCTCGTGTTGCCTAACTTTCTGAGATCTAGAAGAAAATCAAGCCCAAAAAGTTTTCTCAACATTTTTACCTTTCAACAAATATTTCTTGAAATAGTGTGACTGGAGTTTGATATTGACAAAAATGCGTCAGTTGTTGTAAAACATATACTTCTTCATGAATTTGAGGTACACTTGATGAATCGTTTGTTTATGTAACAACAAACCCGAAATTGTTCAAGTCTGTGATTCCAGACAATGGATTCTGGAAGGTAACTGGTTGCTTCGTCTAGCGAAATAGGAAAAATGTATCATTCTGATGGCTGACATTTGCCATTGAAAGTCATCTGAACAAAGGATTTGATGGATAAAATGGGGTCGTATGAATAAGCAATAATTTTGAAGGTGTAACATTGAAATTAAATTTCCTCGCAGATATTTTAGAAATTCAAATTTTTATTTTTTGCGTGCTTGTTTTGCCTGACTGTCTGCAATCTAACGTGCGTTCAAAATAATTCGTGGTCAAGTAAGCTGTGGATTCTATTTTTCCTAAGAGTCTATGAGGGGAAAACTAGAATCCACGGCTTACTTGACCACGAATTTTTTTGAACGCACGATCTATCGTGCGTTCAAAAAAATTCGTGGTCAAGTATTCGTTTTCTTCTAAGAAAACGAAGCCCAAAAAGTTTTCGCAACATTTCTACCTTTCAACTTTCAACAAATATTTTTTGAAATAGTGTGACTGGAGTTTGATATTGACAAAATTAGTTGTTGAAAAGCGCATACTTCCCCATAAATTTGAGGTGTACATGACGAATTGTTCGTTTATGTAACAACAAACCCGAAATTGCTCAAGTCTGCATAGGCGTATCTGAACTCAGAAGTTAGAAGTTTTTTGTGATACATATACGTAGTTTTTGATAAGAATATTTCAGGGGGGCCAGACCCCCCCCTAAGTACGCCAGTGCAAGTCTGTCATTCCAGGCAATGAATAAATCTTCTTAAAGTAACTGGTTGCTTTGTCTAGCAGAATAGGATAAATGTATCATTCTGATGGCTGAAATTTGCCAAGTAATCTGAACAATGGATTCGATGAATAAAGATGGGATCGTATGTTTTAGCGATATTTGTGAGATGTAACACTGGAAAAATTTCCCCTCGCAGATAATTTAGAAATTCCTGCACGTTGCGGTATAATTCTGAAAAAAGATTAAATTTTAATAGATTAATTCCAAAAAATTGTTGGGGGTGCTTGTTACCCTTGTAATCCTCACTGAAACTGCCAGTGACTAAGCCCAAAGGCAATGTCACAAGAAAAATAATGTCACAAATGACCCATTTCATACACATTAAACTCACCTTTTATTTTCAGGTCGACGGAAAAAATTATTTATTTGAAATTTCAAGTGGAAACCTAATTGGATAGTTATAATAAATTCAATAAAACACTGCTGCTGTCACATAAAAAACCTTTTATAATTTTTTCATTTCAATCGATCCATTTAATTTCATCAGACATAAATTGAATATTTTTCCCTACCCATACGTTTAGTTTCTTTCAGTACTGTAATTGTTTCGTATAAAACACTAATTATACCATAAAACGAACAACAAGGTTTCATATCAAATAATCGATATGAATATGCAAAAGTGTTGCTCTTAATGACTTGATGGTAATGTCTGAGACGGCTAGACACCATTAAACGTAGCTTATTGGGGACAACACGACATAAAGTGAAAATACCCGTAGACTCATACAATAAAGACTATTCAGTTGTGATTGTGTAAATATCTGGCCTTTCGCAATGGTAATTCTCATGTATAATTATTTTAATTGTGTTTTTCTATCATGAACTAAGAATAAATTATAATGAATTCTTGAAAGCTTTTCATGTGAATAATCGGATATTTTGAAATAAGACGAATACCTAGTGTATATACTCGAAGAAGTCTTTTCTTTATTTTGGCAATCTGATCGTTTGAATTCGCTTAGCTTATTCAGGTGATTTCAATAATTTTTTTCTCGAAAACCTGACTTCGAAACAAAATTTGAGAAAAGCCTTGAGTAGGGGCTTTTGAGCGCTCGTGCTTTTGTGGAGCAATAAGATTATTACCTCAAAATTTTATGTGTTATTTGAGATTGATACCAAATATATAAATGCAGAACCTCAGCACAATCGGAATTGAATTCTGGCAATTATTCATAAAATGAAATATATAAAAATAAATAATAACAAAAATTAATTTCTATGGTTCTGAAGATGCGATCCTCTTGAAATTCTTCATGAACATTCAGTATATCAGTTTTGATTCACAAAATAAATTTCACTTGAATCAGTTATCTTGTTATGGAAATATAGGGATTCTTCTTTTCAACATTCCAATTGAATTTTCTATGGTTCTGTGGACACCATGGCTACGAACTTTTGCATAAATATTTAGTATAAGTCTTCATCCTCAAAAAAATCATTTGAATCGGATATTCTATTATGGAAATATAAAGATTCTTCTTTTCAATATTCCAATTGAATTTTCTATGGTTCTGTTTACGCTATGGCCACAAAATTTTGCATGGGCCTTGTTGTGAGCATCTTGCATTTTCCTGTAGCATTTCACTTCGATTGGTTTAGTTTTTTCAGAGAAATTGAGGAACAAAAATTTTGAATGACCATATTTTATGAAACATTCTGTACGATTTGGCTGGTTAACGTCTCTAGGACAATCCCTTCGACAAAACGATATAGCACTCGTTTAAGTAGAAAGAGCGCACAAAAAAAACGATAATCGTTTCGATTTCCTGAGGATCATTTCTATAATGATTTTTATAAAAATCACTGCAAATGCCCAATTTGAAATTAAGTGATTTAGTGGTTAATTCATGTGTATACACTGAAAAAGATATTGAAGCCATTCAAGTTTTTCTGAAAAAAATTGTCGAAACGAACGCAGAAAGTCATAAAAAATTGGTGTAATTATTTTATTTTCGAAAACTTCCAACATGTATTATAATTATTGAAGTTCTATCGAACTATGTATGTAGAATCTGTTCGAGTTGCGTATATGTATTATTGCTTATCGATTGGAATTATTTACCTAACCTAGTTTGCTTTTACTTTTCTATATTACGGACTCTGACTGTTACACATCTAACTTTCATTGATTTTCCTCCATTTATATCATTATCCTTGGGCTATTTGTCGTTACCTTGACTGGCTTGAACAGGGGTGTAATGGCGAAAATTCCATATTTCAAAAGTGGTTATTTCATATTGACTCATACAACAGTTAATAGATAGATCTCATGAAGAAAAGATAATACACTATGTTTTTTGCGGAATGTTTTTCGAATCTTGGTGGAGGGTAAGTAAGTGTTTCTTCACCCAACTTCTACGATAATGGAAAAAGTACTGTTTTTGATAATTTCATTTGAATCGCCCATGTTTTCACACAAGAAGGGTACTCATGGTCTAAAGTCAACCGTTTGCGAAAGTTCTCAACATTTATTTTGAACATGGTCCACTTTTTGACCGTTATTAAATGAGTAAAAAAATAAATTTGTAAAATTGAATATGTTTTTCAACATGTAAGCTGATTCTTCCCGAAAACAGCCGAGTTCAGAGTGTATAATCAAGAGTATTTACCTTTTTTGTGAAAAAAACAGTGGAGGTTCGAATGGGCGTCTCAAAAAACCTAACTCTCTTAATTAGCGTAGAAGTTATAGGAAAAACACCCGCTTGCCTTCCGCAATCAAGAATTGGAAACAAGCTGTTCTCTGTAAGATGAAATTTTCCGGATATATTGGCAAAAAAAAATTTATCCACGACTATTGTATGATCCGTTCATTTTACGTCTATTTGCTCGGCCATAATAAAACCCATGAATAACAAGTGAATAATGAGTTATTATTCACTGCTGTAAGATGCTTCATAGATTCAGATATAATATTATATTCTTCAAATAGATATTTATTCAGTATTATGAAGTAATCCAACTGACAAATATGGTCCAAATTGGTCAATCGAAGACCAAATCTTCACTTATTGCATCAACAAATGTAATTTTATTAGAAAATATACAATGACAAGTTCTCCAAAAATTTCTCATGTGTCAACTTAACCTTTTCCAGACTTGTGATAGAAGGGTCTTGTCACGATCGCCAAATGTTAAAATCTACAAGAAATATATTCAGTAGTAGTGGATAAAGTATAGTATGCTACTCGCGTATAATGGCTCTTATTCACTCGGTGATTTGGGCCACTCCTTTACGGCTCTTCTAAACTTCACCTCGTGAATAATAGCTTTCATTATAAGCTCGTTGCATATTATATTATTTTTCTATTTCACCCCATTGACATTTCCTTTGCTAACATTTGAATTTTTTAGTTATGGTATGAGGGTGGTAAACTATACTGTGCTCATTAAGGTTGATTACTCCAAAAAAGAATTATAATAAACTTCGAAATAACAATATGTTATATCGCTATAAAAACGTTACTCAGTCCAGTATTCTGTGGTAACTCCTTGACATAAAAATAAATGTCAACACCTTCACACCCAAAATGACTGCGTCTAATCATAAGAGAAGTGAAACTAGCGTAAAATTCGATACTGTGAGATGAATACTCCCATGTGAACTATCCATAAAACTAAAAATAACTCACAATTTTGACACGTATTTATTAACGCACCGCTTACGAGTGGCTTCGCGTCAGTCACAATAAAATGTAATCATAATTCAGCTAGAAAACATTAAATTGGGACATCAACAAAACGAAATATAACAGATGTCTGGAGTGGTACTTAACCTAGAACATTGCGTTCTCCCTATGTGGAAACGGTGGGACCTCAATGCGTATGTGTCGCAAGAATTTCATATGCTAGAAGTACCATGTGTTGAAATCTGTCTGGAGGCGATGAACCCATCTGTAGATGAATACAACTAGACTAGTTATCATCTGAGGTGATGCGTTTTCATCGGCCTTTGTTTCGAAATTCCTGTTATAGTTATATTCGTATGTTATTGAAAACGCATATAAATTCTCGTTGAAACTCGTTGAAATATGAACAAAAATTCTATAAGCTTTCCATCCAAAATGCATCGCTTTCGAAGTACAAAGAAATGGAATAAAATTTGAAAAAACTCTAAGCAGGAGCTTTTGAGCGCTCGTTCTTTGGTGGAGCAATGAGACTATTTCCTCAAAATTTCATATGGGACTTGAGATTGATACAAAATATATAAGTGTAGAATTGAAATTGGATTCTATGGTTTTGTTGAAGAGATCGCCTTGAAATTCTGCATGAACATTCAGTATAGTAGTTTTCATGCTTAAAATAAATTCCACTCGAATCGGATATTCTGTTATGGAAATATAAAGATTCTTCTTACAATATTTCAATTGAATTTGCTCTGGTTCTGTTAATACAATGACCAAAAAATTTTGCGTGAAGATTCAGTTTATCAATCTTCATCCACAGAAAACTTGAATCATATATCCTGTTATGGAAATATAAAGATTTTTTTTCAAAAGGTATTCGAATTGAATTTTCTTTGGTACTTTTGAAACTATAGCTACGAAATTTTGGACGAACATTAAGAATATCTCCATTCACAAAAAAAATTTACTCGAATGGGATATCTTTTTATGGAAATATGAAGTTTCTCTTTTTCGATTTTCCAATTGAATTTTCTATGGTTCTCTTCACACTATGACCACAAAATTTTGCATGAGGTCTGCTATCAGCATCTTGCATTTGGCCGTAACAACCGATTGGTTTCGTGTTTTCTGAGATATAAAGGATCAAAAATTTAGAATGGCCATATTTTATGAAACACCCCGTACGATTAACTCATTCTGAAAATTTCAAGTCTCTAGGACAATACCTTCGAAAGCTATTGTGCTAACGGGCGGCCGGACGGCCCTACCAAAAGAATTGAATTTGACCACGAATTCGTCATAAGGAAGTCTGAACATATCGTTTGAGACCATTTTCGGCTCCAAATTCGAAAATTACAGACATTTGGGCAAAACGATATATCACTCGTTTGTAGAACGAGCGCTCAAAAACGGTTTTGCGAATATCTTTGAAACCTTTTATCGTACAAAAAACACCTTCGTAGGCATTTTTTTATCATAGTAAGCTATATTATTTTGAGGAATATTTTTTCAAGTGGTTTCAACCTTAACTTTTAAGTTAATGAAAAAAATGGTTTTCGAAACGTCCATTCAAACTATCAATGTTTTGCTACACAATGAATATACGCCCTTAAGTCGACCGTTTTCGAGGGGAAACAATTAATATGTTGAAGAGAAAAGGTCAAGTTTCAGACTGTTAGTAAAGAATAAAACAATTTTTTTTAAATCGTCCAGAAAGGTTGATTTTTCTCGCAAACGGTCGACTTCAGAGGGTATGACGAGGAGTCATACGCTCAACATTGGCGGTTCAAATGACTGTTTCAAAAACCATACTTTTCCCACCTAGGCATCAACCTTCTATTGATATTTTATACTTCCTTCTCCGTTTTTTGCCATAAAAGGGAGGAAAATTTGTTTCTTTGAGAAAAAGATTTTCACTATGAGTAAGGTAGTTTATTATACAAAAATACCCTATAATACACTTCATAGGTTTTTATCCTTCACACCATGCGTAGAAACGTATGATGCGTCGCACATATTTTTTATGTACAATACTTTCAGCTGTTCCCGACTAATATACCTATTTCAACTCTATGTTTAAAGAATATCGATCGATATGCGGTTAAGTAAAATTACCAAGAACAGTATTTCCTAGGAAAATGTATCAACTGCATTTGAAGAACTCGAATTGCTGCAACTGACAAATATCAAACTCTGTCACCCAAACAAAATTTAATTAATTGAATGGCATTCTCCCATCCTGAGATCGATGGACGTCATCTACATGATACCAACGTTTTAAATTATTAAAAAGGAAATAGATAATTAGTTGAAGCTAACAAAACCAGAGAAGTCTACTGAACCAAGACGACCTTTGCATATCATATTGAAGCTGCACTTAATGACGCATCAATATCGGTAAGAAATTGAGGGCTAACGATCTCGTATCAACCTCCGCATAATTCAAATTTCCAAGTAATCAAAGTCACGTTTGAAGACCAATATTAGAACGTAACTACGTGCAAGACTGCCGCTGAAGGCTGTACAGTGCATTTAACAAGGTTGCCCGTGTCATACTGCTCAACTCGCTATTCGGAACAGACATAACAACATGGTGAATGATATCAACAACACGACCTTATTATGGACTAACAACTGCGGTTGATATTTTGCAGACGTTGCAACGGGAGATGTCTAGCCGAGGAAAGAGCAGAATCTGATTCTCGTCTGATTGTATTATGGCATTAGCGGAATTAGATAATGAAGACGTTGCTCTGTAATGATATAAGGCTGCACTGCGGGGGTATCGAATATTTGCACGATGACAAGAAATGGGATCCGAACTGGGATGGATATGGACGGAAATTCCATGCGAACGTGCCAGACAAGTGGATTAGTTAGATTAATGTAAATGAAGTTGGTACAGGCTGTCCTATGAGGATATTAGGAATTGCAGTTATGGTTCTTCCTAGGAGACTGATACTGCTCACATTTTTGTATGAGTAAACAAGAGTTTTCAAAAAACACATATGGAATTTCAGAGCTCCTGAAGTTCAAGAATTCTTAAATTTTCAGGCGAATTTCTCAATCATGGGAAGACAACTCGCCACTTCACACTGATCTAAACCTGAACCTAAATAAAAGGTCCCTAATGGGTCGGATACATTGAGATACTTAACAAGCTGCTACTGAGCGAATTTAGAAGCAGTGAGATTGTGATGATTACACATAAACTCGAGGTTTATGTTTATATAGTTGTCAAGAATCTAAGATAAATATCAAATACGTTTTCAAATTTAAGAGCCAGGAACCACCGAGTAGATGAGAACTCACTGATTGTTTAGTAGCAACTGTTATTACACACGGCTTGTTTACATGGCAACAAGCCAAAACTTCAGAGATTTAGCGTGTGAAGTAGCCCAGCTTTCAACTTTAGTCGCAGCTTTTTAACAATCAGATTATTGACTTGTGAACACGATTACACTGAGCGAATTCGCTCAGAAACAGCTTGTAAATCTTCATAGTCTCGATCACCGTAGGAAGGTTGGAGACTTATGCCTTTTTTACAGATACTACCACGGAAGGTGTTCTGCTGCCATTGCCTCCATAATTCCACCAGGGGCTCAATTTCATCGACAAACAAGGCTAGCCGATAATATAGTCACCAGTTTGCCCTGCATCTTTCAACAGCTAGGACATCAGTGTATCAGAAGGCTTTTCTTTACCGAACTGCAAGGCTATGGAATACCCTACCTCAAGATGTATTCCCCATTGGTTACAACTTACAGCAGTTTAAGACACGCACAAACCGATTTCTTCTAAATTCATCTCGGGGCGCTTGAAAGGGCGCTATAAGCTCAGTCTTTTCCCGAGAGATGCGTATAAAAAAAAATCAACCCATTACTGAGGTTCGTGAAAACGAAGCACCATACTATTCTGAGATGATGGCAGAGCTCGAGGAAAAACCTCAGCAGAAAAAGCACGCACACCAAGAAGTGAAGAAAACGTCAGCATAGCGGAAAAATTGTTTTTGGAAAATCAGCAAAACTGAACTAATAATGACCGTCGGTAAGGCTAGCAGAACCACTTTCGATTTTTCGAAAAAAATTTCGATAATAATTTCGAACTATGTGAACAATTGGCCACTAGGCCTCAGTTCGGCCGGAAAGGCACCGCACAGAGAAGATTTCGAACTAATTAAACACTAATTTAGTACCCTATTTTTAAATTTTGCACCCTTCTGTAGACCGAAAAACCACCCAGTAATAAATATGCCATTGAAGAAAAAAATATGTCAAAATAACACTAATTTAGATCCCTATTTGAAAATTCACGTTTTTCTCATTTCAGAGATATCAGGGGTCAATTGAAAATAAGGTCAAGCTAGCAGAACCCACCCAATAATAAATATGTCATTGAAGAAATGCAATGTCATAATTAAGCACCAATTTAACACAAATTTGATTCCCAATATTGAAATTTCACGCTCTTGGTGATAGAATATTCATCAAATATTTAAAAATAAATAAATATATTCTGCTAGCAATCATGCTAACATCTTTCATGTACTCTCGGTGTACAAATGAGAGTTTAATTTTAAAAACACGCTATAAGTTCGAAGCTGGTTCAGAATTGGGAGGAATGTTTATTTGTCGAACCTCGTATATCTCTGAAATGGGAGAAGCCTGAATTTTCGAAAAAAGGGTCTAAATTTGTGTTAAATTAAAGCTTCATTTTGACATATTTTTTTCGTCAATGACATATTTAGTACTGAGTGGCTTGACGTCAAGCTAGCAGAACGCAGGTTTGCTCCGTCTACAGAAGGGTGCAAAATTTGAAAATAGGGTACCTACTAAATTAGTATTCAATTAGTTCCGAATTATTATCAAAAATTTTTTCGAAAAATCGAAGGTGGTTCTGCTAGCCTTACTCACGTTAATGATAGAAAAGCGTAGGAATGCGAAATTTTCGATATAACATTTCTGAAAAAACGTGATAAGTTTCATCATAATATACATATTTTTTTATTGAAAGTCTGTAACAGGTAGATCTTGTGTCATTTAAATTGAATATTTAAGTGCAACCAATCCGGATCCACTTTCCGGTTGGTTTCGAATACGTGACAAGCTGTCACATCCGTGACACCTTCGAAGGTCCATTCGAGAGTGTCTGTCGCAACCCAAAGGTAAACCGAGGTGCAAATGCGCAGACCCTGAACTATTTATCATAGTGATTCATGCTTTTAATTTGGTCAACAGCACTCGGTCGCTGCTCGCCGTGTGCTGTGCATACCTGTATTGTACTAGAGTCAGGCAATTCCGACATGTTATTTATTGCAACTGGCTTGGGTTGGGGCCAGAAAACAGCCATCCTCGCGCGGATATATCACATTCACATTCTTTAATTATCATTTTCTGCTTGGTGGGACGTCTTCGTGGTTCTTCTGATATATACAGTCTTTTTGGGACTTGAAGGTTGTCTATATTGTTTATCGATAGTGGTGGATTATTGTAGGTGCATAAAGACGAAATGAGTCAGGGTACCGTTTTTTCGAGAGAATAATTTATTTAGTAAATATATGAATTTCGGGGACCAGCAGATATTGACCAGATATTGGTGTCATTGTATTCATTGAGTCTTTCCGAACAACAGTCGTAAAACCAATAGGTTTCGGTCTGTCCTGGTTTAGAAAATAGGGACCCAAAATTTCTAAAAATGTTTAATCTTGATGTCACACACACTGCTCCAAAGGACCCCGCACATTTAGTATGAGAATTGGCTCCCGGTGGATTTGGCTGAAAATTTGATATGATGTTCTACTAATCCTTCTGATCAAATGTCTCTACAGTCACGAAGCTGAAAAATGCATACTTCTAGGAGTTTTTAGCGATTTTTTGTATCCATTATGGCTTACGTATTACCGTTCACACAGAAATGTTTGAGAATATTTCGTGATTATTGAAAGCAGCTGTCAATTCGAAATATTTTCAAACATTTCTGTGTGAACGGTAATACATAAGCCATAATGGATACAAAAAATCGCTAAAAACTCCTAGAAGTATGCATTTTTCAGCTTCATGACTGTTTAGACATTTGATCAGAAGGATTAGTAGAACATCATATTAAATTTTCAGCCAAATCCACCGGGAGCCAATTCCCATAGTAAATGTGTAATACGTAAGCCATAATGGATACAAAAAATCGCTAAAAACTCCTAGAAGTATGCATTTTTCAGCTTCGTGACTGTTTAGACATTTGATCAGAAGGATTAGTAGAACATCATATCAAATTTTTAGCCAAATCCACCGGGAGCCAATTCCCATAGTAAATGTGCGGGGTCCTTTGTCTATAAATCCCCTTCGAACATTCAAATAACTATCGGATTAGTTTTGTTTCAGGTATATTCAATAATTAATGCAGACACATCAAAATTTTAGAGGTACCACATATCCACAAATTCTAAGGAAAGCTTGCCGTTTTTCATGGTAATTTTGGCACCACTGCTTCGTGCTTCGGCGAGTGACATATCAAATGGAGGCAGGAATTACGGGAAGGCATGGTATCATAATCGGGCGAAAGAATCTGCGGCAGTGCCAAAACTACCATTAAAAACAGCGGGCTTTCCTTGGAATTTATGGATATGTGGTGCATCTAGAATTTCGATCATTCTGCATTAATTATTGAATATACCTGAAATTGAACTAATTCAATAGTTATTGGAATGTTCAAATGTTATTTATAGACTAAATGCAGTGCAGTGAACCTGTGTTTTTATATTGAAAAAAGTGAAGCTATTTTTTCTGGAATTCATTTTAATTTTGGTGAATGTTGGTGATGGTGATGAAGGGTTGTTGAAAGTTCGTTACGCCAACGTCTACATTGAATGAAAAAGTAAAGTTTTTGCGACGCCAATTTACCAAATATTCTTGACACAAAAAAGGTACTCCCGGTCATACGCTCTGAAGCCGACCGTTCTCGAGATGAAGCAGCTTTTATGTTGCCAATTTTTCAAATAATTTTTTTAAACTACCTCAATTACAGTTAAAAAATTGACCATGTTTTTCAACATGATCGTTGATTCTTCTCTAAAACGGTTGACTTCAGATGGTATAAACCAGAGTCATTTTTTATGTATAAAACATTGGAAGTAAAAAAAAAATAAACTTAAAATTGGGGTAGAAAACATCTACTTACCCGTCAGAACCTTCACTATAACATTCACCAATTAGGTCTTGAAAAACAATTTTCAGGAAATAGAGCTTATTATCAGAAAATGTTACTTGAGTTGTTTTCTGTACGATACAAGGTTCCGATGAAATTACCAAAAAATTTTGTTTTCAATTTCAACAATCTGTATCCCGAAAACAGTACAATTTACTGGGTAAGTTAATACAATTTTTTGTTCATATTTTCGGACCAGCTGTTAAATCCTGATGTTTGTCACACTTATTCACAAACACCCTAATCAGAATCGTCAAATATCTCGATTTGTCAGCTACTGTTGATGAAAATCTGAGGTCAGCACAGTTTTGCACTTGGAGATTTTTTCTCCTCTGATCAAAAATCTCCATCGTATCGTCATTAAATTCAACAGAAGCTTCAACTCAGAGTAGACATTTCCCAAACTGACAACCCAACAAGAAAACCCATTAGAACGATGAAAATAACTACCTCGATTACATTTCGGCCTGAAACTCCGCCCGCAATCTCTTTCAAACCTCCAGTCAATCGACCTTGCTCCTAAATCCAAAACTTGAAGTCGGCGACGACGCTTCAGACGTCAACGTCAAATTTCCCGACGCTCCCCGTCTGTATGGCAAAGAAATAGGTCATCTGAAAAACTCCCCTTCACGTCGCGCTGAATCATCGACTTTCACGTGAAAATCGAGGAAAGTTCTTGATAAATGAGCAGCCGAAACTGTAAATAGTTCCCAACAGGCAGCGGGCAGGCGGGCATAGTTTCCTGAAGTTTGCTTACGCTTCGCTACTTCCAAGAACGGCCGGCCGAGCTTGGAGCGATTAATTTGTCGCAGGAACGAAGTCACGTACGTCCATGCCGATATAAGTTCTGAGCTACTTCGGTTTCACCGGACAGAAGCGTTTTTTAGGGCCCCGAATGGCTGCTTGATGAAGATCGTTTCAGGAACGGGTTACGATGTATGGGTGTCTAGGGCTGAAACTTGTAGGAGTTCTTGGATGCCCTGGAAATATAGGAAGGGAGGTTAATCTCGAGAAATATCAATCGTAGACTTTCCTTGACGGTGTGGTGGATATTAAGCATCTATAACCAAAAAAAGCCAGAGAGTCTCGAGCGCGACCTATCGATCTATCGACCGATATCAGGCATGGGCAACTTTTTTTTGTAAGGGGCCGAAAAGAAACATTTTTCGTGGACCACAGGCCAAAATGAAAGGACCCCGCATGCTTCTAGGAGTTTTTAGCGATTTTTTGTATCCATTATGGCTTACGTATTACCATTCACACAGAAATGTTTGAAAATATTTCGTGATTATTGAAAGCAGATTTTGTCAATTCGAAATATTTTCAAACATTTCTGTGTGAACGGAAATACGTAAGCCATAATGGATACAAAAAAATCGCTAAAAACTCCTAGAAGTATGCATTTTTCAGCTTCGTGACTGTGGAGATATTTGATCAGAAGGATTAGTAGAACATCATATCAAATTTTCAGCCAAATCCACCGGGAGCCAATTCCTATAAGAAATGTGCGGGGTCCTTTCTAACAGTAATAAAATGTATTCAACAAAATTCAAATAAACCTCATATTATGTTCCTCACAAAGGAAGAGATGAAAAAAACCTAAACTGATATAATTCAACAAAAAAACTCGGTGACTCATCAGTCAGGAGTTCTTAACTAATAAGACACTTAAGATTGCGTTTTTTCCGCAAGAGCATCAATATAAGGTCGGCTTTAGCGCAAGCAAGTCTGTAATTTTGAACGACTGCGCGAATGAAGATTGCTAATTGTGCTGTATCAATAATGTCATCCAATGCTATGGAAAAAGCAACAGATATTTCCACCACTTTTCCAAAAGCGACTTTTATAATTACAGTTATTGCATTTAGTTTTCTTTCGACTGTTTTTCTTGTCAGACTTACTTCTGCAAACGTTTTCTTTCATCTGGATACAAAGTATCCACGAGTTCTATCAAGCACTTACTAACGATATAACTTGCTCGAACGATATCTTCAGCTTCTTCATTTTTCACAAAGACATTCGGCTGTCCAACCAAGTTCTTTTCAACTTCTCTATTCTTTCATTTCTAAGTTGTCCAATCCAACGAATTTTTGCAAATGTTCGGAAGTATAATGTCTTCTTAAATTAAATTCTTTCGCAATTGTAGCGGTCTCATAACATATTCAAAGAGCTTATTTGGAGTTTTGCCGTGTGTAAAAAAATTCATTGGCGGGCCAAGAAAATTCTATTCGCGGGCCACATGTGTTCCGCGGTCCGTAGGTTGCCCATGCCTTGGTGGAATCAATAAAAAAATGAATGCTTCATAAGTAATCTCTCCTAATGAATACATCTCTCAATATATTCCGATTGCTTTTTTGCTCAGATGTAGGTACAAGGTACCATCATGATGGAAACTTCCGTGAAATTTAATCAAGAATCCCGATATCACCTATAATTCATTATAAAGCAAGATTTATCCCTAACAAAATTATAATATATAGGTATTTGCCAAGCCTTATTCAGGCAGATCTCATATATTTTATGCCTCGATAACGCCCATTGACGATCTAACATTTCGATTTTGAACAATGGCAATTCTGTAGACCCTACCCATTATGAAAATTAAAAGTCTCAAGGTGACCAGTCTATTTGATGACCGACAATTTTGTTCACCAAGGTGATATGACAAATCGTGAATCAGAAATCAAATAACTATTTTTTGACGATGTTGACTTGTCACTCCTTCCGATGGCATAGAGCAGTGGCATGGTTGAAAAAACAGAGTAATGATCGGTTTCTAATTTGGTTTCATTGAGGTCGAATTTAATTTTCGGGTTATTATATTTATTGTTTTGTATCTGAAAAAAAATCTAAGAGTATAGTAACAGGCATTTCTGCTACCGTTAATACTGTAGGTCGTAGGATGTAGGACATACAATTTTGAGGCAATGGATATTCATCGGGCATTAGTAAATAAAGCATTGTGATATAAGTTTTCATTATATTATATTTTTATATTTTATTTTATATTATATTTTATATTTTCAATGTTATGAAGTAAAGCAGATGATAACTCTTATCATTATTAGGACTGCAGAGTTTTTCATTAATTTCACTTCGTTGAACTAAATAGGTTTGTTATTTTTATGCAAATGCCAAAATTGCAATACAGGTATAAGATTATTGATCTGGTTCAACAGTGGACTATTAGAAAACGTGTTGAAAAATATGCATAACCCCAAGAAAAATCCGGTTTCTTCTGAAAGTGAAAACATTTCAAGAAAAAAGCTGAAAAGCTTACAACCAGAATTTTTTCTTAGGATATATGACATGATTTTTGGGTCGTCGTGAAGCACCTTGTCGAACCGCAATAAAGAAATTGGTGGAAAAATTCAAGCTGTTGGGACAAGTTAGTGATATGAAGAATAAAACCCGTGTATGTCGCTCCAGAACAGCCGAGAATATTGCTGCGGTAGACGAAAGTGTTGAAGAATACCCAGGTTTGTCCATTCCTCGTCGTTCTTTGGAATTAGGAATTCCACAAACGTCATTACACCGTATTTCGCATAAATATTTGTAGTAGGAGAGCTGGCACGAATTTTGGGGTAGGTATTTGAGGCAAGCTGAAAACTTGTCAGATACCTCTCCTATTATATCCCAACTCGGGATTGCAGATCTGGCTGGTGAGTAGCGGGGCTAAATCAACCCCTACATTTTTAATGGCATGGCAGGTAGAAAGCCCTACCGAAATGATCTGTCTTTTTGGGAATCTTATTTTTTAGTTATAAGTAACACTCCATTAAAATTTCAAGCTGCCTCAAAAACATTTTTTATAATTTTTTGCAAAATATTTTTGCACGCGTCTGGCAATGTTAAAACCCCGATTAAATTATTTGGCAGCTTGAAATTTTAATGGAGTGTTACTTATAACTAAAAAATAAGATTCCCAAAAAGACAGATCATTTCGGTAGGGCTTTCTACCTGCCAGGCCATTAAAAATGTAGGGGTTGATTTAGCCCCGCTACTCACCAGCCAGGTCTGCAATCCCGAGTTGGGATATAATAGGAGAGTAATCTGACAAGTTTTCAGCTTGCCTCAAATACCTACCCTAAAATTCGTGCCAGCTCTCGGACTATTGGGTCTTAAGGCTTATAAAGTTCAGTTAACACAAGAACTCAAGCCGGTCGATCATCAACAACGTCGTGTCTTTGCTGATTGGGTCGTTGAAATGCATGAAAATGATCCGGAATTCCATCGAAAAATCATCTAGAGTGACGAGGCCCATTTCCACCTCGGTGGCTTCGTCAACAAGCAAAATTATCGCCTTTGAGGCTCGGAAAACCCAAGAGTTATTGTTGAAAAGTCTCTCTATCCTCAACGTGTGACTGTTTGGTGCGGTTTATGGTCCGCCTAGTCATTGGACCTTACTTTTTCGAAAATGAGGCTGAAGCATCAGTTACGGTGAATTTATTGCGCTATCGAGAGATAATTAATGATTTTTTATGGCCGTAATTGGATAGTTATCTCTCGAATAGGTGATCACAATTGGCCACCGAGATCTTGGGATTTAACACCTTGCGACTTCTGCCTTTGGGGCTACGTGAAAGAGAAGGTCTACGCCAATAGCCCAGCGTCGATTCAAGACCTCAAAGATGGAATTCGTGAGGCTATCGAAGACATAGGGCAGCTACTTTGCGATTTGGTTATGGAAAATTTCAGTGAAAGGACATGGTCCTGTATTCATGGTCGTGGTGGTCATTTTCCTTATGTTATTTTCCGCTATTAACGGCATAGTTTTTTCCTATAATGAAATAATCATCCGACCATTTATTGAAAAATGGCAATTTTCTTTAAATGTCAAAACAACACCACTTATTGGAAAACCGTTTACTTTACTCGCAATAACTGCCTCTCATATTGTCAAAACAACAGAAAAAAATCATACTTATAATCCGATAAAATCACGAATAATGCTATATCGAACAATTCGAACATAAAACAATCACATATCTACCCTAATCAAGTGGTACAATCCTCGCTTCCACAAACCTCAGGCTCATGAATATTCTAGAACGTCAAGAGTATACCATATTTTCCACATGAGATATTGCTGCTGAGCAAATTGTCTTGTCATTAGCAAAATCAACACTCGAAACCAATTACAGCGAATATAGATCGTGAATGCGATATCGGCTGGGATCTTTGAACAAACAATGCAGTAGCTGTATCTCTTCGTCAACATCTAGATTGCGTAACAATCCTGCTAACAATCTAACTCTGTTCGTGCGTAATGTTTTGTGAATAACAAACAGAAATTTCTAGAGTGGGTTTGAAGCGTTCTTTGTTTGCAAGGAGATGAATGGTTCAATTGAATTTCACCAAACTTGCATAAACTTCAATAGGTATGTTTATTGAGAGATATTTCATCCTATTTGAACAATTTATGCTAGGTGGGAAGTTCTGTTCTGCAGTGATATTTCATTAGTTTTCACAATAAATGCCTTGTGAATCCCGAAGAAAAGTCTTTTGTCTGTTATTATACTACATCTCAGTTTTTCCGGAGAATAAAACCTCCTCCGCAAAGTTGATTATTTTCCTGGGAGACTTCGCTCTGCTGTCGGCTGGCCTGGAGCTGGTATTATGCTTCCGGTAGAGCCTAGTGAAGATGAATGAATTTCATAAGAAAAGTTTCCTGTCCGTATTCTTATTCGGAGAGATGATCGTAATTTTGTGTAGTGAAGTTAAGTTCTGTATCCATTCTCTACAATAAATTCAACAGTTCAAAGATGGGAATCGTAAAGTTTCGAGGATGCAAAGGTGCGAATTGGTCATGAAAATTCCATGAAAAGTGTATGATGCTGAAGTTATCTTTAGTATCGGATAATATTTTCTGTTATTGATGTCATACCTTTTTCTTGATTGATTTTTGGATACTCGGCAACCAACAACATTTCAAATCAGCTTTAGTGTAAGTGAGTGAATGCACAATATAAACTCCTGCAGATGTGGTTTCAGTCTGCATTGACTTATTCGTATCCTGACAAGTGTTTCACGTTTTTTTCTGTCCAGACTTAGCACAAGATCTGCCAGCTTTGGTTCGAAACCCTTAACTTGAAATCTTTCGTAGGTTTCAAGAAATTAATTAAGAATTCTTTAGGTTGTTATTTTCCGCTTAGCTGCGTCATGTGGAATTCCCAGGAATGGTTCTGAGTCCACAAGAGGCAGTGTCAGCCATTCAATCTATCTTCTTGTTTTTTAATTTGGCTAGACATCGATCCAAAAGAGTGATTGTTTTCTATATCAGAGCTGCTCGGCAGTTCATGACTTTATGTGATGTATAATAGGTGTATCTGAGTGTTAATGCTTGAGTATATCACTAAATATCTTGATTCGACTTCCATCAGTGGATTCACCGCGATTTCGATATGAAATAATTTCACTTGTAGTATGGATGCAGGTTGGCAGAAACCTGAGGAAAACTGGTGCTGAGTTTACTCTCCCACAGACTTTTTGCTCTCATCCGCTTATCATTCGCATCTCGTATGTGAATATGCCTAGATTGCTCTAAAATCACAGCATGCTGGATGTGACAGTCCATTCATCCTTACTAAGGAGAAACACCTAGAAGTTACATTCTTTATTCAATAGTTTGTACATTATAGTCCGTTCACGAAACGTTGAGCGCATAGTAGGCGTTTCTTTATTCATCTGAAGTTGGCAGTATTTCCTGTCATAACGTAAAATAAAGTCAACGTTGCCGAATGTCCCGGACCCGGCCTCGTCCGACGAGCTTGCGAGTCATCAGAGAAATCTATGTTATATTGACAACATTGCGTATCAATCTGACAAGAAAATAAAGAACATAACCTAAAATTTCAATATACACAGTGGAATATGCCAAATTTCCATGGCCAACCGACGGCTCAACTTCCGTGAATGGTTGAAAGCGTACTGTTCGTTAGAATCTCGTCAAGCATTTTAGAGATATGGTGTTTGTACCTATGTGGTTCGTTCCGCCTCTCTCACCATATAGGTGCCAAGGACGAAGGCTTTTCATTGCAAGGAAGCCTGTTTCTGAAGTCGTGTTAGTTTCTGTAGGCCAGCTGTTTGCTGACCTTTTTTCCGACACGCTACAGCTATTGCCTAGGTTATTCGTGGTCTGGCTGCCATAGTATATAGCGAGTGCATCTACCTGAATTTCGATCTTGATTTGACACGAGAGAAATATCCATTCATCAGCATATTCGAAAGTTTTCAACCGCCAATGATTCTGCTCAGATTGTCGTTAGTATGTTGAACGATAATCCATAAAATACTGACTACTGATTAATTCCAACAGACTTCAATTACAAACATTTCCAGAAATTTATGTGATTCAACAAAAATAGGCGACATTTCCTGACAGGGTTTTTACCGGGTTACTACCGTCTAAGGAAAAACCAAACAAGACTGGGTGTGGCCAAAACTATTGTAGAAAAGAGGAGGAAACTCCGAAACATCTCGTTAACGGAATGTCTCGTCACCGGCTCCTAACGAAAGAAGTGCCCAACCTAACCTAACAGAAGAAGTGCCTTCGTTAGGAAATTAGAAGGGACGCAGATATCTCATCCTGAAACAATTCACTTTCTGAAGTTCATTGAGGAACTTGACGGCGAGCTACCATAGAACAGCTAAAAAAAAGAAATACTGTTAAGAGAAATGCCGACTCCAAAGAGCCATTTAACAGCTTTTGGAGCATCAAAAACATCATGCAAACCCTGCGATCCTCCAAACTGACGACATCAAAATGCCTGAGCCTAATTGAATAATTCTCGGGATCACCTTCCTGAGTCACGAGGCAAGACCTGTAACCGAGAAACCGGAAGAATTTTTTCTGAACGTTTTCTAGTCTCAACTTATGAACACCATAATCTGGACTCCATACAGAACGAGCAGAATTGAGTCTACTGAATATAAATTCGTAATATACCGCTAATAATGCGTCCACACCTTTGAAGTCCTTGCCTAGTGTGGTAATTTAACCAAGCATTTTATTACTATGGTTGACTACAAATCCAAAATGTTGATGAAAGGAAAGTTTAGAGTCTAAAATTATTCCTTAATCTCTAATTTCGTCAGTCCTATAGAGAGTTGAATTGTCTACGGAAAAATCGAAAAGAATAGGGTGCCTATTTCTTGTGAAATGGACCACTGCGCATTTAGAGATGTTGGGAACTAGGCCTTTATTTTTGCAGTATTCACATAGTTTATTCAGCTCATTTTGCATAACCATACAATCATATAGAGTACGGATAACCAGTAATATCTTCAGATCATCAGCGAATAAAAGAATCTTGCATTTATGAAAATATTTATTGATTTCAGTGATAAAAATCAAAAAGAACAAGGGACCCAAATGAGACCCCAGAACCACTACATACTAAGGTCTATTTTCCAAATATGATCTGAACCGTGAACACCGACCCCAGCAAGCTCAGATAAAAGGCCAGACAAGTCAACCTTGTCGAATGGTATAAAATGATTATGTGATTTTCATGTCAGCGACGTCATCACACATTCAATCAGCAGCATATTGAACATTGATTTGAGTCGTCGTGAACGTAGTCACACGCAGGATAAACCACATCTTGACATGACACAGACAATGCGGGGAATAGTGAAATTGATTCTGCATACGGCATGATTGCGGTCTGTGCAAAGCCGCGGCGGCATCCACTCTCAGACGCGAACACGAGTATAGACGCATGCACGCATCGGCAGACAGGCACACATGTCGCCCCTAATTAGCAATTAGACTTGGTTTGCATCAATCATCGGACTAACATCGAAACATTCCGATGAAACGGTAATTATCGAGCTTATAAGCCATGATGGATTGGAGAACCGTGATTGATGGAATGACTGCAGGCCTAACTGGAGGGAAGGTATGGCGGAAAATGTAGGAAAAATCAGAAGAAAGGCCTGAGGTGAAATCAGAAGTTTTTCAGCGCTTGTGGGAAAACGATCATTTAAATTTTGATATTATGAGAACTACTGATCATGCAGGGGTTCAACTTTTCTATTCAAATTTGAAGATGTTCTTTTCTAATGTTGTCGTTTTTATAGTCACCTGTAAAGCAGCAAAAGAAATTTCAATTCTTGTATAGATAGATGTCTTTGTATCGTTTTTGATCTCCAAAGGATCTGTAAGCGATTACTGATGTAAATGTCTATGTTTCATTTGGAATCTGAGTGCAATCATTGTTGCACCAGTGTCTGGTGAAGGAGAAAGCCAAGAGGGAAAAACTCTAGAGGAATCTCCCAGGGATGGATCATTCCACTGAGTTACTTCGGAACTTTGAAACAACAAGATACAAAAGATATCTGGATTTTAGTAAAAAACTATTACACCTCCTCACTGGCTTTCTTACAGGACATTGTCGCCTGTTGAGGATGGGATTGTCGGACACTGAAGTGTGTAGGTTCTGTGGGGAGGAGGAAGAAACCTCTATTCACCTAGTTTCGGAATGCTTTCGCATTGCGAGCCTAAGGAGAGAATGATTTTGGCGAAAAAATTGTAACAGTGAGGAACTAGCCTCGTTGAAGCCTTCACAGATATTGGATTTTATCAGATCTCTGGAACTGAAAGGCGAGCTGTGAAGGTATGGTCCGAACAGCTCTGTGATGGGGCACAATAGACCTTGAGGTCGCAGTGAACTGTAACTCCTTCTTAAACTAAACTAACCGTTTTTGATCTCGAAAGGATCTGTACGCGAATGCTGATGTAAATGTCTATGTTTCATTTGCAATTTGAGTGCAACCATTTGCACCAGTTCTTTTAGGACTGCACTTATTAAAATGGCTGAAATTTCGACAAAAATAGTATGTTCCATGTACTTTTTTAGCGCTCAATCGGCTCAACAGAGAATAACCTTCAAATCAATCGAGCGGATGATCGAAGTGTCTGACAAATATTGTCATGTTCCATAAGGAATGAACTACACCTGAATTCTATGAAAACCAGAGTCGTGTCTGTGCAGAACTGGTGCAACCAATGGAATACACCATAAGAAGTGTCATTAGAACCAAATATTAAAACTTGGAACGAATATACAAAGAACTCGATCGAACAGGAAACTGTTCAATCATTCGCTTAGGAGTCAACAATTGGCATTTTATTGCAAATGGTGGTGCAAGGACGAACAAACAAATCCTACACAGAACACAATCAATTGCATTAACATAAGCTTAATAGCTTCTGAGGGACTCAGCCGAATCCTAGTATAATCATATACCCCGGTTACACTCACCTCACTTCCACGGAAGGGAGCAGGGAATTGAGCAGGGTAGTGGGCAGCGCGAGAATGTAATCACTACACTTCCCTGCTGCCTCACATTGGCACTCGTGTTGCTCTACGCTCCTGAATTAGCGGTCTTTCGTACGGAAGTCAAAGGACCGGCAGCGTAAACAACTATAAGTGATTAAATTCAACTAGGTTGGTGTGGAATTTCTTTGTCTGTCGTTGCCGACACTTGGTCACGAGGGAAATATTGCTCACTGCCTTCGAAACTGCTGCAGAAGTATTTCAGGAATTATTGCCGACAGCGCGAGTGGTAGTAAGGAAAGCTGGGTGTAATTGAGGCTATTGAATCAGAAAGAGTGTACAAAGGAGTACTTACGGGTGCAGAGGTCGGTGTTAGCGCGGCGTTATTCGGATCGGCCGCCGTGCCTCCGCCCTCGGCAGCTGCTCCCGCACGGTAGTGGCTCAGAATGCACGTGATGAGTCCAAATGTTAACGTTAACGCAACACTGGAGACGATGATGCTCACGACTACTCCCCACTTGTCCACTGCTGCAACAAAAAATCACTTCATTAGGTCTACAATTGTTTCAAAGTTAATACGCAAAATGGCACAAAAGCTCAGTTCGCCTGGCTTCGCGTAAAATAATGAAATGTGTAATTTTCTCAAATTATGATAGTCCGCCTTCAGTATCAAGACTCTAAAGCATTAGATTCAATAATTGGCTTGAGGCCCGCATCCACAATGCGAGGTTGCTCGCTGCGAATGCCTCGTGGCGCATGTTCGTCTTGGCCTCGGACTGTGGATATCGGGGTTGCCCGCTGTGTGGCGTTCGCGTCGCACAATTCGAGGAGAGCCACCCCGGTATCCACAGTCCGAGGCCAAGACGAACATGCGCCATGAGGCATTCGCAGCGAGCCGCCTAGCACTGTGGATACGGGCCTTTAACTGAACGACAGCATTCGTATTGCACTGACTGACTACTTTTGGATCGCCGACTGCACTTCGCAAGGGATTCCCCAAGGTTGTGTTTTAGGACTCTAACGATTATTATATCCCACTGCTGTTCGAAAGTTCTGGATACTGAATTCATTCACAAGTATAAAAAGAGAAATATAATATCCATTTAATATGAATTTGATGAGAGTGAATGCGAGATGACCTCAATCTTCAATAACTGACATGCATCTTCAGATGCTTTTCCAAAACATGTTGCAGTTGTTCAAACCTTCATTGACTGTGGCGTGTGATAATCAAAGTTTTTTTAATTGGTCCCAACTGTGATTAAGGTCAGTAGATTTTGGAGATATCGCTAGAAATGAAGAAACTTGCTTCCAACAATATGGGGTGTTCACGAGACACCTCGGTATGACGAAAAGGTGTTCGTTTCATTTGCTAACGGGACGTTTAACAAGGTGTAATGTTCCCCTGTGTTACTGACAACGTCTCGAGTGAAGCACCAGAGGGATAAATATTATCCAAATAAATATTTATTTCACACATCATATCAGTTAGAAGTTTACGGAGGCCTGTTTCTATTGATAAATCGATCATATCAGTTTTTTTCTCCATCTCCCCAAAATCCTTATGTTTTTACTATTTCTTGAAACGCTTCCATAATCCAGAAACTCCAGGAGTTCTGCCTGATGAAATTCAAGTTTCCGCATTTTTCTTTTCAGGTGAACCAGTCGTATAACCAAGTCCATCCATCATTCCCGATTAAAGAAAGAAAACCCTCTTATGTCTGCTCTTACCCTAACCCGACCGCAGACTTGGAATCTTTCCATCCGCCTCTATATAAGTAGTGCATGGTTTTCACGAGACACAAGGCGCTTCGGTATGACAAAAAAGTGTTCGTTTCATTTGTTAACAGAACGTTCAACAAGGTGTGACATTCCCCTATCTGAGCGAAAATTTCACGCACCTGACTCGAAGGTAGAAATAATAATTAGTACTTCTTAAAACGCTTCCATAACCCAGAGCTCCAAGAGTCCTGCTGATAAAACTAAAGATTCAGCATTTCCCCTTTCAGGTGAACCATTCGTGCAACCAAGTTCATCCATCATTCCTGATAAAAAGAAAGAAAACCTTCCCATGTCTGCTCCGACTGCTCCTCGCCCTAACCCGACCACAGACTTGGAATCCTTCCATCCGCCTCGAAGTAATGCATAGTCTTCACGAGACACACGGCGCGTCGGTATGACAAAAAAGTGTTCGTTTCATTTGTTAACAGAACGTTCAACAAGGTGTGACATTCCCCTATCTGAGCGAAAATTTCACGCACCTGACTCGAAGGTAGAAATATAATTAGTACTTCTTAAAACGCTTCCATAACCCAGAGCTCCAAGAGTCCTGCTGATAAAACTAAAGATTCAGCATTTCCCCTTTCAGGTGAACCATTCGTGCAACCAAGTTCATCCATCATTCCTGATAAAAAGAAAGAAAACCTTCCCATGTCTGCTCCGACTGCTCCTCGCCCTAACCCGACCACAGACTTGGAATCCTTCCATCCGCCTCGAAGTAATGCATAGTCTTCACGAGACACACGGCGCGTCGGTATGACAAAAAAGTGTTCGTTTCATTTGTTTACGGGACGTTCAACAAGGTGTGACGTTCCCCCATGTGAGTGACAACTTCTTGAGTATATAAACAGCCGAAATCCCTTTTTGAAATATCGCCTTTCGTGAAGACGCATCTAGGCAATCAATCAGTCATTAGTCCCCGAATTAAAGTTGTCAAATGTATAAGTTTCGGTTGTCTGCGACGCGTCTGGCTTGTTTGTTCATGAATTAACAACAGCGGTTCTCGAGACCGGCGATATCAATTTCGTGGATTATTTTCGATATGTTCGGCTGTTTGTTCAATTAGGATTATGAGAGGAACGAATGGATGTGTTCTGTGATCATTGTATGTCTCGTTGGAGATTTTTCATACTGTTTATTGTTCGAAGAGTTTTTGGTTGCTTGGATGTTTAATTCCTCTACAGGAGCTTTGCATTTTTACGTCTTTGGTACTTAAAATGGGGTAGTCAAATTTTCTTAATTTTTGAATATGGAACTGCTTTGTGATTTCTGAAGTCTGGTTGGAGCTTTCTCCCACTATTTATTGCTCAAAGTTTTTCTGGCTGCTCATCAAGAGTTTTGCAATTTCACGTTTTTATTTCTCAACATGAGGACGTTGTGGGGTCACAAAATTTCCCTAATTTTTTAATATGGAAATGTTTGAAAGCAGGTCTGTCTAGCTTCTTCATTCTGATTATTGTTCAAACTGCTCAAGTCAATTAATTTCTTGATTCTAGTTTTGAATGAATTGTCATCATGATTTGGTTTCGATTAAGATGTTCTTCTCCTTAAAGGAGAGCGTCCACCTATCGGCAGCGAACGAAGCGGACGAACCGGATTTTAGAATTCTTTGTATAGAATCCGATGCGTTCGGCGCGGGTAGGTGAACGCGCTTCCATTAGTTTCTATTCAAAGGATTCTAAAATCCGCCTCGTCCGCTCCGTCCGCTTCGTTCGCTGCCGATAGGTGGACGCTTACCTTAAGGCAGCGTTTCCCAGTCAGGATGAATGCGATTATGACATCGATCAAGAACTTATCACACAGAATTTCGAAGGAGGACATGTAAAACTCATAAAGGGTTTTCCAATAAGAGGTGTTATTTTGAATAGCCTATTTTGGTAGATGTCACAATTGAAGCTGTCATTTTTTGACATTTGACAAGTACAAACTACGCCATTAATATAAATGGAACGATACACGCTTCAAGAAAGCATCGAAATTATTAAAATTCACTATAAAATGGTGATAATTTGGCAGAGACGGTTCGTAAAACTCGAACATTTTTGGGTCATCGCGAAGCACCTTGTCGGACCGCAATAAAGAAATTGGTGGAAAAATTCGAGCGTTGGGACAAGTTAGTGATGTGAAGAAGAAAACCTGTGCACGTCGCTCAAGAACAGCAGAGAATATTGCTTCTGTAGCCGAAAGTGTCAATTCCTCGTCGTTCTTTGGAATTAGGCATTCCACAAGCGTCATTACAATAACAAATTACATTGATTAATTACTTCCAACAAGACGGCACTACGTGCCACACAAGCAACGAAACCATTGATCTTTTGCGGGAAAAACCGTGTTATCTCTCGAAGAGGTGATCACAATTGGCCACCGAGCTCTTGTGATTTAACACCTTGCAACTTGCCTTTGGGGCCACGTGAAAGAGAAGGTCTACGTCAATAGCCCAGCGTCAATTCAAGACCTCAAAGATGGAATTCGTGAGGCTACCGAGGACATAGTGCAGCCACTTTTGCGATTTGGTTATGAAAAATTTCATTAAAAGGATATGGTCGTGTAAGCGTGGTCGAGGTGGTCATTTGCCTGATGTTATTTTCCACTATTAACGGCATAGCTTCTTCTTCATAATGAAATAAGCATCCGATCATTTATATTGAAAATGGCATTTTCATTTGAATATCAAAATAACATTTCTTATTGGAGAACCCTTCACACTGTCACACTGCTGGAACCAAGTTCTTCTTCATGATTCGCAGACCTCAAATGAGTCGAAGTCAGAAAAGATGCGATTATGACATCGATCAAGAACTTATCACACAGAATTTCAAAAGAGGACATGTAAAACTCATATCTTCCTTTACCACGCATAAATCTAGCCATGTAAGAGATATGATGAACCCATTTCGACATAAAGAACATGTTTTATTTACAGTTCGCAGGAAACTGCAACACAAAGTCAACACAGAAAAACACTGAAAGTATTGTCCAATCGCTACCATTTCAACATCCTTAACATGTTCGCTCGCAAACACCCTAATTGTCCCAGCAAAGGCCTCATTATCGCGAAAATGCTAATTTGTACATTTCAATCATTAAATCCGCCGGTCGTTCATGTCCGAGAAAATGGAGGCATTGTAATTGCAAAGGGAATTGCATTCTCATGTAGCACGTCGCGCGTTTTGACCGGTATGCCTCGATCGTCGTTTATTTTTTCTTGGGAGAGAGAGGCAACAGTCGAATATTTGCATATAACAGCAGGTTGACCGGAGCAGACAAAATAAAATTTGGGTTTTATTTTGTGGCTCTCTTGTGCACGGGACGTCATTTCAATGTCAGACGCTGGCCAGGGACGTCTTCAAGACGGGGAGGCTGCAAAACACGTTTTTTGTACCGTGGCAGGGAGATGCACTTAAGAGAATTAATGGCGGTCGTAATGCTGGCCGATGCGAATGCAGTTTTTCAGTCTCGGCTGCTTCGATGCGATTATATAATAAGGTGTATCGATATGTGGTTTTGGTCAAGGTTCGGGTCGTGGTTCAGCCCCGACCCAGACGACTGGTCGGATGGTATTTTTGGTGCCTTGTCTGGAGAGTTTTCGAGTCGATTTTGGCTGGAAATTAATCATTTACGTCAGATTAGATTTGAGTGCTCCCGAATTGGATGGTTCAACGTTTATTTCTATAACTAATGGCGCACTTATCACTGATGTTCATATACAATACAGAAAGCATGTTAATGAATACCTATGTTCTGTAGACATTTGAATTCAGTTGTGGCGATAATACTTTGTCGCCAATAATAATAATATTCTTTTACCTATTCAAAATAAATTACAGTTACAGAGAAACAAATTAAGACACGACTTCGAAATATTACCAAATAATATAACGTTTGAACATGATGATGATTCTGAATGTGTTGTTGCTTGAAATACGTTATGTCCCTTGTCGAACGATCTTATACACATACCAGGCGCGTCAAAATTATGGAACAAATTAAATTATTCAGAAGAAAAATATTCGGCAACGAAATCCTGAAACAGGTCAATTTTTGTTTCACCTTTACCAAATATGTATGCATTTTTGAAGGATTTTTGTTGTACCCTGTGTCATACCCCTCAACCCTTTAATTTTTTTGAATAGGAAAAGTGGGTTATCTGGTACTTTTTTGACAAGTTCTTTGTATTTCCTTTACAGTGCAGATTTTTTTGAGATGCACTTTAAAGAAGTAATGACGGTCGTAATACTGGCCAATGCAAATGCAAATTTTCAGTCCCGACTGCTTCGATGCGATTATACCGGGTGGCCCACCACAGACGCGATGGTAATTTTGAGGGTGTAATTGATGATATGTTGAAATTTTTTTGTGGTGTATGTAGGGTAATCAAAAGCAGAATTAAAATCATTTGCATATATGCAGGGAGTTCCAATACAAAGATACAGACCAAAGTTACACTTCTTTAAATGTAACACCCCCTATACAGGGTGTTTCCTAAACATGCGGCAAAAATTCAGGGGATTGTTCCTTGGACTATTCTGAGAATATTTCGTCCTTTGATGATTTTTGAAAAACCTCTTTGTTTCGAAGATACAGGGGAAACAAAATTTTAGATAATAACATTTTATTATGAAAAATTACATGAAAATTTAACTTAACCTACAAAACTGTTGAAAATGACCACCTCTAGCCAAAAAAACGAATTCAAATGAAAACCGCGTTTAATCTGTATCCTTTACCATCTGAACTTATCAATTTTAAGTAAAAAAACTGGCCGTTTTTAGTAATTGGAATGTTGTTAAACAAATTTAAAAATAAATTGTACCTACTTAGTGAACACAGTGCGGTACGCATTTTTATTTAAACTATTATTAATTTTAAAAATATGAAAAATGTTGTTCGCCCTGTATCTTCGAAACAAAGAGGTTTTTCAAAAATCATCAAAGGACAAAACATGCTTAAAATAGTCCAAGGAACAGCCCCCTGAATTTTTGCCGCATGTTTAGGAAACACCCTGTATATGACCTGGAAAATGGGAAGCCAAGCTCAAATTATGATGAGTTTCTTCAGATCACTTTGTACATTTGATTCACCATTTACGAGAAAATAGTGAAAATTTCAGAATATGGAGTCATTTTAAATAGAAATTTATGAAGAAACTAGTTACGCAAGCGATACAGACGATGTTTCTTTTGAGTAGACATATCAGCTAGTCCTATAGGGAAAAAAATTGAACTCTTGAATGTACAGAGAGATCATGATTAATTCGCAAACATCTATTACAAATAATGGTCGAAAACTTTCTCATTTCAAATAGCACGTTCGGTATACCTTCATCTCGTTGAACGCAAAAATGAATCTCGACATTTCATAAGGTTTTCCTTTACCTGCCATTCGAAATAAGAAAGTTTTTGACCAATATTCGTAGAAGATCTTGGAGAATTAATTATAATCACTCTTCACATTCCAGAGTTCAATTTTTTTTCCTTCATGGGACTAGCTGTCAATATGTTTGAGGCAATTAAATAACAAAACTTGTCAGTAGGAAACTTACGCCTTCCAAATGAGGCATAGTATTGATTTAGTGAAGACTTTCATTGTTCAAACAACATTTGTCAATACTCGTGCCCTGCATACAACATTTGTCTTCTAAAGTGTTCTTGATTCAAAAACTCATGAACTCATTTCTCGAGAGATGCTTGAAAGTGAATATAGATAATTGTATTTATATCAATAAGTAGAATCTATACTAATATTATAAAGAGGAAAGATTTGTATGTTTGTGTGTTTGTGGCGTTGATATGACATCACTCATAAACTACTGGACCGATTTCAATAATTCTTTCACCCTTAGAATGCTACAATATACCTGAGTAACATAGGCTATACTTTTCACCCGAGAAAATTGAGGAAACCTACTATAACTTCAATGATAATAAATATGAGTACCAAAATCAGCTATTTTCAGGTGCGCTGCGAAAACCGTAAGACGTACATGGAAACAATGTATGACGAAAATGTACCACTTCTATAGTTCTACAAAAAAGTCCGCGATAGCATATATCTATCTTTCAAGATTTACTCGGTATCACCTTTTAAAGGTATCCGAATGTTTCTCAAAATTATGCATTTTTTGGGAGTATTTTTTTATGAATACGCTATTGATCTTTATCCAATTAAATACGTCCTTCATATCCAGTATTTAATATAGAACGAAATTGCCTTTTACATCATTCAATTATGATGAATACATCAAAGATATGGCAGGTTGAAGATGAAATCGCACCAATATCGAATTGCGTCTCCGAGCACGATATACACAAACACTGGTATGCCGACGCCCACCGAGATGTGACGTCACAGCGGAGAATTTCCATTGCGTTTGCGGGATGAAGTGTTAGAACTCGAGGGAATGATTGGAATAATGCAATTAATCGCAAGTTTCATTGAAAATGCAATCAACTAACTATTTAAAATGAATTTCTTCGATGTCTTTGTTTGTTGATCCTGGAATATATCAATGAAGTTGTATAAATATGGATGTTAGTGCTAAGTATTTACGAGTATTTGTTAATAGAGAATAAATTATTCAAGTGTCATTTAAAAACTTCGAATAAATGAAAATATTTTTATCATATTCAGGAAATTTCTATGAATGTCATTTATAATTCGTGAATTTGGAAAGTTTTTTGTTCATTTTTTCTTCATATTCTGAAAACTGATCTTATTCAGATCCCGGTGTCTTAAGTTGGTACGGATTCTGCTCAAAACGGTAGGTTTTAGGAAAAGTGGTCAATAGAGCGTTTGTAGAGAATTAATTAACCTATAAAATGAGGTATCAATCGTCCTGATCGAATGAGCACAGACCGATTTATTTTCATTAGAAGATGAAAATAGTATATTATATTGTAAGGATTAAAAGTGCATCTTTTTTTTACGAGCAATATTTGCGAGTTAAAATAGGCACTTTTAATCCGAATAATATATACTATTTTTTCTCCAACCAAGTCAAAATTACAATAAAATTGGTTTTAGTGAAAAAACGTTCATAATTTGGTTATGAATTTGAACACAGAATCATGACAGTGATTGTCAAGTAGACTTCAAATGCATTTACAAGGATTAAAAGTAGCGTTTTTAATCCTAGGATTAAAAGTGTTGCTAAGTAACGAGTGAATTTTTGGGGTAAGAAAATCTATGACTTTTGCACCTGAAAAGAGTACAAAAATGTCAACATTTTTTGATGGTTGGGGAAAAATAGAATTTTTCATCTCCTCCCAACTTTATTCGAGATATTTTCAAAACGATAGGTTATAGAAAAAAGTGGTCAATAGGGCGTTTGTAGAGAATTGATCTCTATCTTTACTAATATTATACTTATACCTATATTATAGAGGACAGATTTGTATGTTTGTGCGTTTGAAGGTTTGATACGAGTTTACTCATAAGCTACTAGAGATTTCAATAATTATTCACCCTCAGAATGCTACACTATCCTTGAGTAACATAGGCTATACTTTTCACCCGAGAAATTGAGGAAACCTACTATAACTTCAATGATAATAAATATGAGTACCAAAATCAGCCATGATGAATACATCAAAATATATGGCAGGTTGAAGATGAAATCGCATCAAAATGTCTCCGAGGTAGGCACAAGGCGGCTAGGAGATGGTACCGAAGTGTGAGGGATGTTTTGTATGAATGTATTTTGGATTGCCTATGCCCGTATGTTTATGACCACACATCAGATCAACAGATGACGCTGAAGTCGTTATTCAGGTTATTCATCTACTCTCTGCAACTAAACGGCTCGATCGAATTGAATGAATTTTTGTGTATACAGAACAACGTCTGTTGGGTCTGCTAGTTCTATTTAAACGATTATTCTAATATTTATGGTCTGATACCTTTGATCACTTTGTTTCTTTCATCAAAACTAGTTTAAAATTTGAAGTATTATTGCATCATAACATGCCTTTTGTGTTTCGTCATCAGGGCAACTGAGACGAAAAGTGACAATAAAATTTGAGAAATGAACAATTTCGAATCACTCACCTTAAGTCTGATATGGAAACATACGAATAATAAACATGAACGCATAAGAACCGTATGTCGACCAATCACTTCGAGTTTTGGACTCGATCAAAATATAAGATATGTTAAATTGTATAACTTATACAATTTCACGCGAACACGCAGTAAACACATAAAGACTATATTGTCAGATCAGCGCAACATAAATTCAAAACTTTTCCATCAAACATTCAATCAATAATAAGTTTTGTGAGAATGAAATATGTAATTTGAAAACGGAAATACGCGTGCAAGACATAAATCAACACGGGAGTTTATGTTATGAGTCTGTGTTTAGACTGGTGTAAACTAGGAAACAATAAGTTCCTAAACATAATTTGGTGAAAACAATACGAATGTGAAATTGAAGATTAATGCATTGAGTTATTGTGTTCAATTTTGCAAATAATATCCATCTACGTGTGAACAGTGGATTACGAAGTCCAATTTTTCCTATAATTAATGTGAATAGTTATTGTTTTTGTCAATTGCAATCAGTTCAATTCAATTGATAGTAGAGTAGTTCTCTCAGGTTTATTGAAGCTATTTCAGTAGTGGAATTTGGATACAAAAATTAGTAATGAAGTAAACTCTCATGACATAATTAAAAGCTTTCCAGTTGAAGATTAGAGTTTGTGATAATATTTGAGTTTGTTTTTTTAGAATGTTCTAATATTGTAATGTCAAGCTTGTTTTGATTTATTACTTTTGATAATTGTATTCAATATCTTTTGTTCGTGTAGAGTGATCTACAACAAAGCTTGATAAACGGTCATGATGAAAGAATGATTTAACGCTATTTAATTCTCATTATCTCAATTAATCTTTCAGTGGTTTCATATACCGTACACACCGTATTAATGAGACGAAGTCACTAAAAACTTGAAGCAAGTTTGGTGAGGATATTTCTACTGCAGAAGTGAAAGAACACTTGTAAACACTCAATGTTCGTCGTGTTAAGTGTTATCTATATGACGAGAAAAAGGTAACGTTACTGTACATCGATTGAAATATGAATACAATTTATCGATAACAGGTACAAATACCATTCGATCAATCTGGAATTTGGTAAGTACAGGGTGTCCAGGCGATTGACCTCAATAAATTATTTTTAGATTCCTCAGACCTGTGGCTATAGAAAAATACCCTATGTATAGTCCGTTCACGAAAGTGTAAGCCGTCGGTTGGCCATGAAAATATGGCATATTCCACTGTGTATATTCAAATTTTAGGTTATGCTGTTATTTTCTTGTCAGATTGATACGCAATGTTGTCAATATTGCATAGAGTTCTCTGATAACGCACAAGCTCGTCGGACGAAGCCAGGTATATTCGGCAACGTTGACCTTATTTTACGTTATGAGAGTAAATTCTGCCACCTTCAGATAAATAAACAAACGCCTACTATGCGCTCAAACTTTCGTGAACGGACTATACGTCATGCAATTTTTTGTAGTTCCCGAGTTATGATTTTTTGAGTGTTTTATCAATTTATTTTGCTAGCAAGGTTTGAAAAATTCATACCTTCATATGCAGTAAGTATTTTGCAGTTTTTATTTTTCAATATGGTCGTTCTGAATGTTGCAGCAATAAAAAAATATTCAGCTTCCTAAAATCAAAAATCCAAAAAAGGGTCGAAATTTAGAGTCCTAAGCTACGAAAGTCATAGATAAAAAGGTACTTGATCGGATTCTTTTGTTGTAACCAACCTAGGAAGTCGGATAGGCTGAAAATCATTGAAACTCGATAAAATTTCTTTTTTTCTTGTTTTCATTTTTATGGTAAATTAAATTCAAACAACAAATTTGGTTTCACCACTGATGGAAAATGTTAACATTCGTCAATAGTTGTTTTGGGATAGAAAAAAAGGCATAATACATAACATTACTATTCACTTCAAAAATTTTTCAAAATCACATGAATCCACTCAAATGTTCTAATTTTGGTAGATTCATGACGGTGTTTTGGATGATCTGATCTTTCAATTTAGTATATTTTGAAACTATGTCCACAATTTTTTGTTTTTTCTAAAGAAAACAGTTTATCGAAAAAAATGTCATTTATCTTCATGGGTATGATACAAAAATCAAAACAAACAATTAATCCAAAAAACAACAAAACAACGCATCGAAGTCCTGCCCTGATGCAGAACTCCGAGTACAAGATACCAGGCCGAAGCGTTTTTAAAATAGCCACAATTTGGACGGCAATTTGTTTTATTAATTTTCCATACGCTAATTAAGATTTAAGAAGCCGGAGAGGTTTTTTATGGGCAGATAGCATCTGTAGGATCCTCAGACTGTCTTGTTCCCAAAGGCTGTAGGTCGAATACGCGATGCGGGCCCAGATTGAAATCAGTGGATCAGTCATATTTTCGGAGGCAAAAAACTGGTAGCTCGACATTATAAACGGAGGGCGAGCAGAATGATTTATCAGCGTTTTTTCGGATATACGAACCTACTCTTTTCGAGGTAAAATGAACGCGAATTAAAAATTGTTAATTATAAGGTCAGGTGTAGGCTCAATTAGGTATATCCTTATATTGTTGTACATAGCCATAATATATACATTTTCACTTTTTATGATAATGATAATTTATTTCTTCGGCTTTTATTATGGGAGTACTGTATATTATGTATTCTGTGAGTGCAAAAGCAAATAGAATATGGGACACACCATGACAATACTTAGGTATGTGCTTTTTAAATGGATAATTCAAATTTTATTGCATTTCAAGAAGAAAGTCAGAAATATAATTTCTAATCTCCCACGAATTTTTTGTCTGGGGTAGTCTATAATTTATAATGTTTTGTTTTATTTGAATATTTCACTTTAAATCTGTTCAATATTATTCGATGAAAAATCTTATATTGGAGTTTTTTGAGACTTTGTTTCTATAGGAAACATAGTTATAGTAGAGTATAGAAGAATAAAGAGGCTATGAATGACAAAACGGATACCAAAAATTTAGCGCAAATATACTACAATCTAATAAAATAAAAGAAAATAACAACTCCAAATAAAACACTGAAAGTAACTCCATCTACAGAAACAACAATGAGTATAAACCCGAATAAGATAGATATCCAAAATTTAACAATATATACTCTTATCAATCCATACAGATGTCGTAATATTTATTCGTCTTGAGTTTGAGAATTTAATTTGACGTTCATAACTATACCAATGTCATATTTGTTTGTGTATTATCTGTGAAAACTTGTCTTGCGTTTTATACTTTTAACTGATGAAATGTAATATATTGACGAAAATAGTGAGTGTAAGAAAAATTTTAAATTAATTATATGATATTCACTATTTGTATTTTACAGGAATTATTGATAGTTGTATTCTCCTTGAAAAAGGCCATAATAGGGCCGAAACATATGTTGGGATAAATATATAATTTATGAAAAGTAAATAACTATTTACTGGTTAAACTAAGTGCTAGAAAACCCAAGAAACTTCAATCAACAATTTATAGATTAAAGAGCACAAGAAAACCAAACAACGAAAAACATAGTTATAGTTATAGTTAAAAAGAGGTTACAGTTCACTGCGACCTCAAGGTTTTGTTGTGCCCTCTTACCGAGCTGTTCTGGCCACACCCTTTAGAACTTCCAGTTCCAGAGATGATGATGAAATCCAATATATGTGAAGGCTTCAACGCAAGCTAGTTCCTCACTTTCACAAGTTTCTCGCCCAAGGCATTCTCTGCTTAGGCTCGCAATGGCAAAGTATTCCGTGACATGGTGAATGGGGGTTTCTTCCTCCTCCCCACAGAACCTACACTCATCAGTGTCCGATAATGCCATCCTCAACAGGTGCTTCCTGAGGCGACAGTGTCCTGTGAGAAAGCCAGTGAGGAGGTGTAATTGGATCTTGCTGTTTAAAAGTTTCGAAGGAACTTAGTGGAAGGATACATCTCTGGGAGATTCCGCCAGAGTTTTTCCTTCTTGGCTTTCTCCTTTTTCAGGAACTCCTTCTTATAGGTACATTAACCTATACCACAGAAGGGTTCTGGGTCAATGAGCGACATTCGTGCGCCCTCTTTGGCTAGTGTATTGGCCTCTTCGTTTCGTTTAATTCCCGAATGGCCGGGAACAAAGATTAAAAAGACCTCATTCTTCTTGCCTACCTCATTGAGTTTATTCGGGCACTCCCAGATCATCTTTGAAATGATGACGTTAGAGCTCAGTGCTTCAATAGCAGCTTGACTATCTGAGTGTATGGCTATATCGCACTTCTGATAGTTTCTTTCTAGATTATATCTAGACATCTTTCAATAGCTAAGATTTCCGCTTGCAAGACGCCCATACATGAGCCTAGCGACAGTGCACACTTGGTACTTGGCCCGTATATCCTAGCGCCAGTTCCTGTAGAGGTTTTAGAACCAGCTGTATACCATTTTACGGTATTTTCTTTGAGGTTATAGTCGGTGTATTCCCGTTCCCATACCTCTCTATCTATGACTTAGCGTGTTCGAACCTTTTTTATATTTTCAGTTTGATGCTTTCTGTTCTGTCATATGTGTAATGTGTTGTCATAAACTGTTGAACCTACTTTGAAAATTTCTAGATTTGAAGTTGTTGAAGTGTTCGGAAGTTACGTGTGTTCACGGTCCATTTTGTTTAAGATCTGAATAGGTAAGCTTCTGAATTCACATCAGGGCCTAAAATTGTTGTTGAAATCAGGTTTTACAAATTCAAAACTGAATTCGAAAAGTCAATGTTATGAAATCTCAATATCTTTTTTCGGAATATAGGAATGGTTTGATTCCAAAACAGGGTATGAAGCACACACGTGCGTCAAAAATGGAACAATGCAATCAGAAATTCAATGTAGCAGGACCGAGCATCGATCAGGGCCGGCGACGACACGGGAAGCTGCCAGATCGTTCGTGTCCGATCGGGCACGGTACAAACATATCGATTACGAACATAGATATATGTAATTTTTATTCGATGAGGAAAAGTGTGTCACAGAAGTGGCTGCTCTAGGTCACACCGTCTGGTCGACGCTCCACTGGCCCAGACGTATCGATTGAAACAAAGTTGGCTCCCTGCAATCGTGAATGTTGCCGAAAACATCGGATGTACGCCGGCCACTTACGAGGGCGAGGTGAAAAGTTCGAGGCCATGGTCGGAATGCGAGACTGTAGTCAAAAAAAGGAAATTACTGTCGAACATTGGTGATACCATAAAATATGAGAGTAGAAATTAATTCATTATCGACTTGAGCCTGTGAGCGTAGAAAGGTTGTGATTTTTCACACCCCCTAGCGATCGGCAATCACACTCCTTACTAAGGGAAAAATTCACTCATCCATAGCAAGTATCAGGGAGATTGAGCTCTGAGGTCTTCGGTGTTCTTCTTCTCCTGGGCCCTGGGTTGTTCGCCCTTCGCTGCTTCGTCCTGGATTTCTCGGTTGATGTCCTGGTAGTCGGTCTTGCAATATTTCCCTCCATGGTTATTCCTGGTGTCCATCGTGACCTACAAACTTCCTTACTGTTCTAGCAGTACCGAGAAGTACCTACTGCTTTTTGCATTACTTTGTGAAAGTTTTCATCCAAATCTAGCTCCTTTAAGTTGGACTTGAGGCTTTTAGGTATAATTCCTGTGGTTAATATGAGAATGGGAATGGTTCTGGTACTAGATATTTCCCACTGCTTTTTGATCTGAAGTTCTAGCGCTCGATATTTCGATATTTTTTCAGCGTATTTTGGACGTAAATTGTTGTTATTCAGGATGCCTACTTCTATAAGTATTATTGCTCTCTTCTCTTTTTTCTTCACTAGAATAATTTCTGGCCTGTTATTAGCAACTGTTAAATTTATAAGTACTGTGCGATCCCAGTATAGCTTGTAATGGTGGTTTTCCAGTGTTACTTCAAGCTGTTACTTATAATATGGAATTGTTCCGGACTGCAGAATCTTCAGTTCGATGGCGAGTTTCTGATGAAGTATTTCACAAACTGCATCATGTCGACTCTTGTATTAATTTCCAGCAAACATTTGGCAGCCTCCTGTAATATGTTGGATTGTTTCCGATATTTGGCATCCATAGTCGGTGAGGCTCCTATCCTTCATGATATATTTCTAATAGTTTTAAGTTTGCATTACTTGATCTTGAATGGCAAGGCGGAAACCTTCTATTGCAGGAAACAATCTTCCAGAAGTCAGCAGGTAGTTCGACGCAGGAATGTCGACATGTTCCTCGGTGACCACGTTCAGGTTGGAATCAGTATTAGTTTGGCAGATCATATGGATAAAAAATTATAAGCGCCAGCAATGTTTGAAAACATCTACCTATTCGATTTGTTTTTTGCAATTGTATATTGAATATTCAACAAATTTTATTCTCAAACAATGTGAAAACCCTATATCATACGACATTTTGTCAACAATAGCCTTCAAAGAATGCAATCTCGAAAATACAGAAAAAACTGTAGGTTACAATCTTGCAGTAGAACTTAAAAATAAATTGTATTGGTATGTATGTTGAGAATTTTCAGTTGAAACAAACGTATACACGAATGTTGCAAAATGCATATAGATTCAATATTTTGTTGGCTTCCCTTGGTACACAGTCTGGTTGTTTTGTAACCACATTGTTTATTTCGTGGCGGAGTGTTCTTGGTGACGAAGAAATAACTGGAAAACACCGAATATAAATGCCTGCATAATGTTGAGGAGATTTATGGTATCGCGTGAAGGATCTCCGCCAAGAGTTGGAACATTCGTCACGGTCGTATAGACGAAATCAAGAGCTCACAAGAACTGGTCGACTTTATACAGTCATAAATGAACGATGTATGCAGAAGAACGAATGGTTGCGGAGCAAATTATTGTGCTTTCGTGTTGATTAGGAAATAATCATTAGAAGTATATATTTGAAGGGAAGAAGAATTAATATATTGAAAATTTACTCGAGCTGGCAGAACAGATCAAATTTTTTCTGATAAATGAAATATTTAGTGATGAAATGAATATGCACTTTGCAGTTAGCTCTGAGTGAAGAATTATAATAATGGAATTGGAAAATACACACAGTGTTCACAATCTGTTTTTCGATCTTCTACCTCATTCAGAGGAATTAATAAAGTAACTAAACTTGATTCGATTTGGATATCGATTGAAATATATTCTGGGAGGATTCTGCATTTCTAAAAAACTTTACAGGTTTTCACTCCCAATTGTTCTGTTGGCATAGATCGTATTTGGATTTATTTATTGAAGAAAGAAATGACATCAGGAAATTTCAAAATTAAAAAAATCGACATCTCTATGTGTTGACAACTTTCAATGTCAATTAGACTGCAAATGAAAAAACACACAATTCTGAAGATTTTACAAGTTTGACTGAAGAAGGTGTCTGATTTAGACACCGAAACGTTACATTATCTTTTCCATTTATTTGTTTTTTCAATTTTACTCTTAGGCAACAATTTTGTCGAGACCAATTTGTTTCTGACAAATAAATTCAAAGATTTTCGCAGGAGCACTTCATCTGAATAAATTTTTTTTTGATTATTTCTGTTTCAGAGACTTGGAGTGAAAACCTATAAAGGTTTTAATAAATTGATTCGGTTTGATTTCAAAGAGTATTTAGTAAGTTGTTGATGTTTTTCTTTTCATCAATGGATATTTTGATTACTCCAAATGGTCTATAACCTTATCTATCTATATTTTCATCTACCTTTTTTCAAAATTAAATGATGAAATGACATATTTTTTTTTCGTTGAAAAACAATTTATTCCTACATAGGACAAAATCCGGTTGATTTTTGATCAATTAGGATATTTGAATTTGTGTTATCGAGGATTATTGTATATTTGTGGTGGTTATAAAGCGTTTGTTGAATTTGTGCTTTTGTGAGTGACAAAAAAAAGGAGTAAGTATATGAAAACTAACTAATCGTGCGTTAAATATATAAATGTTTTATTGTTTCAATGCCTGTTACTAGGACGTTTTAAGTGCACCCCTCAAAAAAGTGGACATCAAGTATAACTTTAGATCGATGCTATGGAAGAAAGAAGAATAGGAAAATGAATACATTACCCAAAACTTCAAAGAAAATTACATCAAAAGGTATAGTTGATAGTTTACAGAGGGGTTACAGCTCACTGCGACCTTAAGGTCTATTGTGCCCCCTTACAGAGCTGTTCTGGCCAAAAACCTTCACAGCTCGCCTTCCAGTTCCAGAGATCTAATGAAATCTAGTAACTGTGAAGGCTTCAACGAGGCTAGTTCCTCACTCTTGCAAGTTTCTTGTCCAAGGCATTTCCTCCTCAGGCTCGTAATGCCAAGGCATTCCGTGACTAGGTGAATGGGGGTTTCTTCCTCCTCCCCACAGAACCTACACTCGTCAGTGTCCGACAATACCATCCTCAACAGGTGCTTCCTGATCAAAAGGTATACAGACGGTTCTGAAACCACGATAGTTGCAGAAGCTGCAGTAAACTGGCCAAAAACCAAGTGTACATTATCGTTAGGCTCCTATTCGACTATTTTCAGACACACAACACTGACTCAAAACTTTTATGGATGTGCTGAGGAAAATTCAATGAAGTAGGCAAAAAAACTAGGGGTCTTCAGTCTGGGTTTCTGATCTCTCATGAATGGAAGGAAACGAAGAGCCTTAAATACTAACCAGAAAGGTAGTAGGTACAAACGTAATGTGATAGGAATGGATTTTCCAAAAAGTTCCTTCAAAACTTTAAGAATGCAAGGTTCAAAAGTATTTGGAGAAACTTGTTGTGGTGGAGCGTCGGTTTCATCAGCAAGTATGCTACAATCGAAAGCACATAATAAAAATCCTGTCGTTTCCAGAGCCATTAATGAGGGCCCTATGTAGTCTTTTTAGTCTCCATCTCATGCACTCGAAAGACAGAGTGTTCACGGATGGATGGACAGGACTACGTTTGACCCTAGATTGTTCAGTTAAACAAGGGCGTGAACACAACTCTCGGCTGAAAACCTACATTTGGGAGAAACTATCGCAAGATCTTGTCCTAACTGCGTGACGAGTCGTGGAACGCTCCAATCTAAAACCAACCTCTACAATGGTTTATTCTTTTCCTCCGAATTCCAAGGCATTTCAGAATGTAATCACTTTATTACCGACCCCATGAACTCCTGAATATCATACTATTCAAGCCACACCGCTCACCTTTTCCCACCTTCTAAACGAGCCCTTTTAAATCCTCCAAGTCTCATCGTTCCGACCATAAACTTCAATTTCAGCTAATTGAAACCCTTCCGAGTTTCCAGGGAACAATGCCTGGCTATATGTCGTGGGCGTCCAGATCCGTATCTCGACACACGTGCCAATCCGTCAGCCAAAGTAATGGGTCACGTGTTGAGGCAGCCGACGCTATGGCCAACGTCATCTTGCGGAACCTCGCCGTATCGACCGCCGCGTCGTTTTCCTCTCGTTTCGTCTCCTTCTCCAGTCTAGACGCTGCATTATAAATAGGAAGTTATTCTGTTAGTGTGAGTTTTATTACTATCAAAAACTAATCAGGCGCGCGAGGTTGCCAGGTGCGTTGTTTATTCAGAACGAGAAGAATAGATGTTTGGAGACGTTGGCGTATTGTTTTGCTACCGTCGGGTTTCAGTCGGCATGCCAGATTTGAAAAAGCTCAAGGCAAGCCGTTTGGAAGCTGGCGTGACTGGAAAAATGAAGATTTATTATTCTGTTTGTTGCTGAAGTCGAGTACAGTTGTACTTGACTTAACTTCGATTGAAAATAGGTCCGAGGTGATGAAAAAGGTAGGATGTTGGCTTTATGGTAGATTTACTACATCACCTCAATATCTCGTTAAGTCAGGAGTCTTAACTGCCCACCGATACTCTGTTCCAAAAAAGTTCAGGCCATTGCATTCAATCAATAATATAATAAAATAGCAAATCTTATAGACGTAGTCATCCCGAATAACAACAATCTAGGTCAAAAATTACGCTGAAAAAAGTATCGAAATATCGAGAGCTTGAACTTCAGATCAAAAAGCACTAGAGAATTTCTAGTACCAGAACCATTCCATTCTCATATCAACCACAGGAATTATTCCTAAGAGCCTCAAGGAGCTAGATTTGAAAGAAAACCTTTACAAAGTAATGCAAAAAAGCAGTACTTCTCGGTAAAGCTAGAAATTTAGGTCACGATGGACACCAGGAACAACCATGGAGAGAAACATTGCAAGACCGACTACCAGGTCATCAACCGAGAAATCCAGGACCAAGCAACTAAGGACGAACAAAACCAGGACCCAGGAGAAGAAGAACACCGAATACCTCAGAGCTCAATCCCCCTGATACTTGCTATCCAGGATACTGCCTATGATAGCCGCTCGCTGGGAGGTGTGAGAAATCACCACCTCCCTACGCTAATAGGCTCAAGTCGATAATAATAAAGTTTATTTCGATAAATAAAAAAATTTTATCACAGGCAATATCTCAGTTTGCTTCATGCTGAATTTCCATCTGTCATTTCGTACAGTTTTTCACCTATAAGTTACGTCACGATAAATTCTGAACAGCTCACACAAGATGACCCTGTTATCGAATGCGGTTGGACAATATTGTGTATAAAAAAAAAATACAGAACCGATAAACTGTTCGCCTTTAGAAATCAGAAAAATGTAAAATAATGTTCATCGAAACCTTATTGGAAGATCCACACAATTACTTCACTACATTTTGCTTATGTCACTATGGACTTTTCGAAGATGACACTTAGACATCTTCAAGCTGTTATCTGATTTCTTCAAGATATCCTCAACATTCTGCAGTGGTCTATTGAAGATATTTTCAAGATTTCATTGCCTTGTTAAGGCTTCATATATTTCAACTGATTTTCCAAATTCGTACCTTCTTCGATCGAAGCCTAACACAAAACGGATGAACTTTTTGCCTTCGTTAGAAACTAGAAATTATGTAAAAAAGGGTCCATTTGGAACCTTATTGGAACTTCCCAACCATGTCCCCAATAACATGTTCTGCCTATGTCTCCTTCCCCAGTCTAGACGCTGCATTATAAATAGGAAATTATTCTGTTGGTGTGAGTTTTATTACTATAAAAACTAATCAGGCGCGCGAGGTTGCCAGGTGTGTTGTTTAGTCCGAATGAGAACTGAGAAGAATAGATGCTTGGAGTCGTTGGCGTATTGTTTTGCTACCTTCGGTAGGCATGCCAGATTCGAAAAAGCTTACCTGACTGGAAAGATGAAGAATTATTTTTATGTTTGTTGCTGCAGTCTAGTACCACTTGACTTAACTTCGATTGACGTAGTAGACATGTTGACTTTATGGTCGCTTCACTACAACACCTTAATTTCCCTTCTTATGTTTCAGCAGCTCTACCAACAGCAACTTCTTGATTATGAACACTCTATTAATCATAGAGGGCGCAATACTATTAAAGTCAACCCAAAATTGAGACATAGCGCATTTGAATTGCAATTAAATCAGTCTACATCTCACTTTGCATCTTGCAGTTTTTTCCAATAATATTTTATTCAACCATAACATCTAAACAGCTCAAGTAGATATAGCACTCTGATCTAGTGAAAGAATATCATGTCATACGAAAATTAATTGAAACTGAAGAGAAGTTATTCGATCCCAATACAAAAGAACACAGAATCGATACACTTTTGCATCCATTTAGAAATCACAAATAATGAAAAATAGGGTGAAATCGAAACCATATTGGGACATCCTTGCAACGCCTTCTGCTTGTTTCTCTTTCTCCAGCTGCATCGTTTTCCTTTCTTCTCCATCTAGACGCTGTATTATAAATAGGAAGTTATTCTGTTAGTGCTAGTTTTATTACTATCAAAAACTAATCAAGCGCGCGAGGTTTATTCAGCACATGAAGAATAGATCGTTGGCGTATTGATTCGCTACCGTTGGATTGCCAGATTCGAAAAAGCTGATCTGACTGGAAAAATGAAGATTTATTATTCTGTTTGTTATTGCAATCGAGTACAGTTGTACTGTATTGAAAATAGGTAGACATGTTGACTTTATGCTCGCTCCTCTAAAACACCTCCTTAAGTCGAATGCCTTAGCGGCCGTAAAGATATGGCAACTTCTTGATAATGAACACTTCATTCATCATAAAAGGCGCAATACATCAATAGTCACCCAAAATCTGTGACACAGTACATTTTTAAATTGTAAATAAATCGGTCAATTCTCAGTTAGCTTATTGGTGAATTTATCATCTATAGCGTTTTCCATTGAGAAAACTGGTGCGCACTGACCATTAGTACAGTGATAAAGTAACATCATGGCAATGCTCTTTAAATGAGAACCAGCGCACCTAATGAAAAACGCTATTACAGTTTTTCACCTATAAGTTTATCCACCTAACTAAAACAATATAGCACGGTAATCGAATAAGCTGAAAAGAGGTTGTTCGATCTCAACACAAAAAAACACAAAACGGATAAACTTTCCGCCCTCATTTGGAAGTTAAAAATAATGTAAAATAAGGCCCATTCGGACATCCTTAGCAATGCTTTCGATACGTTCTGCTTATGTCTGCTTCTCCAGTCCAGACCCTGCATTTAAGTAAGTTTGTCTATAGTTTTATTACTATCAAAAACTAATCAGGTGCGTAAGGTGCAAGGTTGCGTTGTTTATTCAGCATGATAGATCGTTGGCGTATTGTTGTATTGTCAAAAAAGCTCCAGAAAAGGCGTTGGGATCTGGCACCACTGGAAAAGTGGAGATTTATTATTCTGTTTGCTTCTGAAGTTTAACACTTGTACTCGACTTAACTTTCATTGAAAATAGTCAGAGGTAGACATTATGGGCTCTCTACTACGATACTTCAAGGTCCTTTCCTGAGTCGAATGTCTTAACGGATTCATCGATAATTATGACCTCTCTATTCATTATAAGTCGGGCTACACCACCATGCAATTTTGACTTTATGATATAAATATTTCATCCCCTAAGCTTAATTGAATCCATGGGGTGCATCAGCTCATGGCTCCTCCCTGGACGCTCCACTGATAGAAAAAGAAGTGTATTCAGATGTAATTTAGCAAACTGTTATGAAATCTTTTCGTGCCATATTCAATTCAATCAAGAAATTGAATAAAAATCGAAAAATAAATGACCTGGTGGTCAATTCAACAATATCAGCTTTAGCTGTAGAAATATCGATAGTGAGGAGCCAACTTTTACCCAAAATACGATACCGAATGATTTCTTCAATATCCACAAGAATTGCGCCAAAATTGTCTTGAACCAAAATGTGTTTTCCATTTGAATAACCTACGAAATTAACCATAATCCAAAGAATATAATATGCTTTTTTCCCTTTATTTTGTGTACAGAATTTGAAGTTGAGTACATTCACTGCTACACAGTACTTTGTACTGAACCAAAACTTCTTCCAGCAAGGAGGGTTGAATTATCACATCATCCACTCAATTCCCCAACATCAACCAAAAATTAAACAACTACCACCTATCCCAAAAAATCTAAAAAACGCCAGACGCCTACTAGAAATTCAGGAGCACATTCCATCCACAATGACGATCTAGATGAAGTCCTGCGTCTCACGACACGTCGTTAAAAATGGTTCTTCATCCAGCCGAAGGATACTCAGCCACGTATGTGATATACTTTCGCAAGGAACGTTTTGTGCCTCTGCCTGTTTGTCATACTAATGAGGTCTGCTCCCCGGAAAACAAACAGCCGCCCCCACCCCGTTCACGTACCGTCTGTCAGGCCCCCAGACGTCGAGATTCGTGAGCGGGACCACGAGCTTCTCCCCCGTCATCTTGAACTAATGAATTAAATTCTCCCAGATGCGTCTGATAAGAGTTCCTCACGAATTTCGAAACGTGTTCTTCACGCAAGCCTGAACCTGCCGACGGCTCGTCAACCGTATACGCGAAAGTTTGCAACTCTAACTTTCCGTTTGAGCTTTGTCGACCTTTAATCCTTAGAATCGTGACTTTTTTCGAAGGCTTTGGAAGTGTTTTCGCTCAGTCTGCGCCATACGTCGGGGTAAAATCGGGTTGGGCTTACGGTTTTTATCGGACACTGCAAGGCGAGCAGAACTAGATATATACTGATGGACAAAATTAGCGCACCACCTAAAATTTCATTAAATTTTAACAATTGATATCTTCCCAATCACTAGTCGGATTTCAACGTTTTTTTCTTTCAATTGTAGCTCTGTTATTGTCAAATTCCCTCTATTGAACAGAAGTCCAAAAAATAAAACCTTCATGTTGTACAGGGCGTTTAAATAATGTCCTGTTTTATAGTCAAATTTTAACGTCTTCTGTGGGCAATGCCAGGTTGCTGAGGTAAATAAAAACAATAAAGCTTTGTTGCCTAGTATCTCTTGAGTATTTTGTTTTTTTAAAAATCAATTTATCTTGAAGTCGTCCAGAGATATTCAACTTTTTATCAACTCTTGTATTTTATGCATTAGCCATGAATATCTTCGCAACCATTTGTCCGATTTGAATGTTTTTTTTTAGTTGTAACTCTTTTATTGGCGAATATCATACTACAATGAGATGTTCAAAAAAAATAAATGCATCATGCTGTACAGGGCGTTTAAATTTTCTGGTTTTTTTCATTACAGTTTAACGCCTTCTGTGGGCAATACCAGATATATGAGGCTTCTTAAAACTATACAGTAATGCAGCCTGATGTTTCCTGAGTATTTTGCATTTTTAAAAAGCAATTTCACTTGTACCTTTCCAGAGCTATTCACATTTTCGTAACATCATACATTTTTCTGTTTTTCTTAATTTCTTTTCGTTTATTTTTGTGTTGAAAGTTAATTCTTATTTATTTTTCTTTGGCCGTTGTCTCTGGAACGGTACAAGTTAAATTGCTTTTTAAAAAAGCAAAATACTCAGGAAACATCAGGCTGCATAATTGTATAGTTTTTAGAAGCCTCATATATCTGGTATTGCGCACAGAAGGCGTTAAACTGTAATGAAAAAAACCAGAAAATTTAAATGCCCTGTACAGCATGATGCATTTATTTTCTTGAACACCTTATTGTAGTATGATATTCGCCAATAAAAGAGCTACAACTAAAAAAAAACATTCAAATCGGACAAATGGTTGCGAAGATTCATGGCAAATGCATAAAATACAAGAGTTGATAAAATGTTGAATATCTCTGGACGACTTCAAGATAAATTGGTTTCTAAAAAAACAAAATACTCAAGAGATACTAGGCTACAAAGCTTTATTGTTTTTATATGCCTCAGCAACCTGGCATTGCCCACAGAAGAAGTTAAAATTTGACTATAAAACATGACATTATTTAAACGCCCTGTACAACATGAAGGTTCTATTTTTTGGACTTCTGTTTAATGGAGCAAATTCGACAATAACAGAGCTACAATTGGAAGAAAAAAACGTTAAAATTCGACTGAAGATTGGGAAGATATCAATCGTTAAAATTTAACGAAATTTTAGGTGGTGCGCTAATTTTGTCCATCAGTATAAAATCAAACTTTGTTCGTTTCTTTTCATGTAATGTATGTATACCAATAAGGTATTCATTCTTGAGATTCGTGGAAGATTAGAGCTTTCTGTGCCGCGGTTGGCTGTTGGCACTGCCAATTTGACAAAGCCAATACCAATGTAGACGTGGCCGTTGACATGTGCTGTTGAGCCAAAGGTTTGCCAACGAAAATCGCTTTAGTGTCGGTCTTCATCAAAGGAAACCAGCGAGAGCGGGAAGTGAGGAAGAGCCAACCGTTGGCTTCACGAGTTCAGGGGGAAGAATATCACTTTTCAAAGGGTGTGTTTTGTTTCTAGATGATATATATTTTTGTATACGCATCTCTCAGGAAAAGACTTATAGCGCCCTATCAAGCGACTCGAGATGAATTAAGAAGAAATCGGTTGGTGCGTGTCTTAAACTGCTGTAAGTTGTAACAGTGAGTGGCGTTTGATCCCCTTCTGGCTAGTGTATTAGTAGTCCAGTCAATTTGTGCTCAAAAGAAACCCTAGCAGGAAAGTTCTGGGGTAGTTTTGATTTTTTCGGGTTTTTATGTTTTTTGGGTTGCTGAATCCGAATCTGAGGTTTGCTAACATAATTTTGTGAGGAAACATTGAAAAAAATACAAAAAATGAGAAAAAGTCTCATTTTTTGGCAGTTTTCTGCTTATAACTCGGAAACTATCAACTTTTCCTGAAAACCTTTCTATACAAAATGAAAGTACGTGAAATTTCCTACAAATTGTATCACCACAGCTTGTTCTGCGACAACCGTTCTGGCTCAAATTATAGTTAAAATGAGGTATTTTCTATGACTCAATAAATGAAAAAAAATTAAATTCCGTGGTTCCGATAATGCGAACGTCTTGAAATTTTGCATGAACATTCAATATATCAGTCTCGATTAACAAAAAAAATTTAACTCGAATCGGATATCTTCTTATGGAAATATAAAGATTCTTCTTTTCAAAATTACAATTCAATTTTCTATGGTTCTCTTCACACTATCGTCACACAATTTTGCATAAGGCTTGTTATGAGCATGTTGCATTTGGCCGCACCATTTCATTTCGATTGGTTTAGTTTTATCTGGGATATTGAGGAACAGAAATTTTGAATGTCCATGCTTTATGAAACATAGAATATGGCCATTCAAAGTTTTTGTTCCACAATATTTTTGTTTCTTAATATCTCAGACAAAACGAAACCCATCGAAATGAAATGTTGCGGCCATATGCAAGATGCTCATAAGAAGCTTCATGCAATATTTGGTGGCCATAGTGTGAACAGAACCATAGAAAATTGAATTGGAATATTGAAAAGAAGAATATTTATATTTCCATAACAAGATATTCGATTCGAGTTGAATTTTTTTTGTGAATCGAGACTGATATACTGAATGTTCATGCAGTATTTCAAGGCGTTCGCATTATCGGAACCACGGAATTTAATTTATTTTCATTTATTGAGTCATAGAAAATACCTCATTTTCAACTATAATTTGAGCCAGAACGGGTTGTCGCAGATCAAGCTGTGGTAAAACAATTTGTAGGAAATTTCTTGTACTTTCATTTTGTATGGAAAGGTTTTTCACGTAAAGTTGATAGTTTCCGAGTTATAAGCAGAAAACTGCCAAAGAATGAGATTTTTTCTCTTTTTCTGTATTTTTTTCGATGTTCCCTCACGAAATTTTGTTAGCAAACCTCAGATTCGGATTCAGCACCCCAAAAAACATAAAAAACCGAAAAAATCAAAACTACCCCAAAACTTTCCTGCTAAAAACCCTATTTGACTGTACTATAGCGTCTGCGTTTCCTTTGATTCTTGAGTCACTAAGAACCCAGATTAAGAAGACCTTGTTGTTCTGTGATTACTTCTTGGATTGACTATAGTCTCAGATACGATGTCCAAGGCGGCCATCTATGCAATAGGAGAAAACCTAGATATATTAGGTACCTGTGTCCTAAGTTCATTTCACTGTTGACAATGTTGACAGTTGATTAAAGAAAAAGCACGCTTTTACGAAACCCTCGTTTCGAACTTAACCATTTACCAAAACGTCCAAACATTCGGGTCGAATTTGATGAAGTTTCCTGAAACCTAAAAATGTATTCTTCTTCATTCACTATATTGAAAATGCATTTGTCTATTACTCCAGATGGAAGTACGCGTAATGACATCTGTTCAACCTGCGTCGATTATTCCTCTGTAAAGGAGTATTTAAATATAGAAATCGCTGGGAGCCAAATTTATTTTGGTTAATCCACTCTATTTATAACCCAGACTATACAAATGCCAAAAATTATAAACAATCGGAACGTTAAGTAATAAAATTGTAATGAAAAATAGTTCCCAAGTCATATCCGCTGTTTGTTTTTGAAGAAAGTCATAAATTGGCAACTTTCTTGAGACATTTCCTCGTCCGATTCGGACAAAACATCCGCGAGAGCTCTGATCGTGATGTGGTGAATGAGGTTTTCCGCTTCAATATTTTTGCATTCTATTTATGTTTCTATGTGTGCAATTGTTGCGAATTCATGTTTAATGAGTTGGTGGAAAATAGTATATTATTCGATGAGCGGTAATGCAGGTTAAAACACACGCAGATGAATTTTGCGAGCCGTTAGGCGAGTGGTGTAATTCATCAAGTGTGTTTTGAGCATAACCGCGAATTGAATACTATACTTTATCCACGACTTCTTCAGTAAAATTCGAATTAATCTGCATTTAAAAAACTTTGAACAGTTGTCAAAAGCATTGACAACATTTCGTCCAACCGTCAAACCTCTGTACTCTGTAGTCGGGAATCAAATCAGAGTCTTCAACTAATCAAATCAAGTACTTTCGCAACTTCAAAAATTTACGTTTTCCAAAAATAAATCTGGAATGAATCGCTAGAACGTTATCTTGATGGCTGAAATAGATTTCCGGATGGATCCTACTTTTTATTCATTTTTTTTGTGAACAATTCCATTTTCCTAGGTATTTTTATTAGCGGGAGTTATGGGCGGGTGTTATTATAACACTCGCTTTTCGGTTCATAGACATGTCTATGGTTGTGTTCTAGCTACTATTACACATAGAAATTAGTTTATAGGAGTGGATAAAGTAAGTTATAATCGACATTTTCATTCACGATATATAATTAAATGATTTTGTCAGGTATTTGGACAGTCTTTTTATTCTTTATTTCTATCTTACATCAAATCCAACATTTCGGTCTCAGATCGCACCTTTATCGATGACAAATGATGAAGAGGAATCGGTTCATCTATAAAAAATTCTTTGGTATAAGTATACATGATTGTAACAATTTGAATAAACTTCTTGACTCAAGATTGTAACAATTTAAAAAAAACTTCCTGACTCAAGAAGTTTGTTTAAATTGTTACAATACATGAATGAGTACAAAAATACTAAAAGAATACCTATGGTTGAACTGAATCATGTACATACCAAAGAATTTTATAGAGATGACCTTATTCCTTTCAATCATTCGTCCTTGATAAAGCTCCGATCTAAGACCTATAAACGTTGGAGTTTTTGATGCAAGATAGGAATGAAGAATAATAAAACTGTCCAAATAACGGACAAAATTATTTAAGTAACACAGAGCCTTTTTGAACACTAGCACATCGAAAACAAGTAAATTTTCCAATTTGTTTATTTACTAAAGGGTTTTTCAATTGGCGCGGGTAGATTTTGGCGGCTCGTGGCGGCCATTTTGTTTTGGTGACAATTGTCAAATCTTTTGCTTATTATTCAGTATTATGCCAAATCACCATGGCAGGTTACACGATTGAACAGAGCGTATAAATGCTAAAACTTTATTATCAAAATGAGTGTTCGTTAGTGCAAACGTTGCGTGCATTGCGCCCATTTAACGGTAGACGTGGTGGCCCTTCACAGTTGACTCTTCAGCGTTTGGTGACAAAATTTGAAACAACCGGTTCGTTAATCGATCAACCCACACCTGTACGTTCAAGAAACGCAAGATCAGCCGAGAACATCGCGGCGGTCCGTCAAAGTGTACAGCAGAACCCGAGGCAGTCGATTCCTCGCCGTGCACAAGAACTCGGCCTTTCGGAAACTTCAACTTGGCGAATTTTGCGAACGGGACTTAGGGTTACACCCGTATAAGATTCAACTGACCCAGGGGCTCAAAGTTCATGACCATAGACAAAGTCGTTTGTTCGCTGCCTGGGCATCGAATCGTTTGGAAGGGGACCCTAATTTCGGGCGAAAAATCATCTTCAGCGACGAGGCGCATTTTTGGATGAATGGCTTTGTTAACAAACAAAATTGCCGTATATGGGACGGCACAAACCCACACGAGGTTCACCAGGTGGTAATGCATCCTCAAAAAGTTACGGTTTGGTGTGGATTTTGGGCCATCGTTCAAATTCAGGCGGATCAATGTGGAAGAGTCATTGAAAATTGGACCACTCGGATCCGTGCCACTGTGAAAAGCCGAGGCGGGCATTTGAATGATGTCATCTTCCATACTCAATGGCATATGTGGGCCTTTTAAATAAATTAAAAAAATTGTTGATACCTCATACGCAGCTTGTTTAATTTCGTTTCAAAATCTACCCGCCTTTATTGAAAAACCCTTTATTAATTTTCTTCGAAATATGGCGTTTTAAAATTTCTCATAGATCAAACAGTGAAGCATTTTATTTCACCGTATAAGTAAAGGACAATGTGAACGGGGTATCAAACATTTCTGCATATATGTAGTATACACGAAAACAGAGAAGAAACCCATTTCTCCCCGTATAAGTTAGTGCATGTATGTTTGAATTTGTTCGGAGACTAAGCTAAAAGATTCAAATCGAAGGCTTCTTACATTGAAAAAAAGAAGAACAGCAGAAACAGAAACTGATTAATTATATAAATATCACCTCCGTGCCACAAATAATCAACATATTCAACATTTTTTTTTAAATTTCTTCGATGTTATAAGAGAGCTGCTTAATTGCAGTTTGTTGTTCATACGTTAGTTCACCGAAGTTTCACTATTGATTGTCAAACCCACCATATACTTTTACGCTTGTTACATAGATTGTAATATTTATGTTTTTATGTACCTTCATAATGGGTTTCATCCACATTCGTTGAAATTAAGTCATCGAAATACTTTCAGTTTTTCAATAAGGAATATCATGAATATTATAAAGAAAGGAATATCTTGTCGATTGAAGAATCTGCAAGGCTTCATTTTAATGAATTGAGAAATACTCATTTTAATGATAGCTGCTTGATAGCTATCAGAAGCTTATCAGCTAGTGGTGATACAGGCCTCAAATTGGTTAATTTACTGCCGTCTTATTTGAGACTAATGAGTTTAAGACGCTCTATTAAATCTCTCAAGCAAAGTTTGTTTAAACCCATTTTCATACTTTGAAGAATTTTTGTAAAGGACCCCGCACATTTGTATGAGAATTGACTCCCGGTGGATTTGGCTGAAAATTTGATATGATGTTCTACTAATCCTTCTGATCAAATGTTTCTACAGTCACGAAGCTGAAAAATGCATACTTCTAGGAGTTTTTAGCGATTTTTTGTATCATTATGGCTTACGTATTATGGGAATTGGCTCCCGGTGGATTTGGCTGAAAATTTGATATGATGTTCTACTAATCCTTCTGATCAAAGTCTCTACAGTCACGAAGCTGAAAAATGCATACTTTTAGGAGTTTTTAGCGATTTTTTGTATCCATTATGGCTTACGTATTACCGTTCACACAGAAATGTTTGAGAATATTTCGTGATTATTGAAAGCAGATGCTGTCAATTCGAAATATTTTCAAACATTTCTGTGTGAACGGTAATACGTAAGCCATAATGGATAAAAAAAAATCGCTAAAAACTCCTAGCAGTATGCATTTTTCAGCTTCGTGACTGTAGAGACATTTGATCAGAAGGATTAGTAGAAAATCATATCAAATTTTCAGCCAAATCCACCGGGAGCCAATTCCCATAATACGTAAGCCATAATGGATACAAAAAATCGCTAAAAACTCCTAGAAGTATGCATTTTTCAGCTTCGTGACTGTAGAAACATTTGATCAGTAGGATAGTAGAACATCATATCAAATTTTCAGCCAAATTCACCGGGAGCCAATTCCCATACAAATGTGCGGGGTCCTTTGTTGTGTTGATAACACGTTAACACACAAAGAAGATTTCTAGTATATAAAACGAATATAAAGCAGAACTGTAGACAAATAGTTAACGAACATTCTGTCAACCAGAATCATTCCAAAAGGTAGGAATATCATGTTTAACACGAGTAAGTTTATAGTATTCACTCATCAGTATCGTAAAGGGATCCTAATTTCGTAGCCAGCACTAAAATTTTACAGCTCCAGTTGACATATCGCGAAGGACCCATCAGCCAACACGCCCGCCATCTGTCTCGAATTTTCCGAAATAAAAACCCACGCTAGAGCGCTGATTTCCCCCTTGATTACAGTTTGTTGTTCATAAGTTAGTTCACCGAAGTTTCGCCATTGATTGACAAACCCACCATATACTTTTACGCTTGTTACATAGTTTGTTATATTTATTTTATTACCTTCATTATGGGTTTTATCCAAATTTTTATGGTTTTTAAATTACCTGGTTTTACGACGACGTGCCACATAAAAGTTGATACAAGATGGCTCGTAAAACCTCTGGGAGCAAGTTTAGAATATTTAATGGCGAAGACATATACCGAAAACTCTTACTAGGCACCGGACAGTTTAATTTGAGCAATCTGGAGAACTCTGCCTGATGGTGACGGGACACTCAAGGCACATTTATTGCGGATTTTTTCGGTTGTTTTTATTCCTCTCACCGTCAGGTTGATGGCTGTTGAATACTAATGGACCATATTCTGTTGCTACCTATGCGTTTATTTGAATTCTGTGTTTTTTTGGTTTCTTGAGGAATGTACTACCCATGGATAAAATACTTTTTTACTGAATAATTTGGATGGAATATGAAAGAAGGAAAAATAATGAATGTATTGTTATTTTCATTTATTCATCAGATAAGTTAGCAGCGTTGTCCGTTCTAAACAAATGTCAAAGTATCACAATGGCATTCCTTTTCACAATATTGAGTTTACATTTTCCTCTGCGTAAACTGCGCAATATACATGCTAAATTGTTTGATATATGAGACATTTTATAGAGCCTTCTTTCGAAAGAATATAAAGGGTGTCTGTAAACAAATGCGAGGGAGATGATTCCTCAATGAAAATAAGCAGGGTGGTTCATATAAATTTTTTCCGGAATCGAACTCCCTTTCAAGATACAGCTTCTGGAAAGCGATGACGCGTTGACAGTTTTTAATTTTTTTAGGAGTCCTGAAAAAATCATAAAGTCATAAAACTATACATAATATGATTCATGTAAACTGTAAATGTTACTCACACTTTTTTATCCTATAACTTTATTATTGGGGGTTGAAAATAATGACGATTTTCCTTCGAAAATTTGTTTTCGTGAAATAGATTTTCGAAAAGTAAAACTCTCTTTAGGTTTCCCATAAAAAAGTCTCTTGCAAATTTCTATACGGTCGATACTTTTCTAAAAAAAAGAAAACTTAAAAGAAGTTATGATCACTGTCCATTCCATTTCATCGCATGTTCCATAGAATGAATATTCTAAGATACTGTTTATGCTCACAATTGGTTTTGTCAATTATGCCCATTAATCGAAATAAGGTTCTATTTGTGAAATTAATATATTGCGGATATAATTTTCTTGCAGAAATTAGTAATTAAACCTTCAGAAAGATTTATAGAACATCTTTTTCTCCTGTCATAGACATACAATATCTTAGAATATTCATTCTATGGAAGACTTTTACGATGAAATGGAATAAACAATGACCATAACTGCTTGTAACTTTTTATTTTTCCCGAGAAAAATATCGACTGTGTCGAAATTTTGCATCAGACTTTTTTCTCCAGAATTGAATAGGAAACCATAAGAGAATTTTATTTTTCGAAAATCTATCCCACGAAAACAATTTTTGAACGAAAATCATAAGGGGTTATTATTTTTAACCCCTAATAATGAAGTTATGAGATCTACTTAGTGCCTCATATTATGTATGGTTTTATGACTCAGTGTTTTTAAAGAAGCCGTAAAAAAATCAAAAACTGTCAACTGAACAAAGCCTTCCAAAGACTGTATCTTTGAAGGTGGTCGATTTCGAAAACAAATTATAAGAACTACCCCTGCTTATTTTCAGTGAGGAATCATCTTCCCAAATTCCTTCGCATTTGTTTACAGATAGTATATAGCAGATCAGCTAAAATTATATCCACTTGATCAAAACGGCAGCAAAGAAATGGTATCAAACAGAGTTCTTATGGATGGCCATTTCGTGCTTATTCGGACTCATCAGCACAGGATAGCTCTGATTGATACAAGGTATTTCTTGTAACTTACAGCGAAATGGCATCTTCTTTAAGGAATAAATATACCTTCTTCCATAGCATGAACCTTGAACGAAGTAGCGAGATGTTGACCATTTGTCGCATTAACCGAAGCGTTCTTGCATTTCGCAAATTTTACGTCTTCAGTCCACGACGCGGTGCGCTCAGGGTAACGTCAGTTGACACCGTTGTAAACAATAAGAAGAGGTTCAACTCGTAACATCGCCATGAATTATTATTATATCCATTTGGGAAAAACGGCAGCAAACTTGTTACCTACATGCAAACGCGCAAAAACGTCACCTCTCACCTTCAGAGAAAAAATAATTGGACGCAAAAAACGGGTTGAAATAGAGGTGTCTAAAACCTGAAACTAATCAGGAAGATCGCAGGCTGCCGAGGAAGGACATGACACATCCGCAATAGGGCCAAACTCATTTGTGCAGCGCTAATCCCCTGTCGGTCGAGATGGCCCAATAATAATGAATGAAAGCCGAGAACAGGTAATACACCGAAGACAGATCCGAGTCAAAATGTGACAGGGACAAGACTAGACAGATTTCCTAGAACATCAACATCGAAATAGATTATCTGACAGGCGCGTGGGTCACAGAGCTGTGATCAAAATAGTGAAAGCAGAAAATAATATCAATCGATTGAAATCAACCAAAATAAAACTCATACTTCGGAGCTAATCTCGTCCTCGTTTAAGGCAAAATGCAACGAAGTGGTATCAAGCAGAGTTCCTATGGATGGCCATTTCGTGCTTATTCGGACTCATCAGCACAGGATAGCTCTGAATGATACAAGGTATTTCTTGGAACTTACAGCGAAATGGCATCTTCTTTAAGGAATAAATATACCGAAGACGCTGTCCATAGTTCCAAACGAAAACCTTCTTCCATAGTATGAACCTTGAACGAAGTAGCGAGATGTTGACCATTTGTCGCATTGACCGAAGCGTTTTTGCATTTCGCAAATTTTACGTCTTCAGTCCACGACGCGGTGCGCTCAGGGTAACGTCAGTTGACATCGTTGTAAATAATAAGAAGAGGTTCAACTCGTAACATCGCCATGAATTATTATTATATCCATTTGAGAAAAACGGCAGCAAACTTGTTACCTACATGCAAACGCGCAAAAACGCCACCTCTCACATTCAAAGAAAAAATAATTGGACGCAAAAAACGGGTTGAAACAGAGGTGTCTAAAACCTGAAACTAATCAGGAAGATCGCAGGCTGCCGAGGAAGGACATGACACATCCGCAATAGGGCCAAACTCATTTGTGCAGCGCTAATCCCCTGTCGGCCGAGATGGCCCAATAATAATGAATGAAAGCCGAGAACAGGTAATACACCGAAGACAGATCCGAGTCAAAATGTGACAGGGACAAGACTAGACAGATTTCCTAGAACATCCACATCGAAATAGATTATCTGACAGGCGCGTGGGTCACAGCTGTCAAGAGGAACCTTAAGTTATGGCGTGCTTCTTTGACTGCTCGGTATGTTTACGGTACGGGGTCTGTGAAGACCTGACTGGCTAGCGGTAGAAACAGATGTTTTCGGCTTTTTTCTTCGATATGGACCGCTTGAAAGTGATTTCTGGTAGACGTTTCGGAAAATAAATCTATTTCCGTAGCGATGATAGATGGCTCAGGCCGATAGACAAAACAGTGTTTGTTTCGTGTGGAATTTTCGATATGAGATCGGAATAGGATCGTCTAGGATTTGTGAAAGAAAATATTTTTGGTTTCCAACAATGTTTCTTCTCAAATGACTTGAATTATCTACAAACCACGTTTTGGCTGCTTTAGTAAGTCATAACAAACGGAGAGTATAATTGATTCCCTAAAATAAATTATATATGAAGGCTTTCTAATTGAGATGGTGTAATTAAAAAAATTAAGAAAAGCCCTGAGCAGGAGCTTTTGAGCGCTCCTTTTTTCGTGAAGCAATAAGACTATTACCTCAAAATTCAATAATGTGCTATTGATGAATACAGCCAATTCAAGGTCGAAAAGTGATGAAAAATTGGATTCGAAGATTGCAATACGTACGAAAAAGTTAATTAATAATGTTAATTTCCATGAATAAAGGCATATTTAACCTTTTAAAATGAATGAAAATGTAACATCTCACTGAATAATTTATATATTTTTTTAAATTTTCAAAAAAAAATAGGATTATCATGAAATAAACTATCTGGTATTTTCCTGTTAACATCATTTTCCAAATATTTATATCGTTTCAGTTCAAAATTTTCGTGATGGCACGCAAAATATTGATATCTTGGAGAAATTTTCTTGGGAATCACAAAACTCACCCATAACATCATAAGGTAGAATACTCACCTGCAAAAGAAAAAAATTATTAGTTACAAGTTTTGTGGAACCATTTTATCATAACGAATAAACAAATCAAACAAGAATACTAAATTTTAATATATTTCCAGTGCAAAGGTAAGTAATTGGAGAGAGTATAGTTAAAAGATATATGGAGAAATAGTCAAACTAAAAATAAAATACTAATTTAGATAAAAATGGTTTATTAACATCCTAGCTGTTTCTCACTCCGCCATTGTCCAGGAGTTTTTTCTATATTATTTTGGATTAAGAGAATTCTGAAAACAAGCAGACAAAAATTATTTACCTTTTTAACGCAATAATGAGGCGACATATTTTTTCAAGAGAGATGATGGATTCTTTTTTCATTGTAGTTCAAATCTTAGGGCATAGAGAATGAAACAAGGAATTCAAATGTAGAATGCTTTTATCTTGGTCTTATGTATTTGATAATACGAGTATAATTATTTGAAGTATAAGATTAGTCAAACTCACACATGGAGTTTCTTTTCAAAGAATCGTAGTTTCTCTTTTCCTTGAAAACACGAAAACAGAAGAAAAAGACAGAAGAACACATCGCACAAAATGATGCACCACCAAATTAATAGCACGTCACACGTTCAACAATCGCTCGGTTCAAGCGTGAGCTAGTTACAGGAGCACATAATAGCATACTAAATCCTCCAGATATCGATTGAGCAAAACATAGCGAAGCGCTCCCAAATTACCCATTCCCGATGCTGATTACCCGAAGAAAAGGGAGGCATTTATCCTCGAAATGTAATAATCTAATGGTCCATTAACGTTTTCATAATCCAACATATATATAGCAATCACGCAAACGCTGAAACGAACAAGAAACAATACAACACTCTAACTCCTTGCTTTTGCTTTCAAGGCCTGGATGGATTGACTTCCCTGCTTCCATTAGGTCTAGGTACTAGTAATTATATTTTAAACGGTTCCTGTGTTTAATTTGTAATTACCCAGAAAGGTTATTTCGTTTCAAGATCGCCGATTTCGGTGCCCTGGCTTCAAGTCTGCTACGCGATGCATTTAAAGACTTAACTTAGCATCAAGTGTCCGTTGTAGAAGCATTAAGGCTCTTAATTATGGCTCTGTCTCAAATCTAATACATCAGAAAAGCGGAGAGAGATTTCAGCGTAACGAGAATTTCTCATTCAAAAGTTTCAACAATGGAAATATTGTTCAATAGGGTTCGGATTTTATTTCAATAAGGCGAAATGGGCAATGCTGAGGAATTGGTTTTTTGCAGAAGAAGATTTACATTATTTTTCAGCTAGTGTTATTTTATATACAGTATGATTCATGACTTAGATCACTCAAAAAGGTTATTTCGTTTCAAGATCGCCGATTTCGGTGCCCTGGCTTCAAGACTGCTACGCGATGCATTTAAAGACTTAACTTAGCATCAAGTGTCCGTTGTAGAAGCATTAAGGCTCTTAATTATGGCTCTGTCTCAAAATCTAATACATCAGGAAAGCGGAGAAAGATTTCAGCGTAACGAGAATTTCTCATTCAAAAGTTTCAACAATGGAAATATTGTTCAATAGGGTTCGGATTTTATTTCAATTAGGCGAAATGGGCAATGCTGAGGACTTGGCTTTTTTGCAGAAGGAAACTTCCATTATTTTTCAACTATTGTTATTTTATAAACAGAATGATTCATTGCTTAGATCACTCAGAAAGGTTATTTCGTTTCAAGATCGCCGATTTCGGTGTCCCAGCTTGGAGTCTGCTACGCGATGCATTTAAAGACTTAACTCAGCATCAAGTGTTCGTTGTAGAAGCATACAGGCTCTTAATTATGGCTCTGTCTCAAAATCTACTACATCAGGAAAGCGGAGAGAGATTTCAGCGTAACGAGAATTTCTCATTCAAAAGTTTCAACAATGGAAATATAGTTCAATAGGGTTCATATTTTATTTCATTTAGGCGAAATGGCCAATGCTGAGGACTTGGTTTTTGCAGATGGAAAATTTCATTATTTTTCAATTATTGCTATTTTATATACAGTATGATCCATTACTTGATCACTCTGAAAGGTTATTTCGTTTCAAGATCGCCGATTTCGGTGTCCCAGCTTGCAGACTGCTACGCGATGCATTTGAAGACTTAACTTAACATCAAGTGGCAGATGTAGAAGCATTAAGTCTCTTAATTATGACTCTGTCCCAAAATCTACTACATCAGGAAAGCGGAGAGAGATTTCAGCGTAACGAGAATTTCTCATTCAAAAGTTTCAACAATGGAAATATAGTTCCATAGGGTTCATATTTTATTTCATTTAGGCGAAATAGGCAATGCTGAGGACTTGGTTTTTTGCAGATGGAAAATTTCGTTATTTTTCAATTATTGCTATTTTATATACAGTATGATCCATTACTTGATCACTCTGAAAGGTTATTTCGTTTCAAGATCGCCGATTTCGGTGCCCCAGCTCCAAGACTGCTATGCGATGCATTTAAAGACTTAACTTAGCATCAAGTGTCCGTTGTAGAAGCATTAAGGCTCTTAATTATGACTTTGTCTCAAAATCTAATACATCAGAAAAGCGGAGAGAGATTTCAGCGTAACGAGAATTTCTCATTCAAAAGTTTCAACAATGGAAATATTTTTCAATAGGGTTCGTATTTTATTTCAATTAGGCGAAATGGGCAATGCTGAGGAGTTGGTTTTTTTGTAGAAGGAAATTTCCATTATTTTTGAACTATTGTTATTTTATATACAGTATGATTCATTACTTAGTTCACTCAAAAAGGTTATTTCGTTTCAAGATCGCCGGTTTTGGTGCCTCAGCTTCGAGACTGCTACGCGATGCATTTAAAGACTTAATTTAGCATCAAGTGTCCGTTGTAGAAGCATTAAGGCTCTTAATTATGACTCTGTCTCAAATCTAATACATCAGGAAAACGGAGTGAGATTTCAGCGTAACGAGAATTTCTCATTCAAAAGTTTCAACAATGGAAATATTGTTCAATAGGGTTCGTATTTTATTTCAATTAGGCGAAATGGGCAATGCTGAGGAGTTGGTTTTTTTGTAGAAGGAAATTTCCATTATTTTTGAACTATTGTTATTTTATATACAGTATGATTCATTACTTAGTTCACTCAAAAAGGTTATTTCGTTTCAAGATCGCCGGTTTTGGTGCCTCAGCTTCGAGACTGCTACGCGATGCATTTAAAGACTTAATTTAGCATCAAGTGTCCGTTGTAGAAGCATTAAGGCTCTTAATTATGACTCTGTCTCAAAATCTAATACATCAGGAAAACGGAGTGAGATTTCAGCGTAACGAGAATTTCTCATTCAAAAGTTTCAACAATGGAAATATTGTTCAATAGGGTTCGTATTTTATTTCAATTAGGCGAAATGGGCAATGCTGAGGAGTTGGTTTTTTTGTAGAAGGAAATTTCCATTATTTTTCAACTATTGTTATTTTATATACAGTATGATTCATTACTTAGTTCACTCAAAAAGGTTATTTCGTTTCAAGATCGCCGGTTTTGGTGCCTCAGCTTCGAAACTGCAACGCGATGCATTTAAAGACTTAACTTAGCATCAAGTGTCCGCTGGAGAAGCATTAAGGCTCTTAATTATGACTCTGTCTCAAAATCTAATACATCAGAAAAGCGGAGAGAGATTTCAACGTAACGAGAATTTCTCATTCAAAAGTTTCAACAATGGAATATTGTTCAATAGGGTTCGGATTTTATTTCATTAGGCGAAATGGGCAATGCTGAGGAATTGTTTTTTTTGCAGAAGGAGTTTTCCATTATTTTTCAACTATTGTTATTTTATATACAGTATGATTCATTACTTAGTTCACTCAAAAAGGTTATTTCGTTTCAAAATCGCTGGTTTTGGTGCCTCAGCTTCGAGACCGCTACGCGATGCATTTAAAGACTTAATTTAGCATCAAGTGTCCGTTGTAGAAGAATTGAGGCTCTTAATTATTACTCTGTCTCAAAATCTAATACATCAGGAAAGCCGAGAGAGATTTCAGCGTAACGAGAATTTCTCATTCAAAAGTTTCAACAATGGAAATCATATGATGAACTGGAACCACACAAAGATCCTCATGACGGAACCTGATAATTATAAAAGGAAAATTAAGGAATCTACATGTATTTTGTTGGATGAAGTGAATAATTTGGCAAATTGTTCTGTTGGAATAGATCGTATTTGGATTGATTTATTGAGGAAGGAAGTGACATCAGGAAATTTCAAAATCAAATAAATCAACATCTCTATAGATTGACAACTATCAATGTCAATCAGATTACAAATGAGAAAACACACAATTCTGAAGAATTTTAGAGTTTGTCCGAAGAAGGTGTCTGATATAGCCACCGAAACGTTAAAATATCCTTTTAATTTGTTTCATTTTTCAGTTTTACTGTTAGGCAACAATTTTTTTCAAGACCAATTTGCTCCTGACAAATAAGTGCAAAGATTTTCGCAGGAGCACTTCACCTTAATCAAACATTTTTTAATTATTTATGTTTCAGAGACTGGGAGTGAAAACCTATAAAGTTCCTAAGAAATGGAAATATTGTTCAATAGGGTTCGTATTTTATTTCAATTAGGCGAAATGAGCAAAGCTGGGGACTGGTTTTTGTAGAGGAAAAGTTTAGTTATTTTTTAACTTTAGATTTTTCATATATTTATGATTCATTAAATATTATACTTTACAGCCTTCTTTCACTAAAGAACAAAGTGTGTTTGAATTATTGGGAAAAACTGAGAGCTTAAATTGCCTAGTAATGGAACCATACATTTATGCTTAAACTAATTGATAAACTAAAACTACGAAAGAGAAAGTCTACAAGGTCTTACATAGAAACACAATCGCTTATGGGAGGAACAATCTCGAAAGTTGAAAGTTCAAAGCTATGTTAGATTTACATTGGAAAGAATGAGTACCTACTATGAAACCTCAGGATATTAAAACTATGGTTTTTTCCAATATTTACACGCGTACAAATGCTCTGGAGTTTGAAACATTTTAAACTGATATAGTTATTTTAAGCCATACACCCTGAATGTAAAATGAAGATTCCCAAGTGCCTTATCGTTTAATTTAAATAAAACCTCGTGAAATTTTTACACAATGAGGCTATTGAAACTCATAATTGAATTGCGAAATGTTGATAGCGTTTATTGAATTGATTCAAAATGGTTTCAATTTTATTATAAATTCATGTGTGAAACAGTTCATTCATCCAGCACTTGAATCCGGCACTGTGATACAGTTCGAAAGTGTATCATAAAATTTTATGGAGGCAATAATTCGTCTCTTGAATTCAAAAGAAAACCTGTCGGTAGTTTTTAGATTATTATTTATGGCTATTCGGTCCCGAGTGAAAAGTAAACAGTCAGTCCACTTCAAAAGAAAACAAATACTATCAATTAAGCTAAGAGACGCATAGGGTTAATGGTTAATGCTCAAGAGAGCTGCAATTGTAGCTGGTACCAAGAGAGACGGAATGTTCTAGGTGCAAATATTGTCCTTTCGCTGTTTGCTTACCGTCTAATGAACTAATTTTTGTTTGATCGTAGCGTGAAGCAGCAAATACAGACAACGATTATTCAAGAATATCATTCGATGCTGTTGAGTATTCCCTTACCTCTAATTTACTATTCCAGCAAGTGTTGAAGTGAAGGAACTAATTATGTCTAGATATGAGGGAGGGTGACTCTTGAAGGAGAATGAACTGTAGAACGGTCATAATCTTGAAAGATTACTTTCTAATTATTTAATCCAACAACTTAAAAATTATCGAAGAAATACATAGAGACATATTATGGAGGCAATAATTCGTCTTGAATTCAAAAGAAAACCTGTCTGTAGTTTTCAGATTATTATTTATAGCTGTTCGATCCTGTGTGAAAAGTAAACTTGAAAAAAAATACTATATATGAAGTTAAGAGACGCATAGGGTTAATACTAATGGGAGCTGCAATTATAGCTGGTACCAAGAGAGACGGAATCTTATAGGTGTAAATATTGTCCTTTTGCTGTTTGCTTATCGTCTGCTGAACTAATTTTTGTTCGATCGTAGCGTGAAGCAGCAAATACAGACAACGATTATTCAAGAATATCATTCGACGCTGTTGAGTATTTCCTTACCTCTAATTTACTATACCCACTAGCAAGTGTTGAAGTGAAGGAACTAATTATGTCTAGAAATGAAGCAGTTTGACGCCTTAAGGAGAACTGTAGAAATATTATAATAATAATAATAAATGTATTTAAGGCTTTCGAGAAATATCATAATATTAGAGGAAAACTGTTTCACAATTGAAACCAAGCCAACCTAATAATTATCGAAAGAAAAACATTTTATGGAGGAAATATTAGTCTCTTGATTTAAAAAAAAACCTGTCGTTAGTTATGGTGTGAACGTTCTCACAGTTTCCCCTCCTCCCTGGATCTGCGCCTGATTGTTCAGCAGTTATAAATCTAAAATTCTGATTTGATCCAACTGTCGGTATTTAGTTCATTCGAAAATTAATTTTCAAATATTTCAAATAACTCGAGAAACTTACAACTGATTTTTACGAACAAATGATCATTGAAAAGCTAAAATTTTGATCCGATCAAGTAACAATTTTTGGAAATATTTATCCAAACTGGCTCCTTAATAAAATTTAAAACAAGATATATTTTGAACACACAGGAACCCTGAAAAATTCAAATTTCATTCAGTTAAAATTTCTTCAATATTCGAGAAAAGCAGCTCCAAAGCGAAAGGTTTTGTCAAATGAGGTCTGGCTTCAAAAGTGAAGATCTTGCAGACCCTCAGATGTCCACAGAACTCATAATATAGGGTTATCATCTCCCGTGAATTTAAACAGCGGTATTTCGCTCTAAATAGAAATTAATTTAATTTCGGTGCAATGATAAAAAAACTTCCCATCCTATAAAGTGAAGTTATCGATACGGAATTTAATGCACAGTCCAGGAAATTTTTCAAGAACCATATATCGGGTGTCCTAAGGTGAGTGACCTATTAGATTATTATGGAAACTATTGGTAGTAAAGATTTCAAATTTTGTGGATCGATATTTGGCACTGTGAGGTACATTTTTTGAAAAATTTCACATTTCCAATGTTGCCGGATGTGCGACAATTTTGTAACAGCTCTGACATTTTTTTGTTATTTAATTTTTTATGATACTTCATGATATATTAAAGTATTCACTCATACTTTTTCATACCTATCCTCAACGGATTTTGAGTTTTTAATAATTTTTCGCAATTTAAGATCAAATTGGCGTGTTACGAAAATGAGTCTATTTCGCTAATATTCGAGATTTGAGTCAGAAATTTAGCAAGTAATTAGATATTGATCTGATTTATGTCACTGATTTTGAATTATGGTTGTCAGTTATACAGGATGGATAAAAAAATCATCATTTGCCAAGTTACCAAATCGTTGAGATAGCCATAGGGACGTGAATAGAAAAACTGTAGTGTGTTGTACTGATTCCAAGAATTGAAAAATATACTAGGTGACTAATTTGAAAAAACAGACTTTTTCACGATTTTGTAACTTCGCAAATGATTATTTTTTTTTGTCCATTCCAGTGACGTAGATCAGATCAATATCTAATGACTTGCTAAATTTCTGACTTAAATCTAAAATATTTAGAGAACTAGAAACATTTACGTAACATACCAATTTGATCACAAATTTCGAAAAATAATTAATAACTCAAAAATCGTGAATGATAGATATAAAAAAGGAAAAGTGAATAGATTTAATAAAAATACAAATAGAAATAACGTATGTCCCATTTAAGATAACAAAGTTGTTGCCAAATTTCCGTACATCCGGCAACACTCACATGTACCTCACATGGCCAAATATAGTCCGAGAGCTGGCACGAATTTTAGGGTAGGTATTTGAGGCAAGCTGAAAACTTGTCAGATACCTCTCCTATTATATCCCAACTCGGGATTGCAGACCTGGCTGGTGAGTAGCGGGGCTAAATCAACCCCTACATTTTTAAAAATATTCTATTTTTTTTCCCAAAAATATATTTGAGGCAATACGCAATTTATATATGTTGTAGTGTAATGCTTTATAAATACTGAAAAAAAAATAAGCCAGAAAATTAATCGGGGTTTCAACATTGCCAGACGCGTGCAAAAATATTTTGCAAAAAATTATAAAAAATGTTTTTGAGGCAGCTTGAAATTTTGATGGAGTGTTATTTATAACTTAAAAATAAGATTCCTAAAAAGACAGATCCTTTCGGTAGGGCTTTCTATCTGAAAAAAAAAATATTTTTAAAAATGTAGGGGTTGATTTAGCCCTGCTACTCACCAGCCAGGTCTGCAATCCCGAGTGGGATATAATAGGTTTTAAGCTTGCCTCAAATACCTACCCTAAAATTCGTGCCAGCTCTCCTACAAAAATCGATCCACAAAATTTGAAATCTTTACCATCAATAGTTTCCATAATAATCTAATAGGACACTCACCTTGGGACACCCGATATATAATTAACCAAATCCTCAGGAGCACCATAGCGAACAATCTTCCTGAACGAATTCTTCGATATCTCGAACGTACCGATCAGAGAAGAAAGTTTGTTTTCAATCTCGGATAAATCGAACAGATAAACAACTGGGAATATTCAGCCGTACAGAATTTCGGAGGGATTTAAGCCACAAAGGGAGCGCGTTTCCTACAATGAGACACTTCGTGGTGCGTAGGGAATTTTGGGAAGGACAAATCGATACGGAGTGGAATCCAGGGGGGTCCTAGGATGCTTACTTTTCAGGATTCGAAATATAGTCCAGTCTATATGTGCTCATAAGAACCCCTAGCAGGAAAGTTCTGGGGTAGTTTTGATTTTTTCGAATTTTTATGTTTTTTGGGGTGCTGAATCCGAATCTGAGGTTTGCTAACAAAATTTCGTTAGGGAACATTGAAAAAAATACAGAAAAAAAGAAAAAAATCATATTCTTTTGCAGTTTTCTGCTTATAACTCGGAAACTATCAACTTTTCGTGAAAAACCTTTCCATATAAAATGAAAGTACATGAAAGTTCCTACAAATTGTATTACCACAGCTTGTTCTGCGACAACCCGTTCTGGCTCAAATTATAGTTGAAAATGAGGTATTTCTTTGACTCAATAAATGAAAAGAAATTAAATTCCGTGGTTCCGATAATGCGAACGTCTTGAAATTTTGCATGAACATTCAGTATATCAGTCTTGATTCGCAAACAAAATTTAACTCGAATAGGATATCTTGTTATGGAAATATAAAGATTCATCTTTTCAATATTCCAATTCAATTTTCTATGGTTCTGTCACACTATGGTCACACAATTTTGCATAAGGCTTATTATGAGCATCTAGCATTTGGCCGCACCATTTCATTTCGATTGGTTTAGTTTTGTCTGGGATACTGAGGGACAGAATTTTGAATGGTCATGTTTTATGAAACATAGAATATGGCCATTCAAAGTTTTGTTTCCTAATATCTCAGACAAAACAAAACCCATCGAAATGAAATGTTGCGGCCATATGCAAGATGCTCATAAGAAGCTTCATGCAAAATTTGGTGGCCATAGTGTGAACAAAACCATAGAAAATTCAATTGGAAGATTAAAAAAAAAAATCCCCATATTTCCATAACAGGATAACCGATTCGAGTTAAATTTTTTTTGCGAATCGAGACTGATATACTGAATGTTCATGCAAAATTTCAAGACGTTCGCATTATCGGAACCACGGAATTTAATTTCTTTTCATTTATTGAGTCAAAGAAAATACCTCATTTTCAACTATAATTTGAGCCAGAACGGGTTGTCGCAGAACAAGCTGTGGTAATACAATTTGTAGAAAATTTCATGCACTTTCATTTTATATGGAAAGGTTTTTCACGAAAAGTTGATAGTTTCCGAGTTATAAGCAGAAAACTGCCAAAGAATGAGATTTTTTCTCTTTTTTTGTATTTTTTTCAATGTTACCTCACGAAATTTTGTTAGCAAACCTCAGATTCGGATTCAGCACCCCAAAAAACATAAAAAATCGAAAAAATCAAAACTACCCCAAAACTTTCCTGCTAAAAACCCTATTTGACTGTACTAATAGGACATACGAAGGAAACATATAACGGGCGTTAGTGGAGCAATAATCAATAAAGGGCCATATGAATCGCGATTAGTTCGATGAAGATTCGTTGATTCCCTCATCGAGTAACTTTCCTGTCTGATTTCTTTTCCCTATGGTTTAACGAAGCGAAGTGCCTACTAGTTATGTGAAGAGTAATAAATAAAATAAAGACCTCATATCAACAAATTTGTTACCTCGATATATAATAATATCATCAATAGAAAGGGTTTTCACAGTATAAATGTACAGGGTATCCCATTTTGGGCACTTTTACGGGATATCTCCGTTATTTTTAACGTTAGCGGGATGCGGTTTTCGCGACAGTGTGACTATTTTTGTGAAACTAAAGATGGCGCAATCAGTTTTTGCATAGCTCTCTTAGTTTTTGCTCTACAGGGCGGAAATGGAAAGTATCACTTTTTAATCACCTCCCGTATCTCAGTTGTGCTTAAACTTGGAGAAATGGTTGAAACGCATTCCTATAGTTTTTTTCCGTAGAATCCAGTGGCGTAGTCAGTTTTTCAATTAAACTTTCCGTTTTTGAGTTATTGAGCAAACATACGTTTTTTGAATTGGACACCTGTATATTATTTTTATTCTTATCAAGCACAATCTCAGCTTTTCAAAAACATATTATTTTATGCATTATTTTCAAAACCAAGCTCAGAATTCAAGATTTTGTAATTAAATTGTCAATAACCAAGTAGTAGGCTATGACTGTTTATTAAAAACAAAAAATAATGTCAAGATTTCGTTAGAAATCAAAAATAATGTTAACATAATATCTAGATCACAAACAAGCATGTCATATTTCTCGTAATTTTCGTAAGCAGCCGTAATGAGAAAAACTTAAAACTGAATCATTAATATGATATAATAAATAATAAAAACTGAGAGAACTGTAAACTTTTAAACCAACCGACAAAGCTTTGACATTTTTTTGTTTTTAATAAACAGTCATAGAGCCTACTACTTAGTTATTCACAATTGAATTACAAAATCTTGAATTCTGAGCTTGGTTTTGAAAATAAATGCATAAAATAATATGTTTTTGAAAAGCTGAGATTGTGCTTAATAAGAATAAAAAATAATATACAGGGTGTCCATAAAAAAACATATGTTTGCTCAATAACTCAAAAACCGAAAGTTTAATTGAAAAACTGACTACGCCACTGGATTCTACGGAAAAAAATCTATAGGAATGCGTTTCAACCATTTCTCCAAGTTTAAGCACAACTGAGATACGGAAGGTGATTAAAAAGTGATACTTTTCATTTCCGCCCTGTATAGCAAAAACTAGACAGCTATGCAAAAATGATTGCGCCATCTTTAGTTTCACAAAAAAGTAGCACACTGTCGCGAAAACCGCATCCTGCTAACGTTAAAAATAACGGAGATATCCCGTAAAAGTGCCCAAAATGGGATACCCTGTACAAGCTGTAAGTATTATTCTATATTTTTTCTTATATTTGACTGAATCATAATTTTTCAGATTTTCGATGTAAATTTAATCATAACGAATGTAAATGCACAGTTTCATGGAGTTGCCCACGACTCGGCTTAGCCATGTATAAAAAATCTATAGGCACATGAAATCAAAGTATGTGGAAGGAAAAATAAATGTTTTTTTTCTAGGAAATTTTGGGTATTCTATCCAGCCTCGAATTATGACCCCAAATTTCAATAATCTTTTTAACAATGCAGAGGAAAAATACAGCAAAATTCATTTTTTGACGAAAAATGTTGTCTACGGAGACTTCAACAGAAACATATATTTAATGAACTAATAGAACTTTATTGCAAATTTCTACTGATTTTGTATGAAATTGTTTATTGATAACAAATATGAAATAAAACTTTATGACTGTGATTCAATTGTGAACATTTCTCAGCGTCAAATAACATCACACCAACAGCTTCAGCTATTCAGCAGAATGCTGAGATTGTGTTCTCATTGACTAATAATAATTATGTATGGAAATATATCCTTCAGAGAAAGCATTCAATCTTTTCTTGTCCTATTTTACACTGAATTCACAAAAGTGGCGAGTTCAACCCATTTGATATTCACCTCCTGCATATTTCTAATGGGTGGGTTTTTCCTGTCACTTTGATTCTATTATATTCAAGGAAGTTTATCAATACTTTCTTGGCTTTCCTTTTCAGCAAAATGTTTGAAATTCTCATTGCAAGTGTTTGAAAACACAGAAATGTCATAGCAAAACCTTAAAATAGTAGTTCGAATATCATATACCTATTACAGTGTTGCCAGCTCTTGGATTGCCGATTCTCGAAGCAATATTGCTGAGGTGAAATTCATAACCAACGTTGCAATAACAGTCGAAACAGAATACCCAATAACGTAGTCATATTGATATTAATTTGGAAGATAGCAATTTTGCATGGATAACAATATTCGAACAGAGTCGCACCACCCAATATCAATCAATCAATAAAAAATATGTGGCGACATTGCATATGCTGAACTGTCATTAACAGGGCAATTCAAATGGGACGAAACAAAAGTTATATTGCAATGGTTTTGTGTAAATGATTCGTTTGTGTATTATTATCATGAAATATACTTCCCGGACACGAAGTTGTAGAAATATGAATAATTTATTAGAACAATAGAAGTCGAAGATGAATCAATTCATTTCCGAATCGCAGAAGAGAATGAACGGAGTTATTGCATTATTTCGATTTTCTGATCAAACATTTTCCATTTGAAAATAATTACCGGCTCATTCGCCATTTTGCAACACGATACACATGAACAATTTTGAAATCTAGAGTTTGTGTCTTAGAAAATCAATTTTCAAACTGAAAGTTCAATCAAATCTCCACAATCTCATGGTTTTCTGAAATTCACATACTGATTGCTGAATTGTAAGTTATAAAGTGGAAATAATCAAAACTTTTTTGAGGTCTGATTAATTTACTATGTATTTATCAATGTGAGTTCCTTTTATCAACGAAATAAGAAATAGTCTTCTGAAAATGAGTTTCCACCAAAATGATTCCCCATAAAATAGTCATTCTGAGCGGTAAAGGTACTAATGGCAACATCACTTTAGGAGAGAGCCGCAGATATATTCTATGCTCAATATTCTTATCTGGCTATTGTATATTGCGAAATATTGAACTCATCCTCCTACTTGAGTTGCCCTTGTATTAATCAGTTGTCTAAGATCTTTATCGAAATAACGGTGTTGGTGAAAGGATTAGAAATATTTGCGAAGTGCACTCGTTCTATTCAATTATAAGATCAGCATCCAGATTTGAAACTACTACAAGGTGGTCAAAATTGATACTTCTGAGTGGGGAATCCTAGATCTGCAATATACACACGCAAATAGGTGCAAATATTTGAGGTCCCTGAAATAGTGAAATGACATATAATATTTTCAATTTTCATGTACCGGGTGTACTAAATTTGTTGTCTAGTGAGGGGATCTCCGAAACCCGATGAGCTAGAACAAAATGAAAAAATTCAGTTGGTGAAAACCGCAACCTTCTAAGTCAAAAGTTCGGGCTTTTAGTAGAAAAATTGGAACATGGCGTCGAATGAAGAGTTTTCAAATCTTCATTATTACTGAAGTTATAAAAATTACACTAAAACATTATACAGGCACTTTTTTCGGTAGAATTCATTGAAATATTAAATTTTTTTATTGCATTTTGTTTAGCTCATCGGGTTCCTGAGATCCCCTCACTAGACTACGAATTTAGGACACCCGGTACAAATAATTGACACTGGAGGTTAACAGTCCTGTGAAAATGAAGAGTGATGGTATGAAAATTTACACTTGAAAAAAACTGAGGCTTTTTGAGGGAGTGATTTAGTATGAATAATAAAATATGATGATTTGAATGAAAAATATTCTTATATTCATTATAAATGTCAAACAGTTTTAATTCAATTGGAGCAATAATTTCATAAAAATATTCTGTAAATATTTGGTTTGCAAGAATTCCATGGAATTTCTTTCAATATTTCTTTGACTGAGCCATAGATATCCCTTATTTATTATTTATTTTCAGAAGTTAGCTGAAAGCAGCTGATAAGCCAATAAGTAATCATTATGAAAACTTATGAGGTTCACTTATTGGATCTTCCACGGTAAATACCTCATAAACAGAGACACTTTAGGTCAAGAAATTCAGGTACGGATCTGGATGGGCCTACTCAACGAGAATTCTCGCTTTTCTACTTATTGCATAATCAATATACACTCAGGCAGATTCAGAGTACATGCGCTCAGAGACCCTTTTCACCATTTTCATTTGAAACAAATAAAAGTTCAAATTAGTCCTGATTATCCAAGTTTTGATTGCCAACATTTTCCAAGGTTTATCAGCAATTCGAGTTAAGAATTAGAGTCGACAATAAGGAAATCATTACGGAATCACCAATTTTCAATATTTATTTATTTGGAAGAATGGTATAATCGCCGAAATTCCGTTGAAATTTAATTCGAAGAAAGTTCATGTTGGGAAAACGATCATTCAAAATCGAATACCTATCCTAGGTAATGAAGTTAATACTAAGATAGCAATCTGAGGTTTGCTAACAAAATTTAGTGAGGGAACATTGAAAAAATACAAAAAAAGAGAAAAAGTCTCATTCTTTGGCAGCTTTCTGGTTATAACTCGGAAACTATCAACTTTCGTGAAAAACCTTTCTATACAAAATGAAAGTACGTGAAATGTCTTACAAATTGTATCACCACAGCTTGTTCTGCGACAACCCGTTCTGGCTCAAATTATAGTTGAATATGAGGTATCTTGTTATGGAAATATAAAGATTCTTCTTTTCAATATTCCAATTCAATTTTCTTTGGTTCTCTTCACACTATCGTCATACAATTTTGCATAAGGCTTATTATGAGCATGTTGCATTTGGCCGCACCATTTCATTTCGTTTGGTTAAGTTTTATCTGGGATATTGAGGAACAGAAATTTTGAATGGCCATGTTTTATGAAACAGAATATAGCCGTTCAAAGTTTTTGTTCCACAATATCTCAGACAAAACGGAACCCATCGAAATGAAATGTTGCGGCCATATGCAAGATGCTCATAAGAAACTTCATGCAAAATTGGTGGCCATGTAGTGTGAACAGAACCATAGAAAATTGAATTGGAATATTGAAAAGAAGAATATTTATATTTCCATAACAAGATATCCGATTCGAGTTAAATTTTTTTTGTGAATCGAGACTGATATACTGAATGTTCATGCAGTATTTCAAGAAGTTCGCATTATCGGAACCACGGAATTTAATTCATTTTCATTTATTGAGTCATAGAAAATACCTCATTTTCAACTATAATTTGAGCCAGAACTGGTTGTCGCATAACAAGCTGTGGTAATACAATTTGTAGGAAATTTCATGTACTTTCATTTTGTATGGCAAGGATTTTCACGAAAAGTTGATAGTTTCCGAGTTATAAGCAGAAAACTGCCAAAGAATGAGATTTTTTTCTCTTTTTTGTATTTTTTTCAATGTTTCCTCACGAAATTTTGTTAGCAAACCTCAGATTCGGATTCAGCACCCCAAAAAACATAAAAAACCGAAAAAATCAAAACTACCCCAAAACTTTCCTGCTAAAAACCCTATTTGACTGTACTATAAAACAAATCAAAATTTTCTAACTTTGTTTTGAATACGATATATTTCGACTATCTTGAATGAAATGCAACCTTTCCAGATAAATGAAGCGTTTGTTCTACTTGAACGAGTGCTATATCTTTTTACTCAAATGTCTGTAATTTTCGAATTGTGAGCCGAAAATGGTCTCCCTGATGACGAATCCGAGGTCAAATTCAATTCTGTCCGTGGGGCCGTCTATCCGTTAGCACCGTAACATTCGAAGGAATTGTCCTAGAGACTTTTTTCAGGGTGAGTTCGGTTCCCAAATGATTCGGTAGAATTCCTTAGCCAACCAAATCGTGCAGGATGTTCTATAATACAGGGTGGGGCAGAAAAACCTATCCGATTTCAAAACGTTATAAAATTAAAACCACTCAGCTTGTCAAAAAATTTTTTTTATTAACATATCGCAAATTTTATGCCATTTTTAAATTTAAGTTTTAAAAAGCACATCACTCAAATGTCGTCCTTGGGAGCGGATACACTTATTTAGGCGCTCGCGGTAGCTTTCCATGACTTTCACCGTCATTTCCACAGGAATTTCTTCAATTGCCCGAGCAATTTCCCTTCGTAAAGCAAGAAGGGTCCTTGGTCGATGCTGGTAAACCTTCGATTTGAGGTAACCCCAAAGGAAGAAGTCACATGGAGTGAGATCCGGTGAGCGCGGCGGCCAGCCAACATCACCTCTCAGAGAAATGAGGCGACCGGGAAACAGTTCCCTGAGAATGTCCATTGATCGTCGCGATGTGTGGGCGGTTGCACCATCCTGTTGAAACCACACATTTTTCACGCCATTTTCTTCCATTTTGGGTCCCGGTGCAAAATTCGCCGAATACTGCGGTTGGAAATCGCCAAAGCGAGCGAATGTTTTCGCGCCGAACGACGCGGGGAACGTTCAATCGCGGCTCTCACATTGGCCACGTTTTCAGGTCCTGTTGCTGTCCTGGAACGTCCAGGCGACTTCTTTTTCAATGCTGAACTCGTCTGTCTAAAATTTGACACCCACACTTTAATCGTAGCGTGATGTGGAACAGGATCATGACGCCCGAGTCCGAAATGAATTCGAAAAGCACGTTGTGTAGCAATTATCGAACCGCCGCATTCGATAAACCGCTCAATAACAAAAGCACGATGTTCACCAGACCAAGGAATGTTGACTACTGACAAATGGCATAAAACCAGCTTTCTAACGGTTTTTACCCCACTACTCTACCTGCTCTCTCTTCTGAGAAAAAGGGATTTGAAATCGGATAGGTTTTTCTGCCCCACCCTGGGCATTCGAAATTTTTGTTCCACAATATCTCAGACAAAACGAAATCCATCGAATGAAAGGTTGCGGCTAGATGCAAGATGCTCATAATAAGACTCATGCAAAATTGTGTGGCCTTAGTATTTGCAGAACCATGAAAAACTCAATTGGAATATTGAAAAGAAGAATCTATTTATTTCCATAACAGGATAACGGATTCAAGTGAAATATATTTTGTGAATTAATACTAATATACTGAATGTTCATGCAAGATTTCAAGAGGATCGCATCATCAGAACCATAGAATTTAATTTTTTTTGATTATTTATTTTTTACATATATTACTTTTTGAATAATTTCCAGAATATCATTCCGATTGTGCTGAGATTTTGCATGTATATATTTGGTATCAATATAAAGTGCCATATGAAATTTTCAGGTAAGAGTCTTCCCAATAATCACACAAAAGTATACTAAATGTTTATTTGTGGTGACTGAAGTTGATTCAACGTTGTACGTTGAATTTTCTAAGTTACATCCGAAACACAAATTCAACGAAACGTTGATTCTACATAATAATATACGTATACGATTCAACTGGTTAATTTATCCCCCGTTAGGAAACGTGTATTCATTAAATTTTTTCAAACTTTTTTTCGAGGTGAGCTCAGTAGCATTAAATAAACGTTGAATGAGTCACTTCACTTCAACTTAGCCGTTAATCAATTTTTATTCTACTTACTCTTTTGATCTTATCAATCAACCATGATGCACCTAAAATTCAACCAAACGTTGTCTCTACATATAATATACGAACACAATTCAACGAGTTAATTTATCCACTTTAACGTATTTATCTTACGTTTTTTCGAAGTGAGCTCAGTAACAATAAATAAACTTTTATTCTACTAAAGATTCATCCAATTTTTGAATTCATTCAATGATCAGTATGAAGTCAATTCGTTCCATCACGATAATTTACCCATGACAAGGAAGAGTCTTGCAACGTTAAATCAACGTTGAATCAACGTGTGATAAAAACGTTACGATAAAATAAAAAAAAACGGATTTCTTAACGACATTTGATCGTTTTTTCAACGATGAAATATAGTGACGTTACTTAAAAAAATACAACGTGTTTTAATCGTTACTGTGTTTATTGGGTAATTGCTTCACCAAAGAACGAGCGCTCAAATGCTCCTGCTCAGGGCTTTTCTTAAATTTATCATTTTACAATAAATATGAACGGAGATTTTTCAAAGCCTATTCACGCCCATTTCAGTAAATATTTTCATTCGGTGTCAACTTTCCGTATATTTTGACAAATTGCGACAATTTTTCATTCGTCAAGTTCATCAGTTTGAGTGTCAACGGAATATTGCGTCTTAGATTGAACGCGTGGGACTGCTGACGTGATGTAATACCCGCGGTGGAACGCCCTATATGATTATTAATATCAGCCGTAACACAAGAAGTAGACGACACGTTGTGGGATTGAAAATAATGATCCATTTACTCCTGTGGCGATGTGTTCTTGAAATGTGCTTCCGGTCTGCTAGCATAAAAGATGTAGAAATATGAAGTTCTTGTCTGGATGCATTTCAGCATTTATGTGTGTGCTATATGGTCTCTGTAATGGTTCCGATCGAAGTCATGTAGGGATTTATTCTTTTCGTTTTTTCGTATTTTACATGTTCTTGCTTTCATGAGGGAATGAAGTTATGCATGAATAGGTTTCTTGGATTGATTAGATACCAAGAAATGAATTCTATAGAGTTATGATGGCCACTAAGGAGGCTTCGCAATTTTCTAATTCTAATTGGGAATTGATAGGTTCGTTCCACCAGATTTTTCTCATTGACATAAGACCCTGATGTTCGACATGACAAGACAGAGTGCAGCTTAACAGTCCATGGATTCTTAATCAATTAATTACCAGAAAATTAGCAGTTATCTCAAGAGTTGTACCATCAAGTGATAAATATTTTCAAGAAACTTCATGTGCTTCCCTATAAGGTTCAACATTATAAAGAAGATGTCAACTTCATTATTCATTCACGAAATTGAACATAATATGCTGCCATATTAGTCTACACTGAAGTCACTTGTATTTCTGATCTCCATCTAAATGTAACTGAGTCTCGTGATAAGTTTTTTATTGGTTTATTATATTTGTTGCAAGTTTTCCGGCAAATAAATCGAATCAAGTATTCGAGCCAAATATATGTGGTTTTACAGATTCTAGTCTCTGGGATTCATTTTTTCACTAGTGAAAAACTGCATAATCTAATAATCGTCACTCCCAGTGACCAGCTTTTCTGGTAATAAATATTCGATCTCATGAAAGAGACCTAAAGTTGTTCAATTTACGCTTTGTTCATGTTGCATCCATTGACTTTACATGTGCTGAATTTTAGTAACCTATAAAGCCACTGTCATACAATGATAGGAGAAATTTTAATGAGATAATTTACTATTATTTAGTTACAAACAGAATATCTGTCAGATTATATTTCAACCATCAAATAGAAAGAAGTTTGTACAGAAAAACAATCTGCACTCACCGAGGGCCGCGTGAAGTTAGCGAAGAATTGATAGAACAAATTACGAAACTAGGCCCAATATTTAGTACCCAATTTGTTCTACTAAAATTTTGGAAAACACTATTTTAGTTTCAAGTAATTAGCTTTTCCATTATTTGGTGCTGATTTTAAACTCTGAACCAACATTTTCAAATTTCGAAAAAATTTCAATGCCAATAATTAGTACCCAATTAGTTTCAATTTGTTTCGTTGAAATGAGTCCGATTTCATCAGTAATTTCTGAAATTTAGCAGTACCAAATAATGAAAAAGCTAATTACTGAAAACTGTAGTGGTGCTTGAAAAGATTTTAGTAGAACAAATTGGATACTCTCCGAGTTATCAATCACAATCAATATCTCTTGTATTCATGGAACTGTTTACTAATTAACTATCTGTTAATAAACAGGAGTATTCTCGTCGCATATTTATCAATCTTTGGTCTGTTTACACATTGAATATTTTCTATATTTAATGAGTAGGGATGTTCAATGCATTATTGCAGTGTTATTCACTCGAATCTCTCAGAAATCCAGTGATGCTTCAAAGATAATTTCCTTATCTTCAAACGACCTCGTTCCAATACGGTCCCTCATGTAAATATTCCACAAGGAGAAGATCAAAACAAATAATGATAAATGATTCTTTTGCCCCATAAAAATGTACCTCGTTATGACAAATAGTACCTACTCGACACTATCAAAGAATATTTTTGTTAGCAAAGGTGGATTTTTTGGGCGTGGCTTAGTTATTTATTCTTATATGTCAGATTTGCAGTAATATCATTAATAGTTATTTAATCAGCTTGGTTATTAAAGACAGCGACTAATGGTCGAGATATTTTAAAGCGTGAGCGGAGCGAACGCGTTAATAGTTCGAAACCATAAGTCGCTTGATTAATAACCGAGTAGTTTACAAGATTTTTCCGACGATCTAAACATGAATTGTGTATAAATTCTTGATTGAAATACATTCTAATTTTTCACAAGACATACATTTGACAAAATGGAATTTCTATGTTTCTATGTTCCAGTAGAGTTTTGACATTTCACGTAGTGCTTCTGAATACTTTTTGTACGGTTGCCATGAGGATTGCACATTAAAATGGCTAAGAAATTGAGCATTAAAATGGGTCATTAATGCTAAATTTCACATTAAAATCACCTTTTATTTCGAGGTGCAAAAAATCCTTAACAACTCAACAAGAGTATATCAGTATATTTTAGATGAGTCTTGATTGAGAAAGTTGTGAAGGTGCTGATATATGCTGGCGAAAAAATTCAGATAACTGAAATTCATATAAGTACCTAATTCACGAAATAGCAAAAACCTTTTTTATGAAAGAGGTGTGACTGTAACTATTGAAATGGGCGAAATGGTTCTAACGGAATACATGCAATAGTTGTAAGAACAAAATCACGGGCCCCAAACCTATGTGCAAAATTTCAAAGGACTAATTTCATCTGTTTGAAAGTTATCGTTTTCATGGCCAAATGACCTGACAGAATTCTTTTATGTATATTATTTAATCAAGAGTTTAATAATGACAGTGATTAAGGGTTCAGATATTTCGGTCAGTGGCGTAGTAACGCCACCACGGGCCTTTGTTCAAGATGTTTTCCGGGCCCCTACCCTCACTAGCAGCGCTGCCTTCTGGTTACATAATTAAAAATTAGATAAGGACAAAATAAAATCCACATTTTATTTGTCACTTATATTCGAATAGTGACAATACAAAGTACGTGGTATACCTTCCACATATAAATATAACCAACAACAAAATAACAACTACAACAAATAACAACTATAGCGAAATGAAAACAAAAAACAAAATAATACTAAAACCAAATTAACATATAAATATATTATTAATATAATAAACACAAAAAGAGATGAAAACAAAGCGAAATCAAAACTTTTTCTTGCGGCTTTCGAATTTGCAAAATAGTCACAATATTAGCTATACTTAATGTTCGGGCAACTTCATTTTCTATAGAATAATTGAAATAATTGTAGCAGCAAGATTTCTTGAGACAAGTAACGAAGTAACTTGTGAATTATATCGTCGAGCTATTAGGCTCTTTTTTCTAATTATTTTTAGTTTATAAAGAAGTGTTAGTGACCAATTACCAATTCGAACATTTATCCTTGATTATATAGTGAAAATTATTTGAAAATAATAATCTGATAACTCGACGATACAATTCACAATTCACTTAGTTTTCAATTCTATCAGCAATCCCCAAAGACTGACCCGCATTTTTTCATATTAAGAGAGGCGCCTAATGAAAAAATCAGCCACGTGATGAATTATAGACTCCCCTTCAATAACACTTATGGTCCAGAATTCAAAAACACTAAAAAAAGTCAGATTTTGAGAACTTTCACTCTGAACACACTTACAAGCACAACGTCGTTTCAAATTCGAATAGGTACTTATTTCTCTAGAATAGGAATAGAAGTGAAATGATTTCACATTTTCCCCCTAGTCCAAAAAAAATTCCCTATGTACATGAAGAATCCTACATCAAAGAAGCCGCTCAAAAAGAAGCCGCCCAATAAAGCGATCATCTGTTGACGTTAATGTAATGTAATTATCCCCTAAACAGAATGCCGACACGCTTCATGCAAAGAGTTCGATACGATTTGTCAGGTCGCAAAATGATTACGGGGATAGCAATTTTCAACAGAAGAATATAAATATAAATAAGGAATTGTTGATTAAACGTTTTCATTGTGTGCGATGTGGTGAATTTTAATAACAATCATATTTCTGATATGAATTGATAATTTTACCAGAGTTTCGGAGATAAGTTTTAGTACAAAATGAAGGATTTATTCTGCAAGCTAAAATAGTATAGTCGTCCCAAGCCCGGGCTGGGCCCTATGGGGCCCGGGCCGTGTTCTTCGAACACGCCGAACACCAGTCACTACGCCCCTGATTTCGGTGTACGTGTGAAGCGACCTTTTATGCTAGATTAATGAACGAGTTGTAAACAGATTTTTCCCCCAACCGCCTGAATTGGGTGTAATAATTTCTTGATCAGAATACATTTTTTGCCATGAAAGATTGGTTTGAAATAATGTAATTTGCTATTATATAACATTACTCGTATTGGTTCCTTATGACAATTACGCATTGAATTAGGAGATATAATGCATTAAAATGGATCATTATGGTCAATTTTGAATATTTCAACTGTGCTTTTATTTGATTTCAACGGAAATCATTAATTATCTACTTTTTATTTTCTAATTGTACTTGAATGGGAATTCGAATTTATAATTCAATGGATGCAAAAGATCTTGGAGACAACCATAACAAATTCCTGACTTGATAACCAGATCTACGTTGATTCTGTGTTTACTGATGATACATTCCACAGGTCTCTAGCAGACCAACAACTAGAATGCAACCTTTGAACTGCGTAATCTAGGCGTCTAGATATAACTATTTATCTGCTCGTAGAGAATGGTATTTCTTATCCAAAGATGGATTAATCGAATGTGGTAAAAGCGTGAAAATGAGGACGGAGATGATAAGAACTTATCGAATACAACAACGTAGGTCAAACTTTTAATTGTGTATCGAAAGTGAGTAGGATATTATACGAGTTCTATTCGGAAATAAACCGAACTGATCTAGTCCTATAGATAAGTTTTGGCATAGCACATGATAACACATAATCTATCCATAATATCTCCAATAGATAAACAGCAGGATTGACCATAAAGTTAATGAATAAATCATTCTGCTGGCTCCTGATAATTATGTGATATTTTTGTAACTAGGAATGATTGCACTAATATGGTGGCATAAATAAAAAGAACTTGAAAAATTTGGAAAAGCCCTGAGCAGGTGCTTCTGACCGCTCTTTTATTAGTGTAGCATTAAGGTTATTACCTCGAAATTTTGCATAGGACTCGAGATTGATACTAAAAATATGTAAACGCAATTGTATGCAGTCGCTATCCATAAGTAAACTCTAACATATACACTTCTTGACACTGCTGCAACATCTCACCGCCAAACACTAATGATGCCATTTTCAGGAATGTAACCTGATCAAATTGAACTTGACCCAAATAGAAATAAAACATTCTGAAATAGGTAGAGACAGATGGAAAAACATTAGATAGCACCAATTGTTCATTACATCGATACATATAGTCCGTTCACGAAAGGTTGAGTCGTCAGTTGGCATGGAAATTTTGCATATTCCACTGTATATATTAAAATTTTAGGTTATGTTGTTTATTTTCTTGTCTGATTGATAGGCAATATTGTCAATACTACATAGAGTTCTCTGATAACTAGCAAGCTCGCCGGACGAGGCCGGGTTCATTCGGCAACGTTGACTTTAATTTACGTTTTGACAGCAAATAATGCCAACTTCAGATAAATATACTAACGCCTACTATGCGCTCAAACTTTCGTGAACCGGCTATATGTGCACAGCGTCAATCACTATCAGGGTGTCAACAACTGAACCTGTCAGACTATTTGAAAGAAAATGTTTGTTTGTTACTCTTTGCTTTATGTAGGAAGAGACAAAATAAAATGAGTTATTACATCAGTATACAGGGTGTCCGGGGAATAACTGTACATACTCTTACCAGAGATAGAGTTGCACTAGCTGACTACAGATTGACTACAAAAAATTATTTCTGGATTTCCCTAGAAAACTATAGGGTGTTTTTTCAACTTCAAGGAAAAACTTAGACCATTATAAAATCCAAACTTATTGACGGATATTATTGAAACTTGGGGGGTTATTGGCACATGCCAAGGTCGACTTAGAAATACATCAGTTATTTCATTATTCCAGGGCCGGACCCATTATTCTTCATTTAAAGTGTTCAGGTGGAAAAAAACACTTTGTATTTTGAATTACGCATATTTGATTCGCTTTTTAGAAAGAATCTAAATTATGCTTCAATTTGTGGTATCGTTTAAAGTTGTCACATCAACAGTTATTTTTTTTATGAATTTTTGAAGTTGAAAAAAGTTCGAAAATTGAATTTATTTACCTTAAAAGGACTTAGTCACCTTGTAGAGGTCGAAAATAAATACAGTGGAACCTCGATATAACAAATCGGAAGGGAACCAGTAAATATTCGTTATATCAAGTAATTCGTAAAACTGCGGTTTGTTATATTGAGGTGAGGTGGTCCAAAATTTGTTATACCGAGGTTTTATTCACCTCGACATTACATACTCATCTTGTCATAGCGAACTAATTTTGCTCATATAAATGAAAACTCATTTTTATCAAATTACTCATTTATTCCATATTTTCTTTTTCGAAACAATAAAGTGAGTAGGTAGGTTTTTTTCTTTTCAAAAATTCGCAGAACAAAATAAAAAGAGGTGAAAAATCAACCAATTGGTACAAAAGCCTAGATCTGATTTTATTCATCTTGATTGGAAAAAAGTAATAAATTGTAGTTTGTTTTCCACGGTTTCAATCTTCTGATGTTTGAAGGCAAACCAATTTCGTCGGAAAACTTATCTTTAGATTTGAAAATTGTAACCAATGAACTTGCGAGAATCCCGAACTTATTAGCTATGTCTAATTTTTTGTAGAAGAATTTTTGTCAACATAATTAATGATGCTTTGCTTTTCTGCGACAGATAAGGAACGCCTTTTACGTTTCTGAGCCATTGCAAAAAGTGAGGAGCAACACTGATTACTTTCCATCAACTAAGTTCGTATTTTACGCGTCGAACCTGTCGCGGCTGAATCACATACATACCTGGTTATTGTGAAAACGTTATATAGAGGTTTTGAGTTGACGAAATTCGTTAAGTAGAGGTATTCACACTCTTTTGGGTAGTTGAAAATTCGTTATAAAGAGTTGTTCGTAAAAAAGTTTCGTAATGTAGAGGTATGTTTTACATTGACTCTTATGGACGATTCAAGGGGATTATGAAAAATTCGTAAAATCGAGGAAGCCGTTATATTGAGGTTCGTTATATTAAGGTTGCACTGTAATAAATTTTCTTTAAAAAGTCACTGAAGGTGTGGAAGACTATAATAATTTGTTGATATAATGGGTGGTCACCCTAGACGCGGAAGTCATTGCGATGAAGTGAATGAAGGTATATTGCGAAAAAAATTATTGGCGACATGTATAGGATATACATAAGCAATTCAAAATTATTCGTATGTATACCGGGTGTTCTTGAAGAAGTGTCACTTTGTTCTATATCTTTGTTGTCGAACACCCGTATACATACGAATAATTTGAATATGCTTGTATTGTGTTGTATGTATACCCTTTACATCTCGCCAATATTTTTTTCGCAATATTCCTTCATTCACTTCATCGCAATGAGATCCGCGTCTAGGGTGGGCACCCAGTATATCAACAAATTATTATAGTCTTCCTCACTTTCAGTGACTTTTTAAAGAAAATTTATTATTTATTTTCGACCTCCACAAGGTGACTTAGTCCTGTTCAGGTAAATAAATTCAATTTTTCGAACTTTTTTCAAATTCAAAAATTCATGAAAAAATAATTGTTGATGTGACAACTTTAAACGATACCACAAATTGAAGCATAATTTAGATTCTTTCTAATAAGCGAATCAATTATGCGTAATTCAAAATACAAAGTGTTTTTTTCAACCTGAACACTTTAAATGAAGATTTATTAGTCCGGCCCTGGGATAATGAAATAATTGATGTATTTCTGACTCGACCTTAGCATGTGCCAATAACCCCCCAAGTTTCAATAATATCCGTCAATAAGTTTGGATTTATGACGGTCTGAGTATTTCCATGAAGTTGGAAAAACACCCTGTAGTTTTCTAGGGAAATCCAGAAATTAATTTTTTTATAGTCAATCAGTAGTCAGCTAGTGCAACTCTATCTCTGGTAAGAGTATGTACAGTTATTCCCCGGACACCCTGTATATAGGGTTTTCCTTTAAAGTTAGCCTATTAGACGTTTTCGCAGAACTAGTGAATATTTCGTTCTGAAATTTTAGGTAAATTTATTTGCACTGTTGCCTCACATTCTTGAAATTTTTGACACTTGCATTGCAAGTCTGAAAATGCAATATCTCGATTATTTTCCATAAAAACGGAACCAAACTCAGCAGTTTCATAGTAGAGAATTCCTGCATTCATGATGTGGTATATTCAGTCTCCTCTTATGCTAATTATTTATTTTGGATAGTTTTCGAATGAGATGAAAAATTCTGAAATTCTTCAGTATTTATTGTCATGATCTATGAACATAATGCTGTGTGATTATGAGCTTAATTATCGGAATGAATTCTATGGTTGAGATCATGAACATTGGGCCAGGATTACCGAAAGCCAAAATAGTTTTCGGAAGTTATTTCCAGTCATTCTTGCTAAATTTGAACAACGATTGTTGAAGGTCCTACAGGTCCTTTCAATAATTTTTTGGCATTCCATGTGAATTTTGAAACAATCTGAAACACTTTTTATAGAATCTACTTCATAATTTACCCATAATCAAAGAGCCATTCCATCGCTAACAAACCATAGACCACGACTCTAAGTACTGAAGAATTTCAGTATTTTCCATCTCATTCGAACACTATCCAAAATAAATAATTAGTATAAAATGAGACTGCCATTTGAAAATCTCGAAATATTTCAATTCGAAGTTCCACATTTTCGGATCAAAATTTTCGAAAAACCTCACGTCGTCTCCAAATACGGATATTCCACATGAATGCATGAATGATCTACTATGAGACTGCTGAGTTTGGTTCCGTTCGCACAAAAAATAATCGAGATATTGCATTTCCAAACTTGCAATTCAGATGTCACAAATTACAAGAATGGGTGCATAAGTTGACAACAGTGCATGGTAAAGAATTTTTTTTAGTAGTTTACACTGCGAATTTGGTATTGAATCGATAATAATACAAATATAGGTAGTTCCTTTCGAATAGAAAGTAGATACAGTAGACTCTCGATAATTTGACACTCGATAAATTGAATCTCTCGATAATTTGAAGTTTTAGCTGTGACATCTTGTTCAATAACACTCTTTAATTTGGAGTCAAATCACCCAAACACTCTATAATTTGAAGTCCCCACTCTTCTGTGATCCGTTTCATCTTGCACTTGTCTTGAGTTCGCGCAGTCTTCCTTAGAATTGCGTTGAACTAAAAGAAGTTTTCGAATTTTCGAATCAAAAATGAGTGAAAGAAAGAATAAGGATCTTTCAATGAGAAAAGTCTTGTTATCGAAGCGGTGGAAAATGGCACATTGGAAAAAGATATTGCGAAATAGTTCGATAATCTACCATCTACATTGTCCATGATTTTAAAGAATAAGAAACGAATCACTGGAAGTGTCTCCAGTATAAGAAGAAAAGGCTCCGTCAAGCTGAAATCCTCGTCTGGAGGAAAAAGTCTTTCGCTCAGGCTCTCGGTTTCTGCCGCCAGGGCAGAAACAAACGATGAATTCTTCTCAGCTCTCAACTTATAGAAAACACCCTGGACAATGCTAGGCTAGATGGAAGTCACTAACTCAAATGAAAATTTCGTACTTCTTTTCGAAATGAAATACTCATGTTATCATATACACATAAAGATCATGTATGTAGAATATAATACGTAATCGCATATACAATATCATTTGTACCTATGTACTTCTGATCAAACTCTTGTTTAATTGAATTTCATCCCTACTCCCTCTTGTTTATTTGAACTCTTTTTATTTTGAACTCTCGCTAATTTGAACTTTTTCGTTGGTCCCTTGAGTTTCAAATTATCGAGAATCGACTGAATATGCGTTTGAGATAGACGTGGCAACACTGTCGAATTGAAAATATTTTAGGCGAAGAGTTCCTTCATCCTCAAGGCTCCACCTAAAATTTCAGAATGAATATCCACTAGTTCTTCAAGAACGTCTAATAGGCCAACTTAAAAGGCAAACTCTGTATATGTGCACAGTGTCAACCACTACAACTGAACCTCTCATACTAAATTCCATATTGAATATGGCGTTGCGAATACACATCAAAGAGTTCAAACCTACCAGGAAATCATGCCGGTATTCCACTGCAGACATCCGCTTCCCTCGAAAAAAAAATAGGGGTTAACGACAGACAACACTAGCAACAATATGTCGTATCTTATCTATCCAGTAAGCCAGTTTACTTAGAGCATGTCTAGACTTTTGATTCCGGGAAATGGTGGTTTTGTTTCAACTTTTACGGTTATTATCGGGTGGGGTACGAAGGGAGCAAATACCTACGTGGGCACAGCCAACTAACTCTCCGTTCCTTTCAGATATGTCGTCATAAACGGAAGCTTGGACAGACATTTTTCCGACGGTTATCTGGCGACCAGTTTCAGGAAATAGAGACAGGCGCTGTTTTACAAGGGTTATTCAGAAATGTTCTGAATAAGGTTTAATCATACTAACAGTAGATGTAACAATTTTGGAGAATAAATTTTTGTTTGGTTTTTTGGAAATTCTGATGTTGTTATCTGTATTGTTTTAGAGATTTGACGATTTCTCATTATACAGGATCGGTATGATGTATGGAACTCGAAATGAAACCAATCAAATATATTCCTACGAAAAAGACAATATTTTCTGTGAAATTTTGCAGATTATAGGGCACAAAATGCATTTAATTTTCAAGTCTTTGTTTGCAGATATATCGTCATAAACAGCTTGGACGAACATTTTTCCGACGGTTAAGTGGAAGTCAGTATGAGGAAATAGAGTCTGGAGGTGTTTAACAAGAGTCATTCAGAAATTTTCTAAATAAGGTTTAATCATACTAAACTAAGATGTAGCAATTTTTGAGAATACATTTTTGCATGGTTCTCTGGAAAAGTTCTATTGTTGTTATCTGCATTATCGTAGAAGATTTCATTATAATTGATTTGACGATTTCTCATTAAACGGATCGGTATGAAGTATGGAACCCGAGATGGAACTAATTAAATGTCTTTCGAACGAAAAGGACAATATTTTCTGTGAAATTTTGTTGATAAGTGTAAGGGCACAAAATGCATCTAATGTTCTATACTTTTCAGATATGTATATTGTCTTAAACGGAAGCTCGAACGAACATTTTTCCGATGGTTATGTGGAAACATGTTTGAGGAATAGAGTCTGGAGGTGTTTTACAAGAGTTATTTAGAAATGTTCTGAATAAGGTTTATCATACTAACTGTAGATGTAGCCATTTTTGAAAATAAATTTTTGCTTGGTTTTTTGGGAAAGTTCTATTGTTGTTTTCTGCATTATTATAAAAGATTTCATTATAATTGATTGGACGATTTCCCATTATACAGGATCGGTATGAAGTATGGAACTCTCGAGATGAAACCAATTAAATATTATTCGAACGAAAAACACAATGTTTTCTGTGAAATTTTGCAGATAATATCAAGGGCACAAAATGCATCAAATGTTCATTCTTTTTTTGTAGATATATTGTCAAAAACAGAAGCTTGGACGAACCTCAGTTAGAGATTTTTATTTTGTTTTATGTTTTGTATTATGTTAGCTCTTGATTTCAAAAGAATATATATAGGATTGAAAATAACAACCCCCTGTGATTTTCGTTCAAAAATTGTTTTCGTTGGATAGATTTTCGAAAAATAAAATTCTCTTATGGTTTCCCATTCAATTCTGGAGAAAAAAGTCTGCTGCAAAATTTAGATACTTTTCTAGGAAAAAATAAAACTTACAAGCAGTTATGATCACTGTCCATTTTATGGAGCATACGATGTAATGAAATGAACAGTGATCATAACTGCTTGTAAGTTTTTATTTTTTCGGAGAAAAGTATCGACTGTATCGAAATTTTGCAGGAGACAGGAAAACTATAAGAAAATTTTATTTTTTCGGAAATCTATCCCATGCTTAATGAATTAAGTATATTATGTATAGTTGCATGACTCAATGTTCTTTAGGACTTCTAAAAAAATTGAAAACTGTCAACTCGTCATAGCCTTCCAAGGGCTGTATCTTGGAAGGGAGGTTGATTTCGAAAAAAAATTATATGAAATACCCCTGATTATTTTCATTGAGCAATCATCTCCCTAGATCCCTCGCATTTGTTTACAGACACACTGTATTTTTCTGTAATACTATTAGAAATCACGCAGACTACCGACAGACAGTCAAAAACATATTCATAATTTTCGTCGAATTATTTTTTTTTACCAACACTATGACTACAAAAGGACAGATTTAAGTGACAGGTATGGAGGGCACTATACCTTCAATCAATCTTGAATCTCAACAGATTAATGCAATTTTTTTGTCACATCCATGACGTTCTAAACTTCAATTTGTATCCGTTTGGGGCGCTGTGAAAAAAAATCTAACAAAGAATTCGATTTTTTTGATTATCGTATCAAACTGTCTCTCAACAAAGTATACATTGTTTCAGAAATATCTGTCGGACGCATATCAAACTGTACTTAACGATTGTTTGACGCCAGACAAATATATACCTAACTCACAAACAATTTTATCTTTCCAAAATCTTATCTGATTTAAAGCCGAGGGTCCAAACTGCACGATAGGATAATTTTTTCAGTCTGACATAATTAGATAAAGATCTTACCTTCGAATGAAAATAAATCTCTTTAAACCTCGTAATAATCAACTATCCTCTTTGATTTCTCACTTTTTTCACCAAATACACATCACGAAACTCACAACCAATGTCTACTTAAACAAATACTTATAGGACTTTGTCATTTCCTTACTATACTTCAACGAAAACACTATTACTGCTTCACAGTCCTGTTCGTTGACACAAGTTCATACCGACTTTGTTTTCATGTTCATATTTTTTATCTCACATCACAACAACTCGCATGAACTTTCGTTTCGATTAAATACTGATGCAGTTCAAAGTGTGGAGCTCTGGAGAATTCAATATCGCATAGTGTGGACGGTGGTTCATCAGCACATAACAATTCGGCGCCGATAAGTTCGAGAGCATAGAGCAATCAAGCATTTTGTGAATGATAGGGGGCAGAGATCACGAGGATCTATCTCCGATAATGCTCGCTAAATTTGTACGATGAATGAACCTGATTCCGTAAAATGGAAAAATGTGTAAGTGAGAGCGGTCAGATGAAGATATCGTGATGATCACGTATTTAGGAATTGAAGGTTGGCGATTTTGATAAGGTGTTATGAAAGTGGTGAAGTAAGACTAAAAGCATAGTGATTTTTGATGATGATAGTGTATACGAGGTGGAGACATAATTAGATATCGATTGAAATATAATCTGGGAGGGTTGAGCATTTCTAGAAAACTTTAAAGGTTTTCGCTGCCAGTCTCTGAAACCGAAATAATTAAAAAAATTTTGATTAAGATGAAATGCTCCTGCTTCAATCTTTGCACTAATTTGTCAGGAGCAAAATGGTTTAAAAAATTGTTGCCTAAAAGTAAAACTAGAAAAGGATATAAATAAATGAATGAGAAGAATTGGTTCCAAATTCAACATAAGAACTGTTTTCAAAACACAAAATGATTTGAGATCCATTCTAACCATAACGAAACCAATGAATGAGACATAAAAATCAATGAATTGTGTTTATAATATTTCCTGTATGAGTGGAAAATCTTATACAGGAGAGACCTCAAGAGATAAGAAAACGCGAAAAAAACATAAAAAATAGAGACATAACAATATCACAATTCGCTGGTCATGTATATTCAAATAGCGGAGATCATATGATATATATATATTCTTTTGAATTGAGAGCTATTGAAATACAATACATGAAACAAAAAAGTCATATGATGAACTAGAACAACACAAAGATCCTAATGACGGAACCTGATAATTATACAAGGAAAATTAAGGAATCCATAGATATTTTGTTAGATGAAGTTTGGATCATTGTTCTGTTGCAATAGATAGTATTTGAATTTATTTATTGAAGAAAGAAATGACATCAGGAAGTTTCAAAATTAAATAAATCAATATCTCTATGTGTTGACAACTTTCAATGTCAATTAGACTGCAAACGAAAAAATACACAATTCCGTAGATTTTACAAGTTTGTCTGAAGAAGGTGTCTGACATAGACACCGAAATGTTACATTATCCTCTTCAGTTATTTCCTTTTTTAGTTTTACTGTAAGGCAACAATTTTTTTCAAAACCAATTTGCTCTTGACAAATCAGTGCAAAGAGTTAAGCAGGAACATTTCATCTTAATTGAATTTTTTTAATTATTTCTGTATCAGATACTGGGAGTGAAAACCTAAAAAGTTTTCTAGAAATCTTGAAATAGATTCTCATTTTTCACAAGACATACATTTGACATAATAGAATTTCTATGTTTCTATGTTCCAGTAGAGTTTTGACATTTCTCATAGTGCTTCTGAATACTTTGTACGGTTGCCATGTGGATTGCGCATAAAAGAAAGCATAAATTAGGAATTACAATGGATCATTAATGTTCAATTTCGTACACATTAAAATCACCTTTTATTTCGTGGTCGGCGGAAAATTGGATTTAATAGTTATAATGATCTAATCTCAACGAAGAATTCGGTTCAAATAGACTACACATATGAAAAGAGTCCATTAAAAAATGCTCAAGAATAAATTCTTACTGAATGAATAAGCTTGATAGCAATTTGCTCCGAAGAATTTGTATCTATACATTCAATGAGGGATTGAAATATATATCTGTCCAAGAGTACAAGAATAAAACAACAATAAAACGTGAAGGAAATAACAGTCTCTTTTCATCTCAATCAGACAACACTCTACAAAAATATATAAGTGCTTTCAATTACATCCATTCCAAAGTAAAAATCGATCGGCCCAGAACCAGACCAACTCCCAGAGTCATTGCATTCAAAAGTTCAACAATCGCCTCAACAATTTCGTATAATAAACGATCGAAACTTGTACAAATGGCAATATTATACGGTTGGCCACTTCCTTAAAATATTTTTGCCACGAGTTTGAATACGAAATATGTTGTTGAACTCTGTAGTACTGCAGAATCCATACAATACCATAGTGTTTGTTTAAATTAGAGGTTATAACCAGTAAATACTGTGCCATTATTCCGTTTCTGACCATGAATAGAAAGAAGATCTTTGTCGTGTATCGAACCTTGCATTGTACCAAGGGGATCTCTAGGAATATTTGACCTTATTTGAATATAAACGTGTATTACGTTGGAGAATATATTGAACCTATTCTCTCCATTGTTATTGGATACTGAATGAAATTCAAATGAAGAAGAGCAAAGCGTGCTGTGATGATGTAAGAGAATGGGCGTAGCCATACAATGTGAGATTGAACTTTCAATTATAAAAATAAGAGACAGGAGAATAAAATTTGAGGAAAAGAATATTGGAGAGCAAAGTCAATATCAAGCTGATGATGTATCAACTAGAAATTATACATATAGTCCGTTCACGAAAGGTTGAGAGCATAGTAGGCGTTTCTTTATTTATCTGAAGTTTGCAGTATTTGCTGTCATAACGTAAAATAACGTCAACGTTGCCGAATGTACCCGGCCTCGTCTGACGAGCTTGCGAGTTGTCGGACAACTCTATGCAATATTGACAACATTGCGTATCAATCTGACAAGAAAATAAAGAACATAACATAAAATTTTATTATACACAGTGGAATATGCCAAATTTCCATGGCCAACCGACGGCTCAACCTTTCGTGAATGGACTATAGATATGTTCAGATGTCTACAAAGTCAAAAATGAGAAAACGATCTCTTTGTTCATATTACCCCACTGTAGTTTATGAACATTGCTTTGTAATGCAGTCGAATTGTGCTTTTAGCAGGCAAGTTTTGGGGTAGTTTAGATTTCTTTCATTTTTTATGTTTTTTGGGGTGCTGAATCCGAATTTGAGGTTTGCTAACAAAATTACCAGACGGAACATAGAAAAAAATACAAAAAAAGAATGAAAATCTCATTCTTGGTCAGTTTTTTGCATATAACTCTGACACTATCAACTTTTCCTAAAATACCTTTCCATACAAAATGAAAGTACATAAAATTTCCTACAAATTGTACTACCACAGCTTGTTTTGCGACAAACCGTTCTGGTTCAAATAATAGTTGAAAATGAGGTATTTTCTATGACTCAATAAATGAAAAAAAAATTAATTCTATGGTTCCGATAATGCGATCCTCTTGAAATTGTGCATGAACATTCAGTATATCAGTCGCGATTCACAAAAAAAAATTTAATCGAATCGGACATTTTGGTATGGAAATATAAAGATTCTTCTTTTCAATATTCCAATTGAATTTTCTATGGTTCTGTTCACACTATGGTCACACAATTTTGCATAAGGCTTATTATGAGCATCTTGCATTTGGCCGCAACATTTCATTTCGATTGGTCTCGTTCTGTTTGAGATATTGAGGAACAAAAATTTAGAATGGCCTTGTTTTATGAAACAAAATACGGCCATTCAAAATGTTTGTTTCTCAATATCTCAGACAAAATGAAACCAGTCGAAATGAAATGTTGCGGCAATATGGAAGATGGTCATAATAAGCTACATGCAAAATTGTGTGACCATAGTGTGAGCAGAACCATAGAAAATTCAATTGGAATATTGAAAAGAAGAATCTTTATATTTGCATAACAAGATATCTGATTCAAGTGAATTTTTTTTGATGAATCGAGACTGATATGCTGAATGTTCATTCAAAATTTCAAGAGAATCGCATCATCGGAACCATAGAATTTAAGTTTTTTTCATTTATTGAGTCATAGAAAATACCTCATTTAAAACTATAATTTTAGCCAAAACAGTGGTCGCAGAACAAGCTGTGGTAGTACAATTTGTAGGAATTTTATGTACTTTCATTTTGTATTGAGAGGTTTTTCACGAAAAGTTGATAGTTTCCGAGTTATAAGCAGAAAACCGCCAAAGAATGAGATTTTTTCTCTTTTTTTGTATTTTTTTCAATGTTCCCTCACGAAATTTTGTTAGCAAACCTCAGATTCGGATTCAGCACCCCAAAAAACATAAAAAATCGAAAAAATCGAAACTACCCCAGAACTTTCCTGCTAGGGGTTCTTTTGAGCACAAATTGACTGGACTATTGGTAATTCTTATGATTTTCAAGTTATTTGTGCCAGTTTTCGTAGTGATAATGAGCTTCGGTTAATTTAGACCAAATGTCTAGTTGTGAAATTGTTTACAAGACATGTGAATAACATGTGATGTCTTACAAACAGTAACAATCCAAAGTTGAGTACAGTAATGTGGATTGATTATTGGTATTAGGTATTAATTTAATTATGCTTCTCTTATTCTGTGAACCTATTATTAGTAAAATTCTTTACCATTGCTTAAATCATAATTAGGATGCTACTTATTTCTTTAAAAAAAGTTCTGTTGATCTCAGTTCAGAAAGTTTTATTTGTCCATGTTTATAAAGTTTTACTTATTTCGCTTCAGTACCCCAAAAAAGCACGACTCTGCATTTTCTTGATAATGTACTGTCAAATTTCAAAACAAAAACGAACATTTGCTTTGTATATCTAATTCTCAAATTAATTCCATTGATATCACGCCTATGTTTTTTATTGATCTGAGAGTTTACCAGTTGAATTGACAGAATTGATAGAGAAATTCAAAAAACAAACTATCATTAAAGTATGCATATCAAAAAATCACCCCTTGGGTTGGCAAAATTTTACCGAAGCGACTTGAGGTTTTAAAATGTCATTTCCCAATGCCCATTTTTCTCCAAAAAATAAAACATACAAAGTACAAGGCCATTCAAAATTTTTGTTCCTAAATATCTCAGAAAATACGGAACCAATCGGGATGAAGTGTTACGGCCAAATCCAAGATGCTGATAACAAGCCTCATGCAAAATTTTGTGGCTATAGTGTGAACAGAACCATAAAAAATTCAATTGGAATAGTGAAAAAAAGAAACTTCATGTTTCCATAAAAAGGAATCCGAATCGAGTGAAATGTTTTTTGTGAATGGACATCGATAATCTGAATGTTCAATCTAAAATTTCATGGTCATAGTTTCAACAGAACAATAGAAAATTCAGCCGAAATATTGAAAAGGAAAAACTTTATATTTCTATAACAGGATATCCGATTCGAGTGAAATTCTTTCTGTGAATGAAGATTGATATACTGAATCTTCATGCAAAATTGTGTAACCATAGTGTTAACAGAATAATAGAAAATTCAATTGGAATATTGTAAGGTGAAGAGAGGATCGCATCATCAGGACCATAGAATTATATTACTTATTTTTTACATATTTCATTTTTTGAATACTTTTCAGAATATAATTCCGATTGTGCTGAGATTCTGCATTTATATATTTGGTATCAATCTCAAATCCCCTCTAAAATTTTGAGGTTATAGTCTTATTGCTCCACCAATGAACGAGAGCTCAAAAGGCTCAGGGATTTTTCTAAATATTTTGTATATCTAATAGCTCAGTTTTAAAACATCGGAATCTGGCAACCCTGTAAGTAATTCTCTTATCTATTCAATGTCACAGGGTAAATGTTCTGATTTTAATAAACCTCGATACAGTGACTTCGAAGTGTTTTTTTCTCGTACTCGCCTTCGAAGCTGCTTCTAGCCCGACACCCAAGCCCTTATGAATATTCAATTATATCTATCATTTATTCATCGTGCCACTCAACCTCTACTCTATGTCGTCTGCCAGTGTTGCATAAAACTCTGCTTATCAGGGGATTATCTGATGGCTTTTCCATACTTTCTAATAACGTAATTATGCATAGACTTATTAATTATTTCATATCAGGATTCATAGAATAAAAACGGGGGTAAAAAATCACGGTATAAATTATGCTGAATTCGTTATCGTGATATTCTAATCAAAAAGTTTATGCGCTTCAACCTACTCATGAATTATTTATCTTTTGAAGTGTTGGAAGTGATAGAAATATTGAGGAGAAGAATAAAAATTTCATGGACTGTTTTCACGCCGGGATTTCTTGGATACCAATTCAGAGGTGCATTTTTGTGTTGTTTGGCGTTAAAAATTCCGCCTCACCGAACCTTGACGTAGTTGTCTCATTATAGACAATAAAATGAACATATGCCATTTACACATCTTCTTCTTATTTTTTCGTCCGATTTTTACCAAACTGAATCATCACGTATGTGCCTTGTAAGCTCAGCTCAATATTCTAGTTGTACAAGGTAATCCTGAATAATTTTGAGTCTTGCAGCCATATTATGTGAAAAACTTTATATTGACGTATGTCGAAAACTTATTAGATACACGGCGATAATGTTTTCAGTAATAGCAGGCCGGTTTAAACTCATTTCATCCTCCATAAGACAAAAACAATTTGGCGCTCCTCTGACTAAAAAGAATTTAAAAAATTCAATTTTCTAAATACGCGATTTTCGCTGATGTTGATGAAGACAATTTTTTATCTGGAAATAAAACCGAATGTTTCAGAGTGTGTATTTCATAGTAAAATTTACAGTTTTCATCATCAAACTAATAATGGTTGTCATCTTGCCTTCTTTTCCGCAAATTATTGAAACCTACTCAGAAGTCTAATTTTTTTAAACAACTCAGCTTCAATGAACAAAACGGCCAAAGCCAATAATTCAAACGCTCTTGAGACATGCTAGATCGCAAATAGGATCAAATTCACTTCAATGCTGAAAACGACCTCTCTGCTGAACAGTTCGTTGCAAAAGTGCATAAAATCATTCTAATTGTAATATCAATATAGGGAAACACTTGCACTGAGCTTTTATACCTTCTAATGAAGGTACTCAACTAGTGTAGAGTTTTTGAGGTTGTTCTGAATGAGCTAAGTAGGATTTGCATTGCAAACATTCATCGTGAAGCTCTTCATCTAAATCGTCAGGAAAACTAGAGATGAGATTAGTATCCGCTACTCCTAATTTTTGAGAACAAATCGATTGCAATTTTAACGAAAAGGAGAACTTCGCCTCAAAACCCTTGAAGAAATTTTATGTTGATTGAAGTTTCTTGTTAGATAGTTAATTATAACAAGATAAACCCCTACTCAGAAGTTTTCCCTCCCACTCAAAACAGTTTGTTCCAGAGGTTCATCAGCAGGAACAGTTCTTGTTGTGGCTCTTCTTTCTTCACTTCGATATTTCTCGAATCCAGAATTGATCTGCGCTCTCTCCTAAAATCGATCAAATTGATCTATTAATCCTTCGATATAATCAACCAATGACTAATAATACAAAACTATTTCATCTATACCTCTACTATGTCAACTTTCTGTATTGCTTCGCTCACTTCATCAAATCAAATGTGCGAAATTTGCGAAGATGGCTATTTCTACATTTTTTTTTAGAAGAGTTAAAGAATTTTTTTATTCACCGAAAATTTGCAGCCTCTAGGCCATGTCCTATGTTGGCCTAGGCGGTAATAGGGCACTGAGTATTAGTGTATTATGTAACGAGTGTATATGATTGCTTATATTCACAAGGTGTAGTTTAGTCAACGAGCCGCACGCGACTGTCTTGAATAACCGAGTGAGTAATAGCCCTGAAAATTTTTGAAGAAAGAATGAAAAGATATTGTTTTTCCTCAAATTAAAAAGAACTTTTCAATTGTCATCCATATTCGAAAAAACGTGATTTCCTGATTTTGTGTTAGCAATTCATCAATATTTTGGTCTTCAAGAAGTTACTCTGAAAATAATTCTCTTCATTTAGTATAGTCTTGCAATTCGCAGATCATAAAATTTAATAATTCGACACACCAGGCCAATCTCATTATTTATTCACTTTATGCTTGTCTTCACGATATCAATTTTTGGATCGGCGCCTATGGTTCAACATTATTCTTTTATACGCAACGCTACCTACAGGATGTCTTTGCATTGTTTTAAGGCGCCTACACGCTGTGATAGATCATAAAACTACTTCGTGTGATCGCGAAAGGAATGAGGAAGAATTCAAGGTTGAAAATGGACGAACGCATAGCTCGACTTCTTGGAAGCGAGCTCTTTAATATCGAAATGTCCTTCTGTTTTATCCACGTGGAGAACCAATTCTGTTATTGTATAGAAGACGAGAGCATCTGAATGACAGGAAGAACGTTATTATATGTTTCTCTGAAATATCTGAGCGTATTGGAATTCACGATTCCTAGGAGGAATATGGTGCTCTTATGGCATTTCCTCCATATTATGGATTATAAGATTCTTGTAGTTTATATGGTTTATTTGAAGAATTTCAATTGTGTAGTTTTGTTAGGACCATTGATTGGCTCAGTGAATTCGAACGATTATGTACTCTCTTGAATATTTGCCTGTTTGTGTCTGGAAAGAAATTTATATGAATTCCTTGAGGAAGAATATACGAGACCAACATAATTTAATTCTTATTTATTTTGAACATTCATAGGGAAAACGAATTGACTGATGATATGTAACTTACTTATTGGCACCGGTGATAACTGTACACGAAATAGTTTTCGGTGCCAAAAAAGCAGGTTCACGCAACTCTTAAGACTCTTACATTGCTAATGGAGGGCCATAGGGCATTCACTCGACGACTTTCCAATAAGTTATCTTGTATTTTTTCTACGATTTCTGTGTCGCTGTTTCTAAACTAACTTGACGTTGATAGTCTTCATGGCCTGGCCGACCAAGTTTGAATTCAGCTAAATAACTCACTATACTAATTTATGCAAAAAGTTCTTAAACATTTCCACATTTTTCAATAAATCTCCTTCCATTTTGATTTCTCCAAAACTTAAAAGTAATCAATAACAACGCTCCTCACTGACATTCTGTCCGTAGAGAGATGCGCCCAAGTCCGTCGAAGTAATATAGGGGAGGAAGAATTTGCATTGGTTCTGATATTCATATGGCACTAAGGCAACTGGTGATCATTTGGAGCTGTAAACAATACCTCACAATACTGCTGAGGTGCAATATGCTAGTTCTACCTGTTCATCCAAACATTAAGGGAAAAGAGAGAGCTGATACCATTGCAAAAAATTAAAGAACTGCCCTGAGGCAGGAGCTTTTGAGCGCTCGTTTTTTGGTGGAGCAATGAGACTATTACCTCAGAATTTTATATGGCATTTGAAATTGATACCCAATATATAGATGCAGAATCTCGTTGCAATAGGAGTTATATTCTGAAAATTATTCAGATAATGAAATATGTAAAAAATATAAATTAAAAAAATTAAATTCTATTGTGCTGATGATGCGATCTTCCTGAAATTTTGCGCGAACATTTAGTATATTAGTTTTCACTCTCATAATGAATTTCACTCGAATCAGATATTCTATTATGGAAATATGAAGATTCGTTATTCAATATTCCAATTCAACTTTATAAGGTTCTGTTAATACTATGGCCGCAAAATTTTGCATGAAGATTCAGTATGTCGATTTCAATTTCCAAAAGAATTTCACTTCAATCGGACATCCTGTTATGGAATTATGAAGATTCTTCTTTTCAATATTCCATTTGAATTTTCTATGGTTTTGTTAATACTATGGTCACGAAATTTTGCATCAGGCTGGTAATGAGCATCTTGCATTCGGCCGTAACATTTCATTTCGATTGGTTTCGTTTTTTCTGAGATATTGAGTAACAAAAATTTTTAACGGCCATATTTTATGGAACACCCTGCACGATTTAACTGGTTAACGAACTTAACCTTATGCTCTCTTATCGAACCGACAAACTTCTCCAACAACCTGACATTATGAATAAATAATTACATCACTTTTCGGTCAAGAATACCTTTAAAGATGAACATTTCGTAACATTACAATGCACCACCACGAAACCAACGTCTGGCAACTGCGTAACGCCCAGTCAGATAACAGTTTTCGGTCTAGGTTAAAGCGTAACGTCTGGCCCAAGTCTAGACTCAATAAAAATATCCGAATGTGTAATCGTTACATGAACGTGATAACGCATGGATTTTGGGAGTGACCTTGTCTAGCGCAGAAAAATTCGGCACCCACAATTGTACTTCCTCCATTACTAGCGGTATGCGGAGCGAATTGAGCTGGAGCAGCTAAATGATGTTTTCTATACAGGAAATAATGGTCATATCGCTTGTAAAGGAATCCATACATATGGTTTGACGATGGATCAGAACCAAAAAGAGGAACTGGCATTAGGGTGTATGGACCTAAATGAAATATCTCTAAGGCCCAAAGAAGTGAACGATCTATTTTACAGACTGAGAAAATGGCTGTCTATGTGCTCAAGACTCCTCAAGGGGGGGCATGTCAACATCACGACGGATAGCCAGGCCATGCTGAGATCTGGAATCGCATTGCCAGGGTTCTCTAGTAACTTGGGAGTGCCGTAACATCATAAGGCAACTGGCAAGAGGCAATATAGTGACTCTACAATGGGTGCCAGGTTACTTTGGTGCATTAGAGTTAACACCTGCTGGGCCTGAGACTTTATGTGGGCTTGTAAGTGACCAATATGTAAGTCGGTACAGCTATAAGAGATAAATACCAGAACAAAACTTTTGAGAAAGACATGGATTAACCCAGTTGAAAAAGTCGTGATGCTTTTACCTACCTATACCAGAAAGCTCATGAAGCTGTCACGAGCTATGAGCTTCGGGTGATGGTGAGACTGCTGACAGGGCACTGTCGGTAAAAACATCAGTTTGACCGTATGGGAAAGTCAGCAGTTGAGATTTGCTGGTTTTGTGGATCGAAAGCATATTCTAATCAATCCATATAACGAGTGTAAAAATTGGCTAATAAAACTGTCGTATCGAACCGAAAAACTTCTCAAACAACCTGGCATTATGAATAAATAATTACAACACTTTTCGGTTAAGAATGCATTCAAAAGCGAACATTTCGTAACATAACAATGCACTACCACGAAACCACGTCTGGCTACTGCGTAACGCCCAGTCATATAACAGTTTTCGGTCTAGGTTAAAGCGTAACGTCTGACCCAAGTCTAGACTCAATAAAAATATCCGAATGTGTAATCGTTACATGAACGTGATAACGCATGGATTTTAGGAGTGACCTTGTCTAGCGCAGAAAAATTCGGCACCCACCACGATACACAAACACCGGTATGCCAGATTCGTGGTCTAAACTCGTCCGGCGCGAGCATCTACGTCATTGGGAGAATATTAGGAACAAATTCTAATCAATTCTCTCTCTCTTCTTCTCTCTTCAATCACGCAAATGCTATGGAAATGTTCCCAGTGACGTCACTCTCGATGCGCGTCGGCATACCGGTGTTTGTGTATCGTGGCACCCACAAATTGTACTTCCTCCATTACTAGCGGTATGCGGAGCGAATTGAGGTGGAGCAGCTGTATGATGTTTCCTATGCAGAAAATAATGATCACAGTTGGCCGTCCTTGTGCAATGAGTTTCGTTTTGGATAAGAATCCATACATATGATTAACCGATCAGAATCAGAAAGAGGCACTGGCATTGGGGTATATGGTCCGTGTATTTTACATACTGAGAAAATGGCTGTCTATGCGCTCAAGAGTGTCTTGAGATGAGCCTCAAGGAGGGGCATGTCTACATCACCACGGATAGCCAGGCCACGCTGAGATCTCTGGAATCGCATTGCCAGGGTTCTCTAGTGACTTGGAGTGCCGTAACACCATAAGGCCACTGGCAAGAGGCAATATAGTGACTACTATGGGTGCCAGGACACTTTGGTGCATTAGAGTTAATATCTGCTGGACCTGAGACTTTATGTAGGCTTGTAAGTGATCAATATAAGTCGGTCCAGCAATAAGAGATAAATACCAGACAAAAACTCTTGAGAAACAGACATGGATTAACCCAGTTGAAAAAGACGTGATGCTTTTACCTACATATACCAGAAAGCTCATGAAGCTGCCAAGAGCTATGAGTTTTGGGTGATAGTGAGACTTCTGACAGGGCACTGTCGGTACAAGCATCAGTTGTAACTATGGGAAAGTCAGCAGTTGCGACTTGCAGGTTTTGTCTATCGGAAGCACAATCTAATCAATTCATATAACGAGTGTACTAAAATGGAGAAAAAAATAGGCTAGTAACCCTCTCTCCTATCGAACCGAAAAACTTCCCAAACAACCTGACATTATGAATAAATATTTACATCACTTTTCGGTCAAGAACACCTTTAAAGATGAACATTTCGTAACATTACAATGCACTACCACGAAACCAACGTCTGGCAACTGCGTAACGCCCAGTCAGATAACAGTTTTCGGTCTAGGTTAAAGCGTAACGTCTGGCCCAAGTCTAGACTCAATAAAAATATCCGAATGTGTAATCGTTACATGAACGTGATAACGCATGGATTTTGGGAGTGACCTTGTCTAGCGCAGAAAAATTCGGCACCCACAAATTGTACTTCCTCCATTACTAGCGGTATGCGGAGCGAATTGAGCTGGAGCAGCTAAATGATGTTTTCGATGCAGGAAATAACGCGCCAGACGCCGGCAAATCGATGTTTTCTGGGAACATCGCGTGGTTAGTTCGAAGGAATATAATCTATGACTAAGTTTACTCCGAGTATCAGTATGTATTAATAGATCGATCGCTGAACTGTTACGTCATGTGTATTGGGAATTCTTAACTCAATTGGGGGATTTCTGAACGGGGCGTTGGAGAGGATATGCAAATCTCTTTTTTGCCCGAAAACGTAGGCAAGGGTTATCAATGGCGTTGATAAAACTAACAACCTCCTTAGGGGCCTCAGCCTCTCTTGTTCGTCCAGTTCCAGTTACCCTATATGAATTGTTCTTATTTCTGCTTTTGATCCAAAAGGCCTTCAAATCTCATCTATTGACTTTGCGACAGTGTTCAGAGAATATTTGGAATACACCACTGCCAATTGGACGGCAAAGTTCTTTCTCTGATGCATTAAATATCGTTTTATTACGATGTGAATTTCTATACCAGTATATCACTCTAATTACCACTTAATTCATTATAATGTCTCCAATTATTGCATTACGAATTTGAATTGAATTTAGGGGTATAATGTGGCAATGTAATTCATGGGAGATGGTTTCCTAACGTGGGGTGTGAATGAGGTGCCTAGTGCGAAGAGCCCTTCTGCTTGCAGAATTGTTTAAATTTTTATCATCTGGATATTGAAGTGATTATTTATCGAAATTGGCCATAGATTGTGGCGCAAAATTAGTACCATTCAAGAAACTCAAGCTGTACCTGGTGAAAAATTCCCTGAAAAAGCATATCTACCAGGTTATACAGGTTGTATGTAAACAAATACGAGGAAGCAGGGGGACCTATGGTCTTCATCAAACAGGCTTCTTAGTCCGGAGGGTCCCACCTGGTTCACTGATGGCTCTGTCACAGCAACAGGGTCTAGTGCCGGAATCGTGGGTCCTCACTTCAATCAGGCTATCCCTCTGGGGAAGGACTGTTCCATTGTGCAGGCTGAGCTATTTGCGGTTCTTGCATGCGCACTAGAAAATATTCGCAGGGGATACTCTGGCCAGCACATTTACATATGTTGCGACAGCCAGGGAACTCTGAAATCTCTATCCGATGTTAGAGTTGATTCTCTTTTGGTAGAAGAATGCAGGAAAGCTCTGCGTGGGCTAGGCTCTGATAACTTTTTGAAAGTAATCTGGTGTCCGCTCACGCGGATATACCTGGTAACGTTAAGGCAGATCAACTGGCTAGGCGGGGAGCCGGATTAGCATTTGTTGGTCCGGAGCCTGCGCTGCCAATCTGTCGCACATCTGTCAGAAGTTTCTTCAGGAACTGGCTGAACAGGGAATTTTCTCGGAATGGAGCGCAGGGGTGGGCCTGAGGTGGTCGAGGATTCTCATTGAGAGACCGTCCTCGCGATCTGAGGTCAATAGGCTTCTGTTGCTGGAGAGGAAACAACTCGGTCTGGTGACTGGTGCATTGACTGGTCACCTGTTAAGAAGCATTTGAAGAGAATGGGATTGACGAGCTGCTCCCTATGCCGGTGGTGCAGGAATACTGATGAAACGGTTGAGCATATTTTGTTCAACTGTGGGAACCTTAATGAGTTAAGGTCAACACACCTAGGTAATCCAATGCCTTCTATCCCTATGGTGAGAGGGACCACTCCTGGCAGGCTCGCGACATTTCTGTCTTCGTGTCTGAGGAGCTGAGTCTCTATAGAACGATGCGGGTGAACAATGGGCCACTAGGCCTCAGTTCGGCCGGAAAGGCACCGCACAGAGAAGAAGAAGAAGAAGGGGTAGTTCATATAAACTTTTTTCGAAATCGACCTTCCTATACAGCCTTTGGAAGGCGATGACGAGTTGACAGTTTCTAATTTTTTTAGGAGTCCTAAAAAACGCTGAGTCATAAAACTATACATGATATGTTTCATTAAGTAGATATTACTCACATATTTTTTTTAACCCATAACTTTCTTATTAGGTGTTGAAAATAACAACCCCCTATGATTTTCCTTCGAAATTTATTTTCATGGGATAGATTTTCGAAAAATAAAATTCTCTCATGGTTTCCCATTCAATTCTAGAGAAAAAATTATTTAGCAAAATTTCGATACAGTCGATACTTTTTTCTGAAAAACTAAAAACTTACAAACAGTTATGATCATTGTTCATCATATTTCATCGTATGGTCCATAGAATGAATATACTATGATATAGTTCAAGCTCAAAATTGGTTTTGATAGAAGAAAAAAGATTCTCTAGGATTCTTTCTACAATTTACAGTTTTAGAATAGTTCAATTCTGATAATACATACTTTGCAGATAAATTACTCAGTTATATTATTGATAGTTTTTTCGGTTTTTCATTTGGCAGATATGGACTTCTGCTTTTATCTCCTGTCCTAGACATACAATATCTCAGAATATTCATTCTATGGAACGCTTATTCGATTAAATGAAATGAACAGCCATCATAACTGCTTGTAAGTTTTTATTTTTTCCGAGAGAAGTATCGACTGTATCGAAATTTTTTTCTCCAGAATTGAATGGGAAACCATGGAAGAATCTTATTTTTCGAAAATATATCCCACGAAAACAATTTTTGAACGAAAATCATAGAGGTTTGTAATTTTCAACCCCTAATAATAAACTTATGAGATCTAAAAAAATTGTATGAGTAACATCCACTTAGAGCTTCATATTATGTATAGTTTTATGACTCAGTGTTTCCAAGAAGCCGTAAAAAAAATTAAAAACTGTCAACTCGTCATCGCTTCCCAAAAGCTGTATCTTGGAAGGGGGGTCGATTTCGAAAAAAATTTAGTTGAACTACACCTGCTTATTTTCATCGAGGAGTCATCTCCCAAGTCCCTCGCGTTTTTTTTACAGACAGCATCCATTCATATACAGGATTGATGCTCTTTTTAGTCCTATTTATGCATGGCCAGGTGTGTTTCGTTGAAAAACCGTTTATCTGCATTGTCAAGTTGATTCATAGAGAAGAAGTAGACGAAATATGTTCAACAGCTTTTAATAGTATATAACATTACTAGCAAGGTAAGAGGGTTTTTACTGGCGAATGGAGGATATAACTGACGAGCCGCAGGCGAGTCAGTTACCTCCTTGAGCCAGTAAAACCCGTTACCTTGCGTGTATTGTTTTATATTTTATTTGTTTCTCATTTGTAAAAAGGTTAGATAAATTCGAAAAAAATCTCAAGAATTTGTCGCAAATGTCGTAAGTTGCATTATTTGTGATTATTTATGACATCGGAAAATTATGACAACTGTCAGTGGCTTTACGAGAGGGGAGTCTTTCGAGAATATTTGCTCATTTCTGATGAAAAAGGCCAGATCCAAATGAAACAAGGCATGAATATCGTTTTAAATACTTTTACAGTGGAACCTCGATATAACAAATCGGAAGGGAACCAGTAAATATTCGTTATATCAAGTAATTCGTAAAACTGAGGTTTGTTATATTGAGGTGAGGTTGGTCCAAAATTTGTTATACCGAGGTTTTATTCACCTCGACATTACGTACTCATCTTGTTATAGCGAACCAATTTTGCTCATATAAATGAAAACTCATTTTTATCAAATTACTCATTTATTTTATATTTTCTTTTTCAAAACAATAAAGTGAGTAGGTAGGTTTTTTTTTTCAAAAATTCGCAGAACAAAATAAAAAGAGTGAAAAATCAACCAATTGGTACAAAAGCCTAAATCTAATTTTATTCATCTTGATTGGAAAAAAGTAATAAATTGTAGTTTGTTTTCCACGGTTTCAATCTTCTGATGTTTGAAGGCAAACCAATTTCGTCGGAAAACTTATCTTTAGATTTGAAAATTGTAGCCAATGAACTTGCGGGAATCCCGAACTTATTAGCTATGTCTAATTTTTTTGTAGAAGGATTTTTGTCAACATAATTAATGATGCTTCGCCTTTCTGCGACAAATAAGGAACGCCTTTTACGTTTCTGAGCCATTGCAAAAAGTGAGTAGCAACACTGATTACTTGCCATCAACTAACTTCGTATTTACGTAATACGCGTCGAAACCTGTCGCGGCTGAATCACATACATACCTGGTTATTGGTGAAAACGTTATATTATAGAGGTTTTGAGTTGACGAAATTCGTTAAGTAGAGGTATTCACACTCTTTTAGGTAGTTGAAAATTCGTTATAAAGAGGTTGTTCGTAAAAAATTTTCGTAATGTAGAGGTATGTTTTACATTGACTCTTATGGACGATTCAGGGGATTATGAAAAATTCGTTAAATCGAGGAAGTCGTTATATTGAGGTTCGTTATATTAAGGTTGCACTGTATAACGTTTATTACTAAAAATATTTGTTCCAGGAACGATGAAATTAGACGAATATATGAAATTAGAAGCGAGTACGTGAAACTGTCAGTGAGTTTACAGGTCAAAAAACCTCTAGGATATTCGCAATTCTGAGAAGGAAAACAAATAGATACGAATAAAACAAAGTACGAATATCGTTTTCGAATAGTTCGAGAACGTTTATTGAGAAATACATTTGTTCCAGGAACTCTGAAATTACAAGGATGAATGAAATTAGAAGCAAGTACTTGACAAATCTCAATGTAAATAACTACTAACTTGTAAAAATTTCACAAGTTAACTGTCAGTTTTACAAGTTAGTGACTTGATAAAATAAACTTTCTTGATTAATATTGTGTTTTGGAAACTGACGTTTACAAATGAGAAACAAATAAAATATGTAACATTTTCCTCACCAAAATTTTATTTCACAAAAAAACCTTCCATAATGGCGAAAAAAACGTACCACTTTTTAGAATTCCGGAGAATAATGTTCATACCCCGGAAAAGTCGGATGAACCGTCCGCAATTCGATCATGCAACAATCAAATAAGTTATATGCGGAACGAAAATGTTCCATGAAACAGATACCGAGCTATTAAATGAACCGAAAGAATCCGAGAACCTTCTATTTGTGATTTACAGACGGGACACGGCGAAAATCTCATCAGCCGGCTGCGTATTCTGATGTCGACATTAATTAAAACCTTTTGAAGTCCGGCAGTTGATACGGAAACTCGATACGGGGACAAAAAATATGCCTGGCATTTTAATTGCAAATTTTTTGCGTAAATATTTCATAGAGGAGGGTTTGTGATTTTTGTAATCAGGGGGTTTTTATTTCTGCAGGGGATCAGTTTTTGTTGTTGTTATGAATTAATATAATATTGCCTGCGCTGTTTTTACTTACTCTGTCGAAGTGTTATAATTGGGAGGATTAATCACTTGAAACAAAAAAAATATTTTCGAATATATGGAGGATGCATGAAAAAAATATTTTTGGACTTTTGATAACCAAAGAAATAGGTCAATTTTATCATCATATCATATGAGATTCGGAAGCATGAAATAGTCGATTCCACGGACAAAAAATATGCCGGGCATTTTTAATGCAAATTGTTTGCCTTAATATTCAATAGAGGAGAATTTGTGATTTTTGTGATCAGGGTTTTTCTTCTCTCTAGAGAGGATCAGTTTTTGTTATACGCTGTTTTCACTTAATAGTCCCATCACTACCACTATACTTTGCCATCGATGATCTCCATCGATCTCGTTTCTGATTGACCCGTATTATCTGCCCGTTGGTCATGCATCGGCTCTTAATGTTGTAAAACTCACTTCTTTTTTTAATTTTTTCGTGTTTTGAATATAATTTTTTTTTTAGAATAGGTTTGTTATAGTCTTTATACAAGTTCTTCGAGAAACTGAATGAACTGAGTCAGTTCAACTTGTATGTGATGACGAAATATTTATTTTTTGGATATATGAGACATACACAAGAAGACCGAGTCTTGACGAAAGTTTTTTCTCTGGATCCTTATACCACACGCAGAAAATAGATAGATTTGCGAAAAGTTTTCCTGTAGCTATTAAATGAACTGAAAGAATCCGAGAGAGAACCTTTCTTTGATTTACAGACGGGACACGGCGGAAAATCTCATCAGCCGGCTGCGTATTCTGATGTCGACATTAATTAAAACCTTTTGAAGTCCGGCAGTGATTACGGAAACTCGATACGGGGCAAAAAATATGCCTGGCATTTTTAATTGCAAATTTTTTGCGTAAATTTCATAGAGGAGGGTTTGTGATTTTTGTAATCAGGGGTCTTTTATTTCTGCAGAGGATCAGTTTTTGTTATGAAATTATTATTTTATTATTGCATGCGCTTTTTGTACTTACTCTTTCGGAGTTTAAATATCGAAGGCATTACTCACCTGAAACAAAAAAAATTGGTTATTTCAGAACATATCGAAACAATTATTGAGAGAATATTTTTTGAACCCATCAAATTCGTACCACCATTCACCAAGAATATTCGCCAATTGTTTCATCGTACAGACAGTGGCGCAGCCAAGATTTTGTTTTGGGGGGGTGGGGCTGAACTGAACAATTTTTGATGATACAACAAATAAAGATGAAAGAAATAACGAAGAAATTAAATTTTTGAGGGGGGCTGCAGCCCCAAAGCCCCCCCCCCTAGCTGCGCCAGTGGTACCAGATGATTCGGCAACATGAAATATTCGAATCCAATGAATTCAATATGAAACGCAGTTCTGAAAACAGGGTGTTAGTGAATAAGTGCGACAAACTTCAGTAGGTGATTCTGCATAAAAAAGATAACACTATGCTTTATAACTTTTGTCGGCAAATGCTTCTTCTTGAAGTTTTACCTAAAACCTGATATTTATTTATACAAGGTTTCTAATTGTTTTGTAGCTTATTTCTTCAGAATTTCAAGTGATTTGTACTAGAATACATTGATTCTACTACAATGAAGATACAGGTTGGTCCAGATCGTAACCAAGAAATTTTAATCTCGTATTCTACATCAAAAATAAGCCCTAGTTTGTCATATAAAAACATATGTCGAGAAATGTTTCCTTTCCGAGATACGAGATGTTAACATTCTAGAAAAAAAAATGCTTTTTATTAATAACTTTCACACTGCTTGAAATATTCCTATCAAATATGAGATATAGGTTTTAAGCGTCAAGGAGCAGTTTTTGCATAATATCTCTTCTTTTCTTTTTCACCAGGGGCGTCCGTACTGCAGCAAGACTGAATATTTTCAGATACAAAATGATACGCCACTGGTTTTACCGACAATAACATTACTTTTCAAAATCTTATTCAATTTGTAGTAAATTCGGTCTCTTGACGTTTTGCTGTACGAGGCACCGTTTTCGGTTGAAAAAATTAAACACCATCTCATGCATGGAGAAATCGCCAAATTTGATAAGCCATGACAATTGGCATATTCCACTGTGTATATTTAAATTTTAGGTTATGGTGTTCTTTCTTGTCAGATCGATACGCAATGTTGTCAATATTACACAGAGTTCTCTGATAACACGCAAGCTCGTCGGACGAGACCGGGTAAATTCGCAACGTTGACTTTACGTTATGACAGCAAATACTGCCACATTCAGATAAATAAAGAAACGCCTACTATGCGCTCAACCTTTCGTGAACGGTCTATACATATATATACATACATATATACATACAATAATGATAAGACTAATTTTGGGAACGAAATTTTGGCGATTTCTGCATGCATGAGAATGTGTTTAATTTTTTCAACCGAAAATGGTGCATCGTAAAGCGAAAAGTCAAGGGACCGAATTTGCTCCAAGTTGAATAAGAATTTAAATGGTAATATTTATTGTCGGAAAAACCAGTGGCGTATCATTTTTTTTTCTGAAAATATTCAGTCCACTGGTAAAAAATAAAAGAAAATATATTATGCAAAAAGTGCTCCTTGACGCTTAAAACCTTTGCCTCAAATTTCATAAAAATATTTCAAGCAGTGTGAAGGTTATTCTCGACATATGTTTATATGACAAACTTGGGCTCATTTTTGGTGTAGATTACGTGGTTAAAATTTCTTGGTTATGATCTGGACCAACCTGTATAGACGAATATAATCTTCAGTTCCTGGCATATTATGTTATGCAGAATGTAATAGGATTATTCAAATTATCAGGAATAATCACTTCAAAACAGAAACTAAAAGAAAAGTTGACAGTACAATAGACATATTTGTTCGTTTATTAACTTTTCGTTCAGATTATATTGTGACAGCAGCTATTATTCCATTTCATTTCACAAAACAAAATTGTCTAGGATAGAGAAATCTGAGGATTTTCATTCAGATAATTTAAGGAACGTGACTTAATATTCTGTGCACTTTAGAGATTTTTCCTTCAATACTTCCATGGAGTAGAACTGATTTGAAATCAATACCTTCAAACCAAATATTGTTTGATTCTTTAGCTGACATTAGACTATCAACATATGTTTTTTTGTTTTATCTATAATTTAAAAAATGAAAACAATTTCTTAAGTTTGTAGGTGAATACTGAATATTGCCGTAAGGTGTATTCATATTTTCATACTAGCAATGCTCATTTGACATAAATCAAGTTCATATAATTCTACTTCTTTGACCGACAAAACTCTGTGCACAAATGTTGTCACTGCACATGCAAGAACCGAATTTCAAATCAACCGAACATATCATTAGAAAATTCTGTCAGTATTTGATTGATTTCTTTTTGCTAATGAAAAATTTTAACTGCCCATAACTCTAGAACTAATGGGGTTTCAGTGTACCAAATCGTGATCCAAAACCTAACCCAAAGTGAATTGGGTACGAAATACCTATAGAAGGTTAATGTTTTAACGATGGATAAGATTTTTCTATTCGATATTTGAATCTTATTGCTGTGCATGTACTGAATCAATGTAGAAAAAGCCTGAAGACAGAATTTCATGATTACAACGAATTCCAACGAAAACATATCGATAAGTTCATACTTAAAGTTTTCCCAATAAGGTCTGATCGATTTTGAATTGAAATGAGACAAACTGTAGGAAATGCTAGAAAAACTACAGATCTATGCAGTTTATTTCATACCTACATAGATGACATTTCGGATAAAAAGAACTTTGTTGATACCTTCTACTTGTTAGTTTTATTTTGCTTCAACATCGACCCGATCTTATTGAAAAACACTTCATTTTCAACCATTTAGAATTTAGATACAGATTAAACACTTTTTGTACACATAACGCAACTCGTTAATACAAAATTCACAGTCACAATAAGCTACTAATGAGGTGGAGTGGATACAAAATACCTATAGAAGGTTACTATTCTGACGATAGATAAGATTTTTCTATTCGATATTTGAAACATATTGCTGTGCATGTACTGAATCAATGTAGAGAAAGTCTGAAGACAGAATTTTATGATTACAAAGAATTTCAACAAAAACATATCGGGTAGTGCATACTAAAGGTTTTTTCAATAAGGCCTGATCGATTTTCAATTGGAATGAAACAAACGTTAGGATATGCTCGAAAAACTACAGATCTATGCACCTTATTCCATACCTACATAGATGACATTTCAAATGAAAAGAACTTTGTTGATACCTCCTACTTGTTAGTTTTATTTCATTTCAACATCGACCCGATCTTATCGAAAAACACTTCAGTTTCAACTATCTAGATACAGATTAAACACTTTCTGTACCCATAACGTAGCTCGTAAATACAAAATTCACAATCACAATAAGCTCTCTCGATAGATCCACAACGTACCAATTTTTAAATTACTATCCACTGTAATGATTCTTATCCAAAGACAATCCAAAATGAAACAAGCACCACATCACCATCCCTTCAAGGGAAAAACACCACTAATCTGTTCTACGGAAAACTTCCCATATCACACCAACGCAAATATGAAAATTTACATTCACACCGAAAACGTAAGGAAATAAGTGCGATGATGCAACGCATGCATGCAAGCTGTCCACTCAATATGCTCAAGGATGCATGTTGAATCTATTGCTGCATTAGATACTTTGTATTATTGCTATCAGACTAGACCTTGGAACGAACATACATTTCCCACCCACGTACTTTCGCTGCGAACGTCCGTAGACCAAATTTTCCACAATAATGCATCTAATCAACGGACGTCAATTGAAATTAGGATACTATTCTTATTTGTTTGCCAGTTTTGAGCGCTTGTTCTCCTTAAACGAGTGCTATATCGTTTTTGCCCAAATGTCTGTAATTTAGATTCTGTCCGTTGGGACGCCTGGCAGTCCGTTAGCACACTAACTTTCGAAGGGATTGTCCTAGAGACTTGAAATTGTCAGGATGAGTTCGGGTCGCAAATGTCTCGGTTAAGTTCGTTAACCAGCGAATCGTACAGGGTGTTTCATAAAATATGGCCATTCAAAATTTTTGTTCCTCCATATTTCAGAAAAAACGAAACCAATCGGAATGAAATATGACGGCCAAATGCAAGATGCTGATAACGTATTATTTCCATAAAAAGATATCCGATTCGAGTGAATTTTTTTTTGTGAAGGGAAATCGATATTCTGAATGTTCATCCAAGATTTCGTGGCCATATTTTTAACAGACCATAGAAAATTCAATTGGAATATTGAAAAAAAATCTTTATATTTCCATAACAGGATATACGATTTGAGTGAAATTTATTTTGAGAATGAAAACTACCAAACTGAATGTTCATGCAAAATTTTAAGGGAAGCGCATCATCAGAACCATAGAATTTAGTTTTTGTAATCATTATTTATTCTCTACATATTTAATTTTTCGAATAATTTTCAGGATATAATTCCGATTGTGCTGAGATACCGCATTTATATATTTGGTATCAATCTCAAATTTCATATAAAATTTTGGGGTTATAAAGTCTTATTGATCAATAATATAGATATAATTATCAAAGAACGAGCGCTCAAAAGCTCCTGCTCAGGGCTTTTCTTAAATTTTTCTCTTATTAATTCAGTGGGGTAGAGAAGTTATTTGCCGTTCGAAGTGATCTACTTGAGATGAAATTAATTCGTGATGGGCAAGTAATGTACGAGGACACGAGGTGAATTGAAGAAAATTTGTATTCTGAATTTGGATGCCTGTATATACGTACATTCGATTATCGAATGTATTTTCCTGTAATGTTTATCATAAATAAATATCATCAGTCAATTTGGGTGAGTAGTTTGATGTCGACAACTGAAAAGGTTAATTGTGTGTCATTTAATTTTCTATCTTCGAAAAAAATTGGTTGAAGGAACTGTATTAAATTTTGAGTTGGAATCGAATATGTTGGTGTATTACATAATTTGCTATCAGACTAGACCTAGAACGAACATACCTTTCCGCCCACTTACTTTCGCTGCAACGTCCGTAGACCAAATTTTCCACAATAATGCATCTAATCAACGGACGTCAATTGAAATTAGGATCCTATTCCTATTGGTTTGCCATTTTTGAGCGCTCGTTCTCCTTGAACGAGTGCTATATCGTTTTGCCCAAATGTCTGTAATTTTAGTTTCTGTCCGTTGTCCGCCCGGCCGTCCGTTAGCACAATAACTTTCGAAGGGATTGTCCTAGGGACTTGAAATTTTCAGGATGAGTTCGGGTCGCAAATGGCTCCTTTAAGTTCGTTAACCAGCGAAATCATACAGGGTGTTCTATAAAATATGGTCATTCACAATTTTTGTTCCTCCATATCTCAGACAAAAGCAAATGCAAAATGCTGACAACTTAATATTTCCATAAAAAGATATCCGATTCTAGTGAACTTTTTTTTGCGGAGGGAGATCGATATTCTGAATGTTCATCCAAAATTTCGTGGTTATATTTTTAACAGAACCATAGAAAATGCAATTGGAATATTGAAAAAAAATCTATATATTTTCATAACAGGATATCCGATTTGAGTGAACTTTAATTTGAGAATGAAAACAACCAAACTGAATGTTCATGCGAAATTTCAAAGGAATCGCATCATCAGAACCATAGAATTCAGTTTTTGTAATTATTTTTTCTTTACATATTTCATTTTTTGAATAATTTTCAGAATATAATTCCGATTGTGCTGAGATTCTGCATTTATATGTTTGGTGTCAATCTCAAATTTCATATAAAATTTTGAGGTTATAGTCGTATTGCTCCACCAAAGAACGAGCGCTCAAAAGCTCCTGCTCAGTGGTTTTCTTAAATTTTTCCCTTAATTCAGTGTGGTAGAGAAGATATTTGCCGTTCGATGTGATCTACTTGAAATAAAATTAATTTGTGATGGGCAAGTAATGTACGAGGTCCATTCGAAGAAAATTTGTATTCTGAGTTTTCGATGCCTGTATATACATTCGATTATCGAATGTATTTTCTTGTTATATTTATAATAAATAAGCATCATCAGCCAATTTGGGTGAGTAGTTTGAAGTCGACAACTGAAAAGGTTAATTGTGTGCCATTCAATTTTCTATCTTCGAAAAAAATTGGTTGAAGGAACTGTATTAAATTTTGAGTTGAAATCGAATATGTTGGTGTATTACATAATTTACTATCAGACTAGACCTAGAACAAACATAGCTTTCCCACCCACTTACTTTCGCTGCAACGTCCGTAGACCAAATTTCCACAATAATGCATCTAAGAAAAGGACGTCAATTGAAATTAGGATACTATTCCTAGTTGTTTGCCATTTTTCTCTTATTATTTCAGTGTGGTAAAGAAGTCATTTGCCGTTCAGGGTGATGAACTTGAAATAAAATTAATTTGTGATGGGCAAGTAATGTACGAGGTTCATCCGAAGAAAAATTTGTATTCTGAGATTTCACTTTGTTATATAATAGGTTTATTGGGTTTGTGCCGTTTGTAGTACCGCGTTTGCTGGTAGGTTTGTTTCCGTGCTAGTGTCGTGTGAATTTTTTCCACAAGAATTTTCATTTTGTTCATTGGCTTTGGTTTAACTGGACTACCAGAAGGCGAAACGGCTTTAGCAGAACAATTGCGTCGTCGCAAATTCCCTAAACAAATAATAATATCGCAGTACTCGTGATATTGCAGACTTTTCAATAAATTAAAAACAGTTTTCGAGTCATTCCTATGATTATGAATTATATATAATTTAAAAAGTGATACTTCTTGTTAGTAATCTTGTGACTATCGGTTGCGGTAGGAAAATCGAATCGGAGGTTTCAAAATACATAGTATGAGAAGTAATACTGGTCTTACTGGCAGTGTAACTTCAACTAAATTTTTGTGTTGGCAGTGTAAATAATACATATTCCGATAGGGTTAGGTGTAAAATTGGTTATAGCGACTTGAAAAACTTATCTCAGGGCAATTACCACACAATGAAATGCTAGAATCATTGCATTGAAGCATAAATACCGAAGGATTTTCTGAAAGAAGATAAGAATAACATTTTCAGTATTAAAAATTCAGTATACCCATATAAGATAAGATGGATTCATGAATTCAAATTATCAGAAGTGATTTTGTTCATAATAATAGTATGCAGCTGACAAAGTGGAGTTTATTAGATTAATGTTTTCCTTGTAATAATAAAATGAAAGTGCATGCAAAATTTTGTGGCCATAGTGTTAACAGAACCATCGAAAATTCAATTCTCATATTGAATAGAAGAATCTTTGTATTTCCATTACAGCATATCCGATTCGAGTGAAATTTCATTTGTGAATGAAGACTGATATACTGAATTCCCAAGCCAAATTTCGTGGCCATAGTGTTAACAGAACCTTAGAAAATTCAATTGGAATATTGAAAGAAGAATCTAAACATTTTCAGGATATTCAATTGGAGTGAAATTCATTTTGAGAATCAAGACATAAATGTATTACATTTTCTGAATAATTTATAAGATATAATTCCGATTGTGCTGAGATTCTGCATTTACGTATTTATCATTAAATCCCATTAAGTCCCATATAATATTTCGAGGTCCTGCTCAGAGCTTTTCCTAAATTTTTTCGAATACTCTTTGAGCTCGGACCTATACTATACGAGTAATTTCCAATGCCACCCTGCATTTCGGATCGACCCGAGTTGTTTACAAACTTTGCCAACCATAAAACAGCGTACAATATTCTGGTTTGTACGGTCATTCTGACTGGACAGTGTAGCGTTGTAGGTAGATATTGTAGATGACTATCAGACAGAAATTTCTACTCGCTCAGCTATTCATTTCAGTAATTTATAACAAGCCATGCCCAACCACGATTATGTAGGAAGAATATCATGTTACAGCATCAGCCCATCATGTGGTTCCGCTTGTTAGGCTACGGTAACGTGGCGTGGAAATATTTTTTTATTTCGAAAATCGCGACCATCGGAGAATGGCGTATCAGATACGCCGTTCGGCTACGGTTAGACAGAGTAAAGTTCTTGCGCCTAAACATCTCATATAGAGGGTTTTCCATTAGAGGTGTTATTTTGAAAAGCCTGCTATTTCGATAGATGTCACGTTCGAAGCTGTCATTTTTTGACATTATTTGACAAGTAGAAACTGTTGCCATTGATGAATATTTTTGGATCGTCGTGAGGCACCTTGTCGGACCGCAATAAAGAAATTGGTGGAAGAATTCGAACTGTTGGGACAAGTTAGTGATGTGAAGAATAAAACGTGTGCACGTCGCTCAAGGACAGCCAAGAACATTGCTGCTAAAACCGAAAGTGATGAGGAAAACCTAGGATTGTCCATCCCTCGTCGTTCTTGGAATAAGGCATTCCACAAACGTCATTACACCGTATTTTGCATAAAGATTTGGGTATTAAGGCTTATAAACTTCAATTGACACAAGATCACAAGCCGGCCGATCATCAATAACGTCGTGTCTTTGCTGATTGGGTCGTTGAAATGCATGAAAATGATCCGGAATTCCATCGAAAAATCATCTTGAGTGATGAGGCACATTTCCACATCTGTCGCTTCGTCAAGCAAAATTGTCAAACCTAGGGCTCGGAAAACCCAAGAGTTTTTGTTGAAAAGCCTCTCTATCCTCAAGGTGTGACTGTTTGGTGCGGTTTATGGTCCGGCGTAGTCATTGGACTTTACTTTTTCGAGATTGAGGCTGAAGCAACAGTCACGGTGAATGAATTGCGCTATCGAGAGATGATTAATGATTTTTATGGCCGAAATTGGACAGTATTGATCTGGACAACGTTTACTTTCAACAAGACTGCGCTACGTGCCACACAAGCAACGAAACAATTGATCTCTTGCGAAAAAAGTTTCTGGAACGTGTTATGTCTCGAAGAGGTGATTGCAATTGGCCACCGAGATCTTGTGCTTTAACACCTTGCGACTTCTTCCTTTGGGGCCACGTGAGAGAGAAGGTCTACGCCAATACCCCAGCGTCGATTCAAGATCTCAAAGATGGAATTCGTGAGGCATAGGGCAGCCACTTTGCGATTTGGTTATGGAAAATTTCATTGAAAGGATATGGTCTTGTAAGCGTTATTATTAACAACATAGAATCTTCTTTATGATGAAGAATGGCATTTTTCCTTGAACATAAAAATAACACCTCTCATTGGAAAAACCATTCTTACCTCAATTTTATAGCTGGAACTCTGATGCCTTCGTAAGTCCTAGAGATTTAAAATTTTCAAGGGCGTTCTGGTTCCTAAATGTCGCGTTTAAGTTTTTAGAACAGCAAAATCGTACATGATGCTCCATTAAATTTGGCCATCCATAATATTGAAGAGAAAAATCCTTATTTTGTCCCAATAAAATATCCAATTCGAGTGAAATTCATTTTGAAGATGAAGATTCTTATACCGAACTTTCATGCAGAATTTCAGGGGGATCGCATAATCAGCACAATAGACTTTCATTTTTTCTAAAATTTTCATTTTCGGATCATTCAGAATTTGTCAATTCGATCGAGCTGAGAATTTGCAGTAAAATGTTCAAAATCATTTCAAAGCAGTACGAAAAATTTGTAGGAGTTCCGTTGAAACAACCATAAAAAAGTCTATCTTAATATCGAGAAAAACATTCCTATTGAAATGAAATTGGGTTTGGGGAAGTAAATTGGCAAAGTGATTTATCATGCAAATTTTCAAAAGGTTTGTGATATCAGAACCATAGAATGTTGATATTTTTGTTTATCGATTTTTCACATGCATCAATGTTTCACCATTTTACGGAATATAATTTCAATCTTGTTGAGATGTTGCATTCATATATTTACTATCAATCTCAAGTGCTATTAATATTTTGAGGACATTTCTCCACCAGTAAACGAGAGCTTCAAAGCACCTGCTCAAGGTTTTTATCGAACTTTTAATATAGACTTTCTTTATCGAAATGACCACACTAGTTGAAGACGAAATAAAATTAGTCCTAAGACCAAAAAGTCCCATCTGCCAACTCAATTCCTACGAATTCTCATCAAGACGATTGGAAATCTATCAGAGACGAAAAATTCATTACCTCATCTAATGGATTCTCAAGTTCCAATCACATTAGAAACCCGAATTCTTCTTCCGAATCGTTCTGGAACGTAATAGACGTCACCTCGATAGCCATCATTCCAGACCATCGAATTGCACACCATCAAGTAGCCCTGCTATCGCGTGACCATCGAATCGAATGTCACATCGGATATCGAACCGTTCGGGCAGGCATCAGATGAATAAATGACACAGCTTGTGTAATTACCTAACGGACGTAGAAAAATATGGCAGGATATTACTAACTAGATAGGTTGCAGATCTATCTGCGAAGTGAATAACCTCATTTGAATTATATCGTCAATCCGATGTACAGTGTGCTTCTTAAAATTTGGTCATAAATTCCTAGTCATTTTGAAATTATTGACAAAAATTGACTAACAGATTAAGAAAATCTTGAGAAATCTTGAGTTTATGACCTACCGTGAACAAGACTCAATTAAATGATGGATAGAATATATTCAGATACGAATGATTACATTCCCGAAATAAACAAAGTGTACAAAAAACTCTTTCGATATTGTTTACAGTAGAAATTGGTTTTGATAACGGTAACCATAGAGATAGCATAGTATAGATTTGCCATCATTGAAATGAACGTGGTATCAGATACGCCATTTTACTACCACCTAACGTCAAATTTGACAATCGTTGAATTTTCTGGAGAAATTAAGATTCTTGCGTCTGTTTCTAGTCAAATTATGGTTTTTTCTGCTTAATAATATGCAGTAAAATGGTATTGTGCACTGTAAGGCTTTCTTCAAGCAGAGAAGAGACATATAAGAAGAAAATTAGAGGAAAAACATATCACATGTAGGGATAGGTACTTAACAGATCCGCATTCGAAATTTTTGATAGTTTGTCTTGATAATCTGATATCTTTTTATATGTGTATATTATCGCCTAAAGAAAAATTGTTTATTTGACATTCAATTGACCTTATTTGAACAGGATTCCTAAAGACCCAACACGTCGTATTTTTGGGTGAAATTCGTAAACAGAAAAAACTGGCAACTTAATTCAACCCTGAACTTTCGGCCATATTGGTCCCCGACTTACCCTTGCCCAGTGGTACTATTTTTCCTTACTCAATTGTATTTCATAGCGTCTCTTCTCTATTATATCTCGATGACGTTAACTGATGTCATAGAATATGCAGGGTGTTTCAGAATAAGATTCGTCAATTCTTGATCTAAATCCTCTGATGATAGTATCATATAAATTTCCTATGGAAAATGAGTCTCTGACACATTGCTTCTGAGTGTTGAAATTTAAAAAAAACATTGGTTTTCCGAAAATATTTTCAATACTGACGACGATTTTTCTTATGTTTTGTTAATTTTGAGTACGCATTGAAACACGTGTTTTTTTCAATTCGAAATTTTGGTGGAAAAAATGGCACTCCAATGTCTTTTTTCAAATTTAAAATTATTTTCGTAAGCACCACATAATTCACAGGGAGAATGGTATCTTGAGTGTTTCATCTATGACGAATACATTCTGAGATAAATCCGAAAAAGTTACGAAATTCTTTGATAACTTCCAAAATCGTCTAGACACAGATTAAAGCAGCTTAGTCTCATCTGTACGGATTGAAACAATTAGTGACTTTTTGATTGGACCTTCCTTCCTACCCAGTAGGTTAGATGAAGAGTCATATCGCCGCTTTTCGGGTAATTATAATCCATATATTTACAGAATATCGGTTCCCTTAATTAGTTTCCCTAATCTTGTAAGGATTATTCTCGTCATTCTCGCCCAAAGAAATCAAAATGAAGGAATGGAGCTGCCTAAATCTGTGTCTAGACGATTTTGGAACATGGGCCTATAATACTAACTGGACGTCGAACTTCCTTACTGTCACGTAGAAAAAAAGTGAGGCAAATGGCCGCCATTTGCAGTTTGGGTTGAACCACAAATATTTCGATGTTTTATGCCATCCGTGCTCGAATCCATAGATTTATAATAGGTTCATGCTCGAACTTTGATTGAAACATAGACGTTCCTTCGAAAGAAGTGATGGAAAAACGAACTCTTTATATTAGTGTTCTGTGAACTCTGACATTTCGGTCTATTAAAATTATAAATATTTTCGATTCTTGTGATTAGTTATTAACAATATTGGTAATCCTATCATTTTAATTCGTTAAAATAAAATAAATGAAGGAATATTGGTAAATCTAATATTTCAATTCATAGAAAAATTGACAACTCTCAAATTCACCCCAAACTGCAAATGGCCGCCTTTTGCCTCAAAATTTTTGACAGGTTCGACAACTAGTTAGTATTATAATCTATGTTTTGGAAGTGATCAAAGTATTTTTGAAGTTTCTCAAATGAAATAACATTATATTTTCACCAAAGATTATATAGTATAAAGATCGGAAACGACACGACTACAGTGTATGAGCGCCATCTCTGGGTCAAATGTGAACTAATGTCACTATAGAAGGTTAAAATTCTGGTTCTATGATTATAAGTTTGGAAATCAATATACATGGGAAATGTCATTGATATAAAAAAGTGCCAATCAATTCGTTTGCACAAATATTATTTCACTTCGAACGGCTTTTGCCGTTAGTGTCGTCTCGAAAAAAGTGTAAAAAAGATGAGTTTGTACCCTTCAGTAATGAAGATTACGACGAGATAGTGAAACTGGATGATCAACTGGTGTTTTATGGATGTATGCAGGTAAAGCTATATCTTGGCTTGATCAACGTCAAACATCTGTTGCTATTTCCACGATAGAGGCAGCAGAAATAGTGACTGATAGTGAAGCTGCACGGAAATGAAATGGTTAAAGTGACTATTCAGAAAAGTTTTCCGTCAATTCAAACAGTGATGGTGGACAACGAAGCTGCAATTGACCTGAGCCAGAAACTGCAATTCCACAGACGCACTAAGTATATTCATATTCAATCCATGTATAAATCTTACAATAATACCCTAATATTTCTGTGATATCCTCTGTAAATGCATAATAAGAATATTACACATGAAATACTGAATTTTATTGAAAATTATGGATTTAAAATATAAAAATGAAACATCCTGAAGGAATACGAATTTCGCATCAATTCTTATTACAGTTTTCTTTATATGATTTCTAGTCCAAATTACAGATTTTATATAAAAATTGATCTTCAGTGCATCTCTGGGTCAAATGTGAACTAAAAAATGTAGTCAGTCGTTTTTTAGTACTACGAATGTAGGGCCGTTTCCTATCTTTCTACTCTATAATCTATGATTTTCACCTTGGAATGAATTCGTCGCAGGTTTAAAACCTCTAGATACCATTATCCCTGTAAATTATGTGCTGGTTACAAAAATAATTCAAATTGGAAAAAAATCGATATCAGAGACCAATTTTTTCTTAAATTTCAACACCCCGTGTCTCAGAAACAATGCGCCAGAGACTAATAGTCCACAGGAACTTTATGTCAAATAAACATGACGATCAAGATCCCGAACTTACGGAACCTTATTCTGAAGCACCTTTTGAAATTATTCCTTCTTCTTTTTTTGTATGTACTATTACGAAAAGAAATACGATTTGCCAAGTGTTTCCGAATTTACCCTATGCCATATCATGTTTTTCGAGCTTACGCATATTATTGCACGGAAAATACTACTCCTCTTTTCTCAATGTATTTAGGAGACACTTTATTGATGAGTCTCTGAAATGATACATAGATACACACATCACAATGTCGACAAGAAATATCAAAGCATAAGTTTCCTCTAGAAGGTGACCTTTCAAATAGTTTTCATGATGTACAATTATGAATTCTGCGGTGTGATATACACCATTATTATTTGAATTGTGGTCGTTATGGCTGGGTCTACCCTCTGGGAACTGCGACCATATAGGTACCTACTCGTATTATGTTCTCGACATACACCATAATCTAGTAAAATTATAAAGTTCTTCATCTGATTACAATTATGCTTTTTATCTTTTTAAGTAGAGCATGAACCTTCGATAGGAGCTGATATTCCACGTAAATATAGAAGCAAGCTTAGCTACTTATATTCTTGCACGGAAAATTTGCAATATCGTTATCCGCTGCGTGGAATTGACATCTACCTATTTCCCGTGAAAGCTCAGATATAAATAACTCATCCAACGTAACCCTATACTCCTTCTTCCTTATGTATCGATAAGTCATCCATTATATCGAGTGTTATATCAACAGGAAACATCTCGCTTCGAAGCTTGCCATTCCGTCGAATAGGAAGCGTATACGCGTTGCAATAATTCATTCCGAGCATTTATGTTAATTTTCCAGTAGGTGCATAAACTATCGGTCGTAAAACGATAACTCCGTCCGCTGATTTTTTTAAAGTGCGGCCACGTGTTTGCTGTAACGCTGGTCTAGGCGGTGTTGCCAGATAAGGGATATGGCTGGACGTTCAGAAAAATGGAGATAAGCAAGCACTGACAGGGAACTTGTGGGTTATGTACGCCCTTTTATGTTTAGCAAGAGCTCAGTTTCATTTTTGTAACATGTTCATTATTTAAAATATTCCGGAATTGGAAAACGGTTCGTATAAACAAAAAAACATAAACATTTTGTTGATTGTAACCAAAGCTGCGTATCTCTCGGATCAAACTGCCGGGGATCTGTACTGCCCTAGGATAGCCGTAACACCTGAAGCAGCTAGCAAGAGGCAATAAACCTAGCTTTCTATTTGCCTGAATAATTTCCGAAATCACTTCAATTGGAAGAGAAGTGATTTGACAGATAGAACATGACTGTTTCGGATGACAATCAACGAAACGAAAAAGTTTGAAATCAGAGTATAGAACCAGAACATAGATTAACTAAACGGAGAATAGATGAGAGTAGAACAAGCTTCCACGCCATCTGTTATTGTAGAACATTACTAATTCGTGAAAAAAGCTAAATTGAAAAAGGAAACTGTATCGTAAAGCTGCCGCAAAAAGAATTCTGTAGTGCACATTTTGAATAGGTAGGTACTCCCATAAACAAGAGGCAAAAAGTTTTTTGAAATTCAATTTGCAAAAGGAAATCAGAAATGGATTCGTGCAAGTTATCGATGATTGAGGAAATTTATTTTCATGAAAATAATACCTGCAACGAACTTTCATCTAGGTATCACCAATTGAAAATACAGATTTATTTCATAAATATCTAATCAATAAACTAATAATTGCATTGAAAACATTTTCAAAAACTAACAATAATGAATTCAATAATACAAAATATGAGTATTTACCTACTAAACTTATTCAATACATGAAAAACTTTTTTGAAAACTATCTTAATTCTTATAGGTGACAGAATATATATAATATATATTTTATAATTACCTTCTTGCATCTCGATTTTCACATCCAATAACACAGCACGTCTTCAGTCTTGCAGGCATATCGAAATTTATTATATTTCAAAAAGAACGTGTCAAACACACATTGTGTCAGTTGACAATTCAAAGGTTTTTTGATAATAATCATTTTACATACTTACTATTTTCTCGATAGGATTTCTATGATTGCAACGACATCTAACTATCAAACTGAAAATAATTTGTTCGTGTATTAGTCTCCTACTCCGACAGGTGGCGCGGTATATACGAGTGGCTCATCTAATTTTTCAGTTTGTCTATGAACCAGAATATCGACGATAGTACGGAAGTAAATTCTAAAAGTAGATTCATTACTAGCAATGAAAACTAAGCATAATATTTCACTTTCTGTTATGTTTAGGAGTAAATTGTTAACAGATAGGACTTGCAGGATCTCTGGATCAAAAGCAGATACAGCAACATGTGGTATCGAAATGTCAAGAACAGGCTGACATAAGAACAATTCATATCAGTCCTGGATATTCGTAACATTCAGAAAAGCCACTCCTTGAAAATGTTAGCGGTTTTTGACACTTCTCAGGAAACAATTATTGATGAATTTGATCGAATCTTATGTCAAACTTTTTATTGGATCTAACTTTTGCAGCCCAGAATGTTGAGAGATCAACAGACGGTTGACTGATAAGATTCTCGATTCTCGGTTATTGACGTAGAAAGCTGCTTCCTTCAATCTTCTACGTTTTAGTTTTTTCTTTTGACATCATGCAAGCTTCACCCCATAAAATCCCTATAGTGTCAATTTAAAGCATGTTCAAAAAAAATTTCTATTTATGAGTAGGTATCTGTCTGTTGAACCTTTGAAGGACCTTTACTTTCTCCAATATTGACTTTTCCACACACACGAGGAATTTCATATAGGTGTGCAATTTTTGATAAGTTGTTTTTCATCATCAGTTTCTTCATTAGTTATGTTAGCCCTGAAAGTATCTTGAGTCTTGAATGTTCTTTCCACATTATACTCATTTCCAATTCTTCTAATCTCTTCAGATAACCCTTCAAAATTTATGGTGAATCAAATCTTAGTTACAGTGCCACTTTTGAACTACCTACTTATCGATAAACCTAACCTTCAATCGTAAGATTTGATCATGGAACTTAATGTATTATGAGTAAATGGTTCTGATTTGGATTTGAAAATTCATTTTTCTGAATGTAGTTTGCGTTTGATCCTTCCATCGAATAAATTGAAAACAGGAAAGAAAAAATTTCCTGGTTAAAATTGCTGTAGAGGATTAATTAAGTTCATAGTACCTTAAATCTTCAATCTGAACATGTTAACAAAATGGGCATTCGGCATTTCATCAATCTGAACATTATCTGGGCATTTGTCATTTCAATAATTGGATTCATTCGATCACGCAACCTCTTCCTTTCAATGTTTTACCTGTTATGATTTTCTTCCAATAACAATCTACTGAAAAAAGTCATATTATTTTTATTCATCATGAATTTGTTATATAAAAACGTTGGTGTTCGTTCTAAAATGAAAAAATCATTCAACGTAACCTCACAATATGTCATTCGATAATAATACTTCCGATCACCCGTCAAGCACTCGTAAATATTTAACGATTGCTATAAGCTACAGATCCCTTTAAGATGTCCAGAATTGCAATTTTCCTGTAAGCTTATGAAATTGAAAAGTACCAGTTTGGCTTACAGATGAAAGCAAAATACCACCATAAAACAGACAAACAAAATAAACAAACACATATGAATAATGTGCAAAACTTCTGATATCTCAGAATTCCTAAAATTGGTTTCACCTATTCTGATTGTTCTATTCGTTCATTTGCTTTCATCAAAAACTTAAGTGAAAATTAGTTTTTTTGTCCAACTCGGCAACGCTGGGCGTAACCCAGCAAGGTGAACTGGTCGCGGTGTACCCGCCGAAGCGTCCTTCGAGACGACCCGATGTGAATCCGCTTGAGCCTCCGTGTTCACCTCTGAATAGGCCCGATCCGATAAGAACAGATGCACTATTGCTCTCATTCGTTTATGGACCTCATTTGCATATTACGGATTGAATTATGCAGGGATTTTCTGATGATATCCGCGAATTCGTAATATGTCCGAGGGCATATTGATGGGTCTCTGAAATAATACACCTATGCGCCTATTATATTATATTCTGTTCAAAATTTCATTTGACCAGATTTCTTTTGAATTTTTATCCTCAAAGACTCACCGGCAAAATAATCGATCCACTCAAAAAATCCATGACGTTTGTTCGTTCATAAATATGCTATTTCAAGTTCGATTGGATCGGATTTTTTTTCAATTGTAGGTATGTTCATCCTTAATCAATCAGCAGTTTTGAATTTCAGGAAAACTTGGCGTACGTCAATTTATACAGGGTGAAACAAAATATCTTCATGTTGAAATGAGAAATCACGCAGAGGAACAACTGAACAACTGTTTCTGAAGTTAGGGTGAAAAATAGATTTTGTTTCACCCTGTATAGAATGAGGTTCGCCGAGTTTTCGTGAAATTTAAAACTGGTGATTGATTAAAGATGAATATACTTACAATTGAAAAAAAAATTATTCGAATCAGACTTGAAATAACATATTTATGAATTAACAAAATTCATCGACTTTTTGAGTGGATCGATTATTTTGCTGGTGAATGTATTACTATATCAAGAAGAAAAGCCTACTTGCCAGGATTATATATATATATATAAACGCAAAAGTCGGATGAAGATTCACAAAACGGCAAGGCCAGCTTTGTACACTGCAATCCAAAAAACATTTCAAGATGAGTTTCTGCTTGGAGTTGAATTATGCGTTAATGGGCCGATGGATTTCTATTGAAATATTACTTGTGCTACTTCCAACACTTTTGGTCCTTCTGTTCAACGTTTTATGCAGCATTCGCTAGCCATAGTCAGGAAAAAATACTTCAGACTTTCACAAAATCAGCTTTTGTTACTCTTTGAAAATGTTTTTAATTTCTCACAGTTCTCAAGAAATAATCATCGATGACTTTCAATTTTTTTTCAACATAACATATTAATTCTTCATGTTGAATGAGAAGTTTTGAGAGCAATATAAAGAATAAGGGATTTTTGAAGAAAAAAGTAATTTTTTCGAGGACAACTCGAATACAGACTATTTATATATAAGTATGAATCTGCCCAGAAATGCATTATTTCTGGAATAAAAAACTCCTTGGCGTATTCGGGAAATCGAAGAATGCATAGAAAGAAACTGCTTGAAATACGCTGTATACTATTTGAAGAAATTGTAGCTAAAATATCCTACCAACAGTATCTTAACCACAGAAATTTCCTACAATACCAACTGGGTTTCTAGCCGTTGAAAGAATGTATCGTTATGGTGGGATCTTCTTTTATTGAATTTTGAATTGAATTTTTAATGCTTCACCTTGGCTTGAATTAATTAGAGACTCTTTCAGGGCAACTTCAAAATTTAATAATTTGAATTTATTTGATGAATGTTATTAGAAATGAAATGAAGAATTTTCGCATGAAAAAGAATAATTGATTCAGTGTAAGTACACAAACTCTATGCTACGCTCTCTAAGCTGAATATTCCAATCCCCCTAACCTAAACTTGAACTGATAAACAACAATCTGAATCTACTGCTAAAACTACTTGCCACGGTTACTGTCCTTCACAATTTCAACTGGAAATCTTGTTGTTTCAATATTATGATCCACTTCTGAATAATTCAAGGAAGGGACCAAACCGATTTTCCTTGATCTTCTTCCTCTTCTTTCAATTCAATATGACCGCTTCTTCTTTTGATTATTGATGAAGTTATTGAATTATATATTTCGTGATTTGAATTTGATTTTTGATTATATTTTAGGGGTACTTTACAAATTCCCGCTTCTTTAATTAATTTTTTTCTACTCTCCAAGGTAACAATGAATTTTTCTCCATTGTTTCATTGATTTTTATAATATCTTATGCTCCATGGATTATTGATTAAGAAGGAGGAGATCAATTTCTAGCTGACAAATTGGTAAATTTTGTTGGTCTCTCCTCTTCAGCATAAATCTGTCTAGAAATGCATTATTTCTGGAATACAAAATCCTTGATTTATTCAGGAAGTCGGAAAATGCAGACAGAAACTGCTTGAAACACGCTGTATATACTATTTGAAGGAATTGTAGCAAAAATATCCTCCCAACTGTATCTTGAGAGAATGTATCCACTTATCCATTACCCGCCGAGCTTCATGTAAACGGTGATATCATTTTACTAGCAAAAAATCCTCATTCCGCATTCATCAGTAAGGCGCCAGCACGGTCAGAACATTCTAAGTCACAACCTGTTAAAGATACGTCTAGCGCAAAAGGTTGATGGACCTCTAAATCAACTCGGAATATAACCTTGTATTGCATAATATTTTACTTCTAAATCATTCCAGGCCTTTGTGCTATTCGGACCACGCGAAATCCAACGGAATATGTTAACCTTCTCTCGCTTCGAAGCTGTTTATCCTTATTCGATACGTAGCGATATTGTATCTAGCAATTTAGTACTTCTTTCTACAGATTATGCTATGAGCTGATATTTATGTAGAATTTTTTAACTTTAACAGCCCCAAACACATCTAACTGAAAAAGCATATGAGTTAAGATTTCATTCGATTTTTGTTTTTCGTAAATATTCGAATTATGAATCCGATAGGGTTAAAATATCATTAGAAATCAGAAACTGCCGATTTGTAAAAAAAATTTGTTCTTTTCCGTTGTGTATTTATATTCTGTGTCAAATGAAAAGATTTCACGGCAAATATTAAAAATAAAGGATCTTTACAGAAAACGTAGAAACAGCAAGGTTGGAGTTGATTTTTCAGGAAATCATGCATGATAAATAGTAATATACAGGGTGTCCCGTAAATACCACGCGAAAGTGATACTGGAGATAGATTGACATTAGGTCTTTCAGATAGCATCAACATGACCTCAGAAAAGTCCGCTGGTTTTCGAGATATAACCACTTTTGTGTTTTTTTGAAAATCTCCAATTTTCGGTCTTCAAACTCATGTTTTTTTTTACCTAGGCTACCCTGAATAGTTGCTTTAAAACAATGAAGTAATAACTTCACCGAGAACTAGAACAAAATCCTTTAAAAAAATGTCTAACTTGTTGTATTTTATGACGAAGTTAAAACGTTAACTTAAGTTTGACTGACTGATGTGAAAAAAAATCAGACCTAATTGACAAATAATCGTAAAAACTGGTCCATTTCCAGCACTTTTCAAAATGATACAACACTAAACCAATTTTTATGTCAAAACCCTTAGAAATTATAATTTTGTCGCGAGAGATGTGTTTTATGCCGAATAATTAAAAATTAGGAAAAATGCAAAGATCAACCTGTTGCCAAATTACATGTTGCAGGTTGCTTGATATTCTTTCCTCGCTAACCGTTCAAACAACCATTATTTTTGCTCTTCTTTCTCTTTTATCTCCTTTCTTCTCTTCCATTTTTTGTTTGCAAAAGTGGTGATATCTCGAAAACCAGCGGACTTTTACTGAGGTCATGTTGATGCTTCTGATAGACCTAATGCCAATCTATCTTCAGTGTCACTTTCGCGTGTATTAAACGGGACACCCTGTATTATAATTACAAATCCGACAGAAATGTCACCCAAGGTCCCTGATGTATGTTTTTGTGGTAATCAATTTTTCCAACCAATCTATGTATAAAATACTTTATCGAGACGATATCCCCACATCAATTTTATGAATCTCTCAGATATAACCCTGAGAGAAGATGAAATGAGAAAAACGAATCTAGGACACAAATTCGTACCAAAGCCTAAACAATGGATGTTAAAAAAATACAATTGACCTGGAAGTTCAAATAAGAAACAACCCAGAATATCAAATGATAGCAAGCTGATGCTCTGACAGGTGGCAGAGGACTTATTTCATATAAAATGAAGGAAGCAGATCTCATGTCAATAGCCGAAATCCTCTTCAGTCAACCTTCTGTTGACCTGCAACCTGCATCATAATATGATTCTATGAAAAGAAAAATCTGCGCAAAGCTGTGCACAGCATGCTGAAATAATGAAAAAAAAATTCGTCGATCTCGAAATAAAAGGTGATTTTAATGTGCACGAAATTGATCATTAGTGACCCATTTCAATGCTCAATTTCTGCTATTTCAATATGCATCCTCATGTTAACCGTTCTCAAAGTATTCAGAAGCACTACGAGAAATGTGAAAACTCTACTGGAACATAGATACACAGAAATTTTATTATGTCAAATGTAAGTCTCGTGCAAAATGAGAATGTATTTCAATCAAGCTGTCACACTCAATTCACACGACATCATCGAAAAAATTTTGTAATCAACTCGGTTATCAATCGAGCGACCATCTCTGTCTTTAATACCTACTGGATTGAATAACTATCAATAAGATGCAAACTGAAAAAATACACAATTCCAAAGATTTTACAAGTTTGTCTGTAGGAGTCTGATATAGTCACCGAAAAGTTACATTATCTTTTCCATTTATTTCCTTTCTGAGTTTCACTGGTAGGTAACAATTTTTTCAAAACCAATTTGCTCCTGGCAATTAGTGCAAAGATTAATGCGGCAGCATTTCATCTTAATTGAAATATCAAAGTAAAAACCTAAAAAACTTTTCTGGAAATGCGGAATCCTCCCAGATTATATTCAATCGTTATCTAAAATAACTTGTCAACAAGAGATCTCAATTGCTGCTGTATTAATGACAACATTGCGTAACTTTTCTGATTGAAAAATGAGGAATATCAAAATATAAGATTCTATATAAATCAGCTTCAGCAGTTAAAGCACTACCAGAATTAGGACCTGAGGCATGAGGCTCTTGGTATATCGATTGAAATATATTCTGGGAGGATTCTGCATTTCTTAGGAACTTTATAGGTTTTCACTCCCAGTCTCTGAAACATAAATAATTAAAAAATGTTTGATTAAGGTGAAGTGCTCCTGCGAAAATCTTTGCACTTATTTGTCAGGAGCAAATTGGTCTTGAAGAAAATTGTTGCCTAACAGTAAAACTGAAAAATGAACAAATTAAAAGGATATTGTAACGTTTCGGTGGCTATATCAGACACCTTCTTCGGACAAACTCTAAAATTCTTCAGAATTGTGTGTTTTCTCATTTGTAATCTGATTGACATTGATAGGTCAATCTATAGAGATGTTGATTTATTTGATTTTGAAATTTCCTGATGTCACTTCCTTCCTCAATAAATCAATCCAAATACGATCTATTCCAACAGAACAATTTGCCAAATTATTTACTTCATCCAACAGAATACATGTAGATTCCTTAATTTCCTTTTATAATTATCAGGTTCCGTCATGAGGATTTGTGTGGTTCCAGTTCATCATATGATCTCCGCTATTTGAACATATATGATCAGCAATTTGTGATCTTGTGATGTCTCTATTCCTGATGTTATTCTTATGTTCCCGTTTCTTATTTCTAAAGGTCTTGATGTCTCCCCTGTATAAGATTTTCCACATATACAGGGAATATTGTAAACACAATTTTTGATTTTTGTGTCTCATTCATTGGTTTTGTTCTAGTTAGAATGGATCTCAAATCATTTTGTGCTTTGAAAACAGTTCTTATGTTGAATTTGGAACCATTCTTCTTATTTTCTCTGATAGGCCAGGAATATAAGGAATGAGTTCAACAAATTGGTTGTTCTTGATGGTTTTCTGTTTGTACCCGATCATCATTAGAATTTCGATTAGATATTTTTCGTTCTAAATTGAAATTGTTCTTTCTATAAAATTTGGTGGGTATTGATATCTAGTAGGATTGGATCTCCCTGTCAAATTTGGCTAAATATACGTTACATTTTTGAAACCATTAACAGGAAGGAAGTGACATCAGGGAAATTTCAAAATCAAATAAATCAACATATTCTAGATTGACAACTATCAATGTCAATCAGATTACAAATGAGAAAACACACAATTCTGAAGAATTTTAGAGTTTGTCCGAAGAAGGTTTCTGATATAGCCACCGAAACGTTACAATATCCTTTTAATTGTTTCATTTTTCATTTACTGTTTTAGGCAACAATTTTTTCAGACCAATTTGCTCCTGACAAATAAGTGCAAAGATTTTCGCAGGAGCACTTCTCACCTTAATCAAACATTTTTTAATTATTTATGTTTCAGAGACTGGGAGTTGAAAACCTATAAAGTTCCTAAGAAAAGGCTCTTGGTATAATAACACATAAGTTTTTCTAGTAGATATGAGGTTTTGACTGAACCGATTCTTAGAAATCAGACAATTACAATTAAACTCTTCTGGTGTTACTAATATTCAAGTAAATATAATATATGTTAATGAATGAATAAAAAAATCAAAAAAATAGAATGTGTCCAAATTGTCAAAACCTCACATTTTCCTGATTCCTATAAAACCTCCAACATTGAACGCTCCTTCTACCAGGAAATGATCTTTGAAGGAGACACTGAGCAAAACATACATACATTTGTTATCATTGAAAAATATAACTTTCCACCATACTCTCGCTTTGAAAACCTGAAAATCATCCATTGGTCAGAGTTCAATACCTAAATTACACGACTGTCCGTCTGTACCAGGCAGACACTCCATGGTAATTGCCTTTAGAATGGTCGTCAATCTCTTGATGCCGCTCGCCGCTCCAACACTAACGTCCACCACGTGTTGCTAGGCGAGAGTGACTGGAGATTGTTATTGTCTACGTCTAGTTCATCTAGTCAGCCTTGCAGTCTAGTTTCGATCTACGAGTGGGTTGCATATTTTACAGTACAATGCCATCGCATCTCCACAGAATCATCAGCGATTTCTTTAAGACCGTCATGGACTCGGGGTTTGACCAATAATAATGTATACTCAATAATTTCTATAGGCAACTCAAGCTAAGCGATACGTCTGTGGTGAAGATTTGAGTAACCTTCAATATTGACATGATTCTTCATTTGCATGTGTTGTAATGATTTATGTGAATATTTAACATTATAATAATTTTTTTAGTATATTTCATTCGAATCGCTATTGTTCAGTCCTCAGCGTTCTTCCTGAGGAAAAAAGAATTCCAAATATATACATTTTCAGGCTTTTCCTCAAGCTAGGTATAAATTTCGTGTTGGGTAGAAGGGAAATCGAGGAGTAAAGTGACAAAGTGTTGATGGATCGACGAAAAGCCTGGCAACTGAATCTTAAGATCGGTAACCAGTCACAGGAAATAAGAAAGTTTGAATAAATTTGAAGATATTGAAACAATTTTTTAAGACAATACTAGCCAACGTTCGACAATTTTGGTACACGTCATTTTCACTAGATTGCTTCATGCAATTACAGAAAACTACATACTTCAGCTCATATTTAATATTACCAACTTATCAGTCAGAATTTGGGACAGAAAAATCATGACAACAAAAAGCTGACCTTGTCTTTGAACTCATATTTGACTACCTATCGAAAATTTTCGGAAAACATGGTTATTGAAGATGAAGATGTTAGCAATTAATTCCCATAGACCCAGAGAATGACCCAGAAGAATAATGTAGATGGATGTTGAAAGGACTATGGAAATATCAGTTGAAATATAATCTGATATGATTCTGCATTTCATCTTGATTAAAATTTTTTTAATTATTTCTGTTTCAGAGACTGGAAGTGAAAACCTAAAAGTTTCTAGAAATGACTATGGAAATGTTTATTTCCAGCTCTCCTGACGCTTTCAAAGAGTAAAGAACAAAGGGTGAAAATTCAATTTCACAGAGCGGCCATATGAGTAACAGGGCATGAAAATGTTCATGAACAAACATCATTGCACAACACAATTTTGATAAAATGGCATCAATACTTCTGGTAGACAACCAAATAGTTATCATTTCATTCCTCAATCCATCGTCCAAAAAGTGGTAAGCTATTTTTGTTAAATGGATTTTTCTTCAACAGTCAACTTTCCTTCTGAAACACTTCAAAACGACTAAAACTCGATAATCCTGGTTAGGATCTGTCTGGTAGGTATTGGAATTCTCAGTTGAATAATGTGAGGTCGAACAACGAAGAATAAGTCCTATTTTCCCACAATCTTGTTGAAATAGTTGAAAATTGCCGAGTAGTTTTGGGACTTCATGTAGTCCCATTTTCAAGTCCAAAATACTTGCTAAAAATTACTGAATGTCAAAAACTTCTAAAAAAATTCAACATTTCACATTCAGTAAGTTTTGAGCGTGTAACTTTGATTTGAGAATGGGACTACATAAAGTCCTGAAACTAGTCATCAATTTTTAACTATTTAAATAAAGATTGTGGGAAAATTGGACTTCCTCATCGTTGTTCAATATGGTGACTCCACATTTATCAATTTTTCAATTTCTTGAATAATGTGAGGTCTATTGTACTTCCTACAACCTAATTCTGATATCACCAAATGTTACATACACTCCAATATCCTCAGAGTAAGAATTAACATTGAGATGCCCCTACACGTGAATAGTGCTGCATGGTTATCAACCAAGCTCTAGAGTGAGATGGAAATATTTCACTGCCGCTCTAGGGTAAAGTTAACAATTGGTTAGATTTTCATTTCTTCAATTCTTGAATATAATGCAACATTTTCGTAATTAGCTATGATTACCGGAATAGCCTTAAGCAACAATAAACTGCCAATAAATCAATAGAATAATTCAGTTTATGAACGTCAAATCGAAATGAAATGTAAACACATTGCATCGAGAAACTAAAAACCAACAGGCGATGTTGCCAAACTGACAGAATGTTTGTAACAGAGGCAAGTATCAGAATACGGAAGTGATAGTTCAATTACCCCCATACGGAATAAACATACGGCACTAGTTCGCAACGCCGGAATGTTAGTCAAATAGATTCTACTTGGCTTGGCACTTTTTTTATATTTATATATTATTCAGTATTATGAACGTGAAGGGATTATACGTAAGAGTTAGCTGGAGAGCAAATTTGACAAGTTTGATGCGCATCAACTATGTTCAAGAGTTACTCAACAAACATTAGTCTTTTGACGAAGTGATTCAAAGTGAAAATGATTCAAAATGTATTGTGTCTTCAGAAGGCAATTTCGCAACTGTAAAGTAATTAATTTCGCATTCGTGAAAATCTCGGTTTTATTTGTAAGAGTTCTTCCAACCTGTAAGCATTTTGTGAAAAAAACTTCTCGACATCTATTATTATCCATTGAAAACATTTTCTTTTAGAGAGGAATTTAAACACGTAAGTTTTTTGCCATTGTTGTTATTCAGTGAAAATTGTTTTTTTTCTGTTGAGAACTGATTTCTGTTTTTACTGTGGGTAAGGAGTTCGACTCTTTTGAAATCTTAATTAAATTATTTCTTCCTGAAAATGAAATTAAAATATCAGAGGAATGATGTTTGTGACATACTTGATCATATATTTATCTTTCAGTTTTGACTTACTGTTCGGATTTTGATAGTTTTCAGTTATATCTATAAAATTGATACGTGCAATTAAAATCTGGAGAAAGAAATCATCCTTTTCTTCCATGAAGGTGAATTGGAATTATCCTGAATAGAAAAATTGAAACGGACATATTTCTCCTTATTACTTGGAAACAGAATCGAGTAGTCCAACTGATGCAAGAAAATATTGGATAACCCTGATTTTTTCACACTAAAGTACCGAAAAAAAGGAAGTGGATTTCAGTTAGGTTTAATGGGTGAACGATTTTTTGTGTAATTGAGGACTATTATTACATTACATATTCCAGTTTCAGTTAGAGATTGAGCATGCATACAGAATAATTAAATAAAAATTTCTCATAATATCAATTTAATCATTACTTCTTCGGTACTTCTGGAAGTCACATTCTGAACTCATTTCATATTGTTTTCTCAAGTAAAATCTATTTCCTTTACAAATACTTGAATCTGTTTTTGCCTGATATGACCTATGGTAAATGAACGCTTCAAAACAAACTGATATATCAAACTGACTATTTGTGCACATAAAAAGCGGGGTTAATATTGAATTTTACTCAGAATTGTCCACTAATTTGAATATTGTGAAAGCATCTTCCTACCTTATCTCAATGGTCTTCAAACCAAACCAAAAATATTGTATGTTAATCAATTTCTCCACTCTCCAACGGTTCTTTGAGGATTTGAAGCTCTGAAGACAGAAAATTCAAAGAAACTGCTTTCATGTCTTAAATTGTGCTATAATAGCACAATATAAAAAAGTTACATTTCATGATAATTTGGGGTTACTATCAAAGTGTCCATTTTCCTGAATCAGTAGGTACTAAGAGTCGGCACTTCAGTAAAGCATATGTTCAAGAAAATGTCGAAGACGATTGGCAAATAGTTTTTTCAAAACGTTGAGAAGACTAATTAGGCAGCAACTACATAATCGGTATTTTCAGATGAATACTTTCATTTTCTCTACAAAAGACACAAATAACGTGGTCCGTGACCAGCTTTACAGAAGAACCAGTAGGGTCCTCCAGACGGGTACTGGGTACTCCGAACCGGCCCTGAATACGAATAGCTACGGGTACGGGCGTGGTAGTACCTCGGTCGGTATCATCATCTCGCGTCTGGCAGAGATAGTCGGTACACCATACTATTATTGACTGTTAGTCTAGCGTCTGATCCATTATGTGTTTTTTTTTATTTTGACTATGGAGGTTAACGTCCCTAGACGGCGTAGACAGCCGACAAAAAACGCATGGTAGGATCTCAATGACACGGTACGAGTTTTTGACTCGGTACGCTAGTGCTGCTAGTCATTCTCTTGCGACTAATACACTGGAAGATTGTATGCTTCTTTTTGATGATATTGGAATTGTTATTATATTCAGACAGTGAGGACTGTGAGTTGTAAGAGAGCAAATGGATTGATTTCTCTTCGATAATTCGTGCTTTGAAGAGGTTAACTCTGAGTAGGTATCATACACCGCGCAAACAAATTAACGCACATTCTGAAAATCTCCATTTTAATGAAAGTTAACTCTACATTGACTTTATTTCTCTTCTTTCACATAAGATTCGGTGAAATCCTGAATTTTTCTTCCATTTAATTTGTTTTGTTTCGTTCAAAACCTTCCGAGAGAACATGAAAAAAAGGTATAAAGTCAATGTAGAGTTAACTTTCATTAAAATGGAGATTTTCAGAATGTGCGTTAATTTGTTTACGCGGTGTATGATACCTAACTCAGAGTTAACCGCTTTAAAGCACGAATTATCGAAGAGAAATAAATCCATTTGCTCTCTTACAACTCACAGTCCTCTCTGTCTAAATTTTCAAAATACTGGAATGCTGATAAGTGATTTGATACAGTTCGGCAACGACGGTTCATACTCATAATGAGTGATCTTAAAATTTTCTGATCTAATCCTTCCCTGAGTTGGATTCCTAAGTTATTACAAGTAGCTGAATGATTTTCTGAATTTCTCAGGCTTCTATTGAGGTTTTCCCAACCTGCTCAATCGGTTTGAGATCTGGTCTTCTTGCTGGCCATTCTATTTGAGAGACTTCAACCTCTTCAAGGTACTCCTGAACGATGCGCGCACGATGGGGTCTGGCATTATCGTCCATAAAAATGAAAATTTCACCAATGTATGGGGCAAATGGCACTACATGCTCTTCAAGAATGTTCCTTCTATATATTATTTATATCATATACCTATCAGCATTCATAGCTCCATCATCATAATCGATCCTCCCCCGAAACCAATAGTATTCAGGAAATTGCACTGAGCACATCTTTCATGTGGACGTCTGTATACAAGGGAACGTCAATCACAATGGAAGAGGCAGAATCTAGGCTCATCTGTGAAGAGAACTCTTTCCCAATCAGCCTCTTCCCAATGGATATGCTGTCTCGCAAAATCTAAACGCACCCTTCGATGGGCAGGGTAAGAGCTGGGCCTCACCTTCAGTTACAGAATAAATTTGAGATTTCCATAATGTGCGTTAATTTTTTTACGCAGTGTATTATTCAAATTTCTAATTATTGTTCAGAAACCCTGGAACTAATGAAATGATACGTTGAACACTTTTTTTGGAAACTTTGAAATGTCAAATAGATATAAGAAATGCCATTTGAGAGGTCCATCAGCATCAGGAAAGATATTAAGAAACATATGAATCGATTTCAAGCGGATAACCAAACAGAATTGGTTATTACCATTTCTGTTTGATAATAACCACTTCGTTCGAGAGGAAGTGGTTATGAAGTTTGGTAATTAATCCGTGACGTCAGGAATCAGCTGTTTCTGTCTCAAGTGTAACCGAAATATTTTGGTATTTACTCTACTCTGGACTCATTTCTCATTTGCGGTTTTAGGATTTTGACGTAAGAATGTTTCTTAGTTTTCTAGATTCAAGAAAAGTTGGTTCTTACTCATCCGTGATTTTGGATTTTATGTCAGTGTGTGAATTTGAACAAAGGTTTGATATTTGGGTACCATAATAAACGTTTTTTTCATTTTGATCATACTTATATCATCATTTATCTGTCTGTAATAAATTAAATAGGAATAATATTGTTTTTTCTTTCGATTTATTCTTTTGTTCTTCAGAGAATTAAGTAGGTATCAGAGTTAAACTCTTTATTCTTCCAGAGGAGACAAGCTTCGAAATATGTATGTTTTAGTTGAAAATAACATTCGGAAATATAATTAAAAATGAATTAATATCTATTAAATCTCTATTGATGGTAAAGATTAACTATGTTTAGTTTAATGAATGAAGGTAACCTCAAGATAACTCATCCATGAAAAATATAATATTAAATCAGTCATGAAAGGTATTTTAGTGTCAGGTCAAAGATCTTTTCGAGAATCGCTGTTTTAATCGGTAAAAATAATGAAAAAATTCTTTATCACTAGCAAGTACGAAACATAATAATTTCCATTCATATAAAGCAAAACTGTATTTCACGCAAAAACCTAATTTCGTTCAAACATGAATAAAAAACGGTTGTAATGGTTATAAATATTTAAGCTATTTTGAATTGACAGTGAATACAATTTGGCGAATGCGCCGGTATAAACCAACTCAAAAGATCACATTGACACTCTCATATGCCCTAATGAGTGAGGCGATTTATTCGAATTATTCCTCCACTTTCTCTTCATACAGGGTGTTCGCGAGTCGTTGGCCATAGGCTATAGGGAATGCAGGACCTTTCAGAAAAATTGGTTGTTTGGTATCCTAAGACCATTAGCTTAGGAAATACAGGGTGATTCATGAAAATTGGCCTAAACTTAAACGATAGCTATAACTCAAGGTCCGATTTCGATCAATTTTATGGGTTTGTTTACTCAGGGAGCTCTTTCGAACGGTCCATGAAATATCGATATTTCCATGGCAGTACACAGATAATCATGATTTTCTTTCAAGCCCCAAAATCTATATTTTTTACATTCCTCACCTAGATTTCATTATTGCCATGAAAAACAACATAATTTATTTTATCTGATGGCATGTCATAATGACAACGTTATGTCACTCAATTTTGATGACATAAGGAAGCTCATTATGGGACTAAGTACCATAATGAATTCATTATGGTACTAAGTACCATAATGAAATTCTATAGGGAAAACATGTCATTGTGACATGTACCATAATGAATTCATTATGGTACTAAGTACCATAATGAAATTCTATAAGGAAAACATGTCATTGTGACATGTCGAAAAAGCAGTTTTTAATTTTTCGAAAATTTATTGATATGAATGCCATCAGATAAAATTTTGTATGTAATACGAATCATAAACAATCATTATGGCACACACGCCGTGTTATCGGACTCGGCTACGCCTCGCCCGATAACATTCACGACTTGTACCATAATGATCGTCTTTATGATCCTTATTACATAAATAACTATTATCATATTCTATTTGACTTCACATAGCACACCTGTCACAAGAGAATAGGAACCGGACGAATTCATGCTTATGTAAGTTTTTCGAAATGCTGCCCTGTTTTTTGTGTGAAAGTATTTACCTTAGACAAAGGAAAGTCTTTTGTCTAAGGTATTTACTGTCTTTTTGACATTCCGAATTACGAATTTCGAGTTACGTTTCAGTCTTTACCCTTTTGAAACCCCAATTCACACTGGTTGTGGGTGGAATAGTGATTAAAAGTGTGCAAATCGAGCTATGAAATCTTTTTATATTACATATTGAATTGAGATATAAATTGGGAAACCTCTCTTGGAACAATGTGAATTGGTTTCATAGCACTATAAGTATCAAATATTAGGTGAAGAACAGTTTCCTTCATAGCTTTGTAACGAGTAGTAGGATGAAAACACCTCAAGTTAGAAGTTACATAGTTCTAAAAGTTTCAGTTCAGTTGACCATTAATTGTCTTATGTTCTCAATAATCCAATATCGCAAGTTAACACATAAGAATCAATTTTGTTTCCCTCGAACTAACAACTACAAGATATATGCGGTCAATTTCTCCCTTGAAAGTGTAAATTTCCATTTCACATATCGTGAAGCCTTGAACAAATCGCTTTTTCTCGGCCAATCGCGTTTGCTCGTACACGATCCTAGAATGCACACAAGTGACTTTATTTCTCCCTAGAGCGGTATTTTATCGTCGTCGCGTTCACAGAAAATTGAAAATGGAATTGAGAATGAAAATGAAAACATTTCGTTGAAAAAATTTCTACGATATCGCGTCAGAAATGAACGAGCGTGGAAGATTGAGCGAAAAACTCTCTGGAAAGTAATTCTATACGGTCATTGTTTCTTCACTTCGTTTCAGATGAAATCAGGACGTATACTCAAACGTAAGATTTGAAACTTTTTCTCGTAATTATCGAGGAAACATGAACTCTTTCAGTGTATCGAATACCTACTGGAAAATTCCTCCAAACAGACAACACGGCAAAAATGAGGGATAAGAAGAAAATGGCAGGAAAGGACCTAAAATAAAGTGAAATATTCTATGTGATATCTATATACACTGAGCAAAAAAATTAACGCACTTTCTGAAAATCTCAATTTTAATGAAACTCAACTCTACATTGACTTTATAACTTATTTTTTATGTTCTCTCGAAAAGGTTTTGAACAAAACAAGACACATTAAATGGAAGAAAAATTCAGGATTTCACCGAATCTTATGTGAAAGAAGAGAAATAAACAATTTTCAAAATACTGGAATGCTGATAATTGATTTAATACTTGGTATTTCCACCCCTTGCGTTAATTACAGCTCGGCAACGACGGTTCATACTCAAAATTAGTGATCTTAAAATGCTCTGATGTAATCCTTCTCAGATTTCTCTGAGTTGGATTCCTAAGTCATTAAGAGTAGCTGGAAGATTTTCTGAACTTCTCAGCCTTATATTGAGGTTGTCCCAAACCTGCTCAATCGGAATGAGATCAGGACTTCTTGCTGGCCATTCCATTCGAGAGACTTCAGCTTCTTCAAGGTACTCCTGAACGATGCGCGCACGATGGGGTCTGGCATTATAGTCCATAAAAATAAAATTTTCACCAAATTATGGGACAAATGCCAGTAAATGCTCTTCAAGGATGTTCCTTATATACCTATCAGCATTCATAGCTCTATTATCTACGACCACTAGGTCTGTGCGAGCAGTCGAAAAAATGTTAAACCCCATACCATAATCGATCCTCCCCCGAAACCAGTAGTATTCAGGAAATTGCACTTATATTAGCATATCTTTCATGTGGACGTCTGTATACAAGGAAACGTCGATCACAATGGTAGAGGCAGAATCTAGACTCATCTGTGAAGAGAACTCTTTCCCTATTAGCCTCTTCCTAATGGATATGCTCTTTCTGAAATTCTTGTGTACGTCCACCCTTCTTCTCGCAAAACTATCACAGGCACATTCCTCTTGGGTCAAATTGCGCTTTTCGCGTTGCATAGCGATCGAGTGTAGGAAATCAAACGAAAGAAAAACTATTGATCACTAGAATTGATTGAGAGCAACTAATTTCAGAATGGAGCCAATACATTCAAAATCTGATAATCTCATCTTTTTCCTGCTGTATTGAAGAAAAACGGTGAAAGTGGATAACATATGAATGCATAATTAGGATAAAAATAATTGTCATTGAGAACACCTTCAGTTGTAGAATAATTTTGAGATTTCCATAATGTGCGTTATTTTTTTGCGCAGTGTATTATGCATTGATATAATTCAGAATGGTGTAGATTTCTCTGATATAATACAATAGATTTTTTTCCGCCCTCCTTTTCCAGTTTCGGCCCAAGTGAATGAACGGTTAGGATGCAGTACTTTCTCACCTTGAATGAAGGCAGATTTTTTTGTAGTTTGGATTAGATTATTCGTGATGCAATAAACTTTGGTGATTTCATAGGCGTCTCTGTTTTCTGATTCCTTGCGTACATTGTGGTCAGATATTGTTGTTTTGAATCCTGAGATTCACGATGTCTTCTGTCTGACTCGTTTTTTTTCTGTTCATTAATATCTATCTAATAATTTTTTCCGATTTACTTTCATTGGTCATTCGATTCGATGACTTGAGGTGTTTTTTACATTATGACAGACGCCTCAATGCGCTCAAAATTTTGTGAACGGACTATATGTTATATTTCATAAATGAATGACAGATAAGGGTTTTTCAAAGAGAAAAAGAATTTCGTTAGTACATCGTACACAGTTTGTTTTATTCAATCTCAAAAAAGTCCTGTTTCCATAGAAAAACCCTTCATAAAACGACATTAATTGTGAAACCGACAGATTCTCCGTTCATGAAAATAAAACAGCAAAACTGGAACCTTCAAGGGCCGCCATTATTTCGTGACACTCGCTAGCAGCAGATTTAGGGAAGACGTATATTTCCCGCGAAACCTGGATGTTCCACAATCCGATTCCTATTTTCCGTCCCATTTTATTGGTCTCTGCGGTCTAACTGCCTGCGTCATTGCTGACCTCTCTTAGAACAGTGCAGCTATCGGTCGTAAAGTGCAGTTCATAAACCTCGATCGTGCTCTTCTCAAATCAACAAGAGATTCATTTGGGAGCGTTCTTCTAAGTGTTGACCGGATAACAGTCTGCGTTGTGATATCCTACGATTGGGACCAGAACGTGATCCATAAAATCCTCTAAATATCAACAGTTGGGACTTGGAAATGGTTCGAGGAATTGTCGTGAATAGATACTGAGTGGCTTCGTGAGCTCTGCAATGGAGCATGGTGGATCGACGATGGTGTTATCTTTGTCGGTTCTGCAAGTTAGGAAGACCACAGGAGCATATTTTGGGTTCATGTGAAGAGAGTGATTATCCCTTCAGTCTGAAAGTAAATGTTTACAAAGCTCATTAAACGAAATCACGGTCATTCTGATTACTCTTGTTGACTTTGTCCTAGAAAAAGAATCACCTTCTATTGAACCAAACGGTGAAGTTGGACAAACTGGAAGTTTCTCTTGTCAAACTTTCATTAAATTATCGGCAGTGAGAACCAAAATATGAGACAGTTGAAGCGTTAAAAAGCTCAGGGACGTTGTTTTATTGAGCCAAGTATGCTTTCCAAAAATATGAAATTCATTTCACAATGAGTTATATTCTGATCTGTTTCCTCCATTCTTACCTTTTTTTAGGAACAACAAAATTCAGTTTCAATTAACCGTAGTGTCAAAAGTTATGATAATGGCCCTGTGCTCATTTAGTTGTATCATGGTTTTCAGCGAACAAACAAAAGAGAGTGTTATTGCTACTTTTAGTCCAAAGTTGGTTCATTCGATCGTACTGTTCCCAAATCAATGAGAGATTCATTTGAGAGCGTTCTTCTAGTGTTGACTTCATAGCAGTCTGCGTTGTGATATCCTAAGATTGGGACTAGAACGTGATCCATAAAATCCTCTAAATATCAACAGTTGGGACTTGGAAATGGTTCGAGGAATTGTCGTGAATAGATACTGAGTGGCTTCGTGAGCTCTGCAATGGAGCATGGTGGATCGACGATGGTGTTATCTTTGTCGGTTCTGCAAGTTAGGAAGACCACAGGAGCATATTTTGGGTTCGTCTGAAGAGAGTGTTATACCTTCAGTCTGAAAAAAAAATGTTTACAAACCTCATTCAACGAAATCACAGTCGTTCTGATTACTCTTGTTGCCTTTGTCCTAGAAAAAGAATCACCATCTATTGAACCAAATGATGAAGTTGGACAAACTGGAAGTATCCCATGCCAAATTTTGATTGAACTCTCGTCAGTGAAAATCATAATATAACACAGTTGAAACGTGAAGGAGCTCCGAAACCTTGATTCATTAGGCTAAATATGCATTCAAAAAATTATTCATTTTACATTGAGCCATATGCTGATCTGTTTCCTTCACCCTCACCATTATGGAACAACAAAATTCAGCTTCAATAAACCGTAGTCTCAAAAGTTATGATAATGGCACTGTGCTCATTTAGTTGTATCATGGTTTTCAGCGAACTAACAAAAGAGAGTGTTCTTACTACTCTTAATCCATAGTTGGTTCATTCGATCGTGTTCTTCCCAAATCAACAAGAGATTCATTTGGGAGCGTTCTTCTAAGTGTTGACCGGATAACAGTCTGCGTTGTGATATCCGACGATTGGGACTAGAACGTGATCCATAAAATCCTCTAAATATCAACAGTTGGGACTTGGAAATGGTTCGAGAAATTGTCGTGAATAGATACTGAGTGGCTTCGTGAGCTCTGCAATGAAGCATGGTGGATCGACGATGGTGTTATCTTTGTGTGCTCTACAAGTTAGGGAGACCACAGGAGCATATTTTGGGTTCGTCTGAAGAGAGTGTTATACCTTCAGTCTGAAAAAAAAATGTTTACAAACCTCATTCAACGAAATCACAGTCGTTCTGATTACTCTTGTTGCCTTTGTCCTAGAAAAAGAATCACCATCTATTGAACCAAATGATGAAGTTGGACAAACTGGAAGTATCCCATGCCAAATTTTGATTGAACTCTCGTCAGTGAAAATCATAATATAACACAGTTGAAACGTGAAGGAGCTCCGAAACCTTGATTCATTAGGCTAAATATGCATTCAAAAAATTATTCATTTTACATTGAGCCATATGCTGATCTGTTTCCTTCACCCTCACCATTTTAGGAACAACAAAATTCAGCTTCAATAAACCGTAGTCTCAAAAGTTATGATAATGGCACTGTGCTCATTTAGTTGTATCATGGTTTTCAGCGAACTAACAAAAGAGAGTGTTCTTACTACTCTTAATCCATAGTTGGTTCATTCGATCGTGTTCTTCCCAAATCAGCAAGAGATTCATTTGGGAGCGTTCTTCTAAGTGTTGACCGGATAACAGTCTGCGTTGTGATATCCGACGATTGGGACTAGAACGTGATCCATAAAATCCTCTAAATGTCAACAGTTGGGACTTGGAAATGGTTCGAGGAATTGTCGTGAATAGATACTGAGTGGCTTCGTGAGCTCTGCAATGGAGCATGGTGGATCGACGATGGTGTTATCTTTGTCGGTTCTGCAAGTTAGGTAGACCACAGGAGCATATTTTGGGTTCATGTGAAGAGAGTGATTATCCCTACAGTCTGAAAGTAAATGTTTACAAAGCTCATCAAACGAAATCATGGTCCTTCTGATTACTCTTGTTGCCTTTGTCATAGGAAAAGAATCACCTTCTATTGAACCAAACGGTGAAGTTGGACAAACTGGAAGTTTCTCTTGTTAAACTTTCATTAAATTATCGGCAGTGAGAACCAAAATATGAGACAGTTGAAGCGTTAAAAAGCTCAGGGACGTTGTTTTATTGAGCCAAGTATGCTTTCCAAAAATATGAAATTCATTTCACAATGAGTTATATTCTGATCTGTTTCCTCCATTCTTACCTTTTTTTAGGAACAACAAAATTCAGTTTCAATTAACCGTAGTGTCAAAAGTTATGATAATGGCCCTGTGCTCATTTAGTTGTATCATGGTTTTCAGCGAACAAACAAAAAAGAGTGTTGTTGCTACTTTTAGTCCAAAGTTGGTTCATTCGATCGTACTGTTCCCAAATCAATGAGAGATTCATTTGAGAGCGTTCTTCTAGTGTTGACTTCATAGCAGTCTGCGTTGTGATATCCTAAGATTGGGACTAGAACGTGATCCATAAAATCCTCTAAATATCAACAGTTGGGACTTGGAAATGGTTCGAGGAATTGTCGTGAATAGATACTGAGTGGCTTCGTGAGCTCTGCAATGAGGCATGGTGGATCGACGATGGTGTTATCTTTGTGGGTTCTGCAAGTAAGGAAGACCACAGGAGCATATTTTGGGTTCATGTGAAGAGAGTGATTATCCCTTCAGTCTGAAAGTAAATGTTTACAAAGCTCATTAAACGAAATCACGGTCGTTCTGATTACTCTTGTTGACTTTGTCCTAGAAAAAGAATCACCTTCTATTGAACCAAACGGTGAAGTTGGACAAACTGGAAGTATCCCTTGCCAAATTTTGATTAAACTGTCGGCAGTGAAAACCATAATATAAGACAGTTGAAACGTGAAAAAGCTGGATACTGAGTGGCTACGTGAGCTCTGCAATGAAGCATGGTGGATCGACGATGGTGTTATCTTTGTGGGTTCTGCAAGTAAGGAAGACCACAGGAGCATATTTTGGGTTCATGTGAAGAGAGTGATTATCCCTTCAGTCTGAAAGTAAATGTTTACAAAGCTCATTAAACGAAATCACGGTCGTTCTGATTACTCTTGTTGCCTTTGTCCTAGAAAAAAAATCACCATCTATTGAACCAAACGGTGAAGTTGGACAAACTGGAAGTATCCCATGCCAAATTTTGATTGAACTCTCGTCAGTGAAAATCATAATATAACACAGTTGAAACGTGAAGGAGCTCCGAAACATTGATTCATTAGGCCAAATATGCATTCAAAAAATTATTCATTTTACATTGAGCCATATTCTGATCTGTTTCCTTCACCCTCACCATTTTAGGAACAACAAAATTCAGCTTCAATAAACCGTAGTCTCAAAAGTTATGATAATGGCACTGTGCTCATTTAGTTGTATCATGGTTTTCAGCGAACTAACAAAAGAGAGTGTTCTTACTACTCTTAATCCATAGTTGGTTCATTCGATCGTGTTCTTCCCAAATCAGCAAGAGATTCATTTGGGAGCGTTCTTCTAAGTGTTGACAGCACAACAGTCTGCGTTGTGATATCCGACTATTGGGACTGGAACGTGATCCATAAAATCCTCTAAATATCAACAGTTGGGACTTGGAAATGGTTCGAGGAATTGTCGTGAATAGATACTGAGTGGCTTCGTGAGCTCTGCAATGAGGCATGGTGGATCGACGATGGTGTTATCTTTGTCGGTTCTGCAAGTTAGGAAGACCACAGGAGCATATTTTGGGTTCATGTGAAGAGAGTGATTATCCCTTCAGTCTGAAAGTAAATGTTTACAAAGCTCATTACACGAAATCACGGTCATTCTGATTACTCTAGTTGACTTTGTCCTAGAAAAAGAATCACCTTCTATTGAACCAAACGGTGAAGTTGGACAAACTGGAAGTTTCTCTTGTCAAACTTTCATTAAATTATCGGCAGTGAGAACCAAAATATGAGACAGTTGAAGCGTTAAAAAGCTCAGGGACGTTGTTTTATTGAGCCAAGTATGCTTTCAAAAAATATGAAATTCATTTCACAATGAGTTATATTCTGATCTGTTTCCTGCACTCTTACCTTTTTTTAGGAACAACAAAATTCAGTTTCAATCAACCGTAGTGTCAAAAGTTATGATAATGACCCTGTGCTCTTTTAGTTGTATCATGGTTTTCAGCGAACAAACAAAAGAGAGTGTTGTTGCTACTTTTAGTCCCAAGTTGGTTCATTCGATCGTACTGTTCCCAAATCAATGAGAGATTCATTTGAGAGCGTTCTTCTAGTGTTGACTTCATAGCAGTCTGCGTTGTGATATCCTAAGATTGGGACTAGAACGTGATCCATAAAATCCTCTAAATATCAACAGTTGGGACTTGGAAATGGTTCGAGAAATTGTCGTGAATAGATACTGAGTGGCTTCGTGAGCTCTACAATGAAGCATGGTGGATCGACGATGGTGTTATCATTGTGGGTTCTGCAAGTAAGGATGACCACAGGAGCATATTTTGGGTTCATGTGAAGAGAGTGATTATCCCTTCAGTCTGAAAGTAAATGTTTACAAAGCTCATTAAACGAAATCACGGTCATTCTGATTACTCTTGTTGACTTTGTCCTAGAAAAAGAATCACCTTCTATTGAACCAAACGGTGAAGTTGGACAAACAGAAAGTTTCTCTTGTCAAACTTTCATTAAATTATCGGCAGTGAGAACCAAAATATGAGACAGTTGAAGCGTTAAAAAGCTCAGGGACGTTGTTTTATTGAGCCAAGTATGCTTTCCAAAAATATGAAATTCATTTCACAATGAGTTATATTCTGATCTGTTTCCTCCATTCTTACCTTTTTTTAGGAATAACAAAATTCAGTTTCAATTAACCGTAGTGTCAAAAGTTATGATAATTGCCCTGTGCTCATTTAGTTGTATCATGGTTTTCAGCGAACAAACAAAAGAGAGTGTTGTTGCTTTGCTACTTTTAGTCCAAAGTTGGTTCATTCAATCGTTCTGTTCCCAAATCAATGAGAGATTCATTTGAGAGCGTTCTTCTAGTTTTGACTTCATAGCAGTCTGCGTTGTGATATCCTAAGATTGGGACTAGAACGTGATCCATAAAATCCTCTAAATATCAACAGTTGGGACTTGGAAATGGTTCGAGAAATTGTCGTGAATAGATACTGAGTGGCTTCGTGAGCTCTGCAATGAAGCATGGTGGATCGACGATGGTTTTATCTTTGTGAGTGGCTTCATGAGCTCTGCAATGAGGCATGGTGGATCGACGATGGTGATATCTTTGTGAGTTTTGCAATTTAGGTAGACCACAGGGGCATATTTAGGGTTCATGTGGAGAGAGTGATTATCCTTTTAGTCTGAAGGTAAATGTTTACAAACCTCACGAAATCATAGTCGTTCTGATTACTCTTGTTGACTTTGTCCTAGAAAAAGAATCACCTTCTATTGAAACAAACGATGAAGTTTGACAAACTGGAAGTATCCCTTGCCAAATTTCGATCAAACCATAGGCAGTGAAAACCATAATATAAGACAGTTGAAACGTGAAAAAGCTGGATACTGAGTGGCTACGTGAGCTCGGCATTGAAGAATGGTGGAAAGACGATGGTGTTATCTTTGTGGGCTCAGCAAGTTAGGTAGACAACAAAAGCATATTTTGGGTTCATATGAAGAGATTGATTATCCCTTTAATCTGGAAGTAAATATTTACAAACCTCATTAAACGAAATCACGGTCGTTCTGATTACTCTTGTTGCCTTTGTCCTAGAAAAAGAATCACCATCTATTGAACCAAACGATGACGTTGGACAAACTGGAAGTACCATGCCAAATTTTGATTGAGCTCTCGTCAGTGAAAATCATAATATAACACAGTTGAAACGTAGATTCATTGGGCCAAATATGCATTCCAAAAATATGAAATTTATTTTACATTGAGCTATATTCTGATCTGTTTCCTCCACCCTTACCATTTTAGGAACAACAAATTCAGTTTCAAAAAAACCGTAGTCTCAAAAGTTATGATAATGGCCTTGTGCTCATTTAGTTATATAATTGTTCTGTGAGAGTGTCTTATGCTTCTTTTAGTCCATAGTTGGTTCATTGGATCGTGCTGTCCCCAAACCAACGAGAGATTCATTTGGAAGCGTTCTTCTAAGTGTTGACCGCACAACAGTCTGCGTTGTGATATCCTACGATTGGGACCAGAACGTGATCCATAAAATCCTCTAAATATCAACAGTTGGGACTTGGAAATGGTTCGAGGAATTGTCGTGAATAGATACTGAGTGGCTTCGTGAGCTCTGCAATGGAGCATGGTGGATCGACGATGGTGTTATCTTTGTGTGCTCTACTAGTTAGGGAGACCACAGGAGCATATTTGGGTTCGTCTGAAGAGAGTGTTATACCTTCAGTCTGAAAGTAACTGTTTACAAACCTCATTCAACGAAATCACAGTCGTTCTGATTACTCTTGTTGCCTTTGTCCTAGAAAAAGAATCACCATCTATTGAACCAAATGATGAAGTTGGACAAACTGGAAGTATCCCATGCCAAATTTTGATTGAACTCTCGTCAGTGTGAAATCATAATATAACACAGTTGAAACGTGAAGGAGCTCCGAAACATTGATTCATTAGGCCAAATACGCATTCAAAAAATTATTCATTTCACATTGAGCCATATTCTGATCTGTTTCCTTCACCTCACCATTTTAGGAACAACAAAATTCAGCTTCAATAAACCGTAGTCTCAAAAGTTATGATAATGGCCTTGTGCTCATTTAGTTGTATCATGGTTTGCAGCGTACAAACACAAGAGAGTGTTCTTACATAGTTGGTTCATTCGATCGTATTCTTCCCAAATCAACAAGAGATTCATTAGGGAGCGTTCTTCTAAGTATTGACCGGATAACAGTCTGCGTTGTGATATCCGACTATAGGGACTGGAACGTGATCTATAAAATCCTCTAAATATCAACAGTTGGGACTTGGCGATGGTTCGAGGAATTGTCGTGAATAGATACTGAGTGGCTTCGTGAGCTCTGCAATGAAGCATGGTGGATCGACGATGGTGTTATCTTTGTCGGTTCTGCAAGTTAGGAAGACCACAGGAGCATATTTTGGGTTCATGTGAAGAGAGTGATTATCCCTTCAGTCTGAAAGTAAATGTTTACAAAGTCATTAAACGAAATCACGGTCATTCTGATTACTCTTGTTGACTTTGTCCTAGAAAAAGAATCACCTTCTATCGAACCAAACGGTGAAGTTGGACAAACTGGAAGTTTCTCTTGTCAAACTTTCATTAAATTATCGGCAGTGAGAACCAAAATATGAGACAGTTGTTAAGCGTTAAAAAGCTCAGGGACGTTGTTTTATTGAGCCAAGTATGCTTTCCAAAAATATGAAATTTATTTCACAATGAGTTAATTCTGATCTGTTTCCTCCATTCTTACCTTTTTTTAGGAACAACAACATTCAGTTTCAATTAACCGTAGTGTCAAAAGTTATGATAATGGTCCTGTGCTCATTTAGTTGTATCATGGTTTTCAGCGAACAAACAAAAGAGAGTGTTGTTGCTACTTTTAGTCCAAAGCTGGTTCATTCGAACGTACTGTTCCCAAATCAATGAGAGATTCATTTGAGAGCGTTCTTCTAGTGTTGACTTCATAACAGTCTGCGTTGTGATATCCTACGATTGGGACTGGAACGTGATCCATAAAATCCTCTAAATATCAACAGTTGGGACTTGAAATGGTTCGAGAAATTGTCGTGAATCGATACTGAGTGGCTTCGTGAGCTCTGCAATGAAGCATGGTGGATCGACGATGGTGTTATCTTTGTGGGTTCTGCTTGTTGAGTAGACCACAGAGGCAAACTTTTTGGGATTAATGAAAGGCAAGTGATCATCCCCTAGGTTCTATAAATATATGAATTCATTAAAATTAGGGTCAGTGTGAAGACTTTTAGCGCCTTCGTCCTAGGCAAAGAATCGCCCCTGACTGGACGAAACGGTAAATTCAAACAGACTGTGGAAACTTCTTCATTAAATCCGATCTTATTTAGGATGTTGAAATCGAAAAAAATCATCCCTTTTTGTGAATATCTTCGGAGCCTCTCAATGTACCGGGTGTCCTGAATTCGTTGTCTAGTGGGGGTATCATCAGAAACCCGATGAGAAGAATAAAAGGAGTGGCACATTTTCCGGCAAGATTTTTGGGAAAATTCATTTGGTGAAAACCGCAACCTTCTAAGTCAAACCGTTTTCGAGCTATTAGAGAAAATTGGAAAATGACATCAAATGAAAAGTTCTCATAACTTCTTTATTACTGAAGTTATAAATATAAACTAAAACATTATACAGGCTTTTTTTCAGTAGAATTCATTGAAGAAATCAATTTTTTTAAATACATTTTGTTCTAACACATAGTGTTTCTGAGATCCCTTCACTAGACAACGAATTAAGGAGACCCGGTACAGAACATAGTTTTTGAAAGCATTCTCTAAACATAATCAGCTAATGTAATCTGCAGGGAAACAAAGATCTCCGAAGTTGTTGTTTTCTTTGAAATCCTAAAGAATTTCTACATAAGATCGTCCTTATAACGAAAGACACATGGAAATCGATAAACAGAATGCCATTATCGAATCAATAAAACCTCTGCCAACTCTTCAATTAAAAATTCACGAAGACTAATACTCGAGCCATTTTGCCAGTAGAATGTTACGGCATTTCTTCGAATTCACGGAGGAACTCCACGAATAGATTTAATAGTAGACACTTCTAGTGAAATTATTGGCGAACAGCCTAGGAATTCAAGGTCAACGTCTTTCAAGAAGCGGCATTAACATACACCTATCCAGCCTACATATTTTCTCCACCCAATTCAGCATACGATGTTGTTCTGCAAAGAATGCACCCAACTTTGCTCCCGAGCACAGAGAATAATTAATCCTGACTGCTTGGGACTGCTGCTGCCGAGAATGCTCTTCCTCGACTGTTTTTCATCCATTTTTGCAATCTGTGGTTTATTCTAATTGGCGATATAAATACAAACACCATTAAAACCGATTGTACATCTGTTCCTATCTTTAGAACGGCGGCTGCGCGTGCTTAAATAAATCATGTATACTATGTAGCAGCTACTTTCCGCACCTTGAGCATGTAACATTCGGTAGAATGCCTGAGAATTCCTTCGTTTTCCATATGGGAAGATTTATTCGAGAGCTGGGTAGAAGCCTATGTAAATCTGGTGGTCGGTTAGTTATGGTATATCGTTATTTAATGGTACTCAGGGAATTTCTGTTGTGTACTAGACCTTGAAACGGTTTAAATGTCTGAAATGTCATTTGAGATTCATTGCTACGACAGTTCTGCAAAAACAATAATTCAACAATAGCTTGAAAAAAATTTGGAAGACATCTGGATAATAGCAATGAAACATAAAAAAGGAACAATGATCGGAATAGCAATAATGAAAAATCAATGGTTTTTAGTTCTAGCAGCATATTTTCTTCGGTTTGTTCGATGAGCTTTTCCATAATCTTTCACGTAAATGGCATTTTTCTGTCTATTGGATCGGCGTGCTTAAATAAATCATGTATACTATGTAGCAGCTACTTTCCGCACCTTGAGCATGTAACATTCGGTAGAATGCCTGAGAATTCCTTCGTTTTCCATATCATATGGGAAGATTTATTCGAAAGCTGGGTAGAAGACTATGTAAATCTGGTGGTCGGTTAGTTATGGTATATCGTTATTTAATGGTACTCAGGGAATTTTTGTTGTGTACTAGACCTTGAAACGGTATAAATGTCTCAAATGTCATTTGAGATTAATTGCTACGACAGTTCTGCAAAAACAATAATTCAACAATGGCTTGGGAAAAATTTTGGAGAATAGCAATGAAACAATGATAGGAATAGCTGAGGTTTTCTTAAGCGGACAACTGAAAAAATGAACACGATAGCCAACAGAACATGATAACTGTCAACCACTAGTTTTCGTTTAGCGTTTTGTATATTTTCAAGAAATTGTCATGTGGCTTGTATCAGGTTTTTCGAAGGATTTTGTGGTTTGATACTAACAGCCTAATTTTTTCTTGTCGTGTTAATATACTTGCCATTTCAATCTGTTGATTTATTCTCTGTTCAGAAGCCATTTAGTTGCGATTAGTCAATGGCATTCTATAATGGAATAAACCCAAGTATCGTCCTATGATTGAAAGCAAAGGGTATTTAGTAACGAATGTTGAATGTGTATAAGGCTTCTACGCCTTCAATCAGTACAGTAGAAATATCGGTTGTTGAATTCTACCTTGGTCGTACAAGCCTTGGAGATGATCCACGTCAAAGTTGTCCAAAAGCAGCAGCAACACCAGAAATTGTCGAGTGAGCAATATTTTTGAATACAGTATTGAGTCTCAGATATCTATGATAACTGCATGGGCAAACAATAAAACAAAAACATTTTATTCGGATGCGACTTTCTCAGCGACATTTAGGGCGCTTTTAAAAGGAGAAATTGGATTTTGTGTATCACTATGGACGAGACTTGGGTCTATCAACAAGATCCTGAACCAAAACTATTAGAGGCTAAAAAGTGATGTGGACCTGGATCTTCGGCCAAAAAGATGGTAGCATGTGATCATCAGATTTGTCCCCTAGTGACTTCCACCTGTTTGAATAAATCATGTGTACCTACTAAGTAGCAGCTACTTTCCACACCTACATTCGGTAGAATTCCTTCGTATTCCATATTGAAAGATTTATTCGAGAGCTGGGTAAAAGCCTATGTAAATCTAGTTATGGTAAACCATTATTTAATAGTACTTAGGGAATTTCTGTTGTGCACTAGACTTTGAAACAGTAAAGATGTCTGAAACGTCACTTGAGTTCATTGCTAAGACAGTTCTGCAAAAATAGTAACTCAACAAATGTTTCAAAAGAATTTTGGAGACACCTAGTTAATTGTAATGAAACGTCAAGAAGAATTAGGAAAAATGATCAAAATAATGAGGTTTTATTACGTGTACAACCAGGGCCTTTCCTACCAGGGGTGCAGGGCAAGCGGTAGCCAGCCCTTTGTAACATGGTAAAAAAATGACACAAACTATATATGTATTTTATAATAAACTTCTGGACACACCTACAACTAATCTCGAAATTTTAGATGATCATTTTAATGTGCTTATATTCAAAAGTACTACAGACTGAAAAAAAACTGTTCAGTTCATTTTTCATTCCGGCTATTCAAACGGAAATTATGAAAGTTTGAAATATCGAGTTTTGGGAAAAATGCCATTTGAGAAGGGAAATTCTAACGTTTGCAGATATCGATTCGAAAGTACTTTTTACTGGTTCAGCTACCTCGAAAACCCATAAAAACATACCAAATTCAATGAAGTTCGCCATTCTTTTCAAATGAATTCAGTTTTTGGATTTTGCATTTTTAATTTTCGAGTTGCGTTCAAGAGCGCCTGCGTAATGCAGTACGCTTCGGATAGATGAATTTTCAAAGTCATAGATTCATCAGACTGAGCTTAATAATTGTCAGTATTAACCGTTTCTGGTGATCGTACAGAATTTTTGCAAAATCCTCAAATATAGCCAATTTTTGTCGAGAATTTTAAAATTTTAGATGATCATTTTATGTGCTTATATTGAAGGGGATTGCAGACTGAAGAAGAATATTCAATTCATTTTCCATTACACTATGAGGTAAATTTATGTTCAAATGACCCTACAATTTTCGACAAATGAAATATTGGGAGACAGGAAATCATATGATTCTTTATTTCAAAAAGTGATAAACCCAAATGAATCGCTGCTAGCCACATGCGACGGGCAAGCGAACCGTGAATTGCCGGGTCAAAGGTCAGAAGCAATTAGATGAAGTGCATCAAATAATTGTGTTAAGACGCCGTCTGGGCGACATGCTATCATAGTGCACGATGCACGGTTCAACTGTGTATCAAAACCAATGCGGCTTGCTCGGCAGTTTGGCCGCCTCGTCCGTTGTGGCGGCGGAAAATTGCTAATTAAACTGGTGCATCCCCAATTAGAAATGATAGGGTGGATTGCTCGATGATTTTTATTTTATTCGTATGTGAAATCTGGTTGCAAATGGCTGGTTTGCGAAAATTCTATAGTTTAATCCATAGACAAACTAATAAAATAGATGAGCCACTCGTATATTCCGCGACATCTGCCGGAGGAGGAGACCAATACACGAAAAAATTATTTTCAATTTGATAGTTAGATGTCGTTGCATTCATGGAAATCCTATCGAGAAAATAGAGAGTATGTAAAATCATTATTATCAAAAAACCTTTGAATTGTCAACTGACACAAGGAGTGGTTTGACACGTTCTTTTGAAATATAATAAATTTCGATATGCCTGCAAGAGTGAAGACGTGCTGTGTTATTGGATGTGAAAATCGAGATGCAAGAAGGTAATTATAAAATTTACATGTATATTCTTTTAACTATAAGACTAAGATACTCGTAGTTTTCAAAAAAGTTTTTCATGTATTGAATAAGTTTAGTCGGTAAATACTCATATTTTGTATTATTGAATGCATTAGTTTTAGTTTTTGAGAATGTTTTCAATGCAATTATTAGTTTATTGATTAGATATTTATGAAATAAATCTGTATTTTCAATTGGTGATACCTATTTCAGTTAATAATTTTTATTCTATTCAGAATTTGATATTATTGATCCTCATTTCTCGATTCCAAAAGAAAATCAGATGAAAGTTCGTTGCAGGTATTATTTTCATGAAAATAAATTTCCACTCATCGATAACTTGCATGAATCCATTTCTGATTTCCTTTTGGAAATTGAATTTCAAAAAACTTTTTGCCTCTTGTATATGGGTGTACCTACCTATTCAAAAGGTGCACTACAGAATTCTTTTTGAGGCAGCTTTACGATACAGATTCCTTTTTCAATTGAGCTTTTTTCACGAATTACAAAAAAGATGGCGTTGAAGCTTGTTCTACTAGTGTCTCATCTATTCTCCGTTTAGTTAGTCTATGGTTTGATCAGATTAACGCAGTGTATCGACAATAAAAGACAAAAAATCGCCTTTTATCATCTTTAAAACTTAACATGATCTTTAGATGTTTTACTTTTGCATTACACAGAAATTAAATCGATGTTTGCATCAATTTTTGTTTAATTGAATTTCTGAAGTTCCTTCGTCACACTCTGTATATCAACCCATTGTAATGTACCTAACTCCATGTTTCTAATTGCATTGGGAGAAATTTCAACGGAAGCGTTATCATTTTTATAATAAATCCAGTCGAATCGGCTTTCAGCAAGAATGTTTTGGGCTAGATTTAATTTCTTTCATATTTCTTGTTTTTTGGGGTGCCGAATTTGAGTTTTGCTGAAAAATTTCGTGATGGAACAATACAATAAAAATCTCATTCTTGATCAGTATTTTGCTTATCACTCGAAAACTATCACCTTTGCTATTCAAAATGAAAGTACATAAAATTTCCTACATATTGTACTACCACCAGCTTGTTCTGCGACAACCTGTTTTGCCTCAAATATAGTTGAGGTATTTTCTATGACTCAATAAATGAAAAAAATTTAATTCAATGGTTCCGATGGTGCGATCCTCTTGAAATTCTGCAATAATATTCAGTAAATCAGTCCTGATTCACAAAAAAAATTCACTCGAATCGCATAACTTGTTATGGAAATATAAAGATTCTTCTTTTCAATTTTCCAATTGAATTTTCAATGGTTCTATTAACACTATGGTTACAAAATTTTGCATAAGGCTTACTGTGGGTATCTTGCATAGGGCCACAGAATTTCATTTGGAATGGTTTCGTTTTCTCTGAGATATTGAGGAACAAAAACTTTTATGAAACATAAAATATGGCCATTCAAAATTATTGTTCCTCAATATCTCAGACAAAACGAAACCTATCGAAATGAAATGTTGCGGCCATATTCAAGATGCTCATAATAAGCCTTATACAAAATTGTGTGACCGTAGTGTGAACAGAAACATAAAAAAATAAATTTTTTTTATGTTCAGGTTCCCACGAAAGGAGGATTGAATATTGAAAAAAAAATCTTTATATTTCCATAACAAGATATCCGATTCGAGTGATTTTTTTGGTGAATCGAGACTGATATACTGAATGTTAATGCAAAATTTCAAGAGGATCGCATCATCAGAATCATAGAATTAATTTTTTTTCATTTATCGAGTCATAAAATATACCTCATTTTAAACTATAAATTGAGCCAGAACAGCTTGTCGCAGAACAAGCTGCCGGTAGTACAATTTGTAGGAAATTTTATGTACTTTTATTTTGTGAAGTAATGTCTTTCACGAAAAGAATGAGATTTTTATTCTTTTTTTGTATTTTTATGTTCCGCCACGAAATTTTGTTAGCAAACCTCAGATTCGGATTCAGCACCCCAAAAAACATATAGGTAAGATGAAAGATATCAAAACTACCCCAGAACTTTTCCGCTAGGGGTTCTCTCAAGCACAAATATACTGTACTAGATAGACAACGTTTAATATTGAAAAATCAATGGTTTTAAGTTCTAGCAGTATATTTTCTTTGTTCGATGAGCTTTTCCATAATCTTTCACGTAAATGCCATTTTTCTGTCAATTAGGTCGTGGTGAATCTGAATGGGGATCTACATTGACTCTCACAATGAACTTAACGCCTATTACCGTAGACTACATTTAAAAGGAGCGGATTTTGAACCAATCAAGAGCAGTAGGGATTTTTAAATTGACTGACGAAATCTGTTTACATTTTCGTCAGATGTCATCTTGACATTTGACAACATTCCGGATTTTACTTATTTTAAACGTTATTTGGATTTTGGTGCTTGAATTTATGGGATTCTCAATTATAACTCAAGTAAGAGGAGATTGTGTACGCATTTGTGTTTAGCTGGAATTAGTTCATTTTCGATGATGGTACGAACATAATGAAAATGGGCAATGATGACTTTACTGTTCGAAGGTAACTTTATCCCTAATATCCATTATTGATAATATTTTCAAGTATTCATTTGTTTTTCATTTTCATCTCATTTGTCCAGTATGCCAGGAAAAATGTGCCATCAATACGAATATAATGGAATGATGTACTTTGAAACTTGTTTGAGCCATCAAATTGGTTTGAAAATGTATTCTTATATTCAATTATCAATAAGAAGGAGAGAAATCATGTATCAAGACAAAATTCAATTGATGGACTTATATCTTCATGATTCACAAATAGAGAAATAGTTCAATGAGGGCTGAAGAACTTCGGTCAATGGTCATTTGACTCGGTCAATCTTATCATTATTCAAGTTGGATGTGAATAAATCGTTGTGTTATTATAAGAAGCATTTGATAGGTCAAGTTTTTTTTCAGTATGTGTAAAAGTATAATCTAGTGGAAATTGAATTAACTTGATTCTTACTCTTTGCCCAGAATACAAGTATTTAGTTAGTAGTTAACTTGTGATATCTAATCATGTGCTGATCTTACAAGATAAATGAATAAGTTTCGATGATGGATTTGTTTGTGGTTATTTTTACTGAATTAGGTATAATGTTAGCAGAGACTAAGAATGTATTAAGCACATGAAAGTTCTATTTCATAAATTAGTGAACAACTGAAGGTGTTACTGCATAAAATTTCTATCAGGCTTAATTGAAGTGAATGAACGACAAAACTGATGTATCTAAACGAAGAATAAAACACATTATTTGAACCACTATCTAATATTTATTCAAAAAGAAAGAACCGTATCACTTTTCAAATTCACACTTTCTTGTCCTTTACTTATATGTAGGTATTTCAATTATGTGCACTCTCACAACTGAACAGGAATATTGGAAATCAATTATTCATATTGAAAGATTTGATGAGTGAATACCTTTAGTGCCTGATCAATGGTATTATTAATTTTGGCCTGGGATCTTGATGAACAGGTACCAGATATTTTGATGTTCTTTTCGGAAAGAGGATTGAAATCGATAACAAATATTTTCATTTCAAACCCCCAGCGAATAAGTTGAGCATAATTGATAACATGAAACTTCAGTTCGATACTAACCATGCTTTCATTAGTCAAACTTGATTTTTGTATAATTCAATTGTAAACAATAATTCTTTGTATGGTATAATCTTTTAGTGCTCTCGATTATTGAAAATATTAATGTGTTTAATTAGTAAAAAATTTCTGAATATGATCAAAGGTTACTATTGCACAAATGCTGAAGGACTTCACTGAAACAAATAGAAAATGAAACAGGGTAAACTGATAGAGGACAAAACTAGTAATTATTGTTGGAATCATAATAAAACAGGAGGAAATAAGGACCACAATTCAAGGCATAATATTTTTCTGGTATAATAAGTATTTCTGTCGTAGAGAAACTTCATTTGATCTTGATTTTTTTTAAACTAACTGAAAAATGCAAGTAAAATTAAAACGATTATAATAATAGATGCTGAATGAAGTCTATGTTATGTAGACCGTTAGAAATATCGATTGATTCGTGTGCATGTTCTTTTCATCTTGAGAGTCATTGTTCAGGCTGTTAATTGATGGCACATTTTTCCTGGCCTGCTGATTAAGATGAAACCTGAAATAATATCAATAGTCAAAGGGATTCTCAATAATTAAAATTAGGGATCAAGTTTACCTCTAATGCCCGATTGCACCATTCGTCTAAGCAACGTTTAAGCCCTTAAGTGACGTTTATTCCATTGATTGAAACGTCATTTCGGGCTTAAACGTTGCTTAGACGAACGGTGCAATCGGGAATAAGTAGCAAAGTCATTGCCCATTTTCATATCAACATCGAAAATGAAATAATTTCATCTAACGTAAATGCGTACAACAATCTCCTCTTTCTTGAGTTTTAATTGAGAATCCCATTATTTCAAGCTCTAAATAACGTTTAAAATAGGTAAAAACCGTAATGTTTTCAAAAGTCAAGCTGACATTCTGACAAATGTAAACAGATTTCGTCTGTCAAATTTAAAAATCCCTACTGCTCTCTGATTGGTTCAAAATCCGCTCCTTTTAATGTAGTCTCTATTACCGTCTGCAAGGGTCAGAGAACTCTCCTGGGGGAACATGAAAGCATGAAGTAACATTCGGCCCAAGTTTGCACTGTTAATTGGGGGACAAGTATACCTTTTATCTGCCGAAGTGGAGCGAGATAATTTGCATATCAATTGAAATGGCCACAATGTTAGCTCAGAAAATCAGGCGCATCCACTCTGACAGGGTGTTATTCTGTGAACAGAGCAGGCTTTTCGAATGTTAATATGATGGAAGACTTTGACCTTGATCTTTGTAAATGTATCATATCAGAGTATTCTGTGGTGTAATATTTTTATCTTCTCGTGTTAGAAAGAAGTTAAATTTCTGTGAATTCTCCCCTTGTTGTCATAAATTTCAAATTTGTCTTGTCATATTGGATTCGCTTTTGTGGGCGAAATATCTCCGTTTCAATTTATAGATGATTTACTATATATGTTGAAGTTCTCTTGAGTCCTACCTGCCTATCTGAGGTGCCCAAAAATCTTGATGTAGGCTTGATTAACCTGCCTAATCAAGGGAAAATCATATTTAAATATCGAAGGGGTTTAAGGATGATTAGGTATGTCTGGAATTTACGAGTTATGGTGAAAAACGTAAATTTCATTACTCAACCTTGTAAGTTGAAGATTATGTTTCAGAGAAAACGTCAATCGATACAAATACCTCTACATGATGCAGAGATTTTATATGAGGTTCATCTCTTGTATACGTAGAAATATATGGCACTGGCTCACTTCTTCCTGTGATCGTACTATAGTACGAATTATAAAGTAAATGCTCATATAAACATTTATGAAAACACATATGTATACAGGGTCTTTCACGAGGAACTTACCCATATTTATACGGGAAACTACTGAACGTATTTTCATGAAATTCAGCACTTATAAGTATTTCACGATGCTGATGAAATCTAAAATATTTTCAGGGCATGAGCACCTCCGGTTTTTCCGGAAATGACGTCAACTTCCTTTTTTCAAATTAGAACACCATTTTTTTATTGCAGAAATAGATTCCTTGGAAAATTTCAAGTTATTTTGATGTAACATTTTTCAGTTTTGGTTGGAAAATTCTCTCTGAGCGGGAAAATTCGAAAAAAAAATCGAAAATAGAGCTCCGCTGAAACAAGAATAACTTCGAGGTTTTTGGATGGGAAATTTTCATTTTTGGGATTTTTCAAGATGTAAGATTGATGTATCCACTTTAAAAATCGAAAATCGCGATTCATGATACAGGGGTGAAAAAATCGCTTTCAAAGTTAGGGATGACAAAATCGTGAAAAATCAATTTTTTCAAATTAGAACCCCATTTTTTATGGCAGATATTGAATCACGTTAAAAATAATTGAGTGTATGCATCACACCCTTGCCCTAAAGTGGATATTTCTGAGTTATTCACAAAAAACTGTTTTTCGTCTTGAATTTTCAGCTATTTCTTTTCCCTTCACGCCAAAAAGATGAAATTTCAGGAACTGTTACTTAAACCATGTTTTAGATTTTACTACCCTAATATGCAAGAGAAAAAAGTTACAGGTTGTTCCTAAATAGATGGCGAATTTTGATTCGAATTTGTATCGGAAACCTCTTTATTTCAACTAATCGGCCATCGGTTTTCTCTCCAGTGATAAAAAATAATTCCTTATGAACCATATGCAAAAACTTACCATGTTTACCTTCTTTTTTAATGATAGATATCATTAATTACATCTATCATTAAAAAAAAGAATGTGAAACATGGTAAGTTTTTGCATATGGTTCATAAGGAATTATTTATTTGAAGGTGATGACATTGGTGAGTTTTTAAATTGTGTCTTCGTCTCTAGTGTGTTCATTGATATATTCATGCATTGAATAGTTTCATGTGTGCATATGGTATATATGTGTTTTTCATAAATGTTTATATGAGCATTTACTCTATAATTTAAATGTGAGTATTAATAAGTGTATATATGCGAGTTTTGCGAGAGTTTGCGAGTGAAAACAATGTTTTTAAGTTATAAAGCATGAATAAAGATTACTATTACTATGTCAAAGTTTGTCCAACATGTTTTGAATGAAGACAACGTTATTCTATGCGGTGAAGCTTCCATAATATCAATAACCGAAACCCCATCAGTTAACCGCCTGTGGATATCAAAAAAACATCTGGGCTCCAATGATAAAATCCATCCAAAAAACGATCAAATGAATATCTTTAACTACCGAATGAATAAAAAAAACCAAAGACCTCAATGATGTTTTCTGAGAACTCTTGGTTCTCCAAAAGTTAAGAGACCAAAGTGTTTTTCTGGCGACTGCATTTTCAATTGACTAATTCGTTGATACATAATCTCCTTCAGAGCCAGCATAAATGATAAGAATGGATCTGCTCGGAGCACATCCACCACACGTAGCTGTTTTGACATCTTCATTCAGACAGTGATTACAACTCATTCGAAAAAAAATGGCAACTCTAACAGCCGATCGAATGAGAAATGTTCTATTCAGCTCGATTTCTAGTCTTCGCTTCCGCCTAGGCTTATTATTTCACTCGCAATCAGCATTCCACAGAACATATAATAGTGATATAATTGAGATATATGGAATGCGTCTTTCAGATAATAGCAAATTACATTTCCAATCGCTACAGAAGATTACTTATTACACCTCCACCCTACAGGCGGTCGTTATAGTATTAATCCGAATAGATTTTCAGTCGGAGAAATATGAATATGGTGTTCTCTAAGAGATAGAGATGGGACAAGGAGAACTGAACTGGTTCTTCGGAACTGTTCGGTAGAATTTATTCTGCTGATCTGCTTTCATTTGACTCGGAATGGAAGTACGAATGATGAAATTGCTGGTGATTTTTCTGACGAATTGGATAAACCTGAACTACCAAGACTAGAAGGAGGAAGACAATCAAATGTTCTAGAAGAAAATTACGATTGCAGAGAGCATTCAATAGGTTTTTGTGGGTGAGGCTTGCTGTAGGGTACAAGACTTGAGGTGTTAATCAAATAACAGCAGAAATTGGGTTCAATCTACATCAAACCGTAACACGAAGCAAGCAATTACATAGCAAATAGTTGAAATATAAGTCAGTAGGCTATGATGTGGTGAGAAACATTTTTGTGATTTCTTGAGCAAAGAAACTGATTTAATCTCTTTTTCTTCATGTGGTTTCAGGTAGAATACAACAACCTCCTTATCTTTATATAAGGAGATTTTTCTCAGTGTGGTGAATGGCAAAATATTTTCTGTTTACGGAATCTTCAATATCTTAATTCTTAAATTAAAACAAGGAACCATAAAAAATGTTAATCGGTTTTCAGCGAATAACGAAATTTTTTATATTGGGAACATTAAGTACACTGCGCACATTAAGGAAATCTCAAATTTATTTCACCAATGAAGGTGTTCCCAAAGATAATTATTTTCATCAGAATTATGCATGCATATGTTATCCACTTTCAACGTTTTTCTTCAATACAGATGTTTTTTCCCAGCAGGAATAAAAAAGATGAGATTATCAGATTTTGAATGTATTGATTTCATTCTGGAATCAGTTGTTCTCGATCAATTCTAGTGATCAATAGTTTTTCGTTCGTTTGATTTTCTACACTCGATCGCTATGCAACGCGAAACACGCAATTTGACCCAAGAGGAATGTGCCCAAGCGGTAGTTCTGCGAGAAGAAGGGTGGACATACACAAGAGTTGGATCCCTAAGTCATTAATGTCCGATTGCACCGTTCGTCTAAGCAACGTTTAAACCCTGAAATGACGTTTCATCAATGGAATAAACGTCACTTAAGGGCATAAACGTTGCTTAGACGAACGGTGCAATCGGGCATAAGAGTAGCTGGATGATTTTCTCAACTTCTCAGCCTTCTATTGAGGCTGTCCCAAACCTACTCAATAGGATTGAGATCTGGACTTCTCGCTGGCCATTCCATTAGAGAGACTTCAACCTCTTCAAGGTACTCCTAAACGATGCGCGCACGATGGGGCCTGGCATTATCGTCCATAAAAATAAAATTTTATCAAACGTATGGGGCAAATGGGACTACATGTTCTTCAAGAATGTCGCTTATATACCTATCAGCTTCTAAGATCCATTATCAACGACCACTAGGTCTGTGCGAGCAGTCAAAGATATTCCACCCCATACCATAATCGATCCTTTCCCGAAACCAGTAGTATTCAGGAAATAAACTGAGCATATTTTTCATGTGGACATCTGCATACAAGGAAATGTCGATCACAATGGTAGAGGCAGAATCTAGACTCATCTGTGAAAAGAACTCTTTGAATGGCAGTTGTTACCCGTGGTATACCCTGTCCTGGTCTTCGGACGTTCATACCTGTCTCCCTGAATCGCTGCAACATTCTGGACACACTTGTATGGGAAATTCCAAACCTTCCTGCAATTCCTGTGTCCAACCTTCTTCTCGCAAAACTACCGCTTGGGCCTCTCTTGGGTCAAATTGCGTGTTTCGCGTTGCATAGCGATCGAGTGTAGAAAACCGAACGAAAGAAAAACTATTGATCACTAAAATTGATCGAGAACAACTGATTTCAGAATGGAGCCAATACATTCAAAATCTGATAATCTCATCTTTTTATTCCTGATGGGAAAAAACATCTGTATTGAAGAAAAACGTTGAAAGTGGATAACATATGCAAAAAAAATTGGAAAAACTCAAGTTTTCATCACGAGAGAAATCTACCAAATAATAGAACATATAAGTTCTATGAGCGAAACGATCCAAAGACAGGTTCTCACATTCGTTTCGTTCGGCTACAACTCTAGAGCATGAAGCTCATACGACACCTGACAAGAAGGTTATTCACAGCGAAACAGACAGCATCGTCGGACAATGCTCTTTGTATCTTGTTTATGTGCATGAAATTTTCATTTGAAACTCACAATTGAGCAAATGCATCCAGAATTTTTAATTGGAAACAATGTTGAATACATCTCAGTGACGTCCTTTTAGTTTCATTAAAAAGCAGTTTTGTATATTATGAAATACGATATACGGAATTAAACAGATACGTGGGCTGAATAGATGAGTGCACAGAATTTGGAATGTCCTGGAAACATAAGACTGATTGCGAACAGTTGAATTTCAAACCGAAAAGAGATGGTTATGAGTTCGGAGAATGGTTGTCTAGAAACAATTCTAATTAGAAAATTAATTGTTTCAATACGAGCTAGTTTACAAAGACAAATAATAAGTATTTGCATTCTGATCTGAGAAGAATTGAACGTTTGATTATTCAAATTATACAAAACTTTTTCGGTTTATTAGTTGAACCTGAATTGAAGGAACTGAACCTGCTGAAACGTTCAAATTAAAGAACACAAGAAACTAGCCCAACTTGGAGATACTGATAAGACAAAGTTTGTTCAACATGTTTTGAATGAGGACCACATGACTATGGGGTGAAGCATCCATGATATCAAAAGAAGAAAAACAAACCTTTTCAAAAAATAAGATGAAAAGCTTTCCTGATATTTAAGAGGCTATAGTGTTTTCCCGACGAAGAATTATTCAAAGTTGATTATTCATTTCGTAATGAACGTAGTAAGTAAATATTTCGAATAAAACCCTATCTGATGCATTGGTTTGATGTGAATTTTCATACCAGTATAACAAGGTGTTTCAATTGCTATGCAATGAAATTTCGTAAAAAAGAAAATGAAAAAACATAGAAAAATTAGAAACTTCAGAGACTTGATACAAACCGATTAAAAGGAGCATAAATGGAGAAAAAGTTTTACACTATCGGTTATTTGCTATAACAAATATTCGGGATTCAAATCCTCACATTATATCAGATTTCGCGAAAAAGTGCGAATAATACCTATTGATATATACAGTGTGTTTGGTCATGACTTAGCGATAATTTAAGGGCATAAAATATACCTTATTTTATCGACACAACGCCCACATTGGGGAGTTTACCCCCTCAGTTTTGGAGTGCCCCCAATTTTAAATTTACTTTTTGTTTTAGTTGACCCTTCCAAATAATATCGATTTCTTTGGACATAAAGGTCCTACAGATGTGAAAAAAGTGTTTTTTGAAAGATGATACTACCACCTTTTATTAAAGTATAACAATAATCCGCGATAGTACAAGAACTAGCACATTGAAGTATAATTTTTCTTCAGTGAGCTAACACGCACGGATATTAACTACAAAACGATACCAACATAATTTTTGTAAGTAATTGCTGTTCGAATATGACCCTTATAAAAATTGATAAAATGTAATAAAACTCAGTATTGTTCTTTCGATAATTTTTAATGATCAAACATACAAATTGATCATAAAAATTGATCAAAATGACCATCCCTGCTTTGTAGGCAGGCAGTGGCCCTCATGACGACCTGTAGCAACAAAAATAGTTTGGGTCATGTTCGAACAACAATAACTCTCAAATTATGTAACTTACAGAAATGATATAGGTGTTGTTTTGTAGCAAATATCTTGCGTGTTAAATCATTGAAAAAAATATACTTCAATGTGCTAGTTCTAGCACTATTGCGGATTTACTGAGAAAGTCAGTACATTTTTGTACTTAAATTTTTTTGAAGAATTTTTTTATGGTATTTTCAAGTTGAATGATTACATATTGTTTTACTTCAATGAAAGGTTGTAGTATTATCTTACGAAAAACATTTTTTTCACATCTGTAGGAGCTTTATGTCCAAAGAAATCAATAATATTTGGAAGTGTCAACAAAATTAAAAAAAGGAAATTTAAAATTAGGGCTACTCCAAAACAAAGGTGGTAAACTTCCCAATGTGGGTGTGTTTGACGATAATATCAGGTATATTTGAAACCCTTAAATTATCGCCATTATCGTCATGACCAAACACAATATCTAATATAATTATTTCAGAAATATCAGAACATTGTACGATGAATTTTTATAAATGGGAAATATAAGCAAGTCAACATCTTATTTGGCAATGATGAGAAATAAACGAGCTATCAAAATTTTGGGCAGAGTTTTCATGAACATCCAATTATTATTCCACGTATTCCCACAACAGAAGATAAATTATTGACAGCTTATTGTTTTCGAATAGCGCTATCAATCATGAGGTGAATTCGTTGAATAAACATATTGTACGAAGATTAATATTCGAGTAGCACAACCACAGAATTCAGAAGTGAGTTCAACAGTTTCCGGACCCAACTTGTCATTCCAACAGTTACCAATTTTAATCGATGCACTCGAAATGGCTAAGTAACACCCTCAGACCAATAAAGAACATAGATAGGCCCTGTCATATGAAAACAGGGGCAAAAATGGGGAATAGATCTTTGTTTATCGTCTTGAAACTTTCATCAGGGTGGGTTCAAAATAAGGATATACAAATTTGATTTATCGTTTTTCCAATATGAAGCACCTTATACCTTCTGACTTTACCATAGTGCTTTTTTAAATTGTTGTCTTCGGATTAATCATCATTGAATCAAAACGCTGCCTCCTTTTCCTGTTCACGTATGAACAGTAAAAATCGGTTGATTAGTTACGGAGTTAGGGTACAAAAACAGTAGAAGCCGATAACCTGCTTACCGGTGGACGGTACCGATAGGCGCTGGTAAGTTTCAAAAATTATTTCATAATATTGAATAAACATTTCAAGAATAAGTGATGATACTCACCATATCAAAATCTCAAACGATTTTTGGATGAACACCCAGTTTTTGAGCGCTGGTTCTACTCAAACGAGTGCTATATCGTTTCGTCCAAATGTCTGTAATTTTAAAATTTGGAGCCAAAAATGGTCCCAAACGATAGGATTCGACTCCCTGATGATGAAATCATCGTCAAATTCAATTCTGTCCGTGGGGCAGAGATTGTCCTAGAAACTTGAAATTTTCCGGCTGGGTTCGGTTCCCAAATGCCTCAGTTAGGTTCGTTAACCAGCCATATCATACAGGGTGTTCCATAAAAATGGCCATTCAAAATATTTGTTTCTCAATATCTCAGACGAAACGCAATCAATCGATATGAAATTATGCGGCCACATGCAAGATGCTCATAGTAAGCGTCATGCAAAATTTTGTGGCCATAGTTTTTAACAAAACCATAATGGAATAGTGAATAAATGAAACTTCAGATTTCCCAAACAAGACATCTGATTTGATTGAAATTTTTTTTGTAAATGGAGATTGATACACTTAATGTTCATGCAAAATTTGAAGAAGATCGCATCATCTGAACCATAAAAAATTCAATTGGAATATTCAAAATATGAATCTATATTTCCATAACAAGATATTCGATTCGGGTGAAATTTATTTTCTCTGTGAAGATTGATATGCTGAGTGTTCGTGCAAAATTTGAGTGAATCGCATCCTCAGAACCATAGAATTTAATTGTCAAGTTTTTGAATGATTTCCGGAATATTATTCCAATCGTCCTGAGATTTTTCAGTTATATATTTAGTATCAATCTCAAACCGTATTTAATCCGTTCGAGAGTGCGCAAAAACAAAATTTTGCTGTGCACATCTGATCCTCAAATTCATTCCACTGATATCACGCTTGGGACCTATCTATGTACTTCATTGATCTGAGGTAACACCTTTCCCAACAACATATTCAATCCACCTCCATCATTTGCATTCAGCTATCCACCTTGTGAATCAACGAGCATGTTTAAAAATAAAACTTTACGGCCACTTACTCGTCCCAAGCAGTCGTCAAATTGGAAACTCACCTGCAACAAAAAATAAAGCAGCATAAGTAAATATGAAAGAGCTGGTGCCTGTTTGAAATTCAGGTCTCGTTTTCGACAACATATAACGCACTGTGCTCACGCTCCTTTTGGCATTTTATATGAAGTTACGTGCAGCGTCTTTTCTTTTCAGTCATTGTTAATTTTGTCCCGGCAAACCACCTCGAAATTTATGTGGTCTTTTAGCAATTTCAGCACGTTGGACCTCGAGAAAATGGACCGTAAGACACGATTTGTAAGATGACTATTCAGGGTGATCTATGACAAGACGCGGACGTGGTACAGTTCATCTAGTTCAAAATGAATTGTTGGGAGAGCACGCACTGGGTATTTTAGTTTGTTTCTAGGAATAAGGGGTATAAAAATTTATCATTTGGAAGATCTGACGTAATTTGATAAACCCTTTAGGTAAGGCAACCCTTTAGGTAAAGCAACTTCATACGAATATCGAAGAAGTTTCTGAGAATAACAGCGATAACACTGCGCAAAATTCAGAAATCAGCCAAGTGAGTGAATTATTTACTCAGTACTATCGAAGCTGATGCCCAATTTTCTGCGTACAGTATAGCCCGTTCACGAAAGTTTGAACCATCGGTTGGCCATGACAATTTTGCATATTTCCCTGTGTATATAAAAATTTGAGGTTATGTTGTTTATTATTAATAAACAAACGCCTACTATGCGCTTAAACTTTCGTGAACGGACTATAGGTAGGTACTGCGTCGTTCTTCCAAATTAAGTTTTTTTTACAGCGCTGATATTTCCATGGTAAACACTTGTTACCGTTTGGCAAGTTTGCCACCACTTTTAGGCATTTTCGGAAAGTGGAACACCATTAATACACTTTACACTCTTGGAGTAAACTCATCCCTAAACCGCTAGATTTACGTGAATTTTCTCTTATTGTAATGATGAGTTGCGTCACAGACACTGGTAAACACTGATAGGCTATAACTACACTAACATCTAGTGAAGCTACTTTTACGACTATGAAGTTTTCGAGCGTTTACTCAAAAACTCTATAGGAAATCAAGCTTAGCGATACGTCCTCTGTTGAGGATCTGAGTAACCTTTAATATTGACATGATTCTTCCATTTTGCATTGTTTTGTTGTGATTTATGTGGATATTTAACATTCTCAATAAGTTTGCAAACTTAATCATGCACGCTCTATTTGAATTCGCAGTCTCAAAGTTGGACTTTGTTGTGCCTCTGCTGAAACTGTTTGTAGACGATACTTTGCTCCTAGTGCCTAAAAACAAAATTGAAGAAACATTGAGTATCTTTAATTCATTCCATCAAAAGATACAATTTACATTCCGTTTTTGGACGTACTGGTCATCAGAAACGAAAGAGAACTAAAAACCAATTGGTATACAAAACCAACAAACAGTGGTCGATGCATAAACTTCCTCTCCAACCATAGCGACACACAAAAGAAAAATGTAGCATCGAACATGATTAATAGAGCAGTATCACTGTGTAGTAACGAATATAAACCCGACAACTTGAAGAAAGTAAGCCAAATTCTAAAACAGAACAATTACCCAGAATACTACATCAGAAAATGCATGAATATATTCGACAGAGCCAACATACAGACCAGAACAACTGCTACAACCAACAACGCACAAGAAACATCAATAATACAAAATTCAACACCAACGAAATACGTCAAACTTACATTTTACCCAAGTTTATCGTATAAGATCAATAAAATTCTTCGTGAGTATAACTGCACAGCGGCATTCTACAACACACTGGATAATTGGAAAAAATTCTACTCGAAATTGAAAGATAAGACCCCCATTCAAAAACAATCAGAATTGGTTTACAAGATCACATGTGGAAACTGTCAGAAATGCTACATAGGACAGACAAAACAACTGCTGGAGGACAGAGTAAAACAACACATAAATGACACGAAAAAATTGAATAACACTCATAAAACAGCCCTCACCACACATACACACACAGAAGGACATAAATTCAGATTTGAAGAGGTCACAGTTCTCGACCGTGAACCCAATTACAGCAGAAGAATAATTAGCGAAATGTTCCACATAAAGTCCAACAATACTGTTAATTTCAGGGAAGATGTCCAACACCTAAGCACTATATACAACGGCTTGATAATTTAATTTTTACAAATATATTAATGTAGGTATTTTAATTGTGGTGCGAATGTTTTTATATTTTTATATTCGTTTTATATTGTGTATTCAATTTCAATGTGAAAATTTTGAAAATTAGTCCGTCAAAATTCCGGTCATATTATTGTACTCGTATCGACGGCCGAACCGAACATTTAGTAGGATGGATCTGCTTTCTTACTGATAACATTCAGCATATTGTTTTCACCACATCAGAATTGACTTTCAACGAGAAACGAACGAAATAAATATTATGACGATATTTTGATTGAAACGAATATCGAGGTGAGTGGCAGATCCGTCCCTACAATTTGCATTTTATTAATGTCATTGTACCATTTTAGCCTTGAGGAAGAATCACGAAAGATTCGAAACGTTGGCACATATTTAAGAAATCAAAATAAAATCTATTCCAAATACCTGTAAACAATTCATTCAATATTCTTAATAATTTTTTGAATATAATTCATTCAAATCGCTTTTGTTCAGTTCCTCAGTGTTCTTCCTGAGAAAGAATTCCAAATAATATATATTTTCATGCCTTTCCTGAAGCTAGGGATAAATTTCTTGTTTGGGTAGAAGGGAAATCGAGGAGTAAAGTGACAAACTGTTTATGGATCGACGAAAAGCCTGGCAACTGAAATTTAAAATCGGTAAACCAGTCACAGGAAATATGAGAGTTTGCTCCTTGAATTTTGTAGATGACGATCATTTTTATCGAGGTTATTACGGATTACACAAAACGTGTGGGTTAGATTAGATTCATGGGGTTAATCGTTCACAGATCCCAGTTCACTACACAGGTAATTAGAAAAATACTGCCGTGCCTACCAGAAATCTTCCTGATGGATTTGCTACCAGAAAGGTTAGTTAGTAGTAGAACTCAAAGGTTGAGACAAGGAAGTCCAAACAAAATAAAACCCAATGAAAAATGCTGTCGTGAAGAGAAAAGGTACTGTTTGAATATCTTAAAATGAAGTTAATTCAACTGTTCAACAAACAAAACTGTTTTCCTTTATCTCCTCAACAGCTGCAATTTTGATATATTGATGAAAAATCCAAAATTCAATGAAGCAGATATACACATAAACAATTCAACCAAATCCTTCCATGTGAATATTAATAGTTCCCCGCCGTGATAAATTGCTGAATATAGTCCTAAGAGACGGACAAAGTCAATAAATCAAACGTATTTTTTAACAGGATAATAGAAAACAAATTTCAATGAGCAAGACGCCATTGTTATGCATACATCCAGCTTATTCAAAAAAATCTTATATCACCGCACCACTACGAAAATACAGAGGTTGCGTCTGTGGAGATTTGAAATAGCTCGATAAGTTCGGTATCGATTCGAATTCGAACTAAGAACCCGATTGAGTCTGAATTTTATATTTTGCTTCTCAATGACGGTACTTACAGAGACTTTCAGGAAATCACTTGAACGGAAATTTGAAAGGACGTATTTTCCAAAAATTCCATAGCTACTTAAAAAGTTTTCGACATACATCGTTGATCTTTTGGCTGCCGACAAAATCAGATGTACAAAAAAAAACCTCCTGTTTTTTCACAAGAAAAAAAAATCGAGTTTGTTCTAACTAGAAAATGCCCCATGCACCAGAAAAATGAAATATAATATTCTGATTGGAAAAGCGTTCATGAATTCAAAAACAAATTCATAATTTTTGTGAAATAATGAGTTCTACGATCAATCTGCAAAAATTCAGGTAAGAGTTAGATGAATTTTAATTATCATTGACGATATACTTTGACATTACGTTGAGATTAGAGAAATAGACATATTTTGTGAAAAAATATTGAGTCCAAGCTTTGGCATCTATATTCATATTGAAAACACGATCATTTGAATGTGAAATATTCAAACTTATTCGGAAATTCCGGTAGTACCTTATCGTATTTGCACCCGGCTTAATAACCTTATTGGTTCTACTGAACCAACTCGATATTTTTTGGACTGAATTGTTAAGAAGATGAAGCATGTTATTATTGTTCATCATAGGTTTGTTCCAACAGCTGACTTTTGTACGGTAATTTGACGGTCACGAAACTGTTAGTAATCGATCTTATGAGCATGTCTAAACTTTGACCGTACAAGAACCGTCCAAACAGTACTTGCTTCAGACCAGGGATCGAAATGACGATCACAAAACCGTTCCACTCACGGTCCCGAAGCAGGATGGAACAAAAACGAAACCGTTCTCAAACGATACATTTTCAGTTGGAACACATTTTTATCTATTGCGCAGAATCCTGACGATCATTGTACGGTCAATTCTTGAGTTGGAACAAACCTTATAATTCACGCTTCATCTCCTTTTCACATTCATAGATATTCGAAACGATTCACCATATTCACTTCGAAGAATTTTCACAAACAAAACCACCTCTCTAGTAACTGAAAGGAGATTAAAATAAAAAATCTTTGAAACGACTTTTTCCAAGTTCAGAGACCATAAATTCGCTCAGTACAAATAATACGGAGTAGGATGAAAAGAATGCGATCAATGCTATGCCAAATGTCCCTTGTTTTCACAGATGAGATGCTAACATTAATTCAAAATTTTTCGGATTCCCCAATACTCGAACCATGCACGAGTTGTATTGGTAATGAGCCAAGTTCATAAAACATCATTGTTGGAATAGGTACAGACTGCTGATTATATCTCAACAGATCACCATAAATCTAATTAATGAACCAAAAAAAATTCCCATGCTTTGGAACGTCAGATTGCAGTCGACATGTCCTTATCTGCGCGCTGATATGGTTGGATTCAAGCTAGTCACATAAAAGAAGGGCAATTGAAATCCCGGCATTTTTGAAACGCATTTAATCAACTTATAATGCAGGGGCTTCCAAATGCCCATAAATTACCATAAGTAACTTTAACGGTACAGTCTTCGGACTAATAAATTTGTAGTAGGTGTGACAACTCTCTCTCTTGTAATACGACTGACATATATAGCCGGGCTTAAATTATAATCCTAAATCACTCAAGAGGTGCGCGCACTTCCATGGTTGGCATTCCATAAAGCAGCTAGGGTTGCGCGTTGGCTATGGCTACAAGTGGAGTTCGGTTTAAGGTAGCTGATTTTCTGGTGAATATGAATTTTTCTATTTTCAGTATAGGGTAAAAGCTATATTGATTGACACCTTAAGGGCATGGATAATTTCAGTAGAAGAATTCGGTTCCTTATGGTTAATATTACGGAACTAGGGTAAAACCCGGATAGATGCCTCAGTTGGATACATGCCCCATTTTCAAAATACCTAACTTCCGAAACACTTATCAAAAAATTAATTTTATAAGTAGCTGCTACAGTCACCCTGGACCTCAGTTTTGTAAGGGTTATTGTAGAGTGAAGCCGTTTTTCGCTAGTGTGTGCGATCATCTCAGCAGCGAACTTCACAAACTTGCCAAACTTTTAGAGGTAGGTATTTGCCGCTGTATAACTTTTGAAGTGGTAATAAATTCATTAATTTTTTTTATTACGCCAATACCGTGTTTCATTGAGTGTACATCTGAGTACAAATAGTTTTTGTTTTCTTCCTAATTTATTAAAAAAAATCATGGGCAGCTATCTCTATCGAAAAGGATAGTTGCCCTGATCTTTTGAAGTATAGGTGCCCCTTAGGACATCTAAACTAAAACCATATCTTCTTAGCAGATTTTCGATTCATTTTGTTATTTTGATTTTAAACTTGATTCCTGATCAGTTTTGTTGAGACTTATTATTTAATTAATTTATCATGAATGTGTGGAATAATGCTTTATGTTAATATAAAGAATGCAACTTTTCGTTCAATATATGCTTTTGCAATTCAATTAAAAATGCACAATTGTTGTTAATTCGATCCATGTTACGCACATAAAGTTGTTGTTTTTAGCATAGAAAATCTCATTGTCAGTAGTTGGGTTTTTGGTTCACACAGTATGAAGGGCATCTATCCCTCCCAGTATTTTCATGGTGGGGCAACTATCCATACTTGTAGGCAATTATCCAAAAAAAAAGGTTCTACAAAAATCAAATTATTGTGCAATTTGGGATTGCTATGTCAGAGAAGAGTCTCAGTATTCCAAATCAAATAATGCGGCTTCCTACAATAATGGAAATTACACATATAAAATCAATATTTTCAAAACTATGAGGCAAATTCAAAAAGTGGGGCATCTATCCGGGTTTTCCCCTATAGTTGACTGTTGGTTTTTTGGTGTTACCTTCAAACTTTCAATAAATATCGATTGAATAGTCGAGGAGACATCAATTTCGTCGAAATTACATATTTGATAGTTAGTGACATAATTCGATAGTAATTGACACCCAGTATGATAGTAATTGATATAATTTCATCTAACTTTTGCATCATTTTGGTTATGATATCATCCTATTCCTCTCACTCATACATTTTCATTATATGGGTCATTGAGATATTCATACTAAAAATAATAGAGAAATAAGAAGGTTCAGACAATTTCATTCCATATAAACAAAGAAAGTATAAGTGATCTTGAGTGATGTAACAAACTATTGTTACTATCTAGGGTTTTCATCTGTGCCCCCATATTTCAGAATGTTTTATTTCTATTTGAGTCCTCAGGTTATCATTATAAAAACGGCATCATCAGAGATTTTGCAGTAGTGTCAATAAGTGTATATGTATACTCAAGGATAGCGACTGCACATAATTGCGTATATTTTCCGATTTTATTATGTTTCTTATTCGATAGAAGTTTTGGTTGGAAGGTTTCAAGGAATATTTAATTGATTTAAGTAAACCCTTCAATGATTTATACAGGGTGTTCCTAAATTGAACGTACAAACGAAAAAGGGAGATTCCTTAAGTGAGTTTAAGAAAAAAAGGTCCCATAAACATGGGGTCGCAAACGTTTCGTTTTCGAGATACAGAGTGTTGAAGTTTGAATTTTTTTCAAGTTTTTTTCTCATAGTTGATTATACGAGTTTATCGAATCTTTATGAATCATCGCTACAGGTCAGGAAAATTTCCATAAAAACTGACACTGAATTCATTCACCACAGCTTACACAGTGACGCTCCCATCATAATTTGGATTTTCACGAGGATTTCGAAAGAATCGTTCAAAATGTTTTTTCTCGAAATCGTTGGTAGATATGACAAAACTACAAGAGACCGAAAAGTTTAGTATAAGAACAAAGCTTCTTTTTGCATTTTTTCAAATTAACAGTTGCTCACCGAAAAAAAGTTCTGCAGAAGAACAGGTGGCAGTGTTCCACAAAAAATATCACCCTGTAGATCTTCTCTCAAAATTGCCATGTCACGTGGTGAGAACTCTCAAATGTAATATCTACGCCAAATTCCAGTTGAATATCTTGTGAAGTGTAGATACTATGAGAAAAAAACTTGAAAAAAATTCAAACTTCAACACTCTGTATCTCGAAAACGAAACGTTTGCGACCCAATGTTTATGGGACTTTTTTTCTTAAACTCACTAAAGGAATCTCCCCTTTTCGTTTGTACGTTCAATTTAGGAACACCCTGTATATTAAGGTTAAAGCCTTTGTCAATCACTGTTCGATGTAATATTATTGACACAATTATTGACATAGGGTTTAAACTTAATATACCTCTTAATTATTGAAAGGTTTACTTACATCAATTAAATATTCCTTTGGAACCTTCCAAACAATAGAAAACTTGTAACGAATATGAAACATAATAAAATCGGAAAATCTAAGCAATATCCTCAAATAAACACTAACATATACACTTCTTGACACTATTGCAAAATCTCATGCCAAATATCTAATGATGCCGTTTTCAGGATGATAACCTGAGGAAATTGAACTTGACCGAAATAGAAATATAAAAAACATTCTGAAATAGGTAGAGACAGATGAAAAAACCTTAGATAGCACCAATATTTTACTGCATGGGTATATTTGTGCACAGTGTCAATCACTATCAGGGTGTCAACAACTGAACCTCTCACCCTACATTTAATAAGATATTATACATTCAATGAGATTATATGTTTGGTTTTTATGGGGAATTAAAAATCTTATTCAAATTAAAAGTCCTTGTAGCTGTCGAGCATGTCCATATTTCCCTTCGTGTTATACTCAATTAAGAGAGGAATAATTGGTATAAGTATATCGAATGCTTATCAGCTGAAAAGGCAGGACTGATGAAGCAAAAACGTTGTCAGTTTTAATTGGAATTAGACGATCTCGAAAAATATCAGTCGAATAAAAGTAGTTTTTCACATATCAATAGGGTAGCCGTGATTATAATTACAAATTATGAAGAAAATGCTCGCCTTCTTTCAAATGGTCAGTCTGCATACCTTTTCATAATCCTATAATTATGTTGTTTCGCAAAAACATTATTATATGTAATATTTGCTCCTTGAAATTAAACGTATCAACTTTATTAGGAATCAGTGGTTCGTGGAATATACGGTATGTTCATACATAGCTTGAAACGATATCAGCTAAAATTCTCGTTCGTACATAAATAAGCAGCAGTTAATTCTTTCTTCTATGTAAAAATTTGACAGTAAGGTTGCTTTCGTCCTTATATATCTTTCCAGTGTTGAACGAATTAATGGCTCTGTACAAGAGTCCAGGTTATAATGACCAGAAAGAGGTAAGCAAACTAACTTTTTGATCGCAGGCTGATTTGTAAATGATCCATGAAACTTTACATGTAATAAATATTGTTTCCTATAAGTAGACAAATGGAGAATGACGATCTTAGATTATTTTGCTATATCTATCTGTAAGTAATGAAATAATGGACCATAATGGGTGTAAATGGATACATTTCAATGAAGAAATAAAAAACTCTATGTCGAATTTCCGCCATTTTCTCCTTGACTAAAGACTTATTCATGAAAGCTTCGCATGCTAAGCGGTGATGAAGGTGTTGGATCCAAACCGGTGGAAAAACGATAATTGCATCCATAAAATGTGAAGCATAAAACATGAAATTTCACAACAACAAATGATGGCCGGCGTTACCTACCCCGATGATAAATGAGAATTATGAATCTTTAATCGGAAATAAAATTCAACGTAATATTCAGCCTGATATAAAACCCTGAAAAGTAATGGTTTTCCATTAGGCCATCGAACAATAACTATAAAACCCAAACCGTAGACTCGCTTTATTTGCACTCACGAAGAGGGAATAGTGTGCATTTTCATTATTTTGAGCCATCAATAAATATAGCGCTATTCACGGCAAGAAAAATACAATGTGCGCATAGGTGAACGCAGATTGTATCTGATAAAAATGCAACTGATTACCGGGTAATGCATTTTTTATGACTCTGCGAAGATATCTCAACTATAATTCGCTGGATGTGACGATACAATGTTGCCTGAAATGGCCGATATCAATATGGATAGCGCTCGAACATAAACTGACAGGAGTTATGGTCAAACGAAGCTTTGTCGTTAAATAATGCCGTGACACTCGCCAGATACGTATGAATATTTATCTCGTGTATACGCTGCCAACCAAATGAGGGGGTGGAATCTGAAATTTTGTGAGTTTTACGACTGAATTCGCAAGATATTAACTGAGGTTGAGTCCGGGTAGACCACCATTTTTTTAATGGATTCTAAAAGATCATCCAGGTACTTGAGTTGACATTTTTTCATTCCATGCATAGTTATGGAATAGGACCGTACATTATGCACTCAAATTGTAAATGCTGTAAAAACTTCAGCACATTTAGAATAGCTTTTCGAGTAGCATAGTTTACCTTCAACATAGGGGAAAGGCAGGCAAGATGGCATAGTAGGGCCAAATGGCATACCATATTTACTGAAGAATCCACTGCGAGTGGAATCCTAGAACTCGGTGCAAATGTTCGAATTAGTTGGGAACAGTGTACGAACGTTGTTTCAAGGGATTCGTTACGGTAGTTGATGACTTAGTCGTGAAAAAGTGGTATGAGCGTGTACAACTTCGACGTAAGCTCTCTCTTCTCGTCTGTATTACTGTAAGTACAGATTATTTCTCTAACTTTTTTATATCCGACTAGAATTGTACTTTTATTGTGAACCTTTTCATGTATTTACCTTGACAAAAAGATGTCACAAAAACGTTGATTTAATATTCGTTTTTTTGACACGTGGTTAGGGCAAGTTGACATACATAGAAGCTGGGTAAAATGGCATGGTACTTTTTATTAACAATAAAATATTTTTTCAGATGGTCTTCAATTATCGAAGGAAAACCAACAGAGAACAGTGGGATGAGAATAATATGTTAAGAGTTTTGGAAGTAGTAAGAAAAAACAAATGGGATAGGCCCTTGTTAGTAAAACATTCAATGTACCTTTTTTTATTTATATGAATATGATTTTTTTGTTTATATAAATATAAATAAATTTCTATTTCTTCTATGATATGTTATTTATTGGAATTTTGTTTTTTTCACTACAAAATATATCATATTATATGATATGCCATCTTGCCCGACACTGTGGGGCAAAATGGTTTTCTCGGATGTTACAGATTATCGTGATTTTTTTTGTCTACAATTTTTTTTATTCATATCTTTCTTCAAAAAATGATAGCTAACTTGATTGGCTAGAGATTCAACTAATGCTGTGCTCAATTTTTTTTTCCTCATAAGAGATATCGATTTTCAAAAGATTGTATGCCATCTTGCCTGCCTCTCCCCTAATCTATTTTTTTCGAGGTCTTAACAATAAACTGAGACATTTTCACACATAAGTTCTGAAGAGTACCATTGCACATTCCATCTATTCAAAAACTCTTTATTTATTCATTTATTTGAGTATAGGTGAACGCAGATTCTATCTGATAAAAATGCAACTGATTACCAGTAAATGCATTTTTTTTATGACTCTACGAAGATATCTCAACTATAATTCGCTGGATGTGACGATACAATGTTGCCTGAAATGGCCGATATCAATATCAAACGAAGCTTTGTCGTTAAATAATGACGTGACACTCGCCAGATACGTATGAATATTTATCTCGTGTATACGCTGCCAACCAAATGAGGGGGTGGAATCTGAAATTTAGTGACTTTTACGACTGAATTCGCAAAATATTAAATGAGGTTGAGTACGGGTGGGCCGACACTTGTAGAGATTCTAAAAGATGATCCAGGTACCTACTTGAGTCGACATATATGACATTTTTTCATTTCAAAGTGAGAAAATGCATAATTATGGATTAGGACAGTATATCATGCACTCAAATTGCAAATGCTGTAAAAGCTTCAGCATATTTAGGGTAGCTTTTCGAGTAGCATAGTTTTCCTTCAACATAATCTATTTTTTTCGAGGTCGTCTTAACAATAAACTGAGACATTTTCACACATAAGATCTGAAGAGTACCATTGCACATTCCATCTATTCAAAAACTCTTTATTTATTCATTTATTCGAGTATAGGTGAACGCAGATTGTATCTGATAAAAATGCAACTGATTACCAGGGGCCTATTGCACCAAACACTTTGCAACTTTTCACTTTGCACTTTTCACTTTTCAAATGAATTAAGTTACACGAAACGCATTCATAAATGAAAAATACATTGTGAAAAGTCAAGTGCATAGTGAAAATTACTCCGCAGACATCAAATATTGGAAGAAATGTTTTGCAACATAACTAATTTTCACTTTTGAAATTTGTCAGAATGCAAAGTGCGAAGTGAAAAGTTGCGAAGTATTTTGGTGCAATAGGCCCCTGGTAATGCATTTTTCATGACTCTGCGAAGATATCTCAACTATAATTCGCTTGATGTGACGATACAATGTTTCCTGAAATGGCCGATATCAATATGGATAGCGCTCGAACATAAACTGACAGGAGTTATGGTCAAACGAAGCTTTGTCGTTAAATAATGCCCTGACACTCGCCAGATACGTATGAATATTTATCTCGTGTATACGCTGCCAACCAAATGAGGGGGTGGAATCTGAAATTTAGTGAGTTTTACGACTGAATTCGCAAAATATTAAATGAGGTTGAGTACGGGTGGGCCGACACTTGTAGAGATTCTAAAAGATGATCTAGGTACCTACTTGAGTCGACATATATGACATTTTTTCATTTCAAAGTGAGAAAATGCATAATTATGGATTAAGATAGTATATCATGCACTCAAATTGCAAATGCTGTAAAAGCTTCAGCATATTTAGGGTAGCTTTTCGAGTAGCATAGTTTTCCTTCAACATAATCTATTCCTTTTCGGTCCTACCAATAAGCTGAGACATTTTCACACATAAGACCTGAAAAGTACTATTGCACATTCCATCTATTCAAAAACTCTTAATTCATTTATATGCTTATAGGTGAACGCAGATTGTATCTGGTAAAAATGCAACTGATTACCAGGTAATGCATTTTTTATGACTCTGCGAAGATATCTTAACTATAATTCGCTTGATGTGGCGACACAATGTTGCCTGAAATGGCCGATATCAATATGGATATCGCTCGGACATAAACTGACAGGACTTATGGTCAAACGAAGCTTTGTCGATAAATAATGCCGTGACACTCGCCAGATACGTATGAATATTTATCTCGTGTATAAGCTGCCAACCAAATGAGGGGGTGGAATCTGAAATTTAGTGAATTTTACGACTGAATTCGCAAGATATCAACTGAGGTTGAGTCCGGGTAGACCACCATTTTTTTAATGGATTCTAAAAGATCATCCAGGTACTTGAGTTGACATTTTTTCATTCCATGCATAGTTATGAAATAGGACCGTACATCATGCACTCAAATTGTAAATGCTGTTAAAGCTTCAGCATATTTAGAATAGCTTTTCGAGTAGCATAGTTTTCCTTCAACATAATCTATTTTTTTCGAGGTCTTAACAATAAACTGAAACATTTTCACACATAAGATCTGAAGAGTACCATTGCACATTCCATCTATTCAAAAACTCTTTATTTATTCATTTATTTGAGTATATGTGAACGCAGATTGTCTCTGATAAAAATGCAACTGATTACCAGGTAATGCATTTTTTATGACTCTACGAAGATATCTCAACTATAATTCGCTGATGTGATGATACAATGTTGCCTGAAATGGCCGATATCAATATGGCTAGCGCTCGAACATAAACTGACAGGACTTATGGTCAAACGAAGCTTTGTCGTTAAATAATGCCGTGACACTCGCCAGATACGTATGAATATTTATCTCGTGTATACGCTGCCAACCAAATGAGGGGGTGGAATCTGAAATTTAGTGAATTTTACGACTGAATTCGCAAGATATTAACTGAGGTTGAGTCCGGGTAGACCACCATTTTTTTAATGGATTCTAAAAGATCATCCAGGTACTTGAGTTGACTTTTTTTCATTCCATGCATAGTTATGGAATAGGACCGTACATCATGCACACAAATTGTAAATGCTGTAAAAGCTTCAGCATATTTAGAATTGCTTTTCGAGTAGCATAGTTTTCCTTCAACATAATCTATTTTTTTCGAGGTCTTAACAATAAACTGAGACATTTTCACACATAAGATCTGAAGAGTACCATTGCACATTCCATCTATTCAAAAGCTCTTTATTTATTCATTTATTTGAGTATAGGTGAACGCAGATTGTATCTGATAAAAATGCAACTGATTACCAGGTAATGCATTTTTTATGACTCTGCGAAGATACTATAATTCGCTTGATGTGACGACACAATGTTGCCTGAAATGGCCGATATCAATATGGATATCGCTCGAACATAAACTGACAGGAGTTATGGTCAAACGAAGCTTTGTCGTTAAATAATGCCGTGACACTCGCCAGATTTTTAATGGATTCTAAAAGATCATCCAGGTACTTGAGTTGACATCTTTTCATTCCATGCATAGTTATGAAATAGGACCGTACATCATGCACTCAAATTGTAAATGCTGTAAAAGCTTCAGCACATTTAGTATAGCTTTTCGAGTAGCATAGTTTTCCTTCAACATAATCTATTTTTTTCGAGGTCTTAACAATAAACTGAGACATTTTCACACATAAGATCTGAAGAGTACTATTGCACATTTCATCTATTCAAAAACTCTTTATTTATTCATTTATTTGAGTATAGGTGAACGCAGATTCTATCTGATAAAAATGCAACTGATTACCAGGTAATGCATTTTTTATGACTCTGCGAAGATATCTCAACTATAATTCGCTTGATGTGACGATACAATGTTGCCTTAAATGGCCGATATCAATATGGCTAGCGCTCGAACATAAACTGACAGGACTTATGGTCAAACGAAGCTTTGTCGTTAAATAAAGCCGTGACACTCGCCAGATACGTATGAATATTTATCTCGTGTACCTATACGCTGCCAACCAAATGAGGGGGTGGAATTTGAAATTTAGTGAATTTTACGACTGAATTCGCAAGATTTTAACTGAGGTTGAGTCCGGGTAGACCACCATTTTTTTAATGGAATCTTAAAGATCATCCAGGTACTTGAGTTGACATTTTTTCATTCCATGCATAGTTATGGAATAGGACCGTACATCATGCACTCAAATTGTAAATGCTGTAAAAGCTTCAGCATATTTAGAATAGCTTTTCGAGTAGCATAGTTTTCCTTCAACATAATCTATTTTTTTCGAGGTCTTAACAATAAACTGAGACATTTTCACACATAAAATATTACGAGTACCATTGCACATTCATTCTATTCAAAAACTCTTTATTTATTCATTTATTTGAGTATAGGTGAACGCAGATTCTATCTGATAAAAATGCAACTGATTACCAGTTAATGCATTTTTTTATGACTCTACGAAGATATCTCAACTATAATTCGCTGATGTGACGATACAATGTTGCCTGAAATGGCCGATATCAATATGGCTAGCGCTCGAACATAAACTGACAGGAGTTATGGTCAAACGAAGCTTTGTCGTTAAATAATGCCGTGACACTCGCCAGATACGTATGAATATTTATCTCATGTATACGCTGCCAACCAAATGAGGGGGTGGAATCTGAAATTTTGTGAGTTTTACGACTGAATTCGCAAAATATTAACTGAGGTCGAGTTTCGGTTGGCGAACAAATTTGATGGATTCTGAAACATCATCAACTTAAGTTGATGTATGGTGAATTTTTCAGTTCAAATTAGAAAGAACGCTTAGTTATGGAATAAAGAAGTACACCACGCACTCATAATGCAGATACTATAAAATCTTAAGTATATATTTAGGGTGAGTTTTCGTGCAGTATATAGATTTCCATCAACGGATAAAGCATTATAACTATTCATAATATCTTGGTGAAAGCTCATCTTTGTATGTAACAAATTCAGTTTAAATTTTCGATTCTGAATATTTATTAATATAATTTTCAATCGAAATTCCCACGTCAAACTATCAACGATTTTTAAAAAGTCACTGGGGTTTGTGTTCGCTATAATTCCAGGAGGAGACTCATTACAATGAACAAGTTGAGGAACCTATGAGATGAAAAATAGATTTCGAATAGATTTAATTTTTTTGATACGATAATTTTTCGATTGATTATTATTATTCGGCATGTTTAATATACAGATTTTACTCAGAATTATCACGATGTATTTTTTATTGCATGATAAAAATAAAATACTTCATATCAGCTTATATTTATTTATACCTAACAGTTAGTTCGTCAAATACATTTCGACTTCATTGGCTGAGTACGGCGTCTACTCCCCTGATGTAGTCAAAACGTAGTTGACAAACAAAATGTTGTGTGTATAATAAACAGAGGCTTAAATAAAATTCTTCATTTTTATCATATAATAAAAATTATATCGTAATATATCTGAGTAAAATTTATATGGAATATTACAATACTAGTGTAAAAATAAGAAGTTGAAATACATAAAATTCTATAAAATTAAACATGAAATCTACATGAAAAATCATATATTTTTATATGGAAAATTCATGCGTATGGTGTACTTTTACAATGGAATTTCTAGCAGTGTATACCACAAAAGGGTTCTGACCAGTACGTAGCTTCCTTTTTGGCTATAGTGTGTTAGCCTTTTGGTTTCATTCGATTCCTTAATGATTAGGAATAGATGAGAATGAATCATTTTTCATAACACGAAGATTCAGGTGATTCAGAGAAATTGTGATGAATTTATAGGTTCCTCATTATTCATGTGGAAGTAGCTTCAGTATTTTAGGACAAAAATTTCATTGAGTTCATATTTCGATCACAAAAATCAGAAATTAAATCGAAAAAAGGACACTGCTAGGCTGACAATATCAGTGTTGAAACATTACTCCATAATGAGAAGCAATCTTCCTCGACCGCAGTTCAAACCTAATTGTACTTTTAATTTTCCATAACGAAACACATCAATCACCCAAGAACTTCTTGTCATAAAGTATTACCAGATAAAATCTCGAATACCCATTCTCGTTAGTTACAAAAAATCCACTCCATGGTATACTAATGGCGTAGCGACTATACAACTCATCTGACGTGATAAAGCGCAATAAAAGTATCCTGTATAATATGACCGGCTGTATGCAATTGCTCTCAATCTAATTTGGAAACATTTTATCGTAGTCCATGCATCGTGGTTAATTAGTCACAGTAACCTTGAGACAAAAAGGCGAGGTATAATGCGATATTCAAGGGAACTAACTAATGACGCTATATACGGCTGATGTTTTCTATATACGCCGAAAGGATATCAACGTGTCATCAGCGTAAATATCTAAACGAGGATATATCACAAAAAATGTAATGGGGTAGCATAATAGCATATTTGAGCAGAACCCTGGAACAACTTTGAAATGGTGTATCATTCAGTTCTAGATCAATATTATATTAAATGGACAGCAGTAATGGTGCAATAAAAACATTGAAATTGAACATAATCAGCTGTACATTTTCAATTTGGATGGTAGAAGAAATATCTCGTTCGAATCATCAATGAAATATCAAGTTATAACTGCAATAGATGATACCATGGTCAAATATCTTATCAGAACTATAAAAAAGAACAGCCCTGAGCAGGCGCTTTTGACCGCTTCTTCATTGGTGGAGCAATAATGCTATAACCTCAAAATTTTGTATAGAACTTGAGAATTATACTACGTATATGAATGCAAAATTTCAGCACGATCGGAATTATATTCTGTAAGGTATTCAAAAAATCAAATATGTCGAAACTCAATAATAAATAAATTCATTTTATAGTTCTGGAAATGCGATTCTCTCAAATTTTCGCAAGAATATTCAGTATTTCATTCACAATATAAATCTCACTCGAATCGGATATCTTGTTACGGAAATCTAAAGATTCTTCTTTCAATGTTCCAATTGAACTATCTATGGTTCTGTTAACACAATGGCCACAACATTCTGCAAGAGGCTTATGATGTGCAGTTTGCATGTGGCCGCGAAACTTCTTCTCGATTGGTTTCGTTTTGTCAGAGATATTGAACAAATATTTTGAATGGCTCTTGGACAATTAATTCGAAAGTTATTGTGCTCACGGCCGGAAAAATGAGCAAATCTTCGGATTGAATCGTTTATTATTGTTATCAAAGCAAAAAACGTCAAGGTGAATTCATTCGCACTAGATTAGACTTTGAAAACGAAAAAATAGATGTAACTGCAAAGTATGGAAACATTTTTATTAATCAACTATTGACAATGAAGTAGAAATTGAACAGAACGGACATACAAAAAAATCTAAAAGCCAAAGTTCAATATGGATAATAAATGAAAAATCATAGATATTAAAAATATGCTTCGAATAGGTTGTTGAATGAGAATTTCAAAAATAAGACATTTTACAAACCAACCGCATTCTAACATGAAGATGTAATACACAGATTTCATAATTCAAAAATCATGGACAATTGAAGAATAAATTTCCACTTTTCCCACTTATATTCATGATGAAAAAAGCTAAATAGCAAAAATCAAGATAGATATTTTTGAACAACCAACTAATATTTCAATTTGACATTAAAGGCCTCAATCGCGCTTACTCACTTAAGGACCGTACAGAAAACAGCTTCGATTGAATGACTAGAACATAAATTAAAACGATCGTAAAGTTTGAAAGCAATTAGAAACCATTTCAATTCCCATTCTTCGCTATCATTAGAAACTACATAACAGACCAATGAAAGTTCCAGAAGTCTGTAGCTATGCCAAGGAAAATTAACTACGCCAAGATTGAACTCTAATATTGAACCTCTTTTAATATTAAATTGGAAGAGTACTTTAGGGCATCGTTGCTGTGATTCCTCTTTTGATATTCGTTTCTTAATCGTTGTTTTAGATTCCTGCTATTTTACCGATATTATTTAGGATGAAGTTCAAGTATACGATTTTGTCTCCGAAATGAATTTATCTGTAGAAATACCGTGATGTTATGGTATGCATTAGGTGAAGTCTTTCAGTGATTCACGATATCATAGGCATGGGCTAAATGATTCTAGAATTCTTAATGAAGGCTCTGGGAGCATAATACTCTTTCATACTCTTTTCTACAGCAACCTCTGAATACCACATCTGAGTCAGTTGAGCTTGCCTTTTATCTCACAAACTCAGAAAATCCGAAAGCTTGTCTATTACTCTCGATGGTGAACCAGTTGAGATGAAAGATCACACCAAATTCCTGGGTATAACCATTGACAAACAACTCGAATGGGTTGAATACATTACTGAACTTCAGGGAAAACTGAACAAGGTATATACATCGCGAGTACTAGGAACTGAATTCACTATCGAATTTCTTATGGTTGTATATTCATCAAACTTTCAACCCCTTGTTATGGCGTTATGTTCTGGAGAAATAGCCCACATGCTTAATCTATATTCAGAATACAGAAATTCACTACAAGAAGTATATTCAAAGTGAAGAATAGAGGGACTTGTAGAGGTGTATTCAGAAAAAATGATATACTAACTTTACCTGCCCTCTATATATTCAAATGCCTACACTTTGTCCATATAATACAGAGAATGATTAGTTCATTTATGCTCAGCATAATCTATTTTCCACCGAAAAATTTGTACTTTATGTGTATCAAATTGTACAATGCACTATCAAGACTCATAAGAGAGATGACAAGTATGATAAATTTCGCAGGGAGATTCAGGAACTTTTAATAAAGCTATAATAATCCTACACAATTTGTGATTTTTTGTCAGGAATAAATCAAACTTAACATATTCACTGTTAAGTATTTTCTATTTTTTTTTCTTGACATTTCCCAATTTCATTGTGAATTGTAATGATGAATTCTGGCGATCAGAACTTTATTATTATCACTATATTCATTACATAGAACTATGATTTTACAAATGAATTCTTCCATAGTATGTTTTCTCGAGATTAAGAAATGTAAAATAAAATAAAACACACTATTACTCTTTATTAAAATCTTCGGCTGTAATTCCGAAATCGTGTGTGTGTTTTATTTTATTTTACATTTCTTAATCTCGAGAAAACATACTATGGAAGAATTCATTTGTAAAATCATGGTTCCGAATTGATTCTTGCAATATTACATGATGCCAACAAAATCAAATAATAGAAATGAATAAATTAGGTAGAAGTGCCTTAAAACCATGCCTTGCTGAACTCCGAAGTACAAAGTAAATTTTACTATTTTTTACTATTTATGTAATCGGAACTATGAATATCACCTTTAATTACAAATAAAAATTTTATGGTTTCTATTTTGACTTCAAGCAAAAAAAAGGTCCAGACAAGGAATGTGGCTTTTCCTACGAGGTGAACATACGATTTTTCCGAAAATTCTTTGAAATTCAACAGAAATTAATTAATTTGAAAAAATCAGGAAAATTTTCATTAACGAATCACTGACGGATAAAAAACCGCAATAAAATTACTTGGATTTAATTGATAGTGTTTTCGAATGTATGTATATAATAAGAGATGATGAAATTCTTATTTCTATAGAGCTCACACAAAAGTGATTAATGGATGCACTAAAATTTTCGCCGAAGAAATCAATAGTGAACACGAAAATGCATAAGCATTATTGTAGAACAATAACTTGTTGGGAAATATCCATCTCTTCAGTGAGTGACTTTATTTGAGAAATTTTGGAAGGAATGTAAAATTTCCTAATTTTCAAGATGAAACACTTTTTTTATTCGTGTAGTGAACTTCGGAGTTAATATTATCATTGTCTTTTCAAAATTAGATATCTTCCTTAATGGTTCTATGACATCTATCGTACAGAGATTCCCTTCTTATTGCATGGATTTTGTTTTTCGAGTGATCCCACAGGAAAATGTCGAGTGGAGTTAGATCTGAAGATCTGGGTTCACATTCAAGCAAAAAATGCGGTAGCCGGCTGTACATAATGGGAGACCTTATCGAAATATCAAGTGGTCCTCATACTAACGATCGCCATTTTCAATATCATCTAATTTCGAATAATCAATCCAATCAATGAAAAGTCGTCGAGAAATACTGGTCCAATTATAATAATTGATACCCCAAAATGCCGACCCAGCACTGAATTTTTGAGGAGTTTGAGTATGGAATTCATGGAAAAAATTAGGAGATTTGAGACAAAAGAGTTGATGAGCATTTCACCCACCGAAAATTGTTTTTTTCATCTACTGCTTTCCTCTCGCGAATACGATCTACGTGATAAAAATTTCGTTTTTTTTCCAGTGTGCCAAAAATTGTTCTGAAGAAAAACACCCGATGACCTTAAAATGCAAATATGGTTTAAGAGAAATTTCTCTTCAGAAATTCTTGTTCCAAAAAGATTACTTGCTTGCTGCAATATCAATTTTTTAACAAAGATGATATAAAAGGTTTTCCAATAAGAGGTGTTATTTTGAATAGCCCGCTATTTCGGCAGATGTCATGTTTGAAGCTGCCATTTTTTGACACTTGAAAAGTAGCAACTACGCCATTAGTAAAAATTGAACGATTCACGCTTCAAGAACGCATTGAAATCATTAAAATTAACTATAAAAGGGTGAAAATTTGGCAGATTCAGTTCGTGAAATTCGAACACTTTTAGGTCGTCGTGAAGCACCTTGTCTTACCGCAATAACGAAATTGGTGGAAAAATTCGAGCTGTTGGGACAAGTTGGTGATGTGAAGAATAAAACCCGTGCATGACGCTCGAGAATAGCCGAGAATATTGCTGCTGTAGCAGAAAGTGTTGAAGAAAACCTAGGTTTGTCCATTCCTTGTCGTTCTTTGGAATTAAGCATTCCACAAACTTTATTACACCGTATTTTGCATAAAGATTTGGGTCTTAAGTCTTTTAAAGTTCAGTTAACACAAGAACTCAAGCCACACAAGCAACTTCTTCTGAAGGAAAAGTTTCCGGACCGTGTTATCTCTCGAAGAAGTGATCACAATTGGCCAACAAGATCTTGTGATTTAACACCTTGTTACGTCTTCCTTTGGGGCCACGTGGAAGAGAAGGTCTACTTCAATAGCCCAGCGTCGATTCAAGACCTCAAAGATGGAATTCGTGAGGGTATCGAGGACAAAGGGGAGCCAATTTGCGATTTGGTTATCGAAAATTTCATTAAAAGGATATGGTCCTGTAAGCGTGGTCGTGGTGGTCATTTGCCTGATGTTATTTTCCGCTATTAACGGCAGAGCTTCTTCTTTATAATGAACTAAACACCCGATCATTCATAATGAAAGATGGCATTTTTCTTTGAATATCAAATTAACACCTCTTATTGGAAAACCCTTTATTTAGGCAATGCCTTTCATTCACAGTCACGAAAAATAATTCTATCCGCACACTCGATTGACATCTGGACTTCGCGTTCATACCACACGTTTGCAGGGAGTCATGTAGATGAATTCAATATTTTTTCACATTAAGAATCAATTCCCGAAAACGAATCTTAATTCAAATACAAAACGAACAACATCCAGGAAAATTAATCAAGATATTTCATTCAAACAAGCCGTTCTAAGGCGGGCTCTGTCAAATCAAGCTGATTGCAATTGAAAAAATGAAAAAAGCTCCAGTCTCTAGCTTGCCCCCTTTTGGTTTATCCTCTTCAGTCAGCGATTCTGTTGAGGACAGTGCTCTGACCCGTACCACGAATCAACCTAACTCTCAAAAGGGGTTGTCCTAATCTCTCCAAGAAGCAGTCTCGACATCATACGGATTCGTGAATAACAAACCTTTAGAGGAACAGAGAAAGAAGGGAAAGAGACGGCAACATCTTCTTCATTGCCAGTTAAGCTGCATCTGATTGGGGATGAAAGCAGAATAAGACAAGTCGACAGTTTTTAGACAATATGTGTGAGATTCTGAAAATCAGTGTATGTATATGAATATAAGATCACATCTAATCTTTAGTAAAGAGATGAATGAAAGAGTCGAAAATATGTTTTTTATTTGATTCTTCTGATGCATCCTGTGGTTGTTCAGGAGAGGAAAACTTTTGGTGACATATAGATACCTAAATGCCAAAATATTTCGGGCAATTCTCTTTTCAATCACTCTCTTTTCAAACACATAACTTGCTTGCTGCAATATGGATTCCTCAACAGAGTTGAAATATTTTGTCGGTTTCCATTCATAGTTATGTAAAACAATTATATTTGCACACTCGATTGACTTTGCAAAGAGTCATTCAAACGAATTAACTATTCTTACATATTAAGGATAAGGGTGCAGACAGAAAACGAACAACATCTAGGAAAATTAATCAAGATATTTCATTCAAATAAGACGTCTGACATTCTGAGGCGGTCTCTGTCAAATCAAGCTGATTGTAATTGAAAAAAAAGTTCAGTCTCTAGCTTGTCCCTTTTCGGTTTATCCTCTTCAGTCAGCGATTCTGTTGAGGACAGTGCTCTGACCGTACCACGAATCAACCTAACTCTCAAAAGGGGTTGTCCTAATCTCTCCAAGAAGCAGTCTCGACATCATACGGATTCGTGAATAACAAACCTTTAGAGGAACAGAGAAAGAAGGAAAAGAGACGGCAACATCTCTTCATTGCCAGTTAAGCTGCATCTGATGATCGGGGATGAAAGCAGAATAAGACAAGTCGACAGTTTTTAGACAATATGTGTGAGATTCTAAAAATGAGTGTATATGAATATAAGATCACATCTAATCTTTAGTAAGAGATAAGTGAAAGATTCAAAAATATGTTTTTTATTTGATTCTTCTGGTGCATCCTGTGGCTGTTCAGGAGAGAAAAAATCTGATGACATATATGTACCTAAATGCCAAAATAATTCGAGCAATTCTCTTTTCAATCACTCTCTTTTCAAAAACATTACTTGCTTGCTGCAATATGAATTCCTCAACTAAGTTGAATGTTTTGTCGGTTTCCATTCATAGTTATGAAAAACAATTATACTTGCATACTTGATTGACTTTGCAAAGAGTCATTTAAACGAATTTACTATTCTTACATATTAAGGATAAGAATGCAGACAAAAAACGAACAACATCTAGGAAAATTAATCAAGATATTTCATTCAAACAAGACGTCTGACATTCTAAGGCGGGCTCTGTCAAATCAAGCTGATTGCAATTGAAAAAAACTTCAGTCCCTAGCTTGTCCCTTTTTGGTTTATCCTCTTCAGTCAGCGATTCTGTTGAGGACAGTGCTCTGACCCGTACCACGAATCAACCTAACTCTCAAAAGGGGTTGTCCTAATCTCTCCAAGAAGGAATCTCGACATCATACGGATTCGTGAATAACAAACCTTTAGAGGAACAGAGAAAGAAGGGAAAGAGACGGCAACATCTTCTTCATTGCCAGTTAAGCTGCATCTGATTGGAGTATAGAGCAGAATAAAACGATTCAACAGTTTTGGACAATCTGTGTGAGATTCTGAAATGAGTGTATATGAATATAAGATCACATCTACTCTTTGGTAAAGAGATAAATGAAAGAGTCAAAAATATTTTTTTTTTTTGATTCTTCTAGTGCATGCTGTGGCTGTTCAATAGAGGAAAACTCTTGATGACATATAGATACCTAAATGCCAAAATATTTCCAGCAATTCTCTTTTCAATCACTCTCGTTTCAAAACATCACTTGCTTGCTGCAATATCAATTCCTCAACTGAGTTGCAATATTTTGTCGATTTTCATTCATTGATATGAAAAACAATTATATTTGCACACTCGATTGAATTTTGGATTCGCAAAAAGTCATTTGAAGAATCAACTATTCTTACATATTAATGATAAGGATGCAAACAGAAAACGAACAACATCTATAGTCCGTTCACGAAAGGTTGAGCCGTCGGTTGGCCATGGAAATTTGGCATATTCCACTGTGTATATTAAAATTTAGGTTATGTTCTTGTCAGATTAATATGCAATGTTGTCAATATTGCATAGAGTTGTCTGATAACTCGCAATCTCGTCGAACGAGGCCGGTTACATTCGGCAACGTTGACTTATTTTACGTTATGACAGCAAATACTGCCAACTTCAGATAAATAAAAAAACGCCTACTATGTGCTCAACCTTTCGTGAACGGACTATATAAGAAAATTAATCAAGATATTTCATTCAAACAAGACGTCTGACATTCCAAGGCGGGCTCTGTCAAATCAAGCTGATTGCAATTGAAAGAAACTTCAGTCTCTAGCTTGTCCCTTTTTGGTTTATCCTCTTCAGTCAGCGATTCTGTTGAGGACAGTGCTCTGACCCGTACCACGAATCAACCTAACTCTCAAAAGGGGTTGTCCTAATCTCTCCAAGAAGCAGTCTCGACATCATACGGATTCGTGAATAACAACCTTTAGAGGAACAGAGAAAGAAGGGAAGAGACGGCAACATCTTCTTCATTGCCAGTTAAGCTGCATCTGATCGGGGATGAAAGCAGAATAAGACAAGTCGACAGTTTTTAGACAATATGTGTGAGATTCTGAAAATGAGTGTATTGAATATAAGATCACATCTAATCTTTAGTAAAGAGATAAGTGAAAGAGTCAAAAATATGTTTTTTATTTGATTTTCTGGTGCATCCTGTGGCTGTTCAGGAGAGAAAACTCTTGATGACATATATGTACCTAAATGCCAAAATAAGTCGAGCAATTCCCTTTTCAATCACTCTCTTTTCAAAAACATTACTTGCTTGCTGCAATATGAATTCCTCAACTGAGTTGAAATGTTTTTTCGGTTTCCATTCATAGTTATGAAAACAATTATATTTGCATACTTGATTGACTTTGCAAAGAGTCATTTAAACGAATTTACTATTCTTACATATTAAGGATAAGGATGCAGACAGAAAACGAATAACATCTAGAAAAATTAATCAAGATATTCATTCAAATAAGACGTCTGACATTCTGAGGCGGTCTCTGTCAAATCAAGCTGATTGTAATTGAAAAAAAGTTCAGTCTCTAGCTTGTCCCTTTTCGGTTTATCCTCTTCAGTCAGCGATTCTGTTGAGGACAGTGCTCTGACCCGTACCACGAATCAACCTAACTCTCAAAAGGGGTTGTCCTAATCTCTCCAAGAAGCAGTCTCGACATCATACGGATTCGTGAATAACAAACCTTTAGAGGAACAGAGAAAGAAGGGAAAGAGACGGCAAAATCTTCTTTCTTGCCAGTTGAGCTGCATCTGATTGGAGATTAGAGCAGAATAAGACGATTCAACAGTTTTGGACAATCTGTGTGAGATTCTGAAAATGAGTGTATATGAATATAAGATCACATCTACTCTTTAGTAAAGAGATAAATGAAAGAGTAAAATATTTTATTTTCATTCTTCTAGTGCATGCTGTGGCTGTTCAATAGAGGAAAACTCTCGATGACATATAGATACCTAAATGCCAAAATATTTCCAGCAATTGTCTTTTCAATCACTCGTTTCAAAAACATTACTTGCTTGCTGCAATATCAATTCCTCAACTGAGTTGCAATATTTTGTCGATTTTCATTCATTGATATGAAAAACAATTATATTTGCACACTCGACTGAATTTTGGATTCGCAAAAAGTCATTTGAAGAATCAACTATTCTTACATATTCATGATAAGGATGCAAACAGAAAACCAACAACATCTATAGGAAAATTAATCAAGATATTTCATTCAAACAAGCCTTCTGACATTCTAAGGCGGGCTCTGTCAAATCAAGCTGATTGCAATTGAAAAAAACTTCAGTCCCTAGCTTGTCCCTTTTTGGTTTATCCTCTTCAGTCAGCGATTCTGTTGAGGACAGTGCTCTGACCCGTACCACGAATCAACCTAACTCTCAAAAGGGGTTGTCCTAATCTCTCCAAGAAGGAATCTCGACATCATACGAATTCGTGAATAACAAACCTTCAGAGGAACAAAGAAAGAAGGAAAAGAGACAGCAACATCTTTTCATTGCCAGTTGAGCTATATCTGATTGGGGATGAAAGCAGAATAAGACAAGTCGACAGTTTTTAGACAATATGTATGGTGGAGATTCTGAAAATGAGTGTATATGAATATAATATCACATCTAATCTTTAGTAAAGAGATAAATGAAAGAGTCAAAAATATGTTTTTTATTCGATTCTTCTGGTGCATCCTGTGGCTGTTCAGGAGAGAAAAACTCTTGATGACATATATGTACCTAAATGCCAAAATAAGTCGAGCAATTCCTTTTCAATCACTCTCTTTTCAAAAACATTACTTGCTGCTGCAATATGAATTCCTCAACTGAGTTGAAATGTTTTTTCGGTTTCCATTCATAGTTATGAAAAACAATTATATTTGCATACTTGATTGACTTTGCAAAGAGTCATTTAAACGAATTTACTATTCTTACATTAAGGATAAGGATGCAGACAGAAAACGAATAACATCTAGAAAAATTAATCAAGATATTCATTCAAATAAGACGTCTGACATTCTGAGGCGGTCTCTGTCAAATCAAGCTGATTGTAATTGAAAAAAAGTTCAGTCTCTAGCTTGTCCCTTTTCGGTTTATCCTCTTCAGTCAGCGATTCTGTTGAGGACAGTGCTCTGACCCGTACCACGAATCAACCTAACTCTCAAAAGGGGTTGTCCTAATCTCTCCAAGAAGCAGTCTCGACATCATACGGATTCGTGAATAACAAACCTTTAGAGGAACAGAGAAAGAAGGGAAAGAGACGGCCAAATCTTCTTCTTGCCAGTTGAGCTGCATCTGATGGAGATTAGAGCAGAATAAGACGATTCAACAGTTTTGGACAATCTGTGTGAGATTCTGAAAATGAGTGTATATGAATATAAGATCACATCTACTCTTTAGTAAAGAGATAAATGAAAGAGTCAAAAATATTTTTTTATTTTCATTCTTCTAGTGCATGCTGTGGCTGTTCAATAGAGGAAAACTCTCGATGACATATAGATACCTAAATGCCAAAATATTTCCAGCAATTGTCTTTTCAATCACTCTCGTTTCAAAAACATTACTTGCTTGCTGCAATATCAATTCCTCAACTGAGTTGCAATATTTTGTCGATTTTCATTCATTGATATAAAAAACATTATATATGCACACTCGATTGAATTTTGGATTCGCAAAAGTCATTTGAAGAATCAACTATTCTTACATATTAATGATAAGGATGCAAACAGAAAACGAACAACATCTATAGGAAAATTAATCAAGATATTTCATTCAAACAAGACGTCTGACATTCCAAGGCGGGCTCTGTCAAATCAAGCTGATTGCAATTGAAAGAAACTTCAGTCTCTTGCTTGTCCTTTTTGGTTTATCCTCTTCAGTCAGCGATTCTGTTGAGGACAGTGCTCTGACCCGTACCACGAATCAACCTAACTCTCAAAAGGGGGTGTCCTAATCTCTCCAAGAAGGAATCTCGAATCATACGAATTCGTGAATAACAAACCTTCAGAGGAACAAAGAAAGAAAGAAGGAAGAGACAGCAACATCTTTTCATTGCCAGTTGAGCTATATCTGATGGGGATGAAAGCAGATAAGACAAGTCGACAGTTTTTAGACAATATGTGTGTGAGATTCTGAAAATGAGTGTATATGAATATAATATCACATCTAATCTTTAGTAAAGAGATAAATGAAAGAGTCAAAAATATGTTTTTTATTCGATTCTTCTGGTGCATCCTGTGGCTGTTCAGGAGAGAAAACTTTGATGACATATATGTATGTACTTAAATGCCAAAATATTTCGAGCAATTCTCTATTCAATCACTCTCTTTTCAAAAACATTACTTCCTTGCTGCATAGTTATGAAAACAATTATATTTGCATACTGATTGACTTTGCAAAGAGTCATTTAAACGAATTAACTATTCTTACATATTAAGGATAAGGATGCAGACAGAAAACGAACAACATCTAGGAAAATTAATCAAGATATTTCATTCAAACAAGACGTCTGACATTCTAAGGCGGTCTCTGTCAAATCAAGCTGATTGTAATTGAAAAAAAAAGTTCAGTCTCTAGCTTGTCCCTTTTCGGTTTATCCTCTTCAGTCAGCGATTCTGTTGAGGACAGTGCTCTGACCCGTACCACGAATCAACCTAACTCTCGAAAGGGGTTGTCCTAATCTCCCCAAGAAGGAATCTCGACATCATACGGATTCGTGAATAACAAACCTTTAGAGGAACAGAGAAAGAAGGGAAAGAGACGGCAACATCTTCTTCATTGCCAGTTAAGCTGCATCTGATTGGGGATGAGAGCAGAATAAGACGGTTCAACATCGAATTGGAAAACCAGGTATTTTTAGAAAGTAGGCGTAGGCCATTATGCATGGGTCTGTATTCAGAAACCGTTATCAATATTTCGACATGATGGGCTTGGAAAGCTCCAATAACGAGCTCTCGCCAGTTGTGCACCTAGGATGATTTAAAGGCAACTGAACTCGTTATTTTCTTGGAAAATTGGTATGCACGGTTCTGTGGATTGGGGCGAGTTTTTTCACGATTCGTGAGTTGCTGCTAATTTGAACTAACGATTGCGTTGGGAATTGTTTACCTCAGCCAGGCGAGCTGAATTATTGATTCAGATACCCACTATTGTAAAATTCGTCCATTGTACGTCTATGTGCTCGGCCTTAATAATACCCATTAATCACAAGGGAATGGTGAGATTATTATTCACTGCTGTCAGATGCTTCATAGATTTAGCTTTGATATAATATTGTATAAATTGGTATTTCTTCAGTATTCTAAAGTACTCCAGCTAACAAATATGGGCATACCTTGTCAATCGAGGGCCAAATCTACTTTCATTATAGGTATCAATTGAAGCTTTCTTATTACAAAATATGAATGTGTCGACTTGACTTTTTCCACGCTTGTCATAGAAGGGTCTTGTTGCGGTCGCCAAATGTTAAAATCTTCATAACATATCGCAACATTTTCTGGATAGTTTTCGGAGTTGATATGAGCTGAATGAAACAAGGTTTTGATTGTCCCTATTGGACACTAATAATTCGAGTATTTTTGGTAGACAAGCTTTTAGTGGACGTTCTTGACTCGACCCAAACCAAATAATACAAAAATGCATCGTTGATGAGCTAAAACCTTTTGATGTAGACGTCCAGGTTACACGTTTTCTTACATATCTCCATAACTGAGTAACCTGAAATCTTAAAAATTCACTACACATTTCCAACAACATCAAAAATCCAGTTTGAATGTATTTTTTCGTGTACTGGATTTCAATGAATTGTAACTGGAATAAAGTACAAGAAATTAATATTTCGTTTCCTTCCTTATCATTCTATAAAATCTGTACAAAGTTTAGATATTATAGCGCTATTTAGCTCTGCGAAAATGTTGGTGGAACATATTGTATTCACAGAGAGAAAAAGAGTAGGTACAGGAGCTTCAGAAACTATATGTCTGTCACTGTCACATGTGAATATAACTACAGATATCATTATTTGGGTACTTTTCATATATATTTTCTCTTATTACTTGTTGCGTTGTAGAGCTGAAATAATCTGAAAAAATATAATTTCTTCTGAAAAATGTTTTTCAACTTTCGTTCGTGAAATATTTTCGAAGTATTTTTGCATGCACAGACCAATGGATAGAAGTGGAATGAATTCATTCGTTTTTCAACTGGCATAACGAATGCGAATGTATGGAAGGCATTTGATGGTAATGACTTGGATATCAAAAAACGAAGTTAATTTCTCGAATTGAGTCATTCGCTTCGCTTCATTGTTCTTGACAATCTATTTCTGATGAGAATGAGTTGTTTTATGGAAAATAACGGCAATATAACGGAGCACTCCTTTAGACTAGCCACTGAAATTAGATCTCAACAAGCCTTGTCATACCTAACAGAATATCTCAATGTTTTGGTTGGTTGAACGACGAAAAATGAAATATATATGCAAGATTTACTATTGATAGGCAATAAAGGGTTTTCCAATAAGAGGTGTTATTTTGAATAGACGTTTGAAGCTGTAAGTTTTCTGACATTTGACAAGTAGAAACTACGCCATTAATAAAAATGAAACGATACACGCTTCAAGAATGCATTAAAATTATTGAAATTCACTATAAAAATGATGAAAATTTGGCAGAGACGGTTCGTAAAACTCGAACATTTTTGAGTCGTCGTTAAGCACCTTGTCGGACCGAAATAAAGAAATTGATGGAAAATTTCGAGCTGTTGGGACAAGTTAGTGATGTGAAGAATAAAACCCTTGCACGTCGCTCAAGAAAAGCCGGGAATATTGCTACTGTAGCCGAAAGTGTTGAAAAAACCCAGATTTGTCCATTTCTTGTCGTTCTTTGGAACTAGGCATTCCACAAACGTCACTACACCGTAATTTGCATGAAGATTTGAGGCTTAAGGCTCATAAAGTTCAGTTAACACAGAAACTCAATCCACAGAAGCAAGGAAACCATTAATCTTTTGTTTCCGGGCCGTGTTATCTCTCGAAGAGGTGACCACAATTGGCCACTGAGATCTTGTGATTTAACACCTTAGGACTTCTTCCTTTGGGGCCACGTGAAAGAGAAGGTCTACGCCAATAGCCCAGCGTCGATTCAAGAGCTCCAAATGAACTTCGTGAGGCTATCGAGGACGTAGGGCAGCCACTTTGCGATTTGTTTATGGAAAATTTCATTAAAAGGGTAAGGTCCTGTAAGCGTGGTCGTGGTGGTCATTAGCCTGATGTTATTTTCCACTATTAACGGCATAGCTTCTTCTTTATAATGAAATAAACATCCGTTCATTTATATTGAAAAATGGCATTTTTCGTTGAATATCAAAATGACACATCTTATCCTTTAAAACGAAATTTGTTCAGTAGTAATAGTGTATATATTTGCTTGAGTTCTCATCAATAGTTTGGTGATTTTTAGACCTCCAGCCTCTGCACAGGGTAGAGCTTTTGATGATGAACTACGAGTTTTCATTCCATTATATGTTAAATTTAAGAAAAGTCCTGAGCAGGTGCTTATGAGCGCTCTATCATGGCTGGAACAATAATGCTATTACCTCGAAATTTTGTACAGGACTTGAGATGGATGCTAAGTATATGAATGCAAAATCTCAGCACGATCGGAATAATATTCTGAAAATTATTCTAAAATGAAATAAGTAAAGCACCAATAATTGAAAAAAAAAATATTTTATGGTTCTGATGATTTCATTAGAATCGAATATCTTCTTATGGAAAAATAAAGTTTTTTGGTTTTTCAGTGTTTCACAACAATGCATTTCCGGGGACCTACATTTATGGAAACTTTTTTTATAAAATAATCGGAAACATTCTGTATAACTCGTGAAAATGCATAACAGTATTTCGGAAATCATACAAAATAATTTCAAATTGAAGGATTTGTCATAATGCATAATTAATGTTAAATTATTTCCATTAATCAAGATATAAGCGAGAATGTTCACCTTTCGGAGATGAAGATAAGATATTACTGATATTAGATGAATGAATTTTAATAATTGAATGATATATTCCTGTTTCCACTTAAACCAAAAACTGATCCAACAAATAACAACCCAACGCAAATGGAATTTCTAAGAACTCAATAACAAAACTCAATAAAAAATTTCCAAAACCCATCATCAACTAAATCCACGAAAGTGAATACTTTCCCATATTTTCGCGGTGAATGCCACCAGGTCAAGCCGAAGCGTAGCTGCGAGGGAAGCGGGGGTGGTATCCGGGCCGAGGGTTCTGTATGTACACACTCCACTAATCGGCATGCAGTATAATGCGTAAAGCGTCAGAGCCAGCTTTGAAGAAAGGGGGTCGAGTGAGCACGCAACGAAAGGGTTACGAGTCTGGGTTCTGGTCGCATGTGACCCAGATACGGTAATCTGTGAATTAATGCAGGGGGAGAACAATATATCATGCATGAGCTGAAGCACCACCGTGTGCGTAGAGTGGGTATAGGGAAAGAAGTCTGCTTCGGCCGGAGCAGTCTTGGTAATTACACGTTGGTTTATGATTGAAATTGTTCTAGTGCGATGAAAAAGGGGCTGGATGGATTCTCGGGGTGATTATGAATCACACACTCCGATATGGCCGCTAAAAACCGCAGAATTTGTGGTATCGAGTAAAAGTTGGACTACGCAGACATTAGAGAGTTATCGAAACGCAAATAGAGGACCAAATTAAATAAAATTTCTTTTATTTTGATATCTTCCCACCCGCATCAAAGACAGATTTTAGAGTGGCCTTCAATAAAATACAGGCCTCCCTTACTTAATATAAATAAAGGACGACCGTATTTGAATAAGAGATCCCTTATTTTGACAGTTCTCTTATCATTTTGTCTTATTTTATGTCATGTACTAGGTATGAACCCTGGTCAGGTAATACTTTTTTTGTACACTGATCAATTTAAAATTCGTTAGTAGTGGAGAGTCAATAGTGCATATCGTATATTGTGAAAAATTCAAAAATAAATGTTTCAAATTCACCTATGAGGGTGTATCAATATTATCGGGGGAAGTGTTGACTAATGCCCGATTGCACCGTTCGTCTAAGCAATGTTTAAGCCCTGAAATGACGTTTCATCAATGGAATAAACGTCACTTAAGGGCTTAAACGTTGCTTAGACGAACGGTGCAATCGGGCATTAGACTAAGTACCATGTGAGCACTGACGATATAGGCTCCTGTATGAGCGTCTTTCAAGCGGAAATCGCTATTAAAAGATGTCTAGATTTAAATCTAGAAAGAGACTATCAGAAGTGCGATATAGCCATACACTCACATTCAAGCTGTTATTAAAGCACTGAGCTCCTACGTCATCGACTCAAAAATGATCTGGGAGTACCGGAACAAAACTCAATTAAGAAGGCAAGAAAAATAAGGTATTTTTAATCAAAGGAATCGAAGAGGTCAATACACCTGCCATTCAAAGAGGGCTCACGAACCTCACTCATTGGCCGAGAACCCTTCTGTGGTATAGGTAAATGTACCTATAAAGAGGAATTTCTGGAGAAGAAGAAAGCCCAGAGGAAATAACTCTGGAGGAATCTCCCAGGGATGGATTAAGTTCTTTCAGAACTTGAAACAGCAAGATCCAAAAGATATCTGGAATTTAGTAAGAAACAATTACACCTCCATTCTGGCCTTCTTAAATCAGAACACTGTCGCCTCAGGAGGCACCTGTTGAGGATGGGATTGTCGGACACTGACGAGTGAAGTTTCTGTGGGGAGGAGGAAGAAACCCCCATTCACCTAGTCACGGAATGCTTTGGCATTGCGAGCCTAAGGAGAGAATACCTTGGGCGAGAAGCTTGTTATACTGAGAAACACGCCTCGTTGAAGCCTTCACAGATATTGGATTTATCAGATCTCTGAAACTGAAAGGCGAGCTGTGAGGGTATGCTTCAAACAGCTCTGTAAAGGAGCACAATAGACCTCAAGGTCGCAGTGAACTGCAACCCTTTTTTAAATTAAACTAAACTTAACTCCGCCAAAAGTTTTCCCAAATTGAATAACTGCTCCTACCAAGATCAGGAAGGTTTTAGGTTGACACGTTGACTGCTCGCATCCCTCACTCGGTATACAAGGCTAACCTTTCTCCAAGCGAGAGCGACGTCCGATAACATCAAGGATTTCTCTCCAGGCGGTAGGCTCTTAACTCCGACCTAGAATACGGGAGGAAAATCCACGCAATGTTGTTGCTACGTGCGTTTTCGCGGGTTGCCTAGGCGACAAGGATCTCCTCAGAGGAAATATATTACGTCATTTCGTTTCATAGCGTCACCAGCGCCAACACCCCATGCTTCCGGCCTGTTAGTAGGCCGGCGACGCGAGCTGGCTCTTCTCGAATAGGATAGGATAAGCAGAGAGATGAATTTTCTATTGGAGTTTGTCTGGTCGAAGGATAGCATAGACAGCTGTGAAGTATTTTGGAGATATGGTGCACTGCCATTTTAGACAACTTGATAATAGGACGTCCAGAAAAGTCGAATTCGTGTTCATATGAAGTCCGAAGTATGGAGGTATAAAACGGATGCCTTCAGGATTATCATCGCTTGATAAATATCTCTCGAGAATGTACACAAATATACGTCTTCGAAACAAACTTCTGTGCCTTTATCGTCTTATTATAATAGATATATGCACTAACCATTTATTCAACCGTGGAAAATTTCTCTGAAATTGTCTTGGTTTAGTGTGATAGTGTACAAATGAGTGACAATAAACTAAAGAAAGACATTGATTTTTTCCTCATCCCATCAGCCACCTACCAGTGATGATATGGGAGTAGCAAAAATGGGAAAAGGATATGACTACCGTGACTTCAAAGTGAATACCGTCAAATGATGTATACAGATGGATAAAAAACGACAGGGCCCAGCGCTGAAGCATAGTGTCCAAGAACCCAGTGTACAGTAGCGTTAGGCTTTAGGTAAAGGAGAGGAATGGGAACGAGAACACACCGACTATAACCTCAAAGAAAATACCGTAGAATGGTATACAGATGGTTAAAAATCTATACAGGAGCTGGCACTGGGATAATCGGACAAGTACCAAGTGTGCACTGTCGCTAGGCTCCTGTATGAGCAGTTTTCCATCAGAAATCTTAGCTATTGAAAGACGTCTAGATATGAATCAGGAAAGAAACTATAAGAAGTGCGATATGGCCATACACTCAGAAAATCAAGCTGCTATTAAAGCACTGATGAGCTCCTACGTCATCGACTCGAAGATGATCTGGGAGTGCGGAACAAAATTCAAGGAGGTAGGCAGGATGAATGAGGTCTTCTTAACCTGGGTTGCCCGCCAATACACTTGCCAAAGAGGGCGCACGAATGTCACTTATTGGCCCATAACCCTTCTGTGGCTTTCTTACAGGACACTGTCGCCCTAGGAAGCATCTGTTGAAGTTGGGATTGTCAGACACTGACGATTGTAGGTTCTGTGGGGAAGAGGAAGAAACCCCCATTCACCTAGTCACGAAATGCTTTGGCATTGCGAGCCTAAGGGGAGAATACCCTTGTATGGTAAAGGCAACTGAACCTATAAAAAGAGTCTTTGAAGAAGGAAAGAACTGAAAAAAAGCATTCTGGAGGAATCTTCCAGAAATGCATCAATACAAAAACTTGTTCGGTACTTCAAACCAACAGGGTCCAAAATATATTTGGTTCTCAGTTCGAGTAAGTTACGCCTTCTCATGAATTCCTAACAGGACTTTGTCGCCTCAAAGAGCATACGATGAGAAGTGGCTCAACAGAAACTAACGAGTGTAAATTATGTCATGAAGAGAAGAAAACTGCTGTTCAGTTAGTTACATAATACCTAGCCATTGAAGGGCTGCACAATGAATGTCTTGAACAGAATTTATATCTCAGCAGAGCCTTCAATACGTTCTGCTTATGTCCATTAGGTTTTCAAGACAAATCGAAACATCGATGACTGGATGTTTCGAAAACATTCAGTATGAACTACCAACAAGATTCATTTAGGAAAGATCAGTATAATGGAATTCACTTCAATTTGGTAAACAATTTTGTACACACTAAATATGAAGTGATATCAGTAATGATTGACATAATTATGAGTTCATGTTTCATCTCAGAGGACAATTCGGAAAACTTCTTTACCAAGATAAGACAATGCTGAAACAGCAGACAGAGAATGAAGGAGACGACTAACTGGAAATAATTTTCCAGAACTGTTAACATCGTATCTCCAATTGAATCAAGGGAAACTCCTCCCCCAGCAAACTTTAAAATATATGTGTCAACATCCAACTCAACCTTTCTCGGCACCCTAAAACCATTATCGAATTTTCCTATCCCTGAAACTTGATTTATTTTTAGGCGTCCCGGTTTTCCACTTTGGCAACACCACATTGAGGATCTCGCAACGTTGCACGAACCAGAAGTTGCCAAACAGCATACTAACTTAACTGAGACAGTAGGCATTATTTTTTAAGGAAAACACACTTAACTTTTTCCTCGCACTCTCCATTCTATCAGAAATTTAATAGCATCAGGGTGCCAAAACATGAAGGAGGGAAGACTATACAATAGTTACTCGATGGAGTATTGTTCAACTCGCCTTACTACAAGAAACATTCTCGTGTTAGAACTTGTAACAATGTGCCGCAAGTGCAAATACTGGATATTCGTTATAATTGAAGCCATGTTCATTATCATTATTTTTGGCCATCAGCCCAAGGTATCAGGTTTGCCTATACTGAAAGTACATACTTAAACTACTTAAACGCATATTTTTCACTCATGATGGAATGAGTAGAGTCTGGCAGCCTTGGATCTTAGACAAATAATTATCACAGACTCAGTGCTACACACATCACTCCTCCAAACGCAATAGAACATCTCTGAAAAATAGAAGAGCTTCTGTCGGTTACTCCAGGTGATAAATGAATACCTGCGTTGTGGTTCTTAGACTTAACGCTTAAAAAGTTTCAAGACCTCTGGCAGAGGCGGAAAAAGGTCCGCGATCGCGGAGCAAGAAATCAACTTTGGTAAAGAAAATTCCGCGTTTTATTATTTCAGGAGCGCTCTCGGGATTTTCCCATTTCCACGACGCAGCCGTTGAGGCAGGCAGACGGCTGGGTTATCTGGTGACGTGAATATATAAACATAAATATCAACAATAAGAATTTAAGGAAAGCGAGTATTATTACCAATAATTTTTATCATCTGACCGTCAGCCCAGGCTAACAGGAATGCTTATACAGTTTCTCTTTTCTGCCCTATGTCTAGCAGCCCTAGGGCAACGCAGGAAGATAGATCAATCTCTGTTGATACTCTGATGAATTGATGGTTGCGTTGTGGTCCATGAGACTTATCTCTTAAAAAGTTTCAAGACCTCTGGCACAGGCGAAAAAAAGATCTGCGAACGAGGTGCAGTTCCAGAGGTGAAATTATTTTATTTTTTCTCGATATTCAGTTGGTCTGGCAATAGTGACTGACGGTAAAAAGGGTCTGGTAGCTTTGTATATTTCCTTTCAACAATTTTCTCCAAAATATACCTGAACATCAAGTATCAGAACTGAAAGGAAGTGGGTAATATTTTCACTATTTTAAAACGTCTAGTACTCGTGGATTGACTCTCAAACCCATTGAGATATAATAGAGAAGAGACGCTATGACAACCAATTGAGTAAGGAAAAATAGTACCACTAGGCGGAGCTAAATCGGGGACAAATATGGCGGAAAGTTCAGGGTTGAATTGAGTTGCCAGTTTTTTCTGTTAACAAATTTCATCCAAAAAATACGACGTGTTGGGTCTTTAGGAATCCTGTTCAAATAAGGTCAATTGAATATCAAATAAACAATTTTTCTTCAGGCGATAATATATACATATAAAAAGATATCAGATTACCAAGACCAGCAAAAATTACGAATGCGGATCTGTCCAGTATTCATCTCTACCTGTGATATGTTTTTCCTCTAATTTTCTTCTTATCTGTCTCTTTTCTTCTTGAAAAAAGGATTACAGTGTACGATACCATTTTATTTTATATTATTAAGCAGAAAAACTCACAATTTAACTAGAAACAAGCGCAAAAATCACAATACCTCCAGAAAATTCAACGACTGTCAAATTTTACGTTAGGTGGTAGTAATATGGCGCATCTGATACCACGTTTATTTCAATGATGGCAACTCTATACTATCCTATCTCTATGCTCGAACCTAAGTAGCAGGTATGACAAATTCAGAGATGAATTATAGTTCGTCGTACTCCTTGTGTCTTAACTCCTCAAGTTTTAAGACCTCTGGCAAAGCGGAAAAGAGCCCGTGATCGCGGTGCAAGAAATCAACTTCGGAAAGAAAATCCCGCGTATTATTATTTCAGGGGCGCTCTCGGCGTTTTCCCATTTCCACGACGCCGCGTCGTGGCAGGCAGACGGCTGGGTTGACTGGCGACCTTCGCCTTTCCCGACACGCACATTATTCACCGCACACACCCCCGCCTTCACTCTATCGATAAGAGCGAGGATGGAGGTTTCTACGCTTTTCGTGATCGTAGGCTCAAAAGGGAAAGTGTGGTGCTCGCATACAGATACGGACGGATCGATGAAAATGTGTAGGGTCGAGCCACGACTCTCTGGCAAGGTTTCTCTGGCGGTTTTTATGTTTGGGGGAGTGGACGGAGGACGTGGCAACGTTGCATCTTGGAGATAGTGAAGCGTTTGAGGTTCTAAGGAGCGTTTTCGTAACCGAGTTATACAGTTACTGTCTATTCGAATCATTTTTTATCGTGGAATGAAGGGTTTTCCAATGAGAGCCTTTACTTTGAATAGCCCGCTATTTCGGTAGATGTCACGTTTGAAACTGTCATTGTTTGACATTTGACGAGTAAAAACTACAGCATTAATAAAAATGGAACGATACACGCTTCAAAAACGCATTGAAATTATAAAAATTCACTATTCAGTAAACACAAGAACTCAAGCCGGCGGGAAAAGTTTCTGGACTGTGTTATTTCTCGAAAAGGAGATCACAATTGGCCACCGAGATCTTGTGATTCAATACCTTGCGCCTTCTTCCTTTTGGGCCACGTGAAAGAGAAGGTTTACGCAATAGCCCAGCGCCAAGACCTCAAAAAAGGAATTCGTGAGGCTATCGAGGACATAGGGCAGCCACTTTGCGATTTGGTTATGGAAAATTTCATTAAAAGGATATGGTCCTGTAAGCGTGGTCGTGGTGGTCATTTGCCTGATGTTATTTTCCACTGCTAACGGCATAGCTTCTTCTTTATAATGAAATAAACATCCGATCATTTATATGGAAAAATGGCATTCTTCATTGAATATCAAAATAACACCTCTTATCGGAAAACCCTTTATGATTGAATAGGGACATAGTTATGCTTGGTCACAAAAATTGTCGTTAAGAAAATTACATATACTTAAACAAGCTTTGAACACTATTGAATCCGAGTTGACTCGAGTTGGTTTGAAAGTACCTCGAGTTAACTCGCCCAAAGAGAGACTCGAGTTAAATTATTCGAGTTACACAGAATGAAAGTAATGATGGTATTATATGAATCGAGTTTATGAAAGAATCAATGGGTACAAATATCCCGATAGTTATTCTGACAACAATAATTTTGGGACTAAACATAAAATGGTGTCACATAACCATTCACGGTCTACCCATACCACAATCGCTTATGGTGTTTACGATCCCTATGATTACAGACACAAGTCCCTTGTTCCCTGTTCCGGAAACCAAGGACCCCCTTATCAATCGGTCTTTCATAACTTTCACTCGTAGAAACGAGCGAGTGAGCGCAATTCTAGTTAACTCAGAGACAGACTCTAGTTTAATGATTCGAGTTACACAGCTTGAAAGTGATGACGGTAATAAACGAATCGAATTATGGAGAGAACTACTGAGAAAATATATACTGAAAGTTATTCCAACAAAAACAATTCTTGAGAGCTAGCAAAACTGCACCCCTTTCAATATTTTCTCGTAAAAGTGTCACACAACTATTCACGGCCTACCCGTACCACATTCGCTTATAGTGTTAACGATCACTATGGTAACACAGACAACTTCATTGTTTTCTATTCAAGAAAAAAAGAACCCCCTCCTCAATCGGTCTTTCATAACTTCCAATCGAGTCAACTTTCGATTTGGCAAGTAATAATTATGTGACATTATGTGACTATCTAACATTGGCGCGCAATTAAAATATTGCACTCTTATTGAAACATTATTGAACCCGAGTTGACTCGAGTTGTTTTGAAAGTAACTCGAGTTAACTCGCCCAGAGAGAAGCTCGAGTTATATTATTCGAGTTACACAGAATGAAAGTAATGATGGTATTATATGAATCGAGTTTATGAAGAATCAATGGGTACAAATATCCCGATAGTTATTCTGACAACAAAATTCTTGGGACTAAACATAAAATGGTGTCACATAACCATTCACGGTCTACCCATACCACAATCACTTATGGTGTTTACGATCCCTATGATTACAGACACAAGTCCCTGTTCCCTGTTCTGGAACCAAGGACCCCCTTATCAATCGGTCTTTCATAACTTTCACTCGTAGAAACGAGCGAGTGAGCGCATTCTAGTTAACTCAGAGACAGACTCTAGTTTAATGATTCGAGTTACACAGCTTGAAAGTGATGACGGTAATAAACGAATCGAATTATGGAGAGAACTACTGAGAAAATATATACTGAAAGTTATTCCAACAAAAACACTTCTTGAGAGCTAGCAAAACTGCACCCCTTTCAATATTTTCTCGTAAAAGTTGTCACAAACTATTCACGGCCTACCCGTACCACATTCGCTTATAGTGTTAACGATCACTATGGTAACACAGACAACTTCATTGTTTTCTATTAGAAAAAAGAACCCCCTCCTCAATCGGCCTTTCATAACTTCCAATCGAGTCAACTTTCGATTGCCAAGTAATAATTATGTGACATATTGCTCAGATGCAGGAACGTCCATTCAAATTTAAAGGTCCATTCAACCCTTAATCCTCCATTAGTTCCTTGTAATAATGGAGGATTAAGAGTTTAATGGACCTTTAAAGTTTAATGGACGTTCCTGCAACTGACACTATGACTATCAAACAGGCGCGCAATTAAAATATTGCACTCTTATTGAAACACTATTGAACCCGAGTTGACTCGAGTTGTTTTGAAAGTAACTTGAGTTAACTCGTCGAAAGAGAGGCTCGAGCTATAATATATTATTCGAGTTACACAGAATGAAAGTGATGATGGTATTATATGAATCGAGTTTATGGAAGAATCAATGAGTACAAATATACTGATAGTTATTTTGACAACAATAATTCTTAAGACTTAACATAAAAAGGTCCCATAAGTCTCTTGACGTAGAAGTGTCAGACAACTATTCACGATCTACCCATACCACAATCGCGTATGGTGTTAACGATCACTATGATTACACAGACAACTTCATTGTTACCTATTCAGGAAAAAAACCCTCTTCAATCGGTCTTTCATAACTTCCAATCGAATCAACTTTCGATTTGGCACGTAATACAGGGTGTCCAGAAAGGGTATCGGGTATTTTTGTAAGTTCAATAAAACAAAAAATATTTGTGAACAATGAAAAAATTTATTGTTTATTATTAACATATGAATTGGAGAATTATTTGAAAAAGATAATGTTATCCAAATGATGACCGTTGCGTTGCTGGCACTCTTCTAAACGGGAACGAAGATTGGCGATAACACGTTGACACATAGCTATATTGATATTGCTGCCATTTCTGACCTGATTTTTTGCTTCATCTGGTTTCGATTCATCGGATTATTTTGATAAAACTTACTTTTAAGGTATCCCTATGCAAAATAGTCAAACGGGCTAAGGTCGGGGCTTCTGGGAGACCAGTTGATGTTACCCCTTCGCGAAATGACTTGTTGAATCGCTGCAGCATTTCGTTCGGAAAATCAGTCGATAAGCATAGTCCGCATCCTTCAATTCTTGAATCAATTGAATTTAATAGGTTTTTAGATGTAAGTCTTTCTCTACAATCGAAAGTAAAGACGATTTTTAGATGTTCAACGCGTGGCTTCGCTTTCGGATGGATAAAGACGGATTTTGACGAACCGACGCCTCAACTTCTTCTATTGTTTCTTTCATCGCGGAGTAAACGAGGACGACCAGAGTTTTGAATTTTAATTGTCGCACCTGTTTTCTCGAACATCCTGAATCCTGATCCATTTCCTAATGCTATCGTCATTTGTAGCGTGGCGTGTAGATATTCCGCACGATAGAGACGTTGAGCAGTCACTATTGAACCACCATTACGATAATACGCTCATACGCAAAATGCGGGATGCGTTCCGAGTATAGTTCCATAGTGACCAAAACTCCACAAAATGGCGGACGCCACGAACCCCTTCTCGCTCCTTTTAGACGTCCCGTTCTGAATATGGCGCGAAAACAATACCCGATACCCTTTCTGGACACCCTGTAGTTATGTGACATTATGACTATCAAACATTGGCGCGCAACTGAAATATTGCACTCTCATAGGAACAATATTGAATCCGAGTTAACTCGCGTTGGTTTGAAAGTAACTCGAGTTAACTCGCCCAAAGAGAGACTCGAGTTACACAGAATGAAAGTGAATCGGGTTTATGAAAGAATCAATGAGCACAAATATACTGATAGTTATTCTGACAACAACATTATTCTTGGGACTAAACATAAAAAGGTGTCACACAACCATTCACGGTCTACCCATACCACAATCGCTTATGGTGTTTACGATCCCTATGATTACACACACAAGTCCCTTGTTCCCTGTTCCGGAAACCAAGGACCCCCTTATCAATCGGTCTTTCATAACTTTCACTCGTAGAAACGAGCGAGTGAGTGCGAGGAAGCAAGCGGAGATCTTCGACGAGGTCGTCGACCTGAGCCGGCTGGGGCTGACCAAGCGACCGTCGTCCTAACAACGAAACAAGCCAGTGGCAGCGGTGTCGTGTAGACGAGGCCCATTTTATTATGTCGCGAATATAAGAGCTTCTCTCCCGCTGATCGAACCGAGCTACCTGTACTCCGTACTGTTTGCATAGAATACACAAACACTCAGAGAAATTTTTCACCTACACAGCGTATTTCCAATTGTCAAGTCTAGTCCCAGTTTTCTATCACATTTCAGGAAAAAATAGATTTATAATACTAACTATAGTCCGTTCACGAAAGGTTGAGAAGTCGGTTGGCCATGACAGTTTGGCATATTCCACTGTGACTGATACGCAATGTTGTAAATATAACATAGAGTTCTCTGATAACTCGGAAGCTCGTCGGATGAGGCCGGGTACGTTCGGCAACGTTGACTTTATTTTACGTTATGACAGCAAATACTGCCAACTTCAGATAAATAAACAAATGCCTACTATGCGCTCAAACTTTCGTGAACGGCATATAGATGGCAAACCTGTCAAAAATTCTGAGGCAAACAGCGGCCATTTGCAGTTTGGGTTTTACTTGAGGGGTGTCAATTTTTCAATGGAAAAAAATCGAGCACAGATGGCATATAACATCACAATATTCGATTTTCATCCCAAACTGCAAATGGCGGCCCTTGCCTTACTTTTTTCTTCGTTGGTAGAAAGGAAGTCCAGTTAGTATTAAAGATAGGTCCATGGAAAAAAGAGTTCAATAAAAACTCAAAAGTATTTTTTTCTTCTCCTAAGTAGAAGGATTGTTCAGTATGCATTCGGTTGATAGAGGATTTTTCAATGAGGACTTGACACTATTGATTTCAGGTACAAGTAAAACAATTGTGAAGGGAACTCAACTTCGTTCATATGACCACTTAGGGCACGTTTGCAGCAGTCGATTCTTTGGACCTAATTTTCGATGACTGTGTCACACGGACAAAACGAGCGACATATTTCGCGGCCATTGTTGACTCTGAGATCTTCTTACGTCGTCATCTTGTTGGCATAAACCAATGTCCATAGCCCCAAGAAAATAAAATGGCATGAACAAGGCCACGAATAGACATGCCACTTTCTTGAAACAACAAGCTCACCAACCAAAACCTTCAATAAATCGAATGTCAGATGTACTCTGTGGCTTCTGGCACCATCCCCCATGTCGCCCAAGTCCATACACGCAAAAAAGCACAAAAAACTTGAATCGAACTCGAAGGAATAAGAGGCTGTGAAGAGTAACCATAATTCGAACACGAATCGGTCAGTGCTCTTAAGGATAAAAAGCTTTTTCGTATGATTTCTTTTCAACAGGTTCCAAATTTTTAACTGCAATGAGAAATGACGGATGGAATTTTTTGAAATGAAGTAATAATTGATAATCATGATTCTCAGGAATTGACAAGTGACAAGATGCCAGAAATTTTAAAAGTCAATAGAAGTGAAAGAAGAGTGAAAAAAGTGAAAGAAGAGCAGAAAGGTGAACCCTCAATCGAGCCATCAATTGAGAAGTGTATGTTAAATATATGGATATATGGAATTTCAAGATAATATCTTCGATGCTATTCATCTTTGAAATTAGTGCAGAATCTTTGTCGTATTCAAGTTGTCCTTCTGATGAATAGGACTATTCTTTCAATTCAGTAATTTTGTAGTGAATTTAATCTATATACTTGAAGTTATCACAAACATTCAAAAGGTCTCTTTCACATCAGGAGCTATTCAAATCAAAATTATGGAAATCAGAGCTGTCAGCATGAAGTGATTTAACTTGTTATACTGAAAATAATAAACAATTATACTTCTCAGCGAACCAAGAAACAACTGATAATCGAATACAGGACAACTCGCACATTTGTATGCTCAATGTTCGAAATATTCATTCATTATGAAAAGGGTAGTTTACTGAAATAAATGAGGTCTTTTGGGCCTTTTCCCTTGATTAACTGAATATAATGAAACCTGAAGAAAACAAAGAAACTTCATATTACTTAGTATAACATTGGAAAAGTCTTGTTATTGTTTCGAATGTAGAAAACCTCAAAATCTAGAGATTCCCATTTTTTCAGCTAAAAATCAGTACACAGAGTTTTCCTTTTAAGTTGGCCTGTTAGACGTTTTTGAAGAACTAGTGAATATTTCGTTCAAAAATTTTAGGTGGACCCTTAAGGATGAAGGAACTCTTCGAATAAAATATTTTCAAGTCGACAGTGTTGCCACATCTATCTCAAACGCATATCTACTTTCTTATTTCAAATGGAACTACCTATATTTTTATTTATGTATCGATTCAATGCCAAACTCGCAGTATAACCTACTAAATACATCTGCCATGCAGAATAGGTTATACTGCGAGTTTGGTATTGAATCGATTCATAAATAAAAATATAGTTAGTTGCATTTGAAATAAGAAAGTAGATATGCGTTTAAAATAAACGTGGCAACACTGTCTACTTGAAAATATTTTAGGCGAAGAGTTCCTTCATTCTCAAAGCTTCACCTAAAATTTCAGAACGAAATATTCACTAATTCTTCAAAAACGTCTAATAGGCCAACTTAAGAGGAAAACCCTGTGTACCAAATAAAGGTGCCTGCGAACACAAATCCGAAATTTTGTTATATAATCCAGTCGAATTGTGCTTTTAGCAGGAAAGTTTTGGGGTAGTTTAGATTTTTTTCATTTTTTATGTTTTTTGGGGTGCTGAATCCGAATTTGAGGTTTGCTAACAAAATTCTAAACGGAACATAGAAAAAAATACAAAAAAAGAATGAAAATCTCATTCTTGGTCAGTTTTTTGCATATAACTCTGACACTATCAACTTTTCCTAAAATACCTTTCCATACAAAATGAAAGTACATAAAATTTCCTACAAATTGTACTACCACAGCTTGTTTTGCGACAAACCGTTCTGGTTCAAATAATAGTTGAAAATGAGGTATTTTCTATGACTCAATAAATGAAAAAAAATTATTCTATGGTTCCGATGATGCGATCCTCTTGAAATTGTGCATGAACATTCAGTATATCAGTCGCGATTCACAAAAAAAATTTAATCGAATCGGACATTTTGTTATGGAAATATAAAGATTCTTCTTTTCAATATTCCAATTGAATTTTCTATGGTTCTGTTCACACTATGGTCACACAATTTTGCATAAGGCTTATTATGAGCATCTTGCATTTGGCCGCAACATTTCATTTCGATTGGTCTTGTTTTGTCTGAGATATTGAGGAACAAAAATTTAGAATGGCCTTGTTTTATGAAACAAAATACTGCCATTCAAAATGTTTGTTTCTCAATATCTCAGACAAAATGAAACCAGTCGAATGAAATGTTGTGGCAATATGCAAGATGGTCATAATAAGCTTCATGCAAAATTTGTGTGGCCATAGTATAGGCAGAACCATAGAAAATTCAATTGGAATATTGAAAAGAAGAATTTTTATATTTGCATAACAAGATATCTGATTCAAGTGAATTTTTTTATGAATCGAGACTGATATGCTGAATGTTCATGCAAATTTCAAGAGAATCGCATCATCGGAACCATAGAATTTAAGTTTTTTCATTTTTGAGTCATAGAAAATACCTCATTTAAAACTATAATTTGAGCCAAAACAGGTGGTCGCAGAACAAGCTGTGGTAGTACAATTTGTAGGAAATTTTATGTACTTTCATTTTGCATTGAGAGGTTTTTCACGAAAAGTTGATAGTTTCCGAGTTATAAGCAGAAAACTGCCAAGAATGAGATTTTTTCTCTTTTTTTGTTTTTTTTCAATGTTCCCTCACGAAATTTTGTAGCAAACCTCAGATTCGGATTCAGCACCCCAAAAAACATAAAAATCAAAAAATCAAAACTACCCCAGAACTTTCCTGCTAGGGGTTCTTTTGAGCACAAATTGACTGGACTATGTATAATCATTGAGTTTAAAAATACTATTTTTAAACTCAATGGTATAATGCAATATTCGAAACAAGTGTCCCATACTTGTAATGACTCCAACGAAATTCAGCGTATAGATTTTATTCATTTGGCGTAGGTCCCAAATTTAATCCTCAATTCATGTTTTATTTCCTCGAACGAATCGCCAAAGTACCGAAATATCAAAAAGTGCAGAATAGCACCATCTCATCCGCTTTTCAAATAATTATAATGACAAAATATTGACACATCCTGCACCTGTTAGTAATGAAAGAGTAATCAAATTTCAGACGGACATTCGAAATTGATTGAATAATAACTTCAAGATGCGCTTTGATCGTTTTAAATTTAGAACGTGGGATTATGATAAAATTAGGTCGAATGTTCCTCTTTTATAACCATGCAACGTGTGAAAAATGAACAGAATTCCCTAACTTTGTCGTCATGTAAATTAATATATTCGGTGATTTATTAGAAAACTGCGTGTAAGTGGGTTTTATTTATAAGGTATCTCAACAATTCCTTTGACTTCTGTTCTGTTGATAGAGGTGTACGATGAAAACATAGTTGGAGCGAGAATTATTGAATTCGATGCGGAAAAAAGATGTTATGTAATGAAATATTCGAGAGAATTTATAATCACTGATAGAATAGGCGCTAAATGAAGGGTTTTCCAATAAGAGGTGTTATTTTTTGAATAGCCCGCTATTTTGGTAGATGTCACGTTTGAAGCTGTCATTTCTTGACATTTGACAAGTAGAAACTTCGCCATTAATAAAAAAGAACGCACTGAAAATTTGGCAGAGACGATTCGTAAAACTCGAACATTTTTGGGTCGTCGTGAAGCACCTTGTCTAACCTCAATAAAAAAATTTGTGGAAAAATTCGAGCTGTTGGGACAAGTTAGCGATGTGAAGAATAAAACTCGTGCACGTCGCTCAAGAACAGCCTAGAATATTGCTGCTGTAGCCGAAAGTGTTGAAGAAAAACCAGGTTTGTCCATTCCTCGTCGTTCTTTGGAATAAGGCATTCCACAAAAGTCATTACACCGTATTTTGCATAAAGTTTTGGGTCTTAAGGCTTATAAAGATCAGTTAACACAAGAACCACGCTAATAGCACAACGTCGATTCAAGACCTCAAAGATGGAATTCGTGAGGCTATAGAGGACATAGGGCAGCCCCTCTGCGATTTGGTTATGAAGAATTTCATTAAAAGGATATGGTCCTCTGAGCGTGGTCGTGGTGGTCATTTTCCTGATGTCAGTTTCTACTATTAACGACATTGCTTCTTCTTTATAATGAAATAAAACTCATTTACATTGAAAAATGGCATTTTTCTTTGAATATCAAAAAAAAATAAACACTCTTATTGGAAAATTCTAGTCTGAATCATATGATTGATAGCAAGGATAATACACATACTTTACTTTTAAAAGCGAGAGAATTGGAAATATACCGTAATATGGGTAACTTGGCCACCCCGGGGTAACTTGGCACCTATGATTTAATTTTTGTTTCGGTTAATACTTTTTCTCCTGTTCTTTTTAGTTGGATTTTCAGGTGCCCATTTTATTCCAGGTAACTAGTAACTAAAAATGTAAGAAACTATCAGAGCACCCGGAGCAAAGCCCTACCAAGACTACTCAGAAGAGAACATGCAAAAAGCCCTACAAGCTGTTAAGGGGGGGAATCGAAAAATTAGCTGCGCAAACGTATGAGGTACCTCGGACAACTTTGGGTCGTAAGATTTTGGCAAAATTCTGGAGCAGTGAGCCGCCCAAGAGTCCTTTCATCCGAGGAAGAACGCAGTATATCTGAGACCCTTTTGAGGAATTTTGTCGGTATTTTTGTGTTATTTATGAAATTTTCGAACTGAAATAAGTAGCTGCGGGTTCTTTTTTATCAATTTCCAAACGAATTCGGGGTAACTTGGTCATGCGAAACCATTAAAAACGTTCATTCATGAAATTAGCAAAAGTGACCAAGTTGCCCCAAACCGGGGTAACTGGACACCCCACATATATATTTTTTTCTTTTATATTAAACAAAAACATTACTTTTTACGAACTTCAGCTCTTTCATTAAGTTGAAGTCGGTTTGGGGAAAAAATTTGGTCCACATGCGTCAAAATATAATAAAGATATTTTGAAAAACGTCTGAAAAGAGTGACCAAGTTGCCCCGTTTTACGGTAATGCTCAAAAAGCAAAACACAGGTATGAGCCATCGTTATGAGAAAGACTGAAATGATGAATCTCATGTTTCTTTTTTCATGAGAAGTTTCATATAACCTCTTTGTTGTTCGGGTAAACACGTGTCGACATATCTTCCTGTTCAGCAAATATACGTTTCGGACCAATACAGGGCTTGAGTATATAACAACGTTAATATCTTTTGAATGAAAGGGAGAATATTTATAAGGTTTTATAGGTATTAGCCAAAAAAAGCATCTGATGCACAATTCTTTGTATAGATGATAAACTTTTTGTTGAATCGGAAATACCCTCAACTTTTTTAATTCATACGGGACCTGTATTTCTTTGCAGATTTTGAAAAAGTGGGATTTCGAATTCGTTCACCTACTGGACTGAATTCACGAAGATCCATGTGTCCATGTAAGTGATAAACGGGTAAGATCTAGCGGTAAGTGTTGCCAAGTATCAAATTCGCAGCCAAAAACAGGTTGATACGCCCCTTTTATTAAAGACGAAATTTTGAGCGATGACAAGTGTTTGGCTTTACTAATTTACCGCACTCAAAAGAATAGCAGTTACCACAAAATATTCGGTGTCAACAAGATGGAGCACCTAATCATTATGATAGACAGCTAGGGATTTTCTGAATGAAAATTTTCTGAATCTATGGACAGTCATGTAGAGGATTCATAAAGTGGCCTGCTCGTTCTTAACCAGTTAGATTTTTTCTTTGGGGTTATCTAAAATCAAGTGTTCACGTTAGACGTTATTGATGAATATGAACTAATACTCGTACGTTGAGAAGTTTTAAAAAGAGAGACTCAAGAATTTGTTAATAGGATGGCACGTTATCAGAAAGTGAACGGCTCAGGTGTCTTGATCAGAAAACTCTGTTTAGTCTGTATTCTGCAGTAAATAAATCAAGCTATTGTAGAAGTAAGTTCAACCACGCTTCTATAGATTTTTTAGATACTAAACCCATCAGTATGTACGTATGCGAAATACCAAACTCTTTCAACATTTGCAAAATAGGGAATCCCATATAAATTGAAAATGTGGAGGGTATATCAACAAAGAATTTTTTACACCAGATGCATTTTGCGCCATTGTATACTATCCACCCTCAAAATTTCATAAATATAGTTTGTTTCGTTCAGAAGATATTCACTTTTGGTTCCATACTTTATCCCAGCTCTGTAGAAGCAATATATAGTCCGTTCAAGAAAGTTTCAGCCGTCGGTTGGCAATGACATTTGGCATATTCACTGTGTATATTAAAATTTTAGGTTATGTTGTTTATTTCCTGTCAGATTGATACGTATGTTGTCAATTAACATAGAGTTCTCTGATAACTCAGAAGCTCGTCGGACGAGGACGGGTACATTTGGCAACGTTGACAGCAAATACTGCCAATCTCAGATGAATAAGCAATGCCTACTTTCCGCTCAATAATTTCTGAACGTAGTATAGGTAGTTGAAAAAAGTTATGTTCATTGTTTCCAAGCGAGATTTTTGGACATAAACAGTGTAATCATAATTTCAAGTCACTGGATTTTACATGAAAAATCATGAAACTTCCAATACTTGTTTAAAAGAAGGATATTTGTAACATCCTTCCCAAGTAATAACCTCTGTAGTTTCGTTTATGCACGTTTCAGAAGAGGCTTCTTTCACTTTAGAAATATATTTATTGCCAAGCAGTTGTTCATGTTATATGAACGTGTTTGATGTCTTTGAAATTGCGATCCTACTGCGGAAAAACGGTTTAATTACATTGAATTGAACGTTTATTGGAAAAAATTGAAGCGAACTCAGAATTGGGGCGAATTTCAAGGAAATTACTGAATTTTACTCTGAAATTGTAATTTTGGAGTACGAAAATTAGCAGTTCAAAGAGCATCGATCAATAATAAATAATTTTCATAATGCAACTACCGAATGATCAATTATCAGAAATAATGAAAGAAACCTACTTCTAATGTTGCTAACTGAGTTCACAAAGTTGAAAAAATCCTACTTATTCCGGTCAAGATATAAATATAGCAAAACCCAATAAGAAAAAATGCGGTCTCATCTTTCTCTCCTTCGACACACTTCGCCGTTGGCCAGGAATAAATTGTAGTAGATGGCGACCTTCAAAACGAAAACACATTTGGTTACGCAACAAAATCGGTTAGAAGGTAACTGACATAATGGTTACCATCAGAAACGAAGCCAGATACAGATCCAGTAGGCTCGACTAGATAGGTGTATGCTTGGTTGTTAACGAACGGTTCCTATATGATTTGTCCTCGGAATGTTGGCGCCAAAATTTCTAACCAGATAAGCTCGAAATACCTAACCGGATATTGCAATCAGATCGCTGGTAGAAAACTGCTGAGATTTACATATGATCAGATCGACTCGCTATTATTGAAGGATATGGTACACATATCAGAGTGGAAATGTTTATAGATAGTTGGTTACAAGTTTTGATCTATACTGTGGAAGTCATTTTATATCACTGTTGGAAATCACAGGGTTTTCCAATAAGATGTGTTATTTTGATATTCAAAGAAAAATGCCATTTCTCAATATTAATGATCGGATGTTTATTTCATTATAAAGAAGAAGCTAGGGCTTTAATAGTGGAAAATAACATCAGGCAAATGACCACCACGACACGGCTTACAGGACCATATCCTTTCAATGAAATTGTCCATAACCAAATCGCAAAGTGGCTGCCCTATGTCCTCGATAGCCTCACGAATTCCATCTTTGAGGTCTTAATCGACGCTGGGTTATTGGCGTAGATCTTCTCTTTCACGTGGCCCCAAAGGAAGAAGTGGCAAGGTGTTAAATCACAAGATCTCGGTGGCCAATTGTGATCACCTCTTCGAAAGATAACACTGTCCGGAAACTTTTCCCACAAAAGATCAATGGTTTCGTTGCTTGCGTGGCACGGAGCGCCGTCTTGTTGAAACTTAACGGTGTCCAGATCAATACTATCCAATTTCAGCCATAAAAACCATTAATCGTCTCTCTTCCAAAGAACGACGAGGAAGGGACAAACCTGGTCCGAAAGGTGCTTCACGACTACCCAAATGATCGAGTTTTACGAACCCTCTCTCTGCCAAATTTTCATCAATTTTGTAGTGAATTTTAATAATTTCAATGCGTTCTTTGGAGTGTGTATTGTTCCATTTTTATTAATGGCGTAGTTTCAACTTGTCAAATGTCAAAAATGACAGTTTCAAACGTGACATCTACCGAAATAGCGGGTTATCCAAAATAACACCTCTTATTGGAAAACCCTTTATAGAAGATGATCAACCAGTATTAATGGGTCTGTAGATAGTCTGAGGTTCTGAGAGATTATCTTTTGGAGACGTGGTTTGATAAACACCCCAGCTGTAAGGAAACTTTTTTCAATATCGAAGGAATTTTAAGGACAATATAAAGGTTATTTTAGGCACACAAGTAATATTTTCATCTCTTATCTCTTTGTCGTAGATCTTCTCCCTGCTGGAGAACGAATTTTGCTGTCGAATTCAAAATCGTTTGAAGACACTCATGACCCAAAATTCGAAAATTACAGAACCAAATCAGTCTGTTCCCCTTGAAATAAGCGCGCAGAAACGTTAAAGAAGTGTGATAAAAGAAGACTACAACAAAAATCCGCAATACGCCGAATTCGAAGCTTCTTCATCATTCGAATAAATCACAAAATTCTATTTCTTATGCTCGACAAAAAACTGAAAATTTCCCATCAAAAACAACAGACCTCCAGCTGTAACTCGATAGTCTTGTGAACTCCACTTTAATCTATATCTCCATGGAACTATGAGCTTTCAACTTCTTGTTGTTGTTTGGAGTTGATGAAAGATTTCGAAATAACAAAACCGTGATGTCGGCAAGGGTATCATCTCCTGACTAATCCTCATCTGGCCGTGAGCTAGAACGCGAATGTCAGATTTGTTCTCAGATCTAGAAAAAGATGTTAACGATCTTTCGTTTTCCGCTTTCAGATGCCGCTTCCTTTGATACTGTATAATCTTACGAATGATAAATTTATTTCGAACCAGTAGCAGCGCTGAAGAGATGGGAAAGATGAGTGAAATCAAATTAATCTACAATAGTATTTATTACAACTTTTGTTGTTCCGATATCTTCAGGCCTGAGCAAGCCTGAAACATTTGAATTGTGAAAATGATTATGACCATACTGATACTGGTGAGATACGTCCTGAAAATTAGCTAAATACTTATGCGATCAAAATGTAAAAACTTTCCCACAATTTTTTACTCGATTTTTATGTTCATAACGAAATGTACTACGTCCTCTGCTCGGATGTATAAATTTCGATATGATAGACCACGATTTTTCCATTTGAAATCGAATTATATAGCTTATTACAAGAAAATATGGAAAATTTACATGCAGAATACTCAAAGAAATACTCAAAAATCAATGACAGACCTAAATTCGACGTTAACCCGGTACCGGGTGAAAAGGCAAGTAATGCTGGTTTTCAGAAAAACATAAAAAACTCTAAGTTGCATGATTTTAAAATAATAGGCATTTGATAAAACACGCAAAATTCCACACCCTGTGACAGTCTTCTCACTCCTGTTGCCACAAATATTAACTTTTTCCAACTTTTTTTTTCTGTGTAACCCTGAATAGTGCTTGTCTAAACTGTAATAAAAATTTTGATACCAGGTGCTCTAGGTTTCATAAAAATAGAGCTATCTTCTCAGAAAAAAAAATTAAAATAAACAATTGACTAGTTTCACTATTGAAAAAAATGTACTATGCAAGTTTGGAATGTTTTGTCAAAAGTTGGCGCATTTAGTAATGATTCCAAAATGGTATATATAATACTTGGTAAATTGTAACTGCCGTAGTTCAAATTCGCTTTCGATTGCCTTTGAATACACTTCTTCTTTAACTGCTTGCCAGTAAAAAGAGTCCAATGGATTCAAGTCCGGTGAACGGACCAGCCACGAAATTATACCAAAACGTCCGATCCATCTTCCAGGAAAAAATTTTCCAGAGAAATTTCTTCGGAAAAATTTTCTCTGGAAAAATTATTTTCTCTGGAAATTTTTTTCTGGAAACATTTTTTCGCGGAAGATGGATCGTACATTCGGGTCCAATCTCGTGGCCGGCCCGTTCACCGGACTTGAATTCATTGGACTTTTTTTACTAGGAAGCAGTTAAAGAAAGAGTGTATTCGAAGGCAATCGTAAGCGAATTTGAACTACTTCAAGATCACGAAATGCACTCGGTTCTCTGCTCGGAAGTATAAATTTCAAGATAACAGACCTCGACTTTGCCCGTTAGAATGGAATTAAATATCTACAGGGTGTCCCGTAAGACCACGTCCAACGAAAACGGAAAGTAGATCAGAATGTGCTCTACTGATGTTGAAAAAATCGTTCATATGAAAGTCTCACAGTTTTCGAGATATTTGATGTTTTTTATGAAAATGTTGAATTTTTCACTTAAATGCTTTCTCTCTTGCGAAGCTACAATTAAATACTTTTCGAATCAGTTTTTTTTCAAAAATATTGTTGAATGATTACTTCAATTCATGAATGAAAAATAGCACAAAATATTATACAGGGATTCTGAAAAAAAAAATTTAAATTCTTGTTTTGACGGAAGTGTTTTTTTTGTACTGAACACTATCTGACGTGGTGTAAAAAAAAGACACTAGAGCTTTTCTGCATATAACGTCAAAAAGTTGCCACTTTGTGAGGATTCCAAAAAGTAAAATACAGGTAATAAACTTCTTCAGAAAAAAAGATATTCGAATGTTTATCGAAATGGAGCAATTCTGCAAAAAAACCGATTTTTTCACATTTTCCACAAATTCTTTCATTTTGCATTCCTGCTGAAAATAATCAATCAATAAAAAGTTATTAAGATGCCAATTCACTCACTGAGTTTTTTATTTCTTTTTCTTTGCCTAAAGAACTCTCGAACATCGTATGATGTGATGCGATTCAATGATTCAATCTTAAGATACTTAAGGTATCTATGGAAACGTCCATCTAGTTAATGCGTAACAGTTTACTGGGTAAAATGTCTTCAGAAAATGCTTCGTACACTGCAAGAGATACGCGACATGCACCTTTTATGGAGAAGTACGTCTTAATGCTAGAGCAGCATCGAGGCTTTATTCAGAGCGGTATCGCCGACCCCAATTATGAAGACATCCCAATTATGATGTTTTTTATCCGGACCCATAATGCAATTGTCGAAGGAAGAGTTCCTGGGAGTCGTAAAAGTAGTGGCAGGCCTTCGATCGTGGATGATGACACCATTTTGAATGAAGTCGAAGATAATCCTCCAGTATCAACCAGAATGATAGAGCTCATGACAGGCATATCAAAATCAAGTGCCCATAGAATCCTGAAGAAACACCAATATCACCCCTACCATATTCAGCGAGTTCAACACCTACTACCAAGAGACTATCAAGCTCGAGTAGAATTTTGTCAACAAATGTTGCTGAACATACAGAAAATCCCGATTTTTTCAATAATATCCTTTGGACTGATGAGTCTTCCTGCACTCAAAGCGGGTATATTAATCTGCATAACCTTCATAGTTGGAACATCGAGAAACCGCACAATATAAATAAGGCAAGATAGATCCCATAAATCGATTTACGGTGAATTTATGGACTGGAATATAGGATGGAAAATATTCGGTCCGACAGAATTGCCGCAACGTTAAACGGCACCAACTATTTAAATTTTTTAAGGAACAGTGTACCCTTACTTTTAGAGATGTAACACTGGAAATGCGACGTAGTCTATGGTTTCGACACGACGGGTGCCCAGCACACTACAGTCGTCATGTTAGGGAATATTTAAACCAAACATATCATCACCGGCGGATCGGAAGGGGCGGTGAATTTCGTGGCCTCCCCGTTCACCAGACTTAAATCCTCTGGATTTTTTTTACTGGGGTTTTCTAAAAAATGAAATTTCTTCGAATCCCACAAAAGATGAAGCGCAACTAAGGGACCGCATTCGTATTTCAGCAGCCAAAATATCGGAGAGAAGTTTGTATATTTTGAAAAGATCATTTCTCAATAGATGCAGGGAATGTATTAGCGAAGGGGGTTGTCATTTTGAGTATTTGCTTTAATAACAATCCTGAATTTTTATTATTAATATTTTTTATAATATTTCTTCATAATAGATTTTTGATGTTGAAGGTCCTGTGCGTTATTACGTATATCATTGCAATTAATGAATATTTCGCTTTATAAGTAATTTAAGGACTAACTGACATTTTTCAAGAGAATTATTCAAAAGTTACAGCAGAATCTGCAAAATGAAAGTATTTGTGGAAAATGTGAAAAAATCAAATTTTCACAGAAATGCTCCATTTTCGATAAACATTCGAATATCTTTTTTTCTGAAAAAGTTTATCACCTGTATTTTACCTTTTCGGAATCCTCACAAAGTGGGCAACTTTTTAACGTAATATGCAGAAAAGCTCTAGTGTCTTTTTTTTACACCACGTCAGATAGAGTTCAGTACAAAAAACACTTCCTTCAAAAGAATTTCAAATTTTTTTTCCAGAATCCCTGTATAATATTTTGGTGCTATTTTTCATTGCATGAATTGAAGTAATCATTCAACAATATTTATGATGGAAAAACTGATTCGAGAAGTATTTAATTGTAGCTTCCGCAAGAGAAAAAGCATTTTAAGTGAAAAAATTCAACATTTTCATAAAAACATCAAATATCTCGAAAACTGTGAGACTTTCATATGAACGATTTTTTCACATCAGATAGAGCACATTCTGATCTACTTTCCGTTTTCGTTTGACGTGGTCTTTACGGGACACCCTGTATATAATTCCATTCTAATATCTTATTATAGAAAAGTATGAAAAATTTACAAACATAATACTCAAAAACAGCTCATCGAACCAACTCAAAAACCATGGCAGACCTATAGGCTCATACACTGTCTCTTTACACCTAATATTTCATTTATGTTCATTCAATTTCTATTATTTCATTTATTACGTTTTAATCGATATTGAACTAAAAAAACGAAATAACCATTAGTATTTGTTTCGTCCAAAAGCCAAATTATTTCCTACCAATAATGAAAGAGGGATAAATTGATAACCTCTCTAATGCAAATCTCTGAACGACATCGAATGTACAGCAAAAAGAGAAGCCGACCCAAAAACGGTCAAACAAAACACAAGAACTCAACAAACAATCCTCTCCCAAAAGCTGAATAAAGATTAACAAACATAGAGAGAACGTCCCAGGGATTTACGCCCTGAAAATTCGCTGCATATTTATGCGATCAAAATGTAGAAATTGTTCCACAACTTTTATGTTCATCCCGAAATGCACTCGATTCCCTGATGGGATGTATAAATTTCGAGATGATATAACCTCGTTTTCCCTTTCAAATGAAATAATTCAGCTTATTACAGAAAAATATGAAAATTTACATAAAGAATACTCAAAAACAACTATTTCAATCAACTCGAAAATCAATGGAGGATCTATAGATTCTTAAACACTTCTACGACAAATCTTTGCCATAATGCTGTATTCATTCAACCTGATATTTTTCATCTGTCACTCATTGCATCTATAATGTACTACTACAAAACAAAATTACCATCTTATTTAGTCCAGAGGACAATTTTTTTCCTAACGATAATGAAAGAAGATAAAATAAATACTCCTATATATGCAAACCTGTGGACGACATCGAATGGTACCTAATAAAAGAGAGGCCGCCCGAAATGGCGGTCAAACAGAACACAAGAACTCAACTTGATCACATCACTCCAGCACAAAAAGTAAGTACCGACAACACACGATAACTCACAAAAAACCCTCTCCCAGAAGCTGAATGAAGATTAACAAACATAGAGCGAAAGCCCCAGTGATTTACGTCCTGAAATTCGCTGCATATTTATGCGATCAAAATGTAGAAATTGTCCCACAACTTTTTATGTTCATCACGAAATGCACTCGGTTCCCTGTTCAGATGTAATAAATTTCGAGATAAAAGACCTCGATTTTGCTCTTTAGAATGGAATTATATGGCTTATTACAGAAAATTATGGAAAATTCACAACAGAATACTCAAAAACAACTCATCGAACCAACTCGAAAACCAATGGCAGACCCTATGTTCATACACTGTCACTCTACCCCTGATATTTAAACCCTCATACCATGTTCATTCAATTTCTTATTATTTCATTTATTACGTTTTGCATCGATATTGAACTAAAAAACGAAATTACCATGAGTATCTTGTTTCGTCAAAAAGCAAAATTATTTCCTAACAATAATGAAAGAGGAATAAATAGATAAATACGTCTCTATATGCAAAGCTGTGGGCGACATCGAATGTATAGCAAAAAGAGAAGCCGATCCGAAATGCGGTCAAACAAAACACAATCACTCAACTTCATCGCATCGCTCTCCAGCCCAAAAAGTAAGTACCGACAACACACGATAACTCACTAAAAACCCTCCCCCAGAATCTGAAAGATATCACAAACATAGAACGAATGCCCCGCCCCAGTGATTTACGCCCTGAAAATTGGCTGCATATTATGCGATCAAAATGTAGAAATTGTCCCACAACTTTTTTGTTCACCACGAAAGGCACTCGGTTTCCTGCTCGGATGTAAAATTTTGAGATAATAGACCTCGATTTCGCTCTTTAGAATGGAATTATATAGCTTATTACAGAAAAGTATGAAAATACACGACAGAATACTCAAAACAAAGCTCATCGAACCAACTCAAAAACCAATGGCAAACCTATAGGCTCATACACTGTCTCTTTACACCTAATATTTTATTCATGTTCATTCAATTTCTTATTATTTCATTTATTACGTTTTAATCGATATTGAACTAAAAAACGAAATTACCATTAGTATATTGTTTCGTCCAAAAGCCAGATTATTTCCTACCAATGAAGAGGGATAAATAGATAACCTCTCTATATGCAAATCTCTGAACGACATCGAATGTACATACAGCAAAAAGAGAAGCCGACCCAAAAACGGTCCAACAAAACACAAGAACTCAACAAAAAACCCTCTCCCAAAAGCTGAATAAAGATTAACAAACATAGAGCGAACGTCCCAGTGATTTACGTCCTGAAAATTTGCTGCATATTTATGCGATCAAAATGTAGAATTGTCCCACAATTTTTTATGTTCATCCGAAATGCACTCGATTCCCTGATGGGATGTATAAATTTCGAGATGATATACCTCGTTTTTCCATTTCAAATGAAATCATTCAGCTTATTACAGAAAAATATGAAAATTTACATAAAGAATACTAAAAAACAACTATTTCAATCAACTCGAAAATCAATGGAGGATCTATAGATTCGTAAACACTTTCTACGACAAATCTTTGCCATAAAGCCGGTCCCAGACAATGCGTGTATTTGACGAATGTTCGGCATTGGCGATGCTTCGCATAGCGTGTGGGCCATAGTAATCGGGCCGAAGTTGAGCTCCCACACACTACGCGAAGCACCGCCAAAGCCGAACATTCGTCAAATACACGCATTGTCTGGGACCGGCTTAATGCTGTATTCATTCAACCTGATATTTTTCATCTGTCCTCATTGCATCTATAATGTACTACAAAGCAAAATTACCATCTTATTTAGTCCAGAGGCAATTTTTTTCCTACCATAATGAAAGAGGATAAAATAAATACTCTATATATGCAAACCTATGGACGACATCGAATGTACCTATAGCAAAAGAGAGGCCGAGCCGAAATGCGGTCAAACAGAACACAAGGACTCAACTTGATCACATCACTCCAGCACAAAAAGTAAGTACCGACAACACACGATAACTCAACAAAAAACCCTCTCCCAGAAGCTGAATGAAGATTAACAAACATAGAGCGAAAGGCCCAGTGATTTACGTCCTGAAAATTCGCTGCATATTTATGCGATCAAAATGTAGAAATTGTCCCACAACTTTTTATGTTCATCACGAAATGCACTCGGTTCCCCGTTCAGATGTATCAATTTCGAGATAATAGACCTCGATTTTGCTCATTAGAATGGAATAATATAGCTCATTACAGAAAAGTTTGAAAACTTCACAAACAGAATACTCAAAAACAGCTCACTGAACCAACTCGAAAACCAATGGAAGACCTATACATTGTTTATACACTAGGTTTGTTCCAACTGCTGACTTTTGTACGGTAATTTGACGGTCACGAAACTGTTAGTAATCGATCTTATGCGCACGTCTAAACTTTGACCGTACAAGAACCGTCCAAACAGTACTTGCTCCAGACCATGGATCGAAATGACGATCACAAAACCGTCCCACTCACGGTCCCGAAGCAGGATGGAACAAAAACGAAACCGTTCTCAAACGATACATTTCAGTTGGAACACATTTTATCTATTGCGCAGAATCCTGACGATCATTGTACGGTCAATTCTTGAGTTGGAACAAACCTACTGTCTCTCTCCTCTACCCCTGATATTTAACCCTCATACCATGTTCATTCAAATTCCTATTATTTCATTTATTACGTTTAGCATCGATATTGAACTAAAAGAACGAAATTACATTAGTGTCTCGTTTCGTCCAAAAGCCAAATTATTCCCTAACAATTATGATAGAGGGATAAATAGATAAATACCTCTCTATATGCAAATCTCTGAACGACATCGAATGTAGGTACAGCAAAAAGAGACGACCCAAAAATGGTCAAACAACACACAAGAACTCAACTTGATCACATCACTCCAGCACAAAAGTAAGTACCGACAACACACGATAACTCAACAAAAAACCCTCTCCCAGAAGCTGAATAAAGATTAACAAACATGGAGCGAACGCCCCAGTGATTTACGTCTGAAAAATCGCTGCATATTTATGCGATCAAAATGTAGAAATTGTCCCACAACTTTTTATGTTCATCACGAAATGCACTCGTTTCCCTGTTCGGATGTATAAATTTCGAGATAATAGACCTCGATTTTACTCATTAGAATGGAATAATATAGCTCATTACAGAAAAGTTTGAAAAATACCAAACAAGAATACTCAAAAACAGCTCACTGAACCAACTCGAAAACCAATGGCAGACCTATACACTGTTTTCACACTCTCTCTACCTCTACCCCTGATATTTTAACCCTCATACCATGTTAATTCAAATTCCTATTATTTCATTTATTACGTTTAGCATCGATTTAAACTAAAAGAACGAAATTACCATTAGCGTCTCGTTTCGTCCAAAATCCTAATTATTCCCTAACAATAATGATAGAGGGATAGATAGATAAATACCTCTCTATATGCAAATCTCTGAACGACATCGAATGTACAGCAAAAGAGAAGCCGACCCAAAAAACGGTCAAACAAACACAAGACCTCAACTTGATCACATCACTCCAGCACAAAAAGTAAGTACCGACAACACACGATAACTCAACAAAAACCTCTCCCAAAGCTGAATAAAGATTAACAAACATGGAGCGAACGCCCCAGTGATTTACGTCCTGAAAAATCGCTGCATATTTATGCGATCAAATGTAGAAATTGTCCCACAACTTTTTGTGTTCATCCCGAAATGCACTCGGTTCCCTGTTCGGATGTATAAATTTCGAGATAATAGACCTCGATTTTGCTCATTAGAATGGAATAATATAGCTCATCACAGAAAAGTTTGAAAAATCCACAAACAGAATACTCAAAAACAGCTCACTGAACCAACTCGAAAACCAATGGCAGACCTATACACTGTTTGTACACTGTCTCTCTACCCCTGATATTTTAACCCTCATACCATGTTCATTCACATTCTTATTATTTCATTTATTACGTTTAGCATCGATATTGAACTAAAAGAACGAAATTACCATTAGTGTCTCGTTTCGTCCAAAAGCCAAATTATTCCCTAACAATAATGATAGAGGGATAAATAGATAAATACCTCTCTATATGCAAATCTCTGAACGACATCGAATGTACAGCAAAAAGAGAAGCCGACCCAAAAAACGGTCAAACAAAACACAAGGACTCAACTTGATCACATCACTCCAGCACAAAAAGTAAGTACCGACAACACACGATAACTCCACTAAAAACCCTCCCCCAGAATCTGAAAGAAGATCAACAAACATAGAACGAACGCCCCAGTGATTTACGCCCTGAAAATTCGCAGCATATTTATGCGATCAAAATGTAGAAATTGTCCCACAACTTTTTTGTTCACCACGAAAGGCACTCGGTTTCCTGCTCGGATGTATAAATTTCGAGATAATAGACCTCGATTTCGCTCTTTAGAATGGAATTATATAGCTTATTACAGAAAAGTATGAAAAATACACGAACAGAATACTCAAAAACAGCTCATCGAACCAACTCAAAAACCAATGGCAGACCTATAGGCTCATACACTGTCTCTTTACACCTAATATTTTATTTATGTTCATTCAATTTCTTATTATTTCATTTATTACGTTTTAATCGATATTGAACTAAAAAAACGAAATTACCATTAGTATTTTGTTTCGTCCAAAAGCCAAATTATTTCCTACCAATAATGAAAGAGGGATAAATAGATAACCTCTCTATATGCAAATCTCTGAACGACATCGAATGTACAGCAAAAAGAGAAGCCGACCCAAAAACGGTCAAACAAAACACAAGAACTCAACAAAAAACCCTCTCCCAAAAGCTGAATAAAGATTAACAAACATAGAGCGAACGTCCCAGGGATTTACGCCCTGAAAATTCGCTGCATATTTATGCGATCAAAATGTAGAAATTGTCCCACAACTTTTTATGTTCATCCCGAAATGCACTCGATTCCCTGATGGGATGTATAAATTTCGAGATGATATACCTCGTTTTTCCCTTTCAAATGAAATCATTCAGCTTATTACAGAAAAATATGAAAAATTTACATAAAGAATACTCAAAAACAACTATTTCAATCAACTCGAAAATCAATGGAGGATCTATAGATTCTTAAACACTTTCTACGACAAATCTTTGCCATAATGCTGTATTCATTCAACCTGATATTTTTCATCTGTCACTCATTGCATCTATAATGTACTACAAAAACAAAATTACCATCTTATTTAGTCCAGAGGCCAATTTTTTTCCTAACAATAATGAAAGAGGATAAAATAAATACTCCTATATATGCAAACCTGTGGACGACATCGAATGTACCTATAGCAAAAAGAGAGGCCGAGCCGAAATGCGGTCAAACAAAACACAAGAACTCAACTTGATCACATCACTCCAGCACAAAAAGTAAGTACCGACAACACACGATAACTCAACAAAAAACCCTCTCCCAGAAGCTGAATAAAGATTAACAAACATAGAGCGAACGCCCCAGTGATTTACGTCCTGAAAATTCGCTGCATATTTATGCGATCAAAATGTAGAAATTGTCCCACAACTTTTTATGTTCATCACGAAATGCACTCGGTTCCCTGCTCGGATGTATAAATTTCGAGATAATAGACCTCTCGGTCCATGTGGACGCGAGTCTTCGTTCCCGCTGACCTCAACAGCGGCCGAAATAACGCAAAATCCGACGCTGATAGCATCGCGGTACGAATTAAGATCATATCTCCCGAACTCGTTCGGGAAAATCATACTAAATTACATGAATCAACAACGAAGTTGTCCCCTAAGAATTATTACGGACGGGAAGGTAATGACCGTGGTGCTCTGCGTGGTAAAGGTCGTCTCAGGGGTCTGTTTTCTGTTTGGTTTTCTCGAGGGGTCTATCACTGGCAGTTTTTTGTACACTAAAATTCCAATTTGATAAATAATTCCACTAAATTCACAAAAATTCTTTTCAATTCCGCATAATTCCATTCAGTTCCTCACAATTCCATAAAATTCCCCGTAATTCCATTGAATTCCCCATAGTACCGTTAAATTCATCTTAATTCCGTTAAATTCTCTACAATTTCGTTCAATTCCTCACAATTCTGTTCAATTCTGCGCATTTTCAATTCCATTCAATGCTAACAGAATACCGTTCAATTCCATTGAAATTCCATTCAATTCTTCTCAATTCCAAACAATTCCGTTACAATGCCGTCAAATTCCATGCAATTCCATCTAATTCCGTGTAATTCATTCTCAATTCCAGCATTTTGTACACTAAAATTCCGCAGTGATAGACCCCTCGGGGTCTATCACTGGCAGTTTTTTGTACACTAAAATTCCAATTTGATAAATAATTCCACTAAATTCACAAAAATTCTTTTCAATTCCGCATAATTCCATTCAGTTCCCCACAATTCCGTAAAATTCCCCATAATACCATTAAATTCCCCATAATTCCGTTAAATTCATCATATAATAATTCCGTTAAATTCTCTACAATTCCGTTCAATTCCTCACAATTCTGTTCAATTCTGCGCATTTTCAATTCCATTCAATGCTAACAGAATACCGTTCAATTCCATTGAAATTCCATTCAATTCTTCTCAATTCAAAACAATTCCGTTATAATGCCGTCAAATTCCAGGCAATTCCATCAAATTCCATGCAATTCCATCTAATTCCGTGTAATTCATTCCCAATTCCAGTATTTTGTACACTAAAATTCCGCAGTGATAGACCCCTCGGGTTTTCTTCATTGCGCTTGCAAGTGATGTAAATGGAGGCTGCAGGGTGAATTTTCCTCGTTTGATATCTACAGTTCACTTCAAGTTTTTTGCCGAAAATAATTATAGAATCATATAATATTACCTTTGTTATGAATTAACAAACGCTCACAAGCATTCGTTCCAAGCATGACAAATTACATATTATATCGGAGACAGAGTTGTAATACAAACAGATGCAGGGTGAATTTTCTTTCTCGTGAACTTCGTTTCATACCAGTAGTTCAGTTCAATTTTCAAGCCCAAAAGAACTAGAAAGGAATATTTAATTATAACCTTTGCTATGAATTTATATCATACCGCTGACAAGCATTCGTTCAAAGCATGCCAAATTACATAAATCCACGACAAACTTCGAATCCTAACAATTATTACGTTCATACAGAAAAGGATAGTGGCCAGATATGTGGTTCTGTGGTATAAACTAAAAGAGAAGCTCTCTGGAGGAATCTGCCGTGAATAGATCATTCCAAAAGTTCCTTCAGAACTGTAGAATAACTGCATGGACCAAAAAGTATTTGAATCTCAGCAAGAATGAGTTACGTCTCCTAACTGGCTTTCTCACCGGACATTGCAGCCTTGGTAAGCATGTGATAATAAATGGAAGAAACTGACCATTGTAGATTCTGTGGAGAGGAGGAGGACACTTCAGTTCACTTAGTTACAGAATGCCTCGTCATTGCGAGCCAGCGCAAAGAATATTTTGGACCTCTAATTTTGACATCAAAGTTTTTCAATTATAATATGAAAGTTTTTTGCAAGAATATTTAGTTAATAACATTTGAATCAAAATCACTGGCCTCAGAACCTAAACCGTGAACATTTTTATTTTGAGTGGTACTGAACATAAGTATTCAATGAAAAAATTATTCAATAAGTAATATTTATTGATTATGTGCAAGAAAAACAACGGTGGCTGAGCGAAATGTGATGGAAAACCATTTGTCGACTGTAATACCACAACCAACAAAAAATATACGGATATGTGGAGCCACGCTTTTTTGAATTTCGGCAGAAAATTTTTAGATCTATGCAACACATGATACAAGTTTGTTTATCACAAATGTGATCGACGATGATCAATGTCATCCAATCTTTTAGAGATATGCACAATAAAAATGTTGAAAATTTGGCAGAGACGGTTCGTAAAACTCGTCTGTGTGGGTCGTCGTGAAACACCTTGTCGGACCGCAATAAAAAAATTGGTGGAAAATTAGAGCTGTTGGGACAAGTTTGTGATGTGAAGAATACTGCTGCTATAGCCGTGTTGAACAAAACCCAGGTTTGTCCATTCCTCGTCGTTCTTTGGAATTAGGCATTCCACAAACGTCATTAAACCGTATTTTGCATTTAGATTTAGGTCTTAAGACTTATAAAGTTCAATTAACACAAGAACGTGCTACACAAGCAACGAAACCATTGATCTTTTGCGGGAAAAATTTCATGACCGTGTAATCTCTCGAAGAGGTGATCACAATTGGAAAAAGAGAGCTTGTGATTTAACACCTTGCGACTTTCTCCTTTGAGGCCACGTGAAAGAGAAGGTCTACGCCATCAGTAGCCCAGCGTCGATTGAGGACCTCGAAGATGGAATTCGTGAGGCTATTGAGGACATAGAGCAGCCACTTTACGATTTGGTTATGGAAAATTTCATTAAAAGGATATGGTCCTGTAAGAGTGGTCGTGGTGGTCATTTGCCTGATGTTATTGTCCACTATTAACGGCATAGCTCCTTCTTCATAATGAAATAAACATCCGATCATTCATATCTAAAAATTGCATTTTTCTTCAAATATCAAAATAACACTTCTTATTGGAAAACCCTTTACAGTGGCCAAGTTCAGAAGTCGTGAACGGAATATTGCGAAAAATAAATTCCTTTAAAAGCTTCCCAATAATCAATTTTACATTCAACCCATCAAAAGCAATACATGTACACTTTTCCTGTGTTGGCTACCCCTGAATTTTCCAGGTACGAAGTGTTTATACCCAGCAGCAACACCAAGGGGACCCTAGTTTGTTAATTGCCTGAAATAAAGTTGGGGAAACCAGCACTTATGCCAGGGATATTAATAACACTGTTACAATGTATCTGTGAGGCTCCTATGATTATGGTGAACTATAGCGTTAAATTATACATTTAACACCTGGAGGATACGTTAAGATTGTTGCAAATCCTCTGGGATAAAATGGTTGTAGCCACGTGAAGTCGTTACAAAGTGTGTAACAACTTTGAGCGGTTATTTCTCGGCGGTGAATATTTACGACGATATGTTTCGTTTACGGTGCTGCTGATGGACTTTGTCGTGTAAGATGTACGTTTATTTTGAATATAGAATGTTCACTTAGCAAATGATATTTTCGATTGCTCGTTCTACTTAAACGAGTGCTATATCGTTTTGAACCAATATCTGTTTTTCTCGAATTTTGAGACGAAAATGGTCTCAAACGATAAGATTCGATTTACTTATGACGAATCCGTGGTCAAATTCAATTCGGTCCCAGAAACCGTCCGTTTACAAGATAACTCTCTCAAGAACTGCCCTAGTGACTTGAAATTTTAAGGGTAGGTTGGATTCCTGATGCTGCGGTAAAGTTCGTTAACCAGCAAAATCCTAAAGAAGTTTCATAAAATTTGAACTTTGAACATTCTGAGTTTTTGATACTCAATATCTCAGACGAAACAAAACCGATTGAAATGAAATTCATACGGAATTTTGTGGCCATAGTAACAGAACCATAGAAAATTCCAAATCATTATATTTCCAGAAAAAAATATACCATTATAGTGGGAGTTATTTAGGGGGTGCAGATTTTTATACTGAATATTCAAGCAAAATTTCAAGAAGGTCGCATTATCACATCCATAGTATTCAAATAATTCTCTGAATTATCCATTTCTTCTAATAATCCAGAATTTGTTAATTCGATCAAGCTGAAATTTTGCAGTAGAATGTTCAATACGAATTCAAAGCTCACGCCAAAAATTAGGGGCTTTTTTGAGTTAATAAAACCCTAGAATGTTCAACCCTTTGTTATATCGAAACAAAATATTTATACTCCCATAAAAACTTTCGAATAAAATAAAATCAATTGGCGAAGTGAATAATGATCATGCAAATTTTCGAGAAGGTTGTGGAATCAAAACCATATAATTTTGATATTTTCACGAATATCATCTTTTGAATTATTTCCAGAATATCATTCCGTTCGTGCTGAAATTTTTCATTATATAACTAGTATCAATCTCAGGTCCTATACAAAACATTGAAACCATTATAAATTTTCAATTTGAATCAGTAGATATTTTAATTATTCAAAAATCTGTGACTGTTGATACGATTTATTCAATTGGATTCGGATGGAATTTATTTTATAAAAAGAGATTGATACACTGAATGTTCATGTAGAATTTTGTGGCCATAGTGTTAACAGCACCATAGAAAATTGGAATATTGAAAAGAAGAATCTTTTTATTTCCATAACAGTATATCCAATTCAAGTGAATTTTTTTGTGAATGAAGATACTAAAGATACTAAATCTTTATGCAAAATTTTGTGGCCATAGTATCAACAGAACCGTAGGAAATTCAATTGGAATATTCAAAAGAAGAATCCCTATATTTCCATAACAGGATAACCGATTCAAGTGAAATTTATTTTTTGAATCAGAACTGATATACTGAATGTTCACGTAAAATTTCAAGAGGATCGCATCATCAGAACCATAGAAATTAATCTTTCTAATCATTTATTTTTTATATATTTCATTTTTTGAATAATTTCCAGAATATAATTCTGGCATTAATCTCAAATCCCATATTAAATTGTGAGGTAATATTCTTATTGCTCCACCAAAGAACGAGTGCTGAAAAGCTCCTACTTAGAGCTTTTCCTAAATTCTTTTTTTGCGAATCCAACTCGCATTTTTTATGTCAATCCCAGACCAATCATTATAATTCCACCTGAAGATTAGAGGAGCGATGAAATACTCTCCGTATTTTTTTCAAAACTAAAATAACCTATCCGAAAACAAACACCTACTCGCTCTATTCACCAAATAGCCCATTCAAGAATCATATACACTCAAAATCTTACAGATATTTTATTTTGAGAAACAAAGTATCAACATGGATAATTCCTTATTTTTGAAGGCTAAAAATAGTCGGGACAATTGCCGATAAAGTACCAACGTGTTTTGATTTGAGGAATTCGCGGTGAACAAATATAGTACCTACGTAGCCCGTATTTTGAACTGTGCGTTATTAAAAGAGAGTTATAATTATATCTTCGCGTAAGCTCACTACGTTAGCAGAATGAGCCGAGATCCACTTCGCTTATTGTTTTGGGTCGCCATACTCGTGGAATGGATAAAAATGTGGGAGAAAACACCAGGAATTTCGATGAGAACTGCATTTTTCCACCGCTTGAAAATAACACCAAAATTGTGGGGTCCAGATCGATAGTTGGGAACTCCGAAATGTGTAGAATTGAGTAACAGCTCAGTTAAGAATAAAAAGACGTTCAAAATACTGAAGAAGCAAACTTATGACCTTGATATTCAACAGTTTGATTTTTGAGTAAGTTTTCATGAAGGGTATCCCGAAACATATGCAGCAAAATTCAACACGATATCCTTGAAGACAATTTAGGGGACTGCTATAATATATACAGGGTGATTTTTCAAGTGTTTCATTAGACGTTTTCGAAGGAATTGTAATACAGATTCAAGATTTTGGATTTTCGTTTTAGAGTACATGAACTTTAATTGTAAAATATCTTCAAGGGGAATCTACTTCCGGTTTCACCGGAAACGAATGTAACTTCGTTATTTCAAATGCAACATCCTGTATGTTTATACATATTCGAATTCTTCGTTCAATTCTACACTGATTTGATGTATGATATGTGCAACCAGTCAAGCGGTTCTTGAATTATAGCCTGATTATCAAATTTTTTGAAAAAAAGGTTGTCACAAATTAGTGTCCATATTTTCAAAATTTGTTTTTGCGAAAGTGGAACAAAATAAAGTACGCTGATATTGTTCTTTGTATAACTTATGAGGAAATATTATACAGGATGTCGGAAAAAGGGCCCCAAAGTGAGCCTCAATAAAACTATAAAATCCTATAATTTTGTAATTCCAATCGATGGCTCGTCAAAAACCTTTTAGGGTGTCCCATACATTTCATGCCTCTAAAATCAGTAGTTTTGCCGTTATTGAATAAAATTCGAATTTCTGGATTGAATCAAGCTCTCTTAGTCTAACCATAGATTTATTAGAATAGAAGTTTTCAAGAAGGCTATGTCTACTGATTTATAATGCATTTTAGAGAACTGTCATTTAAATTTTTTGATTAATCGGACACTATGCAAAATATGAATTACAGTAACAGTGACGTATTAAATATGTTCTTCATTTATGGTGAATGTAACAAAATATTAGAAAGAGCAGTCAGAACTTTTAACGAAAGAAATCCGCATTTACCACCTTTAACAAAAAAGTCAGTAGATGTGAATTTCGTTCGTTGAATTTCTAATTACTTTTTCTAGGAATTCGTTACATTTGCCGCAAATAAAGAACATACCCTTGATATATCATTCCAGTGAAATTATTATTGCATGTTTTGCTTAGTACTTGATCTGTAAGAAAAAGTAAGAATGACAGTTCCTAACATAGCCTACTTCAAAAATGCAAGCTTACAAACTGTGCGAAACCTGTCTTTAATCGTGAAATTCGAATTTTATTGAATACCGGCAAAAATACTGATTTTAGAGGTATGAAATGTTCGGGACACCATAACTGGTTTTTGACGAGCAATCGATTGGAATTACAAAATTATAGGGTTGCCATTTGAAAAAAGTGAGATTTCATAGTTTTATTGAGGCTCACTTTGGGGCCCTTTTTCAGACACCCTGTATAATATTTCCTCATAAGTTATACAAGAAACAGTATCAGCTTACTTTATTTTGTTCCACTTTCACAAAAAGAAATTCTTGTAATGAGGGATTTTAAAGATATGGACACTAATTTGTGACAACCTTTTCTTCAAAAAATTTGATAATGAGGCTATAATTCAAGAACCGCTTGAGTGGTTTCACATATCATACATCAAATCAGTGTAGAATTGAACGAAGAATTCGAATATGTATAAATATACAGGGTGTTGCACACACTTAAAAAAATCTCCCTGTATTTATTTAATGGTCCATATCACGAAATATATAAATGCAGAATCTCAGCACAATCGGAATTATGTATATTATAAATGATCAAAATAAATTATTTCTATGCTTCTGATGACGCGATGCTTTTGAAATTTAGCATTTAATTCATCACAAAATGAATTTCACTTGACTCGGATCTCCTGTTATGGAAATATAAAGATTCTTCTTTTTAATACTCCAATGGAAGTTTCTATGGTTCTGTCAACACTATGACCATAAAATTTCGCACGAACATTCAGTATATCAATCTTCATTCATAAAATGAATTACATTAGGATTGTTTTCGTTTTGTCTGAGATATTGAGGAACAAAAATTTTGAATGGCCATATTTTATAGAACACCCTGTATGATTTGGCTGGAACCGAACTCACCCTGACGTTTGAAGTCTCAAGGACAATCCTTTCGAAAGTTATTGAGCTAACGGCCAGACGGTCGGCCCCGCGGACAGAATTGAATTTGACCACGGATTCTTCATCCGGGAGTCGAACCCTATAGTTGAGACCTTCTTAAGCTCAAAATTCAAAAATTATAGACATTTGGGCAAATCGAAAGCACTCGTTTAAAAAGTCAAAGAAGGCCAATATATCACTGTTGATTTGATGGTTGATGTAGAAACCATTATTATTCAATAAAATTTAAACAATATATCATCTCAGAGCGATGCAAAAGGCATATTTTCACAATAAGTCAACTAGTCCGGTCAATTTAGACAATTGAAATAGAGAAAATTCCGACAGAGCCAAATTTTTGTAGAGACCTTAGGTTTACCACAAGGAATAAAGTCTCAAAAGTCCCCATCAATCCGACGCGAGCTTCGCGACTTATTCGGGGTCAAAGGTCAAAATTTTAGGTTTTTTGGATTTTTCTCGAAAACGGTAAGTTTTATCGAAAAAGTACCTCAGAGCAAAGTTGTAGATCTTAAAATTCTCTATAAAAATGGTTCCCATGATTTTTTCTCTAAGACCCACTATTTCCCAGATATTGCGCTTGTAAGAACCATGTTCTACATAGTATGCACACATATGCCACGTATATACATATTTAGGTACTCAAGCAAGCAAAAATGCCTACTCGTGCCTCTTCTATGTATACATTATACTATTCTAAGAAAATTTACTCTAAAATGACCGCCGGTCCCTTACCGAATCCCCTCTACTTGAATAACATCTGGTCTTGAAAAAAATCTGCCTATTCTTTTGTCCATGTGGTGTCGTTCATGTATAATTGCTTTTTTAGTGTTGAACCAGCAGTTCGAGTGACTATACGTATTTATTACAAGCGTCTACTATTGAAGTTAGTGCTGATTAATATTTAACAAAAAATGTCACAATTTTGCTTTATTTGTAATAAACTTTTGACTGAAGATGAAACTGTTGTGGTCAGTCGTGGAATGCCAACTTTAATCGATGCAAGCGTCGCGAGAAGTGATGAGTTTGCTGATTATTTAAGAAGCCAAAAATCCGTTACAATTCACGTGGATTGCAGAAAATCATACACCCGGAAAAGTTCAATCTCTGCATCAAAACGACAACGTGAGGAAGAACAGGCCAGTACTTCAAAAGTAAGTGATTTGATGGACTGCGCAAAAGTATTTACAGAAATTAATTCTTCACCTCAAATACTAATTACTAAAGGAATTCGGTTTCTTCTTGCGGTTTATGGAGCTCCAAAAAAAATTGATTGCATAGATACGTACAGATATTTGACATTCGTAAAAAATACACGAAACAAAAAGCAAGTACAGCTATCTTGTCTTCCTTCAACATCGGCATCTGCTACTCAACATTTGTTTCGAGTATACTATCAAGTTCAGACATGGCAAGGCAATGAACTGAACCCTGAAGACTGGGGTTGGAAATTGATAAATGATACTTTGGAACCGATTCGAACTTTACTGCCCCCTGCTCCAGAAAAACTTCTCAACACTATTTTTTGCAATTGCAAGAAAGGTTGTAGTGCCAAATGTGGCTGTAAAAAAGTAGGATTGCAGTGTTCTCCAGCGTGTACCAATTGCCAAGGTGTCTCTTGCTCAAATGTTCAATTAATTACAAGAGAGGAAGATTCATGTGATTTTGATGAAGAGACAACTGATTCATCTTCATTTGAACAATTTCTAAGCGTACATCAACAGGAAGGAGAAGAAGAAGAAAAAGAACAAGAAGAAATTGAAGAAAACATGATTGGTGAAGTTGAATATGAAGAGTATGAGTCAGATTAAAGTAATAAAAAAAAGTTAAACTCAGTAACCCATATCAATAATCTATGACTATTAAATAATTATTGTTCCTGAAAATAACGTCATAAAGGTTCGTGGAATAGGCCTACCGGGGATACCACGTTAAAAAAAATGCGCCGAGTACACAGGTGGTGTGGAAATGTGTGCATATTATGTAGAACTTGATTCTTACAAGCGCAATATCTGGGAAATAGTGGGTCTTAGAGAAAAAATCATGGGAACCATTTTTATAGAGAATTTTAAGATCTACAACTTTGCTCTGAGGTACTTTTTCGATAAAACTTACCGTTTTCGAGAAAAATCCAAAAAACCTAAAATTTTGACCTTTGACCCCGAATAAGTCGCGAAGCTCGCGTCGGATTGATGGGGACTTTTGAGACTTTATTCCTTGTGGTAAACCTAAGGTCTCTACAAAAATTTGGCTCTGTCGGAATTTTCTCTATTTGATCACTATTTTTATGTCTAAATTGACCGGACTAAACAGAAAATAATTTATTTGAATAATTGATTAGCCAGTAGTTCGAATTGAATTAAAACTTTTCTGTTTAAAGGTTGAAGCCAAAGCATACACAATCAAGAATACTTAAGGAGAAAAAATGATCTGATGAATGCAAGTTGAGAAGAGGTCAAGGTTAGAGAAGTGCATAATACTTTTGTTTTGTTCTGAATTTTAATCACTTGAATGCAACAAACACATGATGAGTTGGTATCATAATACTCTCGTTATGCTTTAACCAAGGTCGTTCATCAATAAGCTCACAATCTTTGCTGAATAAATGAAAAATGTTTTGACATAATGACAGTCACAATTTCATGTTGAACTCAACGTATGGTTGAGACCAAAGATTATAGAGTATATAATCTTTGGGTTTAGACATAAAGCTTCGATGATAAAAAATATCTATGATTACAAAAGAAGTCATTCGAATCATCTATGCACAGTTTATCACATTATTATTAATATGCAATATTTAATTATAGCTTCCAACTAATCGCATCATTTCTATTAATATAGTAATTTCTCCTGGAAGGTTATTGAAGACATGAGGTTTAAATGACCGAATCGTTGAACTCAATCAAATTCTCATGAAGATTGTTTTATTTGGTTGATAGTGCACCCAATCAGTTCCTGAGATAAATTATTCCGGATGTTTATTTCCAATGGATATCTGACGATCAGGGTCCAAGAATATTAATAGACTTACAACATTTAGGTACTAGAAGGAAAGGTAGAGGGCACTGAAGGAACTAAAACGAAGGAAAATATTACAGAAACATACAGTCATTATTACTCACGAGTGTAGATTTGTGGAAGAGGAGGAAACTCCTTAGTATCTGGTTATAAAATGTCATAACATCAGAAACTGCATTGTTAATTTTTGAGAGGTTGGGATATTCCATTTTTGCAATCGTGTGGAGAGAAGGCAAAATAGATCGAAGATCAGAGTGCACAAGCAGCCTAAAACATAACATTCATTTTCTACTCAATTTACGAAATGATCAAACTAGGGTGAGAGGTTCAGTTGTTGACACCCCGATAGTGATTGACACTGTGAACATATACATATAACGATGTAATAAACTATTGGTGCTATCTGGAGTTCTTTCATCTGTCTCCACATATTTTAAAATGACTTATTTTCATTTGGGTTCAATTTCCTCACGTTATCATTACGAAAACGCCATTATTAGATATTTGGCGCGAGAGTTTGTAGTATAGTGTCAATAAATGTATATACATATGTGAAGATCACTAATACTTTTTATTACTTCTTTGTCTGAAATTTTGTTTATTTTTCTGGTATTTTTAGTCTCAGTGACCCATATAATGAAGATGTATGAGTGAGAGAAAGTAGGATGATATATGATATTACACCTAAAATTGATGCAGAAGTGAGATGAAATAACTTCAATGACTATCATACTGGGTGTCAATGACTATCTTATATGTAACTTCGAGGAAATAGGTGTCTTCTCGCATATTCAATCGATATTATTGAAAATTTGAAGGTAATACCAAAATATCAACATTCAACTATAGTTGAATAATATATTATAATAACCTTAGTTTTGCAGTAAAAGAAGAAACCGAATTCGCCTACTGAATGTATCCATCTCGGTATCCATGCACTTAAGGTCACTATAGCTTCTACCCTATATCTAAACTAGATCTATATCTGAATCTATACAGATGTGGAAGAAACGGATGGAAACAGGGGAGTTTCAGTGTTAAATTCAAGAAGGCTCGGGCTCCAGTGGAACAGTGGAAGATTCGAAACCTCAGAGCGATGCGATATTGAATAAGCGGCTCGTCTGTTGGAATGGCAATCCGAAAGCTCTGATAAGGGTAAGATCGGAGCATTGGTTACAGCAAACGCTACGGTCGGCAACGACACAGGCACACGCGTCTTGCGATTGACCACCGAAAAACCAGCGTTTGCTGTAACCAATGCTCCGATCTTACCCTAACAGAGCTTTCGAATTGCCATTCCAACAGACCAGCCGCTTATTCAATATCGCATCGCTCTGAGGTTTCGATTCTTCCACTGTTCCACTGGAGCCCGAGCCTTCTTGAATTTAACACTGAAACCCCCCTGTTTCCATCCGTTTCTTCCACATTTGTATATGATTCTCTCTCAAGGGTCAACGCCATTTGCATTTCGATGATTTAGGTAGAATAATTTATGCCGATAGATAAGTACCAAATCTCTTTTTTGTTATTTACATACACATTCACAACATTTCTAGATCAGGGGAGTATTGCACCAAATACTTTGCAACTTTCCACTTTGCATTTTACACTTTTCAAATGAATGATTACGTTGCACGAAACGCATTCATAATTGAAATATGCAATGTGAAAAGTCAAGTGCAAAGTGAAAAGCACTTAATACAAAGTAGAGAAATGTTGTGCAATATAATTGATTTTTACCTTTCAAATTTGTCAGAATGCAAATGAAAAGTTGCAAAGTATTTTGTTACAATAGGCCCTGATCTATAAAGTAAATATTGAGAAGGTGGTCACACTGGCAATCGACCATAGTCTAATGCAAGGTAAGTTTATCTATATAATTGTATAAAAAGTTCAACTATACAATCTGATCAAATCAAACTTCATAACTATGTCTAATGTATCCGGGAAACATAAACCCAAATTAAAAGCTTCATTCTTTCTCATCTCAGGTCCTTCAGAGTTGTCTTAAGCAATTTTCAAGTTTTTTTGTAGAATGTCAAATCCTCTCAAGAAGATCCATCTTGTACTTTTCCATCAACAAATTAATAGGCACTAGAATCGCTCGATGGCACTAAAAACATGAAGATCGAACGATTGCTCTCCCACATACTGATTTCTCTCCCTAAAACACCAATTAACAGCTAATAAGATGGCTAATGATTTCGAATAACACTCGATTTTCCCGCTTCAGAACGAGGACCGTTCCTCATTCCTTCGGCTTGAGTCTATCGGCGAATCCAGATAAATCTATTTCCGTGCATATTTAATTTGTAATGCAAGTAGTGATCATGACGAACCGTGTATAATGAGCGTTAAAGATGCATAGGAGAATATAAGTGGGAAGAGAACAGCGAGCAGAACAGGCGGCAACATGGCTTGTTTTGTACTGGTAACGTCGATGCACAGTGTTTGCATCGAGTTTACTCAGTAGATGAGACTGTCACTCACTACCAGTATTTTTTTACATCGTCGTTGTCAAACCACTGAGACTAGCTGAGCAAGTATTGAGTCCAAACTGAGATGATGATTAGATCAAAAATTAAGAGCAGGAGCTTTTGACCGCTCGTTCATTGGTGGGGCATAAAGACTACAACCTCAAAATTTTATATGGGACTTGCAGAATCTCAGCACAGACAGAATTAAATTTTGGGAATTATTCAGAAAATGAAGTATAAAAAATATAAATTGAAAAAAATCAAAGTCTGATGATGCGATCCTCTTAAAATTTTGCACTAACATTCTGAATATCAGTTTTCATTCATGGGATGAGTTTTACCTGGATCGGATATTCTGTTATGGAAATATAAAGAGTCTTCTTTCAATATTCCCATCGAACTTTCTACGGTTCTGTTAACACTATGGCCACAATATTTTGCATGGAAATTCAGTATATCGATTTCCATTCACAAAATAAATTTCACTCGAATCAAATTTCCTGTTATGGAAATGTGAGAATGCTTCTTTCAATATTCCAATTGAATTTTCTATGGTTCTGTCAACACTATGGCCACAAAATTTTGCACAAAAATTCAGCATCAGTTTATATTCACGAAAAAAAATTCACCCGAATCGGATATACCTACTGTTATGGAAATATGAAGATTCTTGTTTTCAATATTCCAATTGAATTTTTTATTGTTCTGTTCACACTATGGCCACAAAATTTTGCATGAGGCAAATTACATATAAGCATCTTGCTTTCGGCCGTAACATTTACTTTCGATTAGTTTCGTTTTTCTGAGATATTGAGGAATAAAAATTTTGAATGGCCATATTTTATAGAACACCCTGTAGGATTTGGCTGGTTAACGAACTCAACCGAGCCATTTGTGACCCGAAGTTATCCTGAAAATTTCAAGTCTCTAGGACAATCCCTTTAAAAGTTATTGTGCTAACGGACGGCCCCACGGACTGCAGAATTGATTTTGACCACGAATTCACCCTATCGTTTGAAACCATTTTCGGCTCAAAATTAGAAAATTACAGAAGTTTGGGCAAAACGAGATAGCACTCGTTTAAGTAGAACCAACGTTCAAAAAGAACAGGTCGTAGATGAAGTCATTCACGCCGTGGATAGAGGAGAAGAAAGATACCGTAGACAACACCGAAAAGTGAAGCCAACATCTCTGTCTCTGTGTTTATGTTTACGTTCTCCCAATATTATTAACGTTAGCCCAAATTTAGGACTTCGTTAATTCTGCTCTTTCGACCTGGATTTTCGAATATTTTTGAGTTCTAAAATAAAAGAATGCCTGGATCGACCTGAATACTGTGTTATATGCAAGAAGGTGGTTATAAGTTATGAATATCTCATGAAAATTTCTCATTATCAAATAGTTTTTATTGCAGCTCAGAAATTTAACCGGTTAAAACACATATGTATAAATATGCCTAATCATATATAAAACACATATTATCCTTTGAATATCTATGGCTGTTAAAATAACCTCATCAGTTGAACATCTACCATTTGACTCACTTAAACACTCATTGAAAAGCAAACTTGGGGAAAGTAAAAGCTACAACATGAGTAACTGAGCTAGGCTGAGAATCTTAATGAATTTCAGTCGCAGTTGGTAAAAAATACCTTTTTTTTCACCCCGGTGATGTTAGCTCCCGGCCAACCACTCCAAGCGCGCCTATTCCACCACGGTCGATGAGGTCGCCCGGCGTCGGCTGATTTATTTTACGGTTAATTCTGAGGAATGCTACATCGGAAGTGATCAAATTCATACCGCAAGCAAAGAATTGAACAATTCAAATTATATTTAAACTTCTTTTATTCAATTTCTATCACATTAGGGGAAAAATCGGTATCTACTCGTACGAAACAATTTATTGAAGTTTCATTAGTTTGAGATATCCGGCCAAGAATTCTGATGAATGGAATGGACTAGGCTTCATTCAACGAACTTTGGAGTAAATTTTCAATCATTTCTACCCCAGCTCCAAAGATCGAACTTGGGGTTTTCAAGTTTTACGGTTAGCACGATCGAATAATATTTTTTTTGTATTTCGAATGTCCGGCCAAAAAGTCCGGTGGATGATATAGTTAGGACATTATATAAACTATTTCCAGAAAAAATGTTATTCGTTTCTGAGAACCCCATACCCCCAGCTCCAAGGATAAAAGCCGACACTCTCTCGTCTAGAACTAGATATGACAACATTTCATTTTTTTGTGCTTGTTTCGGGAACCCGGCCAAAAATTCCGTTAAATGGTTTTCATCGTAAATGATATGAGTTATATTGGAGAAAAATTTCGTTAGATTCTGAGAACTTTGCAACCCTATATGTGAGGATCGTTCTCAACACTGTTTAGTTTCGCTGTTGACTCGAAGGCAAAAATTCATTTTTTCTTCTATTTGGGATGTCCGGCCAAAAATTCTGAAAAGTGGATTCGATAGAGCATTATACAAATTACGTCTGACATAATTTTCATTCGATTCCTTGCACCACACACCCCCAGCTCCAAGGATCGAACTTGGGGTTTTCAAGTTTTACTGTTAACACGATCGAATAATATTTTTTTTGTATTTCAAATGTCCGGCCAAAAAGTCTAGTAGATGATATCGTTAGGACATTATATGAGCTATCACGAAAAAAAGTTTCGTTCGTTTCTGAGAACCCCATACCCCCAGCTCCAAGGATAAAAGCCGACGCTCTCTCGTCTCGGACTCGATATACTATATTTTCTTGTTTCTGTTGTTGTTTCGGAAACCCGGCCAAAAATTCCGTTGAATGGTTTTCATCGTGTATGACATGAGTTATATTGAAGAAAAATTTCGTTAGATTCTGAGAACCCTGCAACCCTAAATGTGAGGATCGTTCTCAACACTGTTTAGTTTCGCTGTTGACTCGATGGCAAAAATCCATTTTTTCTTCTATTTGGGATGTCCGGCCAAAAATTCTGAAAAGTGGATTCGATAGAGCATTATACAAATTACGTCTGACATAATTTTCATTCGATTCCTTGCACCACACACCCCCAGCTCCAAGGATCGAACTTGGGGTTTTCAAGTTTTACTGTTAACAATATGGGATAAATGAGTAGAATGAACTGATTTCAGTTTCGAAAGGAGCAAAACAGGGGCAAAACGCAGATACCTCATTTGCTAGGGCGGGACAAGAAAATATTTTTTTTCAAAAATCTTTCAATGTATAAATGGGCAAAATAAACAGATTGTTGTGCAAAAAGAGACCTTTCGAATGACACATGTCGGCAAGATCCGTTTGTGGTTTAACGTCACACCAGCAGGGCACTTTGAACTGTCTATATCTCGGTAACGAAAGATCGGAAAACTGATTTCAGTTTTTGCAAGAGGAAAACGGGAGAAAAACGAAGATACATCACTTGCTAGGGCGAATTTCACCTTGGGAGCTGAAGGTGCACTGTGTTATCGAATTCAACAGTAAAACTTGAAAACCCCAAGTTCGATCCTTGGAGCTGGGGGTGTGTGGTGCAAGAAATCGAATGAAAATTATGTCAGACGTAATTTGTATAATGTTCTATCGGATTCAGTTTTCAGAATTTTTGGCCGGACATCCCAAATAGAAGAAAAAAATGATTTTTGCCATCGAGTCAACAGCGAAACTAAACAGTGTTGAAACGATCCTCACATCTAGGGTTGCAGGTTCTCAGAATCTAACGAATTTTTTCTCCAATATAACTCATATCATACACGATAAGAACCATTTAACACAATTTTTGGCCGGGTTCCCGAAACAAGCACAAAAAAAGAAATGTTGTCATATCAAGTTCGAGACGAGAGAGCGTCGGCTTTTATCCTTGGAGCTGGGGGTATGGGGTTCTCAGAAAAGAACGAAACTTTTTTTCGTGATAGCTCATATAATGTCCTAACGATATCATCAACTAGACTTTTTGGCCGGACATTCGAAATACAAAAAAAAATATTATTCGATCGTGTTAACAGTAAAACTTGAAAACCCCAAGTTCGATCCTTGGAGCTGGGGGTGTGTGGTGCAAGGAATCGAATGAAAATTATGTCAGACGTAATCTGTATAATGCTCCATCGAATCCACTTTTCAGAATTTTTGGCCGGACATCCAAATAGAAGAAAATATGGATTTTTGCCATCGAGTCAACAGTGAAACTAAACAGTGTTGAGAACGATCCTCACATATAGGGTTGCAGGGTTCTCAGAATCTAACGAATTTTTTCTCCAATATAACTCATATCATACACGATGAAAACCTTTTAACACAATTTTTGGCCGGGTTCCCGAAACTAGCACAAAAAAAGAAATGTTGTCATATCTAGTTCGAGACGAGAGAGCGTCGGCTTTTATCCTTGGAGCTGGGGGTATGGGGTTCTCAGAAACGAACGAAACTTTTTTTCGTGATAGCTCATATAATGTCCTAACGATATCATCAACTAGACTTTTTGGCCGGACATTCGAAATACAAAAAAAATATTATTCGATCGTGTTAACAGTAAAACTTGAAAACCCCAAGTTCGATCCTTGGAGCTGGGGGTGTGTGGTGCAAGGAATCGAATGAAAATTATGTCAGACGTAATTTGTGTAATGCCGTATCGAATCCACTTTTCAGAATTTTTGGCCGGACATCCCAAATAGAAGAAAAAATGGATTTTTGCCATCGAGTCAACAGTGAAACTAAACAGTGTTGAGAACGATCCTCACATATAGGGTTGCAGGTTCTCAGAATCTAACGAAATTTTTCTCCAATATAACTCATATCATATACGATGAAAACCATTTAACGGAATTTTTGGTCGGGCTCCCGAAACAAGCACAAAAAAAGAAAGGTTGTCATATCTAGTTCGAGACGAGAGAGTGTTGTCTTTTATCCTTGGAGCTAGGGTATGGGGTTCTCAGAAACGAACAACATTTTGTCTGGAATAGTTTATATAATGTCCTAACTATATCATCCACCGGACTTTTTGGCCGGACATTCGAAATACAAAAAAAAATTTATCCATATTTTTAACAGTGAAACTTGAACATCTCATGTTCGATCCTTGGAGCTGGGGGTGTGTGGTGCAAGGAATCGAATGAAAATTATGTCAGACGTAATTTGTATAATGCTCTATCGAATCCACTTTTCAGAATTTTTGGCCGGACATCCAAATAGAAAAAAAATGGATTTTTGCCATCGAGTCAACAGCGAAACTAAACAGTGTTGAAACGATCCTCACATCTAGGGTTGCAGGGTTCTCAGAATCTAACGAATTTTTTCTCCAATATTCTCATATCATACACGATGAAAACCATTTAACACAATTTTTGGCCGGGTTTCCGAAACAAGCACAAAAAAAAAGAAATGTTGTCATATCTAGTTCGAGACGAGAGAGCGTCGGCTTTTATCCTTGGAGCTGGGGGTATGGGGTTCTCAGAAACGAACGAAACTTTTTTTTTGATAGCTTATATAATGTCCTAACGATATCATCTACTAGACTTTTTGGCCGGACATTCGAAATACAAAAAAAATATTATTCGATCGTGTTAACAGTAAAACTTGAAAACCCCAAGTTCGATCCTTGGAGCTGGGGGTGTGTGGTGCAAGGAATCGATTGAAAATTATGTCAGACGTAATTTGTATAATGCTCTATCGAATCCACTTTTCAGAATTCTTGGCCGGACATCCCAAATAGAAGAAAAAATGGATTTTTGCCATCGAGTCAACAGCGCAACTAAACAGTGTTGAGAACGATCCTCACATATAGGTTGCAGGATTCTCAGAATCTAACGAAATTTTTCTCCAATATAACTCATATCATATACGATGAAAACCATTTAACGGAATTTTTGGCCGGGTTTCCGAAACAAGCACAAAAAAATGAAATGTTGTCATATCTAGTTCTAGACGAGAGAGTGTCGGCTTTTATCCTTGGAGCTGGGGTATGGGGTTTTCAGAAACGAACAACATTTTTTCTAGAAATAGTTTATTTAATGTCCTAACTATATCATCCACCGGACTTTTTGGCCGGACATTCGAAATACAAAAAAAATATTATTCGATCATGCTAACCGTAAAACTTGAAAACCCCAAGTTCGATCTTTGGAGCTGGGGTAGAAATGATTGAAAATTTACTCCAAAGTACGTTGAATGAAGCCTAGTCCATTCCATTCATCAGAATTCTTGGCCGGATATCTCAAACTAATGAAACTTCAATAAATTGTTTTCGTACGAGTAAATACCGATTTTTCCCCTAATGTGATAGAAATTGAATAAAAGGAAGTTTAAATATATTTGAATTGTTCAATTCTTTGCTTGCGGTATGAATTTGATCACTTCCGATGTAGCATTCCTCAGAATTAACCGTAAAACAAATCAGCTGACGCCGGGCGACCTCATCGACCGTGGTGGAATAGGCGCGCTTGGAGCTGGTTGGCCGGGAGCTAACATCACCGGGGTCTTTTTTTTCTCATCAATGAGTGGTTACGAACAAACAGTTGGTTGATTTGTCTCTCTCTTCGGTATTTTCCTATTTAATGGTTCAGGAAGAGAAAATAATTTCGACATAAGAACTACAGTCCTCATAGCAATCGAATTATAAATTTATATTTCAGTATCTATTAACACATCCTTTCTGATCCATGGAAAGAAAAGGTTTTTTTAGATGACGAGTTGATTGAATATTCGTATCAACTATGAATGCAGTTTTGGGTTTCAGGTATAAATGTGTAATTTAAAATTTTAACTGTAGTTTCTCATAGTGCCTATACCTGTATTGGTTGGCATTATCACTCTGGGAAAGTTGTACTTCCTTCTGTTAGGAAGAAAGGTATCAAAACGCTATATACTTCTAAAACAACAAACTTTATGCCAAACAAATGTTTCACCGAGTGATCGACGCCATAAGTGGATGGAGACAAGAAAGCTAAGGCTCGTATTCATAGTTCGCCCATGAGGGTGAGTGAGAGTATGAATACGGCCCTTAAACCTCGGCTTAAACTGAGTTTCGAAAAACTACGATCACGTTTTAACCTGTCATTACTTCTATGCGAATTTCAGTTCGTTTTTGACCTAAACCATAATTCAATCTACCGAACAAGGTTTGAAAACAATCCTTAGTAATGTTTTTCATACGCAGTCATTGATGAATTTGGCTACATGGAGTATTCATAAGAGATCTGGACAAGCTGTGAATTGTACAAATAAAAAAATCCAGGTATTCGTAATCATTGCTCTCTTGAAATAGACAGGACAGTACAATTCGATGGTGGATATTGAAATATGGAAGAAATAAGAAAACACACGACACGAGGAAAAACCAACTTACATGAATTATTGTCGTGGCCATCCACAGGCGGCATGAGCCGCCTGTCCTCCTCTTGAAACAGCTGCTGGTCAGGTCTCCCCACCTCGGGAATGCTGTAGTTCAGTTTCTGAGAGGTCACCCGCGAAAAATTACCAGTCACACTCACAACATCACTCAAATTCTCGCCGATATGATATTCTGACGTAACTTCACGACCATCCCCATTCGATAGCCCCGGATTGTGGTAATTTTTCCCACTAACGAGATTCTGAACGTTCACTTCTTCGTATCGCGTGATCCGTCCCTCAGTTCTCAGGAGAGGATCTTCTGGGATGAGGTTGGAATTGGTTTTGTCGAGTTCTCTTTTCGCCCTCGAACTTGGGAAAATACTAGCTAACGATGCGGATCTTTTCTGTACAAAATGCGGAAGAATTAACCTACTTAACACTAAATTGGAAGAGTGTAACTTGGAATTATGAATTGGACTAAAGGTAGGTGTAGATTGCGCTTGGTCTATTTGTGGGTTCGTGGAATTTGTAGCTGCATAGCAACGTGTCGCTATGGCTAGCGTACAGAGCACAAGCAACAGGGAGGCCAGCTGGGCTTTTGAGCTCCTGAGAAGAGGAATACTGGGGGCCGTGGTCCAGTATGTGACCAACGTCCCTGCATGCAACGATTTCACCGTGAACTGACCTTGTATCTTAACCTTAACACTGCAGTCACTTTTCTTCCAGAACAAACACACTTGATGTCTACTGAAAGCCCAAATCAACAAGACAAACAACCCTTGATTAACTACTGAAATAGATAGTTTATCCACCAACTGGTGTGAAAGCCAAAACTGGAAATATACGAGGATTATCACATCGAAGCTGGATGGTGGAAATGCACAATTACTATGCACAGGATAGTTCAGTATTTCTTCTGACTTCTGAGGCTTGAAATGGCTTGAAGTGGTTGGAATAAATTGTTTTCCTGAATTTGATGCAGATCCTAAGATAGATATCGTCCCATCACCAGGTTTATCTGATCCGCAAGGCGCGGGTTGGGTCCCAATCTGATACGAAGTAAGCTTGGTGAATTTTTTTATGTTCATTGCATTGCACTTCTTCTGGGGCGGACATCTTCTTGGGGTTTCAGTTCGTACTAGCTCCGAGCATCTGTTTTGTGCACAATCACTCAATGGACGACCTGCAAATATTAATTGTTTATGAAGATTCATATAACTAACTGTACATGATTTTTTTGCTGTTATTAAATGGTGTGGGTGCAAATGATAAAAACCATCACCAAAGTGTTAGTTTTTCTCATGAGAGAATGAAATTTTGGAAACTCAGTTATTGAAAGGTTATGTATTGAAAGATACGAATTGGAGGCCTATGGAAGGCTTAATCTTCTTAAATTATTATCTCCAACAGCTATTTTTATGGGTTTCACAAAAAAAGTATCGTTGAGAAACTATTCTTAGCATTACGCTGGTAACCGAAAATTTTGTTTTGGAGGAGTTATATCATCAATCATATGAAATTGGATTTGCTATTGGACTACAAATTGAAATGTCAGGCATTCTTCGCAATACTCAACAAACTTCGAATATGTTAACAACAGGTTCAATAGTATTGTATCGAAATTATGTTGAGTAGTTATTTTTAAGAGATAGGAATGCACCAAAGAATTGAAATATTCCAGGAAAATGCCTCAAGTCAAATACTGATCAGAAATCAAAACGATTACAAGCAATGAAATAAATTGGTCCATTATCGAAAGATTTGTTTTGTTTAAGATTGAAAATGAAAATTGAATAGCTTGAGAACCATACGTCATCACAGTTGATTTAAGTGCTTAAAATCATTATATCCACTTCGAATGGACATCCACCAATTCTAGATTCATTTGTAATTCTGGTTCATAGGTATGGATAGCGAAAAATGATGAAAAACTCGATGAAGTGCATTCGCGAGTGCAATGCGGACTGAAAAATTGTGAGCAATATGCTTGTTAGGCTGAAAAACAAGAGTTTGTCAGTTAATTACACTAGCAATCCTCGACGTTATAACAGAATGAATATATTTATAATACTATATGTAATATTCATAAAAGGTTTGAATAAATATTTACTTTTCCACCTATTGTTATCAGCGGTGTTATCATGTTGTTTTTTGATAATGCGAAAGAGAAGTATGAAAAGAACTTTGTTTATCAGAAAACCCCACTCACTAGAATATTTATGAAAACCAAATGTACTTTTCAGAAAATTTCTATGAGATTGAATGATTTTCTTTGAGTTGTTAGCCTTATGTTTGAGGAAGATGAGTCAATTTAAAGGTAGGAAATTATGTCAATTTATTGTAGTATTTACAAAGATAAAAATCATAACAATAACTGAAAAAAGAGTTCATTAATAATTTGCAATCTTAGTTCGTTAGTATATGAAGTTGCAAGATGACTACAAAATTGCATGTGTACAGCCCACGGATTTCATGTAAAAAATATTTCCACTGATCTCATTCAAGAGATGAATAAAGAAAATATATAAGATAGTTGAAGGAACAAGTCTTGATATTCTTCCATGGAATGATGATAGGATGATGTAGTTTTCTCTCGAGTTTTCTCAACTCTGTCACTCATAATAATAATATTGATGTACAACAAATCCTTACTTCTCAGGTTAAAGAGATTGATATCAAGAAAACAGACAGTACATATACATTATGATAATAATATTCATTTCATGCAACAATTTCGAAAAAAGTAAAAGTACAATATTATCGTAACAAACGAGAGAATTCATATTTTCTGAAGAATAGCATATATAACCCATGCATTCTTCAAGGAGAAAACAAATTCCACAGCATTTTCAACGACTTCAAAACACCAGTCATCAATTCAACGCTGTACCCACCATGAATCGAGATGTCAAGAGAAAATACAATGTCCGAAGGAATAAAGGAATTTCTATAGTAAACGAAGCTGAACTATTTGCAATAGTCCAAACATTTTGGCACCAAACTAACGAATAGTTCAGGAGTTAAAAATATCCAATTCGTAAGTCTGCGCAGAGAGAAAACATCTCCGAAGCCAACGTACTAAACTCGAATATAGTACAGCGCGCTCTTTTTCAGACTTTGCCGGTTCAAAAAATAATCAGATTTTTGGCCATTGAGGCTATAAACCTATTAAGATTTTCGGTGTTTCAAGTCTTGCACATGAACACTCACATATTTTTTTGCATGAGCTGATTAGTTTGGACCAAAAAATCATTATAATGCTGAACATTGAAATGTCTTGAGGATTTTGAAAAGATATAATCAACATAAACAGTTTTCATGAGCATTTTAGCGAGTAGGTACCATTGGCTTGAAACTTGTGTGAAATGGAAACTGTCAAATAATGTTTTCTTGATGGAAAAATTCAAAACTTGTGTTCCTGGAGGTGACTGAGGAAAGAAAAACCTTCAAAATCATGCAGCATGCAGCAGGAAGATGGGATGGTAGATGATTCAGAATTAAGGGGATGATCATGTAACCCCACATTGACATAAAAATGAACATACAAAAATTGGCGTGGACTTTGACGATTTTATTCACGTTAAAGATTGACTGAAAGATTTTGTTGAATAAAATTCCATTGTATGTCGAGAATGGAATGGAAAAAGTGAAGTAGCAGCAGAGCTTGAATGTCAATAAAGAGAGCGGTTCCAAAGCGAGCAAATAAGAGCAAGGCTCCGAATAGCATCAACGCAACGTGCATATTGTGAGGTTAGGAATCGTCAAGGTCACGTAAATAACTTAAGCCTATGCATATTAAGTACGGGGAAGCGTCAAGCAGAAGCTACTTGGACGTACTTCGTCGGTGGGTATCCCAGATCCATAGAAACAGATGAATGTCACACAAGTTTTACGTTGATCACTGAGGAACATTTGACGTTTAAAATGAGCCGCTTTCACGTAGTAGCCAGCCAAAGTATCCCGGTCAGAGCGAGATTTAAGTCAAATATATATTTACACTGTTGCGATTCTCGCGGGTATGGTTTGGAAAAAGAACGGGTTCGCCAGGTTTGGCTTGAACGAAATGATTTGAAGGCGTTGTCGAGGAACCACATGCACTGTGAACGTGTCAAAAGATTGAATTATTGGGATTATTATGGAGCAGGTTTGCTTCTAGCGTATTGCGACAACACACCAGACTGTGTCGTCACATACTGAATCGGCCGCTCGCGAGACTCATCTGAAGCGAACGACCAGGCCAGACGGAAAACCGAACGCAGGTTCGGGATGTCTCGTGGCTGAGGTCGGGCCGAGGCATAGACGACTGCGACCGCGGGTTATGTCATATCCCTTCATTATTTACTATCACAATGGAAAATATTTAAATATAGATAAAATGAGCGGACCCGGTAAGTTCCGGCAACACGTGTGATACACGCATGGATAGTTATAGTCGGCTGGACACGCTTGGACATTGTAGTTTGTTCTTTGGCTGGTCGATGGATGGAACAATGGGTAGTGTGAAATTGAATAGTTCATGGATTCGACTTTCTGTTTTTTTTCAAGGAGGAATTGTGATTTGACTGCTTCAAACTACCCATGTATTGGTTTTCGATTGCTTCATAGCTGTCATACAAAAAATATAAAAAACTGATGAACATCTCGCTACTTCGTTCAAGGTTCATGCATCGGAGGTGGGTGTTCGTAAGGATCCCAGAGGGTGGCGTTTTGTTTCTGTTTATACTCAGAAATAGGCGACATTTCTTCAAATAAGGGAACCCAGAATGCCTTTCAGAAGGATCTCCTCCATACTGAAGAGCCCCAAATAGGGCGAAATAGCTAACTATGGATGCTCTGTTTGATATTACCACCATGCATGTTCTTTATGCGTTGACGGGATTAGTTCCGAAGTATGAGTTAAATATGGGTTGATTTTAATCAATTAATATTATTCTCTGCTTTCATTGTTCATATTTTACCTGCGTTACTCTCAAATGCGTGAATTTTTATTTTGTAATATTGTATAATATCTGTCTATATTCAATACAGTAGCAGGGCCGGTGAAGTAAAGTGTAAGAGTAGAAATAAAGACTAAATCTCGCTCCAAGGATTCTTCTCGATTTATGGTTTGAGTTTCATAGCAATAATATTCGTTATTTTGCGCCAGTATAAGGTCGATTCATTGAAATTATTATTGAAAAAATTAATTTGGTTTTATGTCTTCATTATTGACCATCACAATGGAAAATATTTAAATATAGATAAAGTGGTGGACCCGGTAAGTTTCGGCAACACGTGTGATACATGCATGGATAGTTATAGTCCGCTGGACACGTTTGGACATTGTAGTTTGTAGAAAGGGTTCAGAGATACTATTGTAGTTTGTTCTTTGGCTGTTGGCTGGTGGATGGAAGGAACAATGGATAGTGTGAAATTGCAATTCCAAGAGAAAAAGTTCGTGGATTCGACTATCTGGTACATTTTCAAGGAGAAAGAGGAATCGTAATTTGTTTACTTCAAACTACCCATGTATTGGTTCTCGATTGCTTCGTAGCTGTCAGGTTAAATAAAAATGGATTATTCTCATACTTCTTGATTTGCATTCCGCATCTTATGCTTAATAGCACATAAAATGAGGAGAATTAGTGAATTCCAAAGAATATTCATTATAATGAGAAAAGGTTTAACGCGTAACATCGCCATGAATATCAATATAGTGAAACAGAGTAGGTATAATATTAATCGATTGAAATCAACCAATATTAATCTCATACTTCGGAGCAAATTTCGTCTTCGTTTTAGGCAAAATGCTGTTTGATACCACTTTCTTGCATTTTGTCTCGAACGAGGACGAAATTAGCTCCGAAGAAAGAGTTAGTATTGGTTGATTTCAATCGATTAATATTATACCTACTCTGTTTTCACTATATTGATATTCATAGCGATGTTACGCGTTAAACCTTTTCTTATTCATGAATATTCTTTGGAATTTTCTTATTATGTACTACTACAGTTTCATCTGACGTTACCGAGCGCACCGCGTTGTGGACTGAGACGGAAAATTTGCGATATGCCATAACGCTTCAGTCAATGCAACAAATGGTAAACATTTCGCTACTTTGTTCAAGATTCATACTATGGAAGAAGGTTTTCGTATGGAACTGGAGATGGCGTTTTCGGTATACATATAAATACCTTAAACAAGATGTCATTTCACTGTAAGTTCCAAGAAATACCTTGTATCATTCATAGCTGTCCTGTGCTAATGAGTCCTAATAAGGATGAGATGGCCATCCATAGGTGCTCTGTTTGATACCACTTCCTTGCATATTGTCTTGAACGAGGACGAAATTAGCTCCGAAGTATGAGTTCAATATCGGTTGATTTCTATCGATTAGTATTATTCTCTGCTTTCACTATATTAATATTCATAATGTTCGTAAAATTTATCGTTATACCCACCAGGAATATAATTGGCAAATAGACCAGAATACGATATTTAGGAGTCAAATTATTTTAAATTCTTTATGACGTTAATATCATTAACATGAACGAAATCTACAATTTCTATTTAATTGTAATGATGAACAAATCATGAACAGGAAGATCTGACACTCTCGTTCATATTGAAAAAACGATCATTTGAATTTAAATATACTGGGACCCTTGGAGCCATTGTAACAATTTATAAATTCAACTTTTTTTCGACCGACCAGTAAACACAGGTTTGGTCAATTACAACTAAACTCATAGAATTATCGAATTTTTTACACTTTTTTATTTAACAGACACTCCTTATGTGCAGTTTAATTTTCGGTAATAAATGTTGAATTCCTGAAGTATCGAAATAAGCGACATGTTTTTTTCATTCAGTAGGTCAATTTGAAAATTCGAAGTAATTTTGACCAATGGCATCTCAAAATATTCAAAAGATTAAATTGTGTGCACAGACGAACAAAGATACTTTTGACCCATAGATTTATAATACTAACTAGATGGCGAACCTGTCAAAAATTTTGAGGCAAACGGCGGCCATTTCCAGTTTGGGTTGGATTTGAAAGGTGTCACTTTTTCTATGAATTGAAATATTAAAATTACCAATATTCCTTTATTCATTTTATTTCAACGAAATGAAATGATAGGATTACCAATATTGTTTAATATCTAATCACACGAATCGAAAATATTTATAATTTGATACAGACCGAAATTAAGGCTCTACCGAAATGTCAGAGTTCACAGAACACTAATATATAGAGTTCGTTTTTCATCACTTCTTTCAAAGGAACGTCTATGTTTCAATCAAAATTCGAGCACAGATGGTATAGAACATCGAAATATTCGAGTTTCATCCCAAACTGGAAATGGCGGCCCTTGCCTCATTTTTTTCCACGTGACAGTAAGGAAGTTCGACGTCCAGTTAGTATTATAGGTCCATGTTTTGACCATGATTTATCCATCAGTGAGTTCGTCCGAATGTTTTGAGAGTACTTCTGGTTCAAAATTTCATTTGGATGAAACTATGACAAGAGGTACTCCTAGGAGCAAAAACTGACTCATATGAGGAGATGATTACTGGTTTGAATAGACAAACCTGATCTTGACTCACCCTGTATAATATAAACTCCATTGGCACGAAACGACCAACAAAACTAATGTTAGGTACTGCTCAAAAATATAAGGACGTCAAGTGAACAAAATTAAATAAGTTACCGAATAGTCCAAGGTATTCGATATCAACCCACAATGCAGTTACGATAAACGCTGCCAAATAATGTTGGAAAAGGGTCAATAATTCACATCTGCCGTTCGATTCTCAAACACACCTTCACCTACGTCACAGGGAATAACAAAAGGATTGTATAACCGATATCGATATCTTGCATCAACTGCTGCTAAATAGACGAATGAAATAATGCAGTTAGACGATGAGAGTACGTCATTATGTTTGCCTCCATTGCCAAAGTGAGCTTGTCATACGTCAATCTCATTTGTGATGTAAGACTATTGATCTTTTTGACAGAAGTGATTCAAACTTCAATGTATTTTGATGGCAGAAAATTTGAAATGAAAGGTGGTTGTTTTTCAGACGTCAATAAATTTCCGATGTTAGAATATTGATTGTGCTGACAGAAATCATTCACACTCTCTCTGTGAGCAAAGGCTCACGTGTCAATTCGGGTATATATCAATAAAAACAATAGGGATTAAATAGGGTTAAAAAAAGAATATCGGTATATCGCTTCAACTGCTGCTAAATAGACGAATGAAATGCATTTAGACGGTGAGAATATGTCATTGTGTTTGACTACACCGCCCAAGTGAGCTTATCAGATGTCAATCAAAGATAATATAGCATAATCTATAATCTATGATGTCAATCTTATATCGTTGTTTGACTATTGATCTTGTTGACAGAGGTGATTCAAACTTCACTGTTTTTTGATGACTGAAAATTTGACGTGAAAAGAAGAAGTTTGTCGGTCATCAATATATTTTCGATCATCGATTGTGCTGACATCAGAAATCACACTCAATGTGATTCTCATACTGAACAAAATGCACGCAAGTAAAGATGAAGGATCATCATGTAAATTTGAGTTTATGTCGATAGAAACAGTGGTGAATAAATTGGGTTAGTTTCGAATTTCATAGGCGTATAGAGCATAAGACTTTAAGCGATGATTGAATACTGTAATTCATAGTTGAATACTACAGCCGTTTCTTTTTGATATTTGGAACAATGAAACTTACTTTTTACAATTACCTTCCATCTATTTTCAATTTTTTTTTATATTTAGAGAGAGAGAGAAATAACTTCATTGATACTAGTATCAATTGGCTATCGACCGAAGTCTTCCTGCCAGTTACACTATACATTTGTATACCTTTGTTTATAAATAAGAGTTTATATAAAAGGTGTTATTCTAAAGATAAAAGGTATTCGTATTGTGGCAATGCCGGTAATTTAGCCCGTGTTGCATCCTGTGAATTGTAATAATGAATCAATGATCCCAGTATTTCCTTGTTTATTTGATTCCTAATAAATTTCTGTCCTAGCCTCTTAAGTCTCCCCAGTATCGGCTCAACTCCAGTTGTCTCATAGAGCAGTTGGTTAGGAGGGTTGTGCATGGGATTGTTAGGGTGTCTCTTTTTTGTAACCTTCCTCAAGCATGTTCTCTCTGCTACTTCCAGATTCTTTAAGGTTGTTTTTGTTGTGTTGAGGAAAATTGCATGACCATACTCTAGCATAGGTCTGCATATCATTTTGTATATCTGAGTTGCAGTCTTCGTATTAATGCCCATCGTCTTATATGTTAGTGATCTAAAATGTCCCGCTCGATCAATTGCTGCTTTTTTCTGCTTTCTTATGTGTGACTTCAAGCTCAACTTATTGTCAACAACTATACCCAAATATTTGCACATGTTCGTGGGTCCAATAATGTATTTCCCAATTTTGATATTTGGAGAGGTGTTCTTGATTGTGTGATTGAATATAATTAGTTTTGTCTTATTCGGGTTGGGCTGTAGTCTCCATCTTCTCATACATGCTACCGTGACGTCAGTTAATTTTTGTAACTGCTGAATACATTTACCCAAAGATGTATCGTGGGTGACGAGTGTTGTGTCATCTGCAAACTGAAGTGTGTAGCCCTTTTTGTCTACTTCCTGTGTTTCATATTTATCAGTTGTGGATATTCAATGTGGTCTACATTTTTTAAATTTCCTTCCACTGACTCGATAGCACTCGACATGGTGGAATTTCAGATTCAGTATCGATTTCGATTTCTTGGTTCAACTACTGCTGAAAAAAATAAATTTCATTCAGACGATGAAAGTACCTACGCCATTGTGTTTACACTACATTGCCAAAGTGAGCTTGTCGGACTTAAATTTTCTTGTTCACAGAAGTGATTCAAACTTCAATGTGATTCGATGACGGAGAATTTGACGTTAAAAGTAGTAGTTTATCGGAAGTCAATATTTTTTATTTTCGATCATCCATTGTGCTGATAGAAATCATTCACTCCATGTGAAATACACATGAGCAACATCGAATGCTCACGTGTCAATTTCGATTTGAGTTTGTCAGTAAAAACAGTAGGGAATGAATGGGGTTTAAAACGAAGCCAACTTTGAAATTGAAAGACGATAAGAGATGGTTTAACATAACCATGGTTTTTGTGATATCAGCTCTTTTACTTTGTAAAATGCAGTTATGATCGGGCTGCCAAATGATGTTGGAAAAAGGTCAATATTTCCACATCTGCTGTTCGATCCTCAAATACACCTACACCTACGTCACAGGGAATAACAAAAGGATTGTATAACCGATATCGATATCTTGCATCAACTGCTGCGAAATACCGAATGAAATAATGCAGTTAGACGATGGGAGTACGTCATTATGTTTGACTCCATTGCCAAAGTGAGCTTGTCATACGTCAATCTTATTTGTGATGTAAGACTATTGATCTTGTTGACAGAAGTGATTCAAACTTCAATGTATTTTGATTGCAGAAAATTTGAAATGAAAGTAGTTGTTTTTCAGACGTCAATAATTTCCGATGTTAGAATATTGATTGTGCTGACAGAAATCATTCACACTCTCTCTGTGAGCAAAGGCTCACGTGTCAATTCGGTATATATCAATAAAAACAATAGGTATTAAAAAAGGGTTAAAAATAGAATATCGTATATCGCTTCAACTGCTGCTTAATAGACGAATGAAATGAAAGAGTGCATTTAGACGATGAAAGTACGTCATTGTGTTCCATTACATTGCCAAAGTGAGCTTATCAAACGTCAATCAGATTTCGTTGTTTGACTATTGATTTTGTTGACAGAAGTGATTCAAACTTTGATGTCACAAAATTACGTCAACACAAGTAGTCAGACGTCAATATATTTTCGACCTTTGATTATTGATTGTGCTAACAGAAATCATTCACACTCGGTGTAATTCTCATGTTGAGAGAAATGCCCATAAGTAACAGCGAAGACTCATATGTCAATTCGGGTTTATGTCAATAAAAACAATGGGGAATTGATAGGGTTCAAAATGGAATATCGATGGTCTGCATAAACTGCTACTGAATAGAAGAATGCATGAGCTTGTCACAGGTCAATCTTATGTTCGTTGTTCGACTATTGATCTTTTTGACAGAAGTTATTCAAACTTTTGTATTTTGACGACATAAAATTTGACATGCAAAGTATTGGTTTGTCGGACGTCAATATATTTTCGATGTGCGACCATTGTGCTGCGAAACCATCATTCACATTCAATAGGATGTTGACTACATTTTATTTTAAAGATGAACCCTATAAAAACACGAAAAATTACTTTTTCCTTAAAAATATAGTAATTGCCAATAGAAATGAGTAAATGAAAAGACCATTCAAAATTCCCGCGGAAATGCTCAATTTTATCACGTTCTGATGATTACGTCCTAATCCAGTGAACATACTTTGACTTCTGTCAAAGCAACTGATTTTGCCCGATCCCTTGTGGAAAAGTTCAATCTAAGCCTTCAAATGAATAGGTCGGTCTGTAAATGCTGAATGAGGTGCTTCTTTTATTTGTAATAATAATATGAGTTAAATGTCTGCTACTTACAAAGACAATTTCACGTTTTTAAGCTCCGCTGCACAAAAATCCTTGTTATCAGCAAAGAAACTTGCGACCATAAGGGAATTTATCTTCGGTAAGTTACTACTATCCCTTGATGAATCCTATCTCCATTATAAAGAAAATTGTAGATTATCATTCTTGTAACGAACTAGGTATTCTGTTCTCTTTCAGCTTTCAACTTCGTAAGTTCGAATCATAGATATGATATATTATATATTTACTATAGTTCAAGTCACAGAACCGTGGGTTTCACAAAGCTTGATTGGCCATCAAATCGTTTATATTGAAGTTAGTCGATGGTTTATGTCAAAAATGAACTGAAATTTGCAGAGAAATGATGACATTTCAATAATCAAGGTGATTGGAGTTTTGTGGAACCCGGCCTATAAATGTATTTTGTTGATCTGAGCACCGAACATTCGAATTTGCAATGACAATACGGATAGTTTGACGTCACTATCCATCCGTATTACCTCTGATTGGCGTTCGCTGTCACGTGATAGTTGATAATAAATAACATAATTTAAATCAGCTTTATTTAATTCAACGAAAAAAATAAGATCACTAAAATGGATTTTTAGGATTGCAAAAATTTCCTTCTATGAGGAAAACCTCAATTTATATGAATTCGTAACATGAGTCAACATCCCTATTAGTCCGGTCTATTTAGACATTCGAAGTTACATAAAGTCCCAACAAGCTGAATTTCTGTTAAGTTGTTCAAAACATAATTATGTCTAAAAGTTTCCCATCATTCCCCTGTAAGGAAAAAATTTAATTCAAGGTCAAAGGTCAAAAAAATGAGTTTTTCGCGATTTCCAGCAAAACGTTAAGTTTTATTATAAAAGTACCTCAGACAAAAATTGTAGATCATAAAATTATCTATAAAAAATGTATCATTTTTTTTTTCTTACGAGCCACCGTTTCTGAGATATAACGATTCAAAAAGTTATAAAAGTTGTTATAGTCATAATATGCACACGTTTCCACGCCACCTACGAGGTAGTGTACTTAGCGCGTAGTTATAACTTTTTGAATCGTTATATCTCAGAAACGGTGGCTCGTAAGAAAAAAAGTATTGAAACATTTTTTATAGATAATTTTATGATCTACAATTTTTGTTTGAGGTACTTTCATGATGAAACTTACCGTTTTGCTGAAAATCGCGAAAAACTCATTTTTTGACCTTTGACCTTGAATTACATTTTTTCCTTACAGGGGAATGATGGGGAACTTCTAGACATTGTTTATAATTATATTTTGAACAATTTCACTGAAATTCAGCTTGTTGGAGTTATGTAACTTCACTCTCATTTTTTGGTCTAAATAGACCGGACTATATTGTGGCTTCCATATTCAGAAAAACGCAGTTGAGTTATATAACAAAGGCTCACATGTCATTTAAATTTAAGTGTATGTCAGTAAGAAGTAGAAAGAGGATATCATCAAGCTAGCGAATTACGATTTGACCGCTTCAACCGTTTCTATAGTTATTGAATTGTTTTTGCTTGCCATAAATTTTATTTTAAAAATTATAGTAAGTCTAGTGAAACAAGATTCACTTGAATATCCCCTGGTGGCAAATTGAAATTAATTTTCTAATTCAAGCTTTTACTCCGTTGTCACAAAAATCACATTCACACCAACAATGAAACTCTTGAATTTCAAAGAAATATTATGTCATCAGGAGACATCAACTAAAAACTTCATTTTAAGGCTTACTATAATATATTGAACGTAATTAATCGCATACAGGAATTTTCAAATCTAACTTGGAAACGATGCAACAGCGGCGAAAAAAATCATGTTGTAAAAATCCGGTACCTAGCACGAAAATCTTCATTATTATCAACTATAGTTGATTTGATTTTTTTCCGTGATAGGAAAACAATCATAGATGACTTTGATCTATTTTTCATTGAATCAGATGTCAACCAATTCGATCTTTTTTTAACTGGATCTCATAATTGAGACTCAGATTGACTAATTAAAGGTTGCAGCTTTCATCATGTCAAATACCGAAAATTTCAGAAGTTAAACGTCTGTCAATCTCAAAACGATCTTGGCTCCAATAATAACACACAGCTCAAAGAGATCAAATGTTTGACAACTGATTCAATCAAAAATATATCAATATCATGGTTGTATTCTAAGAACTGTCTAAAATAATAAACCTTTTTCAAGAGGGACGACAGTTGCTTTTCTGAAAGTACCGAATCTAAGGTGTTTTTCCGATTACACCTGGCCAATGCTGTTCGAAATGTGGATTACAAGGAGCAAAAATGATAGAAATAGCACAAATAATATTTCAGTAATGAAAACTAGTGGGCTCACTCTGCTCATTATTGAATTCCGCATTTATTTTCAAGCATAAAGCTTGAATATTACTCGTAACGAATTATAATTCTTGAAAATGTCCAAACACTATAGGTAACTCAAGTCCTTAGTTACCATGAATAACGATAGTTTCGTGTTCAAGATGTCAAGACAGCATTCAATAAGGCTTAGAGTTACATCTCTAGAGCACTTTTCAGCATAGTTCTGATAGCCAACTGCCTGGAGCAATCGTACAACTTACAGTCCTCACACAGATCTGAATCCAACGAATTAATTTTCATTCATCACCTCCGAATGATAGATGGAATGATTGAGCATTTCGCGAAAAAATCCATTCGCTCAGTGCCCGTTCTAATGGCGGTGGATCCAGCGAAATGGCCGACGACAGCTAGAAAGTAACGTTCGGAATAGGAAACGAGTTCAGCGCAGCTCGGAGCTGCACCGTCTCGCTTGATTTACCGAAACAATATATTACATTTACCGGTCTAGACAGTCAGAATTCAGCCCCGTTAACATATCAAATAACCCTCATTATTTCCTTATCATCGACCAGGATTATTATTATAAATTGCCTTTGATAAAGGGAAGGGAAATCGCTTATGAAATAATATATGTAGGTGGCAGGGTTCACCTATCGGGTGTGCCAGGTGAAGAAAATTGTGGAAATGTGAGAGGAGGTCATTCATAGAAAGTAATATTCTTCCGTGATATCACTTATTTTTGTTCTTCAATCTCCTGTAAATTGAGGCAATGTTATTTGATATTGTAACAATAAGAAAATTCATGGATATAATTGCATAATAGATCTTTCTTGAATTCATATATTCATTGTGACAATTAACTGGCGTTAGATGACTTTAATAGTGAAATCCTTACAATTCATAGTTCTTTGTAGCAAATTGACTTATATACTAGATAGTACATCAACTGAATGTGTACGTTGTACGTTCGATGAACATTGTCATCATATAAATAGGAAACAAAGTCATTTTACTTGTTACAAATGTCGCTAGTGGTATCGAATGAAACAGATTAAACAATGAAGAATACTACTCTCGCGCCTCTTTTTGTAGCACCCTCTGTACCGACAGCTGGTTAACGAACATAGCTGAGTCATTTGGGAACCGAACTTACCCTGAAAATTTCAAGTCTCTATGACAATCCTTTCAAAAGTTATTGTGCTAACGACCGGCCGGACAGCCCCACAGACAGAATTGAAAGACACATCTTCTCTTGACAATTTAATTCTTCATTTCAAACCATTATTCAATTTTTGTTAAAGATACAGGGTTTTCAGTAAAACATTATATTTCGCGAAAACTACAACAGTACTTCTACAAATTCAACCTAAAATTCTGACCTAATCAAAAACATAATCCGCCCAGATGCGGATAACAGGCTCAATTTGTTTCGGCATATCCTCATTAAGGTTTTAAATCAACTAGATTACTAGAGCATCACTGAGCTGCTGCAAATTTTCAGGAGTTGGTACGCGAAATCGAATTTTCCTCCCAAGAGCATCCAAACATGTCCAATTGGGTTCAAATCTGGGCTTTAGAGTAGGCCAGTTGAATTAAAAACTCCTTGGCAATCTTAGCGTTTGATGCGATCGGGCATTATAAAGCATCAGCACTAAGCTGTCTTCAATAAACGGTGCATATACGGAACAACATATCGCGCTAAAACTTCTCTTGTTTTATGTTTTCAGTTTACTTTCATAACGTTCGGATTTAAGGTTAAATCTGTGGAAATACTTTCATAGCCATAGCGAAATTGTGGAGTTTCATGTTGCTCTGAAAACCCTGTATCTTTTACGAAAAAATAAGCTATTGTTATTAATAAAGAACTGAAATGACAAGAGAAGAAGTGTCTTAATGATGAAATAAGAAATCACACGGTGGAACAACTGGAACACACCAGGGGTGGTTTTGAAGTTAGGGTAAGAAAACAGATTTTGTTTCACCCTGTATAAAATGACGTAGGCAAGGTTTTCTTGTAATCCTAAACTGGCGATTGATTGAGGATGAACATACCTATTTTAAAAAAAATTCAATCGACTCGTACCCGAAATAACATATTTATGGATTAACAAACTGCATCCGTTTTTTGAGTGGATCGATTATTTTGCCGGTGAGTGATATTCATAGACAAACTAAAATAATAGATGAGCCACTCGTATATTTCGCGCCATCTGTCGGAGGAGGATACTAATACACGAAAAAATTATTTTCAATTTGATAGTTAGATGTCGTTGCTTTCATGGAAATCCTATCGAGAAAATAGTAAGTATGTAAAATCATTATTATCAAAAAACCTTTGAATTGTCAACTGACACAAGGAGTGGTTTGACACGTTCTTTTGAAATATCATAAATTTCGATATGCCTGCAAGAGTGAAGATTGTTGTGTTATTGGATGTGAAAATCGAGATGCAAAAAGGTAATTTCAAAATATATAATATATATATATTCTTACCTATAAGAATTAAGATAGATTTCAAAAAAGTTTTTCATGTATTGAATAAGTTTAGTAGGTAAATACTCAATTTTGTATTATTGAATTCATTATTGTTAGTTTTTGAGAATGTTTTCAATGCAATTATTAGTTTATTGATTAGATATTTATGAAATAAATCGTATTTTCAATTGGTGATATCTATTTCAGTTAATAAATTTTTATTCTATCCAGAATTTGATTATGATCCTCATTTCTCGATTCAAAAGAAAATCAGATGAAAGTTCGTTGCAGGTATTATTTTCATGAAAATAAATTTCCTCACTCATCGATAACTTGCACGAATCCATTTCTGATTTCCTTTTGGAAATTGAATTTCAAAAAACTTTTTGCCTCTTGTATATGGGCGTACCTACCTATTCAAAAGATGCACTACAGAATTCTTTTTGAGGCAGCTTTACGATACAGATTCCTTTTTCAATTGAGCTTTTTTTCACGAATTAGTAATGTTGTACAAAAACAGATGTCGTTGAAGCTTGTTCTACTAGTGAATCATCTATTCTCGTTTAGTTAGTCTATGTGTATTGATCGTCCCAAAAAATATAACTCAGAAGTTACTTTCTATTTCATGTTGCGATGTGTTGATTCACCTATGTACACTTTTCAGGATAATAAATAATTCTCAATGGCACCATAACATTCTTCCCAAAAGTCAAAACAAAGTAAGACGTATCAAAGTCTTCGACCTCCACCACCAATTGAAACCAGTCAGACTGCAGGCTTTCTGTCTGAATATATGGCCATATAACTTGAAATAATAATAGGGTCGTTTTCTCCCTCAATGAACTGCACCCAATCTTCCCTCAAAGGGATATTCCTTATGGTGAATCAACGATAACCGCTGAATGAAACATCTTGTGTGATGGTCCTCGATTCAATTGGAATCTAACGAACTGATCAATCCTAAAGGCGAAACAATACCACATCAAACAATTCACAGTACGTCTTTGGAATATGCTTTGAACGATACAGTTTGAATCGAGTCCGATGAATAGCAAGTTGAATTAATTTGATTCGATTTTGGATTGGTTCACAGCGAAAAGTTTCATGTGGGTTATTGCATTTGCCTGTGGCTTCAGAAACTTAATTAATTTTTCAAGTCGTTGTATGAAGGAAAATAATAATGGTGGAACAGATTTCACCATGTTTTATTAGCCACAATTGATTGTATTCTCTGTCTGCCCTTTAACAACCAGAAAAGATCTGTCATTTCTACGACTGAAACAGAACATCTTTTCGTAGGAAAAAACTTCGTATATTGCTATGGCCACTTGAATTGTCTGTGTGTCCGAATGAACGCATGACCAGTCTGTAATTCTATGATAAAACTGGAACAGATTCACCGTTTTGTTTCTAAGATAACGCACCAAGCTGCAAAATACCTGTGTGGCGTACGAAGACGCATCAAAACCTGCATCTGGCCGACCGTTGAAAAATCACCGAGAATTGACGCGAAGATGATGCACTTAATGGATCTTTCCGCCTCCTCCTATAACACACTACAATTAAAAAAAATAATTTGTTTATTGCTACTGCCACATAAATTTTTTGTCTACCCCAGGACGGATGTAAGATGACCGCATCACGCCACAAACTCCTGATCCTCCTTATCTTTCCACGGTCGCTAAAATAACAGTTAATTAGTATCATTCAACGCACATACGAAAAAAAAATTTAAGGAAGCCCTGAGCAGATGCTTTTGAGAGCTCGTTCATTGGTGGAGCAATGATGCTATTTCCCCGAAATTCTGTAAAGGACTCGAGATTGATACCAAATATATAAATGGAAAATCTCAGCACGATCGGAATAATATTCTGGAAATTATTCAGGAACTGAAATATGTAGAAACCCTACAATAATAAAAAATTCAATTCAATGGTTCTGATGATGCGATCCTCTTGAAATTAAGCATACACTTCCAGTATATCAATCTCAATTCATAAAATGAATTTTCCTCGAATCGGGTAGCTTGGGGAAAAGATAAAGATTCTTTTTTTTTCAATATCTCAATTGAATTTTCTATCGTTCTGTGAACACTATGGCCAAAGAATTTTGTAAAAGGCTTATTTTGAGCATGTTGCATGTCACCGCAACATTTCATTTCGATTGGTTTCGTTTTGTCTGGGATATTCAGAAAAAAAATTTAGATGGCCATATTTTATGGAACAGCCTGTACGATTTGGCTGGTTACCAAGCTTAACTGCGGCATTCGGGAACCGAACTCACGCCGGCCGGCCCCACAGACAGAATTGAATTTGACCACGAATTTGTCAATAGAGAATCAAAATTCATCGTTTGAGACCATTTTTGGCTCAATATTAGAAAACTACAGACATTTGATCAAAACGATATTGCACTCGTTTAAGTAGAACGAGCGCTCATATATACTGTCTGGACCAATGAAGCCAGAACCGTACTGTCATTTCTTGATAAATCGGAAACAGATATTCCTTTTTGTATAAAAAAACAGCACTATGCCGCCAATACCGCATTAAAACCTCCATCTGGCTGACTCTTGAAAAATTTCGCTCCAGGACGACTCTATCATTTTTATGACGAAACTAAAAAAGATTCAACTTTTTGTAAATAAGATAACCGCACCACGCCGCACGTACCAAGACGCATAAAAACCTTCATCTGGCCGACGCTTGAAAAATTTTGCTCAGCATTAAAGTAACTTTAAGAACTTTATGCTTCTCTCCACGTCCGCAAAAATAACATTTATTCAGTACTTCCTCCTACAGAATGCGACGATGAACAAACAGTTCTCTGATAATTCCAACGATAGCACACGCAGGTGTGTAATACAGCACATTTGCCTCGCTGTTCACTTGCTATTGTCACTTGAATTGTCCTTCTGTCGAATGAAACCAGGACGACTCTATCAATTTTATGACGAAACTAAAAAAGATTCAAATTTTTGTAAATAAGATAACCGCACCACGCCGCAAATACCTGTGCGGCGTACCAAGACGCATAAAAACTTTCATCTGGCCGACGCTTGAAAAACTTTGCTCAGCATTAAAGTAACTTTAAAAACTTTATGCTTCTCTCCACGTCCGCAAAAATAACATTTATTCAGTACTTCCTCCTACAGAATGCGACGATGAACAAACAATTCTCTGATAATTCCAACGATAGCACACGCAGGTGTGTAATACAGAACATTTGCCTCGCTGTTCACTTGCTATTGTCACTTGAATTGTCCTTCTGCCGAATGAAACCAGGGCGACTCTATCATTTTTATGACGAAACTAAAAAAGATTCAACTTTTTGTAAATAAGATAACCGCACCACGTCGCAAATACCTGTGCGGCGTACCAAGACGCATAAAAACCTACATCTAACTGACGCTTGAAAAATTTCGCTCAGCATTAAAGTAACTTTAAGAACTTTATGCATCTCTTTACGTCCGCAAAAATAACATTTATTCAGTACTTTCTCCTACAGAATGCGACGATGAACAAAAAATTCTCTGATAACTCCAACGATAGCTCACGCAGGTGTGCAATACAGCACATTTGTCTCTCTGTATAATTGCAACTGCCACTTGAATTGTCCTTCTGCCGAATGAAACCAGGACAACACTATCATTTTTATGACAAAACTAAAACAGATTCACATTTTTGTAAATAAGATCACTACGCATCAAAATCTTCATAGGCCGACGCTTGAAAAACTTTTGTGAGCATTAAAGCAAAGGTTAGGAACATTATGGATCTCTCCAAGTCGGCAAGAATAACAATTAGTCGGTACTTCCTCCTACAAAATGCAACGATGAAAAAAAAATCGCCGATAATTCCAGCAATAGCACACAAGAGTGCAATATAGCACATTAGTCTCGCTGTTCGATTGCTCCTGCCACTTGAATTGTCCTTCTGCCTAATGACTCTGTCATTTTTATGACAAAACTAAAACAGATTCACGTTTCTGTAAATAAGATAACTTCATCTCTCCGCAAATAACTGTGCAGCGTACCTAGACGCATCACAACCTACATCTGGCCGACACTTGAAGAAGCATTGAAGTAAAGGTAAAGAACTTCATGGATCTCTCCACGTCCGCAAAAATAACATTTATTCAGTACTTCATTTGTCCCGATGCTCAATTGCCACTGCCTCTTGAATTGTCCTTCTGCTGAAACCAGGACGACTCTGTCATTTCTTGAAAAAACTAAAACAGATTCACCTTTTTGTAAATAAGATAACCGCACCAGGCCGCAAATACCTGTGCGGCGTACCAAGACGTATCAAAACTTCCATCTGACCGACGCCGAAAAAATTTCGCTGAGCATTAAAGCAACTTTAAGAACAACATTCATTCAGTACTTCGTCCTATAAAATGCGACAATAAATGAAAAATTCGCCGATAATTCCAACGATAGCGCACACAGGTGTGAAATACAGCACATTTGTCTCGATGCTCAATTGCTACTGCCACTTGAATTGTCCTTCTGCCAAATGAAATCAGGACTACTCTGTCATTTTTATGACAAAACTAAAACAGATTCACCTTTTTGTAAATAAGATACCGCACCTAGCCGCAAATACCTCTGCGGCGTACCAAGACGCATCAAAACCTACATCTGAACGACGCTTGAAGAAACATTAAAGTGAAGGTTAAGAACTTTATGGATTTCATCACGTCCGCAAAAATAACATTTATTTAGTACTTCCTCCTATGCAATGCGACGATGAAGAAAAAATGCGCCGATAATTCCGACTTTAGCGCACGCAGGTGTGCAATACAGCATATTTGTTTCGCTGTTCATTTCCTACTGCCATTTGAATTGTCCTTCTGCAGAATGAAAACAGGACTACGCTGTCATTCTCATGACAAAACTAAAACAGATTCACCTTTCTATAATCAAGATAACCGCACCACGCCGCAAATACCTGTGCGGCGTACCAAGACGCATCAAAACCTCCATCTGGCCGAAGCTTGAAAAATTTCGTTCAGCATTAAAGCAACTTTAGGAATTTTATAGATCTCTCCACGTCCGTGAAAATAACGTTCATTCGGTTCTTTTCCTCCTACAAAATGCGACGCACACAGGTGTGCCATGCAGCACATTTGCTTGCCTCGCTGTTCACTTGAATTGTCCCTCTGCCGAATGGAACCAGGACTACTCTGTCATTTTTTTGATAAAACTTAAACAGATTCATCTTTTTGTAAATAAGATAAGATACCTGTGATACTTCCATCTAGCCGACGCTTGAAAAATTTCGCTCAGCATTAAAGTAAAGGTTAAGAACTTCATGCATCTCTCAACGTCTGCAAAAAATAACATTTATTCAGTACTTCCTCCTACGAAATGCGACGATGAAGAAAAAATCCGCCGATAATTCCGACGATAGCGCCCGCAGGTGTGCAATACAGCACATTTGTCACGCTGTTCAATTGCTACTGCCACTTGAATTGTACTTCTGCCAGAGGAACCTAAGAAAACTCTGACATTTCTTGAAAAAACTAAAACAGATTCACCATTTTGTATGAAAGATAACCTCACCATGCCGCAAATACCTCTGCGGCGTACCAAGACGCATCAAAACCTACATCTGGCCGACGCTTGAAAAAGCATTAAAGCAAAGGTTAAGAACTTCATGGATCTCTCCACGTCCGCAAAAATAACATTTATTCAGTACTTCCTCCTACGAAATGCGACGATGAAGAAAAAATCCGCCGATAATTCCGACGATAGCGCACGCAGGTGTGCAATACAGCACATTTGTCTCGCTCGTTTGCTGTGTAATGTTCGCGAACTGCAGTATATCTTGAGGCCGCACCGATAACGTCAGATTATACTTATGTAAGTCGAAAATTAGCATTAACATGTAAGGCCGATTTGCATAACAATTATATTGTGTACGCTTTTCATGCGGTATTAGTAATTCGCAATATCAGCGAAGAAGTTTGCGTCTAGGCATTATTAACAGTTGCTACTGGCAGACTTCGTTTCGGTCTGTTGCGACGAACAATGCGGGTATTAGTTTGCTTCGGTATTAACTACTTTGGCATGGCGTATCACCGGGAGCAAGATGGAGAATGATGATTTATTTCGTTTCGATTTGCTTTTAATAACGAGGTTGATGTTGGAAGGTATGGGGATATTTATTGGAAGAATTGGCGATGGGAAACTGAGCGATGGAATTCAACGCTTTGTTTTTCAGTCATGTATCTACGAGGCATATGATGCCACAAATGCTTTTACAAAGAAGTATCAATCAAAAAACTATCCAAAATTGGGCAGCTTTCCTCTACTCTACTTTTTTTGCGGACATTTTCAGGTCTGAAATTCTTAAACCTGATTTAAATGCGTTCGATTCGTCAAATGTTGTTCCTGAATTTCATACAAGTTGATTTTCTCTGTAGGATGTGTTAAATCGTCAACATCGCTGTAAATTCAACGATTTTCTCGCCCAGAATGCACAAACAAGAAACCACCAACACTGATTTTTCTGTTGAATTTCTTCATACTCGTATGATGATTTATTTCGTTTCGATTTGCTTTTAATAACAAGGTTGATGTTGGAAGGTATAGGGATATTTATAGGAAGAAATGGCGATGAGAAATTGAGCGATGGAATTCAACGCATAAATTTTTAGTCATGTATCTACGAGGCATATGAACACACAAATGCTTTACTGAAACAATACAGAATTACTAGTTTAACTTGTCAATAAACGGAAAATATTTCAAATTTGAATTTCTCGAGATGTCTTTGCTTCTATTCGAGAGGTTGATTCGCTTCGAATCAATAAAATGGAATCAAAAATTGTTGAGATATTACAATTTGAATTATCGTTTTCTGAATATAAACGAGCTTACGAAAGCTTCTGACCTGAATAATTTTGTTTACAATGCAAATTGTTTTGGTAAATGTCAACGAAATCAAAACCGTAAAATAATGTCACAGACAGTTTAAATGAATCGAACTGTCACTGGAATATTTAACTTTTGAAGATTTGTTATAATACTTCAAAAGCAAAATTATAAATTCATATGAAAAAAATGCGGATGTTCTTCATTCTACCAGGAGTTTTCTGGCATTGAATTCCGAAAACTATTTCTTTATGATCTGAATTAATCCCCCTGTAAACCATGTAGCTCAATCTGTCATCTCTAGATGGCAATTTGAGATTTAACGTTTTCATGTGGCACCTAGTGTTTTATCGCTCCAACTGTTAACTATGAAAAATGGGCGAATAAAAGATGTGCAATATTGAAATTTGGTACAGCATAAGTTTAATTCCTCTACAATAAGCTAAACCATTTGATTCAACTATATATGCCAAGGATCTATTCTTATTTAACCACAGAAACTAAAACGTGAAAGTTGCCTAATTTTGGAAGATAGCCCATAATCGAACGTACAAAATTTTTAACACGACTGTGAGCGCGATTTACACGGTGTTAACGATTTTCTCAATGAAATGCCTTAGAAAGAACTGCTGGATAGAGTATGCAATATTAGGAATCAATTTTTTGAACAGATAAAAATTGTCTTTTTGCAGTTAAGATCATTTTTATATTTTTTGGGTCAGAAATGAATAGTTCAGTTTGTTTGATGTGTTATCATCAAGCTTATGCCATATTTAAGGCAGAAAAAAAAGTAATAAAAACGTGAATATCACTTACAAAAAAATTAGCAACCAAAAAAATTATCCAAAATTAGGCTACTTTCCTCTACTTTACATTTCTAGGTCTGAAATTTTTAAACCTGATTTAAATGCGTTTGATTCGTCAGATGTTATTCCTGAATTTCATACAAGTTGATTTTCTCAGTAGGATGTGCTAAATCGTCAACACCGCTGAAAATTCACCGATTTTCTCGCCCAAAAAGCACAAACACGAAACCACCAACACTAATTTTTCTGTTGAATTTCTTCATACTCGTATAATATTTGCCCGGCTTGTTTATAACAATTTTAACTTAGGTCAGAGTCTATTCTTCATAATGCTTAATGTCTCCTAAATATTTGATCTGGAAAATTTATATATAGATATAATTTAGATAGATATAATTTATTTCCATGGACCTTGAAATACAGGTATTGGATATTGTCATACATACTATAATAAAGAAACCACATACATCAAACAGAAGAAAAACATTAAACACATTTATACGCAAAAAATTCTTTTAAACTATAAAAACAGTTACTCATAAGAAAATCTTTGAGCATTCTTCTGAAGCGAGGCAGGCTACCAACAGAAACAACTTCATCCGGTAGGGATTGAATATTCTAATGACATATAGTACAGTCAAATAGGGTTTATAGCAGAAAAAGTTTGGGGTAGTTTTGATTTTTTCGGTTTTATATGTTTTTTGGGGTGCTGAATCCCAATCTGAGGTTTGCTAACAAAATTTCGTGAGGGAACATTGAAAAAAATACAAAAAAAGAGAAAAAATCTCATTCTTTGGCAGTTTTCTGCTTATAACTCGGAAACTATCGACTTTTCGTGAAAAACCTTGCCATACAAAATGAAAGTACATGAAATTTCCTACAAATTGTATTACCACAGTTTGTTCTGCGACAACCCGTTCTGGCTCAAATTATAGTTGAAAATGAGGTATTTTCTATGACTCAATAAATGAAAATAAATTAAATTCCGTGGTTCCGACAATGCGAACGTCTTGAAATACTGCATGGACATTCAGTATATCAGTCTTGATTCACAAAAAAAATTTAACTCGAATCGGATATCTTGTTATGGAAATATAAATATTCTTCTTTTCAATATTCCAATTCAATTTTCTATGGTTCTGTTCACACTATGGCCACCAAATTTTGCATGAAGCTCTTTTGAGCATCTTGCATATGGCCGCAACTTTATTTCGATGGGTTTCGTTTTGTCTGAGATATTGTGGAACAAAAACTTTGAATGGCCATATTCTATGTTTCATAAAACATGGCCATTCAAATTTTTGTTCCTCAATATCCCAGATAAAACTAAACCAATCGAAATGAAATGGTGCGGCCAAATGCAACATGCTCATAATAAGCCTTATGCAAAACTGTGCGACGATAGTGTGAAGAGAACCATAGAAAATTGAATTGGAATATTGAAAAGAAGAATCTTTATATTTCCATAACAAGATATCCGATTCGAGTTAAATTTTTTTTGTGAATCAGACTGATATACTGAATGTTCATGCAAAATTTCAAGACGTTTGCATTATCGAAACCACGGAATTTAATTTATTTTCATTTATTGAGTCATAGAAAAAACCTCATTTCCAACTATAATTTTAGCCAGAACGGGTTGTCGCAGAACAAGCTGTGGTGATACAATTTGTAGTAAATTTCACGTACTTTCATTTTGTATGGAAAGGTTTTTCACGAAAAGTTGATAGTTTCCGAGTTATAAACAGAAAACTGCCAAAGAACTTTTTCTCTTTTTTGTATTTTTTTCAATGTTCCCTCACGAAATTTTGTTAGCAAACCTCAGATTCGGATTCAGCACCTCAAAAAACATAAAAAATCGAAAAAATCAAAACTACCCCAGAACTTTCCTGCTAGGGATTCTTTTGAGCACAAATTGACTGGACTAATAGCCCTGAAAGAATTCTGAGTTGCAGACAAACGACATAACGGTGCGTACAATCTGTGAGAATTCTAGTTCTATTAGGCACCCACATCCGCATATCTTTGATATTTCTATATATTTCCCTTGACGTAACCTTCCTTCGAAATATGATCTACAGGGCTCATCCCAAAGTAACCCCAACATCACGCGAATTATTCGCTTCTTATATTTATGATTGAATCTTTTTTCTAATCTTGAAGGCAGATCGTTCGTGAATCTCAACTGTGTTTGGTAGGTTTGAGGTAAAATACCCAATGAAACCATGCTGTGCCCTGATGCTTACGTTTAACATGAATTTCTATACTCTCTATACTCTCAAGTATAATTTCTTCGGGTATTGCCCTATATTGTATATGCATAGAGATTGATGAAACTCCTACATTGTTGAAAAAATAATTTTTTTGGTTTGTGGACAACAATAAATTCTCACTGTAGATTCTAAATATTTCCTGTCCTTGAAACAAGTGCAACAACTCCTATCCCATTATATCAGATTGAGTTAGTTAGGAAATGTAACAAAATGGCGAATGCGCCGGTAAATATTCAAATACTCAGGACTTATTTCTGACCCTAGGCCTGTCGAAATATTTTATTTCTCACCATCTAATGATATTTTTGGGAATAAATGTTCAATTTCTTTTTGTGTTCATTTGAAGATTGCTTTCCTCTCAATATTTTTCATTATTTCTTGTTAATATGTGACTTCAAGTCTGACTAGCAATTTAAGAATGGCATTTTGTAAAATAAATCAGAAAGTTGCTTAAGGATCTCATGAAAACACTTGATACAAGACTCAGAAAAATATATTTATGCATAATTTTCGATCTTACAACAATATTCCTATGATTTAAACATAAAGATTGAAAGTGATATGGCGTAGGCTGAAAACGCTAGTATCTAATATTGTTACTTCTCTGAATAAAATTAAATTGAAAGGCTCTATTAGATCACTATATTTCAAAAAGGCGTAAGACTAAGCCTTCAGGCTTATCTGTTTTTAAGTAATTTTTGATGAGAGAAAACTTTATATTTTCTTGAAAACTCAAAATAAATGGAACCAAAAATAAAACCTTGCTTTTATTTACCATCTTTTCCGAATAAGTCATCGAGATATGAGTGTTTCAATTTAGGTAGGCCCTTTGTATCACTTATCTTACTTAAAACAGCTCTGTCCAGACTTTTTATCTTAGTCTAGTCCAAATCACATTGAAATGCTAATCTGATATTTTCATTTTTCGGACAACAATATCTCCCTTATTACAGTAATACGCTTCGGGCATTTCCCTCAATTTTTCATGGAAAACTCTTCCATACTTGAACGCCAGTTGACATTCGCGACCCATTTCCGTCTGTTCGCCTTATAAGAAATCTCGGAGGATACACTAACGACTACAGTAAACTTTTATGGAGTCTAGTCCACCGACAGAACCTTAGATACTCGAGGTTTCCTGTTTGTTTTTCTTTGTACTTGATGGTCAGGGTTGGCGTCGTAATAATAAATTGGGAAAGAAAAGGAGATTTTAAAATTTCATTCAAAATTCTGTTCAGCAATAGAAATGAAATGGATAATTTCTAAATTAAGTGATTGAAAGGTTCACTGGAATATAGTTAAATGATATACTTTCTGTAACGTAGGCGCTGTTAGATTTCTGGCCTACCCCATCAAAATTTTAAGTATATAAATCAATCAGTGATTACAACTGTAATCGATACTTACAGCCATTTGGATCCCATTGCAACAATCCCTCAAAAACTTCGTTTTTATAATTAACTTCAACATCTATTAGGTTATTATATTTTTCGTAATAGGTATCCATAACTTTCACCCCGAATTTTGAGCTTTGGAATGGAATAACGAAAAAACGCTCGGACAAGTCAAATTTTGTTAAAAGGGTGTTCAAATGAGTTTGACATTAAACCCCTCTAAACGCAACCCCTAACAGCTCACATTTCTGAAAAAGGAGAAGGGGTCGAGCAGCACCTTGTTGGAAAGGCAATTCAATTTCCTGCATGAATTAATTTTTTTCATCGCTTTTTTATCATACAGGGTGTCTCAGTATTCCATCAATACAACGTTCCACCACGAATTCTGAGCTTTGGGATGGAATAACAGAAGAAACGCTCAGACAGGTCTAATTTTGTTGAAAGAGGGGCAAATAAGGGTGTTAAAATGAGTTTGATTTCACTACCCATGTCATTTTACCCCACTATGTCACTCGCGAAGCAAAACGCAATTTAAAAAAACGACAACTTATTCATAAGATATAAAGGGTACAATTTCAAAACCATTAGGAACGTGAATAATTACAAAAATTTCAATTCACTTTCTTAAAACACACGAAAGTTATAGCAGATTTTGTTGGGTCATTTCGAAAAATTTTCGATATCCAAATGACAATAAAATTATCTGTCCTGTATATCATGCAATGGTTCAATCAATAATGAATGATAATTATAATATCTTAGGCACCTTTTGCACAAGTATATTCGTTCTTGATCGCAATTCCACTTCGATTTGAGGAAAAACGAGCGCTACCTAATTTTATCCCACTGAGTCATTTTATATACCCTTCCCCTATTACTAATATTATTTAATTTCTAAGAATAAAAAAAACATTAGGAAATTTGAAAAAACATCAAACAATTTATAAAATACTCAGAAAGTTTTCCTCCCTACGATCGATATGAAATATTTCGTTATATTATTGCATTAGGTTGAAATCATATTGTCTTATGTTTTCTCTGAAAAATTGAAATCTCCACTCAAGAACCGTAGATGATTAATCATCGAAAAAATAGCACACGGAGCTGTATCCTAGTAATGACCCCGAGGACATATTGAAAATTCATTAATCAGTTTCATCAACCGAAGATTTTCTGTGTCGGGTAAGGGAATGATTGATCGAGTTTTAAGTAATAATGTGTTATTAAACGAGGTTTTTCTCAGTTGTTTTGCCTCGGCCCTGAAAAAATCTGAAAAATATGCATGAAAGCAGCTTGATTCTTTTCAGCAACATATCTATAAAATAACAAGGAAGGAATATTGATTCATTCTTATAATCTCAACATAATGGAATAAAATACAAATCTAACTATACAAGGTGTTTCTTAATAGTAGGACCAAAAGGGGGGAGATTTCTTGAAAAAATTCACCTGTCATTTTCGGAATACAAATGTTGATTAGTGTTTTCTCATAATATTCTATGTCTATAACAGGAGATGAAAATGTTCTATAAATCTTTTTGAAGGTTTAATTACTAATTTCCGGAAGAAAATTGTATCCGTAATATTTTAATTTTCCAATTAGAACTTTCGATTAATCAGCATAATTGACAAAACCAATTTTGAGCATAAACAATATTCATTCTATGGAACATACGATGAAATAGAATGAACAGTGATCATAACTGCTTTTAAGTTTTTATTTTTTCCGAGAAAAGTATCGGCTGTATGGAAATTTTGCAAAAGACTTTTTTTCTACAGCAGTGAATGAGAAACTATAAGAGAATTTTATTTTTCGAAAATGTTTTAAACGAAAACAATTTATGAGGAAAAAACACAAAGGGTTGTTATTTTCAACCCCTAATAATGAAGTTATAGGATCAAAAACAATTGTCTGAGTAACATCCACTGAATGAACCATATTATGTGTAGTTATATCACTTAGTGTTTTCAGGACTCCTAAAAAAAAATAAAAAATTGCCAACTTGTCATCTCCTTCCAAAGACTGTATCTTGGAAGGAGGTCGAATTCGGAAAAAAAATTTATATCAACTACCCCTGCTTATTTTCATCAAGGAACCATCCTCCAAAGTCCCCCGCATTTGTTTACAGACACCTTGTGAATGGTTTCCATGAAAACTCGACATTTAAACAAGTCCTATATAATTTCAATATTCGAGACCACGGAGGAACTCATTGGCCTCTTCTGAAAGTAAACCTGATCAGGCATGTAACCATTAGGCAAAAATCGGTAAAGCCTTTTCACAAAGATATTATTACCCCACAAAATGATTATTGGAAGCTTCAATGCTCAACTCTGACTTTTTCATTTTTTCATTCCGGTTATCTGAAACTCTCATTCGAAGATAAATGATCTGCCATAAATTGGCCATTATTTTGCTTCGTAGCCGGGCTAACCGCTAATTCTGCCTCGCAAATGAATCCGCGATTGCAGGCTAACGAAATACACAGAATAGAGCGAATTTGCGCTGTGGACATTCAAGCGGAAATTTTACACTGTTCAAATTGCATTTTTCTACAATTCAACGGTGCATTCATTACATGAAGGTAATCGATAAATGGTTGTGAACAAAATTGATAAGAAAAACAACGGTATTGCGGACAAATAGGTGAAAATCAGCAGCAGTTTGCTGATCAACCGTTTTCTCACCAACTTCAAACGTTAAATATGGATAGATAATGTGCGTTTAAAATGTTTTCCCTTATGTAAATCAGCTCGAGTTACTCAACTCGATTTTTTCAACTCTAATCAGTACTAGTAAAACGTGATTGAATTTCTAAAAATTTAAGAAAAATCCTGAACGAGTGCTTCTGAGCGCTCGTATATTGGTGGAGCAATCAGGCTATTATCTCAACATTTTGTTGATGACTTGAAATCAATAGTAAACGTTTGAATGCAAAATCTCAGCACGATCAGAATTATATTCTGGAAATTATTCAATAAATGAAATAGGTGAGAAATCAATAGTTGAAAAATATCTTAATTTTATGATTCGGTTTCAGAATCCTTTTCAAAACATCCTCAAACTCCATTTCTTGTCCGTCGAAAGTTGATTTTTTTGTACAACTGTCAAAAAAACTCGACTTTTCTTCATCACTATGTAAATGTTCACTTTTTTTCACCGTTGAAAAATAATAGGCACTTTTAATCCGAATAATATATACTATTTTTTCTCCAACCAAGTCAAAATTACAATAAAATTGGTTTTAGTGAAAAATTGTTCATAATTTGGTTATGAATTTGAACACAGAATCATGACAGTGATTGTCAAGTAGACTTCAAATGCATTTACTTTTAATCCAAGGATTAAAAGTGGCGTTTTTAATCCTAGGATTAAAAATGTTGCTAAGCAACAAGCAAATTTTTGAACGGTAAGAGAATTTATGACTTTTGCACCTGAAAATAGTACAGAAAAGTCAACATTTTTTGATGGTTGGAGAAAATAGTTATTTATCATACAAGTGAAAAAAGTGTTAGATTTTGGCTCGAGGTTATGTTGTATCAATCCGCTTCGCGTCGGGAGACAAAAAGCCGAGAACTAAAATCTAATACTTTTCCCGTGTATAATACACTATTTTTTTCTGTGACAGGAATGAAGACCATTTAATAGTGAAAGAATTATAACTTTTCACTTTTTCCCGGGAAAAGAGTGAGTACTTTTTTCTCGGATACATAGAGACTCATTTTTATGACAGGAAAAAAATTATTTTGTGAAAAATGTCACAAAATATAACAGGAAAATAGTTATTTTTTCTGTGACGGGAAAAAAATGTGACATTTTATATCTCTTGACAGGTCACAAAAAATTACTTTTTCCCTGTCAAAAAATAATTCTCTATGAAGCCGGGAAAAAAGTACTTTTTTCCCGGGGAAAAAAAGTTATTTCGTGAACGGTTATATTTCTCTCACCATTTAATGGTCGTTTTCCCTGTCATAGAAAAAAAATAGTATATTATTCACGGGAAAAATATTAGATTTTAGTTCTCGGCTCTCGAACATAACCTCGAGCTGAAATCTAATACTTTTTTCCCTTGTATAATAAATAACTATTATTTTACAAGGGAAAAAAGTATTAGATTTTTAGCTCGTGCGTATTAAATAGCAATGGACGTTTGAGGAATAGTTCATCTAAAACCTAAATAAGTCAATACTAATCAGTGAATTGGAACTTAGCTTGAAATGGACAAATTATTCTCCGATAATTCAGATTTTTTTCATTATTGGAACTAATTACCCTCCAATATTCACTTAAATATGACGAGCAATCAGAAAAAAGGAAAAAAGAATAAATATTAACAAACACTCAAATTCAATTCTTTTTTCTCAATCGAAACATTTTTTTATCAATAACATGATTTGTGGGTTCGTCCAGTCCAGGGGGGGGGTCATGACCCCCATGATCCCCCTCTGGATCCGCGCTTGATTGTAGTCCTTTTTTCGAACAAGGGAATCTACGCCCTCGTATCAACAACCCACATGCACTCCATATTAATTTTGCTTCGACCCCGGAAGTAAAACATGAATCTGCAGTCTCCTTCGGAAAGTGTCCAGTTTGATACCGCAATTCAGTGGTCATTTTACGATGCACTCAAACGAATATCGCCAATTAAAAATACACTTAATGCCGGGTATCTGAACCTAGAGCTTCATGAAATCGTTAATACTTACTTGGCACAGTAATAATTTTTATCGAATCTTTTAATTACGGAATTTTAATTAAACACTTTTATGAGCAATTGAGCACTAAATCTAAATAATGCAATTAATTTGGATCGTTTAGTGCGGAAATTGGCGGATTGTCAGGATCGTTACAATTTTATTGGTCGATAATTCGAATGTAGATATAACGTCACTTTGCTGGAGTTTAGTTAGAAAACTATTTTCGAGTAATAGTTTGCACGATTTAGTCGTTAGGCAAAAAATAAAGTTGACATGAAAGACTCTTCTGAGAAACTGGTTTTCAATATCATTTCCGTGGGGATCAATTTATAGGCACTTCTCTGATACCATTCAGCCAATATGCCAAAAGATGAAGTGCAATGAAATGTTGTATCATCATTTTGGGAATCCAAGCTTCTAATGTATGTTTCCTATCAATAGTCGGTAGTTCATTAATAATTTAACACACTTTACTAATTATCGATCGATCGATCGATATGGGTATTACCAAAATCATCATCAGGTCAGCCTTAACATGCACTATCTATACAGGGTGTCTGTAAACAAATGTGAGGGACTTAGGGAGATGAAAATAGTTCATATAAGTTTTTTTCGAAATCACCCCCCTTCCAAGATACAGACTATGGAAGGCGATGACGAGTTGACAGTTCTTAATTTTTTTTACAATGAGTCATAAAACTAAACCTGTAATGATTCATTAAATCATTTTAAGTCGATGTTACTCACCCATTTTTTTATCCTATAACTCAGTTATTAGGGGTTGAAAATAACAACCCCTTATGATTTTCCTTCAGAAATTTTTTCTGTTGGATAGATTTTCGAAAAACAAAATTCTCTTGTGGTTTCCTATTCAATTCTGAGGAAAATAAGTCTTCTGCAAAATTTCGATACAGTCGATACTTTTCTCGGAAAAAATAAAAACTTACAAGCAGTTATGATCACTGTACATTCCATTTCATCGTATGTTTCATGATATGAATATTCTAAGATATTGTTTATGCTCAAAATTGATTTTCACAAAAAAAAGATGTTCTTCGATTATTTCTACAATTTTCATTTTCAGAAGAGTTCGATTTGTTTCAGTAAATACTTTGCAATAATAAAATGGTAGTTTAATCGAATTTGCATATGGCAGGTATGTACTCTTGCTTTTATCTGATGTCATAGACAAATAATATCTTAAAATATCATTCTATGGAACACTTATACTACGGTGAAATGGAATGAACAGTGATTATAACGGCTTATAAGTTTTTATTTTTTCCGAGAAAAGTATCGACTATATCGAAATTTTGCAGAAGACTTATTTTTTTCCGAATTGAATTGGAAACCACAACAGAATTTTGTTTTTCGAAAATCCGGGAAAAGAATCGACCGTACCGAAATTTTGCAGAAGACTTATTTTCTCCAGAATTGAATGGAAAATCATAATAGAATTCTATTAGGTGTACAAATAAGTTTCCGCGGTTTTTTATAAAAAATTAGGAATTTATTGTAAAGGAAAAGTACATTACGTTTTATTCAAAGTATTTTCCATCATTTGCCACTACTTTTCCCCATCTTTCTGGCAACATTCGGATACCCCGTCGAAAAAACTCTTCATCTTTTGACGCTATCCACAAATCTACCCAATTTTGGTGTCTTCATATGATGTGAAGCGCTGCTCAGACAGACCATGTGCCATCGACCGGAACAGGTGATAATCAGAAGGGGCTAAGTCTGGTGAATACGGCGGGTGGGGTAAAACTTCCCAGTTGAGTGTTTCCAAGTATGTTTTTACCGGCACCGCAACATGTGGACGAGCATTATCGTGTAAAAGAATAATTTTGTCGTGTCTGGAGTAGTATTGGGCGCGTTTTTCCTTAAGTGCCCGACTCAATCTCATCAATTGTGTTCGGCAGAGAGCTCCAGTAATGGTTTCGCTTGGTTTCAGCAATTCATAATACACGACACCAAGCTGATCCCACCAAATACACAGCATGAGTTTTTTCCATGAATATTCGGCTTAACTGTCGATGTTGATGGTTCGCCGGGTTTAACCCATGACTTTCTCTTCTTTGGATTATCGTAGTGAATCCATTTTTCGTCACCAGTGACTATACGATGCAAAAAACTCTTTTTTTTATTCCTGGCAAGCAGCATTTCACTCATGCATAATCGGCGTTCAACGTCTCTCGGCTTTAGTTCATATGGAACCCAATTTCCTTGTTTTTTGAATCATTCCTAACGATTTTAAACAATGTGAAATTGCTTGTTGAGTCACTTGTAGAGTAAGTGCAAGTTCTTTTTGCGTTTGGGACGAATCTTCCTCCAATAGTGCTTCTAATTCCATGTCTTCGTACACTTTCGGCCTTCCACTGCGTTCTTTGTCTTTAACGTCAAACTCACCGTTCTTAAACTGTTGAAACCATTCCTGACAACTTCTCTCACTTAAAGCAGCTTCACCATATGCTTCTAGAAGCAATCGATGCGCCTCAGCTGCAGATTTTTTCACATTAAAGAAGTAAATCAAAAGTTCCCGCAAATGATGCTTATTCGGAATAAAACTTGACATTTTTGCACGAAAAAAATTACGTGATGCTGATACGGAATCACTAGTACTTTAAGGTTATGGTGTTGCTAGATGACTAAACTTGGGATATTACGTTTTACATCTGACAATTTCTCCATAACCTTCTGGTGGGGCCTTCTTTTGACAAACCGCGGAAACTTATTTGTACACCTACAATATTTTTGAAAATCTATTCCACGAATACAATCATTGAAAGTTTGGTGGGGATTAACCTATGGGCACTCCCTTGATATCGTTTTGCCAATAGATAAATGGAATGAAATGTTGGATTAACAATCTAAATTGTGACAATGGTTCGACCTTGGTGACCTGACTTCAGTCTTGGTTTTATATTGATTACATTAATTTATTTAGGACTGAAAATCGAGAGTTATTTTGCGCTATCTGACCTGTGTCTAGAAATATCCATTGGTATAACTTTTTTGACAGTAGCATTATGGAAATTTTTGTTCTTCAATCCAAATTGAAAGTGAAGGATTTTTTTCCATGAGTGTTTACAGTGATATTTCATTATTTTTTAGTGAGTTTTCGATACGTATTCTACTCGAACGAGTGCCATATCAATTTGCTCAAATGTCTGTTATTTTAAATTCTGTTCTGGAAATGGTTTCAAACGATAAGGTTCGACTCAGTGATGTCGAATCCGTGATCAATTTCAATTTTATCCGTAGTGCCGTCCATCCCTAAACACGATAACTCTCGGAAGGATTATCCTAGAGACTCAGACAAAAAAACTGAAAGTAATGAAATTTTGTGACCACATGCAAGACACTCGCAAAAAGCCTCATACGAAATTTTGTGAACAAAGTGTTGACGGAACCATATCAAATTCAATCGGAAATCGGAATATCTAAAAGAATAATTCTCATATTTCCACAACAAAATATCTTCTCCAAGTGAAATTTATTTTGAGAATAAAGATTTCTGTACTGAATGTTCATGCACAATTTCAAGATGATCGCATAATCAGAACCGTAGATTTTTTTAATTATACATCCAAATTTCCAAGGAAGCCCCTAATCGACCACACAATTATTCTAATACTTGTACTAGTCAAAATATTCTAGAGACTGGTTCACCCCTATTATTTTCACCTTTTCACTACAACAAAGAATTATCCGTTTATCCAAGCTCACCCCTCTCACTTTATTGCAGCGTTAGATGTTCGCAAAAAACATCTTTTGTCACTCAAGCCCACAAAAAACAAACATAACGTATTCGGACCGTGCATACATAATAATAAAAGGTGTCCGGTGCACTTGAGAACACAATTAACGAGACACAGCTAGACTAAGAGAAACTGGACCACGTATTCGACAGGTCCAACCCTTTGTGCTATTTCTAGGACGACTATTTCCTCCCTAAATAGGGAGAGTATATTATTGCTGTGCCATGAAAGGAGTGGTTTAAATAGGGACTCTTTCAGTTTATGCGGTGTGTGAATAGGTAGCTTTTTACGTCATCAAATTAGTGAGTATACTTGTCGGGCATGTGAAATGATTTTTTTTTGGTATCCCATCGTAACTAGGGTTTTGAATTTGATTCGGTGGTCAGTATGTAATTTGTGAATATCGTTGGTCTAACGATGAACATATAATCTATAAGATAATAGGAAATATTTTTTGTATGTAATTGGTGGTTGTTAAATCAAACAAATAAAAGACATTTTAAGTGTTGAAATGATATTCATGCTATATCGTTTTGTCCGAATATCTGAAATTTCAGAATTTTGAGCTAAAAATGGTCTCCGTACATATTTATGATAATTTAATGATATAATTTTGTACTTTTTGAAAGCTCATTCTACTTAAACTAGTATATCCTTTCGCTAAAATGTCTGTTATATTCAAATTTGGGCCGAAAATGATAAACGATAAGGTTCGACTTACTGATGGTGAATCCGTGATCAATTTCAATTTATCTGTGTTGCCGTCCGTCCATAAACACGATAACTGTCGAAAAGATTTACTCAGGGTAGTTTCGGTTCCTCAATGCGGCGATAAAAACAGTTAACCAGCAGAATCGTACAAAGCAGTAGTGTTAACAGAACCATCAAAAATTCAATCGGAATATTGAAAGAAATATCCTCATGTTTTCACAACAAAAGTTTTTCGATTTCATTTCGAGAGTGACGACTTTAATACGAAATGCTCATGCGAAATGAAGAGGATCGTATAATCGGGTCTAAAGATTGTATTTCTTTCAAATTATCCATTTTTTCTAATGATTCAGAATTGGTCATTTGGATCAAGCTGAAGTTGTGCAGTGAAATGTTTTTTGTATATTTAACTTTTTGAATAGTTTCCAGAATATTATTTCGATCAATCGAACCAGTGAACGGGCGCTTAGAAGCACTTGCTTTTCCTGAAATTTTTCAATATGTTTTCAATATTACACCAGTAGCCTGAATTTTCCATCTAGAAATACATGATTTTTCATTATATACACAACATTTTGTTCGTCAATATCGTTTTGACTACATCAGGAGATTACCACGACGTCGTACTCACCCAATGAAGTCGAAATGTAATTAAAGAACTAACTGTTATTTATAAAAGAATATAAACTGAAATAAAAGTTACATAGTAATAATTCTGAATAAAATCTATACAGGGTGGTCCAGATCGTAACCAATAAATTTTAACCACGTATTCTACATCAAAAATAAGCCTTAGTTTGTCATATAAACATATGTCGAAAAATGTTTCCTCTCCGAGATACGGGGTGTTAAAATTATAGCAAAAAAATGTTTTCTATTAATAACTTTCCCAATGCTTGAAATATTTTCATGAAATTTGAGACAGAGGTTTTGAGGATCAAGGATCACTTTTTGCATAATATCATTTCTTTTCTATTCTACCAGTGGCGTCCGTACTGCAGCGGGACTGAATATTTTCAGATGAAAAAATGATACGCCACTAGTTTTTCCGACAGTAAAAATTACTTTTTAAATCCTTATTCAATTTGGAGCAAATTCGGTCTCTTGACTTTTTGCTGTAGGAGGCATCGTTTCAGGTTGAAAAAATAAAATACATTCTCGTGCATGAAGAAATCGCCAAAATTTGATAAAGCAGGTACATAATAATAACACTTATTGCTATATCAAATTTTGGCGATTTCTTCATGCATGAGAATGTGTTTTATTTCTTAACCGGAAACTGTACCTCGTATAGCAAAAAGTCAAGCTACCGAATTCGCTCCAAACTGAATGTGGATTTAAATAGTAATTTTTATTGTAGGAAAAACCAGTGGCGTATCATTTTTTTAACTGAAAATATTCAGTCTCGCTACAGTACGGACTATTTCAAGTAGTGTGAAAGTTATTAATAAGAAACATTTTTTTTGCTATAATTTTTTGGAGAGGAAACATTTCCCGGCATATGTTTATATGACAAACTATGGCTTATTTTTGATGTAGAATGCGTGGTTAAATTTTCTTGCCTACGATCTGGACCACTCCGTTTAATCAAATACATAGGATGAATTATAATTTATGTTTTGTTAAGATAAAGCAAAAGATGGTATCAATGAAAGAAGTATCGTACCAAAAAAATTTTAACTTTAATCGAAATCTTGTCTGAATACAAAATATGTAAAATTCACATTTCTTCATCTCGAAGGTTCCACAACTTGTTCAGTAATGACTCTCCTGTACAGCGCGTCTTTGTTGATTTTGATCCTGCGTCAGGATGAATTATCATCTGAAAAAAAAGTTTTTGATTTTTCATTGCAAACGTAAATACAGAGACGATAAAAATATTCTCTATAGATCTCCACAAGAATTTCATTTCGTGTCATTATCGTGATTTTCATGAACCGCCGCTGAAGTCAAGATATCCATCGACCCCTCTATTTTGTGGCCAGGGCCGTATCTAGGTACTACTGCGCCTGTGGCAAGATTCTCTTCAGCGCCCCCAAATTGGCGTAAATTTTTTTCATCCCTCATATATATGTATATCCTATGGGTTTTTTCCTATTTGAAGTTTTTATCAATATTGTAGAATACAAAATTCTCTACAAATTTTGTTCGAAAAGAATTTCGATAAGGTGAACCGTTTTCGAGAGGGCGGAGAGCATCACTTCAGGTCAACCGGCGCCTCCGGTCGAAAACACGCAACATACAGTTGATGAACTATAGATAAATCAATTATTATGAATATTTGTCAATTTTTAACTTTTTTATTATATTTCATCATTTTTTTCCTAACCTATCCACTTTTTATTCAGTATCAATTTATTTAACAACACTTACCTGCTCATGTAATTGCAGAATTGTTAATGAAAATATAAGAATTATGTTTGAATTTTAACCTAATTAAAAGTCATAACTTGTAACATGATGAAAAAAAAACAAATAAATTATAAATTAATTTTCTTGTTAAAAAATATCATTCAATACATTTATTTTTATTATAGTAAAAAAAATGTAATAAAGGGTGCCAAAACAAAATTATAAATTCATAATTTCAATCATCTTCTTCCTCTTCATCGTCGTCTTCTGGCTGCTGGTAAATTTCAAACTGGTCTTCATATATATTTTAAGTACCTCTTGTATTTTCTGTGAATGAAAGAATAAATTTTCTGGAAATTTGATAGGAACGTGTAAATTTACGTTTCCTCAGTTGTACCTTCTGATACATACCTGAAATATAGTAATTATACATAAAATTCTATGTAAATATCCGGTTTCTCACTTATTACATTAAAATAGCTGTAAGACTACATGTAATTTTGTGTAAAAATTATTGAAAAATTATCCCAATTTTGAGCAGTGTATGAAAATATCCCCAATATTATTTCAATAATATTGATTACATATTCAATGTCATACGGTCAAAGATACATCGGCCTATCATTTGCTCTATCTCTTTACCACTATTTCATGAAAAAACAATTGAAATCACCATAAATGCAACGCAACCACCTTCACTTCAAGAGAGACTCGTCAGAATCTCTGCTCACGTTCTATTACCATTTCCATCCCGACTACCAGAGGCTTTGCCCCTCAGCAAAGCCGATGTCCCTACACATCGCTAAATCACGGCTTAACTGGCACATCCTGTCAGTTAAATACTTTATATTGGCCATAATTTGGTTCGTGTAATTTTCAGAGCGAAACTCAATCAATCCGAACGGCGTGATTGCACTCATCAAAATTAATATCGCCTGTTCTCTTTCTCTAATTTCCCGCAATTGTGATAGTGCAGTCTCGCTTGTCGTGACTGTTGCCACAGGTTAATGTTATGAGCTAAAATGGTATTCCATCCAGCTGGGGAGAGGATAAACGCGCTTTGGTGCAATTGGTAATGAACGTCTTAGGTTGGTTCCAGCATATGCGATATGAGTTTGTGTGAGCGGAGATTGCGACTGGGGGTGCTCTGTAATGTAGATGGGTTTGTTATGTGGATAGCCAGAGAGGGAGTTATGTTTTGGATATTTCCAGGTGGTTAATAATTTTCCACTTGAAGTTTCACAGTTGCATCTAGACATATAGAAATATTATATTTTGTATTCAGAATAGATTTCGAATGAAATTAATTTATTTTTCGTACGATACTTTTCCGATTGATGCCTTCATTTGCTATATCCCTTGTCTCCTGACAAAACATAAATAATTATTATTCATCATGTTTACTCAGAATTATCACGAAAATGTTGTGTTGATTCTGAATACAGGGTATCCCGTAATTAGACCGACAAACTTCTAGTGGACATTATAGATCATATTTTAGACAGATTCGATCCAAATCATATACAGTAGAGACTCGAAAATCCGGATCAATTAATGCAAGGGATGATCCGGATTAATGAGGAATCCGGAATACCGCGTCTTACAATTTAGTAAAGATGCAATTTGAAAAAACGGTTGAAATAAATATAGGCTTTATTATCGAAACCATAAAACAAATATATTATTTGGAATAATTAGATATTTTACGTATTCTACTGTAAGGGAAAAGGAATGCTGAACAATAGCTTTCTAATGTATATCTTTCAGAAGCTGAATATCAGTAATTGCCATGAGTTATGGAATGAACAGACTGCATCGAATTGATCTATGCTCTAAATGCATTTGCTAACATTATTCCCGTCTTCGAGGATCGAAAAAATATGTGCTAAAAGACCATTTTGGTATTTCAGTTTTGTTAATTAAATATCATTATGAACCATATGCTGTATCAGAGCTGTATGGTTTGAAGGTAGAAACATTCCATTCCATTTCACTAATTAATTTCTCTTGTCTGAATTTTTTTGTCTTATACCATTGTGCACTATTATATACCAAAAGAACGCCCGATCGTCGTCATAGAAATTGAGTTACGACAAGTTAGAACCGTAAACCACGTATGAAACGATCGGAAATTCGGATTATTGAGTCTTGCAATCCGGATAATAAGGCCATAATACAATCTTGACGTCAATCCGGACTAGTAAATATCCGGATTATTGTTCTCCGGATTATCGAGTCTCTACTGTAATGCAAAATTGCTTCGTTAAGGAGCTAGTGCCTTTTGAAGATGACGTCCTGTGCACACTTTTTGCCACATATTCGCAAAACGGAGTCACATAAAGTGCTGAAAGTTTACACATTGGCTAATATCATAAATACGCATCGATTAGATTGAGTGCATTTCTTTCATGTCAAGCACAATCGTATCATTTGGGGGGGGGGGCTAAGGGTATTTTTAGTTCAAACTTTTTCAACTTTCATTATTTCGCGAGATTTACATCATATTCATAAACTCTGATTTTTTTTTGTAAAAAAGATGCTCTCGTATAATAACGCCCAGATGCAGCATTACTGAGAAAAAAATATTTTTATGATAGTTCCCAGGACACAATCATGGAGAACTATGATTTATGATTACCTAATATATGTCCGAACAATAAATTTGATCTTATTCGTCTTCTGTCATTATTGGAAACCAGATATTTTGGAATCAATAGAAGGTTGCTTGATGAGGTTTTCGATTATTAACATAAAAGCTGCTCCCATCAATTTTCTACGTTTCAGAGGTTCTTCTTTTGCTATTATAGAAACTTCACCTCATAAAATTTTATGGTCTTCATTCGAAGCATGTGCGACAAGTTTTGACTTATCAGTGCCTCACTGGTAAACTAGTTCTTCATGTTCTTTGATTTGAACAATCAAAGGATGTTCAGTGTCAGTTTCTACAAACTCACAATATACCCTTCTGGAGAAAGAATGAAAACCATGATATTCTATGGGGTGAAGCTTTTATAAAAGCAGAAGAAAAAATGAATGATAAAAAATTTAAAGAAGCAGCTTTCATGTCAATAACCGAAAACGTCATCAGTCAATCGTCTGTTTATTTCGCCATCTGGGTACCAAAAATAAGATTCAGCTCAGAAGAAATGAATTGTTTGGCAACTGAATAAATCAAAAACCGTAGATATCGAATATTTCTTTCTGACAACTGTCAAAAATTACAATGATTTTCAAAGAGCGACGAAAGTTGTTTTTCTGAAAGTTGAAAGTTCCTGACTATGGCTGGCCAATGCTAGTCGAAACGTGGAACAGAATTAGCAAATGTGGTGAGAATAGCTCATATAATAAGTGTGAAATTTGTCTCGTTCTTGGGGCGTGAAGCCCTAGTGCGTAAAGATCTAGAGGTTCACACATCTGACTAGATAACACTTATTCACAAAGGGACTCGCAATAATGCGTTCTGCCCTCATAGCTGCCAAACCAGATATCTTATAAAATTCGTTCTGAAGTTGCTAATGAGTACATTAGAAAATAGAGCTGTGAAATTACATTGAAAGAAATTATCTCAATGATTCAGACTTTCGTTCCATATTGCATATTTAATCGGTAAATAATTCTTGAATATCCCTTGTACTACTCAGCCATTGAATACTAACTGCTGAACCAGCTCAAGACAAGGTATAGAATTGTCACCCAAACATATAGAAACTCCCAACACAGAATGACAAGATATAAAGCCGTATGACTTATGATTAGCTATAAAATTTAAATGGTCGATTTTCACGTACGCCGATTCAACGTTCACGATTATCTTTCCATATTAATTTCCCATTTTCCAGCCATTTATCGCTATCAATGAACGAGTGTTGGCTGCAGATAGGAGCAGTACAGGCGAAAATCCAAGCGCAGCAGTCAGTCAACTAGGACCGTTGATATTTACTCTTTTGAGGTGCACCAGAAACTCAGTCATAAAATAATACCTTATGTATGCATGCAAGGGCATACGCGTTGCTTATCATTAACTCGCAGTTTTATATCTTGAAAATTATTTGCTGCGATGCGAAAATAAGTGTACAAGAAGAACGAAATTTATAAAATATGTCATTGGACAGCTATAAAGGCACAACGCAGTATTGAGGGAACCTCTCCGAATTACAGCTCTTCAGTCATGCTTCACTCACCAAATTTCTGGGCAAAAGCGAATTGAAAATTTTGTATATTGACAGTACACCGTTAAAAATGGGGGTAAATTTACATTTACTATTGATCATATGGTAATAACATATACTGTAACATGTGAAATTGCAGAAATGGGATTATTTTGTGATTTCTTGTAATTTTTGGGAACATTACAAAAATTCACAAGAGTTTACTGAAATTCACAGAAGCTTCCAGAATTTTATGAGATTTTAAAAAATTTTTCCATGCTCAAACAGAAAATTACAAATTTTTACAATAATTCATAGAGGGTTGGAAAATTCGACCAATTCGGTTGAGTATTAGAGTGCCTGCGCCTAGCGTTTGCGTATCAGAGTTGGACTTTAATGGTACAATGATTTTTAATTCTTAATTTGAATTTGATTCTCGTCATCAAAGGAAGGTACCCAAATGTATGTAATTATTGTTCCTTCAACTTCGTAACCAGAGGAAATTATGATAAACACTGTTACCTTCATTGAAGAGAATCACGTTTTTTATTCAACAAACTGAACGTGAGTTGATTTCATTTTATTATCCTAAGAAAATGATATTAGTTCGAAATATTTTCCGGAAATCTCTAGAGGATTAAAATAGTTTTGCGAGAGATCTTCCTGTTGTTATTGCACATTTCACAAAATATGTTGATTTCATGATATTGCTGCAATATTGTAGAGTAAATCATATATCATTCTTGAAATTTATGTAATTCTGCTTTTTTTCTCAATATGTAGATACTTAAGTGGTTCTTTTAACATGTTTATATCGCCCATAATAAATAAATGAAGAATAAAAAACTGAATTACTAACTAATACTATTGGGACATTCATTGTCTTCAACCTAAGGTACCAAAAGGGTTTTTCCAGAACTACACCTAAATGGAAGAGCGCGAAGTGCTACAAAAAGAAACTAAAAAGTGATGAATGAAATTTTAAATCAATAAACTTTTGGGCGATGAACTGTTTTCATTATTTTTCCAACCAAGATCAAGTGTAAACTTATGTGATCACATTTGAAAAATTTTCCTAACCTACCTAGTTGATATAATATGGTTGAAATTTCAAATAACATTTAGTGAAAAGTGCACAAATTCAAACTGTAAAATTCATAAATGATCATGAAAACATGGCGTAAAAATCTGAAATAAGACCAACTCAATAGTTCACAAAATACCTGTTGAATTTTTAGTAAAAATACATATCTAAATGGAAATTCATAGGAATCATATTGTGAAATTCCATTAAATTATAGCTGTTGTTTGTGAATGTACGGAGTTTTATGTAATATAACATAACATATTGCCACCTAAATACAAACATTTGGGGATTGAAGGATTACATTTTACAGTGTGATTGTAAATTCACTATGATTCCTACAGGCCTAGAATAACTAATGATTCTTACTTTAAAAAATTTTTACAGTGATCTTTCTATCTAATCTTCACATTTCGTGCTTTGAGTGGTCATTTTGGTGAGGGATTGAAGGACTAATATGAACAGTTTGTGTAGCCACTGCTTTATGTTGTCGAATAAACCATTTATATCATATTCAAGTTAGATGCCCCTCTCGAATAAGGTCATCAACTTTTGTGGAATCCCGAACAGTCAGAAAATTCAAGAAGAGACTGGATAGTATTCCAGAATAGACTGGATGGATGGCAAGCAATGCAACTATCGATAGTTTTTATCCTACTTAATTTCATTTTGTATCAACTGTTTAATCATTTCGATGATTTTTTCTTTCATGAATATAGGTACATATGTTTACAGGTGTAGCCAAAATACCCAATTTTAAAAAAGCACAACGAAACTCTAAAACGGAATAACAAGATATAGAACAATATGACGTATGACGAGCTATAAAGTTGGAGCGGTTCGAAACCAATCCAACATTATCTTTCCATATTAATTTTCCATTTTCCAGCCATTTATCGCTACCAATAAACGAGTGCTGGCTGCAGATAGGAACTGTACAGTCCAAGCGCACCAGTCAGTCACATATTTACTCTTTCGAAGTGCACCAGAAACTCAGCCATAAAATAATGCCTTATGTATGCATGCAAGGGCATACGCGTTGCCTATCATTACCTCGCAGCTTGTCTGCAAGCAAAAAACGGAGACTGGCATGCATATTACATGTGTTGGGTGTATCCACTCCACTTGGTCCGTTGCCAGAGCCAGTGATAAAAATGCGCCCTTCTCGCAAAACACAATTGTTCTCTCACTGAAATATGCTGTTTTGTTTTCCGGGGTTGGAGAGGAGCCACCACGTCGATTGACACTCTTTCTGGCTTTTTCCCAGGAAAGACATGTTTGGATCGAGAATTAAAACAAATATAAAGTTTTTGATACTGTACATTATCTCTAGAGGTGGTATAATTTAAAGAAATGTTCCATTGAAAAAACTGTTCATTCCAAAAATAAACAGTAATAAATAAAATAATGGTTCAAACACTTCAAGTTGCATATCAGTTGCAACAAGTTTGCTTCATCCTTTGAATGTAGCAAGAATCTCAGCACAATCTCAGCAACAATCGGAATTATATTCTGAAAATTACTCAAAAAATGAAAAAGGTAAAAAATAAATAATTACAAAAATTCAATTCTATGGTTCTGATTATCTAATCCCCTTGAAATTTTGCAAGAACATTTAGTACCTATAGTAGTTTCCATACTCAAAATAAATTTCACTCGAATCGGATATTCTATTATAGAAATATAAAGATTCTCCATTGAATATTCCAATTGAATTTTCTATGGTTCTGTTAACGCTATGGCCACAAAGTTCTGAATGAAGATTCAGTATACCAATTTCCATTCACAGAAAAAAATTCACTCGAAGGTGATATCCTGTTATAGAAATATAAAGATTTTACTTTTCAATATTCCATTTGAATTGTCTATGATTCTGTCGAAACTATGGCCACGAAATCTTAGATGAACATTCAGAATATCGATTTCCATTCACAAAAAAATTCACTCGAATCGTATATCTTTTTATGGAAATATGAAGTTTCTTTTTTTAAATATTCCAATTGAATTTTCTATGGTTCTGTTCGGAGTGTGGCCACAAAATTCATTAGGCTTGTTATCAGCATCTTGCATTTGGCCATAATATTTCATTGCTATAGGTTTCGTGTTTTTTGAGATATTGAGGAACAAAAATTTTTAATGGCCATATTTTATGGATCACCCTGTACGATTTGGCTGGTGAACGAACTTAACCGAGCCATTTAGAACCTGAACTCATTCTGAAAATTTCAAGTCTTTTGGACAATCCTAAAAAGTTATTGTGCAAACAGACGGACGGACGGCCGGACGGTCCCACGAACAGAGTTGAATTTGACCACGAATTCATCATCAGGAAGTAAAACCCTATTTTTTGAGACCATTTTCGGCTCAAAATTAGAAAATTACAGACATTTGGGCAAAACGATATAGCACTCAAAAACGATATATTTGGTCAGAAAGTGCAAAAGAGTTTTTGTAATGGTCGTTTCTTATGAGTCGATGGCTTTCAAAACTGAACTGAAATTCGACGTCGAATTAATGACATTTTATCAATAGGCTTGATCAGAGTTTTGTAGAATTTTATAAAACTTCACTCTGCAATCAGTTTCTGCTTCTACCTATTGCAATAGGAAATATAATAATTCTATCCTTACAATTTAGATGATAAACTTCCTTGATTAGGGATTCAGTGCAGAAAGAGTACCCGTAAACTAATTGGATTTGAAATTTCCTCTTCTTTACTCTTCTACTTTTTCCAGTAAAAATATAAAGTGGAACGTGGTATTATTTGGCTTTATTAAATCAAAACCATTTTCTCTGGCTTGCTGCGTTTTTTTATTCCGTTTATAATTGTGCAGATGCCATATTCTAAAATATGAATCGGAAAATAGGGAGACAGCAGAGCTCACGAATATCTCCGCAGTCTGAAAATTTTCAACTCTCGTATTTTTGATTCTAAATAATTTCAACAGTAGGGTTATGTGAAATACCACATTGTAAACTATTGATGCCTCCTTAGTGATTTTTAACATTTTTTATATCATTTCAAAAACGATCAATTTAAATTGAAGGTTTGAAGGTCAGAAGTCATTAAGAATACTGTCGGTGAACACTGTGGTGTCCGAGTGGAGTATATAGAATGAAACTTCATAAGAACTTCATTCTATTCAATTTCTTCTCATTTTCGTATACGTACATTCTTCAATCGCGCACAAAATACATTAATTTTCAATACTATGTTACCTCTATATCGACTACAGCGTTCATCATTCTGCGCATGACTCATATACGTTCAAACATCTGAAACACTATTTGGACCATTCTAAAGTAGAGAATAGGATGCATACTGGGGAAATTTGGGGAGCCATATATTCGCTATATGAAGATCACAAGTCAACATTTTTCGAATCGTTTACGATAGAGATGAAGTTTTTAGTCCGAGGCTAACTATCCGTACAGCTATCGAAAAAAACTGAATTCCTCATGCTTCTCAATAGTCTTGAAATGAATCAAATTTTTTTGACAAATTGTATTTCCTACATTCCAGATAAAATCAGACTCTCGGGTTTCCCTACATATTCCACAGCTCATATTATTCAAGAATATCAAATTTCACTCATTCGGCTTACCTATAAAACTTCTATTCATTACTGGAAAACAAATCACTTTCCAAATATGCTGGTGTAGTTTTTGGTAGAATTATTGAATGTCCCGGCGCATGCACCATTTTGCACCTCAAATCGTTCGCATATCAACTTAAATGTTGTTTGTGTGTTCAAAATAACAAAAGATTGAAATCGATCAAAGAAGCGATACTCCGTTGAATAATCATTCAAATAATCGTACTGTAACGTTATAATCGCCCTATTGAATGAAACGCCACTGCTCGGCATCCGAAAACTTCGTGCGCGGCCGCATCAGAGTCCACCTGAGAATATTGTTCGATTGAAATCGGGTGAACGCGAAGTTTTTTTGAAAAATATGTTAGTTGAGAGGAATGAATATCGGAAGTTTTGAACTGGTTTTTCTAGTGAGCAGATATAGTGTCGATTTTCCTGGCAAATTCTCTTAATTTTCTTGTGCTTCCTTTGGATGAGTATTGAAATTTTTCTTTTTCAATTGTATAGTTGAATTCGGAATAATACTTTTCTTGAATTCATTTTCGAGATTCTCAATTTCAATTTCTTTGTTCTTGTCAGGAGTTTTTTTTTGCTCCGTGCAAAAAAAACTTATATTCCTTTTTTTAATTACCAGGAAGGTTGAATATAACTGTGTCTGGTCGATTGAGAAAACTTATTATTTGATTTATATTTTAAGTTTCCACTTTGTGAGTCAATTTATATAAGTACATATTTCTGAATTCATGATTTCCAGATATCTGAAATTTTTTTGTAATAATTTCTTAAATTGATAATTTTTTTTTCTCTCTGAATTTCGGAAAGGCATTTTTGTTTGCGATCTTTTTCTGAAATATTGTTCATCAAAATTTTTTTTGCATTTCTGCAAGTTTTTTTTTTGTAATTTTTTTTGCATGAATAGTTTTTTTTTGGACAGAACGTGCTGGAATTTTTTTATTGAAATTGTATCTACGATACTGATCTCGATTTTCTCTATCAATTAGGAGTGAAGAATTGCCTGTGTCATTGATACCTATTTGTGACCAAGATTTCAAGGAAATCGCTCATCTAAGGCCGTACGACGGTTCCAACCAACATATGGGAAGTTGTCAGTTGACAGAAAATTTGGCAACCATCTTCGTGCCAGTGTCATCCACCATCTTATCGTTCCCAGGCACCTACTCCAGAACTTGAATTCGGAAGATTGACTTCAGGAAGAGGATGAATAAAGAGATCAATCGTAAATATTGAAAAATTTGTTAACGTTCTGTTTTTTTTTTGGAATTATAAAGTTCAGCCTTCAGCAATTTTTCCTCTCTACACAAAGTTTTGTGAATTTTGGCTAATATATCGATTAATTTTATTGTTTCTTGTTATTTCTTCCCTCAGGCAAGCTTTTTTCTCATTAACTGTGTTTTATATCTTGGCTTAGTTTAAGCCTGGCGCCCAACAAAATAATCATTTTCGTCAGTTCTTTTATAAGCTCACCCCTCACGATATATTACTGAGCAGCCGACAGGCCAAAGTGCTAACTTTTGCCAAGGTGAGGTTACACAATTGGCGCCCAACGTGGGGCCTGACTGACGAGATTGATACTATCGAACCTTGCCTGATGGATGATTTAACTATATTGAAGTTTTCGATAATCTTTTGAAATTATTATTTTCGTTTTTCATTCTTCTCAATTGATTTATCGAATTCGTGGTAATTTTGATTATCGTTCATATTGGTTCTCTTAAAGTTTTTGATATTTTCTCGTATTTTCTCATATTAATATCTGTTTCCTTCACAATTATCTTTCGGTATACAGGTGTATATATTTTAACCTTATATCTGCGTACCTATTTAATATTCTCTAATTTTCTCTGCTTAAACTTTGACTCCAATACGACCATATTTATCTTTGAACTGATCATTTAAAATGAATCCCAACCATCTGAAAGTCAATGAATTGACTTATGAGTTGAAAATTCGTGGTGTTGAACCTTCCGGTGACGTAGATGCGAAAAGGAAAATTTTGAGAGGTCTTTTAAGTCAGGAAAATGCTAACCGCAGTTTCTATGGTACGATTTCCAATCCCTATTCCCATTCCCAAGACATATTAGAAATGGACGAGACCATTGCTGATTTGAGGGCGCTTATATCAGATTTTGGTGGTTCCAGAAACGATCCTGTCTTTAATAGAATTTCTAGTCGCTTGTCTCATCTTTCCAATCGTCTATCAAGATTAGCTGTCGGGGACGATGACGAGATTGCTGCCAGGAAGAGAATCCAATATGCGATTCTGGAGTTGGAGGCAGATCTGGATTTCAAGGTCACACCTGCAATGACACCAATAACTTCTACCCCCACAGCGAGTCCCTCACAAGCTGTCCCACCGTCCGCATCGTCATCGTCTGTCAAATATGTTGCCCCTTACAAGTGGAATATTTCCTTTTCAGGTTCAGGTCAGGCGGAATCAGTTAATTCTTTTTTGGAAAAAGTGGAACTTTTGAGGGAAGCCCGAGGTGTATCGAAGGACGAGCTTTTCAAGTCTGCCTGTGATTTGTTCAAGGGTTCGGCATGGACTTGGTTTGTCAATAATCATAATAAATTTCAGAGTTGGGATGAGTTGGTGGATCAGCTGAGGAAAGATTTTCTCCCCTATTTTTATGAAGAGGATTTGGAGCAGGAAATAAGTTCCAGAACCCAGGGTAGAAATGAAAGAGTTGCCTTGTTTATTTCTTCTATGGAGGGTCTATTTAGTCGGTTATCGATGAAACCAGATGAGGAAACTCGTGTAAGGAAGATCCGAAGAAATCTTTTGCCTTTCTTTATTTCAGGTCTTGCTTTGCAAAATCCAAGAACTGTTTCGGAACTTTCTGAGCTCTGCAAGAAATTGGAGGAATCACGGATGTGGGCTGACAGATATAAATCACCTGCCAATGCGGATACTGGACTGTTGGAACCTGATCTTAGTGTACCCTCCTGTGTGACTTCTCATTCTCGGCCATCAACCTCTCGACAATTTTTTGGTAATAAATCTTCTTCCGTTGACGTTTCTGCAATTTCTGATGTTCGATGTTGGAACTGTGATTCGGGTGGTCATACATATTCTAACTGTCATATGCCTCGGTCAATTTTTTGTTATGGTTGTGGTATTAAAAATGTTATTAAATCTAAATGTCAGAACTGTAAGCAAAAAAACGGAAATCGGGGTGGCGAGCAACTGAACCTTGCCACCAACCAAAGAACCGGAAGTTCAGTAAACCCCCGTTCGAAAAATCAAATTCCTCCAAAGTCCAACCCCAAGCAAAACCAGTAGAAGCTATCGACAGGTCTTCTTCCGACTGGCAGAATTGGCTTGCCGTCATTCGATCTTTCTTTTCGACCAGAGTAAATACATGCCCTGTTTTTGTTAAAAAAATTAACGATAATCGTCCCTATTTAAATATTAAGATTTTTGATCAAAATGTATTAGCTCTTGCGGACACCGGTAGTAACTCTTCAATATTGGGTTCTACGGGTTTTGATCTCTTGAAAAACCATAACATTCCGATTAAATATGAATCTCCTTTAAATGTAACAACTGCAGACGGTAAACCTCAAGATTTCTTGGGTTATATAGAAGTCCCTATTTCTCTCCATGATGTTACTAAACAAATGAAAATATTAATAATTCCTTCTGTTAAGCAAAATCTCATTTTAGGAATGGATTTTTTTGATTTATTTCAAATTCAAGCTAATTTTCATGATTCATCTTTTTCCTTAGATTCTTCCCTATGTACCATTAATACAATTGAACCCTTTTCAAAGTTAACATCTCAACAAAAGGAACAATTGCAAGACGTTATACGTTGTTTTGAAAATATAGCTCCTAAAGACCGAATTGGTCGTACTCATCTTATTACCCACCACATTGACACTGGTGATGCTAAACCTATTGTTCAACGCCAATATCCCTTATCTCCTACCATGCAGGGTCACCTGAACAAAGAAATAGATGAAATGCTAAAACTTAAAGTCATACAACCATCAACATCGTCCTGGTGTAGCCCTCTTTGGTTAGTTCCTAAACGTTCCGGTGAATATCGCGTTTGTTTTGACGGAAGAAAATTGAATGAGGTCACAGCAGATGATACTTATCCCATGCCCCTTATTGACTCTATCTTGAATAAATTGAGAGATTCTCGATATCTCAGTTCCATTGATTTAACCAAGGCCTTCTTTCAAATTCCTCTAGATGAGTCTTCGCGTGCTAAAACGGCTTTTGCTGTTCATGGAAGAGGACTTTTCGAGTTTGTTGTCACTCCGTTCGGTTTGAAGAATAGTCCGAAGGCAATGGCACGATTAATGGACAAAGTAATTGGACCTGATCTTGCACCATATTGTTTTGTATATTTGGATGATATAATCATAGCAACCCCCACTTTCGAATTACACCTTAATGTTCTAAGACAGGTATTTCTTAGGCTGAAAAATGCCAATCTAACTGTTAACTTGGACAAATGCGAATTTTGTAGATCATCTCTTGTTTTCCTTGGTTTTGTGGTAGATGAACAAGGTCTGAGAACAGATCCGGAAAAGGTCTCAGCTATAATAAATTATCCCTCTCCTAAGAACACTACCGAGATAAAGCGTCTTATTGGTCTTGTGAGCTGGTATAGACGGTTCATTAAAGATTTTTCATCCATTTGCTCCCCTATATCCGATCTCCTCCACGGTCGTAAAAAAGGTCAATCCATTACTTGGACCCCTGAAGCTGAAGCGGCATTTTCGGAGATAAAATCCCGTCTTGTTTCTGCCCCTGTATTGGCAAGCCCTGACTTTACCAAACCTTTTACCATTCAATGTGACGCCTCGGATACCGGTATAGGTGCCATCTTATACCAAGAATGTGATGGTATAGAACATCCAGTTGCTTATGCTAGCAAAACTTTGACGACATGTCAACGAAAATATACAGTAACCGAGAAGGAACTTTTGGCGGTCATTTTTGGTATCGAAAAATTTCGAAGTTATGTCGAGGGTACCAAATTCACAGTCGAAACCGATCATGCCTCTTTAATTTATCTTCACAATTTATCTAACCCTTCAGGTCGCTTAACAAGATGGGCTGTAAAGCTTGCCCAATATGATTTCGTTATCAAACATCGCAAAGGTTCTCTTAATGTGGTGGCTGATGCTTTGTCGCGGTCAGTAGCTGAGATTTCCGTCATAGATGTTTGCACTTTTAAACCAGATTCATGGTATAAGTCTATGTTAAAAAAAGTTGTGGATAATCCTGAAGCATATCCGTCTTTTCGAGTAGAAAATGACGTATTGTACAAGCACATTTTATCTAGGAGTCGAATTGTGTCTAACTTGACAGATTGGAAAATTGTAGTGCCTTCAGCAAATCGTTTAGAAGTTTTAAAATTCTATCATGATAATGAGACTGCTGCTCATTTTGGAGTTTCCAAAACCCTCTCCCGTATATCGGAATTATATTATTGGCCAAAGATCAGGAAAGATGTATATAAATATGTAAGAAAATGTTCTGTCTGTGCCGCTAGTAAAAGCTCCAATCTTCCTCGAGCTGGTCATATGGGTACCTATAAGAATATTAACTTCCCATTTCAGTGTGTTTCAGCTGATCTACTCGGTCCTTATCCAAGGTCCAAAGAAGGAAATCGTTACGTCTTGGTAGTTGTAGATTGGTTCACCAAGTTTGTGTTGGTTCAACCTATGCCTAATGCTTCATCGAAAAGAATATTGAAGTTTATTGAAAATAACGTATTTCTTATCTATGGTGTACCTCAAATTTTCATGGTTGACAATGGAAGTCAATTTGTCAGCAGAGAATTTAAAAAATTGATGGAAACCTATAAGGTTCAAAAAATTTGGTATAATGCCAAATATCATCCCCAAGTAAATTTCTCTGAGAGAGTAAATAAAGTAATTGTTACCGCTATACGTTGTTATATACTTGACAATCACAAAACTTGGGACTCCTCCATTTTTAAGGTGGCCCAAGCAATAAGAATTTCTAAACACGATGTGACGGGGTACTCCCCTGCTTTTCTGAATTTCGGAAGAAATGTCCCGGTAACCGGTGATTTCTACGGTAAAATTTCTGAAAATGATATTAATTTTCCCTCTATTTCAGATAAATGTGAACGGCTTGATGATATTCAAGAACTTCCAAATTTATATGTCGATGTTAGGAAACGTCTACGTCAAGCTTATGAACGGAATGCTTGCCAGTACAATTTGAGAAAGCGTGACGTTGGGTTTCATGTTGGTGATAAGGTTTGGAAGAGGAATATCACTTTGTCCTCTGCAGTGGGTAACTATTCTGCAAAATTAGCTCCTAAATATATTCTTTGTAGAGTTAGGAAAGTTATTTCAAAATTGGTTTATGAGCTTGAAGACATGGAAGGTCGAGATTTAGGTCGTTGGCATGTGAAAGATCTTAAATCTGCATTCGTCGATGATGAAAATTCTTCATCTAGTGATGAAGAGTATATCAGTGCAGGTTCAGATATTTCTTAACTTTTTTCCTCACTAAGAATTTAATCTTTTTCATAATAAATATGATGTCTTCCGTCGAAGTTGACGTAGATGGTGTCCGAAATAATTTTCTAGCATAGAATCAATTATGCTCAATTTTTTAAAAGCGTTTGTCAATAGACAATGCCTTAATGGAACTTTTGCTTTCAATATGAAAATTTAGCATATGAATGTGTATGATGATTTTAGCTTCCCGTTAGTTAAACGTCTTTTGAAAATCATTCATACATTATTTCATCTCATTTTGTGCTATTCCTTTTCCTGTATTCATTGTCAATGAATTGTACCTACAGTTTTTTATTTCCTCTATCTGAGGGTTGATTGAATACAATGGTAGATACCTACCTTATTCAACTAAGTTCCAAGTATTGAGACTGATATCTCAAGGTTTTCCTTTTCAAATAAAAAAAAAATTTGTAAGCTCCTTGAGTTTACAAATTTTTTCCACCCAGTTGGGGTGGTGTGTAACGTTATAATCGCCCTATTGAATGAAACGCCACTGCTCGGCATCCGAAAACTTCGTGCGCGGCCGCATCAGAGTCCACCTGAGAAGATTGTTCGATTGAAATCGGGTGAACGCGAAGTTTTTTTGAAAAATATGTTAGTTGAGAGGAATGAATATCGGAAGTTTTGAACTGGTTTTTCTAGTGAGCAGATATAGTGTCGATTTTCCTGGCAAATTCTCTTAATTTTCTTGTGCTTCCTTTGGATGAGTATTGAAATTTTTCTTTTTCAATTGTATAGTTGAATTCGGAATAATACTTTTCTTGAATTCATTTTCGAGATTCTCAATTTCAATTTCTTTGTTCTTGTCAGGAGTTTTTTTTGCTCCGTGCAAAAAAAACTTATATTCCTTTTTTTAATTACCAGGAAGGTTGAATATAACTGTGTCTGGTCGATTGAGAAAACTTATTATTTGATTTATATTTTAAGTTTCCACTTTGTGAGTCAATTTATATAAGTACATATTTCTGAATTCATGATTTCCAGATATCTGAAATTTTTTGTACTAATTTCTTAAATTGATAATTTTTTTTCTCTCTGAATTTCGGAAAGGCATTTTTGTTTGCGATCTTTTTCTGAAATATTGTTCATCAAAATTTTTTTTGCATTTCTGCAAGTTTTTTTTTTTGTAATTTTTTTTGCATGAATAGTTTTTTTTTGGACAGAACGTGCTGGAATTTTTTTATTGAAATTGTATCTACGATACTGATCTCGATTTTCTCTATCAATTAGGAGTGAAGAATTGCTTGTGTCATTGATACCTATTTGTGACCAAGATTTCAAGGAAATCGCTCATCTAAGGCCGTACGACGGTTCCAACCAACATATGGGAAGTTGTCGGTTGACAGAAAATTTGGCAACCATCTTCGTGCCAGTGTCATCCACCATCTTATCGTTCCCAGGCACCTACTCCAGAACTTGAATTTCGGAAGATTGACTTCAGGAAGAGGATGAATAAAGAGATCAATCGTAAATATTGAAAAATTTGTTAACGTTCTGTTTTTTTTTTTGGAATTATAAAGTTCAGCCTTCAGCAATTTTTCCTCTCTACACAAGTTTTGTGAATTTTGGCTAATATATCGATTAATTTTATTGTTTCTTGTTATTTCTTCCCTCAGGCAAGCTTTTTTCTCATTAACTGTGTTTTATATCTTGGCTTAGTTTAAGCCTGGCGCCCAACAAAATAATCATTTTCGTCAGTTCTTTTATAAGCTCACCCCTCACGATATATTACTGAGCAGCCGACAGGCCGAAGTGCTAACTTTTGCCAAGGTGAGGTTACAGTACATCCTGTCTGATGAAATTCAAACCAGAAGTGAATTGATAAAGTAGGGAAAATGCTAAATAATGTACCTATACTACTCACTAATGGAATAGTTGTTTTCCAATTTCTTCAATAATTATAGTTCATACCTAATATGATAGTTTGAGTTTCACATTGAAGACTTCTTTGACCATAACTATAAGTCTTTATTTTATAAATATTTTGATTATTGATCTTGACTATCAAATTTTCGACATATACATATATTCAATAATCGGGTTTTGGTTTACAATTCTATTCATTGTGAACATTGTTTGTATAATGTTCATTGTTTCTTGACGAACTATGGTTTAACATGCACAAGCATCTACTCCGTGAGTTGATTTGATACAATGGGACAGGTACCTTTGATTGTGGATGAACAATTCGAAAATAAATTATACTATTTCATTACATGACGTTAACAATGAAGGATTACTGAATTTCATTGAATTCAGTAATATTCATAGAAGATAATAACGATTATAGAATATCGTGAATTAAGGTAAGTCAGGGTGATATGGCGAATCGGTTGAAATGGTGATTTACTATATTTCTTTTTGTCGCTGAATGTCTGAGTACCAGCTGTTTGTGACGATCCGTTCAACATGCACCTGCAAAAATGTGAGTGAGTAATTTGTACAAAGCTATTTGTGATGCTCAATAATTTTTATACGTTGCATGCGTTCATAGATATTGCTCTCCGCAACGAAGGCGCGAAGTATTTCTTCATATATTCTGCTGTCTTAGTCCGTTTATGTACTACATATAACCTAGAAAACATCGCCTCTAATACTTCCTACTTCTTGCTGTGATATTCACTGTTTTACCCATAGGAATTGAGAGAAATGGTGAATCCTGCCAGCTACGACAGAGAACGCAATATCGGGGTTCAGAAGTACAGGAATTTTCTCGTTTTATCCCGATGTCATCCCAGAATACGCTTTTTTAACATCAGATTCGCATCAACAACAAGAACACAACGGGTTGAATGAAAATAGATCTACTTTACCTCAACCAGGTTGTTCGAATTGGCAGGAAAGCCAGACGTCCTCAGATGAACCAAATACTTATCAAGGACTTGAACAAAGACAAACCTTACCACAACTGGTCTGTCCGCAACAGGGGGAACTTCTTACTTCAACAGTGGTAACAGAACAATCTGACATAACCCCTGAAAAACTCTTGGATGATATTTTACCAATACCACATGTCCAAAATAAAATTGCGTCTGTAAGGAAAAATTTCAGAGCTTTAGCTGAGGTTTTGAATTCTCCAGAAAACATCGTTAAACTTCAAAACAGAATTCGTCAAAAGAAAACAATTGAGTCAGAGAAAAGGGTACCAAATGCCGAGGAGAAGCTTAAACGAAAAACCATAGCAAAAAAATAGCAAACGGTAAATCAAAGATAAGCAACCTAAGAAACGAAAAATGTCACCGAGTCGGAATCATCTCTGGATGTCGACTTACAGGACGAGGACGTGGACGATGACAAGAGTTGTTGTGTAGGATGTGGTGAACTTTACAGTTGCACTAAAAAGGACGTCGATAAGATGTATTAGCTGTTTTAGTGGCTGCATGAGGATAGCACAAAATACGAATCCATGTGTGATTTGTGAGGTAAAAAGCAGAAGAAGTAAATTCACCATTTCACCCGATGTGTATTCACCATTTAACCCTTGAGCATGGGTGAAATGGTGAATTTGATTTAAAACAAAATTTTCATTTTTAGAGTTTTGGTATGCCATGAGAAGTTTATGGTACTGTTTAATTGTAATATGCCCCAAATAAGTCACTAATTCAATACATTAGCTCTAATTGGACCACAAAAACGACATACACATAATTCAAAATTCACCAATGTCAGATCATAAGTTGACAACAAAATCATCCTTTTAGTATCGACCCAATAGCAACTGGTTTTTTCGATCAATGTCGTGTGTTGCCAGAATATCGTGCCTTCAGCAATTTATTCCATTCGAAAATTTATTCCTTGTCATTAAGCGTTGCATATTTTCCTAAACGTTTTGTTTCGTGTGCAGCTTATCAAATTGAAATATTGTGGCATTTATCATGTCTCCTTACGAGCTAGTGGTCATGATTATGACACTCAGATAAGGGAATATTAATATGCTGGAACTGAATAATGCATTATGGAGGAATGAATGCATTCCATTGTGTTATCGAAAATGAAAAGTCAAATGAGGTGTTGAGGTTTGAGATATTCTCTTGGTAGAATCAAGAATTCCCAGTTGAGATTGGAATAACGTGATCCCTAGATTCGTATCGTGATATTAATACAACTTCGAGAACGGTTTTGTTGTTTTATTTGCCACTTGCGAACGTGTAGATTGGAGAAATATAGCATTGCTGCGGCACGGTTGATGATTACGCGAAATTTTTGATTGCCTCTGAAATATTCATGTCTGATTCATTTACCGTTGTTCTAAATTGAGGGGTTTGGTGAAATAGTGTAGGATCTTTTTTTCAACAGTTTGAATATCTACTTATGCTGGTTAGGTTTTATTAGTTGTGGTAGGTTGTGGTTCTATACTATTCTGTCGAAATGATTTGGCCTTTTTAAAAAATTTCTTGGGATTCCATAGAAAGTTCCATGAAGTTTACCATGGAAATGGATAAAACAATAAGCAACAATTCTTGAAATGTGCCAAAAATGTGCTCTCTTATCATATATATGATACCACGTTCGCATTTTCCTCTGCTAATGTTGCCTACATATTACCACTATTTTGCTGTTTGATTAGTTTTCATGGTTGTCACCTTTTGTTTATTGTTAAATGTCTGAACTGAATAATGCATTATGGAGAAATGAATGCATTCCATTGTGTTATCGAAAATGAAAAGTCAAATGAGGTGTTGAGGTACGAGATATTCTCTTGGTAGAATCAAGAATTCCCAGTTGAGATTGGAATAACGTGATCCCTAGATTCGTATCGTGATATTAATACAACTTCGAGAACGGTTTTGTTGTTCTATTTGCCACTTGCGAACGTGTAGATTGGAGAAATATACATTGCTGCGGCACGGTTGATGATTACGCGAAATTTTTGATTGCCTCTGAAATATTCATGTCTGATTCGTTAACCGTTGTTATAAATTGAGCGGTTTGGAAAATTTGTGTAGGATCTTTTATCCAAGAGTTTGAGTATTTACTTATGCAGGTTGAGTTTAATTAGTTGTGGTGGGTTGTGGTGCTATACTATTCTGTCTGAATGATTTGGACTTTCTAAACAAGTTCTTGGGATTCCATAGAAAATTCCGTGAAGTTTACCATGAAAATTGAAAAAACAATAAGCTTCCTTCTTGAGATGTGCCAGTATCAAAAATGTGCTCTCTTATCATATATATATGGTACCACGTTTGCATTTTCCTCTGCTAATGTTGTCAAATGCCTACATATTACCACTATTTTGCTGTTTAATCAGTTTTCATGGTTGTCCCTTTTTGTTTCTTTTGAAATGTCTGAACTGAATAATGCAGTATGGAGAAATGAATGCATTCCATTGTGTTATCGAAAATGAAAAGTCAAATGAGGTGTTGAGGTATGAGCTATTCTCTTGGTAGAATCAAGAATTCCCAGTTGAGATTGGAATAACGTGATCCCTAGATTCGTATCGTGATATTAATACAACTTCGAGAACGGTTTTGTTGTTTTATTTGCCACTTGCGAACGTGTAGATTGGAGAAATATAGCATTGCTGCGGCACGGTTGATGATTACGTGAAATTTTTTATTGCCTCTGAAATATTCATGTCTGATTCATTAACCGTTGTTATAAATTGAGGGGTTTGGAAAAATTGTGTAGGATCTTTTATCCAAGAGTTTGAATATTTACTTATGCAGGTTGAGTTTAATTGGTTGTGGTGCTATACTATTCTGTCTGAATGATTTGGCCTTTCTAAACAAGTTCTTGGGATTCCATAGAAAATTCCATGAAGTTTACCATGAAAATTGAAAAAACAATAAGCTTCCTTCTTGAGATGTGCCAGTATCAAAAATGTGCTCTCTTATCATATATATGGTACCACGTTTGCATTTCCCTCTGCTAATGTTGTCAAATGCCTACATATTATCACTATTTTGCTGTTTGATCAGTTTTCATGGTTGTCCCTTTTTGTTTCTTTTGAAATGTCTGAACTGAATAATGCAGTATGGAGAAATGAATGCATTCCATTGTGTTATCGAAAATGAAAAGTCAAATGAGGTGTTGAGGTATGAGATATTCTCTTGGCAGAATCAAGAATTCCCAGTTGAGATTGGAATAACGTGATCCCTAGATTCGTATCGTGATATTAATACAACTTCGAGAACGGTTTTGTTGTTTTATTTGCCACTTGCGAACGTGTAGATTGGAGAAATATAGCATTGCTGCGGCACGGTTGATGATTACGTGAAATTTTTGATTGCCTCTGAAATATTCATGTCTGATTCGTTAACCGTTGTTATAAATTGAGCGGTTTGGTGAAATAGTGTAGGATCTTTTTTCCAAGAGTTTAAAAATCTACTTATGCTGGTTAGGTTTAATTAGTTGTGGTGGGTTGTGGTTCTACACGATTCTGTCCAAATGACTTGGCCTTTTCAAACAATTACTTGGGAATCCATGAAAAAATTCCACAAGGTTTACAATGGAAATTGTAAAAATAATAAAAATAATAGCGAACGGCTCCATAACATAATCTGGTTTCGATACAATCCAAGATTGGGATTGTTGAGAATCTGTTATCTCAGATGCATAAGAAGTACATACAGATTTGGAAATTCACATCGGAAATATACATATACAGGCTGTCCCGGAAAATGTGGAAAATCTCTCGGATTCAGATATAACATAAAAAATGAGATTACAAGTTCCCCTATTTTTTTTTTCAGCAGCCCTCCCTACGCAGATACAACCTCCTGAATGACGCCACTAGAAATTTATTTTAGTGGAATAAATTTCAATTACTCACTTCTTTCATTATTTTTTTTCGAAAAGGGTTCTTTTTATCGACACTGAACAAGAGTAATTTTTTTCGCTTAATGTTCAAGGTATCCAAATTTGTTTTTTAGCACCTTATCATACAGAGTGTTAAAAATGTACAACCCAGTACGCTCCTAGTAAATTGAACAAGCTAATTGAAATTTGAGTGCGGTGATTTAAGAGGTCCTTAATACTATATTAATCATATAAAATTTTCATCAAATTATATCGAGAAGTTTGAAACTTATTCCACTAAAATGGATTTCCAGTGGCGTCATTTAGGAGGCCGTATCTTCGTAGGGAGGGCCGCTAGGAAAAAAAATTATGGTAACTGGTCATCTTCATTTTTTATGTTCTATCTGAATCCGAGAGATTTCCCACATTTTCCGGGACACCCTGTATAATGCATCAGACAGAATTTTTCCGTCCAGTTGAACAGATGAATAGTCGAGAGCATTCACCGGCTGTATTCATGTAGTGTTGTCTCCTTTTTAACGTTGGGAGTGGCAATATGGTAGGGAACCTGCTGTATGCGTATCGAATTATTTAATGTGTCAGGCCGCTCGTAATACTCGACTCAAGTACCTGCAGTTGCTTACCATACTGAATGAATTAAGCCATTCCCAACGATAAGAGAGAGACAAGGCTACATTATTGCAATAGGATTTCGGGAATCTGTCAAATTCAGAACGTAAATTTCTTGACTACACATCTGTACAGCTGGATGGAACAATTTTTGTCTGGTTTCACTATTTTGCTGTTTCATCAGTCTTTATAGTTGTCAACTCTTGTTACTTATTAAATGTCCAATAATTCAGGAGAAGTTGGTCTGAAAGCCAATTTTTTCAATGTTAATATAGTCTGTTGAACATTTTTGCGAAATGATGGATGCCAACTTTCATCAGTTTCTGAAAATTTTATAGAATTTCACTCCTAGTCTCTGAAACAGAAATAAGAAAATAAATTTCAGTTCAGATGAAGTGCTCCTGCGAGAATCTTTTCACTTATTTGGCAGGAGCAAATTGGTCTTGAAAATATTGTTGCCTTACAGTAAAACTGAAAAAGGAAATAAATGAAAAGGACAATGTAACGTTTCGGTGTCTATATCAGACACCTTCTTCAGACAAATTTGTAAAATCTTCAGTATTGTGTGTTTTTTTCATTTGCAGTCTAATTGACATGGAAAGTGGTCAATACATAGAGATGTTGATTAATTTAATCTTGAAACTTGATGATGTCACTTCTTTCTTCAATAAATCAATCCCAATCCGGTTTTTTCCAACAGAACAATGGACCAAATTATCTACTTCATCTAACAAAATACATGCGGATTCCTCAAATTTCCCTTTATAATTATCAGGTTCCGTCATTTTATCAGGATTTGTGGATGGATTATTTCTGTGAATTGTTAAAACGCACAACGTTACTCATCAAATTCCTGAAAGAATTTGAAACTGATTCTATAAAATGGTATAAACTTGTCATACTTATATTTCCTCAATCATCTTGCAGGCTTTGAAAAATAATAAAACTTACACTTTCTGGCAGACCAGACCAGATCAATGAAATATAAAAATCCCTTCAATTTTTAGATGGAAAATACCATTCCTGTTCTTCAGAAAATAACAATGAATCTTCTGGTTATCCACAAGCCTGCCCCTCACGTCTCGCAATGTATGGAACAAATATCCTGATATCGGACATCGGCTCGGCAGGTGTGGTGGCGTATACAGTTTGTTCGACTCCCCAAGGGCAGTTAACGCAAAAACTCGTCTGGATAGAGATTGCATTTCAGCTGCCCTTTCTCTTTCAAGCGAGCAGGTCCGGAATATAAAAATACCACATTTATTTTACAGTAAAAAGACGTGGATTATTGATAAAAAGTTTATTCTACATGAAGGAGAATTATCATTTCCAGTAGGTTAAAATATAGGGTTTTTTATGTGAACAATTAAATAATTATAGTGTAATTCCTGATGATGGTTCATTAATTGATTAAGTAGGTATTTGGGATAGTTCCATCATATAAACTTCTTTTGTTCGAGTCAAAGAATATGGTAAATTATTTCAACTCGGATACCTTTAAGTCGCAGCTTTGAAAAAAGACCACAGGAGTTTATGCGATGAAGCTTCACTAATATACAGGGTGTCTTCTTTTAAAGTGGGCAAGCTTTGAGGGGTGATTATTCAAGTGATTTGCAACAAAAATGTCTTTTGACACATGGTCGAAATGTTGACGGTTATTCTTCAATTTAAAATTTCTTGATTTCACAAAAAAAAAGTTTTCCCTGTAGTCTCATCAAATTTGATCACATATTCGGAAAGGGCAATACATTTTCTACAAGATGAGAGAATCTGTGTGCAGAAAACACTCTTATTGCAGGCATAGTAAGGAGAAGACTTTCACGATTGTGAAGTTAACAAAATCAGTCCTATTTTCCCAAAGATTTTTTTCGATGAAATATTAACAATTATGCAAACGCTTTCTTTTCGGTAAAAATTGCTAGTTCAGTGTACTTTCGAGTGACATGTCAACTTTACTGCTAGATGGTCATTCTCCTCTATAATATCATGGGTCACCTGATAACAACAGGTCTAAAAATTCCCAACCTAAATTTGCTCTATTCCGATGCTCTTCGTGATCGAATTTCAATGTAGTTCGATGAAAATCATCAATTCATCTTGAATCGAAATAACAACGAAAAAATGGACCTCCTTAATTTTATTTGACACATCGTTTTCGTACTGAATCTACAACTCAACAAATTGAATAGCGTTTCTGATGCATTTCTGCACAACACAATTTTATTCTCTTGATGAGATCCTTCCGAGTCTGAAAGCGAATTAATGACCATATCTTCCAATCCATATATTCATTAAATAAATCTTGACATTACGACTATTATGTGCTGGGCAGCCATTTATTTGAAACTACACATTTTATTTTTTAGACAGGTGCATTTCATCTAATATGTCTGTCAAGTTGCTCTGGATTGATCTGATGAATTCTTCAGCATTCTCTCATCTTGTAGCAAATTTATTGCCCTTTCCGAATAATATGTGGTCAAATTTAATGAGCCTATAAGGAAAACTGAATAATCATCTTTTTAGAGAAAAAATTTTAAATATTTTGTGAAATCAAGAAATGTTGAATTGAAGAACAATCGTCAACATCTCGACCATGTGTTATATGACATTTTCTGTTGCAAATCACCTGTATAATCACCTCTCGAAGTTTGTCGACTTCAAAAGTGGACACCCTGTATAATAAAGAAAAACTGAGACGCTGAAAATTGAAGAAAGCAGCTATCATGCCACTAACCGAAAATCACTATCAGTCAAACGTTTTTTATATCAAAAACCTCTGGCCTCAAATGATAAGATCCATATTAAAAAGATCCAGTGAACTTTTGACACCTAAATAAATCGAAAATACATCAATCGATCGAATTCGATTGAGGTAGAATTATCTTGGATAAAAAGTGTTTTAATCAATATTATATGCTTAGAAATGAGACTTCATGTTAACGAGTTGAAAAAATGATTGTTACAATGGTTATAAGAAAACACTCTATGTATTCTTTATGGATTATTGGAAGCAACATCATCAATATCAAACTTCGAAAAGCATTTTCGGTTTGCATGTAAATATAAATGATTTTTTAATCAAACCACCCAAATTCTGGTCACATCTGCCTACTGAATCCTCCCAGCTAAAAGGACTCCTAATTTTTTCGCTTTTTAAATAACTTTCAAGATTGGATAGTCGGAATGCGACGAAAGCAATATTAGTTTTCTGCTTCGGTTCTTATATTCAACCGTGATATGTGGTTCGGAATCGAAATGACACATTCCTAATGAGAATATTATCGAACCGGCTTGGGAAAACTGTTTTATCGGCTAGCTGGTACTCAATACTGCGCTCGGTTTTGAATTGAAATGCTGGATTTATTAGGGTGGAGGGATATAAATTCGTACGGCGAATTCCGGTGAATTATGGATTGTTTCTGGAGTTCCAGGAACATATTGTGGATACCGGGAAGAATGGAGGATCAATGTGTTCTGTTTGGATATGAATTGGAGTAATGGGCAAATATGGTGAGGATTAATGGAGGGTATCAATGTTATTTTAATCAACGAATAGATAGATTTTGAATCCAGAATAATCCTGATGTGTTTTACGGGAATTTTCTCATACTTGGTCGCCCACCCACTCATATTATGAAGTTTGTTAATTCATAAATATGTTATTTCCGATTTGATTGAATTGTTTTTTCAATTGTAGGTATGTTCATCCTTAATCAATCACCAGTTTTGTATTTCAAAAACTTGAAGTACGTCATTGTATACAGGGTGAAACAAAATCTGTTTTGTTTTTCATCCTAACTTCAGAACCACCCCTGGTGTGTTCCAGTTGTTCCACAGTGAGATTTCTTATGTCATCATCAAGACACATCTTCTTTCCACAATTTAATTCTTCATCTATAACAATAGCTCAATTCTTGTTTTGAATACATGGTTCTCAGAGCAACATTAAACTCCACAATTTCGCTATGGCTATGAAAGTACAATTCGTGGCTAAGATTGCCAGATGAATTGCACCTGCTATCCGCGTCTGCAGGTTGTTCCATAAAATATGGCCATTGAAAATGTTTTTTCCTCGATATCTCAGACGAAACGAAACACATCGAAATGAAATGTTGCGGCCATATGCAAAATGCTCATAAAAGCTTCATGCAAAATTTGGTTGCTATAGTGTAAACAGAACCATAGAAAATTCAATCGGAATATTGAAAAGAGGAAACTTCTTATCTCCATAAAAAAATATCCGATTCCATTGAAATGTATTCCATGGATAAAGATTGATACACTGGATGTTCATGCAGAATTTTGTGGCCATAGTGTTAACAGAACCATACTAAATTCAATTGGAATATTGAAAAGAAGAATCCCTATATTTCCATAACAGGATATCCGATTCAGATGAAATTTTTTTATGAATGAAGACTGTCGCTTTCTCTGTCCCTTTGTATGCTTGAATCTTTGAAACTACGCAACGGTTTTTGATGCGTTTTTTTTCAATAGATAGAGTGATTCAAGAGGAAGGTTTATATGTATAATAACATCCATTAAATAGTGGAGAAGTATGTATTGTTATTTTTGAGGTTTCTAATGTGATGTCGTACCGTGCGAAGCCGGGGCGGGTCGCTAGTATCTTATGAATAAAAACTGATATACTGAATGTTTATGCAGAATTTGAAGAGGATCACAATATAGAATCATAGAATTTAACTTTTGTAATCATTTATTTTTTACATATTTCATTTTTAGAATAATTTTCAGAATACAATTCCGATTTTGCTGAGATTCTGCATTTATTTATTTGGTATCAATTTCAAATACCTTATAAAATTTTGAGGTAATAGCCTCATTGCTACACCAAAGAAACAGCGCTCAAAAAGTCCTGCTTAGTGCTTTTTTTAAATTTTTTATTAGTCAGGTGGAATTCACGTCAAAAAATAAATATTCGTAGCTTACCGTGCATAAAAGCAAAGTCCTATAACAAGAAAACAAGTAAATTGAAGAATTCGGCTTTCAATCGAATCAGCCTCAATTTTAATAATGACATGTTTGCGAAGCAGCAGCTGAAAACCCCGAGAGACCCTTCGTAACTTGTTGATTTTTAGGATTTTGTCGCATTTATCCAACTGACGCCACGTAGCAGATAAGTTCGGGTACACAGAGAGAAAAGAAAATAAACGCAGCAGAATAAAATGAAGTCCTTGTTTGCCTTTGATGCTCCGTGAATTGACAAGGAGATTAGCGATGGTCGTCAGGCCAGTCGCTGGTGCAGGCTGTTTGCAGGGAGAGGGAGGCCATGCTGCATTCGGTCATTGACTTTGAGACGTCTGGCCCCTGTCTGTCTTACCACTTGATAAGTATCGCCATTTCGTAAACACAACTTACCACTTGCAGATGCATGTGCATCATGAACTTCTTCTGCGGGTTGCTTTCTGCGAGGTTGGGCAGTGGTGGAGGCGAAGCTGTCACGGGATTATCGAGTTCCAAGTCTTGGGAATATGAACTTATACTTATTATTATATTTTATTATCATTTCATCGATGTGAAATTCTTGATGATAGAACCTCCATTTGATTATTAAACAGGGTGTCTACTTCTAAAGTGGACAAACTTGAAGAGGATTATACGAGTGAATTGCAACAAAAGTTACAGAACACATAGTCGAAATGTTGACGGTTGTTCTTCAATTTAGCATTTCTTGATTTCACAAAATATTTCTAGTTTTTTCCTTTTAATGATCATATTTCAGTGTTCTTTGTAGTCTCATCAAATTTGACCACATATCCGGAAAGGGCAATCAATTTTCTACAAGACTAGCAGACCCAACAGACGTTGTTCTGTATACACACAAATTCATTCAATTCGATCGAGCCGTTTAGTTGCAGAGTAGATGAATAACCTGAATAACGACTTCAGCGCCATCTGTTGATCTGATGTGTGGTCATAAACATACGGGCATAGGCAATCCAAAATACATTCATACAAAACATCCCTCACACTTCGGTACCTTCTCCTAGCCGCCTTGTCCCTACCTCGGAGACATTTTGATGTGATTTCATCTTCAACCTGCCATATCTTTTGATGTATTCATCATAATTGAATGATGTAAGAGGCAATTTCGTTCTAAATTAAATACTGGGTATGAACGACGTATTCAATTGGATAAGGATCAATAGCGTATTCATAAAAAAATACTCACAAATAATGCATAATTTTGAAAAACATTCGGATACCTTTAAAAGGTAATACCGAGTAAACCTTGAAAGATAGATATATGCTATCCCGGACTTTTTTGTAGAACTATTGAAGAGGTAAATTTCCGTCATACATTGTTTCCATGTACGTCTTACGGTTTTTGCAGCGCACCTGAAAATAGCTGATCATGGCTGATTTTGGTACTCATATTTATTATCATTGAAGTTATAGTAGGGATAGTGTAGCATTCTAAGGGTGAATAATTATTGAAATCTCTAGTAGCTTATGAGTAAACTCGTATCAAACCCTCAAACCCACAAACATACAAATCTTTCCTCTTTATAATATAAGTATAAGTTTAATATTAGTAAAGATATAGATCAATTCTCTACAAACGCCCTATTGACCACTTTTTTCTATAACCTATCGTTTTGAAAATATCTCGAATAAAGTTGGGAGGAGATGAAAAATTACATTTTTTCATCTTCTAATGAAAATAAATCGGTCTGTGCTCATTCGATCAGGACGATTGATACCTCATTTTATAGGTTAATTAATTCTCTACAAACGCCCTATTGACCACTTTTTTCTAAAACCTACCGTTTTGAGCAGAATCCGTACCAACTTAAGACACCGGGATCTGAATAAGATCAGTTTTCAGAATATGAAGAAAAAAATGAACAAAAAACTTTCCAAATTCACGAATTTATAAATGACATTCATAGAAATTTTCTGAATATGATAAAAATATTTTCATTTATTCGAAGTTTTTAAATGAAACTTGAATAATTTATTCTCTATTAACAAATACTCGTAAATACTAATACACTAACATCCATATTTATACAACTTCATTGATATAATCCGGGATCAACAAACAAAGACATCGAAGAAATTTCATTTGAAATAGTTGATTGCATTTTCAATGAAACTTGCGATTAATTGCATTATTCCAATCATTCCCTCGAGTTCTAACACTTCCATCCCGCAAATGCAATGGAAATTCTCCGCTGTGACGTCACATCTCGATGGGCGTCGGCATACCGGTATTTGTGTATATCGTGCTCGGAGAAGCAATTCGATTTTGGTGCGATTTCATCTTCAACCTGCCATATCTTTTGATGTATTCATCATAATTGAATGATGTAAAAGGCAATTTCGTTCTATATTAAATACTGGGTATGAAGGACGTATTTAATTGGATAAAGATCAACAGCGTATTCATAAAAAAATACTCCCAAATAATGCATAATTTTGAGAAACATTCGGATACCTTTAAAAGGTGATACCGAGTAAACCTTGAAAGATAGATATATGCTATCGCGGACTTTTTTGTAGAACTATTGAAGAGGTACATTTCCGTCATACATTGTTTCCATGTACGTCTTACGGTTTTCGCAGCGCACCTGAAAATAGCTGATTTTGGTACTCATATTTATTATCATTGAAGTTATAGTAGGTTTCCTCAATTTTCTCGGGTGAAAAGTATAGCCTATGTTACTCAAGGATAATGTAGCATTCTAAGGGTGAAAGAATTATTGAAATCGGTCCAGTAGCTTATGAGTGATGTCATATCAACGCCACAAACACACAAACACACAAACACACAAACACACAAACACACAAACATACAAATCTTTCCTCTTTATAATATTAGTATAGATAAAAGAGTTTTTGTGCAGAAATAACCCTTAGTGCTGGCCTGACAAGGAGATGAATATCACGATTCTGAAGTTAGTAGTGTAGTGAAGTTTCAACAGAAATCTTTTTTTGCGCTGATTAATACTTCCAATGGAAGTAAGCACTGTAGCTCTGGAAGAGAAAAAAATTGAAGACCTGGCATTTTCTTGTTGGGTATACACGTGAATGTATCGTATAAATTAATTGGTGAATGGAATCGTTTGAATAAATTCTGACTATATAGTGGTAGCATATTATTTTTCATGTATCCTTGATTCTGTACATTCGATAGATTTGTGATTTCATATTAGTTACTTAGATTTCATCAGTATCATAAAATTTGCGATGACATATTCCGCTGATGTTTGAAATGAGCATCTTTATTGTATGTGAAGAGATATTCTCCCGAAAAACTTTTAATTTGCGAAAAAAACGGATTAGATATTGTTGAATTCGTACACTGCCTAAATCTCGCATCCAAAATAGGTATGTAGAGAATAAAATGAAGGTTCGTTAAAAAAAAAATTTTATATACACGGGTAGCATGGAAAAAGGATTTTATCAAAATTATATTGAGGTTCTGACAGTTGGTATTGAATTGTTTTTTGCATACTCGTTTTCAGTTCATTCGTCGGCACACAAAATTGAAAAATAAGGTGCACATTATTGACTCAACAACCATTGAACACAATTGGTAAATATTCCTTTCTTTTTCTTTTCAGAAACGGTTCGAAATATACAGCTGATATTTGAAGTGTCTATAAATCACGAGTAAACAATTCATCTAGAATTTTCCTAATGGTTTCGGCCTTTTGATGCAATAGTTTGAATCGGAAGAAGAAAAAAAAGTTCTATAATATTTTCATAACATCACACCGTTCATTAGTAAAACTGGGTTATCAATTATAAAATCGGTAAAAATTCAAATTTAAGGTTACAATTTGCTCAACTGAAACTCAAGTGATAATATTTCAACTATTTCGTTGAAATTATATGAGCCAATTTCTATTAAATACAACAAAGTATGATCTTTAACCCAACCTGAGAATTTTTAAAATTGCATTCATACATTGAAATGAGGAATGAAAAGGATGGGACCAATAGTGTTCAGTGTATCAAATTTGAATGATTGCTCTCCCAATATAAAAATATAAAAAGTTGTTCTGCGGAACTGTTGAACCGAGCTTTGCTCAGACTATTGATGTTCTTGTTATTTAATTCAGAATATATAACAAGAAACTTTTTCGTTGTTTAGTTTTCTTGTGCTCTTTAATTTATAAATTGTTGATTGAGGTTTCTTGGGATTTTTTAGCACTCAGTTTTACCAGTAAATAGTTATTTACTTTTAATAAAATATATTGACTCCGACATATGTTTCGGCCCTATTATGGCCTTTTTCAAGGAGAAAACCACCATCAATAATTCCTGTAAAATACAAATAATGAATATCACAATAAATCGATTTAAAATTTTCCTACACTTACTATTTTCGTCAAAATATCACATTTTTCAGTTAAAAATATAATACACAATACACATTTTCACAGATACGACACAAACAAAATGACATTGGTACAGTTTTGAACGTCAAATTAAATTTTTAAACTCAAGACGAATAAATATTACGACATCTGTATGGATTGATAAGAGTGTATATTGTTAAATTTTGGATGACTATCTTATTCGGGTTTATACTCATTGTTGTTTCTGTAGATAGAGTTACTTGAAGGATTTTATTTGAAGTTGTTCTATTTTGTATTATTTTATTAAGTTGTAGTATATTTGGGCTAAATTCCTGGTGTCCGTTTTGTCATTCATAGCCTTTTATTCTTTTTTATGTGAATCATCTCCAATATATCTCGGGTTTCACCATTTTTTCTTTTTCTAAGATGGAAACATTTTCGAAATCCATTTTATGCTTTTCGGTTTGTTCGTGTTTCTTTAATGGAGTGATGTTTTTACAATATTTATGGCCATTTATTCGTTCCTTTATGTACTGTGATGTTTGTCCAATACCTTTGGGCAATCTAAGCAATTTATTTGGTATACGCAATTAGATATTTTTGTTTTTGGGATTTTTGATTTCAATTTTGAGTTTAAGAAGGTTAAGTTATTTATATTTTTATGTGCCAAACTTTCTTACATGTTGTCTATAGCTCGAATATCGAGAACCACAATATAAGAACTTCTAGACCTTCATGTTTTTTTACATCTCAAATAATCAATAACTTCGGAACTAAGGTACTGATTTCTTTCCGTTCAACGGACACATAAGCAGACAGATATTTTTTTCAGCTCAGCAACATTTCCCCTTGACTCGAACATTTGGAATATTTTCTGACCAAACAAATTTTCTCCTTTTAGTTTTCAGTGACTTCGTGTGAAACACTTTTTTGTACAACTGTCAAAAAACTTGACTCTTCTTCATCACTATGGATGCGTGAATGATTACTTTTTTTCGCCGTTAAAAAAAGTCGTGTTTCACCGTTAAAAAAAAGTTCACGTTTTTTCACCGTTAAAGGTAAGTTTCTATAGTAACGATACAGAAAGATCACTTTATCTGAGTGCATGGAAATATTGTATTGGAAGCATTATCTTTAATAATTATATATGACGAAGGTAAATCCACGTACACAGTTGTACAAAAAATGTTATTTGTATTTCTTTCGTATAAAATTCGTGTTTTCATGACACATTTTGGAAAAAATAAACTTGACTCTTCTCCATCGCTATGGATGCCTAAATGATAACTTTTTTCGCCGTTAAAAATTTTTTTTTTCACCGTTGAAATAAAAATCATTTTTTTTCACCGTCAAAAAAATCGTTTCTATAGTAACGACACAAAAAGATCAGTGGATGCATGGAAATATTGTATTGGAAGCATTATAAAGATGAATAAAATCAAATTAATTATTAAAGAATAATTATTATATTTCAGACGATGAAAATTCACATTCGCAGTTGTACTAAAATGTTGTTTGTATTATAGGTGCGTAAAATGAATGTTTTTTTCATGGTACATGAGAGTGTCAAATTCTGGTCGAGACCAAAAATTAACTCGAATTTGTCATAAAAACACGAATTTCATACGCACGAAATACAAACAACATTTTTTGTACTACTGCGAAGTGCGATTGTGAATTTTCATCGTCTGAAATATAATTATTAAAAACAATGCTTCCAATACAATATTTCCATGCAAAAATAACTATTCATACGAATTTTTTCACCCTGTTATCCCCTCACGTACGCCACTGCATCGATTCACTTTTTTCTTCTGACCCAGCTGTCCCAATAATTAGCCAGGCACGGTACTACGCTTGCGGCCTCCAGATCGTCATTTCAGTCGGTTTTGTCTGAATCTCCATTTCTTGCGAGAACTTTTTCATAGTATTAATCGTTATTTCATACAGAAAATTAACTCTCCAGACAGACTGGGATACTATTAAGTGGCACTAATGTTTGGAACACATTATATTTATGGGGTAAGACGAGATGGGCAACACCTGGAGATTGCAGAGTAACTAGAAAGAAAAGATAGGAAAATGGCGAACTGAGCGAAATGATTATTTTCTTGGATGGGGTAGGAGAGAAGAGAATTTCTTGAAAGTGATAGAATTGTATCCATATCAATTTTCATTTGAGTGTATTACTTTCCGTATGTTCTCTGCATTATATATAACTAGGGGAAAGGCAGGCAAGATGGCATAGTAGGGCCAAATGGCATACCATATTTACTGAAGAATCCACTGCGAGTGGAATCCTAGAACTCAGTGCAAATGTTCGAATTAGTTATCAACAGTGTACAAACGTTGTTTCAAGGGATCCGTTACGGTAGTTGATGACTTAGTCGTGAAAAATTGGTATGAGCGTGTACAACTTCGACGTAAGCTCTCTCTTCTCGTCTATATTACTGTAAGTACAGATTATTTCACAAACTTTTTTATATCCTAGTAGAATTGTACCTTTATTCTGATCCTTTTCATGTATTTACCTTGACAAAAAGATGTCACAAAAACGTTGATTTAATATTCGTTTTTTTGACACGTGGTTAGGGCAAGTTGACATACATAGAGGCTGGGTAAAATGGCATGGTACTTTTTATTAGCAATAAAATATTTTTTCAGATGGTCTTCAATTATCGAAGGAAAACCAACAGAAGAGAGTGGGATGAGAATAATATGTTAAAAGCTTTGGAAGCAGTAAGAAAAAAACAAATGGGATAGGCCCTTGCTAGTAAAACATTCAATGTACCTTTTTTTATTCATATGAATTATGAATATGATTTTTTTTGTTTATATGAATATAAATAAATTTCTATTTCTTGTATGATATGTTATTTATTGGAATTCTGTTTTTTTCACCTCAAAATGTTTCATATTTTATGATATGCCATCTTGCCCGACACTGTGAGGCAAAATGGTTTTTCGGATGTTACAGATTATCGCGATTTTTTTTTGTCTATAATTTTTTTTATTCATATCTTTTTTCAAAAATTGATAGCTAACTTGATTGACTAGAGATTCAACTAATGCTGTGCTCTATTTTTTTTTCCTCATAAGAGATATCGATTTTCAAAAGATTGTATGCCATCTTGCCTGCCTCTCCCCTATATAGTCCAACCACTTACTCATATAATGAACAATAGTTTTAAATATGGAATATTTCCTGAAAAACTCAAAATATCTGTGATAAAACCAACTTTCAAAAAGAATGATCCAACAGATCTTCGAAACTATCGACCAATTAGTTTACTAGATAGTTTCTCGAAAATATTCGAAAAAGTTCTTTACAATAGATTATATAGTTTTTTCAGGAAGTTTGGTGTATTCAATTGTCGGCAACACGGTTTCATTCCTGGTAAAAGCACCGAAACGGCCATTTACAAATTGATTGAGACACTGACTGAGGGCCTGGAGGGGGATGATCTATTGTTGGGATATTTCATCGACTTCTCTAAGGCTTTTGATTCGGTTATTCACGATATTCTCATAATGAAACTCGAAATGTATGGCATAAGAGATAAACAGCTGGATTTAATTAGAAGTTATTTGCAGGGACGCTTTCAATGCGTTGAGTTGAATATGGATGGAATGGACTATAGATCCATGATGACGGAAATAATAATAGGTGTGATTCAGGGTAGCATCCTGGGTCCATTATTCTATCTCATATATGTTAATGATATGCCAGAAGTAGTTCCTCTGTTATATGAATTCTTCTTCAACTATGCGGATGACACCAATATTATACTTCGCCAGAAAATCCTGTCGGCTCTACAGCAACTTTTGAATGCCACATCTGAGTCAGTTGAGTCGTGGTGTCTATCGCATAATATAATGCTCAACCATAATAAAACTGAGCTAGTCCTTTTTTCTCACAAACTCGGGAAATCCGAAAGCTTGTTGATCACTCTGAATGGTGAAACAGTAGAGTTAAAAGATCATACCAAATTTCTTGGCATAACCATTGACAAACACCTTGAATGGGCCGAACACATAGCTGAACTTCAGGGAAAGCTGAACAAAGTAGTGTATACATTGCGAGTGCTAGGAACTGAATTCACTATCGAATTTCTTATGGCTGTGTATTTTTCTAACTTTCAGTCTCTTTTAAGTTATGGCGTTATGTTCTGGGGAAATAGCCCACACGCTTTAACAATATTTAGAATACAGAAGTTCGCTATAAGAAGTATATTTAAGACGAAGTATCGAGAGACTTGTAGAGGTGTATTCAAAAAAAATAATATACTAACTTTACCTGCCCTCTATATATTCAAATGCCTACAATTTGTGTACAAACAACCGCAATACTTCGCAAAGTTCGGAAAGACCCGTTCATATAATACAAGGAATGATTATCTTTTTTTATTTATCCTCAGCATAACCTCTCTTCCAACGAAAAATCATGTACTTATATGTGTATCAAATTGTACAATGCACTTCCAAGACGCATAAGAGAGATTGACAATTTTAAGAATTTTCGCAGGGAGATTCACAAACTTTTAATACAACATGAACCCAACAGTATTTCTGATTTTTTGTCAGGAATATGTTAAACTTAACAGAAGCACTGTTATGTATTTTTTGTTTTTCTTTTCTTGACTTTTCTCAACTTCATTGTATTGGATGATTTTTGGTGAATAAAGTTTATTATTATTATTATTGATTACACTTGTAAACACTGTTTTTGTCACACGAACTTTGTGATGTTTTTTGTTCATATTGGTGTACCCTCATAAACAATATACTTTAATTTTGTTTCAATCATGTCCAGTTTTCTTGTGGCAGATATACAGTGTGTTTTGTCAAGACTTACTTTAAGGGCATCAAATATACCTAATTTTATCGACAAAAACACACACAGTGGGAAGATTACCCCGTTAGTTTTGGAGTAGCCCCCATTTTAAATTTACATTTCGTTGACCCTTCAAAATAATATCGATTTCTTTGGAAATAAAGGTCCTGCAGATGTGAATAAAGTTTTTCGAAAAGTGATACTACCACTTTTTATTAAAATGAAACAATTTGAGAACATTCAACTCAGAAATGCCATAAAAAATTATTTAAAAAAATTTAGGATGAAAATGTACTGATTTTCTCATTAAATCCGCAATAGTACAAGAACTATCATATTGAAGTATAGTTTTTTTCAATGAGCTAACAAGCAACGATATTAGCTACAAAACGATACCAACATAATTTCTGTAAGTTACATAATTAGAAAGTAATTGGAGTTCGAACATGACCCTTATGAAAATTGATAAAACAAAATAAAACTCAGTAGTGTACTTTCGATAATTTTTAATGATTAAACAAACAAATTAATCATAAAAATTGCTCAAAATGGCCGCTTCTGCTTTGTAGACAGGCAGTGGCCCTCATGACGACCTGTAGAAGCAAAAAAAAGTTTGGGGCGCTCGCGTAGTGGTCATGTTTAAACAGCAATAACTGGAGAATTATGTAACTTGCAGAAATGATGTGGATGTTGTTTTGTAGATAATATCCTTGGGTATAGAATAATTGAAAAAAAAATAGACTTTCTTGTGCTATTGCGGATTTACTGAGAAAATCAGTACACTTTTTTACTAAAGTTTTCTTGAAGAATTTTTTTTCGAGTTAAATGTTGTTAGGTTGGGCTGAAGAAGAATCCAGTCAAATGCCATTTGCTATAACAATGTTTTGGACCGAACTAAAGGATGATGTAAGCTACTATAATTTTTGTTTGACTCAAACAGAAGGCATTACAAACAAGTTCAAACAAACTATCCAGTATCCAAATTAGGCTTCGGCCAACAAACCCATCCTACATATTGTCGAACTGCCTATGCCAAAGACTCCAAATGGACTAGAGAGTCTGAACCTTGTATTATGTCAGAACGAAGAAGTTATGGAAAAGGTCATGAATCGTCAATCATAAATCGACCGCACTTATTGACACAAATTAATTTAAATGATTTAATACGTGATTTGAATCTGTCTAAAAAAACAGACTGAGCTTTCAGGGTCCATATTGAACTACTGGAATCTACGCCCTCCTTCCTCTATTAGGACATTTCTTCAATGGATTCGAGGAATGCTAACAGATTATTGCTCCTACCCATATTTCTGATTCCGAGATGCTTCTGAGTTATCAGATTCCTAACAATCTCAATCTTGGGTTAGAGCATGTCTAGTTTATGAACTGACTGATACTAATTGAGTAGTTTTTTCGCTTCAGTGTTTACAGAATTGCAATTGGTTACAACCTGAAAAAGGGTTGTTGCTGCCATATGTGATAAGGTATTAAACCTGTTTCACAGTTCCGATTCGAAGCACACCAGATATCGAATTAATCGTGATTTCGCAAAGTTTTCAGAGTAATGCTGCTACATCTTATGAATTAGCAAAAGCCATAAGCCACGTTTCATGAAGTGACTCTCATCAATTGATAAGGAAACCAGAAGAAACATAATTGGCCATCGTTCATGGCTGAACAAAATCGAGATCCGTTTCTTAAAAAACACGGTGTTCCATTCCTGCTACCATTCGTTCATCTTTTGCTTCCTTTTTTGATGTAGAAAGATAATAATGAATGAATTAATATTGATTTGGTGCAGGGAGGAAAGAAAAAGGTCAAAAAATCAGATTAGAATAGCACATGATATACCTGGATTCACATCGAACCGGTCGGTGATTAAGATCCACTTCCCATTAGGCAATAATTTGCTCATCCACCTCTTTCCACATCTCAGGTTATTGAACAAGGAAAAGAGAATGATTTTCCAGAATTCAATAGGTATTTGCCGATGTGCAGGTAAATTAAAAAACCTCAAAAAATAAGCCCTTTCGGATAATATTTCACTCGACCTCTCCTTGCATTTCAGATTCTCCCAGTGTTGTCAGCAGCTTTCAGTGGACTTCCTGCTGCAATAGATTCTTTATGAGGCTAACCTTCTAAACCACCACAACTCACCAGCACCCTGTAGGAAACAAGCATCCGGATGAATGGAAAGGAATGTGTTACAGGAATTATACGGACAGTTATTAACGTGTCAGTTCACGAGCGTCGTATCTCATTCTGCCTGTATTTTGGCCGAATAAAGTGAAAACTTGGACCGAGCTTTATCGAACAACGAGCGATATATCAGAGGGCAACTTGTGCAACGAACAATAAAACCGCCGAAAACATAAATTACTCAAACGGAGCTTGTAAATCGAAAAAAAATAGGAGATGATGGTAGTTCAGAATTCAATTTGGATTCGCCAATGTGCAGGTAAATTAAAAAAACCCTATAACAAATCCTTTGAAATCGACCTCTTTAAGCATTCGAGATTCTCCCTGGTGTTGTCAGTAGCTTTCAGTGGACTTCCTGCTGCAATATATTCTTTATGAGGCTATCCTTCTGAACCACCACAACTCACCCTGTAGGAAACAACTTGAAACAAGCATCCGGATGAATGGAAAAGAATGTGTTACAGGAATTATGCGGACAGTTATTAACGTGTCAGTTCACGAGCGTCGTATCTCATTCTGCCTGTATTTTGGCCGAATAAAGTGAAAACTTGGACCGAGCTTTATCGAACAACGAGCGATATATCAGAGGGCAACTTGTGCAACGAACAATAAAACCGCCGAAAACATAAATTACTCAAACGGAGCTTGTAAATCGAAAAAAAAAATAGGAGATGATGATAGTTCAGAATTCAATTTGGATTCGCCACACTCTAAGAAATTTTCGAACACCAGCCAACACCCGCTGACACCAGCCGTATTTCCTCAGAGGTCCTGATTTTTTGGTGTTATTTCGCACCTTCTAAACTAACACCGACGTTCAAAAATTTACTGGTGTGTTTCATGATTTCAAAAGAGTTGCTTTTTTCATATAAATAAATCAACTTTGACACTGAAGCGAATGTGATTTTCATTCGGTTCTTTGCGACTTTGCACTTGTTTGGTGTTAAATCACACTAAAGCGGTGTGATTTCAAATGATCATCCAGTGTGTTTTGACACTGACTCAGTTATTTTTCATAATTTATTAGTGTGAAATACTATGCGAGTTACATCGGTTTCGGTGTGAAATCGCACCGTTTCAGTCTTAATTTGCAATAGCTTAGTGAGGTTGCAATAACCTGTTCAGTGTTATTTAGCACTGACTTGGGTGAGATGAAAAATGACAAATTTATATCTGAAATTAAAAAATGCATTTCAGCAATTTGAATATCACATATTTGATAAATAGGTTCTTTCGAAGCTAATTAATGCATCATGAACCATAAATTATTTATTATTACGTAGCTAGGTACTGCCTATGTCAATCTTTTGTTCTGCAATTGTTATTCCTTGAAAGTTTTTTAGTGTATTCGTTTGCTGTGCAGGTTTTTAAATCAAATCAAATCAAATTTATTGTTTACAAGTTACATAAATCGAACATTCTTAATTACAGGCAGTCTAAACAATAATAATCGAAATTCATAAATACAAATTACTAATAATACCGCTCTGCAATTAATTTTAAAACAATTCAATTCATTTGAATTCATTCACAATGAAAGATTACAACAATATTTGTTGTAAAATCAAAAAACTTTTTCCTGTTGATGAAATATATTTTCTTTACACTGATAAATACATAATGAACAGATAGATATGTACCTGATAGTAGACCAAGTGAGGGGTTGACAGTAGAGGTATCTTCCAAAAACACCCAAAGGGGAGGTTCTTCAACTAGCTTAAAAAAAGATCAGATATAAGCATTTATTTATATAAATGGATGTAAATTTGTACATCGTATCTTCTCACATATGCATTGAAGTGATTCAGCAATATCTATTTCCGTCAATTGAAAATATTTGGGTAAATAATCTCAACAGAAGTCACAATAAATATTTCCACCGTATAACCTAATCAGTTATATTATACAAAAAAAGTTTCAACGATTGTGAAAATTGAAGGAAGTTACCTGAATCTGTTTAAGTTCAAATTCGCAGTACTTACTTTCAAACAGTATTGATTTTCTCCTCGAATCATCAGCCAACATGAACTTTTCTCTGCATCCAAAACAAATTTTCACGCATTTCACTTTCTTCACCTCAATCAATTTCACACTTTCGATTCATCATCACAAAGGCACATACAAGAAACAGAGATAGATAAGAAGGTGCAATCAATCGCAAGTCCTGTTTTGACTATGCTGAGAACTCTTTGTAGAGCCGCCAAAAATTGGAACTATTGCTATTAACATTGTTGCCAAAGTTATTCGACTGAAATAATCAGTTCATCAGACACCATGGTTCTAACTGTGTGACCGCTCATAATTTGGCAATATCTGGCAACCATGTAATAATACTGAAGACAAACTAAAGTAAACGTATGGGTTTTTCATATTTTTGGTGTGAATTTTGATTCAGTTGGTGTAAATTTTGAAATATGATTTGGCCGAAAAACACTTCCAGGTGCTTTTTTTTTCTACAAGCTTCAGAAGTAACACCTGATCATTTCTGTGAAATTATTATTTGAAATTTCAAACATACAGTGTATATTTTAACCCAAGAGATGATTTTTTGATTTATGGAGCAATTTGTTTGTCAGATTGGTGTTATAGCTTGTGTGTTTTCAAACATTTTTCTATTCATTCTTGATTTTGTTTCTGTTAATGATAATGTGTTTCATGAATTACACCACTCAACACTATATTCTCATAATTTCGATAAAAATGATAGAATTGTGACATAAAAAGAAAAAAAATGCTTGATAGTTTAGTATTAGCATTTACACCGGGATTTTTTTTAGAGTGCAATGTGCAGGTAAATTAAAAAAACCCTATAACAAATCCTTTGAAATCGACCTCTTTAAGCATTCGAGATTCTCCCCAGTGTTGTCAGTAGCTTTCAGTGGATTTCCTGCTGCAATATATTCTTTATGAGGCTATCCTTCTGAACCACCACAACTCACCAGCACCCTGTAGGAAACAAGCATCCGGATGAATGGAAAGGAATGTGTTACAGGAATTATACGGACAGTTAATAACGTGTCAGTTCACGAGCGTCGTATCTCATCCTGCCTGTATTTTGGCCGAATAAAGTGAAAACTTGGACCGAGCTTTATCGGACAACGAGCGATATATCCGAGGGCAACTTGTGTACGAACAATAAAACCGCCGAAAACATAAATTACTCAAACGGAGCTTGTAAATCAGTGCCGGCTGGCAATGATGATACCGAGAAGCAACGGCAAAGAGCTGGGAGTTAATCCTCACTTCCCATTTGCATATGATATTTGTCATTTGCACAATGCCTGTCTCTGCAATCTTAAAAAGCACCAGACCGAACCGCAGCTTAGTTGTTAAAAGGATCCTCATCCCCTTCTTCCTGGTCTAAATATTGTTCGCGCGACTATTTGTCGGAGGTTTGTTGGGAGAATTGGAACTGACAGAATGGTTGTGTATACTCACAACAGGAAGTGAAAGCATTCAGTTTCTTCACACCCTGGAAGCACTTTCTGGGTATGATGTCTGCTATCTCCAGAGTTATCACCTCAGTAGGTTCTTCCAGAAACTATGATATCTCTGCTAGATGTTTTTGATTGGGCGAGAAAGAATTCATGAAAACAATTTCAAGATCAGCTTTATCCTCATACTACGTGCAAGTATTTCTGATGGAATTTCCTCGAAATATAAATTTGGATGATTCTGATGGGGAACGAAAATAACGTCTAGATATATCCTGTAATACATATATGAAACCATCTTTTTTTTCCTAGTGTGAATTTTAAAATTTACCGGTTGAAGTACCGGTGAAATAGCACATGTGAATCTAATTCATTCTACTTCATACTGTGAGAATGTATACCGGATTTTTGCCCAAGTGCAGCAGGATAGGTGATTCATCAATATGGAATCTCTTGAGGAGTTCTCCAGCCCAAAATGTTTTTTTTATCTTGTGGAATATTTGTCATAAGTATTATTATACACCTCATACATTTTTGACATGTCGAAGAAGAAAAGGAATCTTTTCAAGCAATATTGTTGGCATTCACATCAGACAGATTCTCAGGACCTAAAATATTTATCTTGAGACCTATACATAGTGCGTTTATTATTTTTCATTATGCAAATGCAGAAGACCCTCAAATTTTTCATGTTTTCATGTATGAACCAGTGAAAGAATGAACATCATTGTCCTTTATTCACTCCGAGAAGTATTGGTGGGTATAATATTCAAAACACAAATCAAAACATCAGAGGAGTTCACCGAACAAGTTCCGCTACGAAAAGGGTTTCGCCAGAGTGAAGATTGAATAATTAATACTTCAGACGAAGTCTCTGGATGATAAAGAATGGGACGTCGACCAATAAAGATATTGCTTATGACGTATTCTTGATAGCTGATAGCTATATCGATTCCAAACAACAGCCGGGAACTTTATTTTGCGAAAATCTTCGGAAAAAACAGAATCAAAAGTTGAGCAGAAGAGCCTACAAGATGTAAATTGGCTGTAAAAAACAAAGCCATTCAAAAACGTATGCAATGCACACACAACAAGAAGTACGAACACACTTAAGTAAAGCCTCAAGAACTAGATTAGTGAGGTTTTCACAAAAAGATTAATCATGTTTCGAACAAGAAAAAAACGACAATGAAAAATTTCATTTTATTCTGAATGGAAAAAAGAAAAATATATTGAAGACATGAAGACTAGGTGAGCTGAACATTCGTTTACATAGATGGTTACGAAACAAACCCCAGTTTTCTCGGTACACCAAGAAACTTATCAAGAAATTCCTCCGCTAACTGTGATGTCCATTAAGTCTATTCTCAGATGTTTTCTATATTCATTACAGGGGATGTGTTGGGGGGTGTGTCCAGACCCCTGCCCTCCTATATATGCCACTGCTTATAACTACCATTCGATACTTCATATCCATAATTATATTTCGAATTTTTTAGCCAGGGCACGTCGCCGTCTGAATGGCGTGGACAGAAACGTTTCGAAGTCCCAAACACGACATGGTGACGTGTATCTCGTTAAAAAAAGCGTAAACGTGCCACTTGCTCGCAACTGGGAATTTCGAGTAATTTTTCTGCGGCGCAGCTGACCACAGGGTTTGGTCCAGATCAATCCCGACGTGCCAGGCCAGCTCAAGGTGTGCACTGCTGATTAGAAGTGAATATTGTCGACTTCTTCAAAAGAAAATGAAGAATTCAATTTCTTCTTGGGAAATTGTAGTTTTCGCTTCAAAGGATTCATCATGTGACGCATTATGAGTGATAAACCTAGAATTTTTTCATTTTTCATAAGTCTTCCAATCGTTTCATTCAAAAGAATTGAGTGTTTCGAATACATGATCCCTATATTCCTTTTATTGAGAATCCAATTTCTATGTTTTTTTTGAGTTTGAAAAATGAATAATTCCTTCAAATTGTTTTTTTTTGACATCATTTTATTATATTACCACAGGATCCATAGGAAATCATCACTCGGTATTATGGGTCTGCAGACAGTTTTTTGAACATCTGATGTTCTGAAAAAATCATTACTTGTGAAGCCAGACGTAGTTTGATGGTTGTAGTGTAGCTTCCTTTGAATAACTAAGGCATTTTATATAGAATATTACAAGGTGTTCTAAATGACAAATAAGTCTATAAGGATTAAATTGTTTGTTTTGAGTTTTAAAATCATTCAAAAGCAACAAGGTAAAAATGTTCTGAGAATATTTTCTTGAAACATTTATTCAAAACCAATAACAATTTCGAAATGATTGGATAACGAATTGTGGTACCTTATTGAAGCATAGTATCTAATTTTATGAATAAAAAATTTTAGGAAAAGCCCTGTGCAGGAGCTTTTGAGCGCTCGTTCATTGGTAGGACAATAAGACTATTATATCAAACTGATACCAAATATATAAATGCAAAATCGGAATTATAATCTGGAAATTACTCAGAAAATGAGATATGGTTCTGATGATGCGATCCTCTTGAAATTTGGCATGAACATTCAGTATATCAGTTTTCAACTACAAAATAAATTTCATTCGAATCGGATATTCTGTTATGGAAATATGAAGATTCTTGTTTCAATATTCCAATCGAATTTTCTATGGTTTTGTTGATACTATAGGTACGAAATTTCGCTTGAAAATTCATAATATCAGTTTTCATTCACAAAAACAATTTCACTTGAATCAAATATCCTGTTATGGAAATATAAAGATTCTTTTTTCCGATATTCCCTTCGAATTTTCTATTGTATTATGGCTCTGCTAACACTATAGTCACGAAATTTCAGATGAGCATTCAGTTTAACGATCTCCATTCACAAAATTAATTTCACTCGAATCGGACATCTTTTCATGGAAAAATTAAGTTTTCTTCTTTTCATTATTTCGATTGAATTTTTTATGGTTCTGTTCACACTATTGTCGCGAAATTGCATGAGGCTTATTATGAGCATCTTGCATTTAGCCGCAACATTTCATTTCGATTGGTTTCGTTTTATCAGAGATATTGAGGAACAAACATTGTGAATGACCATATTTTATGGAACCCCTTGTAGGATTTTGCTGGTTAACGAACTCAACCGAGACATTCGGGAACCGAACTCACGCTGAAAATTTCAAGTCTCTAGGACAATCCCTTCGAAAGTTATTGTGCTAACGGCCGGTCCCACGGACAGAATTGAGTTTGAACACGGATTCTTCATCAGCGAATGAAAATCTATCGATTAAGACCATTTTCGGGTCAACATTAGAAAATTACAGACATTTGGGCAAAACGATACAGTACTCGTTTAAGTAGAACAAGTGTTCAAAAAATCCATTTTCTTGTCATTTTGCTCCCCTTTGTTGAGGGAGTGCTGATTTCAATTGAATCAAATAAGGTCCACTAGTCTACAATTGCAACTGTCAATGTCAAAAATTGTAATATGATAGTTTGTTTAAAAACCAATTGAAGCTGTTCATTATGTCTTACGTTCATACAGTCTTCGAAGAATTTCGAAGCGGTTGAAAACTCCCAAGAAATGACGAAAAACGAATAAAATCTTTTCCATGTTACGCAAGTGCCATCGAGACAACCGTTTCCGCGATATGCATAATGCAGAGGTGCGAAAAGAGCTGGCAATTTAATTAAATCGAATGAAAGGGTGAATGATTTTATCGAGGGCAAGTTGAATACTTTGCATCTAATAATCGTCTAGACTGCAGGCGCCACATTACAGTTTTTGCACACTTTTTTTAGGAATAGTTGCCTATCGTTTACCCAGTTTAGAAGTAATGTAGCTAGTTTTGAGAGTTCGAAATGATTTCGAATAAGTATAGAGTATAGGTATTAGATGTGATGACGGAGAATAAGCTTGAAACCGTGATTGCTTACATTATAGAATACTGTTATAAAGTTCAGGTTGGTTTACGAAATTTTCAGCATCCTCAGGTAACAAAATTGGTGTAATTATTCGAATCAATTGTCAAACAATTTATTCGATCTTTTTTAAGTTGGATGTATTAGAGCCTATATTGTTTTAGGAGCAACAGACAGTTGACTGTTTCAGTTTTCCCTCTTTCGATATTATGGAAGCTTCATCCCAAATAATACTGGGTGGTCAACTAAGGAGTTCCGATTCAAAAGCGCTCTTGAATTGTTTTGAATAGGAATAGTGAAGTGGAGTTGGTCTTGAACGGAGGAGGGGTTCATGGAAATTCAGTCGCCATGGTTCGCTGGACGGGTGAGGAGCGTTCTTTCTGTGTAGGCGCTTATTACCAAAATCAACATTTTTTCTCCGATGAAGCCTCTTTTCATCTCAACGGCTATGTTAACCAACAAAATTGCCAGTATTGGTCTTCAGAAAACCCTAAAAAGAAACATGAAACTCAATTGCATAGTCTGAAGGTCACACTTTGCTGTACAATACAAGGCATTATTGGCCCGTACTTTTTCTAAGACGGGCGCGGACGGGCAGTAACAGTGGATTCTGATTGTTATGTGAAAATGTTTAACAATTTTTTTGAACCAGCCCTTCGAGACTTTGATGGATACAATTGGGACACTTGGTTTCAGCAAGACAGGACCACTTGTCACACTTCAAATCGGTCTTTACCTGTTATTCAGGCGATCTTTCCTGAAAAATTGATTTCTCGGCGTGGAGACCTTCCATGGCCCCCCAGATGCCCGGTTTTGCGACTTTCACTTATGGGGATACCTCAAAAGTGTAATCTTCCTCAACAATCCCCGTACTCTAATTGCGTTGAAGGAAAATATCCGCCAGGAAAATCAAGCCATCGGTCCAGAAATTTTGCGACGTGTTTTTCTAAATTTAGGGGTTCGACTCGAAGAATGCCAGTAGAAAAACGATGAACATTTGAACAGCGTAATTTTTAAGAATTTCCAAAGAGCTAAGCATTATTCCTAGAAAAAAATTAAAATTGACCTGATAGTTTTTGTTTTATGTTTCTTTTAAATCGGAATTACTTAGTTCACCACCCAGTAATATGGCCTTCGTTGAAAGCATGCTGAAAAAGCTTTGTTTCAAAAGTATGCCTTGCAGAGTTGATTTTGTATGTTTTATGATTAAAATTTTCGAAGTACCTTCAGTTTTTCCAAAATGAGCTTTACCACACTCACGAAGTACTTCATATGTGCAATTTTTGGTGAGTTGATTGTGATTGTCAGATTTTACTTCTGTTAGATAAGCCCTGTTAATATCTTGAGATTCCAAAGTTGTTCTTCGCATTGTACTTATTTCCAATTCTTTTTATCTCTTCAGATTACCCTTTAGAATTTGGTTCGGTTTGAATTGTTGTAAGTTATGGTTCTATAGGATTGTATTCAATTGCTTTAGCCTTTTCTAACAATTTTTAGGAGATCATTATGCACAAGAATTTCAGAGATATTTTCAATGTCTTCAATTATAACTCTGGAAGAGACAATACTCATGATGCCATATTATATAGGATTTCAGCTACCCCTACTTTGATTTGATTCTTAGAGAAAATACTATCTTGGCTGTCAATAAGCAGTAGTTCTTCTTTTCATTCAGTAGATGACGAAGATTTTCAATTTGTCGATTAAGCAACAGCTTTCCATTTCATATCATATAAATTACTACAGATTTAAACAAACACACCATCCTCCAGAAGCAACAACTTTTCCATCCTATTTAGCCTGGACCAAAACCGCTCCAAGTCTCGTGGCGTTCTCTATAATTCACAGACAGTTATTTCGCAAGTATATTCAATACACGAACGGTCGATGCATAAAATTTTCACTTTATTGGACCAATCTGCCCGGACCGGACTCATTATTCCGACCGTTCCGCCCAAATACAGACCGAGGGCATAAAGATACAGCCAACTTGTCCACGTACACTATGAACACTAAGTTTGTTGGAAACTTCTCGGAAACTTTGTGAAAATACCTCGTGAGCCGAAAGCCATGGGGTCTGCTGCAGGGAACTATTCCCAGTTATGCTATTTTCCGAACTATTTCTTAATAGGTGAGCTGGAGTGGAAGAATAAACTGTATGTTGCGACATGAAAAAGTTTTTGTTAGAGAAGAATAAGCCGAGGAAAAGTTGCGGCGATTGTTGGCGTGAAGGTGATTGACTGAACTTTCAGACGTGATTTATTAGCTCACTTTTTTCCTCTTATTATCCTGAAGAAAGCGTTGAATATTATCAAGCCGTATACGTTATATTGTTATAGTTTCCAGTTTCACATAACTAGACATAATTGACTTTCACTTGATATTTCTTTTGAATTTCCTTGAAATTTTTTTTTAACCAGAATGTCTAGATGACACACTCATGCTTTTTATGCACGAAGTGAGAGAAAACGAAATTTAGAAGCTCATTTTTTGGTTGCAAGGCGTTTATGAAGTTTTGCCCATAATATTATTATGATTTCTGATCTTACATCAGTAGACACTATTGATTTGATATTCTTTTCGAATTAAGTTAGTTATAATTTTTTTCAGCTTTCTGATCACTAAATCAGTTTCAACATCAGTTTCTAATTTATATTAACGACTTGCCACATCTAATTAGTCTCTTTTTCTGGATTATTCTCTTTGCAGATGATACCAATGTCATTGTATCCGATGCTGACATAGCTACACTCATTCGAAAGGCTAAGAAAGCGTTAGAGTCCATTACCTCCTGGTGTAACGACAACCACCTCCGATTGAACGTAAGCAAGACCGACCTTGTCTTTTTCCACACTGATCGTTCCCGTATCTCCTTCCCAGATACCATCAACATTGGTAGCACCGACCTTCCAATAAGTAAATCAACTAAGTTCTTAGGTGTCTATCTGGACGCCTCCCTAAAATGGGATCTTCAGATAGAATATCTTAATAAGAAGTTACTCTCTGTACTATATTCTATAAATGTTTTGAAACGACAGGTAACGGTCGATGTGTTGAAGGTCGTTTATTTTGCAAATCATATGGAATAATCTTCTGGGGTAACAGTCCGCATACACGACGTCTTTTCATCATCCAGAAAATGACCTTAAGATCTATATTACAACTACTTTACAGGCAGTCTTGTAGAGGTTTATTCAAAAAAAGCAACATTCTGACTCTGTCAGGTTTGTTTATATTCAGGTCTTTGTGTTTTCTTCGCAAACATACTGAGCTTTTTTCACGTTTTTCTAATTCCAATGATACAAGAAAAAGGATACCTTACCTCCTCCCCAAATGCTCACTTACTCTCACGCAACAAAGTTGTCAGTATAGCTGTATGAAATTTTTTAATGCTCTTCCCAAATCACTTCAACGGATTAACAACCTGCGATTATTCAAAATGAAGGTACGCAAGTTCATACTAAATATGGAACCCTACAGTTTGGAGGAATTTTATAATTATTGTCGATCAACTAATGAATAATAAGTAAATCTGTTAGACTTGTTTCAATTTCATCACTGTATTTATATATGTGATTATTTTTGAAATAAAAGTGTGTTATTATTATTATTATAGTCCGGCCACGAAAGTTTGAGCCGTCGGTTGGCCATGACAATTTGGCATATTCCACTGTGTATATTAAAATTTTAGGTTATGTTGTTTATTTTATTGTCAGATTGATACGCAATGTTGTCAATATTGCATAGAGTTCTCTGATAACTCTCAAGCTCTTCGGACGAGGCCGGGTACATTCGGCAAGGTTGACTTCATTTTACGTTTGGCATTAAAAAATACTGCCAACTTCAGATAAATAAACAGACGCCTACTAAGCGCTCAAACTTTCGTGAACGGACTTCACCTAAATGCGACACTTACGGCGGGTTTCACAAAGCTTGATTTGGCAATCAAATCGTTGATTTCTAGGTTTTTGTTCAAAATGAACTGAAATTTGCACACAAATATTGACAATTCATGAATCAACGTGATCGGAGTTTTTGTGAAACCCAGCTTAAAGCTTCTTATGAATGAAATGAGGAACAATGAAATCTAGAAGCTCAACAAAACAAAACACTAATTTTATTGGAAACTTCATGGGTACTTTGTGAAAATACCTCGTGAGATGAAAGCCATAGGGTCGCTGCAGGGAATCATTACTAGTTATGATATTTTACGAACTTTTTCTGAATAGGTGATCTGTAGTAGAAGAATAAACTGTAGATATGTTGCGACATGAGAAGTTTTTGTTAGAGAAGGATAACCCGAGAAAAGTTGGGGCGATTGTTGGCTTGAAGTTGATTGACTGAAGTTTCAGACGTGATTCATTAGCTGACATAACTTTTCTTGCAAAATTCTGAGGAAAACTTTGGCTTAGTGAGATATTATGAATAATATGAAGTTTTACCTGTTGTACCGGGTGTCCAGCAACTATGCAGCCATAGTTCACTGGCGATAAGGACCGTCCTAGTGAACTATACAGGGTGTTTCATCATAAACTGGACAAACATATATTTTCGTGTGAAGGACATCGGAAGAATCATTTTTGCCTCATACAATATATCCCGTTTTCGAAGCATAAGCGAGATACAGGGTGTCAAACGTCATTTTTGAGCAAGATTCTTATGAGTGTGGTCAGTTATGTATAACACTCAAAGTAATGGTTTTTCGTCAAATCTCAGTATTTTTGGGTCCTCTATTCAGAAAAGTTGACGAACTCCGAAAAAAAATGTACAAAATGGCGGAAAACCTGCAATGTTCCAAATTTTTTTTTGCGGTTGTCAAATTGACTTTTGTTTTCTGAATGAACACAATTTTCTAAGACTTTCTGTAAAAAAATTTTTTCAAAAATCGAACACAATTTTTTTTTTACATGTCTACAGCGATGAAAAAATTTCACTCGAAACGGATGAAATTTTGTACAATTGTACTTCTTGAATTATCAATCACTGAATAGAGGATCCAGAAATATTGAGATTTGACCAAAAACCATTACACCAAGTGTTATACATAACTGACCACACTCATAAGAATCTTGCTCAAAAATGACGTTTGACACCCTGTATCTCGCTTATGCTTCGAAAACGGGATATATTGTATAAGGCAAAAATGATTCTCCCGATGGCCTCTACACGAAAATATATGTTTGTCCAGTTTATGATGAAACACCCTGTATAATTCAACCGTTTCTGAGATACAGGGTAATTAAATAAGCCAAGATTACAATGGTCTATAACTTTTGTTTGGGTTAATACTTTTCAATGAATTTTGGTAGAGTGGTTCAACCTCACTACCTCGAACAATTTATTCAAAATGAAAAAAAATCCAGCGACAATTTGAAAAAATATAGATGTTTTTGTCAGGTCTGGAGTCCACCCTGTATATTTGTGTTTGCGTGAAAACAATATTGGGTCGAAAACTGTAAGGACAGCTTCTGCAATCCCAATAATTTCGAAGTTGGGTACACCTGAGCGAAATATTTTATGTTAGGATATGTGTAGAAAAATGGAAGTTTTACCGATTAAATCCCATATAGTTATGTTGATTTTTTTATTTACTATTCAGGTAATATTAGCTTTCACTTGATGAATTTTTTGTTTTCTGTTGCAGATATTCAAAACTGAATAAAATGTGATAGCATTCATCAACACTCACTGCGTACATAACCAGCACATGGTTCAGAGGAAGTGGAGAAGTACTTCAATCGTACATATTCCAAGGTGGAAAGGCAACAACGGTCCGATTCCATGGTGAAATGTAGACTTTGGGGAAAGCCGGTCTCAAGGCAATGAAAGGCTCGCGGCTACACTCAGTGAAGACGGGAGTGAGTTTTATCGGATGGAATGTAATGGGCGCCAGGTAGAGTAATGCCTGCCTACTCAAGGTAAATGAACTGCTTATTCCTCTACCAGAGTAAGAGTTAACAAAAATTCCTCAAAATTCAGGTCACAATTATTTATTACCCAAAAACAAAAATATATGTGCAGTGGTTGATATAATACGGATAAATATTTTCCCCCAATGGGTGGTCAGAAGAAAACTCATTAAAACACACTAAATCAGATGAGAACCAACAATCTAAGCTAACAAAATAAACCCACTTAATCGGCTTACGTTCAGCTTAATGTTCTGGTTTAGATTGTCAATAACTACGCTATACTAAACAATGATTCCTGAAGGGAATACCGATCAATTATCCTATAATAAAATCCTGAAGGTATACACGAGCACCTTTGTTGGTACCCAACGCAACTTATGAAGTGCACCTCACTATAATTGCTCACAGTTATATATACAATTACCTTACAGAATAATATCACAAATTATCAAAATAAAAAGCCAATGATTTACAATTTTAAAGCCAGTGCTATGCACTGGTTACCTTCACAACTACTACAGATGGTAAGTTGAACGTTTAACGCCAGGTACGTAGGTACGAGTAACTCCAACTAAGAACGCCAGGTACGTAGGCCTCCAAGATGTCAGGCAAGTGGTGATATCTCTAACTGACAGGTTCGTGGGTATTCCTAACTGACAGGTACATAGATAACTCAGGCAAGTAGACATGCCAGGCACGTGGACCCTAACAAAATACTATAAGAATCGGTTCAAAAGCTATTAAGGATATTTTAGTTACCTCTGTTGTTCGAGGGAAATAGGTTCAACCTCCAATTCAGTCGAAAATTTTCTTCAAATATAATATTCGCTGTACAACAACCTAATAAAAGAAAATGGTCAGACAACTGGTTCCATATAGAAAATGTATGCAAACCTAGAGGTGCAAGATAGATTCTGTACGGACTCCATGTGGAAAAGTCTGTATTTCCCAAAATATTCCAAAATACTTCTCAGGGAACAATGACACTCGAGGATGAATCTAGATTCAAAATTCTCTTCGAAAATGCCTAAACCTTCCACACGACCTCCGCACAACAAAATGCCGGCCTGACAGTCGCATAGAAATTTTCCGGATCAAGGTTCACAGAGTCTATCAGTTGTCACAGCGAAGAAGAAGAAAAACACATCAAAACCAAAATAATATAAAGGAATCATTACGGTACTGATAATCTAAGCAGATTACACCAGAGGAGGGCTTCTGTAAATCCATTTCTTTAATTCTTTCACGATTTTTCGAAGTACTTTACTGAGGCCAAATGATTCCAACCAATGCTTTTGAACTACACAATGACAACTAGCACTAACCTCACAATTTTAAATAATAAACAAACCGTTTTCTGATGGAAAACAATTCGTGAAAAGGTAGGTAACGAAGTGAATAATTACAACAATGAGGAAACTTTGAAAATGAACCATCCAAATAAGTTTACTAACTAATAAATTTCGAAAAAGATTTAGTGACTTTCGCAAAACTACATTTTATGATAAATTCAAAATAATAACGTTATAATGGCCTTCGAGATCTCCTGACCATATCCTTTGGGATTTTCTTGGTGGGAGAGTGGCTAAAATATATTGTATAAATTCATCAATAATGAAAATGATGTGACCAATAATTACCATATGTGATTCTAAAAATATTTCACCACTCATTATCGGGAGTATTTTAGCAACGAAGAATAGATTTCAATTTTCAAGAAAATCCGTCTCGTTATGCATAAACGACGGCTTTCGATCGGCACATCTTTCAGCGAATTTCGATTTCGTAGTGAATTCACAAAAATCTAGAGTAGGAGGTCTGTTATCATGAAAACTGGTACTTAATGAATTTATAGTGGTGTTCCGATACTTGAGGTCCATAAAATATCAGGACCAGCTTTTGTGGGCATGGTACACTATGGACCGAATAATAAAAGTCTCCCAAGGAAGATATATTTTTACGAGAACACCGTTACTCCCGAGAGAATGAAGCATAAGATATTCAGAAGAATAATTTGACTGAACTTGAAGTGATCTCATCGATATTTTATTGTTTCATTTCTTGAAAGAATGAAATGAAATAGATATAAGTATAACATTTTTACAGAAACTATTTTGATGAATTCGTTTGTTTTTGGTGAATTATACAATATGACATCAATATGATGGAAATTTCGATGACATTTCAGATTACTTTAGACATGTCTACAAGAAAGAATCAAGGAATAAATCCATGCTCCGAAAAGTTGAAAAGAATGAAACCAGTAGCTCTCTCAATATTCGAATTTATTTTTTATTTTTCTAAAGCTTGATTATGTTGAAATATCAAGATAATATTGGTTCATTAATTTCGAATTAATTTCACCAAGCCAAGTAAAATTTTTGTTGAAATGGTCGCACGTAATAGAGAATTAATTGAAATCAAAGTTAAGTTGGAAAACATACCAGCCTTAGGTATGGTTATGTCGAAACGAATTATCTCGATGACATGTCATGTCAGCTATCTTAGTAAGTCATTGAATTTATCGTCGCACATACTAGATAATTAATTAAAATCAAAGTTACCTTAGAAAAACATGCAAGTCTTAAGTCTCAATTACACTCTTCCTACTGCCACTCGCGTTGCCGGCAATAATTCCCGAAATACTTCTGCAGCAGAATCGAAGGCAGTGAGCATTCACACTCAGCTGCAACATTTCTCTCGCGACCAAGTTAACCTAGTTAAATTTGATTTAATCACTTAGTTCTGTTCGAGCTGCCAGTCCTTCGACTTCCGTACAAAAAACCGCCAATGTAGGGAGCGTAAGGCAGCAATAGGAGCAACGGCAGGCAGCAGGAAAGTGTAGTGATTACATTTTTGCGATGCCCACTTCTCTGCTCAATTCCCTGCTCCCTGTCATGGAAATGAGCTGAGTGTAATCTCGGTGTAAGATATGTTTATGTCGATGGTATGTCATGTCAATTGTCTTAGTAAGTCATAGAACTCAAAACTTCAAAAATTAGAATTTTTCTCCTTCTTCTTTTTCATTATTTTTCTCATTTATCACTTCTATACATATGCAACCCAATTCCAAATATTAACAAACGCACAGTCGACTACATACTTATTTTTTTTCAATCGATACAAACTTATTCACGTTCTTTTCATCTTCATCCTTCATTCAGAAAACTTTCAGAAGACGCCTTGTTTCTTCGCTCACTTTGGTGACAACCGAAACTTAAGGTGGACAAAGGAACACTCTCAACATCATCTCTGCCATTATTCGGACTCGACAGACAATTCGATGTATCGAAATCCATTTTCTTCAACGTTCCAACTAGAAAAGGCGGACAGGCTGAGAATTAATACGTCGAAAAATCTATTTTCCATTGTTCGCCGTGAGTTTTACGACGCGAGGCGTTCAATTTCGGCGCAATTCCGAAGCAATTTCGGAAATAAAGCAAATATTGATTGCCACACAACTGGTGGCGGCTCAGGCGTTTGTCTTCGCAGTGAAGCGACCAGGGGAAATCTTCCGTGCAAAGAAACATCAATCAAGGGAATCGCAGTCATTTTATTCGCTTCACCCAAAGGCTCTAATCTTGTTCTATCTATATAATCTGGAAGTATTTGATGTTGTTTCGCGGGACCAGAGCCGCCTGCGATAGCTCCGAGAGGTATTTTCTTTAGTTTATCTCATTGTTTCATTTGTTTTCCCAGGCTTATCTGGTGATGGAAACTGGAGATCAATTTGGCGTTCGGCTTACGCCGTCGGTGCATTGTGATGAATTTTTACCGAATTGCTAGGGATATTTCTTTGTTGCCTACAGTATTGGTTCGTCTGGTTTTCAACAGTTTCAAAGAGGACGAATGCTTGGGTTATAATCAGGGAAGAAGACATTTCAGTTTCTGAGATTTATCAAGACTTTGAATTTTAACGATGAGCTATAGTGCAAACACCGTAGGCTGCTAAAGCATGAAGGCACAATAGACCATTAGGATGTAGTTGACTCATACCTCTTCGACATTATTGTACTTTTTTTATTCTACAGTCAAATCTTATGTGTTGTATCACATAACGAAAGGTAAATATTCGATTATATGCATGGTGTGCATATTGCTCTATGGTTAATTATGATCTAGTGATAAGAGGGATTCCAGTTCATCATTACGTGTCTCAACTATGTCATCTCCATCTTCTGATGAGCAAACACAATTTTCTTGCGCATGTTTTCTACATTATAAGCCTCAGCTTCTCACCTTCGATCAGTTTTTCCCATGCCTCAACCGAACAAATACAACAGTATCATCAGCATAGGCCAGACATACCTTTGTTTATTATTAATCCATTTACGTAAATGATAAACAATGATGGTTCGAAGACAGCACTCTGTGAAACTCCATATTGCAGAGGGGGTTTTTTCTTATCTTTCATAAGGTTTCTTATCGAATCTATGATATTATATTTGAATCGACTATGAGCATTCTACACCCGCATCTCGGCTTCTTATCCCCGAAGACTTCATTATCATAACTTCTCTCCACCATAAGGAGCGACAGGAATCATCCCCTTCCTTCTCGACATATACACACATATCCAGGCCCCTGCGTCTTGACATAAATTGCACAGGATGCGGTTACGCGGTGCATCGAGTCTGCTGCTCCCGACGTCGTCTTCGGCGACGGCGGCTGGCCCTGCCGGGGAAGCGTAATCGGGCCACGGACAGGAAAATAGTGGACCCAAGACTTTTCAAATGGCAAGATTCTTCACCGAATCACTCAAAATATGTTTGAAATAATTCAAATTGGCTTAGTTTTTTTCGTATCGGCATAACCCAAGACTTTATTACCATAACTCGTCTCCTCCAACGTGCAGCTTCCCCACCTCTCTCAATACTAACAAGTCCTGTGACCGCACCTCGGCGAAAACAACCCCAAACTTCCGTGATCTTGACTGGTCGGAGCATATAAGGGAGGCTTCCACTAGGGCTAAAAAAGCTACCTTTTTCATTCAACGATCTTTCAGGGGTTGTTAATTAGAACAGACAGACTACAACTTCGCTGTACCTAACGTACTCGAGACTTATTCTCGAGTTTGGTAGTTGTTCTGAAACTTGTCGCTGCTTCTCGAGTCCTTTCAAAGATGGTGCACAAGAATCCCATTTTCCGGTTTTTTTCGACCAACATACGAAGCAAGAATGGAAAAATTTGTTTCGGGTACCGACATGTCAGGTATAATATGATAGTGGCTTTCAGGGCTATTTCACAGTGCGACCATAATGGACCGAAGGCTGTACCCTGTGGAACTACATATTGCAAGGTTCTTTAGTACTGATCCATTGATTTCAACGATTTGTTTCGCATTTTTCAAATAGTTTCTAATAAAATCCATGATAATATGTTTGGTTTAACTAATATTATCGACTTGAGCCTATAAGCGTAGAAAGGATGTGATTTTTCACACCCATTAGCAATTGGCTATTACACTCCCTGCTAAGGGTAACATTCACTCATCCCGGATAGCAATTATCAGGGATATTGAGCTCTGAGGTCTTGTTCTTCTCCTGTTGCTTGGTCCTGGATTTCTCGATTGATGTCCTGGTAGTCGGTCTTGCAATATTCGACTCCATGGTTGTTCCTGGAGTCCATCGTGACCTAAAAACTTCCTTACCGTTCTAGCAGTACCAAGAAGTACTGCTTTTTGCATTACTTTGTGAAGGTTTTCATCCAAATCAAGCTCCTTTAGGTTGGACTTGAGGCTCTTAGGGATAATTCCTGTGGTTGATATGAGAATGGAAATAGTTCTGGTACTAGACATTCCCCACTGCCATTAGATCTGAAGTTCGATTCAATTATAATTATTATTACAATAGTAGAAGAGAGAAGGTCGAAGCCTATAAACTCTCAAGATAAACACAAAAAGCATTTATGTGAAAACATATATAACGTGCGTTCAAAAAATTCGTGGTCAAGTAGGCTGTGGATTCTATTTTTCCTAAGAGTCTATGAGGGGAAAAATAGAATCCACAGTCTACTTAACCACGAATTTTTTTGAACGCACGTTACATAATTGAATAGAAAGAAATCGACTGAGCTCATTTTGCTCCTGCATCTCTGAGACTTCATAACCATAACTTCTATCCACCACGTGCCATAAGGAACGACACGAATCCAGGCCCCTCCGTCTCGACATAAATTGCACAGGATGCGGTTACGCGGTGCATCGAGTCTGCCGCTCCCGACGTCGTCTTCAGAGACGGCGGCTGGCCCTGCCGCGGAAGCGTAATCGGGCCACGGACGGGACGCCGATTCGATCTGCGTCAGAGGAGCGGCCGGAGGGGCGGGTGACGTAGTGTCTAGACGCGGATTCTCCCTCCAATGATACCTGCCGTCCTCCCCTCCACGTGGTGACGTGCGCCGGCCATGCTGCTTATCCGATTCGCCTGCCGCCCACGATGCCGGTCGACGGTTGACTTCGACGTCGTCAGAGGCGATGTTGCTCCAGGTCGGGCATGGACTAAGCTGGGTAGGTGGTGGCCTCTTTCGGTGGCGGCGGAAGCTGCGTGGTCTGGTTGGATGGTGATTCGTTTCTGGGGTCTGGAATGCACGGAAGTATTTCAGAGATTCGATACTTCAATTGAAATTAAACGATGTCCGCAGATTTGCTACTCGAGGAACAGATTGCCATAGTCGGTGTGATTCGTATTTCGAACCAATGAGTATAAATTAATCGATGTATACTCAATATGCCAATGAGTTATGCTTTTTATAACTCACTCGTGAGTTAGTGAGTTATTAATTATAATTTAGCATTATATTCAACTATCATTCATAACTTACTAGTGAGTTATAATTTATATTTATATACATAATTAAATAGATAATATGGATTAAAACTCATGTTTAGGTATATAGAAACTAGTATTCGATTCAATCATCATCCATAACTCACTCGTGTGTCATGTAATAGATAGAAATGTATCACAGTATTCTAAAATATTTAAAAGCTTATATTTGTTCATTTCCAGAGCTGGTTTTGGAAAAATGGAAATTGGATGATAGAGAAAAAATTATTTTGAGGATTCACTTTCTATCAGGAATGTTCAAAATTGAACCTTTTCCTAATCATCGCATATAAAACTCCAAGCTCTGGGGCTGAAAAGAAAGATATGAAAGCAAAATATACTTTAGCATATTTGAATCGTTACCGGGCAAATCTGGACTGATCAATTCAAGACATAATAATGAATAATTAGAATAATGCTTTTTAAAACTCACTAGTGAGTTATAAATAATAACACACTAGTGATAACCATAGTTGTCATGTGTTAGATAAAAGTCTATTACATCATTCCAAAACATTCAGAATCTCAAGACGCATAAGTGAACCCAATATCCAGGAGTCCGGGAAAATGAATCATAACAAGTTAATCTTAGGGAAAGAGAATATAATGCCATCCTACACTTTCTATATCAATGTGAATTCTGTTTATACTAGAATAATAATAATAATATAATACGTTGAAAGAATAATGCTTTTTATAACTCACTAGTGAGTTATGGATAACACACGTTCATATAAACAGTAATTTTTCGATAATTTATCATTCACAGCTCATTAGTGAGTTCTGGATTTTAATACACTAGTGTGTCTGAAATGATATTAATAATATCAGCCATAACTTTCGCGTATTATGCGGCGTTCCCACAAGGCGTTATTCACGACAGTGAACCACGCTTTCGTGAAATACACTTCTGTGTGAACGAATTCCTCACGAAAGCAAGTTTAACGACTATGCGTTCACACAGGAGTGTATTTCACGGAAGCGTGGTTCACTGTCGTGAATAACGCCTCGTGGGAACGCCGCATTAAAGTGTATTTCACTATTGCAACACATTTGAGAGTTTATAACCGTTTTTTCACCTTAGCTGGTTCTGGAAAAATGTTGTTCATTGAGGTAAATTAAATCATGGAGCAAATGATGATCTCTTAGACTCACCCCTGAAATGTCTAAAATTGAACCGTTTTCCAATCATCCTATATGAGACTGAAGAGAAAAGAGCTAGAAGCAGAATATGCCTGAGCAATAACGACACCATCCCATAGAATTCACAAGGAAGTCGTTACCAGGCAAATCCGGACTGATCAATTCAAGACACAAAGGCGAACCCAATATCCAGGGATCCGGGAAAATGAACCATAACAAGTTAATCTTGGGGAAGTGAATATAATGCCGCCCTATCTACGGGACACCATATAATCATCGACCGAATTCGAAGACAAAGGACACTTTATTTTTCTCCCGGTTTTATGAGAAGCGACATTGAAAATTTAAAGTATTCTTTCATTCAGCTCATGTAAATCTAGATCAGGGGGATTGCTGAGTCCGCCACCTCGAAAATAGTGCCGAAATGGGTTTAATCAGCAGAAGCGGTTGCACTTAATGAAGCAATAAAGCCAATGATTCGGAAATTTATTATTATATTTTTTGCGCGGAATCGCGCAGAGGTGTTTTCGGGGGATTTCTAGGGTGTTTAGAAAGACGGGAATTTTTCTGAAAAGAGTTTCTCTTCTCTTCCTGTTGCAGTTTGGTATGATATTTCGTATATTCGAGAATAAGATGACAACAAACTATGCTCTATCCATTTTAATTCCCCTTTTTATCAATGAATTTTTTAATGAATTAATAATTTTGCGGCATGAAAATGAGCAGTTTTTGGGGCTGCTTCACTTCCAATAACTGCAATGAACTCCTGCGAACATGATCATAAGATTATGTTGAAGGAATAGCGAAATAGATTAGATTAGGGTGTTTAGAAAGACGGGATTTTTTCTGAAAAGAGTTTCTCTTCACTTCCTGTTGCAGTTTGGTATGATATTTCGTATATTCGAGAATAAGATGGCAACAAACTATGCTCTATCTATTTTAATTCCCCTTTTTATCAATGAATTTTTTAATGAATTAATAATTTTGCGGCATGAAAATGAGCAGTTTTTGGGGCTGCTTCACTTCCAATAACTGCAATGAACTCCTGCGAACATGATCAAAAGATTATGCTGAAGGAATTGAGGAAAAGGTTAGATTTCACTCCGTGCATGCACTCCAGTATGAACCATAAAACCTGGTTGTATGTAACCTGGTTGCTTGGCCGAGAGCATTGAATGACTGAGTGAGTTTGCATTCCCTAAACTTACTACAGGGGAGTCAAGCGCTCGTTGATCAGCTTTACTGATAATACAAATATCATTTTTGAGCGCTCGTTCTTCTTAAACCTTAAACGTTTTGCCCAAATGTCTGTATTTTCGAATTTTGAGCCGAAAATGGTGTCAAACGATAGGGTTCGAGTGAGCACCCTTAATTTCAAAGGGATTGTCCTAGAGACTTGAAATTTTCAGGGTAAGTTCGGTTCCCAAATGTATCGTTGTGTTTTGTTGATCAGCCAAATCATACAGGGTGTTCTATAAAATATGGCCATTCGAAATTTTTGTTCCTCAATATCTCAGACAAAAGGAAACCGATCGAAATGAAATGTTTCGGCCATATGCAAGACGCGCATTATACGCTTCATGCTAAATTTGGTGGCCATAATGTGAACAGCAAAAAAATTGAATTGGAATATTGAAAAGAAGAAACTTCATATTTCCATAAAAAAAATATCCGATTCGGATGAAATTAATTTTGCGAATGAAGATTGATAAACTGAATGTTCATGCAGTACTTTTTGGCCATAGTTATAACAAAACCATAAAAAATTCAATTAGTATTGAAAAGAAGAATATTTATATTTCCATAACAAGATATCCGATTTAGGTGAAATGTTTTTTGTGAATGAAGACTGTTATACTGAATTTTCAAGCAAAATTTTGTGGTCATAGTGCCAACAGAATTATAGAAAATTCAACTGGAATACTGAAAAAAAAAATCTCTATACTTCCATAACAGAATAACCGATTCAAGTGAAATTTATTTTGTGAATCCAAACTCATATACTGAATGTTCATGCAAAATTTTGAGAGAATCGCATCATAGACCATAAAAATTTTTTAATTATTTATTTTTTACCTATTTCAAGATTTGAATAATTTCCAGAATATAATTCCGATTGTGCTTAGATTCTGCATTTATACAGTTGATGTCAATCTCAAATCCCATGTAAAATTTTGAGGTTATTGCTCCACCAACGGACAAGCGCTCAAAAACTCCTGCTTTTGAGTACTCAGGGCTTTTCTTAATTTTTTTAACGTTAGTTGCATTTGGTACATTGTAGGTTACACTTTCCTGTGACGAAGGTTTCGCTTGAAATATTGATGAACGGAAGAGCCTTTTGGTATAGTGCAAGTTTTGAAATGAAAACTGTGTTTTTTATGAAACCGTCTTAATGTTTCTCTTCATTTCTTTTATCAAGAAGCCCGATGGGCCTATTAAAGGTTTGATAGGGATTTTAGACATTAAACTATAGTTCATTGCTAGCTCCTATCGTTTCAGGTGCTTCCCCTAACCTCGAGCTCATCGAACAAACAAATCAATCAATATCAGATTCTCATCAGATGCCTCAATTCCCCAGAATTGTCTAACGACCTATCTCACACCAAAAGTCACCTCATCCCGAACACGATTTTAATCACGATATTCAAATCGCCATTAGAACAAAGGATCTCATCGGAAAGTCGACAAAGAAGCAACAACAAACAAAACCCTCCCTAATCGGGCGACGAACTCGCGAAAGTGAACGACGTCGTCGATGAGAGCTTAGCGAGCATGTTCCCGTTAACACTTTTGTTGTCGTATGCAAATCAACCCTGCCGGAACAGAATCTTGATGGTCGGTCTTGCTATGCGCTAAACGCAATCACCGGCGACTGTCAAAAATTGGGATGAATTTCTGGAGCAACTATCGATTATATCCGTTTTAAGTTAAGGGTGTTTTGAGACGAGATTAGGGAAGTGGCAATAAGGCTTAGTAGATCTTGCAGCACTTCAACCTCAAGATCTATTGTATATTTTTCTGCGTGCTACGTATATTATTTGCTCCGATTTCAGGAAACACCAACCAAAGTGCTGCAGCCTCTCCCAATGGACAGATGAACAATTGCCAAGCAGGTGTTCATCTATCTCGGTGGTTTTCTGGGTAACGTCAGGTATCATCGGCAACTTTTTCAGTTTCAAACAAGTTTTAATTCACACGACAATGTCCCGGCAATATGTCTGTCATTCTCCCTAATTTTAACATACTGAGTGAGAAGACTACTTGGTTCAGCTCGTTCAGTAAGAGTCGAGGAATGATTTAGGCTGTTCTTGTCCTGTGGACATTTGCTAGAATCTAACTTTCTTTTTTGTTTCAATTCTTAACTGCCATCATTTGATAACTGGAAACCGCAGAATGGTTCTGGTCTGAAAAAAAGTATCAGCCTTTTTTGCAAGTCTATCTGCCATTTGGTGCCCGCAAGTATAACAATACCCATAAAAAGCGATCTACCTATGTACATGATGAGCAAGGTTTTTCATGAATGCAACACCGAAGTTTGTGCGTAGATCTTTTCAGCCTTCATTCGACCTATTATAGAGATTTCCGGTAAAGTATGGAACCCCCACCCAATGCGATATTTCGAAGGACTTGAGAAGGTGCAGAGATGAGCTAAAAGAATTCCTTATACTCGTGTAGACCGACCTATGAAGAATGACTTAAACTACTCCGCCTTCCATCCTTTGCAGAGCGTCGCTTGAGAGGAGATCAAATAATTACATATAAAGCCACGCACCAAAAAATGCTCTAAGGAATCGATCTTTTTCGTCAATTTGAACCATCTACGTGGTCATGAATACAAGCTCCTGAAACAAAATTTCAGAACAACTGCTAGGCAGCAATTTTTGCCAAATTGAGTGTTTGATGTTTGGAACAATCTGCCGGGGGATATTGCCGCGGCCCCTTCTGTGAACTAGTTCAAGTCGAGGTACGAGGGATGGTGTACTGCTGCGTTCCTTTGTGTGCTTTTGTGTATTACTTCAGTTTAGTTTTTTTTCCGATGTACTTCTATTTAATTCGATTTTTTTCATTTCTGAGTTCTATAGGTTTCAAACCTCAGCTCTTATTTCATTGAATAATAATAATAATAAAATTTGATCGGGTTGTTTAGCCTGACTGATCTTTCTACCGTAGGGCAAAGGACTTGTTGGGCAGCTTCAGTGTCAGATTATTTGAAAATCTTTTTTCCGGTTCAATTACCTTTTCATCACTGAAAGGGCTCATGAGTCTTCTTAAAGGTTTACTATCTGCAATGGCTTGAAATGCCCCCTTTTACCTCAAGCACATCGAACAAACAGATCAATCAATATCAGATTCTCAGAATTGTCTAACGACTCATCTCACCCCAAAAATCACCTCATCTCGAACCGAACACGATTTTAATCATGATATTCAAATCGCCATTAAACCGAAAGTCGACAAAGAAGCAACAACAAACAAAACCCTTCCTAATCGGGCGACGAACTCGCAAAAGTGAACGACGTCGTCGATGAGGGCTTAGCGAGGATGTTCCCGTTAACACTTTTGTTGTCGTATGCAAATCGTCCCTGCCGGAACAGAATCTTGATCGTCGGTCTTGCTATGCGCTAAACGCAATTACCGGCGACTGTCAAAAATTGGGATTCGGGCGCTAATCGGATCTTGCCCTAGGCTGAATTTCTGGAGCAACTATCGGTTATAGCCGTGATAAGTTGGGGGAGTGTGTGGAGACCGGGCTTAACTTAATTAAACCAGTTCGGGATTTGTCACCGGTCGTGGATGCCTGGAGGCAACTCAGGAGTGGAGTTACCGGCAATCGTGGAGGTTTGTTTGTCTTTGGCGTCGCTTTAGCTATTGAATTTGCGTCGCGTGTTTTCGGGAAAGTTTTGAGATTCTGAAGATTCATTTTATGCCAGGTTGGGAATATGGGGAAGCTGTATACATAAGTATAGCCATACACTTAGATAGTCAAGCTGATATTAAAAAACTAAGCTCCTGCGTCAACGACTCAAAAATGATCTGGGAGTGCCGGAACAAACCGATGAGGTTGTCAAGAAATAAGGTCTTTTTAATCTGGGTTATCAGCAATTCGGAAATCATAGGAACGAAGAGGCCAATACACTTGCCAAAGAGGGCGCACGAATGTCACTCATTGGTCCAGAACCCTTCTGTGGTATAAGTAAATGTACCTATAAGAAGGAGTTTCTGGAGAAGGAGAGAGTCGAGAAGGAAAAACTCTGGCGTAATCTCCCAGGGATGGATCATTCCACTAAGTTCCTTCGGAACTTTGAAACAGCAGGATCCAGAAGGTATCTGGATCTTGGTGAGAAACAATTACATCTCCTCACTGGCTTTCTTACAGGACACTGTCGTCTCAGGAAGCACCTGTTGAGGATGGGATTATCGGACACTGACGAGTGTAGGTTCTGTGGGGAGGGAGAAGAAGCCCCCATTCACTTAGTTATGGAATGCTTTGGAATTGCAAGCCTAAGGCGAAAATGCCTTGAGCGAGAAACTTGTAAGAGAAAGGAACTAGCCCCGTTGAAGCTTTCAAAGATATTGGATTTCATCAGATCTTTGGAAATGGAAGGCGAGCTGTAAAAGGGTATGGCCAGAACAGCTCTGTAAGAGGGCACAATAGACCTTGAGGTCGCAGTGAACTGTAACCCTTTTTTAATATATAACTCTATAACTATCCATGAGTACAACTCTATCTACAGACTCTAAAAAATCTGCTATTGGGGGAAAGATAAACTATGCAGTGTAGCATATGGATAAATTCTTGTGCTAGTAGTTTTCCTCCTCAATAGATTGCAATTTTTCATTGCTAACATTGTGTTGCGCCATCTTTTTCTGTTACGTCGGTTGCAGCTTCTCTCTTTGTATGTCGTTTATGTTCATAATTTATTCAAATAACTTATTGGTTCGAATATTTTCGACCTATCACAACAAGAAAAATTTTGACTAGGACTCGTATCAATTCGAAAACTACTGCACCGTGAGTAAGTTGTTAGAAAGTGCAGTATTTATGAACCTGTAGGTATATCTCGGGTTATCTGAATTTTTGGTGTATACTTTTTCGCAAGAAATGGGGACCATCACCTCAGCGTTGAAAAAAATAATCGTTTAATTTTAAGAGTCAAATAGTTTTCACAAATTTTTTTTTTCGATGACAAAGCAGAATATTTCGAAAAATTTCAAAAATTGCCATATCCTTGTAACCATAGATTTGCAGACCATGGTTCACTCTACGCAATTCTCTGCTAATGACATGTAGTATATCCCTTTCTAAGACTCATGTCGAATTCCCAAACACCCGGTGTATATTCCGAATAAATCGCTGAGAGGTTTGAATTTGTAGAAAAGTTTTTAAGGTTTCCAATTCCCAATCTCTGAAACAGAAACAATTGGACTACAAAGAAAAAAAGAAGGAGTCTGATGAAGCCACCGACACGTTACGATCTCCTTTTCATTCTTTTTCTTTTTTAGTCTTAATGTTAGGCAAAAATTTTGCTCAAAACCAATTCGCTCCTGACAAATTTGTGCAAGGATTTACTCAGGAGCATTTCATCTTAATTAGAAGAATTTCAATTGTTTCTGTTCCAGAGACTGGAAGTGAAAACCTAAAAAAGTTTTCTAGAAATGCAGAATCTTTCCAGATTACATTTCAATCGAGGTTTGAAAGTCTCTTGTTCAAAGGTCACTCAAATTTGAAAAAATTCAATGTAACGCTTGCTTGAGCCTTTATTGAAAGCCTGTATGAGTGTCTGTCTGAGTCATCATAAATTGATTCCTTTATATTTCTCACTACCGGAAATAGAGATATCATCATAATTCACCAGCTGTGACGATAAAAAAATCATCACCTGTGTATCCTAACGAATCAACGACCCTTGAAAATTTTCAAATTATGTCACGTAGACCAGATATCAACATTTCTGTCTTATGCACCGAAACAATAAACAATGCACTCAAGCCATCAAGAATTCCTCGAAAAGAAAGAGCGCACATTTCGTGCTAGCAATCGAACACAAGGTCGTCCAAAAGTTTCGATGCATCATGTTGTTTGGCACCTGCTTGGCCTGTCTAGACTGTCTGTCTGGCCAGTTATCGGATGCAGTCTGGGTTATGGAATGAACACTCTTCATGTTTGGTTGGTAACATCATCTACATATCGTTTTAGGTCCCCACTGGGAATTTCGGGGACAAGGAGATTTTATCTGTGTTGTTTTCTTGTGGATATGAATTCAGCATGAACGTCGTTTTTTTCTGTTTTGTCTGTCGAAGGTAACAAGGACACGATGATATGATTTCTTTGGTGGAATTATTATTCTTTATTTGGAGATGAAAACATCCGTCTAGAACAGATTTAATGCTCTCTTCGTTCCTTCTTTGAGTACAAAGATATTCACTATAAAATGACCCTTTAATATTGTGACAAATGTAGTTGTCAATGAAATGTTTTTCATCTTTTTCAGATAGATTACATTAACATTACTCCATTTTTGTTTTATGAATCCTTGGACTGATGGGGTTCTCCCATGTAGGTAAAACTTTCATGGGTTCTTCAACTAGCTTCAAACATCGTCAAATGTCTTAAATTCGTCAGGAAGTTATCAATCTATACTCCGGTCGCATATTATTAAGCACAAAGTAGGCCTTCGTTTATATATCTAAGGTTAGCAGTATCCAATGTCGTAACGTAAAATAAAGTCAATGTTGTGGAATTTACCCGGCCTCGCCCGACGAGCTTTCGAGTTGAGATCAGAGAACTCTGGTTTTCAGGAAAACAATGTTTTTCTGCGTCACATAATGTTTTCTTCAACATTTTTTCTCCATTCGACTCGATTCTGTTCATTCGCACTTCTGTTGACTAATGAAAATGATATTTCTTGAGACTGTCTGTCTGGCCAGTTATCGGATGCAGTCTGGGTTATGGAATGAACACTCTTCATGTTTGGTTGGTAACATCATCTACATATCGTTTAAGGTCCACACTGGGATTTTCGGGGACAAGGAGATTTTATCAGTGTTGTTTTCTTGTGGATATGAATTCAGCATGAACGTCGTTTTTTTCTGTTTGTCTGTCCAAGGTAACAAGGACACGATGATATGATTTCTTTGGTGGAATTATTCTCTATTTCGAGATGGAAACATCCGTCTAGAACAGATTTAATTCTCTCTTCATTCATCTTTAAGAATAAGGTCTTTCACTATAAATTGACCCTTTAAGTTTGTGTCAAATGTAGCTCACAATAAAATGTTTTCCCTCTTTTTCAGACAGAACACCATTAACATTACTTCATTTTTGGGTAGACCTTTTATTCTTTGTTTTATGATTCCCTCGACTGCTGAGGTTATATTCATCTATTTTCCAGAATATCAATTGTTTACTTCTTGAGAATCATATCAGGAGGCAATACATTTGGGGAAGTCTTTATATTGACTAAAGGCTTACTAACAATCTATGTTTTAGAAATAAGATGAATCTTTTTCAATTTTGTCACATCCTTCATGAAGCAAAGAGTTACAAACACAGATTCTTTATCAAATATATTGCAGTTAAAATAGAGGAAAAGATTTTTTACCTCTTGAGGTACATCGGGCGCTAGACATTTGACGAAGTCAGTAGGTATATTGACTGAAGGCATTCTCTTTTTGACTTTTAGACTGTCTGTCTGGCCAGTTATCGGATGCAGTCTGGGTTATGGAATGAACACTCTTTATGTTTGGTTGGTAACATCATCTATATATCATTTTAGGTACCCACTGGTAATTTCGGGGACAAGGAGATTTTATCTGCGTTGTTTTCTTGTGGATATGAATTCAGCGTGAACGTCGTTTTTTTTTGTTTTGTCTGTCGAAGGTAACAAGGACTCGATAATATGATTTCTTTGGTGGAATTATTCTTTATACCGAGATGAAAACATCCACCTAGAACAGATTCAATTCTCCCTTCGTTCCTCTTTGAGAACAGGGTTATTGATTTTGAATTGACCCCTCAACTTTGTGTCAAATGTAGCTCATAATAAAATGTTTTTCCTCTTTTTCAGATAGAACACCATTAATATCACTACATTTTTGGTAACATCATCTACATATCCTTTTAGGTCCCTACTGGGAATTTCGGGGGCAAGCAGATTTTATGTGTTGTTCGCTTCGGCATATGAACGTCGTTTTTTTGTTTTGTCTGTCGAAGGTAACAAAGACATATGATTTCTTTGGTAGAATTGGTTATTTATTCCGAGATGAAAACACCCGTCTAGAACAGATTCAGTTCTTTCTTTGTTTCTTCTTTAAGTACAGGGTTATTCACCATAAAAATACCCTTTAACTTCGTGTCAAACGTAGCTAACAGAAATTGTTTTTCTTATTTTTTCAAATTCAACGACTTTTCCCTATTTTTGTGCAGCTGTGTCTTTCTTTGTTTTATCATTCCCTAGACTGATGGGGTTCTACAACCAGCATACACACATCATCAAAAGTTTGGGATATCTCAATCTCCATTCTGGATATTAGATGAATATTATCCTATTTTATCACATACTTCACGAATGGTTTGTCCTAGAGACTTGAAATTTTCAGGATTAGTTCAGGTCTCAAATTACTCGGTTGACTTCGTTCCATAAAATATGGCCATTCAAAATTTTTGTTCATCAAAATATCTCAGAAAATGCTAAACTAATCGGAATGAAATGTTACGGCCAAATACAAGATGCTGATAACAAGCCTCATTCAAAGTTTTGTGAACAAAGTGTAAACAGAATCATAGAAAATTCAATTGGAATACTGAAAAAGGAGAACTTTATATTTCTATAAAAATATATTCGATTCGAGTAAGATTTTTTTTGTGAATAGAGATCGATATTCTGAATGTTCAAATTTCGTGGCCATAGTTTCAAAAAAACCATAGAAAATTCAATTGGTATATTGAAAAGAAAAATCTTTATATTTCCATAGCAGGATATCCGATTGGAGTGAAATTTATTCTGTGAATGAATATTGATAAACTGAGTCTTCATGAAGAAATTTTGTGGTCATAGTCGCAACAGAACTATAGAAAATTCAATTGGAATATTGAAAGAAGAATATTGGAAGACGAGTCTTAATATTTCCATAACGAAATATCCGATTCTAGGGAAATTTATTTGAGATTGAAAACTACTATACTGAATGTTCATGCAAAATTTTAAGGGGATCGCATCATCAGAACCATAGAATTTAATTTTTGTAATTATTTATTTTTTACATATTTCATTTTTCGAATAATGGAATAATTTCCAGAATATAATTCTTATTGTGCTGAGATTCTGCATTTATATACAGGGTGTTCCCAAATTGAACGTACAAACGAAAAGGGGGGATTCCTTAAGTGAGTTCAAGAAAAAAAAGTTCCATAAACATGGGGTCGCAAACGTTTCGTTTTCGAGATACAGGGTGTTAAAGTTTTAATCAAAAAACATGTGTTGATTATACGAGTTTATCGAATCTTTATGAATCATCGCTACAGATCAGGAAAATTTCCATAAAAACTTACACTGAATTCATTCACCACAGTTTACAGTAGCCTTTCCATCATAATTTGGATTTTCACGAGGATTTCGAGAGAATCGTTCAAAATTTTTTTTCTCGCAATCGTTGGTAGATACGACAAAACTACAAGAGACCGAAAAGTTAAGTATAAGAACAAAGCTTCTTTTTACATTTTTCAAATTAACAGTTGCTCACCAAAAAAAAGTTCTGCAGAAGAACAGGTGGCAGTGTTCCAGAAAAAATATCACCCTGTAGATCTTCTATCGAAATTGTCATGTCATGTGGCGAGAACTCTCAAATGTAATATTTATGCCAAATTTCAGTTGAATGTCTTGTGAAGTGTAGATACTATGAAAAAAAACTGGAAAAAAATTCAAACTTCAACACTCTGTATCTCGAAAACGAAACGTTTGCGACCCCATGTTTATGGGACTTTTTTTTCTTAAACTCACTTAAGGAATCTCCCCTTTTCGTTTGTACGTTCAATTTAGGAACACCCTGTATATTCGGTATCAATCTCAAATCCCATATAACAATTTTGAGGAAATAGTCTTATTGCTCCACCAAAGAACGAGCGTTCAAGAGCTCTTGCGCAGGCCGTTTCTTGATTTTTTTTTCTATTATTCTATTCACGGTGGGTGAATCAGGCATTATTTCGTCCGAATATTGGACACACTTTACGAATAGTGGCAACTAAACTTCAACATTTTGAAAACCAGGAACACGAGTGTACGTGTAATAATAAATTGTTGTGTTTCGCGATGAAACTAACTGTAAGTACATTATCAGCAGAATTTTCCTGATCCTGAAGACCTGACTCACAGTAGAAACAATAACCAATAGCCCCGATCGAACAACATTTTCGCAACAGTGAGAAAAGTTCCACCTGAACGGCTACGAATAAAATCGTTCGTAAACATACGAGTAAATCAGCAGAATAAGCAGGAAAGTCCGCAATTTCCTTCGGTCCCCGAATTGGAAAACTCCTAGACATACATCACACACGGTTTGACAATAAATAAGCAAATGCGCCCAGCTGGCCGTGTAGCAGAAATTGGAAAGGATAAATTCGGCCGAAAGCGACCGCAACTAATGAAGTTGAGTGGTAGTCGGATTTTACCTTTTAAAAATCCCTTCGGGAAACCTGATCCGGTCCGTAGTCCGAGAGGAAATTGTCATGTGTAGCGATAGAAGAAGAATGGTCGTGTTGTTTGGCCCGTGCCAGACATTTAATTATTCGAGAGTGTGAATCTAATAAATGAGAATAGACGTCCGCTCTGTGCCCAGTATTTTAATCAGACCAAGTGAATTCGATGTTTCGGGGCTTCTATCTGCTCCTTTCTGTTGAGTCAGCTTGGCCGGACCTCCATTATGTAAAGTCCAAGCAGGGCGAGGACAAATTTTACCCTGCGAAAAGCGTTGTTTAATTCTTTTAACAGGGGTTCTGTAGTTGGCGTTTGTTTGGGTTTCATTTATGTTCCTTGTATGGAGGATTTGCGGCTGGTTGTATTCCGGAATGAAATTTTGCTCTAGTCATCCTGGTTATATTACTCCGGTAGAACTGCATTGTAAGGATACTATTTTCGTTTCCATTTGGATATTAGATTTGGTTAATTTTTTTTATTTCTCAGTGCGCAGTTTACGGAGGTATCTAATAAAAGAATTGCGAAGAACAATTTTTTCAATGTACTTTCTAATACTGCGTTTGCATATTCTTGAGAAGATAATATTTTCTTAACAATGAAATTCATTAATCATTTCCCCCTTATTCAACGAAAATTCGAAGGAAACGAACTGACAGTGTCTTCTGAGCGTTGTATCTACGTGATTCAGGGGTTTTTTCTTCCTTGGGTTCTTTAAGGTTTTCAGTGTTACAAAACATGACCAACATCAACAAGATGAAGAAGGAAATATTGCTATTGTAGGGCGAAGTGTGAAAGAAAACGCTGTGAGAGGGTCATTTCAAGTGATACCTCCAATTTTGGCGCAGATTGTTACTATAGATGAAATGTAGGTTCATCACTTTGAGTCTAAACAAAAATTCATGCAATGGCATAACGCGAGCAATAGTTTTGTCAAAACTTCTTAATTTTCGATTATTTCAGCCAAAAGTATCTGATTATAAAAACTAAGGATAAGATCCAAATTCAACTCTATCATTATAAAAATTTCGTGCAGTTTTTCCATCGATGTGTTATAGAGAGGAGACGCTATGACATACCTAATATTGAGTTAGGAAAAATAGTACCCCTGGGCGGGGCTAAGTCGGGGACCAATATGGCGTAAAGTTCAGTGTAGAATTAATAAGTCTCTTATATTATACGAGTGAAATGGCAAATTGACACTAAAATATTCTCTATTTTTTACAAGGAACATTGAACATTCTTCAATGAAAAGTGCTGTGGTAGTTAAAATATTATTATTAAGTTGCCATTTTTTTCTGTTCACAAATTTCACCTAAAAACTACGACGTGTTGGATCTTTAGGAAACCTGTTCAAATAAGTTGAAATGATATCAAATAAACAATTTCTCTTCTAGCGATAATATACACATATAAAAAGATTTCAGATTATTAAGACAGACATGCAAAAATTTCGAATGCGGATCTGTTCAGAACTCATCGTCACCTGTAAAATGTTATTCCTTTAATTTCCTTTTTATTTGTCTCTTCTCTGCTTGAACAAAGCCCTACAGCACACGATAACATTTTATTGTATATTATTAAGCAATTTAAGTAGAAACAGACGCAAAATAACAATTCTTACAGAAAATTCAGTGATAATATATAATTATTGCTGAAGCAAACTTCGGGTATATTCGAAGCGTTATATGTTTGTTAATCTGTTATACGTATTTTATGTATTTCAACTTATATCTGGAAAAAACTGATGAATTTTTTCGATGAAATTTTTATGAGCCTTTGTTGATTCAAACTAACCATACATTAATCTATGTATAAGTAAACTGTCATATTATTGGCCAAATATATGGAAATTAGAGAAACAAAAAGTGAGTATACTTAATGGGTGCCGATAAGATTCAAAATACCAATTTTTGTTGCAAACAAAATTGACAAGTCAAGAGCTCTCATCTCACGCATGTTTATAACAAAAAATCAATCAATCAAATTTGAATAGCTGAAAACTATTGGTTTTATGATTTCAACAATCCTGTTGACATCTCAAACCACCATATTTATGGTCAGTCAAACAAATAGTTTCAAGTAGGTATGTATGTATTTGATTCGTCATTCTTACAGTTTAAACAAGTACGCAAAGCGTCACATCTCCATTCCTCTATAATATTCTTGACAGAAATCTAATCCTCTTATGTTTTCCAAACACGAAACTCTTCAAAATACTATTTGTGAAGTAGTATCCAATACAATCTGAAACGATCAGTTTTCCAGTTTTTATGTAAATATCAAAATAAAACAGAAGCAGATATGAATTAACCATCTGTTCCCGCAAAGCAGTCGAAAAAACCACCGACAACTCGTAATAACGCTTTTTCGACCATTCTTCAAAGGAAACTAACCAAACAGAACTTTTGCTGATGATCTAAACGGAATGAATGCAAACTTTGTATTCTGGAAGTGGGTTTGAGGTCCGTCGAAGGATTCGAGCCGAGTAGAATTTTAAGCTTTGCTGATAATAACGTTCGGGACGGCGACAAGACAACTAGAAGAGAACCCAATAAACAAAATGTTGGGATGCCGAGAAACTTTAATCTTAATGTCTTTGAAATTCTTTTCTCGTTGAAACTGGAATCTAATATGCTGAATGTTTCAATGGTATGAATTGCAACATTTTAAAGTTTATTTTTTGGAAAATTGTTTCAGCTTTGCGCAAGAAATTACGTTTAGAAATATCAAAGTTTTGATCTCATAGAAAATTTTCCTCTTTCAGTAAAGTGTACTACAATCAGTAAAGCAGAAACAGCAATCACATCAAATTGTCTGTTTTCAAAAATAAAATGTGATATAGAGCTTGACTCACAAAGAACTGTACTATTTAGGTGAACATTATCTTTTTGTCATGATTTTTTGTTTCAAAAATTATGTTTTTATCCTGGAAACCAGCAGTCTTGCCCAGAGATCGGTGCTTTGTCGACTCAGCCCATCTGAGTCAACATTTCAGGACCTATAAACGAGTAGTCTCAGGTAGTACCAAGAGGATGCGGTTGTATTCCTTAAATTTGTGGGCAAGAAGACCTTCAACAGTACCTTTCCTATCATCTGGACATAATGCTACACATTAGCAATAGGCAGAACACCACCAAGACTGGCTTTCACAAAAATGACGCAATGATTCGATCGCCGTACGCGAAACGTAAGAAATATTGTTTCTCTACGCAACGAATTTGGGAATGATTTTATTCATCACCAAAAGGCACACGAAGAGTTCAAAACATTCTTCAAGAGTGTGATCTTGAAAAATGTTTTTTAGAACCAACTGTTCAGCGAACCCACCAGACTTGAATCCACTTAAGCATGTATGGGATTTTTCAGTCAGACCAATATCCAATCGCTAAAACCCACCTACAATTTTTCAGGAATTGAGTTTAGTTCTTCAGAAAAAAGGAAGGATATGCCTGAAAATTTCATTAATGACATTTGTGTTGATGACTGACATGACAGTTGATTGAAAGAAATTAAGGAAACACGGACTATTTACTTGTCTTATGAATATAATAATATGAATTTTTTCTGTTTTGTCTTATCCTGTATAAAGCAAAGAGTACCAAACAAAGACTTTCTATCAAATATTTTGCAGTTGAAATGAAAAATTATATTCATTTAATTTTCAGGACATAGATTGTTTATTTCTTGAGAAACCTAGGTATGCACTTTCGACAATGTGTGTATATGGATTGTAGTTACTATTGGCATCTGAAAATTACAGTGACTATATTACCACAGTGGCGACAACTGATCACAAAACTGTCAAAAGTCCACCTTGTTTCGTCAACACGTTTTTGGCGGTATTTTTGGATAACTCTTAATAGAAGTCTTTTTGGACCTTATTCTTAATCTGTAGGCAACAAAACATACATAAACAAACTAAATCTGCAATCTGCGCAACTCCGACGAAACATGGCGGCCAACCAATAGAAAATGAGACACGAGTTGTCGCCACTGTGATAATTTAGTCACTGTACTGAAAATTTGAATGCAGCGCCAATGCGGGCATTCGTAGAACTATCAATATTGACATGGAATCATTTGGTTGTATTGTTTGGGTGTATATCTGCTTCATTAAAATTTGGATATTTCATCAATATATCAAAATTTCAGAAATTTAAAATTAACGAGAGTATGTTATAGATGTATATTATACTAGCAGACCCAACAGACGTTGTTCTGTATACACAAAAATTCATTCAATTCGATCGAGCCGTTTAGTTGCAGAGTAGATGAATAACCTGAATAACGACTTCAGCGCCATCTGTTGATCTGATGTGTGGTCATAAACATACGGGCATAGGCAATCCAAAATACATTCATACAAAACATCTCTTACACTTCGGTACCTTCTCCTAGCCGCCTTGTGCCTACCTCGGAGACATTTTGATGCGATTTCATCTTCAACCTGCCATATCTTTTGATGTATTCATCATGGCTGATTTTGGTACTCATATTTATTATCATTGAAGTTATAGTAGGTTTCCTCAAATTTCTCGGGTGAAAAGTATAGCCTATGTTACTCAGGGATAGTGTAGCATTCTGAGGGTGAAATAATTATTGAAATCTCTAGTAGCTTATGAGTAAACTCGTATCAAACCCCCAAACGCACAAACATACAAATCTGTCCTCTTTATAATATAGGTATAAGTATAATATTAGTAAAGATATAGATCAATTCTCTACAAACGCCCTATTGACCACTTTTTTCTATAACCTATCGTTCTGAAAATATCTCGAATAAAGTTGGGAGGAGATGAAAAATTACATTTTTCTCCAACCATCAAAAAATGTTGACATTTTTGTACTCTTTTCAGGTGCAAAAGTCATAGATTTTCTTACCGTACAAAAATTCACTCGTTACTTAGCAACACTTTTAATCCTAGGATTAAAAACGCTACGTTTAATCCTTGTACATGCATTTGAAGTCTACTTGACAATCACTGTCATGATTCTGTGTTCAAATTCATAACCAAATTATGAACGATTTTTTCACTAAAACCAATTTTATTGTAATTTTGACTTGGTTGGAGAAAAAATAGTATATATTATTCGGATTAAAAGTGCCTATTTTAACTCGCAATTTTGCATTCGCTCGGCTGCGCCTCGCAACTGCAAATATTGCTCGTAAAAAAAGATGCACTTTTAATCCTTATAATATAATATACTATTTTTCATCTTCTAATGAAAATAAATCGGTCTGTGCTCATTCGATCAGGACGATTGATACCTCATTTTATAGGTTAATTAATTCTCTACAAACGCTCTATTGACCACTTTTTTCTAAAACCTACCGTTTTGAGCAGAATCCGTACCAACTTAAGACACCGGGATCTGAATAAGATCAGTTTTCAGAATATGAAGAAAAAAATGAACAAAAAACTTTCCAAATTCACGAATTATAAATGACATTCATAGAAATTTCCTGAATATGATAAAAATATTTTCATTTATTCGAAGTTTTTAAATGAAACTTGAATAATTTATTCTCTATTAACAAATACTCGTAAATACTTAGCATTAACATCCATATTTATACAACTTCATTGATATATTCCAGGATCAACAAACAAAGACATCGAAGAAATTTCATTTAAAATAGTTAGTTGATTGCATTTTCAATGAAACTTGCGATTAATTGCATTATTCCAATCATTCCCTCGAGTTCTAACACTTCAATCCCGCAAATGCAATGGAAATTCTCCGCTGTGACGTCACATCTCGATGGGCGTCGCCATACCAGTGTTTGTGTATATCGTGCTCGGAGACGTAATTCGATTTTGCTGCGATTTCATCTTCAACCTGCCATATCTTTTGATGTATTCATCATAATTGAATGATGTAAAAGGCAATTTCGTTCTATATTAAATACTGGATATGAAGGACGTATTTAATTGGATAAAGATCAATAGCGTATTCATAAAAAAATACTCCCAAAAAATGCATAATTTTGAGAAACATTCGGATACCTTTAAAAGGTGATACCGAGTAAACCTTGATGCGGCGTTCCCACGAGGCGTTATTCACGACAGTGAACCACGCTTTCGTGAAATACACTTCTGTGTGAACGCATAGTTTTTAAACTTGCTTTCGTGAGGAATGCGTTCACACAGAAGTGTATTTCACGAAAGCGTGGTTCACTGTCGTGAATAACGCCTTGTGGGAACTCCGCATGAAAGATAGATATATGCTATCGCGGACTTTTTTGTAGAACTATTGAAGAGGTACATTTCCGTCATACATTGTTTCCATGTACGTCTTACGGTTTTCGCAGCGCACCTGAAAATAGCTGATTTTGGTACTCATATTTATTATCATTGAAGTTATAGTAGGTTTCCCCAATTTTCTCGGATGAAAAGTATAGCCTATGTTACTCAAGGATAATGTAGCATTCTAAGGGTGAAAGAATTATTGAAATCGGTCCAGTAGCTTATGAGTGATGTCATATCAACGCCACAAACACACAAACATACAAATCTTTCCTCTTTATAATATTAGTATAGATTTCAATTTTCTGTGAATACGGTGGGTGTTTCAATTCATTTCAGCCATAATAAAGATGAATTAGGTTGAAAGGCTGTTGGGGGAATTAGGGGAAACAATTTTGTTTGTGGAACAGTTGAATTAACTTAATTTTATTTAATTGAAACAGTACTTTCTCCCTTCACAAAAGCATTCCTCGTTGAGTTTTTCTTTGTTTAGTCTTCCTTGTCTCTACGCTTCAGTTCTACTTATTTCTAAAACTAGAACATTCCGATTGTTTCTCCTTTCTGGTAGTAAATCCAATAGGAAGATTTCTGGTAGGCACAGTAGTATTTTTCGAAAACTACCTCTGTTATGAACTGGGATCTGTAAACGATTAACCCCATGAATCTAAACTAACCTACAATTTTTGTGTAATCCGTACTTACCTCGATAAAATAATCGTCATCTACAAAATGCAAGGAGCAAACTTTCATATTCCTGTGACTTGTTTACCGATTTTAAATTTCAGTTGCCAGGCTTCTCGTTGATCCATCAACATTTTTTCACATTATTCCTCTATTTCCGTTCTACCCAAAACACGAAATTTATCCCTAGCATGAGGAAGGGGATGGAAATGTATATTATTTGGAATTCTTTTTTTTTAGGGAAGAACACAGAGGAACTGAACAATAAAGATTTGAATGAATTATTTCTGAAAAATATTAATAATGTTGAATGTTCACATCAATCACGACAACACAATGCAAAATGAAAGAATCTTGTCAATAATTTTAAAGGTTACTCAGATCGTCACCAGAGGGCGTATCGCTTAGCTTCATTTGCCTATGGGTTGGTGGAGTACAGACAGCGAATGAATTTTCATTAATTTTCAATAATAGCAATTGTGAACCGAACAGAATTATTGTTGATAATCCTGCCATAACCATACTGATATTCACTTTCTCCCAGTTAACCTAATTGAATTACAAACTCGTCAGTGATTTAATCAAAATTTTCGACTTAATATTCCAACGCCACCTCGGAAACAGCACATAGCGATCTTCCAGTACTTCTTGGCGCCAGAGAGGGTTTTAATTTGCAACCAAATCGCAGCGAAGAAGACGCAACGAGTGGCAATTGTTCTGACGAAACCTCGGATAATCCGAGCGAGGCAAATTAAGAGAATTGCCCCCTTGAACCCGTCGATTAATTAAACGTATATAAGCGGGATGATAATGGACTAATAGGGCCTTTGTGTCGCGTCTACATTGTTCGATAGAGTTACAATTGCCGGCTTTGACGTCTTTCAAGGCATCACATTGTGATCGCAGTCGACTGGGTACTGATTGTCCCCGTCAGACGGGACAGAAAATAGAAGTTAAAATGAAGAGATAACGGGATTGTTTATTATCGTAACTACAGGAGAACTGGTCCCTAGGGGAACATAGAGTTGTAGTCTTGGGAGGAGCTGAGATCCCTTTTCCCAAATATATTTGAAGCGTTTGAATTGGGATACAGCAACATTTTAGATAGCATCGTAAAAAGTATTCTTCAGAACCGTTATCATGATAACTTGAGAGGAAAAACTTCAAATCTGGAAATTTTCATCTTAGGTGCAAGATATGAACAGGAATGATTGAATATATATAATAATAATAATAATAATAATAATTTATTCACGAAATTATACATATAAACAATAATTATGAAAAGCAGGTGAATAAATACACTATCCGCTAAAGGAAAAAATCCTTGAAAGCGGAGATACATAATGCATATATAACTACGAATAACCATTGGAAATAATTCAAAAAATTAACAAATAAAAAGCAATAAAAACAATTTAATTATAAAATGTGTAAATGTGAATGAACCGAAATTTCAAGTGATTATTCCAAACTTTGTTCTATTTCTACTCATTCCTGAATGAGTATCAGACACATCGGCTTTCTTAAACCAAATGAAAAAAGACCGGTAACTCAGATTGAAAATACCTTATTTTTCTTGCCTACCTCATTGAGTTCGTTCCGGCATTTCTAGATCATCTTTGAGTCGAGGACATAGGAGTTCAGAGCTTTAATAACAGCTTGACTATCTCAGTGTATTGCTATATCGCACTTCTGATAGTTTCTTTCTAGATTTATATCTATAGTCTGTTCAAATGTAAGAAGGAGCAATAACAACAAGTTTGGTGCAGCGGTAGGAGGGCCTCCGGATAGGAACTTTCCGTCCAGAGTCCAATCGAGGAGATTTCATACAATCGTTCAGTTTTAACTTAATATTATTATACGAATGCTATTCTTACAGCCGATCTAAGTAAAATATATACAAGCTCTCATTCATCCCTTATCGAATGTATTCACTTCGTCAAAAGATTTTCTCTATCCAGTACCATCCACAGTCCGTTCCGAGTATGATCCTGGCAGTCTCTTAGGGCGGTCGAAGAGAGCGTTTTTATGACAGTTTGACCAATATGAGCTTTATTGTGCACAAACCAGACGATTAGTTTTGTTTACAAAGCTCCTTCTTATATTTGAACGGACTTTGGACATCTTTCAATAGCTAAGATTTCCGCTCATACAGGAGCCAATCGACAGTGCACGCTTGGTACTTGGCCCGTATATCCCAGCGCCAGCTCCTGTAGAGGTTTTGCAACCATCTGTATACCATTTTACGGTTTTTTTGAGGTTATAGTCGGTGTATTCCCGTTCTCATTCCTCTCTTTCACTTAGCAATGCCCTTAATGTTTTCTCAGTGCTTACTTTCTTGATCATTACATCACTAGGGAGGTTCGCAGATGAGATGTAGTTGTTCAGAGAGGACCAGACTCCGTGATTTTGCATTCTCTCATTACCTGTACTTTTCTTAGATATTCTGAAGATAGCGGGCTATACTCCTGACTGGCACGCTGTTATGCTAGAAACAAGCTACCAGAAACACTACTTCCAGCTCACCTTGAATAATCAGGTGAGATGTATTGTTTTCATTAGAAGAAACAAAATTCGATTCAGAGTTCAGCAAATAAAAAAAGCCCACAAAAATCCAAGTACACTGGATGGTTACCAAGAGTTCGAGTTATTGCGAGCACAGATAAGAGTCTATATCATTAATTTAGCTGTTCAATCGAAAACAGAAGAAGATAGAAGAATACCTGAGTGGATGGAATTTATGTTTTCCAGAAAAGACCTCTACAGTAAGGCATTCAAACTTTTTCACAATCGATAATTTCTGTGCAGAATCTGAATATCCCAAATCACCTTCAACTGTTCGAAATCATGAACTGTCCTTTGCATAATATAATCCAGATGAAGCCTTCGGGATACGTTCCGAAAGGCGAGCGACGGAAACAGTTCAAGGAATCTGGACGTGACTTTTGTCACCATGCTGGTTCAGTATACGTTCTGATGAAACGTCAAAGGTTTCAGTTTGATTAGGCAAGAATAGTATCCCAACATCAAGACGCTTTGTTGAACTACTAAACAGTGCAACTTTTGGATACTTCATACTTCACAGTGAAGCGCATTGTGATCTCTTTCCTGGAAACTGACAGCGTTACTCGATGACCGGTGCCTGGTCGATCCAGACATCTACAAGGAAAGATCATTATATCACAAATTTCACTCGGAGGAGTCAAATGGTATATGTAACAGCCTTTCGAAGTCATTTTTTCGGAACCTATGGACAGAAAGTTCAACCAGTACTATAAGGAGACTGTTGCGTTCCTCAAATTTAAGGGCACGAAGACCTCAAAGAGTAGCTTGGATATAACTTCTGGTCATGGAGCTACCAACGGCAATGGGAAGAACACCACCAAGATTCGCTTTCAATTTAATGAAGCAACGTACTTTTTTCTATATTGCAGTTTACGTAGCATAGATTGTTCATTCCTTGATATACTCAAGGAGGCCAGATCTTTCGAAGATGTGTGTATTTTGAAAATATAGAAGACAGTTTTCCTAACTGACATGACCGTCATACCCCAGCTGTGCTATACCTACCACAATTGATAATTTCTATGCAGAATCTGTATATCCCAAATCACCTTCATGTCTGAATTTGCTTCTGCACGAGACAGTATAATTCAATCATATCATTTACTGTTAAATCTCCGACTGTAATATCAAAATTGAAAAGAGTCTCGAACTCAATTCAGCTACGTTCCTTGCATCTCATTCTAGGTGAAGATGAAGACAAACTGTTCGAAATCATGAACCGTCCTTTGCATAATAAATCCAGACGAAGTCTTCGGGATACGTTCCGAGAGGCGAGCGACGGAAACAGTTCAAGGAATCTGGACGTGACTTTTGTCACCATGCTGGTTCAGTATACCTTCTGATGAAACGTCAAAGGTTTCAGTTTGACCAGGCAAGAATAGTATCCCTACATAAAAACGCTTTGTTGAACCACCAGATAGCGCAGCTTTTGAATACTTCACAGTGAAGGGCATAGTGGTCCTTTTCCTGAAAACTGGCAGCGTTACTCCAGATATCTACAAGAGAAGACCATTATATAGCAAATTTCACTCGGAGGAGTCGAATTATATCTGTAACAGCCCTTCGAAGTCATATTTTCGGAACCTATGGATAAAACTTTTACCAGTACTATAAGGAGACTTTTGCATCCCTTAAATTAAAGGGCAAGAAGAACTTTAAGGGTAGCTTGGATAACCCCTGGACATGGAGCTACCTGCCGCAATGGAAAGAAGACCACCAAGATTGGCTTTCACTTTTATGGTGCAATGTACTTTTTCTATATTGCAGTTGAAGTCGCATAGATTGGTTATTCCTTGATATACTTAAGGAGGTCAAAGCTTTAGAAGATGTGTGTATTTCGAAAATATAGAAGATAGTTTTTTTAATTGAAATGACCATCATACCCCAGCTCTGCCATACCTACCACAATTGATCATTTCTATGCAGACTCTGAATATCCCAAATCACCTTCATCTCTGAATTTGCTTCTGTACGAGACAGTATAATTCAATCATATCATTTACTGTTAAATCTCCGACTGCAATATCAAAATTGAAAAGCGTCTCGAACTCAATTCAGCTACGTTCCTTGCATCTCATTCTAGGTGTAGATGAAGACAAACTGTTCGAAATCATGAACCGTCCTTTGCATAATAAAATCCAGACGAAGCCTTCGGGATACGTTCCGAAAGGCGGGCGACGGGAACAGTTCAAGGAATCTGGACGTGACTTTTGTCGCCATGCTGGTTCAGTATACCTTCTGATGAATGTTGAACGTTCGCATCCATTAATTATAGACACGAAGCCTTTCAATTCGGAGAACGAATAGGGAAAATATTATTCCTTCTATTCTGAATGCCTTCGAATTATTCGGGTTTTCGTTCGTTCGCTGTATAAAAGGGATTCTTCGTGTGTCCTAGGTGTAAATAATTGCTTTCTCGATTTCTGAGTGTATACTATTCGTACTCCAGCCTTTCATTATGTTGAATTACGAGGGAATATTGAATTTTCCAGAAGATTCTTAGTCGGGTTATTTATATTGCCATTGCGGGAGGCATTGGTTTTCTTTCACAAGTTCAAATTCAGAAACAAGTCAAGAAGTGACGAGTTTTTGAAGGAACTATTGGAGGTTTGAGTTTTTTGTAAGAATAGTAAGCCTTTATTTTTATTGCAACTAAACAAATATTCCTATGAGAATAGTTTGGTGATTTTTTCAGTGAGGAATCCGATTGCAGAACTAGTAACGTAACTATAGCCCGTTCAGGAAAAATTGAGCCGTCGGTTGGTCATGGAAATTTGGTATATTCCACTGTGTATATTAAAATTTTAGGTTGTGTGGTTTATTTTCTTGTCAGATTGATACACAATGTTGTCATTATTGCATAGAGTTCTCTCGCAAGCTCGTCGGACGAGGCCGGGTACATTCGGCAACGTTGACTTTATTTTACGTTGTGACAGCAAATACTGCCAACTTCAGATAAATAAACTAACGCCCACTATGCGCTTAAACTTTCGTAAACGGACTATAGATAGTCTTAGACACCGATACAAGATGTAGAACTCTCTTAAGTAAAACCAAGGAACTTTGGAAATTCATTTCGAGAAAAACTTGAGCAAATGTCGACTTAATCATGTTTCCATCAAGTTCGACATTGAAAGTTTATGTTCAGACCGTTTTAAAGGTTCTTTCTGACAAATGGTGTCCATTATCGTTAATACGTTGCGTCAAATATTGTTCTTCAATATTGTTCTTCAAGAGATAATTTGTCCTGAGACGATCGGTATAAACATGTTATTTTAGATAACCCCATAAAAATCACAGAGGTCTAAATAAGGTGACTGTTCTTGAGTGCTGAAAATCCCAGAGAGCTTCATAAGTAGTCCCAACATTCACAACGTGTCACTGTTTGGTGGTCACTATCTCGAGTTAGAATAAATGACCCATAATTTTTTTACTTCTGACCGTTATGTATACATGATTCAGGAGGTTTTCCTTCGTGGGGTTTTCTGGGGTTTGCTGCTGTTTTCAGCTATCCAGCACATTTGCGTGATTTAGCCAATGCGATTTATTTGAATAAATATCTGAAATCACATGTTCTTACGATAGTCCCAGAACTCTGGCACACCTAAAGAGCAGCATTTGTTTTTATGCAGTACCTAATTTCACAAAACAACTGGTCGATAGATATGGGCATGAAGGTTTGAAATGTCTTACAAATGACTTAAATTTCCCTTTATTTAATTTTAACAACACCTGCAGTATAGTGCTAGTTTAGCAAGACCCGGACTTTTGTATTCGCCTCAGTCAACAACTCCGCGATTGTTATTTCTGTGGTTGGCTTCCGTTAACATGTCACAGAGTACAAATTACCGAGGAATTCACATGCGAAATGGTGATCTGAAATAACGGTGTACGATTGTTGAGTGGAATGAAAGTCGCTCATTTCATTTCCCTGTCATTTAGTTGACCTATTTGAAAAGCATTACAACGAAAAAAAATTTTCAGTTCTCATAGCACGAATTCATAATATAACAATGAAATTAAATTCGATATTTAGGATGAAATACCACTATTTAAATCTATGGGAGATGATTACCCTTCAGTATGGTCCTGTAGCGGTCTTAGAAGAACAGAAGATTCGAAAATCATCACTTGGAACGCCAGACCTGGTTTAAAACACCCTCCTGGCCCAAGAGCAAGAATTACGTATTTTGTATCTGAATATTGAAGGTATTTATTCGAATATTTTTAAGTTTAAATTTTGTTAAAACGGCGAGGCAGGGTTTTTTCTACTGAGGTTTTTCCCTGTGCTCTGGTATCATACGACAGAATAGTATGGTACCCCGTTTTGATCCAACCTCAGCTAGGGACTTTTTTTTTCATGTATTGTATATATATATGAATTTCGAACTATATATATATATATATATATATATATTGAAGCTTGAGGTGGATAAAGAAGAATCAAAATGAATATGCAACGAAATAGTTATTATTTTTTCTACGACTGCATAAAGATTCAAAGAGCACATTGACAATATATATTTTATTTCATTATACAAAACATTCCTTGAAAATCCACTATTTTTCAATATTATTGATGTTTAAATACAATTTGTTGCATTATCCAAATGCGTCAGAATAGCCGGTCCAGAGTAGTTAGTTGGTGATAACTGGCTGTTAAGAGTAAGTTAGTTATTTGCAAAGTGCATAAAGATGAAGGAAACGGCATCGGTTGCAAGTTGCCAGTACCTACATGAAAGAATTTTACTCGAGGTACTTTTCCTCTGTTCTATGAAGTCCTTCAAATAACTCCCATCAACACCAGTTGACTTCCAGTCTCCAAGACGTTTTATGGTGGTTATCCCTTCGACTGAATCTGCTAGAAACGTTGCCGAGGATCGTTTAGAACTGTGACCTATGTAACGTTCTTACTTTCTGGCACTAGTGCGGGAAAGTGAACCTTTCTTAACTAAAATGAGTGCAGGAAAGTGGTTAAAAACGCACGGTCGGAGAAAAAAGTTTTATTTTGTTATCAATAGAATGACGTGTTATTGACGCAGTGCATTTTGAGTATGACGACAAGGACAAATAATCACGACAAAAAAAAGAACTTATTGAATAAATAACCCTTCACAATGAATAAAAGTTTATTCAACTGTTGATACTTTTTTTTCAATCAGACATCCTGTAGGACCAATACCATCAGATGGCTCATTTGATTGAACCAACTTCCTCTATTTCTGTACCTCTACTCGTGAATATTGAATGAAATGAACTAATCAAGAACTCCAGACATGATTTGTTAATAGGAAGATTAATTAATAAAGCGAACCATAATCCTCACTCACAAACATACAATCAAAATCCTCACCTGAATGACGTGTTATTGACGCAGCACATTCGCAGAATGACGGCAAGGGCATATTTACACGACAATTTGGAGACGATGACACGGACCAGACTGCCAAATGAATTAATTATTATTTTGCAGAGTCACGTGCATTGTTTAGCTGAAGGATTCCCCAGGGATGAAGACGCGTTCTGGGTTTCATTCAATTAGAGTGCAGAAGCAGCTAATTCAATACACATCGGTGCCGTTGACCTGAGCGTATAGCGGAACTGAAAAGAAATTTAATTGTCAATTTAAATTTTGAAATGAAAACGGCAAATGATATACAGGAAATGTGGAAGTAATGGAACAAAATTGCATTCTTTCTTGTTTGATTTATGACTAGAAGTGATATATTGCATTCAACTCCATTATGAATTTCGTGTGATGTTTTCCATACAAAACAAAATAAAGTTTTTTGTAGCATATCATTACATATACATACTAGGAACTCAGCATTACTCATTTTACGAGGTGTCTCAAAAGTAAGTTTATATCTATTTAGGCTACTGTTTGAACCCAACGAATCCGATGGGCGCGGGGGTTATGTCAATCGGTAGCATAGTTCTAGAGAGTTCAGACACGTTCTGGGTTTCATTCAATTAGAGTGCAGAAGCAGCTAATTCAATACTGAACAACGCATCGGTGCCGTTGACCTGAGCGTATAGCGGAACTGAAAAGAAATTTAATTGTCAATTTGAAATTTGAATGAAAACGGAAAATGGTATACATGGAATGTGGAAGTAATGGCACAAAATTGAATTCTTCCTTGTTTGATTTATGACTAGGAGTGATATATTGCATTCAATGCATTCAACTCCATTATGAATTTCATGTGATGTTTTCCATGCAAAACAAAATAAAGCTTTTTCGTAGCATATCATTTCATATACATACTAGGAACTCTGCATGACTCATTATACGAAATGTCTCAAAAATAAGTTTATATCTATTTAGCCTTCTGTTTGATCGCAACGAATCCGATGGGCGCGGGGGTTATGTCAATCGGTAGCATAGCTCTAGAGTGTTCAGATACGTTCCGGGGTCATTCAATTTGAGTGCAGAAGCAGCTAATTCAATACCGAACAACGCATCGGTGGCGTTGACCTGAGCGTATAGCGGAACTGAAAAGAAATTTAATTGTCAATTTGAAATTTGAATGAAAACGGCTAAATACATGGAATGTGGAAGTAATGGCACAAAATTGCATTCTTCCTTGTTTGATTAATGACTAGAAGTGATATATTGCATTCAACTCCATTATGAATTTCCTGTGATGTTATCCATACAAAACAAAATAAAGTGTTTTCGTAGCATATCATTACATATACATACTAGGAACTCAGCATTACTCATTATACGAGGTGTCTCAAAAGTAAGTTTATATCTATTTAGCCTACTGTTTGAACCCAACGAATCCGATGGGCGCGGGGGTTATGTCAATCGGTAGCATAGTTCTAGAGAGTTCAGACACGTTCTGGGTTTCATTCAATTAGAGTGCAGAAGCAGCTAATTCAATACTGAACAACGCATCGGTGCCGTTGACCTGAGCGTATAGCGGAACTGAAAAGAAATTTAATTGTCAATTTGAAATTTGAATGAAAACGGCTAATGATATACATGGAATGTGGAAGTAATGGCACAAAATTGCATTCTTCCTTGTTTGATTTATGACTAGAAGAGATATATTGCATTCAACTCCATTACGAATTTCGTGTGATGTTTTCCATTTAAATTAAAATAAAGTTTTTTCGTTGCATATCATTACATATACATACTAGGAACTCAGCATTACTCATTATACGAGGTGTCTCAAAAGTAAGTTTATATCTATTTAGCCTACTGTTTTAACCCAACGAATCCGATGGGCGCGGGGGTTATGTCAATCGGTAGCATAGCTCTAGAGAGTTCAGACACGTTTTGGGTTTCATTCAATTTGAGTACAGAAGCAGCTAATTCAATACCGAACAACGCATCGGCGCCGTTGACCTGAGCGTATAGCGAAACTGAAAAGAAATTTAATTGTCAATTTAAATTTTGAATGAAAACGGAAAATGGTATACATGGAATGTGGAAGTAATGGCACAAAATTGCATTCTTGCTTGTTTGATTTATGACTAGAAGTAATATATTGCATTCAAATCCATTATGAATTTTCTGTGATGTTTTCCATATAAAATAAAATAAAGTTTTTTCGTTGCATATCATTACATAAGGACTACTAAAAAAACAAAAAACTGTCAACTCTTCATCGCCTTCCAGAGGCTGTATCTTGGAACGGGGGTTGATTTCGAAAAAAATCATATAAGCTACTCCTGCTTATTTTCATCGAGGAATCATCTTGCTAAGTCCCTCGCATTTGTTTACAGACTTATAAGACGTCTCTAATGAAAGTTTATATCGATTTAGCCTACTACTTGAACGCCAAGAATATAAGTTCAAATTCAAGACTTATTGTTTTTGTGTCTTCTTTGTGTGCAGTTTCCTCACTAGGACAATTGGAAATTAAAATGAATAAAAGCAAACCAATGAAAAACCCAGTCACAAAGCTAATAGTTATTTAATGGTCAAGATATTAGCGTTTGCTCCGCTCACGAGTTAATAGACCGAGAGCATTAGTCTCTCGATTAACAACCGAGTTGATTACAAGATTTTTTCGACGATCTCAATATGAATTGAGTATGAAATCTTGATTGAAATACATTCTCATTTTGCACAATAATTACATCTGACATAATAAAATTTATATTTATCTATGTTCCAGTAGAGTTTTGACATTTCTCGTTGTGCTTCTGAATACTTTGTATACGGTTGCCATGAAAATTGCACATTAAAATAGCATAAATTGAGCATTAAAATGGGTCATTAATGATCAATTCAGTACACATTAAAATCACCTTTCATTTCGAGGTCGGCGGAAAATGACAAAATGTCCTACACAAACCTATTTAATTTCGCTTCCAGGTAAAACCAACGAAAATTAAACCATAGAAAATCTGCTGTATCCTTCAGATTTTCACCCGGAACGTGATATCAGTGATAAATGAAACTTTTAAACTGGCAATTAGGTAATTAATGCGATTCAGTATGGGTTGAAAATACACGTGCACTTTTTGCTTTAGCCATTCAGCGACGCCTGGAAAACTAGCGAGCTTTTTGCAAAGTTGAGTTATGATTATTGCTTGCCTCCAGACATAAGTAAAGTTTAAATTCAAGACTTATTGCTGTTAGGACTTTCTTGTGTGTAGTTTCCATGCTATGACAAATTGTGTCTGCTATATAATGGCACACTGATTTATAGCGGGTCCTAAACGTTGCCGCTTTGGGAGACCGTGCTTTTCTTTACTTGAACGTTGGATAAAATGTGCCATTGAATGGGGTGAGCTTGAAATCGACAATGGAAAATATGTGATAAATTTCTATTGAGGAACTTTGCTGAAATAAAGCGTCTTGAGAAAATTTTGCTCTGGTTGAAATTAACCCTTCAGATTCTGATTGAATTAGATTCATTTCTCCATCTCAAAGGGTTAGATTGTGGGTTGATAGGTGCTGTAACTACCTTTCTGCGTTACCATACTTGGCAACATTTCGTCCGGAAATGTAACACTCTTTCGAAGATTAAATAAATAGAGGTTAAACGTGTTACATCGCCAAGAATACAACAATAATTAAAGCAGAGAATACTATTAATCGATTGAAATCAACCAATATCAAACTCATACTTCGGAGCTAATCTCGTCCTCATTCAAGTCAAAATGCAAGGAAGTGGTATCAAACGGAGCACCTATGGATGGCCATTTCGTCCTTATCAGACTCATCAGCACAGAATAGTTCTGAATGATATAAGGTTTTCTTGAAACTTCCATACGAACAACCTTCTTCCATAGCATGAACCTTGAACGAAGTAGCGAGATGTTTACCATTTGTCGCATTGACCGAAGCGTACTTGCATATTGCAAATTTTACGTCTTCAGTCCACGACGCTGTGCGCTCAGTGTAACGTCAGTTGACACTGTAGTAAATGAAAAGAGGTTTAACGCGTAACATCGCCATGAAACTAACTAATGTCCAACTCATACTTCGGAGCACCTATGGATGGCTGGAGTGAAGACGTAAAATTTGCGATATGCAAGTACGCTTCGGTCAATGCGACAAATGGTAAACATATCGCTACTTCGTTCAAGGTTCATGCTATGTAAGAAGGTTGTTCGTATGAAACTAAAGATGGCGTCTTCGGTGTACTCGAACGGAGGTGCCATTTCGTCTGAAGTTCCAACAAAACCTTGTATTATTCAGAGCTATGCTGTGCTGATGAGTCTCAATAGGAACTAAATGGCCATCCATAGGTGCTGTGTTTGATACCACTTTCCTTGCATTTTGCCTTGAGCGAGAATGAAATTAGCTCCAAAGCATGGGTTTGATATTAGTTTATTTCAATCGATTAATTTTATTCTCTGCTTTAATGATTTTTGTATTCATGGCGATGTAACACGTTAAACCTCTGTTTATTAATTTTGGAATTTTTTTTATAAGGTTTTCCTATACCTAAAACTTATAGTTTCCCAGCAATTCCAGATTTTCAATTCACTACACATTGAACAGGTATTTGATTAATAAATTCTGTGAGATTCATTCTGCAACTGTGAAATCACTCATCATAGAAAATTTTTCTATGATTATCAGCACTTTAAATAGTTGGTTTACTAGTTTTGAATGAAAATCGAAAATTGCGGAGGAACTATAGGGTTTAGGTATAGGAAAATCTCATAAAAAAAGTTTCGGAATTCATTTTTGCGTTCAACGAGATGAAGAAATACCGGCCGTGCCATTTGAAATGAGAAAGTTTTTGACCATTATTCCTGGTTGATGTTCGAGAATTAATTATGATCACTCTGTACATTCCAGAGTTCAATTTTTTTGCGTTATGGGACTAGCTAATATGTCTACTCAAAAAAACATTGTCTGTATAGCTTGTGTAACTGGTTTTTTGATAAATTATTATTTAAAATGACTCCATGTTTGAAATTTTTCGCGATTATCTCGTAAATGGCGCAACAAATGTACCGGGTTTTTCACTATAATTTGACCCCCCCTTTAACTTTGTTACTGAAGGAGATACAAAAAAATGTTTCGTATAAAAGTTTCACGAAATCAACTGAGGTTTTTTTATATGAGTCCAGAAACTGAAATATATACAGGGTGACCAACATATTGATGGCAACTTAATTTTTTCAAATGGAACACCCTGTATATTTTTCCATATTTGCTTAGCTCTTTTTTCCCTGATTTCGAATATGTAACATATGTTGGTCTATCTTTCTTATCTGAGCACCACAGAGTTTCAAATTTCAATAACCATCTGGCATAGCGTTTTGGAAGTTCGTGAATATTTAAGTGGCCAAATGCTATCAAAAATAGTCTCAACAACTTGAGACAACTATATGAACTATGTGTATTGAATGAAGGTGGTCTTCTGAGCAATTTCTTCAGTTGATGTTATTCTTACCATACTACCATAGTTTATCATTTTTCATTGGTTAAGTAATTGTTAAGTATTCATTCTAAAATAATACTTCCAAGTAGATTGTTTGGATATAAAAAATTTCGTAGGTATTGCACATATTTTTTTATTCGGTGGCATCATTTCAAAACTCTGAAAATTGAAGAGGCGCATCCGCATACGCATTTATATTCGAGATCAGGAGGAAATAGCCTATCAAAAAAAGGAAGAATATACAGGACAGGGTGTCCCATTTGAAAAAATATAGTTGCATTCAATGTTGTTCACCCTGTATATCTTCCCATTGACGTTATTATAACTCCAGAAATGAGCATTTTCATTAAACGCACTCTGCCACTTGTAAAATGATTATAGATCTTGGCAGGTGGTTCTTAAAATTCGAAACTCTGTGGTTCTCAGAATAAAAGAGATAGACCAACATATGTTACATATTCGAAATCAGGGGAAAAAGAGCTAGCCAAACATGGAAAAATATACAGGGTATTCCATTTGAAAAAATGAAGTTGCCATCAATATGTTGGCCACCCTGTATATATTTCAGTTTCTGGACTCATATCAAAAAACCTCAGTTGATTTTGTGAAACTTTCATACGAAACATTTTTTTGTATCTCCTTTAGTAACAAAGTTAAAGGGGGGGTCAAATTATAGTGAAAAGCCCGGTACAGAGAACACAGAACTTATCATAATTTGAGCTTGCCTTTCCTTTTTCGAGGTCATAAACAGGGTGTCACTTTCAAACGAGTGTAACTTCGGTCTGTATCTTTGTAGTTGAACTCCCTGTATATATGGAAATAATTTAAAATGGTGCTTTTGATTACTGTACACTTACCTAACAAAATATTTTCAACATATCATCATGTACACCCCCAAAATGACCATCGCGTCAGTGGTGGTTCACCCGGTATATTCCGAAATATAGAGGACAACCCTTTGTAGAAGACCTAACTAAAATTGTCCATGGATATCTGACAACTAACCTTATGCCGAAATTACAAGAACCCCACATAGATCAACCACGCCTAAGATTTATGGAACCCAATTCAGCTCACAAATTACACGATGCTTCTTCCCGAAATCAATTACTCTTTTTCGGATGGGGGCATAAATCCTGCTTTCATTAACACCATATTTCGTGCGAATAAAAATAGACTATCGGCGGTGGTGATGGTGGCGGAATAATGTAGCGCGATGGTATTGGATTCTCTGAAGTAACTGCTACCGCTGTCCGAGTGATTTATGTCGCCGCACATTATTCTGCAATTCAAATAAGGTATTTCGCTGGCTTCTTCCTAGATGTCCCTGCTGTCTAGCTGTTACCGCCTCGACCGCTGCGTCGTCGAATTACTTGAAGCTGTTATTTATGGCCCTTCTTTAATTTTCGCGATACAGAAGGGTCTCATTGGCAATGGCAATTCGGTCTTAAGATATATTGGAATTTATGTGCATCGATTTGCATCGTTCGTGTATAAGGTGTGATTTATTGGGATACGGAAATTAGAGAGATATTAATGAAAAAAATTCAAGGAGGACATGGCTTTTGGATATAAAGCTTTCGCTCTGAACAATCAAAAAGTAAATTTTTCTCTGGATTGTGTGCACAATAAGTACTTACCTAACTTGCATAAAGTGTACTCAACAATAATAGCTTTGTTTTGGTTCCGAAAGAAGACCTATCCCAGGAGAACTCCAGAACTGCGCAGAGTTGATGCGCTATACACCACCAATTCTCGAACTGGATTTGCTATCCATATACGGTTCTGAAATCAACCAAAACACTAATTCGGAACTAGGCATGTGCGAACCGTCCTAGGACAGTTCTGAATTCGGAACCAAAACATAAAAAACTCATATCCTTTGATTTCTATGGGACCAGGGAGGCAGACTAAAAGGACCTTGTTGTTATTGGCTGTTTCATTAAGTCTTCTCCGGCACTTCTATAAGATTTTAATCAATATAGATATAGCATTTCAGTACTTTAATAGCACCTTGACCATCACAATAGATCCTCCACTGATGATGTAAAAGACACATGCTATATCTTGAAATGTTCTGATCTAATCCTTCCCAGATTTCTCTGAGTTGGATTCCTAAGGCATTAAGAGTAGCTGTATGATTTTCTGAACTTCTAAGCCTTCTATTAAGGTTGTCTCAAACCTGCTCAATCGAATTTAGATCTGAACTTCTTGCTGGCCATTCCATTCGAGAGACTTCAACCTCTTCAAGGCACGATGGGGTCTGGCATTATCGTCCATAAAAATGAAATTTTCATCAATGTATGGGGCAAATGGCACCACATACTCTTCGAGAATGTTCCTTATATATCTATCAGCATTCATAGCTCCATTATCAACGACCACTAGGTCTGCGCGAGCAGTCACAGATATTCCATCCCATTCCATAATCGATCCTCCCCCGCAACCAGTAGTATTCAGGTAATTGCACTGAGCTTATCTTTCATGTGGACGTCTGTGTACAAGGGAACGTCGATCACAATGGTCGAGGCAGAATCTAGAGTCATCTGTGAAGAGAACTCTTTCCCAATCAGCCTCTTCCCAATGGATATGCTCTCTCGCAAAATCCAAACGTGCCCTTCGATGGGCTGTGGTAAGAGCTGGGCCTGTTGCCGCGACACGAGGCCTTAAATTATAATCTCTGAGGCGATTTCTTGTTGTCTGAGTGCTAATTTGCACTCCATGAGTTTGCTCAAGCCGATTTTGAAGGAGGCGAGCGGTTGTAAACCGTTGTCTCAACAAAGTAACGTTCTTGAATGGCAGTTGTTACCCGTGGTCTACTCTGTCCTGGTCTTCGGCCATTCATACCTGTCTCCCTGAATCGCTGCAACATTCTGGACACACTAATATAGCAAACTCCAAACCTTTCTGCAATTCTTGTGTATGTCCACCCTTCTTCACGCAAAATTACCGCTTGGGCACATTCCACTTGGGTCAAATTGCGTGTTTCGTGTTGCATAGCGATCTAGTGTAGAAAATCAAACGGAAGAAAAACTATTGATCACTAGAATTGATCGAGAACAACTGATTTCAGAATGAAGCCAATACATTCAAAATCTGATAATCTCATCTTTTTTTGTTCCTGCTGGGAAAAAACATCTGTATCGAAGAAAAACGTTGAAAGTGGAGAACATATGCATTCATTATCCTGATAAACACCTCCAGTTGTAGAATAAATTCGAGATTTCCATAATGTTCGTTAATTTTTTGCGAAGTGTATTTCCATGAATTTTCCACTGCAGATTTACCGCAATCGAAGCATTCGTCTAGTCTTCACGTGACACCTTGCTGTATCCTGCAGAATTACAGTCACGCAAGTAAAGGCGTAGGACAAACGATGCTCGTCTGTCTAGGCGACGCTCACAATCAATTCGGGAATACCTGCATCAAATTTGCATATGCAGGAGTATGAACATACGAGCTATCGCGTCCTGACGCTAGAGATGTATGAACTACCTGGATATAGCTCGAGCGTTCCTAACAGGATAAATTGGTCCACTTTTTACGGAAACCCACCGCCTAGATAGTTTCATAAGGTATCGCGGGAGCAACGTTTTCGTGGCTCTTTACGATGCTTCCGAAGCCACCGTATATCTAGAGTTTTGCTCTCATACTAATCTCATCTCATTTCGGGTTCAAAAATAATTTATAAGGAAATTTTTCCGTTATTCATGCTATTTTGCGGAAGAAATATCATAGTATAATTTCGCAAACCTTTATTGCTTCAGAGTTATACCAATTTGTACTTATTCTCATGGGTTTTGACGTTAGGGGATGCATTTTCAGATGGGTCTGAGTTACTTATCTGCTATTAAAATAGCAAAGTTCTGCATGAAAAGAGAATTCCATGAACATTTCCACTAACGACTATCGCTAGCGCTCCTTTCTTTATGTTCACTTTATGATATGTCGATATCGAAGGTTTCATATGATTTAATCATTATCTTCCCTTTATTTCTTCTCTTATCATTGCTGTGAAAAAACTTTGCCAGAACCTTCAAGATGTTGCCAATGTCATCCATTAATATCGTGCAATTTTAATTGGAAATGCAATATACATTTCTAGTGATTTTCAGAAAAAAAACATTCTGAAAATAATGGAGCATCAGGAAACAACAGCGATTATCTTTATTCAGTTTTTGTTGGCCGAACCCGTTTCCTTCATGTTGATGGGTATCACCCATACTCATAAGTGCTTATGCGTCAATTACATTGAGATACTTCACAAGCTGCTACTGAGCGAATTTAGCAGCCGATTGCAAATTCGCTCAGTGCAATCCTGTTCAAAGGCCAACAATCTGATTGTAAAAAAGCTGCGACTAAAGTTGAAAGCTGGGCTACTTTACACGCTAAATCGTTGGCGTTTTGGCTTGTTGACATGTAAACAAGCCGTGTGTAATCACAGTTGCTACTAAACAATCTGTTAGTTCTCATCTACTCGGTGGTTCCTGGTTCTTGAATTTGAAATTTTGAAAACGTATTTGACATTTATCTAAGATCTTTGACAACGATACAAACATAAACCTCACGTGGATAACTAAGTGGTTAGCTACTAAGCGAGTAGACAGTTTTGTGTGTGATCATCACCTTCTCACAAGCTAATTTACTCGCTTCTAAATTAAATCAGTAGCAGCTTGTAAAGTATCTCAATGTAATCAACCCATATCTGGGCTTCCGACTCTTTCTTAGGATGGTACCTGCACATTATCGGTAAGGGAAACTCCGAGATGTGTTGGTATTGTTGATCAGCCACAGTAACCATCGAACGCATTGTATGTCAATGCAATTATATTGGCGCAAATCAGACTCACCGTACTAGGTGCCGCAACCATGTAGCCAGCCGACATAAGATAGAAGTCTCCAAGGAAAATAATGAAATTTGCGAAGGAGGTTAGATTTCTAGGCAAAGTATAGCTCTAATATGGTTACACACAAAAGACCTCGTTGGTTGCAGAGCAGCTAGGCAGTAACGATGCCAATCGAACACAATCTACAAGTTATCGTATTGACGGACAGTCGTCAAAGAACTTGAGATTTCCAAGGTAGGTTTAGGAATGGATCAATAAAGTTGAATCTGAATGAAATGAAACCAATCATCATATCTCAAGATATAAAAATTTTAATTATCGATTTCAACAGAGAAAGAAATACATTCACTCCTAACTCTTAATCGTTTTCCCAGTATTAACAAACACTCGAAAGCCTTCACGTCATGGTGTTTTTCAATTCTCTTTCACAATTTCGATTGTAACAAATTATACTAATGACAAGTGAAACTGTTGAGAGTACGCTAGCCAGATGGGACAAGATTCATGAACCAATCAGCGTCCGCATGAAAAAAAACGTACTCTGTAATACACGTTTTTCATCCAAAAGAGCGCGACGCATTTTTCGTCTGCGTCTTTCAGCGACATCTATCTATGCTAGTGAGAACTTGACGGTTATTAACGAAGTGTTATCAACAGTTTGGAGTTCATTACAGGCATGAAAAAGTGTCTCAGCCCCGGCTTCCGAAGATTAATAACCATAATATACCGCTTTTAATTAAACACCGGCTCAGACATGGCCACGATATACTGGAATTTCAGTTATCCCGAAAATAAGTTTCGCATAGATGAGCGTATATCTGGAGACGTGGTGGACAGCAGGAGAAATGGGTATGAATTTTGTGTATGGTCCATCTAATTGCCGCAAGAAACGCAGCTCTTTAGACGTGCTGGAATTTGATATATCAATCATTGAAGAAAACAATTAGATAATGTTCAAAAGCTTTCCGTTAAACAAGAAAATATTTGTTATAGAAATTGATGGGGATACTTGCATATACACTCCAGTAATAGGTACGAATGATAAAGAAGATCTAGAATTTATGGCGAGAAAGCTGCAAGAAGAGTATGGAAATGGGGTCTTCAGATGAATGTATCTAAAACACAATACTTGTGTGTTGGTGAAGAGACCACTGATTTGATGCTGGAAAACAACGAAATCATAAAGAAATGCGGAAGCTATAAAAACTTGGGTATCAATTTCAATACAGAAAAATGAGATGACGCTGAAATTAAATCAAGAATAAGTAAAAGAAAAGAAATGTAAATTCCCCATATGGTATTCTATGGAGCGCAGAGATAGGAAAACAAAGAAAAATAAGAATATATGATAAATTGATCAAAAGTACCCTGGTTCACGGATCTTAAACTTGGCGGTTGAAAGAACAATCGAGGAGGATGATAGAGGCCACAGAAATGGATGCAATAAGAAGAGCATCAAGAACTTCAAGAAGAGAGTGGGTACCCAATTTGATGATAAGGGAGAATATGGAAATAAATGAGATAGTCTCAAAATATATAGAAAGAAAGCAGCTGGTATGGTATGGAAATGTGCAAAGAATTGTAATGTACCCAACTAGGGTAGGTTCGGCCAATCGCCTATACCGTAGAGGGATGGTGGAATAATACACTTGGGCTCATCAAAGGTGTTTAATTAATTGGACATTTCACTGAATTCCCATAGTAACATGTAATCGGACTCTTCTCTAAACAATTGATACGTGTTTATTTATACAATCCAATTGTTAGTGTTTATACTTAAGAATAAACATAGTTGGCAATGGTTATACATTCAAAGATTACTCTACGTGATATTTCAATAACATTTTAAGATGATGCGTCTCACGTATGGTAATTATACATTGATACAAGAGATAGGATTACCAAGAAAGTGATGAAATGGATACCAACGGAAAACAGAAAAAGAGGAAGATCTAAAACGACATGGATTAGTGGAATAAGAAAGTCAATGAGTGCCAAATATATCTGAGATAAGTATTGAAAATTTGAGTTACAAACATCTCGTAGTACTATACAGGGTGTCTCATCTGAAGGTGTCCACCTTCAATCAATTCGACCACCCAGACGGGTGTTTTCTCAAATTATTGAGTTTATTTATTGAGGGTCCACGTCATACAGCAAAATTCCTTTTTTGTTACAGGTACACGCGATTTTATGCAAAAAAATATATTTTGTATCGATTGAATTGAAAGCAAAATAATAATAAATATTTCAGTTTTTTTCTATTTCATTTTCCTGTTCGGTCCATGAAGCGCTTAGTACTTAGTAATTCCTAATGTGCTTGGTAGCACTGATGTGCTTGGGAACACTTTGAGGTGCTCATGAGCTCTTTACAGATTACTAAGCACTGAGCCTTCCCAAAAAATTCCCGAAGCACCAAGCACTAAGCACCGGTTCAATCTAGTGCTGGCGTGCACAAAAGTGCTTCGATTGCTTTCACAAGCACTAATCACAAGGCTATTATTATTTATTATTATTATTATTTAATATTATTCACAAGAATACACTAAAATAAAAAATGTGAATAATTTTTAACCCATCAATTTTTTACATGGGGTGTCAACAGTTAAAACAAACAATTTAGTATATAACTAATAGGACAATATAATATATATTTGGACAAACTAACTAAGACAGTCATTCCAAAATTCCTCCATTGAATAGTATTCCTTTCGGAGAAGTATTTTCTTTATTTCTATTTTCATCTTCTGCATGTCCATCTCCTTGTATTTTTCCGGAATTTTATTATAAAGTTTTATGGCCTCATGGTTAGCACCGAGCTGAGCGGCTGATATTCTATGATATGGTGTCCTGAATTTGTCTGCACCTCTTGTACAATAATTGTGGTTTCTGCTGTTTTTTTCTGTGGCTTCTTTAGTGTCGTGCACATATAGAACGCATGCAAGTATGTACAGTGATGTGAGAGTCAAAATGCCCTCGCGTTTGAAATGGGTTCTACAGCTTTCATTTTATTTTAGGTCGCAGATAATACGTATGGCTCTTTTTTGCTTAACAAATATTCTGTTGCTTCCAGTTCCACCCCAGAACAACACCCCATAGCTTATAAGGCTGTGGAATCCATAGTAGGGATGTTTGGCTACTAGTTTTCCTGCAGTTTGTTTCATTCTTTGTATGGTGTAAGTTGCCACTGATAATTTTTTAATGAGCTCATCCATGTGTATTCGAAAACTCAGATTTGGTTGGATGTAGATACCTAAGAACTTTATATTGTGGTCATTGTTTGGGCGGGTGTCAAATGATAGATACTGAGTCTTCTCCCTATTCATCTTGAAATTGTTTGCCTGAAACCATTCCTCGGCCTGTAGTAATGTACGCAATGTATTATCTGAAAGCTCCTCTTCATCCTCACCAATTACAAGGAAGGAGGTGTCGTCCACAAAGAGTACTGTGCCCTCTGACTGGACATTAGCTGGTAAGTCGTCTATGTAGAGTAAAACAAAATGGGTCCAAGTATGGACCCCTGCGGAACCCCATACTCTACGCGCCCCCATTCTGAGCTCTTCTCTCCTATGATAACTTTCTGGTGTCTGTTTTTTAGATAGCTTTCCATTAATTTCAATGCTACTCCTCTGATGCCGTAATGCTGCAGTTTCTGTAGTAATACTTCATGCTTGATAGAGTCGAAGGCCTTACTGAGGTCGCATGCTATCATTTTGCATTTTTTCTTTTTATCAAATGCATTGGCTATTTTCAGTAGTAAAGATGTTATTGCAGAATTAGTTATGTTATGTTATTATTAGCTATGCAGTGTACCACGCTTTTTTGGCGTATTTTTCATTAATAAGCGCAAACATTTTAACTGTTTAAAGAACGAATTCAGGAGGCGGTCAATAAAGTCAATCCCACCTTTCCATTTTTCCTAAAACCCAAGAACCTTTGTCTCCTAGATCCACGCGATAGAAGCCTTAAAAATATGATCCACTTTTTCCCTCGAAACAACAGCATTATTCCGGCCGTCGTCGCCGATTGCCGGCAGATAACCGTAAAAATATCGGCGGACCAGTAACTGGTTTTAGGTTATTTCCGGTCCGTCCGCCCACCAGAATAGGAAACGGATATGAAACAGAGCCAACCGCGTACTCTTTCCGCCCGCTCGGCTTCCGTAATGGTGGACATCCCAGTCTGTCGGGGTAGATCAATCATTTCTTGGTTCGTAAATAAATATCGGCTATCGATAGACGGAAACGGAACTGCGGATTCGGAATTTCGATGAGTTTTTAAAATTCATTACAGGGGTAGAAAGGGTATCTAATTGAATATTTTGGAAATTGAAATTTTTTCTAATAAAGAGGCAATTTATTAATTTATTATTATTCGAAGTGTGGTTGTTATAATTAAGTCATGCTTCCGGGAACTGCGACCATGTTGGTTTTTGTTCTCAACTATAATCATTCATGGAAACCCAAAGAGGTCGTCAATGGCATTGATGAAACTAACAATCTTTCTAGGAGCCTTGGTAGTAGGGTATCCAGAACCGGAACGGTTTCCTCATATTAATTGTTTTAGGCCAGTCAGCTTTGGACACTCATATACCTACGTCATAGACTCAAAGATGATGATGGGAGTGCCAGAACAAACTCAATGAGGTAGACAAGAAAAATAAGATCTTTTTAATCCGGGTTTTAGGCCATTCGGGAATCAAAGGAAACGAAGAGGCCAATACACTTGCCGAAGAGTTCGAACGAATATCACTCATTGGCCCAGAAACCTTCTGTGGTATAGGTAAATGTACCTATAAGAACGAATTTCTGGAGAAGGAGAAAGACGAGAAGGAAAACTCTGTCGGAATATCTCAGGAATGGATCATTCCACTAAGTTTCTTCGGAACTTTGAAACATCAGGATCCAAAATATATCTTGGTGGCTTTCTTACAGGATACTGTCGCTTTAGGAAGCACCTGTTGAGGATGGGATTATCGGACACTGACGAGTGTAGGTTCTGTGGGGAGGAAGAAGAAACCCCCATTCACCTAGTCACGGAATGCTTTGGCCTTGTGCGAGAAACTTGTAAAAGTGAGGAACAAGCCTCGTTGAAGCCTTCACAGATATTAGATTTCATCAGCAGATCTCTGAGCTGTGAAGGGTGTGGTCAAAACAGCTGTGTGAAGGGGCACAATAGACCTTGAGGTCGCAGTGAACTGTAACCCCTTTTCAAACTATAACTATATACCTCGTGTTCAGCTGCTTCTGCTTCTGTTCCACAAAGCTTGCAAAGCTCATATGTTGACTTACTCATACAATACAAATGTTGTACCGACAGTGTCCCGTCTGCAGTCCCACTATCACTCGGAGATTAGCTCTTGATAGCTTGATGAGCATTCTGGTATAGGTAGGTGAAATGGTCACGAATTCCTCAGACTAAGTAGGTCGAGTCCTTTTCCCAGAGAGTTATTCTGTTACTCAACTGCCATTGATGGACTGCTGCCTGATATTGGTCTTTTCCAAGCCCACAGGAAGGCTCAAGTCCTGCAGGTTTTAACCTTGATGCACTTTTTGCATGATCACCGGTTTTTCATAGCCTTCAACACCACAATGTCCTGGCACCTATAGTAGAGTCACTTTATCGCATCTTACCTGTTGCTTTAGGTACTACAGCAATTCCAGCACAGCAGGGATTCCTGGTAGTGCGATTTCAGGAATATCAGCATAACCTATCTGTTCCTGGTGTTAAAATCTCAATGGCCACATCCTTGAGATTCATCTCAAGACACTGCTGAGCCGGAACGTAAAAGTAGGCGTTCTCTACTCACAGGAAATCAAAACTTTCACATTCAAAGAAATAGCTCAATAAACACTATCGTTGTTAAAAAACGAGTGAAGTCTTGTTAGTGAGTTACTCACAAGTCACTGTATCGTGAGATATCAACTGCTCAAAATCCGATATCGGTATGATATAAAGCAAAGACATCACATTATTAAATAGTTTAGGTGTGTAGAGTAGGACGAAGCGGTCCGATTAAAGATCCTTGGGGAACGCCATTCGTTACTTGTCTCTCGTCGGAAATCGACCACCCAACACGTACCTGAAAAAAACGAGATAATAGAAGAGAAAATTTCTCCGTAGACCAAGATAAATATTTCATGATCATGAATTGCCAGTCTTCGACCAAATACAAAAATACAACTTTATTCCTGTAGGTATACGGCCTCTCCTAGCTCATCAAGCGAGCTCTTATTCACCATACAGTACAGCAACGTTAGATACCGCTACACAGGGATCCTAAATTGCTCGATTTCGACAGGTTTACTCGACGTCCCAGGATAAATATACATTGCATTTCTTCCTGCAGTTTTTGCAGCGGGCTGAGAGCAATCTTCCTGCGCGATATACGACACCTGTAAATTCTATTTGCCGGAACGTAGAGGCGGGCGTTCTCTACTCACGGGCGCGAAAGTTCTCACCGGATTTTCGTGTCGGTGTAGCTTACCATTAGCCCGATGGGTTGCACACCTGGGGAAGTATTCAAATAAATCGTTACAGGTATAACGGCGGATTTCGCGGCCCAGACTGATTTATGTTCACGTCTGGCGAAAGCAATTGCACTAGCGAGGATGCGAGGGGCTTCCAGTAACAAGTTTCAGATGAAATTTCGGTCTTCGGAGTGTTTATCTCGGCCATCTGGCTATCGGAGCTATGTTCGTGAGTTCGTCTGGTAATCTTGGGACTCAAAGTTACGTTCGAGAACGAGTAGTGTAGGTATCAGGTGAGACAAAGTTTCGGTTCGATGCAAGTCGGCCACGAGATCAAAGTAAAGGGATAGCCAAATTGGTGAATTCTGTAGTAAGTCATTTTAACACTAAGATATGGAGGGAAATGGATGGCGTATTGAGGAATTTTTTTCTGTGAACTCGGTTTTCAGGAAATCCAGGAACATTGTCAAATGCATGCATTGTCTTCTTTTAGTTATCTCTCTATTCATTACCGATTTAATAAGCAAAATTGACATTTTGCCACACCTGGGATACTTGGAACTTCGACTTTTATCGATATAGAGTAGTTACCTATATTTATGTGCCATTATTGCGAAGACCATCAAATGAAAAAAGAAGACCATCAAATGAAAGAAGAAACAAGACACCGTTGACATACAAATCAATGACATAAATGACAAGACAACACCCACCAGACAAAACCAAAACGGTGATGAAAATATATAGTAAGATATTTCATGATTTTATTTATATTAGGTATATTAATGTTAGTTTTTGTTTTTAGATGTGATGTATACTGACGAAGACAAAAAGTCGAAACGTAAAGTAATCCTAATCTAGATACCAAACCTAACGATCGATACATATACTATACTAAGTAAAATACTATAAGTTATACTATAGTATATATTTGTACCGTATGGAAAAGTCAGCAAATGAGATTTTCACAAATTCTATTCAAATAAATCGTTACAGGTATAACGGCAGATTTCGCGGCCCAGACTGATTCATGTTCATGTCTGGCGAAAGCAATTGCACTAGCCTTGCAGTAACAACTTTCTGATGAAATTCGAAGTGTTTATCTCGGCCATCTGGCTACCGGAGCTATGCTGGTGAGTTCGTCTGGTAATCTAGGGACTTAAAGTTTTGTTTGTGGATTCGAATTCCTGGTGAGAACGAGTAGTATAGGCATCAGTGAGACATAGTTTCAGTTCAATGCAAGTCGAGCACAAGATCAACGTATACAGGGAAGCCTGAAGGTGAAATGAATTAGGACTTCTTAACTATGCAAAATTGAGAAAAATCTATGACGTATAGCGGAACCTTTTTTTTGGGAAATCCAAGAAGTTTTCGAATGCATTGTCCTATCGTCATCGTTGGAACTTGAAGTTGAATCATTTCAGAGTCACTCTTTTGATCACCACATGTGTGTGTATTTTTGTGTAATTCTCAAATTATTGGAATTTTATTTTCTGGTCCGAAATATTCAATCCTATATATTTTAAAGTGAGGTACTCTAATTTTCATTGTATTTCCTCACTTTTCAAAAAAAAAATTATTTTGATATTCTATTGAAAAAGCTTTTTCTTCTCCCTAATTGCATTGTGCAATAAGAATTCTTACTAATACGAATTCCAACTCGTCTGGCCACATGTACTGCAAACAACGAAATATGTGACAATATCGCAGACCAAGAGGGCATTTGGTCGAGCAATTTCAGGATCTAAACAAACCGAAAGCACCGAAAAAAGTTATCATGAAAATCAATGCATTCATGATTTCTACCCCAATCCGTTCTATGTTGAGGTACTAGTTTCCAATTCTTTCTTAACCAGTATCGGTATGAGTAACCTTTTGTTTCAAAAGACGCCGTCGAACAGACAGTGAGAGTTCGCGAACTATAGTGAAAATCTTCAAGACTACCTATATTTTTCGCTCATCCCCGTGTTTCCTTTCAAAGCAATAAGTTAACTAGTACGAATACCACTTTTCTGGCCACTAACGTACCTACTGCAAACAACAAAATATGTGGCAATATGGCAATTTCGGGATTTAAACAAACCGAAAGCATCGAAAAAAGTTATCAAAACCAATGCTTTCATGATTTTAGCCAATCCTATGTTGGGTACTAGTTTCCAATTCGTCCAAAACCAGTATCGGTACGAGTAACGAAACCTTTTGTTTCAAAAGACGCCGTCGAACAGACAGTGAGAGTTCGCGAACTGCAGTGAAAATCTTCTAGACTACCTATATTTTTCACTCATCGCCGTGTTTCCTTTCAAAGCAATAAGTTTTTTCCACTCACTAAGTGCATTCTGCAATAAGAATTCGTAACTAATACGAATTCTCACTCTTCTGGCCACTAACGTACTGCAAACAACATAATATGTGGCAATATGGCAGACCAGGAGGGAATTCGGTTTAGCAAATTCAGGATTTAAACAATCCGAAAGCACCGAAAAAAGTTATCATGAAAACCAATGCTTCCATGGTTTCTACCCCAATCCATTCTATGTTGCGGTTCAAGTTTCCAATTCGTTCAAAACCAGTATCGGTACGAGTAACGAACCTTTTGTTTCGAAAGACGCCGTCGAACAGACAGTGAGAGTTCGCGAACTGCAGTAAAATCTTCAAGACTACCTATATTTTTCGCTCATCCCCGTGTTTCCTTTCAAAGCAGTAAGTTTTTTCTTCTCGCTAAGTGCATTCTGCAATAAGAATTCGTAACTAATACGAATTCCCACTCTTCTGGCCACTAACGTACTGCAAACAACAAAATATGTGGCAATATGGCAGACCAGGTTGGCATTCGGTCGAGCAATTTCGGGTTTTTAACAAAATGAATGCACCATAAAAAGCGATAACGGAGTCTGGGCTTCAGGTGAAATGGGACTCCGGCAATACTAATCAGTGTCGCTGCCATTATCCGATATCTGATTTCTTTTCTCCCAATCGAATTCGCGTCAGACGTCCGCTCGCCCGAGCAGGTCTACAGTTTGGAGCTGCTTATCGGGTTATTTACGTGATAACAACCTCGGCTTTTCTTGTTTTTTCGGAAATTACCCACAAATTTTCGCACGACTCGGTTTTTTGGCACAACCTTGCAACGGGATGACCCCGGCGAGACGGTTTTTGCTACGACTGCAATTGAAAGTTATTTACACAATCGTGATGTCTGCAAGCTGGGAGTTGCCATAAAGAGTAATCTCACCAATCTCGGGTAGGGATATTATTTTTTTTTGTTTCGATTCAGTGAGAGGAATTTGTGAAAGAAATGATCCAGAAAATATTTTTCGCAACGTGTTACCATGTCTTCAATTTTAATAAAAAGAAGGTTTTGTAACGTTTACTTTTATCCGATGGTTATTCGAGCATGAGATTCTGAGACTAATTTTCTCAGGGGAGGCTTGATTCACCCGCAACAAAACTCCTAGTCAGGTTTTCAACGATATATTATAAAAAAAAAGACTACAAATCTAAATTTAAAGTTCCATTCACAATCTCTCAATTACACAAACTTATAACTACTTATCTTAAAAGAAAGGTAAAGGTGTTCTCGGTAACAGGATATGATCTCAAGTAGACCTCGACTTTGCTTTCATCAGCTCTCTGTCATAAGTTAACTTTCAAGCAAATATAGGTACAGCCAAATGTATCAGCCAAAAATTACTCAGCTTCAGCCAAAGAATGCTTGCTTCAATTTCCTCCGTTTCCCTCTTTCTTCCTTTGATATTATGGAAGCTTCGTTCCATCTGATATTGCGTTCTTCGTTCATATCATGTTGGAATAGTTTGGCGCTGGTGTTCTTTGATTCTAAATTTGAGGGGGCATTTAGTTTCCTCAATATAGGATCTGCCGCATTCACAGGGTATTTCATAAATACATTCCTTGGTATTTTGATTTTTGTTGAAAGGTTTCATTGTCGTGAGTTTTTCCCTGATTGTGTCTTTGTACTTGAATACTGATCCTTTCAGACATACCCTTTACATATGGTATTACAGAGGCTATTGTTTCTGTTAGATCATTGTCTATTCGTTGGGGCTGTGTTCTTGTTTCTCCCTCGCCAAGATAATATGCTCTAATTCAGAAGATCTTAATCAGGAATTCAACAACATCACAAATACCCCCAAGAGAAATGGCTACCACAAAAAGATTCTCGATGTAGCCATTTTTTTGAGAGTTTTTGTGATGTTGCTGAATTCCTCATTAAGATCTTCTGGATTAGAGCATATCTTGGCTGCTCTGTCATAAAAGCATCTGGCTACTCCTAATTTGGGGCTCAGATTATGGTTATATGGTTAGTGGAGATATTGATCGGTGTATATTGGTTTTCTGTAGACTGTGGTTTTCGGAGTCCCATTTTGCTTATGAACAAGTACGTCAAGGAAAGATAGTTGGTTATTTTCCTCGATTTTCATCAATAATTGGATCGATTCTTCTATGCCATTGAGGTGTTCTAGGAATCTGTATAGGTTTTCTTTACCATGTTGCCATATCACGAATGTGTCGTTTACATATCTTCGACAAAATTTTGGCTTGAAATCATATTGTTCCAATGCTCTCTTCTCGAAACAGCCCAAATAATCTTTCAACCAATGAGCCATTATTAAGAATTTCCCTTTCACAAAAATTTTACTCACTTCAAACGTATTTTTCATCGAAAGCTATAAAATAGAAACCCAGTACACACGAACCTCGTCAATTCCAAAGACTTCATCCAGGTATTCATCTTCGAAGGGTAAAGCCATCGAATACATACGGTCAGATTGTGCCCGCAACGTAAAGTCAGCCTTACTTGTTGCTCTTACTCACTCTTTTATAGCTTCGGCATAGACGCTTTCATCGCATAACCCCATCCAGACTGTTCAGGGGATTTGCACAATAATATTTTAGGATCCGCGGTACGGATTTGCAAACAGAATGTGCGGTTTATTGATTTCATTTCGTTTTACGCCAAGAGCCACAAAGAGCCTTTCTTCTCGCCGTTGGATTTTCAGGCTGCCGTCGAAACTAAGCGTATAAAATACTCATTTGCATGAGGCAATCCCGGTAATGGAAGTTCGCAATCGAGGGATCATTTCATTACTGTTATCAATTATTCAGGTGCCTGTCCGCGTTTCATTTGTTCGGAATTGTGCAATGTCCGCATGTCATTTGCAAGCTGGGCTTTTGTATGAAGAGCTTGACGGTGAGATAACGTCAACGGGAAGGTGGGCTTGAGAGGATCAATAGAAAGCTGTCATAGTTTGGATAAACGTTTATAGACTGTGACGTCAAATTGTTCGAACCTGGCTTTATTGTCTGGGGTAAATTGGGCTTGAACAGGTGAATGATGATGAATAGGAATATTATATAGTATTTGAAGATTCATTTTCTGGTGTTAAATATGAGTTGAAGCAAAAATGTTTAATGAAGAATAATGCAGGGGGATCTTCAGGAAAAGTTTCAGTTTTTTGACACAAACGAGCTTTAGATAAACGATTATGCTCAGTCATTCTTTTTGATTTCCTTATTGCAGTTGAGTTTCAAATGTATACCTCGAGGTCGTGAATTACGAAATTCCTAAATAATATTATGTCGCTTATATGTGCATTATTCATGTATCCTTTATTTCTTTTCATGTTGATGATTCAAAATATCACATTTATTATGTGTGGGTTCCAGTTGCGATCCGATTTTCCATTATTTCATATATTTCTCGATGTAAATAATACTATGTATCATAGGGTTCAACATTGCTTCGCATAATGTGAATGCCCTGATTTCTTGGAAGTATGTAGGCAAGATCATTTCTGCTATTTCAGCACTTTTGTCAACCGAGATTTATTTATGTAAAAATGGAATTGTATGAATAATTATTATTCACACCTTCACCAAATAAACTCACTTCTAAATAAATTGGTCTTTTTAAAAACGTAGTTCGAAAGTGGAAAAATATAATTATATGCAAGTTTTTCCGAATAAAAAATGACTTCATTTCAGTATAAAACAGACTTCAGCTATCATTTGAAAAGAAATTGATCCTTGATCCTTCTTTGAATCATATCAACAATCAACCCTTTTTCATGTGGTCTACACCTAGGCTGTGTCTGGCATAGTTCATTTTTACTTTTTTCAATTCTTTTCGTTATTTTTTCATTTGAACAGGTAAATGCTGATAAATAGAATAGGAATACTATATTGTAGTTGAAGATTTATTCTCTTGCCATAAATGCGAGTTAAAACAAAAATGATAATGCAAGATGATCTTAAGAAATTACGTTGCTGAGGGACGTTCAATTTTTTGTTTGACAAAATCTAGCCTTATAAAAGTGAAAATGCTCATTCGTTCCTTTTGATTCCTTAATTTCAGTTTAGTTTCGAATTTACATTTCATGAACAATGCAAGGCAAGATGATCTTAAGAAATTACGTTGCTGAGGGACGTTCAGTTTTTTTGACAAAATCTAGCCTTATAAAAGTGAAAATGCTCATTCGTCCCTCTTGATTTCTTGATTTCAGTTTAGTTTCGAATTTATTAGGTGTACAAATAAGTTTCCGCGGTTTGTCAAAAGATGGCCCCACCAGAAGGTTATGGAGAAATTGTCAGATGTAAAACGTAATATCCCAAGTTTAGTCATCTGGCAACACCATAACCTTAAAGTACTAGTGATTCCGTATCAGCATCATGAAACGTTGACTTTGGGGAAAGCCGGTTTCAATGCAATAGTAAGCTCGCGGCCACACTCAGTGGAGAAGGGAGTGAGTTATATATGATAGAATAAAATGGGCGCCAGGTAGAGTAATGCCTGCCTACTCAAGGTAAATGAACTGCGTACTCCTCTACCAGAGTAACAGTTAACAAAAAGCCCTCAAAATTCAAGTCACAATAATTTATTACCAAAAACAAAAATATATGTGCAGTGGTTGATTCAATACGAATAAAGATTATCCCCCAAGGGGTAGTCAAAAGGAAAACACTAAATACACACTAAATCAGATAAGAACCAATAATCCAAACAACAAAAACTAAACCCCTTAATCAACTTACGTTCAGCTTAACAATCAGGTTTAGGTTATCAGAACCTACTTTAAATAAATACTCTAAACTAAACAATGATTCCTGAAGGGAATACCGATCAATTATCCTACAATAAAATCCTGAAGGGATACACGATAACAAAATCCTGAAGGGATATACGAGTACCTTTGTTGGTACCCAACGCAACTTATGAAGTGCACCTCACTATAATTGCTAACAGTTTATATATAAAACTACCTTATAGAATAATATCACACATCATCAAAATAAAAGAAACCAATGATTTACAACTTTAAAGCCAGTGCTATGCACTAGTTACCTGCACAAATTATTACAAATGGTAAGTTGAACGTATGAAGCCAGGCACGTAGACCTCCAAGATGCCAATTGTTACCCCTCACTGACAGGTACTTAGATGACTCAGGTACTCGGGACTCCGAACTACGTGGATAGCTGACACGTATGTGGAAACTGACCAGTACGTGGAATAACTCAGCTCGTGGAAACTCAGGCACCTACACCCAATACGTGGAATACTGCCAGATACGTGATATAGGTAACACCCCGATACGTGGAATAACGTGGAACCCCAGTACGTGGAATACAGCCAGATACGTGGAAACCCCAGTACGTGGAATACTGCCAGATACGTGGAAACCCCAGTACGTGGAATACTGCCAGATACGTGAAAATACTCTCCAGGGAATAATGACACTCGAAGTTTTAATCCCTCAAAACGAGGATGAATCTAGATTCACCATTTCTTCGAAAAATGTCTCCACGAATTTCACATTAACCAAATGTCGGCCTTGACAGTCACACAGAAACTTCCAGAAACCCAAGGTTCACAGAGCCTATCAGTTGTCATGGTTGTCACAGCGAAGAAGAAGAAAAAAAAACACATCAAAAACCAAAATATATAGGAATTAATACGGTACCGACAATCTACGCAGTTTATACCAGAGGAGGGTCTCCATAAATCCATTTCTATAATTCTTCCACAATTTTCCGAAGTACTTTACTGAGGCCAAATAATAATGAACTAACCAAAAATGACAAACAACATTAACCTCACAATTTTCAAATAATAAACAAACCGTTCTCTGAGGGAAAACAATTCGAAAAGGTAGGTAAACGAAGTGAATAATTACAACAATGAGGAAATCTAGAAATGAACCATACCAACAAGTTTACTAACCATAATTTCTAGAAAAGATGGCAAAACTACATTTTATGACAAGTCAAAAATAATAACGTTACAATTCCCCCCCTTACTTTACAAAAAAAAAAAAATGACTGAAGGTCCATTTTTTTCCGGTTAATGGTTTGCCATCCAGGCACACTGAAACTACCACAAGTTGCGCTAATGTATAAGGAAAGTGAAAGAGCATCTGATTACTGAAGGCCATTTCCACCGAGATGGAAACGGAGCGAGAATACCGACAAATATCATCACTCAACCAGAGCCCGAAATAAAAAAATAAACAAAAAAAAATACCTAATCGCTGAAGACGGCAATCCAAACAACACAAAAGTAAAAGATATCCAATCGCTGAAGGCGACTGGTTACCAAAACAACCACGGTGACTTTCATAGCCCACCACAGGGAAAAATCCCTAATCCAAACAACACAAAAGTAAAAGATATCCAATCGCTGAAGGCGACTGGTTACCAACATGTCCAACGGGCCTAACGAAAACTAAATAAAAAGGAAAACAAAACCAGTTCAACTAAGGATACTAACAAAAAGGCCGATTTTTGGGTGTACACTTTTTTTTCAAACTAAAGGAGAAACTTACCTGAAATTCGAACCGAAAATTTCAGGTAAGGTGCTGGACATGGAGGACTTCTTTACAATAAAGTCGCAACCTCAACGACTCCCATCACAACCCTACAGGAGTGATGTCAAAATCGAGAATCAAAATCGGTAGCACAAAAACGACAAGATCGGGAACGTCAAAATAAGGAAAAGCGGTGGTCCTCGTGGGTAAAGAGCAACGGCTCAATACACGACCAAACGCGTCACTAACTCGTCGGGAGTTTCGGGAATCACAAAAAAACAAAAAAGGTCACAATAGGGGCTAATAGCAGGCACGCTATCCATAATCCTTCACAAAGGAGTTACCAATCAAAGAACATAAATCAAAAATTGGGAAACCCAACGTCACGTTCATATCGACACTCAAAGTCGAGATACCTAATCCTCCATTCGGGAGTCACCACACTAAGGTATATAAGTCAAATCGGAAAACACAACGGAATCGACAAAGTCGAGACACCTAATCCTCCATTCAGGAGTCACCACACTAAGGTATATAAGTCAAATCGGAAAACACAACGGAATCGACAAAGTCGAGATACCTAATCCTCCAGTCAGGAGTCACAAAAAATCACAATAGGGGCAATTTAACAATGAGTCAAAATCAAAGAATCCATAATCCTCCACAAGGGAGTCACCATACAAAATGTATAAAATACAAGTCACCGTCATATCGTCATAATCAATACTCCATATAGGAGCCACAAAAATCACCACACATGGCAAATAGTCCTAAACAGAAATTTCACAAAAAAAAAAAAATCACCAAAGAAAGCGTCAAAATCGGGGAATCAAAGTCACACTTTAATACAATATACTTAACCTCGTCACCAATTACTGAGGATGAAGTGTAGCTATGTTACTACCGTGAAACTGAAAATACAAAAGATGTTTGTTGTACTTCAGCCACTGAATGGGGGTAGTGACCACCCTAGTCAATTTATGCTCAAGGCAAGGGACAGCCATCCTCTGCCCCATCATTCATTCACCTACTACCCAGCAAATAATGTAACCACATCCACACTAGATCTATTCATCACCAAAAACATCTGATAAGAATCAAACAAACAAAATTGCCAGAACTAACACAACGCAGCTTAAAAGAAAAATCTACCACGAAAACTAGAAACGCATCAGGCAAAGCAACAAACCCAATGGACCACATTAAATAATTAATCAACAACAAAAACAGACCGAAAATACGCTGCAGATAAACTAATCGATAAAACAATACCGACGCTACGAACATAGTTCAAAGGTAAAAAAAACAAAAGAATACCACAAAAGCACCGATCAACCACTGCATGTCAGCTGTCATTGACTATGGCCCCACGTTGGGCGCCAATTTGAAACGTTGACTTTGGGGAAAGCCGGTTTCAATGCAATAGTAAGCTCGCGGCCACACTCAGTGGAGAAGGGAGTGAGTTATATATGATAGAATAAAATGGGCGCCAGGTAGAGTAATGCCTGCCTACTCAAGGTAAATGAACTGCGTACTCCTCTACCAGAGTAACAGTTAACAAAAAGCCCTCAAAATTCAAGTCACAATAATTTATTACCAAAAACAAAAATATATGTGCAGTGGTTGATTCAATACGAATAAAGATTATCCCCCAAGGGGTAGTCAAAAGGAAAACACTAAATACACACTAAATCAGATAAGAACCAATAATCCAAACCAACAAACTAAACCCACTTAATCAACTTACGTTCAGCTTAACAATCAGGTTTAGGTTATCAGAACCTACTTTAAATAAATACTCTAAACTAAACAATGATTCCTGAAGGGAATACCGATCAATTATCCTACAATAAAATCCTGAAGGGATACACGATAACAAAATCCTGAAGGGATATACGAGTACCTTTGTTGGTACCCAACGCAACTTATGAAGTGCACCTCACTATAATTGCTAACAGTTATATATAAAACTACCTTATAGAATAATATCACACATCATCATCAAAATAAAAGAAACCAATGATTTACAACTTTAAAGCCAGTGCTATGCACTGGTTACCTGCACAAATTATTACAAATGGTAAGTTGAACGTATGAAGCCAGGCACGTAGACCTCCAAGATGCCAATTGTTACCCCTCACTGACAGGTACTTAGATGACTCAGGTACTCGGGACTCCGAACTACGTGGATAGCTGACACGTATGTGGAAACTGACCAGTACGTGGAATAACTCAGCTCGTGGAAACTCAGGCACCTACACCCAATACGTGGAATACTGCCAGATACGTGGATAGGTACACCCCGATACGTGGAATAACGTGGAAACCCCAGTACGTGGAATACAGCCAGATACGTGGAAACCCCAGTACGTGGAATACTGCCAGATACGTGGAAACCCCAGTACGTGGAATACTGCCAGATACGTGGAAAATACTCTCCAGGGAATAATGACACTCGAAGTTTTAATCCCTCAAAACGAGGATGAATCTAGATTCACCATTTCTTCGAAAAATGTCTCAACGAATTTCACATTAACCAAAATGTCGGCCTTGACAGTCACACAGAAACTTCCAGAAACCCAAGGTTCACAGAGCCTATCAGTTGTCATGGTTGTCACAGCGAAGAAGAGAAAAAAAAAACACATCAAAAACCAAAATATATAGGAATTAATACGGTACCGACAATCTACGCAGTTATACCAGAGGAGGGTCTCTATAAATCCATTTCTATAATTCTTCCACAATTTTCCGAAGTACTTTACTGAGGCCAAATAATAATGAACTAACCAAAAATGACAAACAACATTAACCTCACAATTTTCAAATAATAAACAAACCGTTCTCTGAGGGAAAACAATTCGAAAAGGTAGGTAAACGAAGTGAATAATTACAACAATGAGGAAATCTAGAAATGAACCATACCAACAAGTTTACTAACCAATAATTTCTAGAAAAAGATGGCAAAACTACATTTTATGACAAAGTCAAAAATAATAACGTTACAATCACGTAATTTTTTTCGTGCAAAAATGTTTTATTCCGAATAAGCATCATTTGCGGGAACTTTTGATTTACCTCTTTAATGTGAAAAAATCTGCAGCTGAGGCTGCTTATTTTGATCGAGGAATCATCTCCCAAATTTATCAAAGAAAAAAGGGTTCTTCCTCCAAGACAATGCTGCAGCTCACAAATCAATGAAGACGGTGGCAAAATGGTAGAATTACGCCTCGAATTGCTTCCTCATCCCCCACATTCTGCAGATTCAACCCCAAGTGATTATTATCTATTTCTAAACTTGAAGAGATAGTTCTAGGGAAAGAAATTCGAGAGGGATGACGAGGTCAAATGAAAAACCGCGGAAACTTATTTGTACACCTAATACATTTCATGAACAATGCAGTTATATTGAGTATGTGTGCATTTTTCATGTATTCATAGTTTCTTATCTGTTTATTTTTCAATATATCAGATTTCACATATAGGGGTTCTCGTCACAAACCCAATTTTCCATCACTTCATATATTTCTCGATATTTATGTAGCCTGTTTGTCTTGTGTTGAACTAGTGAGGACGAATTCTTCTTTTTTGTCAATAATCTTCATCTGCCTTAATCAGTTAGTGCGATATTGAACATAAGTGTCACGTAAAGACAGTGATTGCTTCTATTTTTACAAGTGCATCAGCTATCTTATTTCCATTCGTGTCATAGTGAACAGGTACTGATAGTCCGAGAGCTGGCACGAATTTTTGGGTAGGTATTTGAGGCAAGCTGAAAACTTGTCAGATGCCTCTCCTATTATATCCCAACTCGGGATTGCAGATCTGGCTGGTGAGTAGCGGGGCTAAATCAACCCCTACATTTTTAATGGCCTGGTAGGTAGAAAGCCCTACCGAAATGATCTGTCTTTTTGGGAATCTTATTTTTTAGTTATAAGTAACACTCCATTAAAATTTCAAGCTGCCAAATAATTTAATCGGGGTTTTAACATTGCCAGACGCGTGCAAAAATATTTTGCAAAAAATTATAAAAATGTTTTTGAGGCAGCTTGAAATTTTAATGGAGTGTTACTTATAACTAAAAAATAAGATTCCCAAAAGACAGATCATTTCGGTAGGGCTTTCTACCTGCCAGGCCATTAAAAATGTAGGGGTTGATTTAGCCCCGCTACTCACCAGCGAGATCTGCAATCCCGAGTTGGGATATAATAGGAGAGGCATCTGACAAGTTTTCAGCTTGCCTCAAATACCTACCCAAAAATTCGTGCCAGCTCTCCTACTAAACCAGCTCATTATTCTTCACCGAAGATAATGCCATCTCCAAATGATACTTTATTTGCAATAAATGGCCATCAGTTGTTACTTGTCAATCAAAACCCAAAATGCTGCACTTAGTTACTTCATTCAAGGAGCTAATTCTGATCACGTTTTATCCAAAGTAATGCCTAAATACATAACCTCATTGGAAAGCTCTAGATGGGCTGTTTTCAACACCGGTGCAGCATCCTACAACGTGTGAAGCGTACAATATGAAGTCTAATTATCTAAAAAATGTAACAAACAAAAACGAAAAAACTGTTTCCTCTTGAAGAATCACGTTGAAGTCCCCAAGCAATCGTTGGACATCGATGTATTTGCCGAGGAGACTCAATTTCGTCGGGAACTTTCTCGAACGTCGTTCAAAAGTCCGGCAACTTCCGTATCGGCGAATTGAGAATCTAATCGATGAAAAGTTACGTGACGAAATGAGAAATTCCTCAGGCATTTTCCGATATACCCGTGGACCCTTGTCAATTAGTATATGAGGTCTGGACGATTTCGACTTGGTGATATACTCCAACTAGTTTCAAAGTTGGATAACTTCTCGTGTGACTTCGTTCGGAAAAGATATCGTCGAGGTGAAATTGAAACAGTATGTTTTCCTAGACCTCGCTGCTGGCGGTTGACATTTTATTTTTCTTGGTTATATGTTCTCAACTCATTTCGGCGTCTTATCATAATTTGGTCATTCAATTTTATTCGAGAGTTCTCTGAATTTCAGAATATATTGATGCAGATCATAAATGAATAGGGTGAAAGGTTCAGTTGTGGACACCCTGATAGTGATTGACACTGTGTACATACAGAGTGTCCCGTAATTAGACCGACAAACTTCTAGTGGACATTATAGATCGTATTTTAGACAGATTCGACCTAAATCATATAATGCAAAATTGCTTCGTTAAGGAGCTAGTGCCCTTTGAAGATGACGTCCTGTCCACACTTTTTGCCACACATTCGCAAAACGGAGTTACATAAAGTGCTGAAAGTTTAAACATTGGCTAATATCAAAAATACGCATCGATTAGATTGAGTGCATTTCTTTCATGTCAAGCACCATCGTATCATTTGGGGGGGCGAAGGGTATTTTTAGTTAAAACTTTTTTAACTTTCATTATTCCGCGAGGTTTACATCAAATTCATAAACTCTGATGTTTTTTCTTGAAAAAAGATGCTCTTGTATGATAACGCCCAGAAGCACCATTTCTGAAAAAATAGATTTGAAATTTTCTCTCTTTTCACTAAGTATTTACTCAATGTTCACTTTTGTTTTGGATTTATTTTCACTTGATAATGGTTAGGCATCTTTTTTCAAGAAAAAACATCAGAGTTAATGAATATGATGTAAATCTTGCGAAATAATAAAAGTTAAAAAAGTTTCAACCAAAAATACCCTTCGCCCCCCCCCCCCCCCTAAACGATACGATTGTGCTTGACATGAAAGAAATGTACTCAATCTAATCGATGCGTATTTGGGTCGAATCTATCTAAAATATGATCTGAATTAGTGTTTATCGACTAACTGATTATAATATGTGGATGTTATTGGGTCGTATTTGGTAGTCGGTCAGAAAGAAGTAGACTCTTTTTTCCTTTAACTCGAGCTTTCGAGACTGTAATGTCCCTTCATCAGGAGTCGGAATTTGAGCTTGATAATAAAGTTATTAGAAAATACATGTAATCATTTTCCTGCAGTAAATAATGGAAAAACTCCCAGTCAAAACAACAAATTTGAGGGATGTCTACTTCTTTCTGACCGACTACTTCCCCAATAACATCCACATATTAAAATATGATCTATAATGTCCACGAGAAGTTTGTCGGTCTAATTACGGGACACCCTGTATATACCGAAGTAAACTATTGGTTCTATCTAGAGTTTTTTCATCTGTCTCCATATATTTCGAAATGACTTATTCTCCTTTGGGTCAAGTTCAATTTCTTCAGGTTATCATTCTGAAAACGCCTTCATTAGATATTTGGCGCGAGAGTTTGTAGTAGTGTCGATAAGTGAGTTTACTTAGGGATCGCGACTTCACATAATTGCGTATATTTCTCGATTGTTCCGTTCATATTCGTTAGAAGTTTTCTATTGGTTGAAAAGTTCCGAGGAATATTTAATTGATGTAAGTTAACCCTTAACTGATTTTTATATTAAGGTTTAACCATATGGCCATTACTGTGTCGATAATATTACGTCTAACAGTGATTGACATAGGGTTTAACCTTAATATATAAATAATTGGAGGGATTACTTACATTAAATATTCCTTGGAACCTTCCACAAAAAATAAAACTTCTAACGACTACGAAATATAACAAAATTGAAAAATATACGCAATTATTTGCAGTCCTCAAGAAAACTCTAACATATACACCTATTGACACTACTGCAAAACCTCGCGCCAAATATCTTATGATGGCGTTTTCACAATGATATCCTAAGGAACATGAACTTGACCCAAATGAAAAAAAAAATCTTTATGAAATATGTGGAAACAGATCCACAAAAATAATTGAAGTAGCCAAAATAATTAAAATCAATACCATAATAAATATCAAGAAATATAAAATAAAATAAAAATAAAAACACACTATTATTGTTTTTTAAATCTTCGGCTATCGATTTCGGAATTATTCCATCATCAGGCCAGCTGAAAGTATACAAATGTAGAACATGTATTTATTTAGGTGAGAATATGCAACTTACTGTCTTGAATTAAAATGAACAGAAACTGTTTAAAAACATTAAAATATTAAAAACGGTTCTCCTCTGTCAGAATTGTTAAATTTTTGAATTTTAGTCAACCTTTATTATCGATGTATCTTTCTTGTGGGAATGTCAATTGAATCTGAAACTATAGGATATGTGCGAAATGTGATATCTAATATGTTATTATCGGTGGTCTATTGGTGGCGGGAATTTTTTGAATTTTATTTATTGTTGTTTTTTAAGAATCTATGAGTTTAAAAATACTTCTTCTGTCGAATTCTATATTATCATTAAGTAAAAATTGGTTGTCTTTATTTTTTAAAATTTCTAGTTGTTCGAGTAATACTATTTTATGGTAGTTATTTTCTTTATGAAGTATTTTCAGATTATTTAATGTGATATGATGTCCGGTATCGTTTAAATGTGTGCCTAAAGTGGAATGGGGTTGATTTCTTTTGTGTTCTTCGAATCTTTTTTCTATAATACATAACGAGTTGTCATTCCTATGTAAAATGAAGGGCAGTTTGTGCATGTTTTTTCATAGACTCCGCTGGATCGTTCGAGTTTAGATTTCATTTTATTATTAATCAATATATCTGCTATTGTTCTGTGTCGTTTACATGTTAGTGTACACACCATACTACAAAGATCTGCATGAAAAACTAAAACATACTTCAGAGAAATACAATTATACACTAACAAGTAAACGACACAGAACAATAGCAGATATACTGATTAATAATAAAATGAAATCTAAACTCGAACAATCCAGCGGAGTCTATGAAATAACATGCACAAACTGCCCTTCATTTTACATAGGAATGACAACTCGTAATGTAGAAAAAAGATTCGAAGAACACAAAAGAAATCAACCCCATTCCGCTTCAGGCACACATTTAAACGATACCGGACATCATATCACATTAAATAATCTGAAAATACTTCATAAAGAAAATAACTACCATAAAATAGTATTACTCGAACAACTAGAAATTTAAAAAAATAAAGACAACCAATTTTTACTTAATGATAATATAGAATTCGACAGAAGAAGTATTTTTAAACTCATAGATTCTTAAAAAACAACAATAAATAAAATTCAAAAAATTCCCGCCACCAATAGACCACCGAAAATAACATATTAGATATCATATTTCGCACATATCCTATATTTTCAGATTCAATTGACATTCCCACAAGAAAGATACATCGATAATAAAGGTTGACTAAAATTCAAAAATTTTAACAATTCTGACAGAGGAGAACCGTTTTTAATATCTTTAATGTTTTTAAACAGTTTCTGTTCATTTTAATTCAAGACAGTAAGTTGCATACTCTCACCTAAATAAATACATGTTCTATATTTGTATACTTTCAGCTGGCCTGATGATGGAATAATTCCGAAATCGATAGCCGAAGATTTAAATAAACAATAATAGTGTGTTTTTATTTTTATTTTATTTTACATTTCTTGATCTCGAGAGAACATACTATGGAAGAATTCATTTGTAAAGCCATAATAAATAATTGCATCTCAACAACTATAATTTCTCTTCACCAATAAATTCACAAGAACGCATAAACCTTCGTAGATCATGAAACAAGAATACTGAGGCAGATCATATGGCCTCATATTATTACATCATTCAATACATTTATGTGCCCACATTTAGTTCAATAACCAGCCAGAATCTATTCCCAGAATCACACATAGGCTTTGAAGACCGCAAACTACCTCCCATTTCATCGAAATATAAACTCGATTCTCGGTAATCTCCCAATTAGCTCCTATCGTTGAGCTCCCGTCCTAAAAATAACTCCAGAGACACCTCCATCCGGAGTTCACCACGGTCGATAAAACCCTGAGATCAATCTGCGGTGAAAACCTCAGAAACGATAGGACAGATCCAATATCGTAAGTAGCAGACGCTTCCTGACATTCACACGCCATATAATGCAACCGAGGAGGGCAAGCTGTGCAAGAAACACTGACTGATAGTTTCATTTAGTGCAGACAATACAGAAATGAACAACAAGCATTAAACAGAGGACCTAACTCCGTTTTAGTCGAAGCCAGACGCGCCCAACTTGCTGTACGATAAGCCTCGCCAGACTGCAGTTAAACTTGATGGTAAACGGTGCTAATTATCGCAAGTCAGATGATTGGTTTGTTGTGCAATATTCGGTCCTTCATCCTAGCGCATTTATCATATGCAAATTTCACAATGAGGTGTCTGTTACAGGTCCAGTCATTAATCTTTTGTCTATTAATGGATTTACAATTTGAGCTTAGTGTGTTCAACTGGCGAGCAGTTTAGGAAGAAGAAGAGATTGTTTAGGGATGTTGTTGATGATGAAGGATTAGCAGATTAAGTGGATACATTTTCTCTTCAGATAGGCAATGATGTCCTTACTACAGCATGACAAGTTAATTGAATTCGAAATAGTTTGGGACCCTTTATACATATAGGGTGATTATGGAATTTGAGCTACAGTGGAAACTGGTGATTTCTGTTTGAAATTATGAAAAAAAGTATCTTTGAAATGGCTTCTATGGGGTGAATAATTTTCAGTTTCTGATGAAGCCAGACGTGTCAACTTACTGTACGATAAGGCTCGCAGACTGCAGTTAAATTTGATGGTAAACGGTGCTTATTACTGTCAGCCAGATGATTAGTTTGTTGTGCAATATTCGGTCCTTCATCCTTGCGCATTTATCATATGCAAATTCCAAAATAAAGTGTCTGTTACAGGTCCAGTCATTTATCTTTTGTCTATTAATGGATTTGCAATTTGAGCTTAGTTTGTTCAACTGGCGAGCAGTTTAGGGAGAAGAAGAGATTATTTCGGGGTCTCGTTGATGATAAAGGATTAGCAGATTGAGTGGATACATTTTCTCTTCAGATAGGCAATGATGTCCTGACTACAGCATGACAAGTTAATTGAATTCGAAATAGTTTGGGACCCTTTATGCACATAGGGTGATTATGGAATTTGAGCTACAGTGGAAACTGGTGATTTCTGCTTGAAATTATGAAAAAAAGTATCTTTGAAATGGCTTCTATGGGGTGAATAATTTTCAGTTTCCGATGAAGCCAGACGTGTCAACTTACTGTACGATAAGGCTCACAGACTGCAGTTAAATTTGATGTTAAACGGTGCTTATTACTGTCAGTCAGATGATTGGTTTGTTGTGCAATATTCGGTCCTTCATCCTTGCGCATTTATCATATGCAAATTCCAAAATAAAGTGTCTGTTACAGGTCCAGTCATTTATCTTTTGTCTATTAATGGATTTACAATTTCAGCTTAGTGTGTTCAACTGGCGAGCAGTTTAGGAAGAAGAAGAGATTATTTCGGGGAGTTGTTGAGGATGAAGGATTAACATCTATGCTAAAGTGGATGTATTTTCTCTCAGATAGGCAATGTAATACAGCATGACAAGTTGGTTGAATTCGAAATAGTTTGAAACCTTATCTACAAATAGGGTGATTCTGGAATTTGAGCTTCAGTTGGAATTGATGATTTCTGATTATGGAATATTGAAAAGCTGAAACTTCATATTTCCATCAAAAGGTTTCCAATTCAAGTGAAGTTTATTACGTGAATGGAGATCGATATACTGAATGTTCATCCAAAATTTTGTGGCCGTAGTGTTAACAGAAACATAGAAAATTTAATTGGAATATTGAAAAAAGAATATATTTCCATAACAGGATATCCGATTTGAAGAAAATTCATTCTGTGAATGGAGATCGATATATTGAATGTTCGTCCAAAACTTCGTGGACATAGTATTAACAGAACCATAGAAAAATCAATTGGAATATTGAAGATAAGAATCTTTATATATCTATAAGAAGATATTCGATACGAGTGCATTTTTTTGTGGAGGACAATTGAATTCTCATGCTAAATTTTGTAGCCATAGTGTTAACAGAACCAATTCAATTGGAATATTGAAGATGAGAATATTTATATGTCCATAACGGAATATCCGATTCGAGTGAAATTTATTTTGTGAATCAAAACTGATATACTGAATGTTCATGCAAAATTTCAAGAAGGTCGGATCATAAGAACCTCAGAATTCAATTTTTATAATTTGAATTTTTTAATTCACATTCTTTTTCATTTTCTGAACCATCTCCAGAATATTATTTCGATTGTTCTGAGATTCTGCATCTATATATGCGGTATCAATCTCAAGTCCCATTTAAAATCTTATTGCCCGACCAATGAACGAGCGTTCAAAAGCCCCTGCTCAGGGATTTCCCAAAATTTTTTGAGATGCCATTTGAAAATCAACGAAAAGAAATTTGGTTCAATGGCAAAAAGCTTTCGGACATAAATATTTCAGTTTTCTCTTGAGAAAAATCCTAGCATCCAATCACTACACTTATATGGAGAGACAGAAATTGAAAAGAGATTTTTCCCTGTGCTTGTATCCTACGTAGAAATGCATGCTGTCTTGTTCACATTTACCTCCGCTAAAACTGTGAAATACACATGCGATATTTGAAATTTCCCAATGCCATATCTCAAAAGAAAATAATATAGAATATGACATTTTTCATATCGTTGAATTTTTAGGGATAATCAATCTACGAAAGGAAATAACAGACAATTCGCTTGCTCTTCGTTTCCTCCCAGAATCTCTTAAATATATAAAACAAAAAATAGAATGAGGGCATGTTGAAAATGCATGAAATTCCGCATTATTTTCAATTCAATTAAAAATATGTCTTGCCGTAAAAATTCCCCAGAAATCTATTATCCCCATAAACAAGCTCCTAAACTCGAGTGTATTTCACACTTATTTTCGGGCTCTGAACGAGCCGCCACAAATGCAGGAGCGTGTTTCCGAGCAAGAAACTTATCTTAAAATTAATTAGTTCGTGTTAAATTTCTAATTGGATTAAGCTGCAAGGTGCAACCAAAATAGTATACCGCTAATGTATTACCCAAGGGTTTTGTTCCACATCTTTTATGGGCACGTAGGGATTTAAACGACTATTAAACTATATGGGAACTTCAGGTATCTGATCTTATTAAACATATTTATCCGAGGATTAAACCTGCAAATGAATTGAATGAAAATTTTCCGATTATAACCTTTACCAGCCCTAGCGTACGGCATAAATTTCAGACTCATTTTTTCTCAGGTTCACTTAGCACTCCGTCAAAAAATCTGACGCCCGATTCATTTTTTATCATTTTCAACCCGTACGACCACCCTCATAATGGAAACAATCAGCATTCGTCTTAAACGATAGGGTTGGACTTCTTGATGAAAAATCCGTGGTCAATAGAAAATATTTTAGACTGAAGAAGGAAAATATAATTCGAATATTAACAAGAATAATCTTTATATTTCCATAACAGGATATCACACTCAAGTGAAATTTATTTTTTGTCCAACTGTCGAAAAAACTTGATTTTTCCTCATCACTATGGATGCGTAAATGATTACTTTTTTCACCGTTAAAAAAAGATTTTACTTTTTTTCACTTTTAAAAAAGGAAGTTTCTATATAAACGACACAAAAAGATCATTAGATTTGGATGCATAGAAATATTGTATTTGAAGTATTATCTTTGATAATTTTATTTCAGACGTAAGTAAATTCGCATTCTTATTTATACAAAAAAGTTTGTTCGTATTTCGTGCGTATAAAACTCCTGTTTTCATGGCACGAGTGTTTTTTTCATGGTTCTTGAGAGAGTCAAAATCACTTAGATGAGTGAGTTTGACACTCCCAAGAATCATGAAAAAACACTCATTTTACGCACTTAATACAAAAATAGCTATTGTGAATCAAGACTGATACTTATACGGAATGTTCCGGCAAGTTTTCAAGTGAATCGCATCATCAGTTCCATAGAATTTAATTTTTTCTAATTATTGATTTTTACATATTTAATTTTTCGAACAATTTCCAGAATATAATTCCGATCGTGCTAAGAATTTGCTTTCATATACTCAGGTAATAGCAGTATGGGTCCACCAATGAACGAGTACTCGAAAGCACCTGCTTAGGGATTTTCTTGAATTTTTTCATGTACCGTGTCCTTATTTCAAGTTTCAAATTTTTGTTTTCATTATTGTCTTCATATATGAAGATATAACTTTTTTTCTGTGCAATGTGCAAAGCAGCCCAGTTTTTACCTTCACTCCTGTTATTCTATCTTTATCGTGGTCATAGATTTCAAATCAGCGTTAGCTACCCCGAATTGTTCTTCAAGACAGCAATGAAAGCGCCTCTTGAAACAACCTGTATTCGTCACAGACATAGATACGGTCATCAGAGTAATCTAATCTCCTCAAACAGAATCCGCTGTAACAAACATCTCCAATCTAAACGAGACCGAAACTAAAGCTACCATCAAACGTCCACGTTTCACCAACAGATCGACCAAACTATTTTAATCAGAATAAAATCAAACATCAAAACGATGATGAAACATTTCGAAGCAGTCTGAAACTTATTGTCGAATACATAGGAGCAGAATAATAACTATCTCGCTGTGTAGTTTTATGCGAAAACACGGCTTTTATTGCCAATTTGTGGAGCGCTTGATTCCGAGAGAAACGTATCTAATTTGGAAACTTAGTTTCCAACTCTACAATGATAAATAGCTGCAACCACTTGGAAATAATCTACAAACTGTTCGGTAAACGATGTACATATTTTACGGGTTTCATTAAAACCAAAGATTCCTGAGATAAATATTTGCTTTCGATGCTGAACTCGAATTAATTTCAACTCTGTACATAGCCTTCGGGTTACGTTTGGCGACCTCAGTTTAAATTAATGTACGAGAAATGTTCTAGAAACACGACACTCACTCTTGACATTAACTGACCGTATTTAAGTGTAATTGCTAAAAACATGTAGGTAGTAGGTGAATAGTTATTTCCTACATCAATCTGAAGTTTTGTAAAATTTCATTAGCCAGGAATCATTGTTAGATGGTTTAGGTATATGAATATAACTATGTTGGATGGATTAATCAATAACTGCAACCGTTCGGAAATAATCTACAAAATCTTTGGTAGAGGATGTACATATTTTACGGGTTACATTAAAACTAAAGATTCCTGAGATAAATATTTGCTTTCGATGCTGAACTCGAATTAATTTCAACTCTGTACATAGCCTTCGGGTTACGTTTGGCGACCTCAGTTTGAATTAATGTACGAGAAATGTTCTAGAAACACGACACTCACTCTTGAAATTAACTGACCGTATTTAAGTGTAATTGCTAAAAACATGTAGGTAGTAGGTGAATAGTTATTTCCTACATCAATCTGAAGTTTCGTAGAATTTCATTAGCCAGGAATCATTGTTAGATGGTTTAGGTTTATGAATATAACTATGTTGGATGGATTAATCAATAACTGCAACCGTTCGGAAATAATTTACAAAATCTTCAGTAAACGATGTACATATTTTACGGGTTACATTAAAACCAAAGTTCTAAAGATGAATATTTGCTTTCGATGCTGAACTCAATTTAATTTCAACTCTGTACATAGCCTTCGGGTTACGTTTGGCGACCTCAGTTTGAATTAATGTACGAGAAATGTTCTAGAAACACGACACTCACTCTTGACATTAACTGACCGTATTTAAGTGTAATTGCTGAAAACATGTAGGTAGTAGGTGAATAGTTATTTCCTACATTAATCTAAAGTTGAGCCAGGAATTATTACTAGATGGTTTATATGAATATTACTATGTTGGATAGATTGTTCAATAACTGCAACCATTCGGATCATGTGGTATTAGCTAAATAGATATTTCCTACATTGATTTTGAGTTCCGTAGAATTTCATTGGTCAGGAATTATTGTTAGATGGTTCATATGAATATAAGTAGGAGTGCGATCATGTAAATATTTTGTTGCCTGCCCAAATCATTCATGAAAACCCAAAGAAGTCGTCAATGGTGTTGATAAAATCGATAACCTCCTGAAGTGCTTTGGCACTTACCTCTTGGGTGTCCAGGTCTGGTTTCCCGATATAAATTATTCTTAGAACAACCAGTTCTGGACACCATATACGTTAGGAACGATGTTTGTACCGCAGTGTCCCGTCAGCAGTCCTACCATCACCCGAGACCTTGTACAGGGTCCGGCAAAAAAACCTCCCTGATTTCAATAGGCATTTGCAAAAAGAATAAGAAACATATAGAACAATTACTTATATTTGTGAATAGCCCATATGATGCCATTTTACATCACTTAGTACACTTTACTTGGTTTTTAAAATTATGTCTGATAAATGATGTCCCCCATTGTTAAGTGTAACTTCCCTTGGAATGGCTGCCACTTCCTGCCTAATGGCATCTTTTAGTTCTTGCAGAGTTCTGGGACGATGTTTGTACACTTCAGTCTTTAGGTACCCCCACAGAAAGAAATCACAAGGTGATAAGTCGGGTGACCTTAGGGGCCAGGAAATGTCTCCTCTTAAGGAAACAAGACGTCCAGGGAACAACTCTCTTAACATTTCCATGGACCGCCGAGCAGTGTGAGCTGTGGGGGTACCTAAAGGCTGAAGTGTACAAACTTCGTCCCAGAACTCTGCAAGAACTAAAAGATGCCATTAGGCAGGAAGTGGCAGCCATTCCAAGGGAAGTTACACGAAGAACTATGGACAACTTCAGGGAAAGACTTCGTGAGTGTCTTAACAATGGGGGACATCATTTATCAGACATAATTTTCAAAACCAAGTGACGTGTACTAAGTGATGTAAAATGGCATCATATAGGCTATTTACAAATATAAGTAATCTAATATATAAATATAAGTGCCAATTTTCGTTGTGATTAAATAACTCAACAACGCCTTCACCGATTTGGCTAATTTTGGTCTTGAATTATTCATGGAAGTCTAGGGAAGAATTAAACGTATAAAAAATTCAAAGGAAATCTTGGAAAAGTGTAAAATCAACATTACAGGTTTTTCATTTTCAGTGCCATCTGTAGTCGTTTTCGAGTACTACGAATGCAAGGCAGTTTCCTATTTTTTCATACTCCATATAATCTTTGATTAAATTGTCATAGATGACGAACCTGTAAAAACTATTAGAGATTTCAATTTTCAACGAATTGAAATATTAAAATTACCGATATTACACTTCAGTGTATAATCATCATAATGGTACATTATTGTAATAACTAATCAAAGAAATCTGAAATATTTATTATTTGACCGTAATTTCAGAGTTCACAGAACACTAATATACAGAGTTCGTTCTTCATCACTTCTTTCAAAGGAACGTCTATGTTTCAATAAAAATTCGAGTACAGATGGCATAGAATTATATTATCAACATATTCGCCATCAAATCAAATATATTTTATGTTCTGTGATCAAATCCAAAAATTATGGAATAAAAACAAATATTTAAGCATTATATGGCAGAAGATATTTTAAATCGTATTCGTCATCATGCAAGAAATCCCGATTTGTTGATAACCTTGGAAATGTACAACGAAGCTTTGATAAGATATGTGTTCTACTATTGGAAATAAAGCATTAGAACAATTGGGTATGACCCCACCAAATCGTGAGATACATGATTTGTTTGATCGTGAATTGCAACGTGAGCAGTAGTTCAATTCTAATGATTAACGTTTATTTATACAATCGAATATAACCAAACTGAATATTCAAGAAAAACATGTATATGACACAATCATTCAAGCCGTTTCCAATAATGCAGGTGGATTACATTTCTTGGATGCACCTGGTGGTACAGGCAAAACTTTCGTTGTATCATATATTTTAGCGACTATTCGATCGAAACAGAAAACTGCATTGGCACTTGCATCTTCGGGAATTGCTGCTACATTATAAGAAGGTGGTCGGACCGCACACTCTGCATTGAAATTGCCATTGAATGTACAGGTGATTGAAACTCCAAATTGCAATATTTCGAGAAATTCTGCGGTATACCAATTCTGCTATAGCAAAAGTTCTTCGATTAATGTCAATTATTTTATGGGATGAGTGCACAATTGCGAATAAAAATAAATTACTAGAAGCATTTAATCGAACAATGCAAGATTTACAGGGTAATCAACAGCTTTTAGGTGGTGCTCTGTATTGCTGTCAGGAGACTTTCGTCAAACATTGCCTGTCATTCCTCGATCAACTACTGTTGATGAAATAAATGCCTGTTTGAAGTCATCAGTTCTTTGGATATATGTACGAAAATTGACACTGAATATTGATATGCGTTTTCAACTAAATAATGATGCAACTGCCTATGAGTTTTCAAAACAATTGTTAGAAATTGATGATGGCAAAATACAAATGGACAGTACCAACGGACTGCTCACCATATTACTGGTAAATCAAAAGGAGAAGTGTGTTTGATACCGCGTATCCCTATGATTCCAACGGATATGCCATTTGAATTCAAACGGTTACAATATCCCGTGCGTTTATCATTTGCGATGTCCATAAACAAGGCCCTAGGGCGAACACTTCACGTTTGTGGTGTGAATTTGAAGGAATCATGTTTTTCACATGGCCAACTTTATGTTGCCTGTTCCAGAGTCGGTACTCCCAATTGTTTATTTATTCATGCTGAAAATGGAAAAACAAAAAATATTGTTTATCCAATTGTTTTAGACTAACACCTACCATAGTGAGAGTACCCAATTCTTTTTAATTTTTTAGTTTTTACTCCTTGCAGTCTTCATCATTTAGAAGGCATTGGCAATTGGGAATCGGACATCGTCTTTAGAATGTTTTACCTCGAATGTATATAATATAGTTTTTACTCTTTGTCATAGTTGAGAAATAACATTTAATAGTGTATCTTTGTGTTTATTTCTGATAAATATAATATAAACATTTACATTATGTTTTTGTAGTGGGTTTTGATGAGCAGTTTCATACATTCGAAATCAGACTAAGTAAGAAATTTTATTTTTTTGTTATATTTCTAAGTTTATTACTATGCCTTATACGTAGCGAAGCACGTACCGGGCAGCTAGTTGTTCTATATGTTTCTTATTCTTTTTGCAAATGCCTATTGAAATCAGGGAGGTTTTTTTGCCGGACCTACTTACAAGATATATACTGTGAATGTGATAAGAAGTTTGAAGCCAACATAGTAGGCTTCCTCGCTACATGACCCGGAAGGATAGTCCAAACTGCGCAAACTGCCAAACCAAATCGAAGGTTATGTTGCTGTCAAATTGAACTTTTGCGCTTGCGCAGTAGTGCACATCCCTCTGGTCATCCTGACTTCAATTTTCAGAACATTTTGAATGACATTCACAACATAGGTCTAACATATACATATATGCCCGAAACTCAGCTCGTGACAGATTTAGTAGCTTTCTGGTAGATGTAGACTCTCAAACATAGACTAAAACAACTCAAAACGTAGATATGTTGAGTCATTCTCCATGAAGGCTCAGCTTGACATCGAACGACTTTGTCGACAGATCAAGAAACGGTTGATGTATTCAGAATGCATGTGGAAATACCTCAATCAAAGTGGCTAACATAATTCAACAATTGAAGCAGAGTGAGTGTGGTTGCAAACACTTCTTCTTGAAAACCAGCCGAGGTCGAAATTTTTGATCGTTTCTCTATGCATGGTACTGATGGCTAGTATATGTTTATGTGTGAACAAAGTATGTAAAGCATTCATAAAGTATCTATAAATTTTGCAATTTTTCATTCTTCATCTTCAGCAGGAGTAAAAAAGATAACATATTAAATTGAAGAGTGTTTGTGTTGATAACATGATCAAAATAAAGTATGAATTGAATCGAAAACAAAAATACCCTCATTAAATATGAATTAAAATTATGATCTGTCTAATTGGAACAGTGTAAACTGTTTTCAAGGAAATAGACGAGTATGCATCATTTGAAGTATAAATACTTCATAATTCAAAACCAAAATCACCCGGACTATCAAGAAGACATGCAAATTCCTGTCTTCAGACTGAGCCCTTATATCAAACTACTTCCCGCTAATGACAACTCATTCTCCCCTTCTAAACGACATTTTTATGAATACGAAGCTCATTCCTTACGTTCGCAACGCTTTAATAGGGCAATTTACCTGTGTTATATCCTTTTTTTCGTTTTCGAGATGCATCCGAAATCATTACATTTATAACAAAATGAAAGTTCCCTGCAACTTGCCTATAATATTATCGTATTAAAATGTCTAGACACCAGACGAGCGAATTTTCCTAGTGGCTTATGAGTGATCGTAAAATGTAATCCAACGCTCGTTTCGAGTAATATAACTAAATTGGATGGCATGATATTTGGTCAAGCTGGTTCAACAATCCTGCATACTTTTTTGTGCAAATTATATTTTTTTATAATTCCACAATTCCTTCTGCTTTTTTGGTAACACATGGCATTCTACATTTCTAGTTGCCTGTTATTTTACACTACTGATTCTCATCGCTAGCTCACTTTTTTCACGCAGCGATATAACTTTTATTGGTTCATTACACTGTCTTCAAGTATCTTCTTAAAGGACTTCTGACTTTTCTTCTCTACCAAACAGGGTTAGGCGGAAGTCTTTATTTACATTAGAATCTTTTGAATCTGTGTCTTAAAAAAAAGCTGAAAGACGTGCATTGTTTTTGAATTGAAAGTATTCTTCGGCATTAAAATGAATTTTTTTCGACCCCACAGCTGCAAGCCCACCTAATTTTACCGCAGGACGCATTTTGGATTCTTAATCGAAAAACACTGAAGTAATCGAATAGCTCAAATTTCAGGATCAATCATAGCTCTTTCTGTTTTGTAACATGATTCACATCTGTAGAGATAAAATGGATCAAAAATAGTGTATCTGTCACGGGCAAAATGATTATTTAGGTCAGTATTCATGATGCTTGGATATTATGAATAATGAACATTAAAATTGGGCAATTTCATACATTTGAAGTACTTTAAGATAATTCCTCACACTGCCCGGTCATTGCAAATACTGCAATTATTTCTTTGGGCACTCTGACTAATCGACAGCAATAGTACAACCATTTATATGTTCTGTGAAAAAATCTCTCGGGCGTCTTGTTATGGAAATATAAGGGTTCTTCTTTCAAATATTTCAATTAAATTAAATTTTCCATTGTTTTCTGAACTCTATGGCCACAAAATTTTGTATGGGGCTCATTATGAGCATCTTGCATGTGGCCGCAAAACTTTATTTCGATTGGTTTCGTTTTGTCTGAGATATTGAGAAACAAAAATTTTGAATGACTATACTTTGTGGAACACCCTGTACGATTTGGCTGGTTGAAGAACTTAACCGCGGCATTTATGAACCGAACTCAACCTGAAAATCTCGAGGTTCTAGGACAATCCCTGCGAAAGTTATCGTGCTAACGGTCGGCCCCAAGGACAAGATTGTATTTGACCACGGATTCGTCATCAGGGAGTTGCCTATCGTTTGAGACCATTTTCGATTCAAAATTCGAAAATTACAGAGATTTGGGCAAAACGATGTAGCACTAGTTTGAGTAGCTCAAAAATGACTGAATTGATTTCGAATCAAATGCATTTTTTTGAAATAAAATGATTTTTTTTCATCGACCCCTTAGCTGCAACCTTATCTAACTTTTTTCACAAGCATGTCGAGTTTAGACTCGTTGAAAAGCTCGTGAATCTTGGAATCTTATCGTATTTCATTTTTCATTTCACTTATGTTGTTGTTAAGAAATAAGACATAACTCTAAAAAAATCAGAAAAATTAGTACGAGTAAATTTAATTTAGTAGATACTGAAAATGCCCTTCACCCTCTACTTGGCACACTCCCAGGAATATTAACTCGTTTATGGAATTCCGAATGATATCAGCTGGAATGTTATTTGTATGAATTGCTCATTTGACTTTTAGCATTATACATAATGACCGGACAATGTATTATTTGCAACATAATAATTTATCATTTTGTCACTTTTAAAATTGCCCGGGCATTATAAACATCTATTTTCACAAGATATACATTTGATTCAAGATGCATTTTTTCGTTTGAGATATGCATTATAATCCTTATTTCATGATCTCCGGTGGTTGAAGAAATTTTGTGAATTCATTAGATACGAAAAGCCATTTTTGAGGTGAAATGTTGTTTGTAAGTATTAAGACATTATTCCAGCAAGAGGAATCGTGGATATTCGATTCGTATGTAGGTACCTCAAGTCATTCAGAGTGCTCTCCGCACTGGCGAGAGCCGAAAGCTGAAAACAGCTTTCTCTTTCTTACTCAATTTATGACATTCGAAATATTCGAATCATCTTGCCGTGGAACCTTCTCCATTCAGAAAATACTATCCAAGTATTTTTTAGATCAGAACAATATGAAAAATTATTGACAAGTAAATTCCCCTTTTTGAATACTTATCAATCTCTAGAGGAGATAATATAGAATATTTGGATATATTTAAACTCAAGCAATGAAATCATCCTAGAATTCTTCAGAAATAATAAAATTATAATAACTCGATCTGTTTATCAAGCATTTGAAAATCATCTGTCATACCCTAGTTACACAAACAGCCACCAGGGAAATTTAGCCACAAATAGCAGCGTTCGTGAACAAACTTCAATTTTATGCAAAACCGCCAAACCGAGTCGGAAAAACTTCGTAGGAATTTCCCATTAATATTTTCGCGACGAGTTTCTAGATGAACAGGTGGATTCGAAAGTTCTCTGTCAGTCGCTCTTAGTTTTAACATAACCAACCAACAGCTGATATTTATCCGGCTATATTTTGCATTTATATTGAGCTCACAGAGCCGCGACAGCAGAGCCGTTCCACAGAAATCTAGCGCATACACATATGAAAACTTTGAAAGGTAATTTGACGTTCATCTGAATTTAGGAGGAAAACTTCTGCTTCAATATGCAGGTTTATTTAGAGGGGGATCCGCTGTCTCTCTTCTCCTTTTCTGAGGAGATTCTCACATTAAATATGAAAAGATATTCCGGCTGAATATACTCACTACGAAGATAGATCTCCTTATTCCAAAGTATGGAACTTATGGACTAGGCTTTCACATATAGAAGCGAGTATGCTCGCATGTATTCCTACCACTGTGATAGATATGAACGTTTGAGTATACCTAGTAGATATTGAGTAGCTGAAACACTCTTTTTCACTGTTTTTACAAAACTTTGAGTGTTCGACCAAAACTACCTGTTTTAGAAATTGATCATTAAAATTTTCCTGTTTCAGTACGAAAAATATTAATGGGAATTTCGTGAATAGCGTCCAAATATTTCATAGCGGGCATTAGGCATAATATTGAGATTCTTGCACTCTGGAACAGCTAGGGATTTATCAAGTCAAGTAGCTTGATTTTTTAAAGAAGAACTTGACTTGGAAGTCAAGCTTGTAACGAATACATACTTGACTCTTGACTTGACTTGATATGAGATATTTATTACTTGACTTGATATCAAGCTACTTGGTATTACTTGATCTTGATACGATACGTACGAGTCGTACTGCGCCTACTTCTGCAAGTTCATGCGTGTTCAGGGGGTTCCCCGAGCTCCGAGCTGAATGAAGCGATCGCGCAGTCTGCTTAATTTTATCTAGGTGAATAGAGAGGTATTTTTGTCCAAGTGTGTGAGTCGTTACGTCACATAATTATAATAGTGTTTGAACCTGTGCAGAATGAGTTTTTCATCAGAAATAATGGAATTAGAAACCAGCTGGTCAGAATAGGTGATTGAGGAAAATGCTCAATCCGGAGATCGTAAACTTTTACAAGAGACAACACACAAAAATCTAAAGTAATGGAAAAAAATCACAGATTATTTCACAGTTGAACAAGATCCGAAGAGTTCGTGAAAAAAATAATAAGCAAGGGAAATGCACGCTTTGCAGAACGAAACCCACTGTATTAAAAACATTTTTGATTCTCATATTCAAGTTTAATAAATAAAAGTATTTTTTTGCAAGGTTCATCCTCATTCCATAATTAATTGATGTGAACACTGCAAAAAAAATTTAAATTGAAAATTAAGTAACTTGGTAGAAGTAATTGATTTTTCAGGTACTCGATAAATTAATACTTGACTTGACTTGACATTGAAAAACTACTACTTTACTCGAACTTGACTTTATTTCAAGTCAAGTAGCTTGAATATCAAGTCAAGTCGTGAATCTCTAGAAACAGCCTGTAGGTATTTTATAGTTAGTCGTTCAAGCAGTACCTACGCATAAGCAGAATCAGTTGTGTTCTCATTAATACTCATTTTGAGCACTCGTTCTACTTAAAGGAGTACTATATTATTTTGCCCAAATATCTGTAATTTTCTAATTTTGAGCAGAAAATGGGCTCCAACGATAGGGTTCGACTAGCTGATGATGAATCCGTGGTAAAATTATATTCTGTCCGTAGAGCTGTCTATCCGTAAACGCGATAACTCTAGAAAGGATTGTCCTAGAGACTTGAAATTTTCAGGGTATAGCATAAATGTATAGTAGCTGCGTTTACCAGCGATATCCAGGTTGTTACATAAAAAATTGCGATTCAAAATTTTTGTTCATATCTCAGGAATAAGAGAACTGATCGATATAACAATCCTTGGAAATTTTGTGCCCATAGTGTTGGCAGAACCATATAGAATCAATCGGAATATTGAAAAAATGTCTTTTAATTTTCACAAAAATGAAGAATTTTATACTGAATGTTTATATGTAATTTCAGCAGCATCTCATAATGATAAATAATAATCTTTGAATTAAATTTCTTTCAACCATTTTTTGAATAATTCAGAATTTGCCAATTCGATCGACAAGAAATTTTGCAATGTTCAGTGCTCAATACCGTTTCATCAAAGCAGTGCAGTACGTAAAAATTTGTGAGAGTTACGTCAATAGTGCCAAAATCTATCGTAATATCAAAAAATTCTAATATGCCGAAAAAAAACTTTCGAAATAATATCTATAGTCCGTTCACGAAAGGTTGAGCACATAGTAGGCGTTTCTTTATTTATTTGCAGTTGGCAGTATTAACTGTCATCGAGTAAAATAAATTCAATGTTGCCGAATGTACCCGGCCTCGTCCGACGAACTTGCGAGTTATCAGACAACTCTATGCAATATTAACAACATTGCGTATCAATCTGACAAGAAAATGTTGGAATACAACAAATGTGGTTCTATGGTCTCCAATCCACCCTCTTCTATGGTTTCATTTTGGCGCGATGTTTTGGCTTTCTCCCTCTACGATGCGATGATAAATTAAGGGCGCGGTCAGCAGCTGCTTAGTTAGTTCGTCCCAAGCCATCGACCGGTGAACGTCTTGTCTTTGTACTAGTTATAACGCTTTTTACGTATTGTTCATTTTATCATTCGCTTACAATATCATACAATAATCACTGTGTTACTGAATAAACTTTATATAGACTTTCTATTAACGTTTTTCTATCCCAAAAGGTTATGGGCTCTCTCTCTCTCTCTCCTTGTGTGACTATTTTCGTGAGTGAATGAACAGTTTCGAGAGAACAAAAAGTTACCAAGCAGTATAGAACTTTTCGTGTTTAAGTGTATCAGAAAACATGGGTGAAATGTATCGTTCTTCCATACAGAAGTTGAATACGGATAACTACGGAATATGGAGTAAGAAAATGGAACTGCTTCTCATAAGGGAAAAAGTCTGGGAAGTTGTAAGTAAGGAAAAACCCATATTTAAGACAAATGAAGAAGATAAGGAGCAGGCATGGCAAGATAAGGATGATTTAGCAAGATCATCAATAGGTCTTCTCATTGAAGACAGTCAGTTTTTACATATACAAGATTGTAAAACTGCAAGGGAATATTGGGACAAACTCAGGGAATATCATCAAAAGTCAACATATGCAGGTATTATATATTTATACAGAAAATTGTTTAATCTTCGTCTGCAAGAAGGAGATAACGTTGAAGATCACATCATACAGGTACTTACCCTTTTCAATAAACTTAATGCATTAGGAGAAGAATTGAAAGACAAGTTTAAAGCAACGTTACTTCTTACAAGTTTGCCAGAATCATATAACTCACTTATTACTTCTCTAGGAGATCAGAAAAATGAAAATTTTACACTTGATGCTGTGAAAAGCCGAGTTATTGATGAATACAGTCGAAGAAAAGAAAATACAGCAGGGAACAGTGAAGCAGTTCTGAAAACAGTGCAGTTCAAAGAAAAGGATCATCAAAAAAAAGATACAGCATGTTTTTTCTGCAAGAAGCCAGGACACCAGAAAAAAGAGTGTTTTGCTTATAAGAAGTGGAAGAACAATCAGAAGAATAAAGAAAAAGAACGAGTCAGTGTAGCAACAGAAGCGACAGAAGAATTACTTCTAAGCAAGTATTGTAAGGATTCTGTAAAGTGTTCAAATGGATGGTTTGTAGACTCAGGTGCCACAAGTCACATGACAGGTTCAAAAGAATTGTTTCACTACCTAGATGAAACGCAGAAAGGATGCATACAGTTGGCAGAAGAAGATAAGATTTGTAGGATGGAAGGTAAAGGATCAATACTCATTAAATGCTTTGTTGATGATCAGGTGAGTGAGATACTTTTGAAAGATGTTCTGTATGCACCATCCCTCAAATCTAGTCTATTATCAGTAAAGAAACTCGCTATAAATGGCTATAAAGTAGATTTTAAGGAGAATGTATGCAACATCAGGAAAGATGATAGAATTTTAGCAAAAGCATATACAGGTAATAGACAGGAGGATCTGTACAGGGTGGACACAGTTACAGAAAGAGCTAAAGCAGCCATGGACTCTGAGAAGCATGGTGAAAACTGCTACCACATCTGGCACAGGCGTTTCGGCCACAGGGACACCAAGGCAATAAAGGATTTAATTAAAAAAGATCTTGTTTCAGGATTAAAAATTCGGGACTGTGGACTAGAAAGCATCTGCGAACACTGCCTGGAAGGAAAGATGGCAAGAAAACCATTTCCCACGGAAAGCGAGACGAAGACTCAAGCTATACTTGACCTAATACACACAGATGTTTGTGGACCTATGCAGACAGAATCACCTGCTGGAAAAAGGTATGTGATGACAATCATTGATGATTATTCAAGATATACGTTTTTGTACTTTTTAAAACAAAAAAGCGATGCCGGAAAGTATCTTAAAGATTTCATCGAAGAAATGAAAACACAGCATAAAAAAGTTCCAAAATGCATCAGGTCAGATCGAGGACGGGAATATGTAAATTCAGATCTTATAAATTACCTAAAAAGTCAAGGAATAAAAATTCAATACACAGCTCCCTACTCACCACAGCAAAATGGCGTGGCTGAAAGAAAAAATAGATATTTAATAGAAATGGCAAGGTGCATGCTATTAGACGCAAAGTTAGAGAGAAAATTTTGGGCAGAGGCTGTTAATACAGCAAATTTTTTGCAAAATAGATTGCCCACCAGAACACGGGAAAAGACACCTTACGAAATTTGGCATTCAAAAAAACCTGATGTAAGTTATTTTCATATTTTTGGCTGCGAGGTTTATGTCCATGTCCCACAGGAATTACGACGAAAACTAGATGTTAAAGCTGAAAAATATATTTTTTTAGGATATTCAGAACATTCTAAAGCATACAAACTTTTGAATAAGGCGACAGGAAAAATAAAAATTAGTCGAGATGTTGTGTTTCTTGATAAGTATAATAACACTGATGAAGAAATTGACAATAATCTAGTTGAAATTGATTTTCCACAGATAGACACTTCTGTTAAAGAAGTGACAACAGAAAGGGATACAAGTGATGAACCTGCGCAGGACCAACTTCAGGACGAACCAGAATGCAGAAGGTCAACGAGAAAGAATCGAGGTGTACCTCCAAGTCGTTATCTTGATGTATCAAGTCTAGCTGAAGAAATAAAAGAGGACCCAAGAACAAGGAAACAGGCACTTAACAGACCTGATAAGGAAGAATGGATAAAGGCAATGGATGAAGAGTTATGTTCTCTGGAACATAACAAAACATGGACCATTGTTGAGGCCCCAAAAGGTGCAAACATAGTTAGCTGTAAATGGGTATATAAAACAAAAAGGAATTCGAAAGGAGAAGTCGAACGATACAAGGCAAGACTTGTAGCTCGTGGTTTCTCACAAAAGTTTGGCACAGACTATGATGAGGTATTTGCACCAGTTGTTCGACAAACAACATTGAAGGTTTTACTTACAGTGGCTGGAAGAAAAAATTTAACCATCAAACACTTTGATGTAAAATCAGCATTTCTTAATGGGAACTTGCAGGAAGAAATCTACATGCAGCAACCTGAAGGATATGCAGTGGCAGGAAAAGAAAATTATGTTTGCAAGCTTGAGAGGGGGATATATGGTTTGAAGCAAGCTGCAAACATATGGTATGAAAAGTTAAGATATGTTTTAAGGGATTATAATTTCAGCCAGAGTAAAGAGGATCAATGTTTGTTCACCAAAAAGATGACAGATGATACAGTTTACTTGATTGTACACGTTGACGATTTTCTGATTGCAGCAGAAAAGGAAGAAAACGTCGACAAAGTTGCTGTCTACTTGAAGACAAATTTCGAATTAACTGATCTTGGAAAAATAAGGAAATATTTGGGAATAAACATCAGGAAAAATAGTGAAGGATATTTCTGTATGAATCAATCTGACTATATCAGGAATATTTTGACCAGGTTTGGGTTGCAAGAAGCCAAACCATCCAACATTCCTCTAGATACAGGATATCAAAAACACAGGGAAGAAACTCCGTTGATGCAGAACAATGAAAAATACCAACAACTAATTGGAGCATTGTTGTATTTATCTGTCAACACCAGACCAGATATAACAGCTAGCGTCTCAATTATGAGCCAGTTCAACAAATGTCCTACAGAAATGGACTGGACCGAGGTAAAGAGAATATGCAGATACTTAAAAGGAACTATAAACTATGAACTTTTACTTGGTGGCCACAACACTGAAGGGAACAATTTGGTAGGATACTCGGACGCAGATTGGGCAAGTACGAAGGTAGATAGAAAATCCAACAGCGGGTATGTTTTCAAGCTATGGAACTCTACAATTAGCTGGGGTTGTCGCAAACAAGCTTCAGTTTCCCTATCATCAACTGAGGCGGAATACCATGCCCTAGCAGATGCAGTTCAAGAAGGTATGTGGATAAATAGATTACTAGGTGATTTTGAGATCTCTCATAATAAATTTCGTGTCTATGAAGATAATCAGAGTTGTCTGAAAATTATCGAAAATAATAAATTTAGCCACAGGACAAAGCATATAGACACAAAATTTAATTTTATTAAGGATTTAAAAAAGAAAAATCTAGTAGAATTACAGTACTGTCCCACAAACAAAAATATAGCAGACATGTTGACAAAGCCTTTGGATAGAATTAAGCTGCAGAGAATGGCTGAGGACTGCGGACTGATGGTGCATCCTCATTGACACCCCATTTGTTGAGGACGGGTGTTGGAATACAACAAATGTGGTTCTATGGTCTCCAATCCACCCTCTTCTATGGTTTCATTTTGGCGCGATGTTTTGGCTTTCTCCCTCTACGATGCGATGATAAATTAAGGGCGCGGTCAGCAGCTGCTTAGTTAGTTCGTCCCAAGCCATCGACCGGTGAACGTCTTGTCTTTGTACTAGTTATAACGCTTTTTACGTATTGTTCATTTTATCATTCGCTTACAATATCATACAATAATCACTGTGTTACTGAATAAACTTTATATAGACTTTCTATTAACGTTTTTCTATCCCAAAAGAAAATAAACATCATAACCTAAAATTTTAATATACACAGTGAAATATGTCAAATTGTCATGGCCAACCGACGGCTCAACCTTTCGTGAACGGACTATAGTTTTAGGATGTAAATTGGCGAAGTGATCATACACATTTCCAACAGAATTGTGAAATTAAAACCATAAAATGTCAATACTTTTAGTTATCGAATTTTTACAGATTTCAGTTTTTGAAAAATTTCCAGAATGTATTTCCAATCGTGCTGAGATTCTGCATCCATGTATTCAGTATCAATTTGAAGTTTAACAACATTTTTAGGTAAGATATACCCTTCTTGCACCACCAATAAATGAGCGCTCAAAAGCACCTGCTCCATTCTTCATTCAAATTTTTTATCACAAAATTCACGAGATTCGTCAGTTTGTAAAACACCCTGAATTAGTTGTGCATTGATAGATTTATCTATTCTTCACCTGCTTCATGGAAGATCTGTCAAGGACTTAAAGAAAATGGATGATTTCACTCTAGATAAATAAACTCGTGGCATTCTCTTCCTCTTACTTAAAACCCCCAAGCGACGAAAAATTTGTCTTCCGTAGTGTCAAAATCAATTGAAGTTTTTCCGATACGGCGACTCATAAATGCTGAGTTGGAAAGGAAATAAGAAGAGAACTAGCAGATCGGTGATGTGTCGTCCTCACACTCCGTGACGGTATAATGATAAGTGCTGAACGGTGCATGTGTCATGTGCCCTAATGACGCCAATGTACGAAACATTTGTAAAGATTTATCTGTGCAACAGACGAATTACGTCCGCGAGACGATAATGCCCGTACATAAATACACCTACTTGACATTTGTGACAGCTCAAATTTGGAAAGGATTTTTACTAGCATAACTACCCACATGGTATTGGTTGGTATGTTTACGGTCACTTTTGGAGAGTGATTTTTATTATATTAATGGAATTAATAACTTTCCTTCTTGATGTAAATTTCTTGGTGATGAAACATTCATTAAAAATTTAAATATTATTTCTGCTACCTCCTTCATTTTTGCTTCTTGTATTGTATCTGTAAACTTGCAACTTTCAGAAAAACAACTTGCATCATTCTTTTGAATTGTTTGTAGTTCTTAGAGAACAATTATCGATTACTTATATTGATTGAATCAGTTGTCGAACAATTTTCATTTTAGAGCCGAATCTCAATTTTGAAAACCAGATTGTTTTGAGATCAAAAGACGGTTAACTGATGAAATTTTATGGTTATTGACATAAAAAATGCTTGATTTTTTTTCAGTTTTTCTTATTTTGATATTATGGAAATTCTATTTTTTTAGTTTTTCCAATATTGGCTCCACCACAATCAAAAGATGGTTAATATGTGCAATTATTGGTGAGTTGGTTTCCATTATCACGTTCAACTCTAGTTAGATAAGCTCTGTAAGTATAAAAACCAACAAAATTGCTGGTACTGGTTTCCAGAAAAAACTCAAAGAGAAACATGAAACTCAATTGCATTGTCTGATGGTCACTCTTTGGTGTGCAATACACGTACAAGGCATTATTGACCCGTATTTTTTCGAAGACGGGTGCGGCCGAGCAGTGACATCGTTATGTGGATTGTGATCGTTATGTGGACATGTTGAACAATTTTTTCACCCTTCAAGGCTGTGATGGATACAATCGGGACACTTGGTTTCAGCAAGACGGGTTCACTTGTCGCACTTCAAATCTGTCTTGACCTCTTAATCAGGCGCTTCTTCCTGAAAATTTGATTTCACGGCTTGGAGACCTTCCATGGCCCCTCAGAAGCCAGGACTTATAAGAATTTCTCAATAGTGTAGTCTACTGCAACAATCCCCGCACTCTAATTGCGTTGAAGGAAAATATCCGCTAGGAAATTCAAGCCATCGGTCCAGAAACTTTGCGACGTATTTTTCTAAATTTGGGGGTTCGATTCGAAGGGTGCCAACAGAAAAACGGTGGACATTTAGACAGCGTTATTTTTAAGAAATGAATTACCAAAGAGCTGAGTATATTTGTAGAAAAAAATTGAACTTAATACTTTTTGTTTTATTTCTCTTCCGAATCAGAAATCCTCTGTTGACCACTTAGTACAATGTTGGAACAGCATTCAGGGCTCAAGATACTATCAGGGCTAATCTTACTAAGGTAATAGCGGGCAATGGAAATCAACTCATCAAAATTTCAATATATGAAATACTTTGTGAATGTGGTAGAGCATATATTGAAGAGATTAAACATCCTTCATATGAAAGAACATAAAAATGAGTTTAACATGAAGATACTGATGAATCAAAGCTTTTTCAACATGCTTTGGATGAAGACAGAAGGATTTTATAGGATGAAGCTTCAGCCTTCCACATGGAGTTGAACTGAGAATTTCAGTAGATGGCATTTTTTATTAATTCATTTCGAACCTTAAATCACTCATAAAATAGCACCTAGAACATCAAACTCAAGCACATACAGAATAATGAGATTAATGATGGTAAATAGAAACAAATTCATTTTTTGTGGTCGGTAAAATCTATTCGAACTCAAAATCATGATTGAATGTCTTAATTCTGCCGTTTTTATTCATTTGAGAATCAGCGCTTTAATCAATATCGAATCTTTGATGACGTCGTCAAAATCGATAAATTGCCTTTCCTTCTGGATTAGACTATAAACTGTTTGAATCTGATTGGATCCAAAGCTGTCCGCATAAACGAAGCCGCTGTACTTTATCCATCGCAGCCATTTCGATTTAACTGCTGCCGATAATCAGACAAATTTTTACTGTTTACACTCACCCTGATCTTTATGGTACGAAATGAGCCCATTTTCCGTGATCTAAACCCTGCATATTGGTTAGGCGTATCGACCGATATAGCGCATTGATTTAAATTATGCTGATTTATTTTTATTGCCCTATTTTCCAGGCAACTGCACCCACCAATGAATGGAGCTGATTCAGCGCAAGAGCGAATTACACTTTTATTATGATACTTGCCTCGAATGATATTGGCGAAAAAAGATACTTGATCATGAAATTACTGAATTTTATGGGAGTTGAAATATTCCAGATATAAATGTGGAAATTATATCCATCTACTTGAGATAGTGTGAGTCACTATTATGGTCTGCAATTTAGTGCTATTTGTAGGGTGAGAATGTCAGACATTTTATAAATGAATGAAATTGTGACGTCGCTCTGTCAATGTTATGACCATAAACCTTATTTTTAAGATATCCCCAAAGAAAAATATCATAGGGAGATAAATCTGCGAGGCCATTTGATCATGCCATTATGACTATGAATAACACGTTCAGAAAATGTCATCCTGAGATATAGTGTGAGTAATCGTGCATTGTGATTTGGACAGCCATCCTGTTGAAACCAGATTCAGTTTTTTTAACCTTGCAAGATCGATAACCATTTCTTTTCAAAATATTCCCAAACAGCTCACTGGTTTCAACATCAGCACATACATCTACCTCTCTATTCAGACGATTTTCATTCATGGTTTTGGAAGGTTTATCAATTCTTGAATAACTACATAGTTGTATTTTTTTCATTATTTTCGAAATCGCAGATCTTGAAAGTATCGTGCTATATTCAGAGGCAACAATGAATGAATTTATTGTCTCCTGAATTGATTGACCACCAAAATACCATTTTATTTTTTGACTTTTTTCTTGTAAACTGAACATAATTAATTTTCATACCGATATGGTCTAACGCAAATCACGTTTGGATTGCGACTGATTCCATCGCGCAGCAGGTTGAGAGACCCAACAGATCCCCACTACCAATTGCTAGCGACCGTTCGCATTGATCAGATTTTTCCTTGATATGGCATCTCACCCATGTTTTTTTTTCTTTCACTGTCCCATTGAAGCCAGAGCGACTTGTAGATTTTTACTCTCAATCCTATGTTTCCGAGTGAATTTTCCAAACCTGTACGTATGTGAAACATTTTAGAAAACCATGAGCTGCTTTTAAGAGCTCATTCACCTTCAAATTTTGTATGGTATTTGAGATTGATACTAAATATACAGGGTGTCCCAAAACTCGACGTCAACCCGGAACCGGGTGAAAAGTCAAGTAATGCTGGTTGTCAGAAAAATATAAAAAAATCTAAGTTTCATGATTTTAAGATAATGGGCATTTAAAATAACACGCAAAATTCCACACCCTGTGACAGTCTTTTCGCTCTTGTTGCCACAAATATCAACTTTTTCCAACTTTTTTTTGCGGTGTAACCTTGAATAATGCTTGTCTAAACTGTAATCAAAATTTGGATACCAGCTGCTCTAGGTTTTATAAAAATAGGGCATGCTTCTCAGAAACAAAATTCAAAATAAACAATTGCCTAGTTTCAAATGAGTGTATTGAAAAAAAAATGTACTACGTAAGTTTGGCATGTTTTGTCAAAAGTTGGCGCATTTAGTAAGGATTCCAAAATGGTATAATACTTGTTGAACTGTAGCTGCCGTAGTTCAAATTTATTTTCGATTGCCTTTGAATACACTTTTTCTTAAACTGCTTCCCAGTAAAAAAGTCCAATGGATTCAAGTCCGGTAAACGGGCCGGCCACCAGATTGGACCGGAACGTCCGAAACATCTTCGGGGAAAAAATGTTACCAGAAAAAAAATTTTCAGAGAAAATAAATTTTCCAGACAAAATTTTTCCCGGGAAATTTCTTTGGATTTTTTTTTCTGGTAACATTTTTTCCCGGAAGATGTATCGGACGTTCTGGTCCAATCTGGTGGCCGGCCCGTTCACCGGACTTGAATCCATTGGACTTTTTTTACTGGGAAGCAGTTTAAGAAAAAGTGTATTCAAAGGTAATCGAAAATAAATTTGAACTACGGCAGCTGCAGTTTAACAAGTATTATACCATTTTGGAATCCTTACTAAATGCGCCAACTTTTGACAAACTTGCCAAACTTGCGTAGTACATTTTTTTTTCAATACAGTCAGTTGAAACTAGGCAATTGTTTGTTTTGAATTTTGTTTCTGAAAAGCCATTTTACTGCAAAATTTTATCCCAATCAAATTCGACAATTATTCGAAAAATTGAATTATTCAGAAAAAAAATTGAGTTTATCGTTCTGATTATTCGATCTTCACGAAATTCTGCAAGAACATTCAGTACTGGAATCCTAACCGTCAAAATAAATTTCACTTGAATCGGTTAATTTCTGTGGAATTATAAGGATGTTTTATTTCAGTATTCCGATTGAATTTTCTATGGTTCTCTTGACAGTAGGGCCACAAAATTTTGAATGAAGTTTCTCATGAGTATCTTGCATTTGCTACCGAAAAGTTCCTGTCGAATGTCACAACACATTTCGACTACGAGTTCAAGCAAGCGAATTTCAGTATTACTGAAAGTGACAATAATAATCACAGAACCATAGAAAATTGAGGAATTATTCCTAAATTTTCATTCACACCTCAAAATATATGAAAGATAGATTATATTTCATATATAATTAGGCAGGAAAAGAGAGTATGAAAATGTGTTAACATTTTTTTTCTAACTCTATAGTTCTCGAAATCCCTCCAGGAGACAACGAATTTTAACATTTTTTATAAAACATAAATAGTTCCATCAATGAAATTAAAATTCGAAACCGTGAAAGAGATACACACTGCATCAAAATAAACGAATAAATACGAAGGAAGTTATTTTCAAGGTTGATCTATCCAATAAAAAATTGCTATATTCATTTCCTTCATTTTGAACGAGCTGGCGATATGTTTGTTTGGCAGGCAAATATTTGTCGAAGCGATCAGTTGAAAAATTGCATTTGGAAATAGTGCAAAATCACGGAATTGCTCATATGCAGATGAGGATTTGGGTCGGAATTGAATTCGGAGGAACAAATATCAGGGCGCAAATAAAATATTGACTCTTCTCCCGGACGTACAACGGCGCTCAATATTTATGAGCTTTGATGTTATAGATTGCACCCTATAAATCTGAATCGAACGATGTCGGTGTCTCTTCATCAGGTCTGTCCTAGAATTGGATTCGTTTGATCGTAAAACTTTTTTATGTTTTTTAGCGAATATTCTATTTTATGTAGTTGCATTACAGTATGCTGGAAGAAGTGTCATATCTTCATGTGAGATGCAGGGTGTAGAGTTAGGATGATTAGGGGACAACTATACACATAGCTGAAAGTCTTTGCCCCAAAGGTTTTCCAAGAAAGAAACAATCATTACAGTAGACTCTCGATAATTTGACACTCGATAAATTGAATCTCTCGATAATTTGAAGTTCTTTTCAGTTCCCTTGAATAACACTTGATAATTTGAAAAAAATCAACGTGTTCTAACCCCCTCGATAATTTGAAGTTAGCTGTGACATATTGCTCAATAACACTCTTTAATTTGAAGTCAAATCACCCAAACACTCTATAATTTGAAGTCCCCACTCTTCTGTGATCCGTTTCATTGCACTTGTCTTAATTGAGTTTGCGCAGTCTTCCTTAAAATTGCGTTGAATTAAAACTTTCGAATTTTCGAATTAAAAATGAGCGAAAGAAAGAATAAGGGTCTTTCAATGAGAAAAGACGTGTTATCGAAGCGGTGGAAAATGGCACATTGGAAAAAGATGTTGCGAAATAGTTCGATATTCTACCATCTACATTGTCCATGATTTTAAAGAATAAAGAACGAATCACTGGAAGTGTCTCCAGTATAGGAAGAAAAGGCTTCGTCAAGCTGAATTTCTTCGCCTGGAGGAAAAAGGCTTTCGCTCAGGCTCTCGCTTTCTGCCCTCAGGGCAGAAACAAACGATGAATTCTTCTCAGCTCTCAACTTATAGAAAACACCCTGGATAATGCTAGGCTAGATGGAAGTCACTAACTCAAATGAAAATTGCGTACTTCTTTTCGAAATGAAATACTCATGTTATCATATACACATAAAGATCATGTATGTAGAATATAATACATAATCGCATATACAATATCATTAGTACCTATGTACTTCTGATCAAACTCTTGTTTAATTGAATTTCATCCTTACTCCCTCTTGTTTATTTGAACTCTTTTTTTTTGAACTCTCGGTAATTTGAACTTTTTTGTTGGTCCCTTGAGTTTCAAATTATCGAGAGTCGACTGTATTTTGATTAATATTCTAACATATTTCAACAGCAATATATTTGATAGAAAATCTTTTTTCTTACTTTTTGGTTCATGCACAATGAGACAAAATAGAAAAAAAATTCGGGAAAAGCCCTGAGCAGGAGCTTTTAAGCGCTCGTACTTTGGTGGAGCAATAAGACTATTACTTCAAAATTTTAAATGGGATTTGAGACTGATAAATATATAAATGCAGAACCTCAGCACAATCAGAATTATATTCTAGAAATCATTCGAAAAATGGAATGTGTAAAAAGTAAATAATCACAAAAATCAAATTCTATGGTTCTGATAATGCGATCCCCTTGAAATTTCGCATGAACATTCAGTACCTATAGTAGTTTCCATTCTCGAAATAAATTTAACTCGAATCAGATATTCTGTTATGGAAATATAAAGATTCTTCTTTCAATTTTCCAAATTGTATGATGATTCAGTATATCAATCTTAATTCGCAGAAAAAAATTCACTCGAATAAAGATATCCTGTTATGAAAACATAAAGATTTTTCTCTTCAATATTTCAATTTTTGGGCAGAAAATGGAATTTATTAATTATTCATTTTTGATTGATAATAGTTTTTCCATAACTGAATCCAGATTCAATAGTCCGTATGAGTACCTCTTCTTTCAATCAACTGCCCAATACGCCTAGGCATGCCACGAATGAAAGCATTGATGAAATTTTCAGTCCTTCATAAAAAGAGTATTCTTGAAAAATTGAATGTATTTTTTAAATTGCACCCTTTCATTTTTTTGAACGATTTTCCTGTAAAAACAATTTCTCATCTTTTAAAGTGACTTCCACATTCTAAAACATAATAAAACTTCTCAATATGTAATAAATTGGATCAATTCAGGTCTCAAAATAAAACTAAGTTTCCACCATACGATATCGAAACTGTTGATGTGAATTCCTTCTTTTACTGGAGGATCGTTTGGAAAGAAAAATATCAGGATACTCTCAAAAAATTATACATGCTGGAGCTGCACACTCAACTTCAATTTTCATAAATCCTCATATGTTTTCGATGTGATTAAAATCTGATGAAGCTGTCACTTCGTGTTATTGAAATATAAAGGTTTTTCCAATAAGAGGTGTTATTTTGAATAGCCCGTTATTTCGATAGATGCCACGTTTGAAGCTGTCATTTTTCGACATTTGACAAGTAGAAACTACGCTATCAATAAAGGATCGAAACACGCTTCAAGAACGCATTAAAATTATTAAAATTCAGTATAAAAAGGTGAAAATTTGGCAGAAACGGTTCGAACAACTCGAACATTTTTGGGTCGTAATGAAGCATCTTATCGAACCGGAAATTGGTGGAAAAATTCGAGCTGTTGGGAAAAGTTAGTGATGTGAAGAATAAAACCCGTGCATGTCGCTCAAGAACAGCCGAGAATATTGCTTTTTCGAAAATGAGGCTGGGCAACAAGTACGGTGAATAGATTGCGCTATCGAGAGATGATTAATGATTTTTTATGGCCGAAATTGAATTGTATTGATCTGGACAACATTTACTTTCAACAAGACGGCCCTATCTGCCACACAAGCAACGAAAGCATTGATCTTTGCAGGAAAAGTTTCAGGACCGTGATATCTCTTGTAACGTGGTTTTCTCGGTGAAACTTACCTCGAGCGCTAGCTATTCTTTTTTTTAATAAGGGAGAATAGCAAACCTACCAGGGCAGCTGCTAGTCAGAGTCAGAGTTCGTCGTTATCTAAGATATTAGCGATAACAGAGAAAATCAGAAATAGAGCAAATTTACACAGTTTATTCAAATAGCGAAAAATAGTTATACAAAAATACAGTGAAATAAGACGCTATATGAAATCAATACAAAATATAAGATTGGTCAGTTTTGTCTGAATGCGAGCACTTTCATAAGAAACAAATATTTTCCCGGTACGAGTCAGCCAGAATAGAAAGTAAGTTAAATTTAAACGGTGAATTCAAATATATGATAATATCAGGAAAACAGGAATAAAAGGGGTCAGTATAAGAGTGCACAACGGTTATACTTGTCCGATATTCTTTCAGTCCTAGAATTCACCACGTTGTCTACCACTTTGCTTGTTTCTCGTATAAACAGGTTGGGTTTGGCCAGGTGAAATTAGAGGGTTAAACAGGATATGTCGAACTTGCTACAGCATTGGATCGGTTATACCTTCCGTCTGACCATGGGTATACACGCCATGAGGGACAGACTAACTACAGGCACTAAGGATCGGGACAGAGCAGGATTGTTATTCGGTTGAACGTACTATAGTAGTGGTTCGCTTGAGCCCTTCGGTCTGACCATGAGTTCACCATGAAAGACAGACTAACTACGAGCACCTGGATAAACTAGGAAAGGTATGTTACGGAATCTGACGGAACAGCTATTTTAGGTAGACTCAACGAGGATTAAAAATAGGACTGTAGTAAATCGGCTCGGTACTTACAATTCAGTTGCACTAGCACTCACTTTAAAAAGGTAGCAAAAAAATGAGAAAATTCGGAAGCTTAGAAAAATCTAGAAACGTTTAGATCAGAAAATAATTCGGAACTAATTTAATTAAAAAGGTATACTTCTGAAACAGAAATAATTCGGAACTAATTCAATAAGGTATGCGTCTAAAACAGAGAATAATTTGGAACTAATTACCGATGGAGGGAAACCCCGCCTTTTATAATCTTCCGGAGGGGGGTGGAAAAGGTAGGCACAGAAACGTTAAAAATTGCAGGAGAGTACCTCGGTAAAAACATCTTAAAACTGGCTTATCGTACGTATATGCAAAAAACGGCGTTATCGGCGATCGGCGTTGTTCTTGCGGACGGTTCTACGATGTTTTCTGTATGAAAAACAAAATCAATCGCTAAATGTTCGGTTTTTCGATTGTTTTGAATTAATTCTGAACGGAATAAAAATTTACGAATTTAAAAATGAAAACTCGGAAAAATTATTTTAAAATGAAGATCAATTTCTCAGTTATAAAATTGAACTTCATTACACTCTCGAAGAGGTGATAATAATTGGCCACCGAGATCTTGTGATTTAACACCTTGCGACTTTTTCTTTTGGGGCCACGTGAAAAAGAAGGTCTACGTCAATAGCCCAGCGTCGATTCAAGACCTCGAAGATGGAATTCGTGAGGCTATCGAGGACATAGGGCAGCCACTGTGCGATTTGGTTATGTGAAATTTCATTGAAAGGATATGGTCATTTGCCTGATGTTATTTTTCCCTATTTACGGCACAGCTTCTTTTTCATAATGAAATAAACATCCGATCATTTATATTGAAAAATGGCATTTTTCTTTGAATATCAAAATAACACCTCTTATTGGAAAACCCTTTAGCTTTAGTATAGGCTAAGTATAGCATCTTGCGTTTGTTTCAAACATTATGACTACAAAACTTGAGTTTCGGAAAACAACATTTTCCTACCGTAAGGTGCGTTGTGTGAAAATATTTCAGACATCATCCATCGAAACTTCACATGCGACTAAAAAACTCTCGTTTCATTCATTAACCAATCGAGTATGGTTATCGAATAAGTCTCGAAATTACCCCATACTCCAATCGCTTAATCAATGGTCCTTCAATCAGGATCAGGAGTGTTGGAACAGCGATAAGCGATGAGCCAAGGCAGATATACACTTGATATAGATTGGGCTACAGCACACCGTATAATCTCGTAACGATATGCAAGTTATTCATGAACCGAACCCGTGGATGTAGAAACTTCTTCGACTGGTGGTAATAGACCATAATTCATACCGAAAACTTTGCGTGTTTGATTTGGATAGATATTTCAAGGGGGATTAATATGGATTCGGCTCCTCTTGTTTGAATTCCGTGAACTTGGGCATGTAAACCCCGTATCCTATCTGTTAATTAACGTTTTGTGAGATAATTATATTACGAATTCGGAGGAATTCCTCTGGCAGTGGTCCCTGATGATTGGAGTTTGGAAACTACCGTTCAGATTACTGTATTCGTATTCATCATTCTGTCAAACAAACAATACTGAAGAGATCCATATCTAATAATACGGACTCAAACACAACCTGAGGCTCCTCTTTTGTGTAGGTAAACACAAAACAACTAAATTGGGTAATATCCATAATATAGGTATAAAGTTTTGGTTTGAAATTGTTACAGTGATTAAAGAGAGCAAGCAAGTAGCATTTTGTTAGAGGTAGTATTTTTATATTCAAAGAAATATGCCATTTTTCAATATGAATGATCGGATGTTTATATTTCATTATAAAGAAGAAGCTATGCCGTTAATAGTGGAAAATAACATCAGGCAAATGACCACCACGACCACGCTTACAGGACCATATCCTTTTAATGACATTTTCCATAACCCAATTGCAAAGTGGCTGCCCTATGTTCTTGATAGCCTCACGAATTCTATCTTTGAGGTCTTGAATCACCGCTGGGCTATTAGCGTAGACCTTCTCTTTCACGTGGCCCCAAAGAAAAAAGTCGCAAGGTGTTAATCACAAGATCTCGGTAGGAGAACCATGGCAAACTCTCGCAGTTATAACTAGAGAAGATGCTCAAAGTTTTAACCATTAATTTCTAGTTATTTATTTATACGCCTCAGGAATGTTTCGTGCGTTGCTCTTCTTCTTGTTTCAGCGGAGCTCTATTTTCGATTTTTTTTTCGAATTTTCCCGCTCAGAGAGAATTCTCCAACCAAAACTGAAAAATGTTACATCAAAATAACTTGAAATTTTCTAAGGAATCTATTTCTGCAATAAAAAAATGGTGTTCTAATTTGAAAAACGGAAGTTGACGTCAAAAAAAACCGGAGGTGCTAATGCCTTGAAAATATTTTAGATTTCATCAGCATCGTGAAATACTTATAAGTGCTGAATTTCATGAAAATACGTTCAGTAGTTTCCCGTATAAATATGGGTGAGGTTCCTCGTGAAAGACCCTGTATTGCATGGTTTCCATATACGTCTAACTAATGATTTTGCTATAGTAGTGTCGTCTCTATTCGTTGCATTGAGATATATGCACTAAAGATTCGGTTTTGCCAGATATCTATTATTAGAAGAAGGCCTGGAATCTCACTGCCAGGGTGTCTACTGACCTAAAAGCGCCGTAACACCATAAAGCAACTGGCAAGAGGCAAGAGACTTGAAAAAGCAAATGATCTTGCGAGAAGTGCTGCTCGACCTGAGCCTTTCTGTGGGCTTGGAAAAGATCAATATAATGCAGCAATTCAGCAATGGGAGTCGAATAACAAAATAACTCTCCGAAGAGAAAACCCTAGATTCACTCAATCCAAAAAATTCGTGATGTTTTCTGTACCAAAAAGCTCAAGAAACTGTCACGAGCTGAGCTTCGAGTGATGGTGAGACCAATGACGAGGCAAAACATCATTTGTACCGTATATAGAAAGTAAGCAGAGTAGCCTTGCAGGCTTTGAAGATCAGAAGCAGAAATAGCTGAATACGTGGTATTCAAGTATCTAGATCTGGCTGGTCTAAGAACAATTGATATGGGGAAACCGCTCCTGGACTCCCAAAAGATAAATAACGGTCAAGGCTTCTAGGAAGACGTTCGGTTTTATAAGTGCTATTGACGCTCTCCTTGGGTACCCATGAATAAGAGTAGAGAACGAAAGACCTACATGGTCGCAGTTCCCGGTAGGCTTACCTAGCCACAACGGTCCCAGTCCAAATAATGACAACAAATACAGAAGGCCGTTGTAGTTCATTTTATTTTCCCAGGCATGCCCAGAAACAGCCTGTACGCCAATTCATTTTTCAGTATCCGCAAGCCCTGTCGGACCGCGATAAGCGACAGGAACTAATGAGCGATCGCATCATCAATCACTGCGTCACACGTCACGTAGCTCGTCGAATTGCGCCGCGACGCGTAACGGTACAAGCCGCGAACATTCAATATGCACTCGTCGCGTTGCCAAGACAGCATTTTATTAATTTAGCGTTATTAATCTGCGCCCGGCCGATAGTAATCATCGTATACGAATAGTGGCTGCTGCTGGTTATTAATCGGAAAGAGCATGGACGCCCGATGACGTTGCGTAATTTGAACGCCAGTTGCTGCATCAAAACGCCTACGCGATGCGATGAATAATTGTTGTTTCATTTATGTTGTTGATGGGCGGGGGTACAAGCGAGTAACGGTTGGTCGAGGCAATAAGTCTGTGTTGGATTTCTTTCATCAGAGCTCGGTGTCAATTCTCGGGATCACTCGTTCGACGAACGTATACGTTCGTGATATTTTGAGCGTAGATTTTTGGAAAAGGTATTAATTATATCCGTTCAAAATGAACGTACCCTTTCGTCTGAACAAGAAGTTGACGATATGCTCGAGAATTTCGGATATAATTATCACAATTTTCAAAAATCTCAAAATATCACGAACGTATACGTTCGTCGAACGAGTGATCCCAAAAATTGACACCCTGTTTTCGCAACTACGCTTCAGCCACCCCTTTAGATGCTGAGTTTCGAAGAACTTTCCTGAGGGAGCTTCAAGATAGCTAGATTCGTATTTTTCCAGTAATGCTGTTATTCAAGACATTCATTGCGTATGCTCGCAACGGTGAAGCATTGTAACTGAATGAACAGAAGTTTTCTTCTCTTTTTCACAGAATCTACACTCATCAGTTCCTGTTAAGACATTCCTCATCACAGGTTTCCTTAGGTGTCAATGTCCTGTCAGAAAGTCAGTGAGAAGACGTAACTTTTCGTTATTGAGTTCCAAATACTTTTTTGACCATGTGGGAGCTTTTCGGAAGGAAACGTTCCCGAAAGATCCCTCCAAATTGCTTCTTTTCAATTTCTTCCTTCACCAGCTGTCATTCTTATAGGTGCATTCGGTTACACCACTGATGGCTTCAAGGTCCCCAAGTGGCGTCTATGTTCCCTTTCTGGCTAATGTGTTAGCCTTTTCGTTTCCTTTGATTTAAATGACCAGGAACCTAGACTATTGAGACCTTGTTTTTCCTGCCTACGTCATTTAAGTTACATTAAGTACACACTCCCATATCAGCTTTGTGTCGATAGCATAGGAATTCAATGCTTTAGTGAAAGTTCTTAAATATCGGAATGTATTACTATGTCACATCTTTGATTGTTTTCATTCTAGGTTTCATCTATGCATATTTCTTTCTGAAAAACACTCGAATAAGACTCTAACAATAGTGTACAATTGGTTTTTAGCCCGTTTACCCATCTCATCACCTATAGTTGTTTTATAAGCGTGTGATTACCATCTGAGGGTTTTGGGTAGTATATTTTTTTTCTCATAGCATCTAGTTGAAAGTCTTCTTGATTCCCACTTTTTTTCAGCAAAACCTCACTAGGAAGGTTTGCTGATGAACTGCTATGATTACTTTGCACCCTTGAAATTTTGTCGCTAGGCTACAGCAGGGGTATTCTACTATAAATTGAGCTTGAACCTCGCACAAAGTGCAGTAAACAAGAAAACTTTCAGATGTTTCAGAAATTTCGTTAATCGTTAGTGAAAAATGTTAATTTTGAGTAATTAGAGTGCTAAGGTTTTTAAATACATCTCATAAATCCATCGAGATATAATAGAGAAGAGACGCTATGACATACAATTGAGTGAGGAAAAATAGTACCTCTGGGCACTGTGTGGGGCTGAGTCGGGGACCAATATGGCGAAAAGTTCAGGGTTGAATTAAGTTGTCAGTTTTTTCTGTTTACAAATTTCACCCAAAAAATACGATGTGTTGGGTCTTTAGGAATCCTGCTAAAATAAGGTCAATTGAATATAAAATGAATAATTTTGCTTCAGGCGATAATATACCCATATAAAAAGATATCAGACTAGCAAAAATTTCGAATGTGGATCTGTTCAGTACTCATCCCTACCTGTGATATGTTTTTCCTCTAATTTTCTTCTTATCTGTCTCTTCTCTGCTTAAAGAAGGCCCTACAGTGCACAATACCATTTTACTGTATTTCATTAAGCAGAAAAAATCACAATTTAACTAGAACCAGGCGCAAAAATCCCAATTCCTCCAGAAAATTCAACGATTGTCAAATTTAACATTAGGTGGTAGTCATATGGCGCATCTAATAGGACCATGTTTATTTCAATGATGGCAACTCTATACTATCCTATCTCTATGCATAAAACAGATATATACGATATATACGCATTCAGAAATCCTTGAACATCTTGCTTGTTCTGATGCTCGACAGTTGTTAAGTTCACCAAATGCTGAATACAGCTTCATTTGCTTCAAGATGGTTTAAAAGAGTGAAATTCTGCTTTACCTTCTTTCTAGTAATTTGATAAATTCCATTTCATTCATTTCTGTTAAGCAATGTGATTCTGCATCATCTCATCAACGTGCCCTCCAATTTTCGATCGTTTGAAATCTAATTTGGACCATAATTCGAAGATTGCATGGAAAGTAATGAAAAAACCAGTCTTTCGGAATTTTCAACTCAAGTATGTATCCCTAGACAATATCCTTATATCCATCCTCATCCCATCCCTTGGTACAGTCATCAACTGACATTCGCTGCTCGGGATTGATCGGGTTCAGAAGACCGAGAAAAAACGGCGTTCGTGCGTCGACTGTCGTAATTGGAGAACCCAGCCGGATGATAGATGGCGCCGTCGGTCGCTGCATTTCTGCACTGTTTGAAAATGCGATTGGAATGTCTCCCACGATTGATGGATGACGTAAACACCGCTGCGCCTCTTCAAAGCTTCACGCTAAACTGCAACGGGGTTGTCTGTCTCGCTTTTTCCTGTTTGCCACATCACGACCGCCGTTGCTGCAGTCCGCGATACCTACTATCGAACTGTCAGTCTGGTCTGGAGATAGGTATCCCCCCATGGAACGAGAATATTGCTTCGTCTTTGTTTGTTTCATTTTTGAAGTTAATGGCGTCTGACAGTCTATGAATAAATCTGTGATCACACGCTGAAATGTGACGTATAGGATTCGGAAAGTGTCGGGGCTTCTCCTGATAATATGTTTATTTGTTTCTCATTTGTAAACGTCAGTTTCCAAAAACACAATATTAATCAAGAAAGTTTATTTTATCAAGTCACTAACTTGTAAAACTGACAGTTAACTTGTAAAATTTTTACAAGTTAGTAGTATTATTTACATTGAGAGTCGTCAAGTACTTGCTTCTAATTTCATTCATCCTCTAATTTCAGAGTTCCTGGAACAAATGTATTTCTCAATCAACGTTCTCAAACTATTCGAAAACGATATTCGTACCTTGTTTTATTCGTATCTATCTGTTTTCCTTCTCAAAATTGCAAATATCCTAGAGGTTTTTGACCCGTAAACTCACTGACAGTTTCACGTACTCGCTTCTAATTTCATTCATTCTGCTAATTTCATCGTTCCTGGAACAAATATTTTCAGTAATAAACGTTATAAAAGTATTTAAAACGATATTCATGCCTTGTTTCATTTGGATCTGGCCTTTTTCGTCAGAAATGAGCAAATATTCTCGAAGGACTTCCCTCTCGTAAAGCCACTGACAGTTGTCATAATTTTCCGATGTCATAAATAATCCAATTTTTAGAAATATCAAGCGAAAATTATTGAGATTTTTTTGGAATTTATTCAATCTTTTTACAAATGAGAAACAAATAAAATATAAAACAATACACGCAAGGTAACGGGTTTTACTGGCTCAAGGAGGTAACTGACTCGCCTGCGGCTCGTCAATTATATCCTCCATTCGCCAATAAAAACCCTTTTACCTGGCTAGTAATGTTATATACTATTCCGATGTAGGGAGGATTTTTGCTATGGGGGAATCCACATAAAATCAGATAAAACATCTACAAATACTATAAAGATACTTCATCACAGGAACTATGAAAACTTGCCCTAATAGAGCACATGAGGTTATCGCAGATCTCCCTTCTCTACGTATAGTTGCCAAAAGAGTTGCCCATGAAGTTTTCCTTATGGGTCGATTACATTGAGATATTTTACAAGCTGCTACGGGCGAATTTAGAAGTGAGTGAATTAGCTTGTGAGATTGTGATGATTGCACACATGGCTGTCTACTCGCTGAGTAGCCAAGAATCTAGTGATCTACGTGAGGTTTATGCTTGTATCGTTGTGAAGGATCTAAGATAAATGTAAAATACGTTTTCAAATTTAAAAACTAGGCACCACGGACTAGATGAGAACTCAAAGATTGTTTAGTAGCAACTGTGATTACACACGGCTTGTTTACATGCCAACAAGCCATAAGTCCAGCGATTAAGCGTGTAAAGTAGCTCAGCTTTCAACTTTAGTCGCAGCTCTTTACAGTCAGATTGTTGGCTTGTGAACACGATAACACTGAGCGAATTTACAATCAGCTACCAAATTCGCTCAGTAGCAGTTTGTAAAGTATCTCATTGTAATCGACCCATTAGAATATCTAAGGAAGGTACAAGAATGTGAGGATTGAAAATCTGAGAGCCTGCTACTTCGTAAACAACTACGTTACTTCAATATTCTTGCCTACTGACAAGAACAACGATATCTCTTTGGTCTGGATTCCTGGTCACCCAAAAGTCAAAGGAAACGAAGAGGCTAACCCAAGAGTCAGAAAAAGAGCACTCTTTACAGGCCAAAACCCTTCTGTGGTGTAGGCATTGAAAATTTCATTATGAAAAACCGCCCACTTAGGGAGCGTAGAGCAGCACGAGTGGCAGTGGGAGGCAGCAGGGAAGTGTAGTGATTACTTTCTCGCGCTGCTCCCTGCAGTGGAAGTGAGCTGAGTGTAATCGGGGTGTTAAAAATTTCATTTTTCAGCTCTAGAAATCTCATCAGGTCGAAGTTGTAATTAAGTTTCTATTGAGTAGTTGAATAAAGTATTAACTCTTAGGATTCAAAAGTTGTAGTTCAGCGACCAGATATTCGGCCCACCTGTGTAACTTGAATACCCACCCTCTATTTCAAAGTGAACGAACAGACCTAAATCAAGAATTCTGCAAGAAGCCGGACAATGTATTAGTGCTCCACCTAGCATTCCTCTCTCCCAATTCCCCTCATCCATCTATGTAGTAAAACCGAAGGGTTACATTGTACCGAGAAATAACGAGTCTCCACATTTCTCCGCTTTCAAACGGAATTCATTTCTTACCACTTCAAGATCTATCCACTCCAGCATTTTTCGACTAAAAGTAACACTACATCGGGGCCCGAGTCCCGGGCAAAGCGCAGCGAGAAGGAAAAAAACGGAAAATCCAATTCTGCCGTTCCAAAAAACGAAAAACTTTTCAGCCGAGCCGCGTTTGTGCTCGAGATTGTTTCTGGATGTATTCGGTTCAACTTTGGCAACTTCGAAAACCTGAAAAGTCGAGTAGTTCCGCATTCTCGGTGTTTGATCAACACGTTTGAAACTTTGAATTGCGCTAAAAGCTCGCCGGGATAAAGGGAGCGGTTAACATTTAACTACTGTCTGGTGCAGTGGCGGGTTAGGTATCTTTGGGATTCTACATTCTACTTGTCTACCTTATTCGAAATTGTAACAAGTTTTTGAGCGATCGTTCTATTACGAGTGCAATATCGTTTTGCCCAATTGTCTGTTATTTTCGAATTTTGAGCCAAAAATGGTACCAAACTCAGAGTAAGAAATAAACAAAGAGATGCCCCTACGTGTGAATAGTACTGTATTTTAATCAATCAAGCATTAGAGTGAGATGGAAATTGGAAAGCATTTCAGTGCCACACTGGGGTGAAGGAAACACTTGGTTAGATTTGCGTTTCTCCAATTAGGTATTGAATATAATGCAACATTTTCGTAATTTTGCCCTAGCTATAATTAACGGAATATCCTCAGGCAACAATAAGCTGCCACCAAATCATTGAAATAATTCAGAAAAAATGAAAATGTGAACACTAACAGACAAGGTTGCCAAACTGACAGAATTATCTGTAACAGACGCAAGCCGTTAGTACAGGAGTAGGGGAGTGGTAAACCAATTATCCCAATAGGAAATAAACATACGGCACGATTTCGCAACGACGGAAGTTTGTTCGCGCGTATAAACAGATTCAACTTGGCTGCATAACAAATGCGTGAAGGTAACTCTAGGTTTACTTTTCACTCTGAGGTCTCAAGCGATAAGGTTCGGTTCCCTGATGACGGATCCGTGTTCAAATTCGATTCTGTCTGTGGGTCCGTCTGTCTGTTAGCACTATAATTATTGAAGGGATTGTCCTAGAGACTGTAGATTTTCAGAAAAGTTTTGGCTTCCTAATACCGCACTTAATTTAGCTAACCAGCGTGTTTCATATATTATAACCATTCAAAATTTTCGTTCCTCAATATATCAGACAAAACAAAACTAATCGAAATAAAATTTCGCATCCACGTGCAAGATGCTCAGAACCAAAGAAAATTCAATAGAAATATTGAAAAGAAGAACTTTTATATTTCCATAAAAAGATATCCTAAGTTGACATGTATACATCCTAAGAGCTATTGGTTTCATTCATTTATGTTTTTTTTCAAAAGTTATTGGGTTTAGGGCTCGCAAAAGCTTTCGACTTCGCGTCAGGGCTCTCTTGAATTTTTTAGAGCTTCTAGAATGTCAAACTCACACACACCTATTGTGATTCTCATTATCTATCAATAGTATCATTCGTTGTTATTGCCGACAATTATTTATTCATATTATTCAATAATATACATTCGTCATTTGCTACGGCGACATTTTTCCACATTTTATGACAAAGATATTATTCTATGGTAATCGAGAGATAATATATTATCTCTCTGAAAACAGCAAACATAAAACAGATATTGTTGTTGATCAATAATTTTGGGTGTCTAATGCTCCAGCAATTAAACGAAGCCAATATTTGTCATACCTGTGTGAATGATCATAGACATTCATGTCATGTAATGTACTCTATAATGATTTGGTTCTATGGCAGAAAAGTCTTACCTATGTAATTGCAGATTGATCAATAGTTTATAAAATCTATAACTTTTAATTACTTTGCAGATTTATAGAGTGAATGGGCACAAACTGTCTTAATATACTTCGAAATATTATTATCACGTTCCAAATAATCATTTTCCTTTGTTAAATACAATATCTTCATGCAAGCCTTACCGAAAATTTTTCATGTATAAAATTTCAATCATGCTGTGCCCAAAAACATTCATTCAGAAGAGAACAGAGAAACGTTGGTCTGGCGACTCATATCGTTTTTCTCAACCTTTTCCATTTTCATACAAGTCAGAGATTGCAATCAGACCGTTCTGTGCCCTCCCTCTGTCTATTCCAATTAAACGAAGATTTTTTTCATTTCGTTTAATTGCATTTTTTGCTTCGCGCCTTTTTGAATGAGTAGTTACAGTCGGAATGTCTATTTCGATATAGTTTTAGTCGCCATAAAGGTTTGTACGCCTTTAGAAATGAGTAATTAACTTTTTTTTCAGGTCGGCTTGTAATTGAAGCACGACTTGAAATCATTTCAATGCACTTTCCGTGCTTTAACAAATAATGTCGAGTTTTGTGCTGGAATGAATCACAAAAAAAAATTCATAACGATTGCTTTGCTTTTAATAAAAATTTACTCCTTAACATGAATCGAATTAATATTCAAAGTCACACAACAAAATTTTCTAATATTTCAAATATCTAATTTCATTTTTTTAATTTTCAAATAATATTTCTTGTAACTTTATTCTATTTTCATTATTCACTTTATGGTATTTTCTTTAGTTGTTTCAATAAAATATTAAGATTATCCGGTATTCTTTTATTATTTATTACGATTTCATCTCATTGATTTTTTAACGATTTCATCTCATTGATTCCAATTGAAGTCTTATTGTTTTCATTATATTAGATAAAAGTCATATTATTATTTGATCAGCAAATATCAAACATTGGATTGATGCTAGATCCAGGAGTGGACAAAACTTGTTATGAACAGAATTAATAAACTTGCATCGATTCTCCAACTCTCTTTTCAAATGATTTAATTTTGCTCGTTCTTAATAGAATCATTCTGACTGAATATGAAATACTTTGAAACACATTACACCTTAGTATAAGTCCACAATAATTTGAAATAAATTGAATAGGTATCACTTTCTCAACCAAAAACTTTTGCCCTTGTTGGCGTTTTTTCAATACGAAAAAAATTGCAAATGCTTCAGACTCATAATATTTCATTGAAAAACTGTGTTTTTTGTCCACAGTTTTTCGTCGAAAACGTATTTTCCTTGCATCAATGCAAAAGAAATATTTTCTCTGCAATCCTTAAAGTAAAGAGTTTACTTCTTACTCTATGGTGCAAAACCTATTTCAGCTCATTATGTAAAAGATTTTTCAGATGGTGAATATATTATTCTTTCGAACTATCTATATAGATGTTCACGGTTTGCACAATCCATTCAATGAATGTTCCACGCCAAATTTCTAAAGACTTACTTGCTTAACTCTGAAAATACTCGAAAAAAAAATCTTCTAATGAAAATTTTCTATTCGTCCTCAATACATCAATAACCTAACATGAATATTTCAAGTCTTCAGTTCGGCTAATTCGTGAATACTTTTCTTTGCAACGATTTTTTATATTTATCAATATTCCATCAAATTTGGAATGAAAAATATCGCAATTCCCCATTACTTTTTGCGTACCATTTATAGTTCAATCGCAACTTTTATAGCCTCAGAAGTCCGTAAAGGAACTCAGAATTCAGAAAAAGGTAATTAACTTTTTTCAGTTCGACTGTAATCGAATCATAACTCGAAATCATTTTGATGCAGTTGCTGCGTTGGTTGGTGGAAATGAGTTTCTATTCACCGAATAATCTGAAATTTCAACTTTTGACGAATTATGTTTTAGTCCCTTTGAGCGTCCATTATCGTCCGCTCGTTGAACGATGCGTTTCTATGATATAACGAGCTTCTGTTTCGATTTCAGTTAATTCACAAACTTTACCAGATGGACAAAGAACATGAATTATTCAAATCCGAATAATCATTTTGCTTTCACTGAATAATTACATTTCATCTGAGTGAATTCAAACATTGGCTTTATGTCAATTGGCAAATGGCAGCCCAGATTGGGTTCATAATTGTATGTTCTATTCATTATAGGTTCGTAATGACTGTAAATTCTATAAATCAGGATATCGACTGTTCGGTTTGGGGCCCGTTATATGGACCAAGGAAAGAGCAAATATTTTTAATGTATTCAACTTTTTAATTAATTGACAACAACTACTGCCAAAACATTTCATGCAACTAGATCAAAAATATATATAAAATGTAGTAACTATGAAAACGGAAAATCTAGATTGTAGCCCCAACAATGACGTCAAGCTCCTTGAGATATTGCTTCCAATCGAAACAATATCAGTTATTCACCATGTTTTCGAATGGATATAATAATGTGAAATTAAGAATCTAAATGCATATTTTACTATGAGTTATGTCTTATTTCATAAATTTTTACAACTCTGAGTATTTTGTCATTTCACAGAGAGTGTGTAACATTTAATTTAAATGGTATATCCATTTGCCATTTGCAGTTTGGGGTGAACCACAAATATTTTGATGTTTTATGCCATTTGTACTCGAATTCATAGATTTATAATAGGTTCATGCACGAATTTTGATTGAATTATAGACGTTTCTTCGAAAGAAGTGATGAAAAACGAACTCTATATATTAGTGTTATGTGAACCCTGACATTTCGGTCTATTAAAATTATAAATATTTTCGATTCTTGTGATTAGTTATTAAACAATATGGGTTATCCTATCATTCTAATTCGTTGAAATAAAATAAATAAAGGAATATTGGTAATTCTACTATTTCAATTAATAGAAAAAGTGACACCTATCAAATTCACCCCAAACTGCAAATGGCTGCCGTTTGCCTTAAAATTTTTGACAGGTTCGCCATCTAGTTAGTATTATAAATCTATGGTTTGAACGAGCACAGACTTCAGGAATAAGCAATTAACTATTTTCAGAACCACTGAAGTATAATTCGAAATCATTTTGATGCAGTTACTGCGTTGTTGGTAATGGGTTTCTATTCACAGAATAATTTGAAATTCCAACATTTGACGAATTATGATTTAGTTCCTTTGAGCGTTCATTATCAGCCACAGATTGGGTTCATTATTATATGGTTTATTCATTATAGTTTCGCAATGACCTCAAGCTTTGTGAAATATTGTTTGAAACCGAAACAATATCAGTTATTCCCCAAGTTTTCGAATGAATTCAACAATCAGAAATTATGATCTATATTTATACCTTACTAGCGACCCGCCCCGGCTTCGCACGGTTGCCTCGTACGCGCTATTTATAGGCACGCTCTTGCCACCACATGGCTTCGTTTTATGTGAAATTGCGTTTGGTGATTAAAAGATGAAGAAAAAATCTTTTTTTTCATATTTGAAAAGGAAAACTTTTATTTCATTTCACAACAGTAATGAATTCATTTCGATTACAAAAATGAAGTGTTATTTAGTTGAACTTCTCTAAGTAAATGAAAGTTAATCCAAAGTAAATACTGAATCGAAGCGTTATACGTGTCCGGAAACTAAGTATCCGTTTTTGAGAAGTGATCTTTGGTAAAACATATTTTTGTTTTTTGGTCTGACGTTAACAGAAACAAAGCGGATGGTTTTCCAACTCGTGAACACGCAACGTATAACTGCCCATGTGAAAAACAATGATTTTCTAGTCAGGCCAGTAAATCTACATTTTTAAGTAGATTTGTGAAACCGGTAGATCTACCTTTCTAAGTAGAATAATTTAACCGGTAGATCAATTGAACCGATAGATCAGATGAACAGTAGGTCATTCGAACCGTTTTGTATATGTCGATAGATCATCATTGGTTATTGATGTTCATAGATATTTGATCTATTTCTGGGTATCTGTCTGACTACACTACACACCTTGTATATACTCAGAGCGTCTATTGAACATTTTTAAGAAAAGTTATACTTACAAATGTGTTATGAAGTAGAAAATTACAATATTTGTTATTTTACGGAAACACCCTGTATAAATCCAAAGCATTATATATTTTAAATCCCACCATCAATAGTAAATCATTTGAAATTTAAAAACTTCTTCGTTTCTGAAATCTCCCCGCAATAATGCAGAAATTCAAAATATTCGACATGTTTATAGGAGCACACCGTATGAATCCGAAGCATGGTATCTATATTTAAAATCCCACCACCTATAACAAATCACTCGAAATTCAAAAGCCCCTTCAATTTCATTGAAAGCTTTCTGTTGATCGATTTATAGAAACACCCTGTATATAACTAAAACGTACCTATATAAAATATGCACATGAAAATTTTGAATTATTTTCATCAACTTTCTTTGAAACTGGTAACAATTTTCTTATCCAGAATAAACAGAACATGCCACGATAGGAATTCGAACCCGGTACACTACCGGGTCCACACGTTAGTCGTTACACCACTTGCCTGGTTACACGTGACGACTCTTTACAGCAGACTTCAACGGGTTTTATTAGGAATCAAAATACATGTAAATATATCAGGAAATCGAAAAAATATATTGAAATATCGATAATTATCATAATACATACTGTTTAATATCATTTACTGGCGTATTTTTTCCTAAAATACGAAAAATCCCCGAATTTTGTTCTCATTACGTTATTTGTCAGTGTAAAGGGAAATTCGGTTTAGTAAAAGCCTCAAATATCACTGCGACCTGAAATGATGCTTTTGATTGCTTAAATGTTAGGAATTCGTTGAATGAACGTTGAAGTTGATGATTTCATATGGACTTACCTATTCAAATAACGTTTTCCACTCTAAACGAACAAATGTTTACATCAGACGTACCTATGTCCAAAATAATTTGTTCTTCCTGGTTTTTCTCCCCAAAATTGCAAATTTCCTAGAGCTTTTTTGATCTCTAAACTGAATTGACAATTTTCACGTACTTCCTTATAATTTCATAGTTTCTGGAACAAATATTTTCAGTAATAAACGTTATAAAACGATTTGAAAACGATATTCATACCTTGTTTCATTTGGATCTGGCCTTTTTCTTCTGAAATGAGGATATTTTTGGAAGCACTTCCCTCTCATAAGGAGACTTGACAGTTGTCATTGAATTCGATGTCATAAATAAGGAAATTTTCAGAAATGTCAAAAATTTACCAATTTCTTACGTTCTTCTCGATATCTTGAAATTTTTCCTGAATTTTCTTTGCTACAAACCTTCCTCTTGAATCACTCTATCTATTAAAAAAAACGCATCCTAATCCGTTGCGTAGTTTCAAAGATCTAAGCATACATTGGGACATAGGGACAGAGAAAGCGACTTTGTTTTATACTATGTAGTGATAGTATAGTCAGTTATGTCTTATTTTCTAAATGTTAACAACACTCGGTATTTTTTCATTCTACATAGAGTGTGTAACATTTATAGTTCAATTGGAATGATATGCAATTTTATGGCTACAAAGGTTTGTACGAACCCAGACTTCAGAAATAAGTAATTAACTTTTTTCTGGCCGACTGGTAATTGAAGCCCGATTCGAAATCAGTTTGATGCAATTGCTGCGTTGCTGGAAATGAGTTTCTATTCACTGAATAATCTGATATTTCAACTTTTGACGAATTATGTTTTAGTTCCTTTGAGCGTTCATTATCGTCCGCTCGTTGAACGATGCGTTTCTATGATATAACGAGCTTCTGTTTCGATTTCAGTTAATTCACAAACTTTACCAGATGGACAAAGAACATGAATTATTCAAGTCCGAATAATCATTTTGCTTTCACTGAATAATTATATTTCATCTGAGTGAACTCAAACATGAGCTTTATGTCAATTGGCAGCCACAGATTGGGTTGATTATTATGTGGTCTATTCATTATAGGTTCACAATGACGTCAAGCTCATTGAGATACTGCTTCCAATCGGAACAATATCAGTTATTAACCATGTTTTTGAAGCGATATGACAAGGTTAAATTGATAATCTTAATCAATATCTTACTATGATTTATGTTTTATTTTCTATTCTTACAGCACTGGACATTTTTGATTTCATATGAAATGAGGTGAATTTTCCTACCAATTTCTAAGGTTAATACCATTTTCAATTCGAAAAATAGAAATCTGAATATCTTGCACAATTGTCGCGTTGTACAAATTACCAGAACAGCCAATATTTCTCAACAATTATTATCAACAAAAAATTACACTTAATCCCATTTAGTTATTCTTTTCTTTGGTTTCGTATCCTGTCGATTTAATGTATGTGCTTTATTGTGGCTGGAATTACTGGAAATAAAATCCTTTAAAATTTCAACGTTTCAACTCTTATTGTCTTTTTTCTGGTTGGCGTAGAGGGGAATTTTAAAATCAAGGAAAAAATATAAAGTTTGGTTTATGAAAACCGATAAAAATTTCAATAGGAATAATGACAATGTTTTCGGTGTAATAAAATTCACGCACATTTGTTACATAGAGTCAATGTTTAATCGTTCTCAGTGCTAATGAATATATTCATCGGACTAATTTGGATTAATCAATTGATTGTCTCATTTGTCTCAACGAAATTTATTAACATATCTTTTATCCTTCGGTGTTGAAAAAATCTTTTTCTAAAATATAAAATGAACCGATTCACTCCTTCTCATCCGTTATCAAGAGTTTCATTTCGCAAAACCTACAGACGTTCACCGGTAAAGCTCAAATCGAAAAATCCCTTCATCCCGTTCATATTTTTATATACGATATTTAAATTTCCATCCGGTATGCAGTGAATTTTTTCGTCGCAGAACTCATTTCCGTGACGATCGGTTTTTCCATGAGCTATCCCGAGGGACGTCAATGGCTTCACATACTTTGTGTCTTTTCCGATGCACAGACGGACAATATCGGACGGAGATGGAGGATTTTAAAATTCAGAAAAAATATGACAGATCTGGGTTTTTGAAAACCGAATATTTCCCTCTAGTCAAAAATCAATATCTGAATGGAGTGCAGTTACGTCATAATTACGGGTATAATTGCTTTATATATATCGAAAGAACCCAGGAAAGAAAATATTCTGACCTTAACATCACTTTTTATACTAGTCTGTATCATCTTTGTCCACGATCATAAAGACTCCCTCCTTCAAAATAATTTCAATCATACATACAACAACATGAATGCAAACAGTATCCTCAGTATACCTCACCACAATCTTAAAACCACGCAGCTTAGCGTAAACTACCTGGTATTTGAAGATTTACAACATTTTACCCGATGAATTCAAAATCTTAAAAACGAAGAGACTCAGTTGATGCAGTACGAACTGGAAGAATACTTCACAAACCTTATATATTGAATAGTTTGTCATATAAGTGTCCTATACCATTAATATTCATTTGACTGTGTATATTTTGTACTCGTCATTTGAACTAAATAATGTACATATATATACTTTAAGAATCTAGCTTTGGCTAACCAACTTTTTGAAGACACCCTATGTAAACAAATTGTACTGTGTCAAAATTGACAGGTTTGTCGGGAAATATTCCCCCCAATTACACTGGTGTATCAAAAAGAAAATTTGGCATTCCGGCGTGTTGTCATACTGAAAAACGCCATTCGGTCATTTTCATTTTCAGAAAAAGAGCCTTTGGCTCTTTCTCAACAAATTGAAATGATCTCATAAAGTTTTTTGACAACACGCTGCCATACAAAATTATCGGTTATTTTGATGCACTTGTGCAAATACTTACGAGAATGGCTTTAATTGAAATAATGACAATTTTTTCTCGGTGTAATAATATTTACGCACAACGAGTACACTGTATCAATGTATAATCGTTCATTGTGCTAATAAATATGTTCATCAAACCAATTTCAATGAATGAATTGATTGTCTCAACGAAATTTCTTGTAGTTTTTACTTACCTTTTCCCCTTTGGCGTTGAAAAAAGCTTTTGCTAGCAATATAAAATTAAACCGAATCATTCCTTCTTTTTCGTTATCAGAGTTTCATTCCACAAAACCCACAGACGTTTACCGGTAAAGCTAATCGAAAAATCCCCTCCTCCCTTTCATATTTTCATATACGATATTTAAATTCCCATCCGGCACCCAGCGAATTTTTTCGTCGCAGAACTCATTTCCGAGAAGATCGGTTTTTCCATAAGCCATCCCGAGGGATGTCAATGGCTACACGTACTTTGTACCTTTTCCGATGCACAGACGGACCCTACAATATCGAAAACGGCGAAGAGAGGATTTTAAAATTGGTCAGAGCTGCGCTACTCCTAGGGGGTTTCCACCCAGGAATGGATGTCGGAAAATTGAATTTATAAATATTTCATATTCGGGGAGTATTCCACTTGCAGGTGGCGAAGGAAAAACTGCCGACAAAAACGGGAGCGGCAGGGACTTATACGTAGCTAATAATTTTTGAATTGGAGGTTTATATCGGGTGTCCCAAGGTGAGTGGCCTATTAGAATATTATGGAAACTATTGGTCGTAAAGATTTCAAATTTTGTAGTTTGATATTTGGCCATGTAATATATATATTTTTAATATTTGCCCGATGTACGACAATTTGGCAACAACTTTGTTATTTTAAATGGTACATCCGATATTTCTATTTTGTTATGATACTCCAAAAAATATTGAATCTATGCCATCTGATTTTTATACCTATCATTAAAGGTTTTTAAGTTATTGATTATTTTTAGAAATTTCAGATCAAATTGGCGTGTTACGAAACGATTTTAGTTCGCTTAATATTTGTGATTTAAGTCAGAAATTTAGCGAGTCATTAGATATTGATCTGATCTATGTCACTGTTTTTGAATTATACAGGGTGATTTTTTTAAGTGTTTCATTAGACGTTTTCGAGGAACGAATTGTAATACAGATTCAAAATTTTGGATTTTCGTTTTAGAGTACATGGGCTTTAATTGTAAAATATTTTCAAGAGGAATCTACTTCCGGTTTCACCGGAAACGAATGTAACTTCGTTATTTCAAATGCAGCACCCTGTATATTTATACATATTCGAATTCTTCGTTCAATTCTACACTGATTTGATGTATGATATGTGCAATCACTCAAGCGGTTCTTGAATTATAGCCTGATTATCAATTTTTTTGAAAAAAAGGTTGTCACACATTAGTGTCCATATCTTCAAAATCCATCATTACAAGAATTTCTTTTTGCGAAAGTGAAACAAAAAAAAGTACGCTGATACTGTTTCTTGTATAACTTATGAGGAAATATTATACAGGGTGTCTAAAAAAGGGCCCCAAAGTGAGCCTCAATAAAACTATGAAATCTCACTTTTTTCAAATGGCAACCCTATAATTTTGTGATTCCAATCGATGGCTCGTCAAAAACCAGTTAGGGTGTCCCGCACATTTCATGCCTCTAAAATCAGTATTTTTGCCGTTATTCAATAAAATTCGAATTTCACGATTAAAGACAGGTTTCGCACAGTTTGTAAGCTTGCATTTTTGAAGTAGGCTATGTTAGGAACTGTCATTCTTACTTTTTCTTACAGGTCAAGCACTAAGCAAAACATGCAATAATAATTTCACTGGAATGATATATCAAGGGTATGTTCTTTATTTGCGGCAAATGTAACAAATTCCTAGAAAAGGTAATTAGAAATGCAACGAACGAAATTCACATTTACTGACTTTAACGAAATCAAAGTTCAGGAGGTACCGTAAAATGGGGCGAAGACAGTAGGGGTGAAAACGGACACTCGGTTCTTGCCGTACTGGAAGCCTTAACCCTAAACGGACTCGAGTGAATACAGTAATAGATAATTAATGATCTCTTAGTTTACAACTATCACAAAAATGTTTTTATACTTCCTGAACTTTGATTTTGTTAAAGGTGGTGAATGTGGATTTCTTTCGTTAAAAGTTCTGACTGACCTTTCTAATATTTTGTTACATTCACCATAAATGAAGAACATATTCAATACATCACTGTTACTGTAATTCATATTTTGCATAGTGCCCGATTAATCAAAAAAGTATAAATGACAGTTCTCTAAAATGCATTATAAATCAACAGACATAGCCTTCTTGAAAACTTCTATCCTAATAAATCTTTGGTTAGACTAAGAAACCTTGATTCAATCCTGAAATTCGAATTTTTTTCAATAACGGCAAAACTATTGATTTTAGAGGCATGAAATGTTCGGAACACCCTAACTGGTTTTTGACGAGCCATCGATTAGAATTACAAAATTATAGGGTTGCCATTTGAAAAAAGTGAGATTTTATAGTTTTATTGAGGCTCACTTTGGGGCGCTTTTTCAGACATCCTGTATAATATTTCGTCATAAGTTATACAAGAAACAGTATCAGCGTACTTTCTTTTGTTCCACTTTCGCAAAAAGAAATTCTTGTAATGAGGGATTTTGAAGATATGGACACTAATTTGTGACAACCTTTTTTTCAAAAAATTTGATAATTAGGCTATAATGCAAGAACCGCTTGAGTGGTTGCACATATCATACATCAAATCAGTGTAGAATTGAACGAAGATTTCGAATATGTATAAATATACAGGGTATTGCATTTGAAATAACGAAGTTACATTCGTTTCCGGTGTAACCGGAAGTAGATTCCTCTTGGAAGTATTTTGCAATTAAAGTTCATGTACTCTAAAACGAAAATCCAAAATCTTGAATCTGTATTACAATTCGTTCCTCGAAAACGTCTAATGAAACACTTAAAAAAATCACCCTGTAGTTGTCAGTTATACCGAATGGATCAACAAAAATAATTGCCAAGTTAGAAAATCGTTGAGATAAGTATAGGGACGTGAATAGAAAAATTGTACAGTGTGTTGTACTGATATCAAAAATTTAAGAATATACTAGGCGTCTAATTTGAAAAATCAGACTTTTTTTACGATTTTGCAACTTGATAAATGATTATTTTTTTTTATCCATCCTGTATAACTGACAACTATAATTCAAAAGCAGTGAAATTTATAGATCAGATCAATATCTAATGAATTCCTAAATTTCTGACTTAATTCTCAAATATAGAGTGAACTAGAGTAATTTTCTTAACACGCCAATTTGATCTAAAATCCCAAAAATAATCAACAACTCAAAAAAAACTAAAGATTGGTTTGAAAAAAGAAGAGTAAATAGATTTGATATTATATGGAGTAACATAAAAAAATGAAATACCGGTTGTCTCATTCATAATAACAAAGTTGTTGCCAAATTGTCGTACATCCGTCAACACTGGAAATGTGAAATTATTTTTAAAATGTACCTTACATGGCCAAATATCAATCCACAAAATTTGAAATCTTTACCATCAATAGTTTCCATAATAATCTAATATGCCACTCACCTTGGGACACCCGATATACAGGATTGGATTGAAGATAGGAAACCAATTGAAAGTCCTCGAATCGAAGGAAAGACTTTTTTTTTCAAATAATTTTTCACTATGCATTAAATTTCTTAACATGAACGATACTTCCATTTATTGTAATTATTACATAACAACCATCTTTATTTCGAACAATCCTAGTACCTATTGAAATATGTTATACCTAATATATTTTACATTGAACCATCATGAGATGGTATGTTTTTCTTTTGCATTAAAAATAGTAGGTATAAAGGGAAAAAATTAAAAAAATTTTCCCCAGAATTGTTATGATTAGAAATTTTAAACTCAGGCTAAATCTTCAACTGGTTTGTATTGCCTGACATTATTTGTGAACTCGATAATGGTTCATTGGTTGAAAAATTATTTGCCCAAATAATTGCATGACACTAGTTCATTCGCCATTTTGCAATATTACTAAGCCTTGTATTATCTACCATCAATTCATACAAAACTTTTAACAATTTTCAGTTTGGAGCGTCATGGTTTTACAAAATCACGCAATATTGGTTCAAATTGTATTTTCTAAAAAAAAATATAAGCTTAAACTCGTTTACAATATCTCAGTGATGGTAGTCACTTGGCCAAAAAAGTCTCGAAGTTCTGATCTGTCTTTATTTTCATCAGGAAGTTTAATGAAAATTAATATTTTACATAATAATGAATAACGTATATCAATGTTCTCTATGGCATTATTTCATGAAATGTTTTTTGGACTATATCCATCATATTGGTCTCTAAATTCAACGTTTCGGCCAGCATTCGCCAGTCATCTTCTGGAGACACTTTTGAAAATTAAAAAAGTTATCGTTTTTCTTTGATAATTTATTATACATACAAGCATATCATGAAACAAGAGATAAGCATGTTCATATAGGGAACACAATGAATATAAATCAATTTTGAAGATTTCGAGAACTCTCCTAATCATTTGTGAATTCAACATTTCTGTTCAAATTCTGATCCTTAAATGTGAATTTTGTGTGTCTGAGTTTAATATTAATTGAAATATTCACCATATAGCACTTTATAAAAGTTCTTCAGTTGTTGTTGTTGTTGTTCTACTATGATCTAGAGCCACTTGAATAGATTCGCACCACTCATCATAATATATTCACGGAATTAATTTTATTGAACAGTTGGCAGCTTCTACGTTTGTACTTCATGCGCGTTACCAAGGTTGCTTTGAATTCAACAATTTGATGTTCCTGTTGTTTCGCTGATTCACCTTAACAAACCTGTTTTGTGAGTTAGATTGCAAATAGTTCCGTGTTTATTGGGTAAATACTAGAAAGCACTGAATAAGCTTATACCGCTACCGCAATAGAAGCGACATCTGGTGTTTCCAATTAGATACATACAATGTGAATAAATTTGCGATTAATGCTAACTAGAGCTCAGAAGTTTTCACCATTTTTAACAGCATCAACTAAAAAGTTGTCTTTGATTTCAAATATGTATCGATTAAAATATATTCTGGGGGGATTCTGAATTTCTAAAACATAAGGTTTTCAAAACATTCTAACCAGAACGAAATCAATGAATGAGACACAAAAAAAATTGTGTTTTCTATATTCCTTGTTTAGGTGAAAAATCTTATACAGGAGAGATATCAAGACCTTCAGAGATAAGAGAACGGGAACATAACAACAACATCAAAAATAGAGACATTACAAGATCACAAACAAATCGCTGATCATGTATGTTCAAATAGCGGAGATCATATGATGAACTGGAATAACACAAACATACTAATGACGGAACCTGATAGTTATAAAAGGAAATTTAAGGAATCCACATATATTTAATTAGATGAAGTATATTATTTGGCCAATTGTTCCGTTATTTGGATTAATTTATTGAAAAAGAAAATACATCAAAAAATTTTAAAATTAAATAAATTAACATCTCTATATATTGACAACTTTCAATGTCAATTAGACTGCAAATGAAAAAACACACAATTCTGAAGATTTTTCAAGTTTGTTTTACGAAAGTGTATAATATAGACTCCGAAACGTTACATTGCCCTTTTCATTTATTTCCCTCTTTCAGTTTTACTGTTAGGCAACAATTTTTTCAAGACCAATTTGTTCCTGGCAAATAAGGAGCACTTCATCTTAATTGAAATTTTTTTTATTATTTCTGTTTCAGAGACTGGGAGTGAAAACCTATAAAGTTTTACAGAAATTCGAATATGTAGTCTTATTAGTGTTTGGTTGATTATAATACTATGTCGAATGTGAAAAAACCATTCAGATTTTTCCTGTTTGCGACTTATTCAAATAAAGTCTGTCAGTTTTTTTTCGAAGTAACGACTGATAAATTAAGCCTATAATTGAGTGTTATGGTTTTATATATAGAATTTTCATTCAACTCTGGAGAGGTCCTATGTAAAATTTTGATACAGTCGATACTTTTCTCGGAAAAAATAAAAACTTACAAGCAGTTATGATCACTGTTCATTCCATTTCATCGTATGAGTGTTCCATAGAATGAATATTCTAAGATATTGACTCAGTGTTTTTAGGACTCCCAGAAAAATTAAAAACTGTCAACTCGTCATCGCCTTCCAAAGGCTGTATCTTGGAAGGGAAGTCGATTTCGAAAAAAAATTATATGAACTTCTTCTTCTTCCAGTGCCTATCCGTTCCGGATGTTGGCTTTCATACATGCTTATTTCACTTTGTTTACTGCTGCGCGGAATAGCTCGGTAGTGTTCACATCATACCAGGTTCTGAGATTTTTCAACCATGAAATTCGTCTCCTTCCAACATCCCGTTTTTCCAGTACTTTGCCCTGCAATATGGTCTGCAGTAACTGAAATCTGTTTTCATTTCTCATTATGTGCCCAAGGTATGGGAGTTTCTGCACTTTCACAGTTTTCCCCCCTTCTTATATGAACTAACCCCTGCTTATTTTCATCAAGGAATCATCTCCCTAGTCCCTCGCATTTGTTTACAGAACTCTGTAAATTTTAGGTCGTAAATTCACAAAATTCGCCATTCCCAAATATTGCCATTGAATTTACATACAAGATTGATATAACGCCATCAGTCAAAGGGTAGAAGGACTCGTTCGCATCCAAAAACTCATTGAAATTCGTTACAGGATAACAGATCCGTTCGTCGTTTGGACCGGGCTTAATGAACGGAATGTGAAGTGATGGGTGCGATATCCGCTTAACGTTCAAAGGGAAACAGAGTGTGGAGTACATATTCCGGAAAATTGCATCATTTTATTCAGAATTTACGTGTTCGCTTCGGAGTTATCAGGCGACGCTTCCATCAATGGTGGGAGCTCGAGACGGTGGGCGAAGAAGCTTCTTGAAGTTAATAAACATTGCTTGAGGATAATTTCCGAGGTGATGGAAGATTGATAGAAAACGTCGTGTCATAGACCTTGAATGAAAAATCCGCTGAGAGGTGGGGAATATTCTGAGGAAAAATTCTTGTTGGGCATGTATTGAAGTGCATTTAGTTCGGCTGCGGTCGATGTGAATTCTCAATTTTAAAATTTTGATGTTGACCTTTCTGTACTATTGTGTATAGGATAATAGTGTGCTTTTGTCAGAAAAATGATCATGGTGAATATCGAATTTCGGTGACCAGCAGATATCGACCAGATTTTGTTGTCATTGTATTAATTCTTCCTGAACAACGTTAGTGAAACCAACAGGTGGCGGCCTGTCTAGACCCCCAAAGATCCAAAAATTTTTCTTATTCACTTCACTTTTTTTACTATGAAACCACAAATTCACTGCTCCAATTTAATCTATAAATCACCTTGGACATTTCAAATAACTATTCGATTTTATTCATTTCAGATAAATTCAGTAGTTCATGCAGAAACATCGAAATTCTAAGGAAATCCCACCGTTCTTCGTGGAAAATTTGGCACCACTGCTCCATCCTTCAGCGAGTGACATATCTAATGATGCCGGGATTTACGAGAAAGCATCTTATCATATTCGCGTGTATGAATCTGCGGCAGTGCCAAATCTACCATTAAAAACGGTGGGCTTTCCTTAGAATTTGTCGATATGTGGTGCCTCTAGAATTTCGATGTTTCTGCATAAATTATTGGATATCCCTGAAATGACGCTAATCGAATAGTAATTCGAATGTTCGAAGGTGATTTATGGACTAAATTGGAGCAGTGAGTTGGTGTTTTTATAGTGAAAAAAGTGACGCGACGATGAAACATTTTTGGAACTTTGGCCGTCTTTATTTTCTACGACTACTATATAATTGTAAACTATAAGACAGACCGCCACCTGTTGGTTTCACTAATGTTGTTCAAGAAGAATCAATGACACCAACATCTAGTCGATATATGCTGATCACCAAAATTCGAATATCTACCAAAACTAAAATTGATCCTGAACATTTTAAGAGATTAAATATTTGAATATAATGGGTTAATTCATAAATGATTAAAGCGTCATCGTTTCTCAGCTAAAGAATGATAGAAATATTGGCATATTGCTTTTCAATGTCCATAACTGCAATATTCAGATTTAAGAAACATCTTCAGTGCACGTGCTTCTCTGTTTTTTTGTGATATTTTGAAACACTTCTTTTTTTTGAGTTATACGGAAAACAAGTTTTTTCCCACGCAAACCATACAAAGTGATTAAATTCTCGAATTAATCGCTTAATGAAGACTTGAATTATATTTCATCATGATCTTTAAATCCATCAGATATCGAAACTTCCAATGATCATACAGAGCAGAGAAAACACCGGTCTGAAGATTTGTTCGTTTCGAGAGTGTTCCCCCAATGCTACAAAAAAAATGCATGTTGATGACAAAATGCTAATTCATAAACATAACCTGTAGCTCAGGAAATTGACGAAAAAACATGATACTACCAATATAAAGTTTCTATTTAAAAAGAATATAATCGTAGACCCAATGGTGTTTCTCTATTTAAAATAGTGGGAATATTCATGAATAATACCAAAACTAGCAGTATTTAAAATTTCAAATAACCCTGAAACTTGATTGAATTGAATTGTAACATGTCCGTTTTCTGTCTTTCGGGGTAGCGAATATAATATTAGAAAAAGAGAAAAGCAATAAGTTTATTAAGTGCTTCTTCTCTACACCTATGTAACTATGTTTTTCAATTCATAATTCAGGAGATGTGATACTGAAACATAGAAATCAGAGATTCCTGTGAATAGATACGGGTTTTTTGATAGCCTCCTACAAATATCTGACGTCTCAGAGATTTCCATCGTAATACGTTTTCCTGTTCGAAGTTTAATAGATTACAGTTCAAGATGCATTTTCTTAAAAAACTACAAAGACCGTTCTCAGCGCCAGACCATTCAAGACCTAAGTTTTTGTTCGGAACACAGAGATAGAATACTTTAGGAATCGATGTGCCAAACGTTACACGCCAGTTGACGCTGACAAAGGGTCTTAAATTTTGCTAAACCATCTATTTCTTTCATTCTGGCTGGAAATCATGTGTGAATTCTATGAGTCATCAATTACTTCCTTCCATCGGAAGTATCGAAACAAGAGAATCGATAGTTTGGTTTCTTTTTGATCTTGGCTGCCTTTCATTCGATCTTTCAGAAAAAACCAGCAGGTGATTGCAATATTCCAATATCTGCACTTTATAGTTTAGTGTCGAAATTATTCGTAATATGGAGTCATTTTGAATAGACATAATTTATGAAGGAACCAGTTACGCAAGCCGACAATGTTTTTTGTAGTATACATATAAGCTAGTCCCATAAAGAGAAAAAATGGAACTCCGGAATGTACAGAGTGATTATATTTAATTCTCTACTACGAATAATGGTGAATTAATTAAATTCGTAAATTTTGTTATAATGTCTTTCTATAGCTAAATCTGATAGTTTTCCAGCAATTCTCGATTTTAATTCAAAACTAGTAAACCATCAGTTTTATGTAGTGATGATCATAAAAAAAATTCTATGACGAGTGATTTGACAATGAGAATGAATCTCGGGGACTTAATTAAACAAATACCTGTTCAATGTGTAGTGAATTGAAAATCAAGAATTGCTGAGAAACTATGGGATTCAAGTTTCGTAAAAACTTATTGAAAAAAGTTTCGAAACTAATTCTTGTGTTCAACGAGTTGAAGAAATACCGATCGTACCATTTGAAATACGAAAGTTTTTGACCATTATTCGTAGTAGATGTTTGAGAATGATTTATGATCACTCTGTTCATTCCAGAGTTCAACTTTGGTCTGTAAGTTTGTATTGGAACATCCTGTATATACGAAAATAATTTCATATAGTACCTTAAGTTACCCTACACTGACCACGAAAAAAAAGAATTTCAAAATATAATCATTTACCCCCTCAAAATGACCCTCGCGTTAAGGCTGGGCTACCCGGTGTACGCATATACCCGACGCATTCACCATTTTGCAATTTGATTTTATTCATTATTAATAATAAAACTATAATATTTGAGATTCTCATAGTAGCTTCTGAAAAGCCAATGAGTAATCAGTTAAGTCATAATTATTAGTTTCGTAAAAGTCGCTGCATTGGATGTAAGACTGGTCTATTAGGAAGCATAGAGAACTAACGATTTCGTTTAGGAAATACTCATTGGTCCGATTAGTTGTACTATTAACTTGGTCCATTGAAAGGGCAATAAAATCCTTCGTGCGCGAATAGTTACGTAAAAAGCCGCTAGATTTTTACGAAGAAGGCATCAGTAACTTTTCTAAAAGGAGGCAAGTATGTGTATAGTATGACAAAGACTACCTATCTGAAAAAAACTGTCGAAATTTCAGCTCTGTAACTAAATAATGAAATATTTTTTAGCAAAATACCGGTTTATATCATTACAACCCTAGCAAGACAGATGAATGTTCTCCAAACTTATTTGTGGTTCTGTGAAGATACAATATGGTATATAGTTTTGCTGTTGTTGATGATTTTATATACAAGTAGAGCATAAGTTTATAAGACCGTTTTTTAATGATTTTGTGTATTGTTTTTTTGTGTTAATTTAACCAGATTCTCAATGAATATTTTTTAGTCCTGAAGAAGATCCCAAATAGGATCGAAACGTCGACGATTCAAACGGAGTGTATTATTCACCCTACTAGCAGTCCTGAAGCCAAAACCCCTATTTCCTGAGATACAATATAGTGGTGAAATATAACGAACAATATAAAAAATCCTGAAAGTCATTCTAGAAATAAGCTATGAAAAATCTTCTTTCCTTCATCTTTTCTCATAACCTATAAGATAAAACAAAATGACTTCATTCGTACAGATCTTCAATACCAGAAACAGAACCGACAGATCGTGAAAAATGCTCAAGCCATACTAGAAGCCCGAAATAAACTGAAAATTTGATACCTTATACTATTTAGAATCATAAAACCAATTTCAATGCGCGAATAAAACCAAAACGTCTCTAGAGTGTCAAAATCCAAGATATTTTTCTATATCCTGTAACTCGTTCAGAAATAAATCAAGAAGCAATCTTGTAAATGATTCGCCATAATTCCAGATTCTCAAATCTCCCCATCTCGTTTCATAACCTATTTGAAATAAAACACGATGCCTCCTACAAAACAATACGAGAAACAGAACCGACAGATCGTAAAAAATATTCACTGAACCGTTCCCGCCATACTAGAAGCCTGAAATCAACTGAAAATTTGATAATACGTTTTTCGAAACATAAAACCGATTTCAATGCGCGAATAGAACCAAAACGTCTCTAGAGTGTCAAGTTCCAAGATATTTTCCTTGATGCTCCTGGGGAATCATGTGTGATTGAAATTCAAATGCGGCCCTCTCCGGTTGTTCGACTTCCCATCGAGACGTGGGGAAATTTTACTCTTCAGTCACCGGAATTGAAACAGATAACGGCAAAATCGCGAAATGTGGATGTATGATTGACATGATCCTGGATATGCGCTTTCATCTTGCTCACGTCACTACGACGATACGACTACGTAGGTTTTTGAGAGGCTGATCTATCTGATAGAAATGAAATTGTGTGGGAGCATAGAAATTGTTATCGTCTTATAGCAGACGGATAAATGTTCAGGATGAACAGAATTCGTTTGCCAGATAGGGGATCTCGATATAAAACTACAGGAGTTAGATTCACTGATGAAATATCCAAGTTGAAAGTGTGGAATGATTCTATTTAACATGTTCTTAGTGAAAACACATCGTGTTATTTTTTGACATGTCTTATGTCGTTTTGTACACCGGAATTAAAATAGTTAACGGCAAAATCGCGAAATGTGTATGTATGATTGACATGATCCTGGATATGCGCTTTCATCTTGCTCACGTCACTGTGACGATACGACTACGTAGGTTTTTGAGAGGCTGATCTATCTGATAGAAATGAAATTGTGTGGGAGCATAAAAATTGTTATTGTCTTGTAGCAGACGGATAAATGTTCAGGATGAACAGAATTCGTTTGCTAGATGGGTGATCTTGATATAAAACTGCAGGAGTTAGATTCACTGATGAAATATCCAAGTTGAAAGTGTGGAATGATTCTATTTAACATGTTCTTAGTGAAAACACATAGGGTTATTTTTTGACATGTCTTATGTCGTTTTGTTCACCGGAATTAAAATAGTTAACGGCAAAATCGCGAAATGTGGATGTATGATTGACATGATCCTGGATATGCGCTTTCATCTTGCTCACGTCACTGCGACGATACGACTACGTAGGTTTTTGAGAGGCTGATCTATCTGATAGAAATGAAATTGTGTGCGAGCATAGAAATTGTTATCGTCTTGTAGCAGACGGATAAATGTTCAGGATGAACAGAATTCGTTTGCTAGATGGGGGATCTTGATATAAAACTACAGGAGTTAGATTCACTGATGAAATATCCAAGTTGAAAGTGTGGAATGATTCTATTTAACATGTTCTTAGTGAAAACACATCGGGTTATTTTTTGACATGTCTTATGTCGTTTTGTTCACCGGAATTAAAATAGTTAACGGCAAAATCGCGAAATGTGGATGTATGATTGACATGATCCTGGATATGCGCTTTCATCTTGCTCACGTTACTGCGACTATACGAATACGTAGGTTTTTGAGAGGCTGATCTATCTGATAGGAATGAAATTGTGTAGGAGCATAGAAATTGTTATCGTCTTGTAGCAGACGGATAAATGTTCAGGATGAACAGAATTCGTTTGCTAGATGGGGGATCTTGATATAAAACTACAGGCGTTGGATTCGCTGATGAAATATCCAAGTCGAAAGTGGTGAATGTTACTATTTAACATGGTCTTAGTGACAACACATTTTGTTATTTTTTGCCATATCTTATGTTATTTGTGTTCACCGGAATTGAAATAATTAACGGCAAAATGCGAAGTGTAGATGTATGATCGACATGATCCTGGAGAAGCGCTTTCATCTTGCTCACGTCACTGCGACGATACGACTACGTAGGTTTTTGAAAGGCTGATCAATCTGATAGAAATGAAATTGTGTGGGAGCATAGAAATTGTTATCGTCTTGTAGCAGACGGATAAATGTTCAGGATGAACAGAATTTGTTTGCTTGATGGGAGATATAAAATTACAGTGGGGAATGATACTACAGTGGAACTTTCCTATAACGAAATCGCTAAATCCACAAAAAATTTCGTTATACAGAAATTTCGTTATACAGAAGCTTTTTTTTACAGTGTCAAGTATCGAAACAAGCAATTGCAATTTTTATTTTCAAATAATGTACATAATCAAAAAGGTTTAGAAGTGCATTTTTAATAGCTTATAGGCATTTTATGTAGGTACATATACAATCCATATAGCTATTCACGATTTTTTGGGCAAAAAATTCGTAATTTTTGTGTGAGTGGTACAATTAACAAACATTTCATTCCCATGAAAAAACTTCGCATTTTCTCAAAGATTCAAAAATATTTTCCGGAACCCCTTCAATGGACCGAAAAGCGAGACGACACGTTTTAAAGGCTTGAAGTACCGCTTAACGATTTGCTCTTTCGGCCGGATACCATTCCAAATCAACGCTGTCGGTACCATCACTGCTATCGTTGTGATCTTTAAAGGAGAGCATCCACCTATCGGCAGCGAACGAAGCGGACGAAGCGGATTTTAGAATTCTTTGTATAGAATCCGATTCGTTCGGCGCGGGTAGGTGGACGCGCTTCCATTAGTTTCTATACAATGGATTCCAAAATCCGCTTCGTCCGCTCCGTCCGCTTCGTTCGCTGCCGATAGGTGGACGCTTACCTTAACAGTGCATTTGACACTGTTTAACATGTCCTTTTCAGTTGGAAGTTCATTTGTCACAATCAGAGACATTCATAGACGAAATCATTTAGAGTAAAGTTATTATAAACATTTTCAGCTGAATCCAACGTTTCGGAAGGATCTATTCGCCCGCCTTGATGGTTTATTTTATGATCGGGATTTATTACCTACGTCCGGCATAATTATGGAAAAAACCAACCCTTATACTTTTTCACCAATACCCATTCAAAGAGTGATGTCTTTGTTCTTGGAATATTTCGTTATAGAGAGAATTTCCTTCGTTTTAGAGTATGTTTTCAACATGGAATTTGGATTCAAAGCACAATATCTTGAACGAAATTCGTTATACAGAGAAATTCGTTATACAGACGTTCGCTATAGGGAAGTTCCACTGTATTTAATATGGTCTTAGTGACAACATATCGTGTTATTTTTTGACATGTCTTATGACATTTGTGTCCACTGGAATTAAAATATTTAACGGCAAAATCGCGAAATGTGGATGTATGATTGACATGATCCTGGATATGAGCTTTCATCTTGCTCACGTCACTACGACGATACGACTACGTAGGTTTTTGAGAGGCTGATCTATCTGATAGGAATGAAATTGTGTGGGAGCATAAATTGTTATCGTCTTGTAGCAGACGGATAAATGTTAAGGATGAACAGAATTCGTTTGCCAGATAGGGGATCTCGATATAAAACTACAGGAGTTAGATTCACTGATGAAATATCCAAGTTGAAAGTGTGGAATGATTCTATTTAACATGTTCTTAGTGAAAACACATCGTGTTATTTTTTGACATGTCTTATGTCGTTTTGTACACCGGAATTAAAATAGTTAACGGCAAAATCGCGAAATGTGTATGTATGAATGACATGATCCTGGATATGCGCTTTCATCTTGCTCACGTCACTGCGACGATACGACTACGTAGGTTTTTGAGAGGCTGATCTATCTGATAGGAATGAAATTGTGTGGGAGCATAGAAATTGTTATCGTCTTGTAGCAGACGGATAAATGTTAAGGATGAACAGAATTCGTTTGCCAGATAGGGGATCTCGATATAAAACTACAGGAGTTAGATTCACTGATGAAATATCCAAGTTGAAAGTGTGGAATGATTCTATTTAACATGTTCTTAGTGAAAACACATCGTGTTATTTTTTGACATGTCTTATGTCGTTTTGTACACCGGAATTAAAATAGTTTACGGCAAAATCGCGAAATGTGTATGTATGATTGACATGATCCTGGATATGAGCTTTCATCTTGCTCACGTCACTACGACGATACGACTACGTAGGTTTTTGAGAGGCTGATCTATCTGATAGGAATGAAATTGTGTGGGAGCATAAATTGTTATCGTCTTGTAGCAGACGGATAAATGTTAAGGATGAACAGAATTCGTTTGCCAGATAGGGGATCTCGATATAAAACTACAGGAGTTAGATTCACTGATGAAATATCCAAGTTGAAAGTGTGGAATGATTCTATTTAACATGTTCTTAGTGAAAACACATCGTGTTATTTTTTGACATGTCTTATGTCGTTTTGTACACCGGAATTAAAATAGTTAACGGCAAAATCGCGAAATGTGTATGTATGATTGACATGATCCTGGATATGCGCTTTCATCTTGCTCACGTCACTGCGACGATACGACTACGTAGGTTTTTGAGAGGCTGATCTATCTGATAGGAATGAAATTGTGTGGGAGCATAGAAATTGTTATCGTCTTGTAGCAGACGGATAAATGTTAAGGATGAACAGAATTCGTTTGCCAGATAGGGGATCTCGATATAAAACTACAGGAGTTAGATTCACTGATGAAATATCCAAGTTGAAAGTGTGGAATGATTCTATTTAACATGTTCTTAGTGAAAACACATCGTGTTATTTTTTGACATGTCTTATGTCGTTTTGTTCACCGGAATTGAAATAGTTAACGGCAAAATCGCGAAATTTAAAATGTTTGATTGACATGATCCTGGATATGCGCTTTCATTTTGCTCACGTCACTGCGACGATACGACTACATAGGTTTTTGAGAGGCTGATCTATCTGATAGAAATGAAATTGTGTGGGAGCATAGAAATTGTTATCGTCTTGTAGCAGACGGATAAATGTTCAGGATGAACTGAATTCGTTTGCTAGATGGGGGATCCTGATAAAACCTACAAGAGTTATACTGCTAGTATTGTAATATTCCATATAAATTTTACTGAGAAATATTACGATATAAGTACTAACCCAATGAAGTCGAAATGTAATTGACGAACTGTTATGTATAAATAAATATAAGCTGAAATAAAGATTTTTATTTTCATCATACAATAAAAATTACATCGTGATAATTCTGAGTGAAATCTATATAATCAAACATGATGAATAATAATTATTTATGTTTTGTCAAAAGACAAGGGTTATTGCAAATGATGGCATCAATCGAAAAAGTATCGTACCAAAGGAAAATTTCAACTTCATTCGAAATCTAATCTGAATACAAAATATCGCACCCCCGGAGCGACACTTATGCAGAAATGTAGTTTCTCAGGAGAAGCTTTTTAAACTTTGACATGTCACAAAACAATAACTATAGAAGATAGAGATGAGACTTTTACTACAATGTCAACTTTTAACTCCACTTTTGGTTGAATAATGATCACTAAATACCGTAAAAAATTTACTATACGATTATTTAAACATTTCAACCCTCTCGAAAGTGACGTTTTGGCACTATCGAAAAATTATAACTGTAGTTGTGTCACACTGAGTTATGAAAAAACGAGTACAAAATGTTTACTGATTTTTATTTCAAATCAAATAATGCACAGTTGTTAATAAAATAATCAAAAACTCTTTGAAATGAACATAAACTTTTTAACAGTTTTTCATTGATGTAGTTCAAAAAGATTTAAATATTGGAGAAATAATGTCACAACTACTGCATATTGGGTCACTATTGCTACAGAATCGAGAAAATATTATGACACAATTACCTTAGTAACAGTGTAGCTCCCAGCTTAACCGTGTTTCGCGTCAAAACCACAAAGACACTGTAGCCCTCTTAGGAAACTATGCGTACTACAGAAGTAACGTTATTGCACCAAGTAAAGGGGTGCTTTAGGACAACTAATACATATTTAAATCAATTTTGCATTTTTTGCATAAGTGACAGTGTCGCACCGGGGGTATGTATAATTCACGTTTCTTTTTTTGATAGGTTCCTCAACTTGTTCATTGAAGTAATGACTCTCTCGCTCTACTCTTCTTTGTTGATGATTTTGATCCTGCTTCAGTATGAATCTGGAACGATTATTACCTGAAAAAAAATGTTTTTGAATTTTAGTGCAAATTAACATACAGAGACGATAACATTTTTTCTATAGAACTCTACAAAAATTTCATTTCTTCTCATAATAATGATTATCAGGAACAGCCGCTGAAGTCAAGATACACTCCAACCCCTCTATTTTTATATTTTTTTGAAAATATGGCTCCTTGAAGTATTTATTTTTGAGTACATATATGAAAACTCCGTCCTTCAGCGAGTGACATGAAATGATGTCGGGATTTACAGGAAGGCATCGTATCCTTTGTGGATATGTGGTGCCTCTAGAATTTCGATGTTTCTGCATTAATTATGGAATATACCTGAAATGAAACTAATCGAAAAGTTATTTTAATGTTTTAAGGTGGTTTATGGACTAAATTGGAGCAGCGAATTTGTGTTTCTATAGTGAAAAAAGTGACGTGAAGATGGAATATTTTTGGAACTTTGGCGGTCCATATTTTCTACACTAAAATTGACCGCCACCTATTGGTTTCACTAGTGTTGTTCAGAAAGATTCAATGAATACAATGACCTGGTCGATACCTGCTGGTCACCGCAATTAAAATATTTAACCGAAAGTTTTTTTATCGCCACACTGTATAGTATGAGTTTTTGCCATTTTTTTTTGTCATTTGTATCCAGTAGATTATGCTATTTCATCATGAAAAACTACAAGCTTCAACAACATTCATAAATTGTTGAATTGTTATCACCATCAGTGGAAAATTGTGAACACTAAACTGCATTTAGTCTCCTGTTCAATCCTTTCGAAATCAAGGAGTTTACGAGGTCCAACTAAGTCGTTTAAGACTACTCACGGTTCAAAATTCGAATCTTAGTGACACAAATTCATTGCACAGAAGCTCTTCTCCCTCAAAACACCCTGTATGTTTGATCTTGATTCGAACGAAGCAGCTGGTGAAAACCGATCAAAAGAGAAATTCATCCATTCTTTCATAGGTCGAAATCCGTATTTCCTCTTTCCATATCATATAATCTAAAGTAGCTTCTGAAAGGTTCTTCCACATATGTGAATTTTACGCCAAAACTGATCCGTTTATAAATTCAATACGGATTCATCAGGCGGAAACGTGGCCTTGGCTGCAGCATCGATGGAGAGAATCTTTTTCCTCGTTGCTGTTTACTGGTAGTCGAAAGATCCTTCCTTAAGTATTATGGTATTATAAGAAAATCTGTTGAAATATTGTTTGAATTTTTGAAATTTTCTGAGAATATTCTAGTATCGTATATTAAAAAACGTTTAGGAAAGATTCTCTACCCACAACATACCCATATGCATAGAGTCCGTTCACGAAAGTTTGAACCGTCTGTTGGCCATGGAAGTTTGGCATATTTCACTGTGTATGTTAAAATTTCAGGTTATATTGTTTATTTTCTTGTCAGATTGATACGCAATGTTGTCAACATAACATAGAGTTATCTGATAACTCAGAAGCTCGTCGGACGAGGCCGGGTATATTCGGCAACGTTGACTTTATTTTACGTTATGACAGCAAATACTGCCAACTTCAGATAAATAAACATACGCCTACTATGCGCTCAAACTTTCGTGAACGGACTATACCTATATTTATTATATCAATTCAACGAATCATGTCTATTCCATCAAAGTTCCGAATAAGGGAAGATCCTATTTCATTGTTGAATTCAATATTTATTATTGTTTTAAAAGAATATCTCTAATTGAAACAGTTTTTGGGCTATCTCATCTTTTTCGCTTCCTGTATTCAACATTTTGTCCTGCATTTGACAGCCGTCGTCACTCTCGTCATTTTTGACAGTTCTCAAAAAACAATCATTGATGCCTTTGATCTGTTTATGATTGGATCACTTGCCAATTCATTTTTTCTCTCTTGAAATGAATGTTATTATTGGAACTCAGATTTTTTTGGTATCAGCAATCGGTTGACTGCTGGGTTTTTCGGTTATTTACATTAAAGCTGCTTCCTTGAATTTTCTATGTTTCAGGTTTTTTTCTTTTGATATAATGCAAGCTTTACCGCTAGAGTCCCGTGATCTTCGTTCAAGGCATGTTGGAAAAGCTTTGCCTTATCAATGGGTACGTTCACCAGCACTCAACCGTTGACAATAGTTGAGTAAGTTGAGAAAGCGCTAGCTTTCAGCAAAACCGCTAGCAGATCGATGTTTCTCAGCAACTGTCGATTTCTGGTAGCGGTAAAAATTTACGCTCTGTAACTCATCTGACCGCTGAGACATGCGCAAATAGCTATTTTGTGATTTGTTTATTAATGAGTATTTTGGTAATTCCAAATGTACTTCAATTTATAATTTGCGAGTACAATCACAACTACAAGTTTCTCAACTGGGCATCAAAAAATATGGTTATATATCATGATATGTCCGATTTGTAAATCACTCAGCGAAGCATTCAGAAAATTTTCATCCGCTGAAACTCAACTCTACTCAACTGATTTTGGCTTTATGCCAACAGTTGAGTGCTGCTGAACCTACCCAATATCTCGTTGTGGAGATTTCCAGGACGTTTAATTCCTTCAATATAGTTTCCACCATACATTCAAGGTACTTCATATATGCAATTTTTGAATAGTTTATTCTCATTATCTGGTTTTGCTGATGGTATCTAGAGTTTTGAATGCTGTACTCATATTGAAGTATTTCCAATACTTCTAATCTTTCTAGATAAACCTTCAACATATGTTATTACATCGGTTATCGTTTGGTTCACCTCGTTGTGGGTTGTGGTTTTATACAATTTTGTCGAATTAGTTTGTCTTTTACTGAAGAGAGCATATTTTTGATGCCATATAGACTCTTGATTTGAATGTACAATCATCAAGAATTTTACGTCAATGACATAGCACTAATCTTTACTCAAACACTCACATTTAGAGCTTATTCATTAAGTTCTGGGAAATTCAGCAATCCTTTCAGAAAATATTTGACCTCTACTCAATTCCATCAAGAACGAAATTGCGTTTTCGATTCCATCAACCACCGTGTCTATAATAATCTGCTCGAAAAGCTTTCTTGCAATATCCCATCTCGAGACTTTCATATCGCTCTTGCAATTAACAGAATCGCACTGAAATGAATTTGCCCTGATTGTTTGATCTCCTAAGTGCAATTTCTATCCATTCACGAGATCGATATTCGATTATCCCCACAATGGCGTAAAAAATTCGAATATTCTTGAGGGAACCGACTGGGAATTTACATGACGTGCTGCCTCATCTCGGAAAGCTGCAGTTGCAGAAATCGAATCGAAAAATGTGATTGAAGAAATTTGAGAGATTTTTTCAGTTTTTTCAATTTTATCCGTTCGGAAAGAACCTATTTGTGAGGCCCTATTGAATGGACTTGTGACAAATCCCTATTTAAATGATCTATCATCAACGATTTCACGTCAACAACATCGTACTTATCTCCACTCGAGCACCCACAGTTAGAGCTTATTCAACAATTTCTGTAACCAACTAACAATTCGGTGAATCAACTGATAATTCAGCAATTCTTTTGGAACATATTTGACCTTTACTTTTTCTTTGCAATTTCTAGCCATTCACGATATTGATAATCGATTATACCCACAATGGTGTAAAAAATTCAAATATTCTTTAGCGAAAAATTGAATCGAAAAATCTAAGAAAAGCCCTGAGCAGGAGCTTTTGAGCGCTCGGTTTTTAGTGAAGCAAAATTTTATATGGGATTTGAGATTGATGCCAACTATATGAATGCAGAATCTAAGCACAATAGGAATTAAATTCTGATAATTATTCAAAAAATGGAAAAATTATGTAAAAAATAAATAATTACAAAAATTAAATTCAATGGTTCTGATGATGCGATTTTTTTGAAATTTTGCATGAACAATCAGTATATCAGTTTTGATTTACAAAATGAATTTCATTGGAATCGGTTATCCTCTTATGGAAATATAAAGATTCTTCTTTTCAATATTCCAATTGAATTTTCTATGCTTCTGTTCACACTACGGTCACAAAATTCTGCATGAACAATCAGTGTATCAATCTTCATTCATAAAATGAATTTCATTCGAATCGGATATTTTTTATGGAAATATAAAGTTTCTTCTTTTCAATATTCTAATCGAATTTTTTATGGATCTATTATTATGAGCATTTTGCATTTGGCCGCAACATTTCATTTCGATGAGTTTCGTTTTTCTGAAATATTGAAGAACAAAAATTTTGAATGGCCATATTTTATGAAACACCCTTTACGATTTGTCTGGTTAACGAACTCAACCGAGCCATTTTGGAACCGAACTCACCCTGAAAATTTCAAGTCTCTAGGACAATCCCTTCGAAAGTTATTGTGCTAACGGACGGCCCCGGAAGGATTCTGCATTTCTAATGATGATCAGGTACGAACAGAAAACCGTCAAGAACATCCAAATTTGTTGAACGTAATTCCTTATATTCCTGGCCTTCCACATGAGAACTGTTTTCATAACACAAAATGATTTGAGATCCATTCTAACCAGACCGAAACCAATGAATCAGACACTAAAATAAAAAAAATGTGTTCACAATATTCCCTGTATATATGTGGAAAATCTTATACAGAAAAGACATCAAGACCTTTAGAGATAAGAAAACGGGAACATAAGAACAACATCAAAAACAGAGACATTACAAGATCACAAATCGCTGATCATGTATGTTCAAATAGCGGAGATCGTATGATGAACTGGAACAACACAAAGATCCTAATGACAGAACCTGATAATTATAAAAGGAAAATTAGGGAATCCACATGCATTTTGTTAGATGGAGTAGATGATTTGGCCAATTGTTCTGTTGGAATAGATCGTATTTGGATTGATTTATTTAGGAAAGAAATTACATCAGGAAATTTCAAAATTAAATAAAAATAACATCTCAATATATTGACAACTTTTAATGTCAATCAAATTGCAAATGAAAAAACACAATTCTGAAGATTTTAGAAGTTTGTCTGAAGAAGATTAATTAATTAATTTTTTTTAAATTATTTCTGTTTCAGAGACTGAGAGTGAAAACCTATAAAGTTAAAAAAAAGAATTGAATTTGAATTTGACTACGAATTCGTCGTCAGGATGTAGAACCCTATCGTTGAGACCATATTCGGTTCAAAAAATTACAGACATATGAACAAAACGATATAGCAGTCGTTAAAGCAGAACGAGCGCTCAAAAATGCAATGACCGAATTTCAGTTTCTTGAATTTTATCTTCTCGTAGAGAGCATATTTTTAATGCCCTATTAAATGAACTTTCCGCAAATCCTAATTTGAATGATCTATCATCAAGAATTTCACGTCATCAACATCAGACTCATTTCCACTCAAACAATTACATTTAGAGTTTATTCAACAATTTCTGCTATCAACTAACTGTTCGGTGGATCACCAATCTTTCTATAAAAAATTTGGTCTTTACTGAATGCATTTGCCTGACTGTTTGGTCTCCTAAGTGCAATTTCTAGCCATTCACGAGATCGATATTCGATTATCCCACAATGGCGTAAAAAATTCAAATATTCTTGAGCGAACCGACTGGGAATTTACATGACGGACTACCTCATCTCGGCGAGCTGCAGTTGCAAAAATTGAATCGAAAAATGTAATTGGAAAAGGGGAATTCATTATGTGTGACAAATTTCGCCACGGATATGCGTACGCCGACGACCCGGCAAATAAAACAAGATCACTGAAAATTGAAAGGCGAAGCTACAGCACCGACCGCGCAAATTTGCATATAAATTGATATTCTGAGCCATAAATACCCTCAGGACTACTGTTCTTGGTGGACGGGTATCGTGCACTCTTAAAGCCTTAACAGACACTGGAACCGGTTCGTTTCGGATAGAGCAATAAAGTGTCCGGGTGATGGTATCAAACGATTGGAATATTGTCAGTGTGGCTATAGCTACCCTTGTCGGAATATGCTATTTTTCCAGTAAGTTTCATAACACGTAAGGGTGCTGTTAATCATCTCCGCTTAAAATTTATATTTTGATATGCAAAATTTTGTAACATAAGTAATGGGTTTTCCAATACGAGTTGTTATTGTGTCAGTTAACACAAGAACTCAAGCTACGTGTCGCACAAGCAACGAAACCATTGATCTTTTGCGGGAAAAGTTTTCGGACCGTGTTATCTCTCGAAAAAGTGATCACAATTGGCCATCGAGATCTTGTGATTTAACACCATGTGACTTCTTCCTTTGAGGCCACGTGAAAGAGTCTACGCCAATAGCCCAGCGTCGATTCAAGACCTCAAAGATGGAATTCGTGAGGCTGTCGAGGACATAGAGCAGCCACTTTTCGATTTGGTTATGGAAAATTTCATCAAAAGGATATGGTCCTGTAAGCGTGGTAATGGTGGTCATTTGATTGATGTTATTTTTCACTATTAAGGGCATTTATATTGAAAAATGGCATCATAATGTTATTGGAAAACCCTCTAGAGTGGCTAGTCATCAATAAGAAGCCTCAGTGTCCAAATCTGATCAGTCTATAATATTATTCTTCACCCCTTCATTTTCATTCAGGAAAATACGCATGAAATTCTATTCGTATCTTATCGTATCAGAAGAGAAAAATAGAAAACGGAGCAACTACGATGATGCTAGCGCCATCTATGTGTCAGGATTAAGTACTAAAATAAGGAGAATGGGTATAATCAACGATTGTAGCAAAACAAGGACATTTGAAAACATTGCCATGATTGCACGTGATGGGTAACCTCTTCGTGGCTTCATTTTAGTTGCGTTTCGTATTGTGTTTGTGTTTACCTATGTTGTGTGTGCATCTTTTGAAATTCAAAATGGTTTGCGGAGCATATTGTATGGTGATGGACTGCAAAATAATAAAAAGGCCAATCCTGAACCTGAGCAAATGGAAATGTAGGTATTGAAACTCGTATCATGTATCTCTGTTTCTCATTACTTTTTAATTTCAGTTCTCTCAAATGGATATAGTTCTCTGGGCGGAGAGATATTGATCACAGCAGCTGTTATAGAATGTGCGGTGAGAATTTTTCTACAGATCAAATAAAAACAAATAGAGAAGCACTATCCTGTTGAAATTTCCATTGTTTTTCAATTCCATCTTCAAATTGTGGTTTATTTTTAAGTGTTTTGATTATTCGGTAACTGATATGTAAGAAAATTATTGAATTGTATTCCATTTCATTATTACATTTTTTGTGGGTAATGATTTTTAATAAATACAATATCATTTTAAACAATATTGAGATGAAAAATAACATCCTGATCACGAAGCAAAGCATTTGCTTTGTTTTATCGATCAGAATGTTTTTTTTAGGCTCGACATCTAAATTTAATGTAATACGTAGGAATAATTCAATTCGAATTTGGTGCCCATTATAAAAATTTTCTTTATTGAAAAATTTATCCCTCTTAGTGCCATCTATGAGTCAGAAGTAATCAAGTAATATAAAAACGTAGTCGTATTTTAGTACTAGAGTTGTAAGGGCGTTTCCTATCTTTCTCCCCTTGATCTTTAGTTTCGACCTTTTGGGTCTCTTGTGTGCAGATAGACAGAAGCGAGTGACTTTCGTGGTCAAAAATCAAGAATGATTCATTGACATTTGAAGAAAAGCAATGTGATCTACTCAGAATTATAAAGGTTTGATTATTATACTTTTTGATCATCGAAAGAACAATGTTCTACAATTCTGCAATGTAGTGCGGTCACTTTTCATGGCTTATCGTGGTAGTTTGTGTACCCCAGGAGGAATATAAGTTGGTTTCAAGATGGCTTGTAGGGAAGGTAAAAGGTTTCATTAGCCTCGAGAGCGCCATTAGGGTTATAAACAAGCAGCGGAACTAGCGATTCGCGCTCATCCTGTTCGAATCATTTTGTCGAATAAGAATTAGACTTCAGAACATTACAGATTATACTTCCTTCGAAACAACTACTAAATTTTCTTGTTTATATGTTATGTTTCGAAGAGATTTTGTATGTTAGCACTTTCATGTGTATTATTCTAATTTGAATATGTTGGGAGCTAATCGTTCCATGCTGTTCGTTGAGTTAGCTTTTCAGTTAAAATCATGAACTTACCACGAAAATTTTTCAGTCGAATTTGGATAACAATCTCTTTTCGATAAAATAACATTAAGATTCAATCACGACGGACTTTAAAATAAAGCAAATTTAGGTTCGAAATATTAAGACTTTTTCGATGTAATCATGTTAGCCGTGATATTATGGCGGAGGTTGAGCAGCTAACACCAAAGTTGATATGTCATTCGAAAGTACACTAAATGAGGTATTTTTTCTGAAAAGAAAACGTGTACAGAATTATTTATATTTCATCGAAAAAACCATTGGAAAAATAGGACTAATTTTGTTAACTTCAATATCGTGATATTCATTTCCTTACCCGCAATAACAGTTTTTTTCTGCACACAGACTCTCTTATCTTGTGAAAAAATGATTTCCGAATATGTGGTCAAATTTGATGAGACTACAAGGAAAACTGAATAATAATCATTTCAGAAAAAAAACTCGGGATATTTCGTGAAATCAAGAAATGTTAAAATAAAGAACAACCTTCAACATTTCGACCATGTGTTATATGACACATTTTGTTGCAAATCACCAGTATAATCCCCCACTGAAGTTTGTCTACTTTGAAAGTAGACACTCTGTATAGGAAATGAACCTATAAGCAAGGGTTTTGGACAATGAAGAATCTGAAAGGGGAGCACTCTGGGGAAACCTTCTGGGGATGGAGCCAAAAAGTTCCTTCGAAACTTCAAGATTGCTAGGTCCAGATTTTGAGGGGAGAAAGAAAAAAAAACTTCGTTCAGTAACATAATACTATTTTGAGCCTGCATGAAAAATGTCTTGAACTGAAAATTAATGGAAAAAACGTTGATCTAACCTCCTTGAAGCCCTCTCAAATACTGGAGTTAATTGGCCTCAGGAACTGGAGTGCCACCAATAGTGTAGTTGCCAAAACATCTCTGATGGAGGCATAATAGACTTAAGGTGGCAGTGGAATCTAAATTCTCTTATCAATCCACAATATATCGTAAAAAACGATGGGTTGATTTCGAAATGAGTGGAAAGAAGATAAAAGTTCTCATTAGGATTTCCAGATTTGAATTATTATTTTCCCAATATCATCGAGGGCACAAAAGCTTCCGTGCTCTCATTATTTTCCATTCATGCTTCTCATAAATTCCCTCGTTAGTATGAAAAAACGGTTCAAAATACTCCCATGATATTCATTATTATTTCCAAAGTTCTCTAACATTCTCCATTCAGAAACTATTCGACAACATTAATCCTATCTGCGGTTATAGTTACTCAGAACTCGCTCAATCCTTGCCGTCTCTTCAAATTCGGTATCCGGCGCATTGTAAAAGATAATTTTCCTTATGCCAAAACCGATGCGGTTAAATTTGATATAAATTTCTCATGTCCTATTCGCCCAGTAACAGAATACTATTTTGAGGCTGCATGAAAAATGTCTTGAACAGAAAAATAGCAAGAAAAACGTGGATCTAGCCTCCTTGAAGCCCTCTGAAATACTGGAGTTAAATGGCCTCAGAAACTGAGAGGCCAGCAGTAGTGCAGTTGCGAAAACATCTCTGATGGGGGCACGATAGCCTTAAGGTCAAAGTGAAATATGAAATTCCTCATCAATCCACAATATATCGTAAAAAACGATGGGTTGATTCCAAAATGAGTAGAAAGAAAATAAAAGTTCTCAGGATTTCCAGATTTGAATTATTATTTTCCCAATATCATCGAAGGCACAAAATCTTCCGTGCTCCCATTATTTTCCATTCATGCTTTACATAAATTCCCTCGTTAGTATAAAAAAAACAACAAAATACTCCCATGATATTCATTATTATTTCCAAAGTTCTCTAACATTCTCCATTCAGAAACTATTCGACAACATTAATCCTATCTGCGGTTATAGTTACTCAGAACTCGCTCAATCCTTGCCGTCTCTTTAAATCCGGTATCCGGCGCATTGTAAAGGATACTTTCCCATATGCGAATTTCCTGCCAAAACCGATGCGGTTAAATTTAATATAAATTCATCATGTGGAAACTCGAGAGCCCGTGATTCGGGCATTGAAAAAGTGATCCCTCTCAGACACCAGCGGAACACATCGGCTTTTCCTAATATTCAAGGCATGCAACTAAAACCGAATCCCTGTGTCTGTAAAATAAATATTTGCCTTGTAAAGGGAGAGGCTAGGCTCACTTGCAGTGGCGGAGCATATTTTTTAGCCTTCATGCTTAAACTCGCCATAATAATGGAATTTGTACTGGACTTCATAATGTGATAATACAAGCAAACATTTCAATGAACTACATAGTCATAGTCTTCCAGCAAAAACTGAGATTCCAGACATAAAGCAAGGTATTGAATGATTCATAAGGTGTTGGCGGCTGATCGTAAACATGACAACTACCTAAAGAAACAACTGCAAATCTTGAAATATGCCAGGTATGTTAAATATATTTTCCTTCCACCTCAAAATAAAAGGTGATTGTAATGTGTACGAAATTGAACATGAAATAGTTATTTAATAAACTAGGTTCTTAAAAACAGCGACTAATGGTCAGATATTTTTTCCGCTCCGCTCACGCGTTAATAGATCGAGACCAATAGTCGCTAGATTAATAACCTAGTTGATTACAATATGTTTCCGAAGACCTTGAGTTGTGTATGAAAAATTTAAAGGAAAACATTCTCATTTTGCACAAGACATAGGTACATTTGACAAAATATTTTTTTATGTTCCAGTAGAGTTTCGACATTTTTCGTAGTGCTTCTGAATTCTCTGTGTACGGTTGCCATCAGGATTGCACATTAAAATAGCAAAAAATCGAACATAAATTACCGAGTTGATTACAAGGTTTTTCCTACGATTTCAATATGAATTGTGTATGAATTCTTGATTGAAATACATTCTCATTCCTCACAAGACATTCCATGTATCTATGTTCCAGTAGAGTTTTGACATTTCTCGTAGTGCACAGAGAATTCAGAAGCACCAAAGTTTCTGTCTTCACATAATGTATAATAGTAAAACAAAAAACTCGATAATATGCAGAAAAAACAGAAATTTCAATAAATTCGGGGCAAGATACAAACCTAGAATCTGCAGATAATGATTCCTAGTCATTCATCGGTTTTAGCGAACAGAGGAAATGAGTTCGTAAATCAAAATAACGTTATACTTGATGCGAGTACTGCAGGTTCCCTATCACACTGCTCGACTAAACCACTCCCAACGATAAGAGAGAGAGAGACCAAACAACATTATTTCAATCAGTCGTTTATTCAGAGAGTTATGAATCACGAGAAATTTTCTATTATTCCACTGTTCATCTGCACGGCAAAATTCTCACTCTGATGCACTGAATTTCGTATTTTCCGATGGGCATTTGCAAACCTGTATACATTTAGTCTATTAATTATACGTTTTTCAAGACATTTTGCAGACGTGACGTGATATAACAATACTGAATTTCAAATGTAATTTCAATGACAAAAACTTCTGAACTAATTTTCTGATTTGGTCCACAAACGAAATCAAATGAGATATTCGGGCCACAAATATATCCTGAAAATTTCAAGTTCCTAACTGTTTCCGTTCAAAGGTTATGAGCATTTAAAACTGCCCCATAAATTAATTCATTTCTGATTAATTTTAGCACATTTATGCACGTCGCTTTCTCAATTCCAGAAGTCAATTTTACATTAATCCGATTTGTAAATACGTTAATTCGTTAAGCGTTTGAATCAAATTATACTGTGAAAAGTCCCCAACTCCTTTCGTTCGAAAGTAAAAATGATCAGAAAGTCGGTCCACATCGCTTAGTACCTAACTAGAAGAATTTAGAATACCATGATTGTCAAATATACAATAATAAAATGACATCGAAAAGTATGGTTCAGACATTCAAAAAGAAAAGCTGCCAAATGGGCGATTGTGTGGAAACCAAAAAGAAAGCGAAGTAATATCAGCGGAATAGATGAAGAGATCGAGGACAAAGGAACATATTTGTATGATAGAAAGATTTGAAGATCAGTCATCGAAAGATGCAGAAATATTGTTAAACAGTTTCAGAGTTTGCTCTCGCCATCTATCGAGAAAAGTTTGAAGAACACAGATACACAGCCGCTACATCAATCGCAGCTTCCGCAACACGTTACTAATAATTCATAAGACTCAAAAATACATAAACATGATTTAACCCGAAACATCGTCCCCTTTGATACGCCATTGAGGATGAAAGAGGGAAAGGCATCCAACGTAGCCGGTCGGCTGCACAAATCCGCAGCTTTAAAGCCCGCATATTTCATTTCCCATAATCGATTCCAATCGATATTCAATTTATCAAAGTTTGGAGAATTTGTTTTCGGAGGTATCAAAAGGGCTCAGCAACTTTTAATATAAACGCGTTCAAAGTACGGAATCCGCTTGAGCACGCTCGACTGGCCAGAAAGAGCGTACGAAAAAACGCGAACTTTAATTAAGGCTCTTGCAACATTCATTATTTTTCAGTAATGCTATGGGGAAAATCCAAAGTGAGGATTCCGGGAAAATATCGGCTTGCCAGTGTATTTCGCGATACTCGATCTCGTATTGAGATTGGTTTTCTCCGTCATTAACTGGGAAAACTCATTAAGCAACCCAGGTCAATCCACCCACAGAAAAACGGCGGACAGATCAATAGAGGTTGATCGGTGCTTAGTATAGTAAATATTGTATAAATCGTTCTCCTTTGAAATTTTCATAAGCTACAGGGTCCGGCTCTCGAAGTGTAACCTATTCAAAAGACCATAAATTTGGTTTGGAAAATGATTTTCAATTATTTTAAAGACAGAACATGTGAAAATGATCGAATTTTCATAATCAATTCTCTTTGGCTCGATACGACCACCTTTCACTATTGCCTTGAGACGGTCAAAAACCGAATCGCAAGTTGCCCGAATGTAGGGTTGCCAACTCTGAGCTGTTGAAATAAAGGACATCAAAGATTCGAGAACCGAGGACGGAGAAAGGATCAGCAAAAACGTAGAGAATTTTATGGGTAAATAGAAAGCTTTGAAATATGAGTAATCTTTTATATTAGGTCAGGTTTTTTGTATTAAAAATTGGTTTACTTAGTTTCTCCAAGATAAAAGATAGATTTACTAAAAACTTAATTAAAAAAATTTAAAAAGATAATCTTTGAAAACAAATATAAAAAAGATTATTAATGTTATTAAAGATTTCAACTCAAAAATAAACTGAACAATTTGCTTTTTTAATTCATTATTTTTATGTTTTGGATGGCGTAAGGGAATTTTTGACATTTCGTGTGTGGTATTGCGGTTACTTGAACGTTTGTATTCATATTTTCGGATTACAGAATGGATTATAAAGGACATTTGCAGTCTTTTGGCACCTTTCAAAAGGCCAAAGAACATAGGTTCAGAATAAAGGACTGTCGATTGTAATAAAGGACGGTTGGCAACCCTACCCGAAAGTAACTTGGCGGTATTTTGGGCCACTCACCAACAATTGCTTTCTTCAGAGTCTCAAGGCTGGTATATTTTTTAGTTCGGAACTTGCTGCCCAAAATGGTCCAAAAAGAATAATCCCATTGAATCCACGTCTGGCCAATTCGGGAATTTTGTGGTCGAAATGAAGTTCTAAACGTTTCTTTCCACTCACGCTCAGCGCTTAGTGAACCAGTGCAGTCTCCTTTTGGAGCATCTGTGGTCTGCGACCGAAAAATTTGTCTGCCCATGGTTTCTAAACAGCCTCAAAAACAGTTTCCTGTAATATATCGTTCAAATAAATTCGGCTAACTATGACTTTCTCGGAGCATTTATTGGATTAACACGTACATACTTCTTAAGCCCGGTTCACGAAATAAGCTTGAGAACGCTCGACTGGCCAGAATGAGAGTACGAAAAAACACGAACTTTAAATAAGGCTCCTGCAACATTCATTATTTTTCAGTGAAAGGGGAAAATCCAAAGTGAGGATTCCGGGAAAATATCGACTTGCCAGTATATTTCGCGATACTCGATCTGGTATTGAGATTGGTTTTCTCCGTCATTAACAGGAAAAACTCATTAAGCAACCCAGGTCAATCCACCCTTTGACCGGCCGCAGAAAAACGGCGGATAGATCAATAGAGGTAGATTAGAGCTTACAAGAGTAAATATTGGATAAATCGTTCTCTTTTGAAATTTTCATAAGCTACCTATTCATATCTGAAATAGCTGCCACCCTTTGATAAATTGAACTTTTCATTCATGTTCAAAGTTTATTATGCGACGTAAGCAAAGATTTCTCCACCTCACATTGCATCTATGAGGATTATTGAGCTTTAAGGTTGACGCTCACTTGGAAGAGACGAAGCGAAGAGTTGTTTTCCGCAGGCACGATTTGCACTGAATCAAATTGGTAGACGCTCACTTGGGAGGCGCGAAGCGAAGATCAGAATCGTTTGATTCAGTGCAAATCGTGCCTGCAGAAAACAACTCTTCGCTTCGTCTCGTCTCGTCTCGTCCAAGTGAGCGTCAACCTTTACTCTTCATCATATTTTGCAAAACAGATCTGTTATTCGCAAAAATTCGAATAAATCCCATCATCTTACACAGAAAAAGATCCTTCAGTTTCTGCCTGTACTGTGATAAACCAAATAGTCTTAATGACTTTTCAAAATATTCGCTTAGACAATTGTGTTTTGTCAATCTTGTATAATGATATAATTGCTTCCTCAAATGGATGAAGAGATTTAGAGAAAACCGTCCAGGCGAATTTCTAAATCATCTAAGGACTGTTCAAACTCTCATATATTCGAACTGTGATATTTCATTGTTGAAATCAAATTAAATAATAGCATGATTTGATGAAAAATGAAAATCAAACCAACTTAAAAAACATTCGTTGTATAAAACGGCCAAAGTGAGAGAGAACATTCAAAAACAATATACTTAATGGCACAAACGAGACACTCCCATACAAGGCGAAATTTTATCAACCTAAATTTGATGCTTAAGGGCGTCGTGTCACATGGACGCCACTCGAGACGAGCGTGCATAAATGTGTTTTGTCAATCTTATATGATTGCATCCTCAAATGGCTGTAGAGACCTCGAAAAAGCTGCCAAACGCATTTCCAAAAAAAAATCTGACTATTTTACAAGCTCTCATAGATTCAACCCGTGATTTGTCATCGCAAAGATCGAACTCAATCATGCCATGATTTATAAGGACGAAAAATCCTCACAGCCAAACGGTTGAATCCGAGTAAAAGCATCCGTTTTATAAAACTGCCAAAGTGGAGAGAGAATATTCACAAACAACATACCTAATGGCACAAACGAGACTCTCCCATACAAGGCAGAATTTTATCAACCTAAATTTGATGTTAAAGAGCGTCGTGTCACATCGACGTCACTCGAGACGAGCGTGCATAAATGTGTTTTGTCAATCTCATATGATTGCATCCTCAAATGGCTGGAGAGACCTCGAAAAAGCTGCCAAGACGTATTTCTAAAAAAATCTAAGGATTGCACAAGCTCTCATAGATTCAAACTATGATTTGTTATTGCAAAAATCGTATTGAAGCATGGCATGATTTATAAGGAAGAAAAATCCTCACACCCAAAGGGTTGAATCCGCGTTAAAGCATCCGTTTTATAAAACTGTCAAAGTGGAGAGAGAATATTCACGAACAATATACCTAATGGCACAAAAGAGACAGTCACATACAAGGCAAAATTTTATCAACCTAGTATGATTACAACATCAAATGGCTGGAGAGACCTCGAAAAAGCTGCAAAGACGCATTTCTAAACAAATCTAAGGATTATTCAAGCTCTTATAGCTTCAAACTGTGATTTCTTATCGCAAAAATCGAACTGTATCATGGCATGATTTATAAGGAAGAAAAATCCTAGAACCCAAACAGTTAAATCCGCGTAAAAGCATCCGCTTTATGAAACTGCCCAAGTGGAGAGAGAATATTCACATACAACATACCTAATGGTACAAACGAGACACTCCCATACAAGTGGAAATTTTATCAACCTAAATTTGATGCTTAAGAGCGTCGTGTCACATCGACGTCACTCGAGACGAGCCTGCATAAATGTGTTTTGTCGATCTTATATGATTGCATCCTCAAATGGCTAGGAAGACGTCGAAAAGGCTGCCAAGACGTATTTCTTAAAAAACCTGAATATTGTTCAACTCTCATAGATTCAAACTGTGATTTTTTATCGCAAAAATCAAACTGAATCACGGCTTGATTTATAAGGGACTAAAATCCTCACACCCAAACAGCTGAATCCGCGTAAAAATATCCATTTTATAAAACTGCCAAAGTGGAGAGAGAATATTGACAAACAACATACCTACTGGCACAAACGAGACACTCCCATACAAGGCGAACTGTTATCAACCTTAATTTATAAGGAAGTAAAATCTTCACACCCAAACGGTTGAATCTGAGTAAAAGCATCCGTTTTATAAAACTGCCAAAGTGGAGAGAGAATATTCACAAACAACATACCTAATGGCACAAACGAGACTCTCCCATACAAGGCAGAATTTTATCAACCTAAATTTGATGCTAAAGAGCGTCGTGTCACATCGACGTCACTCGAGACGAGCGTGCATAAATGTGTTTTGTCGATCTTATATGATTGCATCCTCAAATGGCTGGAGAGACCTAAAAAAAGCTGCCAAGACGCATTTCTAAAAAAATCCAAGGATTGCACAAGCTCTCATAGATTCAAACTATGATTTGTTATTGCAAAAATCGAATTGAAGCATAGCATGATTTATAAGGAAGAAAAATCCTCACACCCAAAGGGTTGAATCCGCATTAAAGCATCCGTTTTATAAAACTGCCAAAGTGGAGAGAGAATATTCACAAACAACATACCTAATGGCACAAACGAAACTCTCCCATACAAGGCAGAATTTTATCAACCTAAATTTGATGCTAAAGAGCGTCGTGTCACATCGACGTCACTCGAGACGAGCGTGCATAAATGTGTTTTGTCGATCTTATATGATTGCATCCTCAAATGGCTGGAGAGACCTAAAAAAAGCTGCCAAGACGCATTTCTAAAAAAATCCAAGGATTGCACAAGCTCTCATAGATTCAAACTATGATTTGTTATTGCAAAAATCGAATTGAAGCATAGCATGATTTATAAGGAAGAAAAATCCTCACACCCAAAGGGTTGAATCCGCATTAAAGCATCCGTTTTATAAAACTGCCAAAGTGGAGAGAGAATATTCACAAACAACATACCTAATGGCACAAACGAGACTCTCCCATACAAGGCAGAATTTTATCAACCTAAATTTGATGCTAAAGAGCGTCGTGTCACATCGACGTCACTCGAGACGAGCGTGCATAAATGTGTTTTGTCGATCTTATATGATTGCATCCTCAAATGGCTGGAGAGACCTAAAAAAAGCTGCCAAGACGCATTTCTAAAAAAATCCAAGGATTGCACAAGCTCTCATAGATTCAAACTATGATTTGTTATTGCAAAAATCGAATTGAAGCATAGCATGATTTATAAGGAAGAAAAATCCTCACACCCAAAGGGTTGAATCCGCATTAAAGCATCCGTTTTATAAAACTGCCAAAGTGGAGAGAGAATATTCACAAACAACATACCTAATGGCACAAACGAAACTCTCCCATACAAGGCGAAATTTAATCAACCCAAATTTGATGCTTAAGAGCGTCGTGTCAGATCGACATCACTCGAGACGAGCGTGCATACACTCACATACAAGGCGAAATTTTATCAACTTAAATTTGATGCTTAAGAGCATCGTGTCACATCGACGTCACTTGGGACGAGCGTGCATAAATGTGTTTTGTCAATCTTATATGATTGCATCTTCAAATGGCTTGAGAGACCTCGACAACGTTGCCAAGACGCATTTCAAAAAAAATTTAAGGATTGTGCAAGCTCTCATTGATCCAAACTGTGATGTTTCGTCGCAAAATTCTAACTGAATCATAGCATGATTCATAAGGATGTTAAATCCTCACACCCAAGCGGTGGAATCCACGTAAAAGCATCCATTTTATAAAACTGCCAAAATAGAGAGAGAATATTCACCAACAACATACCTTATGGCACAAACGAGACACTCCCATACAAGGCGATATTTTATCAACCTTAATTTGACGCTTAAGAGCGTCGTGTGACATCGACGTCACTCGAGACGAGCGTGCATAAATGTGTTTCGTCAATCTTGTATGATTGCATCCTCAAATGGCTGAAACGACCTCGGAAAAGCTGCCCAGACGAATTTCTAAAAAATCTGAGGTTTGTACGAGCTCTTAAAAATTCAAACTGTGATTTTTCATCGCAAAAACTGAACTGAATCATGTCTTGATTTATAAGGGAGAAAAATCCTCATACCCAAACGGTTGAATCCGCGTAAAAGCATCCGTTTTATAAAACTGCCAAAGTGAAGATTGAATATTCACAAACAACATTCCTGATGGTACAAACGAGACACTCCCATGCAAGGAGAAATTTTATTAACCTAAATTTAATGCTTAAGAGCGTCGTGTCACATCGACGTCACTCGAGACGAGCGTGCATAAATGTGTTTTGTCAGTCTTATATGATTGCATCCTCAAATGGCTAGGGAGACTTCGAAAAAGCTGCCAAGACGTATTTCTAAAAAAACCTGAATATTGTTCAACTCTCATAGATTCAAACTGTGATTTTTCATCGCAAAAATCGAACTGAATCATGTCTTGATTTATAAGGGACTAAAATCCTCACACCCAAACGGCTGAATCCGCGTAAAAATATCCATTCTATAAAACTGCCAAAGTTGGGAGAAAATATTCACAAACAACATACCTTATGGCACAAACGAGACACTCCCATACAAGGCGAACTGTTATCAACCTTAATTTGCTGCTTAAGAGCGTCGTGTCACATTGACGTCACTCGAGACGAGCGTGCATAAATGTGTTTTGTCAATCTTATTATATTATATATATATATATATATATATATATATATATATTATATATATGGTTGCCTCCTCAAATGGCTGGAGCTACCTTGAAAAAGCTACCAGGACGTATTTTTGAAAAAATCCAGGGATTGTACAAGCTCTCATAGATTCAAACTGTGATTAGTCTTCGCAAAAATCGAACTGAATCATTGCATGATTTAAAAGGATGTAGAATCCTCACACCCAAACGGTTGAATCTGAGTAAAAGGATCCGTTTCATAAAACTGCCGAAGTGGAGAGAGAATATTCACAAACAACATACCTAATGGCACAAACGAGACACTCCCCTACAAGGTGAAATTGTATCAACCTGAATTTGATGCTTAAGAGCATCGTTTCACATCGACGTCACTCGAGACGAGCGTGCATAAATGTGTTTTTTCTGTGACGGGAAAAAAATATGACATTTTATATCTCTTGAAAGGTCACAAAGTATGACTTTTTACGAAATTACTTTTTTCTCTGTCAAAAAAATGATTCTCTATGTAGCCGGGAAAAAAGTACTCACTTTTTTCCCGGGGAAAAAAGTAATTTTGTGGACAGTTATATTTCTTTCACTTTTAAATGGTCGTTTTTCCTGTCACAGAAAAAAATAGTGTATTATACACGGGAAAAATATTAGATTTTAGCTCTCGGCTTTTTGTCTCCCTCCGCTTTCGCGTCGGGAGGCAACACAACCTCGAGCTAAAATCTACTACTTTTTTCCCTTGTATAATAAATAACTATTTGTCAATCTTATATGATTGCATCCTCAAATGGCTGAAAAGACGTCGAAAAAGCTGCCAAGGCGCATTTCTACAAAAATCTGAGAATAGAAGAAGCTCTCATTGATTCAAACTGTGATTTTTCATAGCAAAATTCGAACTGCATCATGGCATGATTTATAAGGATGTAAAACCCTCACACCCAAACGGTTGAATCCTAGTAAAAGCATTCGTTTTATAAAATTTCCAAAGTGGAGATAGAATATTCATAAACAACATACCTTATAGTACAAACGAGACTCTCCCATACAAGGAGAAATTTTATCAACCTAAAGGACCCCGCACACTCACTTAGGAAAAGAGGGTCCAGTGAATTTTCCCCATTTCTACATTTTATATTTATACCAACCTTAAAACAATATATCAGATTTTCACGAAGATCTTATATGATTGCATCCTCAAATGGATGTAGAGACCTCAAAAATGCTGAAAAGACGCATTTCTAAAAAAATCTAAGGATTGTAAAGGCTCTCATAGCTTCAAACTGTGATTTTTCGTCGCAAAGATCGAACTGAATCATGGCATGATTTATAAGGAAGTAAAATCCTCACACCCAAAGGGATGAATCCGCATAAAAGCATCCGTTTTATAAAACTGCCAAAGTGGGGAGAGAATATTCACAAACAACATACCTAATGGCACAAACGAGACTCTCCCATACAAGGCGGAATTTTATCAACCTAAATTTGATGCTTAAGAGCGTCGTGTCAGATCGACGTCACTCGAGACGAGCGTGCATAAATGTGTTTTGTCAATCTTATATGATTGCATCCTCAAATGGCTGCAGCGACCTCGAAAAAGCTGCCCAGACGAATTTTACGAGGAAATGATTCCTGGATGGCATGTGGCAGACAGAATAAACGGATATTATTCAAAGTGCAACAAACGTTTGAGATCTTCGGGTATGGGAAGGAACACTTATACAAATTGAATATCATTGTAACGATTCACGGTGGAAATATGAATTGTCCTCAGTTGACAGCGTTCAGACTTAATGTTGTTTAATCACGACAAACACGAACTGCTCAAGGCATGTTCTCCATTGTGTTGAGTGAAAGGTTGGAGGAGGTGTCAGAGAGCAATCACTTAAGATGTGGAAAAAATTGAAGACTGAGAGGATTGTGTCGTAATATATGTATAGACTGGAGGATCTTTCATTTTGTTGAAATGATCGAGTGCAAGCGTGCAGACGATACGAAATAAATATCTTGATGAATGACAGTAGATACTGTGGAGAAGGAAGAAACAAAAAAACATTGTTATGAAGAATACCCGAGGCAAAAGGTCGAAAACCTCCAATACTGTCTATAAATTGATAAAAGGCGATCTATCTGTAGAGCTGTATTAAGATGCAATATTCCAATAGCAGATATGATTTTCATTTGATAGATACCTAACGTATAAATAAGTTAATGAAAAATTGAAGCATTCAAAAGTATATTTCGAAAAACAAAAATACATGTTGGTCCTTAAGATTTTGTCATGTTTCCGTTATTTTGTTTTTTGTGTATTTAATGGCCAAAATTAATGATTCCTGACCTATAACTTTTAACCATTCGGGGGAGATAAAAAGAAATTGTTCATTAAGGTTCCCTTTTTTCGAGGAAGTTATTTGTCGTAAACCACATTGCTCTATCTCTATTCTGTTTTTGAGTTTGAGTCAAAATTGACATTTGTGAAATTTCAACCTCAGTCCATAGATTATGTATACTCTACAATCTTTGCTTCAGTCGATATCTGAGTTTCTGTTATTAACTAGAAACAAAAACATTTTGAGAACACTTTTTTAAAGGGATCCAGTGCCTCAATCTGATTTTGTCTGAAGTGTTTCCTTTCTGTTCTAGTTATCTTATATGTTTTCTTTAATGAAAAGGATTATTCATTTTAACTCAAAAAGAATCACCAAAAGTTCTTGATAAAATTAAAATCTTCTTAATCAGTAAATTGAAGAAAAGCTGGAACACCTAAATACACTGCTCAACAATTGATAAGGATCACTTACTTGTTCTAAATTTATTTCTGAAATATTCGCTCCAAGATTATAAATTTAGTCAGATATCAGAGTATTTTCAGTTGATAATATGGTTCACTTGAGAAAAGCATGAAAAAATGGAAAGTTGGAGAGAAAAAAAGACTTTATTAGGAACACTCAAAATTCTGTGTTTGAATAACATAAAAATTTGATGATGAAACCACAAGAAGGCTGAAGTTTCGGTTAAGCTAGTATCTAGTTGGTCCCCCACGAGCTCGTCTCAAGCATTCTACCCTACGAGGCATACTTTCGATCAAACCTTAGAACAACCGATCAATAACCTGGAGGACCTTTCTAACGCTTTACGGGATATTTGGACGAGTTTGCCTCAAAATTTTATAAATTGTTTGATCGAAAGTATGCCTCGTAGGGTAGAATGCTTGAGACGAACTCGTGGGGGACCAACTAGGTACTAGCTTAACCGAAACTTCAGCCTTCTTGTGGTTTCATCATCAAATTTTTATGTTATTCAAACACAGAATTTTGAGTGTTCCTAATAAAGTCTTTTTTTCTCTCCAACTTTCCATTTTTTCATTCTTTTCTCAAGTGAACCATATTATCAACTGAAAATACTCTGATATCTGACTAAATTTATAATCTTGGAGCGAATATTTCAGAAATAAAAGTAGAACAAGTAAGTGATCCCTATCAATTGTTGAGCAGTGTATATTATGGGTCGATTACATTGAGATACTTTACAATGACCCATAATGAATTAAACGTATTTTTTCAGCTGTGAGATGAAATCATTTTATTCAACCCTCACACTGCAAATCCACCTATTTTTTTTTCAAATGCAATCTAGTCATTTTATTTTCTTCATTTCACTTATGTGGTTTTGAGAAATAGAACAGGTATCGTGTGCTGTAAGGCTTTCTTCAAGCAGAAAAGAGACAGATAAGAAGAAAATTAGAGGGAAGACATTTCACAGGTAGGGATGAGTACTGAACAGATCCGTATTCGAAATTTTTGCAAGTCTGTCTTGGTAATTTGATATCTTTTTATATGTGTATATTAAAGCCTGAAGAAAAATATTTGATATTCAATTGACCTTATTTGAACAGGTTTCCCAAAGACCCAACACGTCGTATTTTTTAGGTGAAATTTGTGAACAGAAAAAACTGGCAACTTAATTCAACCCTGAACTTCCAGTCATTTTGGTCCCTGACTTAGCCGCGCCCAGTGGTACTATTTTTCCTTACTCAATTGAATGTCATAGCGTCTCCTTTCAATTATATCTCAATGGAGCCTACACACTACCTACGTTTGCATTAGAAAAAAAGTTAGGTGAAGTTGCCCGTAAGCGTTTTAATAAATATATTTCATTCTTTTGCCAAAAATTGCGTTGAATTGAAATCAACTCACGTGTTTTTCGTTCAAGTCATTGATTCAAAAGACATTTTAACTTCAATAAGGACTTTCTCGCAACCCCGTTTTTCAGCAGATTTGTTCTAAAGGGTATAATAAACGAATCTACCACAAAATTAACCAGGGAAATGAGGAACTACACTTATCAACTCTTAAAATTAATTCACTTTATTCGAGGAAATACGCGATCCCTCCTAATTGTTTTGCACTAATCTTTTGTGGTGAATTGAAAGCATGAAGCGTGAAAGAGCTTTAGTAGGTTTATGTAGGTAGGTACACTTTACATACTGCTAACTTTATCCTTGCATGGCTTAGAAGCGGGTTTATCTTCCGACACGGAACAGGCCGGCAGTCTGACATTGCGTCCTCGCTCTCCGAGATCGAAGTGAGCAGGCACCGAAGGTCAAGGTGAGTCTGGCTGGTTAAAACCCAGACGGAAAGGCCGAGGACGATGCTGGTGGAGGCGGCGGACACGCTCGTAGCCGAGAACGTCGTCTCGACCCCCGGATGCACCGGGCTGATCTACAACAGGTACCTTATGAACTATGGACTTTGTGAAAGATTTTATGTTTTTTCTTGGGATAACTGATCAATTTCAGGTTCGAAAAATATGTTTTTTTCTCCAACCATCAAAAAATGTTAACTTTTTTGTACTATTTTCAGGTGCGAAAGCCATCAAATTCCTTACCGTACAAAAATTTGCTCGTTGCTTATTAACACTTTTAATCCAAAGATCAAAAACGCTACTTTAAATCCTAGAAATATTTACTAATATTCACACCATTTGTGATATGCAGTGTGGATCGCAACATTAAATACTGTGACCAAATATGGATGGCTTGACGGCCTTTGAGAAATACACCATAAGAACACTCTCCGCATAGTTTTGCAAATTTTTTTCACAACAATCCATGAATAGCTGATATGCAAGTTCATGAATTTGGCGAGATTTGGGTGGCAAAAGATTTAGATATACTGCTTCGACACTTTCAAATATATCCACAGGTATATTTTCATCGAGTTCGGGATTCATTTTGAAAGCAGTGTACGTCTACTGACGTCTACTTGACAATCAGTATTTACCAACAATACCAGATATCCATGACTACCGACTTGCTATCGCTGTTATAATTAATAGTCGTTCAAATTTATTACCAAATTATTAGCGATTTAAAATAAAACTGAATTTATTTCAATTTTGAATTGGTTGGAGAAAAAATAGTTTATATCATACGGGCTAAGAGTGCCAATTTTTACTCGCAATTTTGCATTCGCTCGACTGCGCTGCGCTCCGCCTCGCAACTGCAAATATTGCTCGTAATAAAAATATGCACTTTTAATCCTTATAATATAATATACTATTTTTTCTGTGTTGGGAAAAAAATTTGACATTACATATCTCCTCACAGGTCACAAAATAACTTTTCACGATAGTTATTTTTGTATCTAGTGCGCGAAATGCTACTTTGGTGATCGAGAACTGATTTTTTTTAACGAGGCGCAGCCGAGTTAAAAAAATAGTCGAGATCACTAAAGTATTTCGCGCATGAGATGCAAACGAAATTTTTTCTACAAACGCTTAGCTTTATATGAAAAAAAGTATTGAACTGGTTTGAACTGTTTTTTCAAATCGAGTAATTAGGTACTATAACTATGGGCAATATATTCTATGTTGAAAGCAACACTCAATGTTTATTTATTTATTTATTTATTTATTTATGAAAACAGGAATACTAACAGGTTAACCCCAGAAACAGTATTCGCTAAAAGTAAAAATATCTACACCCATGCAATAAGCTCACAACCAAAAAACAGCAAAAGCAAAACAGAATATACACATATATAATATATACACACAAATAATCAATATACTTCAATTAACAATCCATGATTCATTAAATAATACAATACATCAGCAATTCTATGAGAGTTCTTTCTTCAGCATTTTCTTGAAAGACAAAAAGTTTGAATTAAAGAGATCAAATTATCAAAAAATATCCCATAAGTATCCATCATACGATTGAGTGGAGAGTTTCGTGAACAATTTGTACGTCTGTACGGGGTGTAAAACAAATTATTATGACGAAGTCTAATGTCAGGAATCCTGAAGGGAATACTCTCCAATGTCCTCGGAATCGAGACCATATTATTTACAATTTTAAAGAGCAATAAAACGTCCGTGATTTTCCTTCTATCCGAGAGCAACATGAGTCCAAAATCCTTCCTTATCTGTGAATAATCGTGATTGACTATGGTACAATTATTTTTATATGCCAGAAATCTGAGGAATCTTTTCTGCACTTCCTCCAATCTATTAATATAGCATTTATATTGCGGATTCCATATACAGGATGCGAAATTCAATTTACTATAAACAAAGGAATAGAACAAGGTCAAAAAAGTTTTATTATTCCCAAAGAGTCTGCTTTGGCGAAGAAAAAAGCCCAACATCCGATTACTATCGCTAATTATTTTTTCGATGTGCAAATCAAACAAGAGCTTTTTATCAAAAAGAACACCCAAATCTTTAGTAAAATTCTGCTCGTGAAGATTCTCGCCATTAATACTGTAATTGAACTCAATGGGTTCTCGATTTCGAGTAAAAGTTATTTTATGACACTTTGAAAAATTCAGAAACAGGTGCTGCTCCCCACAGTAACGTAGAACCCTATTCAAATCACCCTGAATCATGTTACAATCGTCGATACTTGATACCCTCCTGAAAAATTTAAGATCATCAGCGTACAGCAGGAACTCACAATGTCTGAAACATCTCTTCAAGCCGTTGATATATATGATAAAAGTAATGGTCCCAGATGTGAACCCTGCGGCACACCAGAAGTACAGTAAAAAGTATAGGAGCGCTCTCCGTTAATCACAACATATTGAGATCGATTCCTTATATACGAAGATAGCCACCTGAGCAGATTTCCAGTCACTCCCACCTCCGCCAGTCTCCTACTTAATAACAAGTGGCTTACCTTGTCAAAAGCCTTTTCGAAATCTGTGTATATCACATCAACCTGACTTCGATCATCCAAACTCCCACAGAGATACTCAGAAAACTGTAATAAATTCGTTTCCAAACTTCTCCCCTTAATGAATCCGTGCTGCTCTTCGACTATAGAATGTTTTACATGGCTAGCAATATACTTGTAGACAAGAGATTCGAACAACTTTGGAATAGAGGACATAATGGTAATAGGTCTGTAATTTCGAATCAAATTGCTCTGTCCGCTCTTAAATGTAGGTGTTACAGATGACATGTTAGAGAAAACGTGGATTTCAAGAAATTTACCAAGTTAAAATATAAAAATTCCATATAGTTTACATGCAGTGTGCGAAGTAAGTATTTCGCACACTACTTCGCGCACGGTGTCATAGTAACAAAGGAAAATGAAAAAAAGGGTCACTTCGCATATTCTTGCCAATGCGCGAACCTTGTCATTTTTTGACGTTTGTAGAAAAAATTTATTTTTTCTTTGTCAAAAAAATGAGTGCCTATGTATTCGGGAAAAAAATACTCACTTCTTTCCCGGGGAAAGAAGTAATTTTGTAAAAAGTTATATTTCTTTCACTTTTAAATGGTCGTTATTCCTGTCGGAGAATAAAGTATTGTATTATACACGGAAAAAATAATAGATTTTTGCTCTGGGTTGTTTGTCTCCTGCCGCGAAGCGTCTATACAATCCAATCCTCTTTTTATTATTTTTATTAATTTATCTAGTATTTCTTTCCTTGTATAATAGATAACTATTTTTCTGATCGGAACAATATTGATCAACATCCATAAACATCGATACTTCCCAAACGGAAAGTAGTCACATATTTCCCCTTTGAACAAATGTATTTTAAATCTTTACGTAAAATGCATTAAGCCTCACAGTTTCGCCACATTCACCTGTCATTAAGGTACAGTCATAACGCCAGACAGGATCAGTTCTGATCTCGGGTTTTTTCATTCGTGAGTACTTCTGAGTTAGTCAAGAACACTGCCCGCATTTGGTGAAAACTCTGTTCTCCTAAAAATAGTCGGTTAAAAACACTAATAGCCTCACCTATAGAAGAAAGTATCAAACCATAACGATAAATATCGATACTTCTCAAACCAAATATAATTAAATATTTCCTGATTCAACAAATGCATTTTCATTCTTTCAACGAAAGGGTTCTAATCCCTGATGACCAATCCATGGTCAAATTCAATTCTGTTCGTGAGGCCGTCCAGCCGATCGTAAGCACGATCATTTTTAAAAGAATTGTTCTAAAGACTTGAAGTTTTCAGGATGAGCTCGGTTCTCAAATGCCACAGTTCGTTAAATAGCCAAATCGTTCAGAGTTTTCCATTAAATATGACCATTCAAAATTTTTATTTCCTCAATATCTCAGACTCAACGGAACCAATAGAAATGAAATTTTGCGGCCACATGCAAGATGCTCATAATAAGCATCATTCGAAATTTTGTGGCCATAGTTTCAACAAAGCTGTAAAAAATAGAATTGGAATAATGAAAAGGGGCATCTTTATATTTGCATAGCTAGATATCCGATTCAGTGAAATTTATTTTGTGATTGATATACTGAATATTCATGCAAAATTTTGAAGGGATCGCATCATCAGAACCTAGGATGTAATTTTTTTCCGTCGATCTCAAAATAGAAGTTGATTTAAATGTGTTCGAAATTGAACATTAATGGCTCATGTTAATGCTCAATTTCTGCCATTTTAATGTGCAAGCCTCATGGCAACCGTACGTATTCAGAAGCACTACGAGAAATGTCACAACCCTACTGGAACATAGATTCATAGAAATTTTATTATGTCAACTGTAAATCTTGTGCAGAATGAGAATGTATTTCTATCAAGAATTCATACACAATTCATATTGAGATCGTCGGAAAAATCTGAATCAACTCGTTTTTTAATCAAGCGCTCCGCTCACGCGTTAAAATTTCTTGATCATTAGTCGTTGTCTTTAATAACCGATCTGATTGAATAACTATCAGTTATTGATTATTTACATATTCGATTTCCGAATGATTTCCAGAATATAATTCCGATAATGCTGAGATCGAATGAATGATTCTTAAGTCCTTTACAAAATTTCTAGGTAATAGCACCTACTCGGAGCTTTCCTTAATTTTTTTTAATAAAAAGGATTAATTATCAGTGAGTCGAACTCACTTGATCAAGAACAACCAGCATTTTGGTTAAAACTCTGTTCCTCCAACAACAAACGCGTTGTGTAGCTGAAAGCAAAAAACCATAACTTCAAGAAACTTTCGATAAACATCGATACTTTCCAAACCGAATATAATTTCATATTGCCCGGATCAATAAATGCATTTTCACTCTTTTCGCCAAATGCTTTAAACCTCAAAGTTCCGCATCATTTACCTGTCCCACGAACCGCGGAAAATTTTCCAAACGAATATGATCGGTTATCAGGTTATTTTTCCGGAAAGTTTTCCGGAACTTCCGTAATCCCATAAATACGAGTTCGGAAGGAAGTTCAACGACGTTCCTACATTATACCAAGTCGTGAACTCATTCCCTCCTACCTTATACAAACTAACAGAAGCTGCCTTATCTTCAATTACAAGAATGTTGTAAGAACTTTCAACATGCAATTTTCCCTGGAATTATCACTTGATATTTCTCAGCTCCCTTGTTCGGCGCTGCGAGAGGAAAATCGGGAAAATTCAACAGCGCAATGTTGCTTGCCTTGACGTTGTAATTGCTTAATGTAGGACGACAGATGAAGCGCAAATGTTTAGTTTGTGAATATTTTGTTGAATATTCATTTTTAATTTCCAGATTATAATTGTGAAATCTGCATGTAATATGCATTAAGAAATGCTGCTAAAAAATTTTGTATAGACCTTCTTTTAGGACTTGTTTCCTGAAAAGTTCACACGTCCAACATCGTTCCCTGAGAGCAATGAAATATTCATTGTATACTACTTCACAGTAAACATTTCTTCGAATGTACCCCGCAATGTTGAACAGAGTTGGCAAATTTTCAGAGCAATTGGTAAATTTTCGAAACAGTTGGAAAAATTGTCAAAGCAGTTGGAAAATTTTTGAAAAAGTTGGGAAATTTCCAATGGATTGATAAAGGTTGATCAGAGTTGGCAATTTTTCGAAGCAGTTGGTAGCTCTTCGGAGCAGTTGACAAAACTTCGAAGCAGTTGTAAAAATTATGGAAACAGTTGGGCAAATGCCAATGGAGTTAGATAGTTAATTAGTTAGTTTAAAGAGGGGTTACAGTTCACTGCGTCCTTAAGGTCTATTGTGCCCCCTTACAGAGCTGTTCTGGCCAAAACTTTCATAGCTCGCCTTCCAGTTCCAGAGATCTAATGAAATCAAATAACTGTGAAGGCTTTAACGAGGCTAGTTCCTCACTCTTACAAGTTTCTCGTCCAAGACATTCCTTCCTCAGGCTCGCAATGCCAAGGCATTCCGTGACTAAGTGAATGGTGGCCAATGGAGTTGGTCTAGGGGCGGACTGATCAGAGTTGGCAAATTCTTGAAACAGTTGGAAAAATTGTCGAAATAGTTTAATTTTCCAAACGAATATGATCGGTTATGAGGTTATTTTTCCGGAAAGTTTTCCGGAACTTCCGTTATCCCATAAATACGACTTCGGAAGGAAGTTCAAAGACGTTCCTACATTATACCAAGTCGTGAACTCATTTCCTCCTACCTTATACAAACTAACAGAAGCTGCCTTATCTTCAATTACAAGATTGTTGTAAGAACTTTCAACATGCAATTTTCCCTGAAATTATCACTTGATATTTTTCAGCTCCCTTGTTCGGCGCTGCGACAGGAAAATCGGGAAAATTCAGCAGCGCAATGTTGCTTGCCTACACGTTGTAATGGCTTAATGTGGGAGGACAGATGAAGAGCAATTGTTTAGCTTATAAATATTCTGTTAAGTTTTTATTTTGAATTTCCAGATATAATTGAGAAATCTGCATATAATATGCATTAAGAAATGATGCTGAAAAAGATTTTGTATGTAAAATACGACATCACCGTACTTCAGATGCAGTTTGGTCAACATTTTTGTCTATTTGATTCATTTCGAGCGTCCGATATGCAGAGATGAGTAAATTAGTCCGTCGCAGTTCAGTTTCGACTAGGTTAGGTATTCAATAAAGTGAATATAGTAGGGGAAGGTGAGGTATAATGATCCCCTTAAGGGAAAATTTTAATTGTGGCTAAAGTTGAAGGCAAAACCGCAAGATTTCTATTGTTGAAGGTAGTGAATTTACTTAACTTTGTATCTGCCTACTTATTTTTCATTTCATCCATGTAGTTTTTTTGTATTATATGTTTTTGTTAAAGTTTAGTTAAGGATCATTTTATACACCCCTGTGGATAAAATGATCCCTGGGGTAGGGGCAAAATGATCCCAGGGATCATTTTGTACTATGAGTTAATAAATATCAAATAAAAATGAAATAAAAAACTCTGCTGTTTATTTAAATGATAATATGTATTGTTCATAACAATTTAAGTTTGTAAGCAAGTTACACAAAATAAAAATATTCGATGGGTTGAAAAATAATATTTTTTTGGGCGTTTCTCAAAGTCGAGAGAAATTTATCCATCACATTCTTATTAAAACCTCGCGCACGCATTGTAATGTCTGGATGTCTACGTCTAAATCCACGAAGCCATTCAAGTCCAGCTTCTCCTTTAGCTTCGGAAAATTGATGCGGTAAATTATTTCTTTCAGCTATTTTTGATGAGCTGAAGTTAAGAAATCCTGAGTGGTCAGCCCGTATATTATTATGTCAACAAGTTCTAGTTCTTGTTCCAGGTCGAATACTGTTTGTTTGCTACCTAACTTTTTAGCTGAGCCTACAGCTATTTTATTTTTACCTTTGGCTCTTCTTTCTAATACTATCACAGGGACTTCAAATTCTCTCCTCGCGGTTTTGTAAGCCATACCATCTCTAATGTCTTTTGCATTTGTTCTTCAGGCCTCTTTTGGCGATTAGTTTTACGTATATAAATTCTCGGCATGATCTGTAAACAAAAACTATTAATGGGGTAAAATGATTCCAGGGATCATTTTAGACATACAGAAGGGATCATTTCACCCCAAATACCAAATCACAAAATATCGATCGAAACAAAACCTTCACATACCGCGTGCGATGATCGAACATTGCTTAAATATTAGCTAACTGCTACTAATACCCGCAAATAAAACAACATTTCAGTAAACACTCACATGTAAAAAAAACGAAAGTCCAAAAACATGCTTACCTTAGATCAGAGCCACACTTTTTGATTATTTTTTAATAAAATCACGCCAAGCACTCGCACCGCATTGACATTTTACATGTAACTCGCAGGGGCGCAGGGGAACATGTTTTATCTGTATTTGGATAGATGGTACAAGCTGTTTCTGATTTACGGCGGGGGATCATTTGACCCTTAGGGATCGTATTACCTCACTTTCCCCTATAGTATTATTATTATTAATTATAGTTTTCGAGTTGAAGACCATTTATGATCATCTTGCCATAACTCTTTTGATGAATTGAAAAACCGTTGCTTTTTGAATTGTTCATATATTATGTATTCAAAAATAAATGATTTGAGGAGCCATATTTTCAGAAAACACATAAATAGATCAGTAGAAGGTTGTTCATGATAATCACGATAATGACACGAAATTAAATTCTTGTGGAGAAATTAAATGAAATTCTTGTAGAAAAAAATGTTATCGTCTCTGTATGTGAATTTGCGATAAAAATTCAAAAACTTTTTTTCAGGTGATAATCATTATAAATTCCTCCTAAAGCAGGATCAAAATCAACAAAAAATGGTAGATCAGGAGGGTCATTAGTTTGATGAATAAGTTGGGGAACTTGTAAGATGAAGAAATGGAAATGAAATATCACAATACAAATGTAAAAAAAGATGTAAAATATATGAAAAATCATGTATTTTTAAATGGAGAATTCAGGCTTCTGGTGTAATTTCGTCATGTAGGAATGTAAAATTACATCACTTTATGTTGACTATAGAATGCCTCCTCCTTTATACAAACTAAAAGAAGCTGCCTTATCTTCAATAACAAGAATGTTGTAAGAGCTTTCAACATGCAATTTTCCCTGGAATTATCACTTGATATTTCTCAGCTCCCTTGTTCGGAGCTGCGAGAGGGAAATCGGGAAAATTCAACAGCGCCATGTTGCTTGCCTCGACGTTGTAATTGCCTAATGTAGGAGGACAGATGAGCAATTGTTTAGATTGTAAATATTTTGTTGAATATTTATTTTGAATTTCAAGATGATAATTGTGAAATCTGCATATTATATGCATTAGGAAATGCTGCTAAAAGAGATTTTGTAAAGAGTTTCTCTTAGAACTTGTTTCCTGAAATGTTCAGAAGTCCAATATTATTCACTGAGAGCAATGAAATAAACATAACATAATACTTCTCAGTAAACATTTCTTCGAATGTACCCCTCAATGTTGAACAGAGTTGGCAAATTTTCAGAGCCATTGGTAAATTTTCGAAACAGTTGGAAAAATTGTCAAAGCAGTTGGAATAATTTTGAAAAAGTTGGAAAATTTTCAGTTGTAATTTAACTAGTGCAATGAAAATTATCGAAAATTTTTGGGAAATATACTCGAATGCAAGTTAAGTTGAAAAAGAGCACGAGTGCGCTGTGCGCGGAGCGCTCGAGTGCCTTTTACAGTTTAACTTGCATGAGAGCATATTTGTCAAAAATTATCGATTCATTTTCATTGCAAGAGTTAAATTTAATAAGAAAATTTTGTGAATCCATCAAATCGTATTGTGTCGCTGTAAGTTGCTGTCACATTGCCGTTACTCTAATAAGTAATAAACGTTCATAATTACGTCTGCATTTATTTTAAAGGACCTGATAATTTTGCACAAGTGCGAATTATCGATAATTTGCACTAATGCAAAATTATCGCCTAATTGTATGCTCATTGGCTAAAACAACAATAAAAAATCAGTCGGAACATTGTTGTCTGTCGAATTTGACAGATGAATAAAATTTTCAGTGGAATTGATACAGGTTGGCAATTTTTCAAAGCAGTTGGTAGCTTTTCGGAGCAGTTGGAAAAATTATAGAAACAGTTGTTGGAAATGTCAATGGAGTTGGTCTAGGAGCGTTCCTATATTGATCAGAGTTGGCATATTCTCGAAACAGTTGAAAAAATGGTCAAAATAGTTGATAAAATTTAGAAACAGTTTGAAAATTTTCATTGGAGTTGATACAGGGACCAGCCTTATGTTGATCAAAGTTGGCAATATCGCAAAGCAGTTGGTAGTTTTTCGAAGCACTTGGAAGAATTTCAAAACAATTGGTAAAATTTTAAGCCATTTTCAGACCAGTTGTAGAAATTTCAATTAAAAAAATGTCATAAGTTATTCATGAATTAAAAAAAGTTTAAAAATATCGTGCTGCATTTTTTGCGCGCTTGTTTCTAGGGGAACGGCGGTGCGGTCGTTTCAACCAAATATCTGTTATTTTAACCTTTAATGATATCCGATCAATGTCAAACTTATTATGAACTAGATCAGCGACGAGTATTTTCGTCCTACATTTCGTCAGAATCAAAACGTCAAAAAATTTTGAAAAATATAAAAATTCTGGCTAGTATTGCTGGTCTAGAACACACAGAAACACACATAGCCATCGGAAGGAAAGAGTTTGAAAGTTCAAATTTTCAGGAAAGGTGTAGGACCTGAATATCTCATTCGAGTTCTTCAGCGAGCCTGATCGCCAGTTCAGTAGTTTCAAAGATATTGTTACTGAAATATTTTCCTTATCTCAATAACTGCTTATCCTGCCCATATGAAATTCGGAATTGAAATGCGAATTCATGAGGTGCTCATGTCTGCTAAATTTCATGAAACTGGAAACATTTTACGATTTTTGAAAAAAAATTGTTTGTAGAACATATATCTAAACTTCAGATAATTTAAAAACTTACTATGATAAATTTCTATGACGATGACGGTGATATTATTAATTAATATCTTTGAATAGATTTCTGTTGTCATCATACACGGGTCAAAAGTCTTCTCATTTTTTCCTAACGAACCATAATATTTTTTCAAAATCCTGACGACCTGAGATCTGAGACGAAAAGTGTCTTGATCTGGTAATACAACACTAAAATGGTGTCACCGCAAAAATCTAAATTATTATTTTTAATATTGTTAGAAAAAAATATTGAGTCGCAGTCGCAAACCAAAATATCACCCCCTTCCACCATCGGTTTTCCAAGCCATCAATGCGCAGTTGGCAAATTCTCGAAACTTTTTCGCCCCCCTCAAAAATTTTGCTTCGGCCTGTCCCTGGGAACAGATTAAGTAATAATATGTCTTAATGACACAACTATCGAAAGATAATTTCTAGAGGACACTAGAACCCCATTACCCCATCACCCCATACGTTTACTGAAATGGAAAAATATCGCTTCGATATATTAGCTCTCAAAATGTCTAAAGGGGCCTACTTACAGACGATCAACCTAGTTGAAGACTAAGTTGTAAACACGGCATGTTGACGACCAAGTTGAACGTCTGTAGACTGGTTGGTGGTTGATATTCCAGGTTGAAGACTAAGTTGATGCGAGATCAAATCGGTTTGATATTTGGTGGGCGGAGCCCGATGTTGACGACTATGTTGGAGCGTCTGTAATCTGTATGGTAGTCATCAACTAGGTTGACAACACCAGTTGGAATTCTACCTTGTAGAGTGAACATCTCATAGCATATTCAAAATCCGTCGTAAATATTCGAGGAAAGGTAGTAATTTAACTAGAAAATATGAGCAAAATTCCAAACATTCAAGTTTGGGTAGATTTCTTTGATTGGGTGAAAGATCTTCCTGAATTATGGAGAGTAAAATCCGAGATATATAAAAAAACCTTAAGCAGATGCTTTGAGCGAACATTCATTGGTGGAGCAATAATGCTATCACCTCAAAATTTTGTATAGTACTTGAGATTCATGCTTAGTAAATGAATGCAAAATCTCAGGATAATCAGACTTATATTATGGAAATTATTAAAAAATGAAATATGTAAAAATCAATAATTAAAAAAAAATTGAACTATATGCTTCAGATGATGCGATTCTTGGATATCTTGTTATGACATATAATGATTCTTTCTTTCAATATTTCGCATGAGGCTTACTGTGAGCATTTTGCATGTGGTCGAGAAATTCTATTCCAATTGGTTTCGTTTTGTCTGAAATATTAAGGAACGAAAATTCGGAATGGTCATATTTTATGGGAGACCTTGTATGTTTTGGCTGATTAACTAACTTAATTGTGGCATTTGGAAACCAAACTCGCCCTGAAAATCTCAAGTCTCAAGGACAATTCCTTAGAAAGTTATCGTGTTTATGGCCGGACGGTCCCAGGTACCGGATTGAATTTGACCACGGATTCGTCATCAGGGAGCAGAACCCTATCGTTGGAGACCAATTTCGGCTCAGAATTCGAAAAGTTCTTTCATCAAACCGAAATGGGAAAAATGAGACCGATTGTGGTACCAATCCTTGGTCCAAATTCTTTCATTCAAGAACTGTGCTGCACCACATTGTCGCATAAATCGTTTATAATAACATATAACGAAAGATCTCTCTCCATGTTTCGATAATTTCTCCTAATCAGCCGACTAGTTCACTCGATGGAAACCACCGCTGAAATGATGTTTTCAACTTGGTTGACAAACGCTATTTTCACTTTCATTTGGTTTACAACCTAGTTGACAACATAGTCTTCAACTAAGTTGATCGTCTGTAGGCCGCTTAACATTCATCAATAAGTCGAAGCGATGAGTAGATATTAATAACTCCGGAACAACCAAACTGTCTTGAAACTATCCCCAAATTTCCACCGTGCCACATTGTAGAAAAGCGTTCGGTAGCCTAATTAAGAATTCCTTCCAACACTAGTTAACATAAAAATTTCACGTTGCTCTTGCGGAAACTTGCCACTCTCATCTAAGCAGAGCGAGTTTGTAGTTTTAACGCTCGAAGATTTTAGTTTTATCGAATAACGAAGTTAACTGACTGCAACTTGAAGCTACGCTTCTAGTGAATTTCATTACGAGGAGACTCCCTCCATTTGAAAGAGTAACCCGATTTGGAGGGCCTCCAGAATTAACAAGACGTTTAATCTGTTTCGTCTCGCGAAGTTAGGAAACTCCTCGGTTCATTTTGAAGATGGGGGTATTATAGAGATTGAACAACTTTTCACGTACATGTAATATTCATGTGATTTCTATGGCCAATGTGGTATTTTCATAATTATGTCTCTTTTGCCACTTAGTGGAAGTTGTTTTTAAACGAATTTATAGTCACAAGGGAACTTGAGCTTAATACCTGGCGAACAAAAGTGGTAAAATGGAAATCGAGCTAGAGGTGAATGTAGCTTTCTAAAATGATGTATAGAGTGATTCGCTTATTTTGGTAACCTGATTTTTCTCGAGAATGGATAAATATTTGTTTATTCTGTTGACGGCATTTGGTACAAGTCAATGTTGATTTGAGATGTGCGTTAAAGTCGGAGAAAAAATCAAGACGCCAGGCGTCACGGCACTATCAAAATTTTTTCTCAAGGAATATACCTTTTCTATTGTGTCATTCAAAAGATGATCTAATTTTTAATGTTTTTTCTGATGACGTTTTTCTAACCGTCAGCGACCTGCAGCGTGTTTTATGTTAATTCTATTCCATTTATTTTTTTCTGTATTGTGACAGTATGCCGCAATTTCATCGAGATATAATAGAGAGGCGACGCTATGACTCGAAATAGTACCACTGGGCGGGCTAAGTCAGGGACCAATATGGCGGAAATTTCAGGGTCGAATTAGGTTGCCAGTTTTTTCTCTTCACAAATTTCATCCAAAAAGTACGACGTGTTGGGTCTTCAGGAGATCTGTTCGAATAAGGTCAATTGAATATCAAATAAACATTTTTTCTACGGCCGATAATAAACACCTATAAAAAGATATCAGATAACCAAGACAGACTTGATAAAAAATCGAATGCGGATCTGTTCAATACTCATTATTACCTGTGATATGTTTTTCTTCTTATCTGTTTCTTCTCTACTTGAAGAAAACCTTACAGAACACAATACCATTTTATTGTACCTATATTATTTAGCTCCATGTCTCTGACAGAAATGGGCTACGTACACGCTGATTTGATGGTTACTATGTTGGCACCGTTGGAAGTTTTCAGGTAAAAATGAGCAACAAAAAATTTTGGGTTGTTTGAAATGCTTTGACGATGTGAATTAGATGATTCTACTGTTAACTGAGGTCCTTTTTTGTGTGATTTTCGAAAGTTTATATTCTTGAAGGGGAGAATTGAAAAAACATTATTTCAAGAATTCCATATTTCAGAAATGATATGATATACAGCGTTTTCCATAAAATCCGCAGCAAAGGAGACTATTGATTCTGCGTATCGACCATCGAGATATAATAGAGAAGAGACGCTATGACATTCAATCGAGTAAAGAAAAATAGTACCACTGATCTTCGTTTTCAAATTATTCGAATCAATTTGGTATAGATACCATATTTTTCAGGGGGTCCCACAGAAAGTAATCCAAGGGCGTTAGGTCTGGCGATCTTGGGGGATATCTTATGGCTCCATTGGTTCCAATCCATTCATTTTCACATTCCTGATCCAAACATAATTTTACAATGGAAGCGCATCTTGCTGTAGCCACATATTTCTTTTATTTGAAGAGACAAATTTTTTAGTAACTTAGGCAAAACTTTTTCAAGGGAATTTAGATACCTTTCTCCAGTTAATGAGCCTTCATAAAAGTATGGCCCTATTAAATGGCGTCCTACAATACCACACCAGACGTTCATCCCAGAATGCCCTCATAAAGTTTTATCGTTTATTGTAAACTAACTTTTACCCGTGACTTCGTCCGCATAAGTTCTTTTCTTGAAGTAAAAAGTAGTCTGAATTTTGGTACCTTCCTACCCTATAAGTTAAGTAGTGTGATGAAATGTCGCTAAGTTTCGGTCCAAGTGAAACTGTTGAATAAAGACAGTTGCATCAAAATCGTATCATAAATTCCCTAAATTAAGCGCCTACCGACCCTCTAAATTAGAAGAGTGATCAAATACTAACTTGAAGTCTTAGTAACACTCAGTAAAAAAAAACATCAAAATCATTTCAGTAGGTAGCTATGGCGCATTGCGCTTCTTGACACGATCACGCTAGATTTCCGCCGTAAAAAGTAGGTAGCCTGTGTCCGTGCTTAGGATAATATCTTTATATTAACCAAGTCTTTTAAATATCCGTTCAGACGTTAAGGCGTGAATGAGGTAATCTTTTAAAACAAACGATCAAAAACACTAACTTAATTAGTTTTCTGCCTACTGCCTACGCCTTAAGTACGATAGCATGAATATTAGTAGCCCATATCCTTTTCTAGGTTACTATCTATCACCTAACTAAATTTCATCAAAATCGGATCAGCCGTTTAGGCATGATCGAGCAAAACTCCCAGCAAAAACCATAAAAAAATCACTAACTCAATTCAGTTTTCTGCCTACTTGATACCCCCTAAGTACGATGACGTGATCATTTTGATATCCGTTTTTAGGTAACCATCTATTACCTTACTAAATGTCATCAAAATCTGTTCAGCCGTTTAGACGTGAAAGAACAAAAGTCCCAACAAAAACGACTAAAAATCACTAACTCAATTTAGTTATCTGCCTACTGCCTACCCCCTAAGAACGATGGCGTGATTATTTATAGCCTATGACCATTTCTAGGTTATCATCTATCACCATACCAAATTTCATCAAAATCCGTTTAGCCGTTTAGGCGTGAAAGAGTAACAGACAAACAGACAGACAGAGTTACTTTCGCATTTATAATATTAGTATGAATTTCGATGAAAAATAATTAATAACCTCGTAAAAAATCACAAAAATGTTGAATACAATATCCAATTCTCATTCCGATTATTTCAATATTTCCGTGGAAATATGCGGGTTTTCCACTATGCACCCAATACTCGCAATCGATCTTTCTAGGACGAACATTGTACCGATTCGTGCAAAAGCAATTACAGTTCAGAAAGTCCCTATTGTTTTTCCATTAGGCGAATTGCCAATTGTTTTTCTTCGAGTGGTCTTTTTCATTAAGTCCGACAGCGGTGGTGGAGATGGAGCAAAATATAAGTAGAATAGGAGCCTGAATGTGGTGAATAAAAGTAATGGAAAGTTCAGATTTTGAGATTACTGAAGTGTTAATAACGAAAAGCAATAACGCAGCCCGTGGACAGAAAATGTACGAAACTTTTTTTTCAGACGATCGACTGCTCCTTTTCCGCTTTCCACCGATTCCCAGCTATGAAAATTCATCGTCGCCTGACTTTTGAATATTCATGAGTTTGAAGATGGAAGTCAAGAAATAAAGCGGTATTGGAGCCGAAGAATGAAAGGTTTAAGTGATTTATACGTTGCTATTTCCGAAGACCTGACTTCATCCGGATGGAATCTTAAGAAAGAATGGCGATGGCTACGAGCTTTTTTGCTGGATAGCATTAGGGAGGAAAGGATTTTCTCAGTGAAGACGAATTACGTTTTCAGTTGGGAGAAATATTTATTGTGAGCTTATTATTTTCATTAAGGCTAATATCTTCAGTATAATTGATGGAAGGATAAAAATGTTTCACTTTATATTGTAGGTATTATGTTGAAATTTTGAGGCAAATATCTTATACTTCTCTGAACTCTACATTTATCTCATTGATTCCTAGCCGAAGTTCTTCTCCTCTTATCGATTCTACCACTTCCCTACTCAAGACGAAGGCTTACTTTTACCCTTAAATCCCTACCGAACGTCATCTCATTGGTCCACTCTGAGAATGTCTCAAGTTCAGTGGTAGGAACTTGTTCCAATGGGACACTCGGTGTGAAATAACGTCATCATCGCCAGATACGGGATGAATTCTAGGAATTGTCAAATTTGGTATGTATAATTGACTTTCTCAAATCCAATAACTTGTAATGAAGTTCAATTTCGTAACCGGAAAATTGATCTTCATTTTAAAATAATTTATCCGAATTTCATTTCAAATTCGTGAATTTTTATTCCGTTCAGAATTAATTCACAACAATCGAAAAAACCGAACATTCTGCGATTGATTTTGTTTTTCATAGTAGGACCGTCCGCAAGAACAACGCCGATCGCAGATAACGCCGTTTTTTTGCATATACGTACGATAAGCCTGTTTGAAGATGTTTTTACCGAGGTACTCCCCTGAAAATTTTAACGTTTCTGCGCCTACCTTTTCCACCCCCCTCCGGAAGATTATAAAAGGCGGGGTTTCCCTCCATCGGTAATTAGTTCCGAATTATTTTCTGCTCTTAACGTAAGCCTTTAAAAGTTTTCTAAATTTTTCAAAGCGACCGTGCTGTAGCTATCATATTTTCTAAATTTTATTACCTTGCTGTGAGTGCTAGTGCAATTGAATTGTAAGTACTGAGCCGATTTACTACAGTCCTATTTTTAATCCTCGTTGAGTCTACCTGAAATAGCTGTTCCGTCAGATTCCGTAAAATACCTTTCCTAGTTTGTCCAGGTGCCTGTAGTTAGTCTGTCCTTCATGGTGTGTATACCCATGGTCAGATCGGAAGGCCCAAACGAACCACTGCTATAGTACGTTTGTCCGTACAACCGGTGCCTGTAGTTAGTCTGTCCTTCATGGCGTGTATACCCATGGTCAGACCGGAAGGCATAACCGAACCAATGCTGTAGCACATTCGACATATCCTGTTCAACCCTCTAATTTCACCTGGCCAAACCCAACCTGTTTAGACGAGAAACAAGCAAAGTGGTAGACAGCGTGGTGAATTTTAGGACTGAAAGAATATCGGACAAATATAACCGTTGTGCACTCTTATACTGACCCCTTTTATCCCTGTTTTCCTGGTATTATCATATATTTGCATTCACCGTTTAAATTTAACCCATCTTCTATTCTGGCTGACTCGTACCGGGAAAATATTTGTTTCATATGAAAGTGCTAGCGGTCAGACAAAACTGACCAATCTTTTATTTTGTATTTATTTCATATAGCGCCTTATTTACTGTATTTTTGTATAACTATTTTCGCTATTTGAATAAATTGTGTAAATTACTCTATTTCTGATTTCCTCTGTTATCGCTAATATCTTAGATAACGAAGAACTCTGTCTCTGACTAGCAGCTGCCCTGGTAGGTTTGCTATTCTCCCTTATAAGAAAAAAGAATAGCTGGCGCTCGAGGTAAGTTTCACCGAGAAAACCACGTTACAAACTCTTGCAAAAATGTCAACCCAACGTTGAATCTCTAATTTCTCAACACGACCCACACGAAACCCATATATCGCATTACAAATTTGGTACATGTTTTAAGAGCGTCCTAGTGGTGTCAAAACTATATCTAGACCATGCCCTAGCTTTATGTTTTCAGTCCGCTGAAGGTTCTCATACATTTCGAGATGTCAAAATTGTGCAAAAGCAATTACATTTTAGAAAGTCCCTATTGCTTTTTCACTAGGCGAATTGCCATTTGTTTTTCTATGAGTTGTGTTATTCTTTAAGTCCGACATCGGTGGTGGAGATGGAGCAAAATATAAGTAAATTAAAAGCCTGAATGTGGTGAATAAAAGTAATGGAAAGTTCAGATTTTGAGATTACTGAAATGTTTATAACGTAAAGCAATAATGCAGAAAATGTATGAAACTTGTTCTTCTAGACGATCGACTGCTCTTTTTCAGCTTTCATCCGATGCCTGACTATGAAAATTCATCGTCGCCTAACTTTTGAATATTCATGAGTTTTATGATGGAAGTCAAGAAATAAAGTGGTATTGGAGTCGAAGAATGAAAGGTTTAAGTGATTTATACGTTGCTATCTCCGAAGACCTGACTTCATCCGGATGGAATCTTAAGAAAGAATGGCGATAGCTACGAGCTTTTTTCCTGGATAGCATTAGAGAAGAAATGATTTTCTTATGGCCGGTTTCTGAGGTTTTACTTTAACCGTCCAATAGTAAACGGTTCGATAAATATAACCAATCGATAACCTCTTGATAAAGGTAGCCGAGTTTCTGACGTCTTTTTCGGTTGTCAGTTAACTATCTATTCGATAACAGCTGATAAACGGTAGTCTCGCAAGTTCCTTCCTAGATCAACAGATGTCGCGACATACAAATTGACGTTTTGATAATGAATTTTGCAAATTTTAATTGAAACTGCACGCCTTAAACTCAAAATAATGAGATTTTCCATACGGAATATCAAATCGATTTCATTTTCATGTATATTTATGTCTTATGTATATTTAGATCATTACCAATGATGATTTGAAAAGTTCCTGTGGCATAGAACCGTAAAGATATAAGCACTTGTTGAAAGACGGTTAAAGTGCAATTCCTTTCAGATATTGGAGCTAATACAGAATTCAATTCATTACATAAGTGTAAAACTGTTTGCTTGTTCAATCTGTACCTCATTTTAAATTAATCATCTGTATACATTTCGAGAGGTGATCTACGAACCCGTATAAATCTGGATACAGAAATATTGCCAATGAATTCCATTGTCTCTTCATCTGATGAAGAGCTGGAACTAGAGGATAATCTTCTTGTATTATATTCCATTATTACACAACTCGTTTAATATAATATGTTAAGAATGTTGATATGAACCCAAATCCGGTACTCCGTCAAATCAAAATGAAAAAGTGAGGTTGGAGTTGACTAATCAAACGCCAATGCCCATGCGCCATTCACTAAATCTACAGATAACTGGCCATTTTCGGTCGGTTAAAATAAACTGACTTTATCGGCTGGTTATCTTTCCTAGCGGTACTCAGAAACCGAAATCTGCGCTTATCCAACCATCAAATTTGACAGATAGTTAAACTGCGGCTAAAACGATCTCAGAAACCGGCCATTAGTGAAGACGAATTTCGTTGTAGCTTGAGGGCATATTCATTATGAGCTGATTATTTCATTTAGGCTATCACATTGGGTATAATTGATGGAAGGATAAAAATATTTGGTTGTTAGTTGAGGTAAATATTTATGGAAAGCTGATTATTTGATTCAGGCTGCTATATTCAGTATAATTGATGAAGGGATACAAATATTTTATTTGAATGTAGTATGATAATATTCTGAGATGAATAAAATTTGATTTTTTATTTCAATGAATAGAATACTTATACAGGGTGTCCCGTAATTAGACCGACAAACTTCTAGTGGACATTATAGATCGTATTTTAGACAGATTTGACCCAAATCATATAATGCAAAATTGCTTCGTTAAGGAGCTAGTGCCCTTTGAAGATGAGGTCCTGTCCACACTTTTTGCCACATATTATTTGCAAAACGGAGTCACATAAAGTACTGAAAGTTTACACATTGGCTTATATCAAAAATACGCATCGATTAGATTGGGTGCATTTCTTTCATGTCGAGCACAATCGTATCATTTGGGGGGAGCGAACGGTATTTTTAGTTGTAACTTTTTTAACTTTCATTATTTCGCAAGATTTACATCATATTCATAAACTCTGATGTTTTTTCTTGAAAAAAGATGCTCTTGTATAATAACACCCAGATGCAACATTTCTGCAAAAAATAGATTTGAAATTTTCTCTCTTTTCACTAAGTACTTTAGAGTCAGTTAAATGATAAAAATAATTTTTTTCTCAGAAATGCTGCATCTGGGCGTTATTATACAAGAGCATCGTTTGTCAAGAAAAAACATCAGAGTTTATGAATATGCTGTAAATTTCGCGAAATAATGAAAGTCCCCCCAAATGATACGATTGTGCTCGACATGAAAGAAATGTACTCAATCTAATCGATGTATATTTTTTATATTAGCCATTGTGTAAACTTTCAGCACTTTATGTGACTCCGTTTTGCGAATATGTGGCAAAAAGTGTGGACAGGACGTCATCTTCAAAGGGCACTAGCTTTTTAACGAAACAATTTTGCATTATATGATTTGGGTCGAATATGTCTAAAATACGATCTTTAATGTCCACTAGAAGTTTGTCGGTCTAATTACGGGACACCCTGTATATTCATTTATGGGGCTCAGTTATTTTCTTCACGAATATCGAAATGATATGTTTTTAATCCACAGCATATGTAACCACTATCGTCGGTTTATCCAAAATTTTATATTGATAATAGGTACTTATGGAAAAAAACGTTACGTTTCAGTTTCGAAATATGAAGCAATTCCTTCAAGGTATGTGCATAAATAGAAGTAAATGAAAAGGTTTTGCTTCTACTTTTTACTCGAAACTTATTGCTTTATTTTTATAATTACGAACTATTGTGAAGTGAAAATGGAAAAAAATATATATCTTCCTCATAACAAAGCAATCATTACAGATTCACTATGGCCTCCTTGAAGGTTCTGTTCGGTGTATATAATTCTTGAATAGGTTAGCCTATCTGATTCATCCATTGGCCTTCTAGACATACTTCGAGAAAGTATTTTTAAAACTATTGTGGTAGAGTTATCAGATTTTGATGAAACATTGGACATATAAGCAGATTCATGTTGTTGATCAATTGGGAAAGTAATTTTTGCAATTACTAGTAAATGTGATGAGCTGCCGAGAGATACTCTAAAGATTGGACAGAGACTGTAGCTATATATCCAGAAATTATTATAACCAGCTCCTAAACTATTTGAAGAATTCAATAAGTGGAATAAATAACGTGAGATAAATAGATAGATCTTTTTCACATATACATGTATTTTCTCCTGGTCGTCTCGTTTTTTTATTATTTCAAATGTTATATGTGGAACGAATGAGTATTGCATCTATTTACATTTGCTTTCAATAGGACCTTGATGTGAAATAGTTATTTAAGTATACAAGTGAAAAAAGTATTAGATTTTAGCTCGAGGTTATGTTGTCCCCGCGAAATAGAAATAAAAATATAACTACTTCATTCGTTTTATATCTCTAGACAGGTCACAAAATATAACTTTTCACGAAATTACTTTTTTCCCTGTCAAAAAAATGGGTCTCTATGTATCCGGGAAAAAAGTACTCACATTTTTCCCGTGGGAAAAAAGTTCGTGAAAAGTTATATTTCTTTCACTGTTAAAAAGTCCGCTTCGCGTCGGGAGACAACATAACCTCGAGCTGAAATCTAATACTTTTTTCCTTGTATAATAAATAACTATTGGAATGAATATGAATGAATGAAAATGCGCATTTGAAAGAATTCCAAGGTATTTCAATTATACGATAAAACCCAATCGATAATATACCAATAAATACTACAATCGTATTTCTACGCTACCGAAATGACACGAAACAGATAAATAGCATCGTTTAAACAAAATAAAACGGTTAGATCTCATGCTCGTGAAACAGAATCACGCCTGAATCCTTCAGTAATTGCTGCAAGTACGAAATTCCGTCATCATATTAACTTAGTTATAAAACAGAGAATCGAGCAATCTGCATAACTCCCCAAATTATTTCAGAACGGGCAATATCAAAGACTTCCATTATCCAAACTCTGATATTGTGAGCGCCTCGGTTCTCTGTCTAAACTCCGGCCGTCGTTCATCGCAGCTATTTGTCTCTGTAAATTGAAAGTTTCCGCCGACAGCATATTTTACTTGGTTTTTAGTCGAAAATCAAATTGTCTCGAAATGTAAAAGTCTCCGGGAATCGTCTATTCTTATTCCCGGGAGTACTTTGTTGAGCAAACTTCGGGTATTTCAGTCCGATCCGAAAGTTTGCATGTCAGTTTCACCGGATGTTTTTTCTTTCTTCCAGGAGTGCATTTTTATTTAGATTCTTCGAGGACGTATTCCAAGTAACCCATGGTAAATTGAGGTTTCGAGATGTACACTGTATCCTGGAACAGGTTGTTTGTTCGGGAGTCCTAGGAGGATTTTTCATACTTCTGAAGTTTTCACCAGATATAAGGACTTTTATTCGTGCTTCAAGTTTTGCGACGTGTATTTATCAGCAATAATTTTTCTGCCAAGTTTGAGATGGAAATGCGATTTCTTGTTCCGAGTGGTTCTACAAACGAAGGAGAAGGAGATTTAGCTTTTTTCCACTATGTTCCAGGGGCGGTACGAGAAGTTTTCTACTGATCAAAACGTATGGTCACGTTAACCTTGTTGATCAATGATAGCCTGTATTCCAATGAAACTGTTACAGACTGCAAATCTAATACTGTCGAAATTTGGTAAGCAATTGTTCTATTCATTCATAAGATAAGTTTGCATATCAGTGCTATCCAATGTCTTTTCTTTCTTCCAGGAGTGCATTTTTATTTAAATTCTTCGAGGACGCATTCCAAGTAACCCATGGTAAATTGAGGTTTCGAGATGTACACTGTATCCTGGAACAGGTTGTTTGTTCGGTAGTCCTAGGAGGATTTTTCATACTTCTGAAGTTTTCACCAGATATAAGGACTTTTATTCGTGCTTCAAGTTTTGCGACGTGTATTTATCAGCAGTAATTTTTCTGCCAAGTTTGAGATGGGAATGCGATTTCTTGTTCCGAGTGGTTCTACAAACGAAGGAGAAGGAGATTTAGCTTTTTTCCACTATGTTCCAGGGGCGGTACGAGAAGTTTTCTACTGATCAAAACGTATGGTCACGTTAACCTTGTTGATCAATGATAGCCTGTATTCCAATGAAACAGACTGCAAATCTAATACTGTCGAAATTTGGTAAGCAATTGTTCTATTCATTCATAAGATAAGTTTGCATATCAGTGCTATCGAATGTCTTTTCTTTCTTCCAGGAGTGCATTTTTATTTAGATTCTTCGAGGACGTATTCCAAGTAACGCATGGTAAATTGAGATTTCGAGATGTACACTGTATCCTTGAACAGGTTGTTAGTTCGGGAGTCCTAGGAGGATTTTTCATACTTCTGAAGTTTTCACCAGACTTTTATTCGTGCTTCAAGTTTTGCGACGTGTATTTATCAGCAGTAATTTTTCTGCCAAGTTTGAGATGGGAATGCGATTTCTTGTTCCGAGTGGTTCTACAAACGAAGGAGAAGGAGATTTAGCTTTTTTCCACTATGTTCCAGAGGCGGTACGAAAAGTTTTTCTACTAATAAAAACGTTTGGTCACGTTAATCTTGTTAATCAATGATTGCCTGTATTCCAGTGCTATCGAATGTCTTTTATTTCTTCCAGGACTGCATTTTTATTTAGATTCTTCGAGGACGTATTCCAAGTAACCCATGGTAAATTGAGGTTTCGAGATGTACACTGTATCCTGGAACAGGTTGTTTGTTCGGGAGTCCTAGGAGGATTTTTAATACTTCTGAAGTTTTCACCAGATATAAGGACTTTTATTCGTGCTTCAAGTTTTGCGACGTGTATTTATCAGCAGTAATTCTGCCAAGTTTGAGATGGAAATGCGATTTCTTGTTCTGAGTGGTTCTACAAACGAAGGAGAAGAAGATTTAGCTTTTTTCCACTATGTTCCAGGGGCGGTACGAGAAGTTTTCTACTGATGGTCACGTTAACCTTGTTGATCAATGATAGCCTGTATTCCAATGAAACTGTTACAGACTGCAAATCTAATACTGTCGAAATTTGGTAAGCAATTGTTCTATTCATTCATAAGATAAGTTTGCATATCAGTGCTATCGAATGTCTTGTCTTTCTTCCAGGAGTGCATTTTTATTTAGATTCTTCGAGGACGTATTCCAAGTAACCCATGGTAAATTGAGGTTTCGAGATGTACACTGTATCCTGGAACAGGTTGTTTGTTCGGGAGTCCTAGGAGGATTTTTCATACTTCTGAAGTTTTCACCAGATATAAGGACTTTTATTCGTGCTTCAAGTTTTGCGACGTGTATTTATCAGCAGTAATTTTTCTGCCAAGTTTCAGATGGGAATGCCATTTCTTCTTCTGAGAGGTTCTACAAACGGAGGAGAAGGACATCCAGCTTTTTTCACTATGTTCCAGGGGCGGTACGTGACATTTATTACTGATCAAAAAGTTTTAACACGTTCACTTTTTCGATTAATAATTTTCTGTATTCCAGTAAAACTGTAACAGTTAGCAAATGGAATTCTTTCGAGAGTCCGGGGTGTGCATGTCATGTAGATAAGGAAACGATTGAGGAATTTGGTTAACATTTGTTGTTTTTATAAATAAGATTTGCTGGCATGTCAGTTTCACTGGATGTTTTTTCTTTCTTCAGGGGGCATTTTTATTGAGATTCTTCGAGGACGTATTCCAAGTAACCCATGGTAAATTGAGGTTTCGAGATGTACACTGTATCCTGGAACAGGTTGTTTGTTCGGGAGTCCTAGGAGGATTTTTCATACTTCTGAAGTTTTCACCAGATATAAGGACTTTTATTCGTGCTTCAAGTTTTGCGACGTGTATTTATCAGCAATAATTTTTCTGCCAAGTTTGAGATGGGAATGCGATTGCTTGTTCTGAGTGGTTCTACAAACGAAGGAGAAGGAGATTTAGTTTTTTCTACTATGTTCCAGGGGCGGTACGTGAAATTTTTTGCTTATCAAAAAAATTTATCACGTTCTTTTTTTCGATTAATAATTTTCCCTATTCCAGAAAAACTGTCACAGTTAGCAAATGCAATTCTTTCGAAAGCCCTGGGTGTGCATGTCATGTAGATAAGGAAGCGATTGAGGAATTCGGTTAACATTTTGTTGTTTTTATAAATAAGATTTGCTGGCATGTCAGTTTCACTGGATGTTTTTTCTTTCTTCCAGGGAGCATTTTTATTTAGATTCTTCGAGGACGTATTCCAAGTAACCCATGGTAAATTGAGGTTTCGAGATGTACACTGTATCCTGGAACAGGTTGTTTGTTCGGGAGTCCTAGGAGGATTTTTCATACTTCTGAAGTTTTCACCAGATATAAGGACTTTTATTCGTGCTTCAAGTTTTGCGACGTGTATTTATCAGCAATAATTTTTCTGCCAAGTTTGAAATGGAAATGCGATTTCTTCTTCCGAGTGGTTCTACAAACGAAAGAAAAGGAGATTTAGATTTTTCCATTATGTTTTAGGGGCGGTAAGAGAAGTTCTTCTACTGATCAAAACGTTTGGTCACGTTAACCTTGTTGATCAATTGCCTCGTCAATTGCCTGTAATCCAATGAAACTATTATAGACTGCAAATCGAATACTGTCGAAAGCTCCAGCTGTGCATGGGGTGAGAAAAAAGTTAGTTAGCAATTGTTCTATGTATTCATAAGATAAGTTTGCATATCAGTGCTATCGAATGTCTTTTATTTCTTCCAGGACTGCATTATTATTTAGATTCTTCGACAACGTATTCAAAATAACCGATAGTTAATTGAGATTTCGATATGTACCGGGTTTTTCACTATAATTTGACCCCCCCTTCAACTTTGTTACTAAAGGAGATACAAAAAAATGTTTCGTATAAAAGTTTCACGCAATCAACTGAGGTTTTTTGATATGAGTCCAGAAACTGAAATATATACAGGGTGGCCAACATATTGATGGCAACTTCATTTTTCCAAATGAAACACCCTGTATATTTTTCCATGTTTGGCTAGCTCTTTTTCCCCTGATTTCGAATATGTAACATATGTTGCTCTATCTCTTTTATTCTGAGAACCACAGAGTTTCAAATTTTAAGAACCACCTCCTAAGATCTGTAATCATTTTACAAGAGGCAGAGTGCGTTTACTGAAAATGCTCATTTTTGGAGTTATAATAACGTCAATGGGAAGATATACCGGGTGAACAACATTGAATGCAACTATATTTTTTCGAATGGGACACCCTGTCCTGTATATTCTTCCTTTTTTTGATAGGCTATTTCCTCCTGATCTCGAATATAAATGCGTATGTTGATGTGTCTCTTCAATTTTCAGAGTTTCAAAGTTTTGAAATGATGACAACGAATAAAAAAATATGTGAAATACCTACGAAATTCTTTATATCCAAACGATCTACTTAAAAGTATTATTTTAGAATGAATACTTAACAATTACTTTACCAATGAAAAATGATAAACTATGGTAGTATGGTGAGAATAAGTTCATATAGTTGTCTCAAGTTGTTTAGACTATTTTTATAGCATTATTATGGCTCTGATTCAAGTCATAAATTAAAGCTTCAAAATTTGTTTCTAATCATTACAATATTATCATTATTCTCAGTGTGTTGACGGGATTAGTTCCGAATTATGGGTTTAATATTCGTTGATTTTATATCATTAATATTATTCTCTGCTTTCATTGATTGTCATTATTGCTGAAGTATTTTTTTTATTCAGGAACGGCTATAAAAATGTGTCCAACGGTGTTAAATCGGGACTATTTGGTGGCCATAAAATGGGTTCGCCATTACCAATCCAAAGATCAAATTGGCCACTTAAATATTCACGAACTTCCAAAACGCCATGCCAGATGGTTATTGAAATTTGAAACTCTGCGGTGCTCAGAATAAGAAAGATAGACCAACATATGTTACATATTCGAAATCAGGGGAAAAAGAGCTAACCAAATATGGAAAAATATACAGGGTGTTCCATTTAAAAAAATGAAGTTGCCATCAATATGTTGGTCACCCTGTATATATTTCAGTTTCTGGACTCATATCAAAAAACCTCAGTTGATTTCGTGAAACTTTTATACGAAACATTTTTTTGTATCTCCTTCAGTAACAAAGTTAAATGGGGGTCAAATTATAGTGAAAAACCCGGTACATTGTATTCTGGAACAGGTTGTTAGTTCGAAAGTCCTAGGAAGATTTTTCATACTTCTGGAGTTTTCACCAGATATAAGGACTTTTATTCGTGGTTCAAGTTTTGCGACGTGTATTTATCAGCAATACTTTTTTGCCTAGGTCAGTCAGTTTTTTCCACGTTCTAGGGGCGGTACTTGAACCTTTTGATTAATAATTTCCTGTTTTTCAATGATACTTTCAAAAAAAATTTGGAGCTAATAATAAAATTAATAAGAATTCTTTCGTGAAAATGAGATATGTAATTCTTCTTGCTTGTACTCTTCAGATAAAGATAAATAAATACACTTTACACATACAGTATATGTTGGAAACTTATGAATACTAAAAGATTTAAAGCATCATAAGCATTTAGATAGAAGGGTAGAATGAAACTCATTTAATGATCAGTATATTTCTTTTCGCTTGTTTGTTTATTGGTCTTAAAAATTATTGAAGAATATTTCGTCAACGTAAATGTAAGAAATGAAATATATTTGCATATTTATACGATCGAAAAGAAGAACACACCCTTCAATATAAATATATCAGCTTATTTTTCATACAAAAATTTATTTTCGAGGTCTAATTTTACTAATACTCATACTTAAAAAAGTGAGTTTTGGAAATGATTAAATCCAAATCTTTATTTCCACTTTGAGTCTCACAAATTCGTTCCATAATTCCACTTCACTCAAAATACCAAAGATTCCTCACCTATTATTCAAAAGTACATCGATTCAGGAAAAAAAGAAGCCATCATTTATCCTTAGGAAGGCAACAACGGAAGCCTAATGCAACTTCGTAACCTCTTGTGACTTTTATTCAGGACAACTATCAATCATACTCAAGATATCATTGCTCTAATGTCTAATGCAAGAGTATTTCTTTTTTTTCTTGTTGCTGTTGACGTTCATTAAAAATATATTATCATATATTATTCTAACAAATAAAATTTTATAACCCTTATTGGTACAGGTCTACGTTTTCCTTTGCTAACACTAAGAAATATCTCTGCTTGATTGTTCGAGGTGAATATATCTATATTAAGTGTTCGGTTGTTTTCCTTTATCTTCGCATTCTTCTTCTCTCAACAAAGTTTCAATTTGAAATATCCACCTTTATTTCCAATAAGAATCTCACGAAATATCAGAACGAAATACATTCATTCATATCACGATTCAAAGTTCCGCAAAATTCCTAATATTCCTCACCTATTATTCAAAAGTTGCTCTCAACTATCTCACCGAGCAATTCAATATTTCAACGTCCACCATTCTGAAGAAATAGAACAACAAGCCGAGTGAATAATGATCGTCTCCTGTCCGCACTGAAGAGGCTCAGCCAACAATCGATTCAGAAAGAAAAGAAGCCATCATTCGTCACTACGGAGGCAACAACGGAAGCCTAATGCAACTTCGTAACCTCTCATGACTTTTATTCAGGACTACTATTAATCCTACCCAAGATATCATTGCTCTAATGCAAGAATATTAATTTTGTGTTCTTGTTGATGGGGACGGTTATTAAACACACATGTCTACGACGTTCGGTATTCTTTGAAAGCAGAAATGGCCTCAGTAAATCATTCCTAGACTGTGCGGAGCTACGAGCGTTTTAATGCAAGCATGGCGCATTGTTCCCTGGAACATAGAAAATTGTTCCGGCTGCACTAAATGTGTCCATTAGACCCCTGTGTGAGGGAACGGATTCACCTAAACTCCGGCATTGTTATGGGGAATAGACATTGTCAGCACTGCAAATGTCCATGAGATTCGGACTCGAGAGATTTATCTTCTGTTGAAAGTATTTTATGAGTTCGTCCTATCGTCCTCGCAATTTTTGTACGAGGTCACTGATGAAATGTAAGGATACATTGTCGTGACATCGAGACTTTTTAAGTTTCGCAACGAATATGAACTCTTATTCGCGAAAAATTGAATAAATGAACAAATTTTTGCAAAAATAATTTAACCAAGTGAAATATTTATTGTCATCTCTTCCTCTCCTGAGTTTGAACCTTTTGTCCTTCTGTCTGTCCCAGTTTGAGATCTACAGATATTAAAATTTCCAGGATTACCTACCTTACATTCAGGGCTCGTCATCTGTAAGACAACTGAGTACACAGTAAATTCGAGGATGTCCTCTATTACTCGCCACAGGGAGGACTCAGAAGTATAGGGCTGTAGTGCTTGTCAGTGGAATTGAACATTAACCCATCTAAGACTACAGTAATTCCCTTCACCTGGAAAAAACCTTCCACCTAAAAAATCTATCTCGGTAAATGGAAACATCGTAGAGTGGAAGTCTGAAGTCGAATATCTAGTAAAAACTTAGACAGTAGGTAGGCATCTGTGAAAGGAGCATGTTGAAAAACGGCTAGTATAACGATAAGAAGCGTTCAGAAGACTGTCCTGTAGAGCTTGGAGCTGTGAGCATTAAGTACTGCGATTGATGTACATCATGATTGTGATACCAATAGTAACAGTCGCAGTTGCTGTTGTCACGAACAAAATATCCGACAAAGTGAAAAGCTCGCCTGTGTTTGCATCACTGGCGCAATGAGAAGGTGGCCGACTAGAACACATGAGGTCAACACAGATCTCACTTCTCTACATCTAGTGATTAATAGGAAAGCCCATGAGACTTACCTAGGAATATCTAGAAAAGGTACAGGTAATTAGAGAATTAAAATTCACAGAGCCTGGTCATCTCTGAAAGAGAACGTCTCATCAGGAACATACCTAGTGATGTTATGATCATAGCGCAAGCATCGAGAAGAAAAAATAGGTAAACGAATGCAGTTCCCTGGTGGGAATCTATCAAGTGTGTGACATAATTTACCATTCTGATAGTCAAGCTGCTATTAAAGCGCTGAACACCTAACTAATCTACTCAAAACTAATATGGAGTGCCGAAGAAAACTCAACAAAGTAGGCAAAACAACAAGGTTCCTAGTCATTCAGAATCAAAGAAAACTCCACTTACTTGCCCAGTACTTTTTTGTAGTATGGGCAAATAACGCACATATAAATATAGGTTTTGGAGAAGAAACAAACTGAAAGAGAAGCACTCTAGAGAAATCATCCGGGAATGGATTACTCCATTCCATTCCAAAGAGTATTTGACCTGAGAAAGAATAGGTATGTAACGCCCCTTTTACTTGCTCTCTAACAGGACATAGTCGCTTAAGGTGGCTTATGATGAGAATGGGCTCAACAAAAACTGACTAATCTAGACTATGTGGGGAACAGCTGGAAACTCCCTCTGACTCTTCTCTAAAGCCATTGAATATCCGCCCTGTGTGCACAGAACTACACAGACTTCACTCAATAAAAAACACTTTTTATATCGAATTTTGGGAGGTAAGATAAAACAGTTTGAATCTAGAATGAATATTTTCTCGTAACGAGCAGTTCTCTAACGGCCATTTCCATTCAAAAGATCAAATGGCCTCCCTAAATCATCCGTAACCTGCGCTGAGCATCGAGCATTTTAAAGCAGGCATCGCGCTTTGTTCCGCAGAACATAGAAAATTGTTCTGGCTGCACTAAATGTGTCCATTAGGCCCCTGTGTGGGAAACGGGGTTTACCTAAACACCGCCATTGTGGCCGGCTGATACGAATGGCTTTGGAATCGTGAATGGCCCTCAAGACTGGATCCCGGGATTTATTTTCATTGGGTTTCCTAGCGCCGTGTCGTGAATTACATGGTTTCCTTCGAATTCCGTTACGGTGAAAAATGTTAACGGTTTCTGGGGGGCTATAATACTTCTTGAACGTCCGAAGTAGAGGATACATTTGCATTCTTCCGCCATTTTGTTCCAGTCGAAGGTTTGATAGTTAGATTGTGTAGGTGACTTATGGATTCTCCATTAATTTTTATTAGGTGTTCTCTATTCAGAATGTTTAAAGCGTTCATGCAAAGTCATGAGATTATATCATTTGAAAAAGAGGGGATATAATTCAAATATAGTCCGTTCACGAAAGTTTGAGCTGTCGGTTGGACATGGAAATTTTAGTTTATGTTGTTTATTTTCTTGTCAGATTGATACTCAATGTTGTCAATATTGCATAGGATTTTCTGATAACTGGCAAGCTCGTCGGACGAGGGCGCGTACATTCTGCAACGTTGACTTAATTTTACGTTATGACAGCAAATAGTGCCAACTTCAGATAAATAAACACACGCCTACTATGCGTTCAAACTTTCGTGAACGGACTGTAGTTTCACCTTTATTTGTGGTATTTATATTATTCTGCATTGTTCCGTATGACGTTTAATCCAACATTCCAGATTTGAAGATCTTTTTTACACTATATGTTTCATTCGAGAATTGGATTTTAATCATCTCAGTCGACGGTTTCTGGGGGCTATAATACTTCTTGAACGTTCGAAGTAGAGGATACATATGCATTCTTTCTTTCGCCATTTTGTTCCAGTCGAAGGTCTGATAGCTAGATTTTGTAGGTGACTTACGGTTCCTCCATTAATTTGAAGTAGTTGTTCTGTATTGAGGTTTTAGAATGTTACAAGGCATTCATGAAAAATCATGAGATTATATCATTCGAGAATGAGTATTAGGAAAAAGGAGATACAAGAAATATGGTTTTGCCTTCATTTGGGTTAATCATGTCATTCTGCATGGACCTGTTTGGCGTTACGCCTACATTCAATTGAATATTCTCTTATACAGGGTGTCCCGAGAAGAATGCGACAAACGGATACCATGAATCAAGTACATCAAGGACGACTCACATCAAGAGGTTCTAATCGTTTGAGGGCCTTCGTTTGGGATAAACAGGGTGATATTGAGCTTAGAGCTGAAATTTCAAAGTTCAATAACTCTTAAACTGTTCGATCGAACCACTTCAAATTTGAAAGTTTTGTCACCCTTTACGATTGCCATCTTTAAATATTTCAGAAATTGAATAAATCAGATCCGGACTAGAAAAATTTCGTACTTTTTCTTATTTTAATGAATATTGCAACACCCTCAACGTGAACATCTTTTTTTTATTTTCGTGACCACAAAGATTCAATTAATAAAAAAATTCAAACTCTGTCAAAGATCAAAAAACATTACCTCGTGAGTGAAATTTCAAAGTTCAATAACTCCTAAACTGTTCGACCAAATGATTTCAAATTTGGTCATCCTATATGATTGCCATCTTTCAATATTTCTGAAATTGAATGAATAAGATCCGGACTAGAAAAATTTCAGACGTTCTCTATTTTCGTTAATATTGAATCACCTCGTATGTGAATATTATGTTTTTTTCATTTTCGTAACCACAAAGAAACAATTGATGAGAAACATTTGAAATCTCTGCTTGGCACTGTCATATAGAGTGATCAAGAAACATTACCTCATGAGTGAAATTGCATAGTTCGATAAATCCTGATCTTATCTGTGAAATTACTTCGAATTCTAGGACGAACAGTAATCGAGTCCTGGAAGTCAATGTGTCGGCGTGTTGCGTTCAATATTTTTTCGGAAACCGTGTGGAATAGGACCCCATACAGCGCTAGTTTCATTTCACATCATAATCTACCCATTCTTATTGAAAAATCTTTTATATCCAAAATATTTTATTTCACGAACATACGGTCCTGTGTACGGGAATATCATCCTTCCTGTTCATCTGCATCTGGATCCGTCTGAAATTCATCTTGTTCATGGAATTTCTTTGCAGTCAATGGTATGGAAATCTCATCCTTGTCGATTCAACTCGGCTTATTTGAGCATTCGAGTACCCACTGTGTGCATCAAATTCGATTTAGAATATATTCAAAACGAGGTGGAGCTTTCCACTTTTCTCTCATACTGCGAGGCGTGGATCACAATCAATTCAGCCTCTAAGAAATCGAGATGTAATCTGAGACGACAAAGAAGATTTTAGATGAGATAATACTGTGGGATTCCCGATGAATGCTTATGAGAAATACAAGGAAATTCTTCTTTAACTAGAATGTCTGGAAATTATTTCTGTGAAGCGATGATAATATTGATGCACAGTAAAAAATTAAAAAGATATTTGACATCAAAATACCACCTGGCGGTATCTATATCCATACCACCATTTTGGTGTTTATTCATCACCATAGGTGCAGTGTTCAATAGGCATCTGAAAATAAGAATGCAGCGGCACGGTGGGCATTCGTAGAACCATTAATATTGATATAGAAGGATTTGGTTGTACTGTTTATGTGTATATCTGCTTCACTGAAATTTGGATTTTTCATGAAGATATCAAAATTTCTAAAATCAAAAATCTATAGTGAACGAGTGTATTACTGTGTATCTTGTATTTTTATTTTCTGAGAAGACGGTGGGTGTCATCATCATTTGTTTCAATTTGTTTCAGCCATAGTGAAAGATGAAGTAGGTTAAAGGGCTGTTGAGGAAATTAAGGAAACAATTATGTTTGTTGAACAGTTGAATTAACTTCATTTCATTTTATTCAAACAGTACTTTTCCTCTTCACAACAGCATTCTTCAGTGGGTTTTTCTTTGTTAATACTTCCTTGTCTCGACCTTTCAGTTCTACTACTAGAACTAGAACTAGAACATTCCGGTTGTTCCTCCTTTCTGGTAGTAAATCCAACAGAAAGATTTCTGGTAGGCACAGCAGTATTTTTCGAAATCTCCCTCTGTTATGAACTGGGATCTGTGAACGATTAACCTCATGAATCTAATCTAACCAACAAGTTTTCTGAAATCCTTACGTACCTAGATAAAAATAATCGTCATCTGCAAAATGCAAGGAGGACTTTACTCCTCGATTTTCCTTCTACCCAAACACGAAATTTATCCCTAGCTTGAGGAAAGGCATGGAAATATATATTATTTAGAATTCCTTTTTTCTCAGGAAGAACACTGAGGAACTGAACAATAGCGATTTGAATGAATTATACTCAAAAAGTTATTAAGAATGTTAAATATTCACATAAATCACGACAACACAATGCTAATTGTAAAATGAAAGAATCATGTCAATATTAAAGGTCACTCAAATTTTCACCAGAGGGCATATCGCTCAGCTCGATTAGCTATAGACACTGTGATGGTGAACAAATTTTACACCGGCATTGGTTGATATTTGTCTTCCTATGGTATCAATTTAACATCCGGAAGGTGTTAAACTTTTTTTTTGCGGTTTACAAAGAACACTTCATGGTAAGATAACTTTACCATTTCACACCAGATAGAGTATAACTCTTTTCCAATGGTCGATTTAACACCGATAATTATAGGTAGGTAGTATCTCAAGAATCCACAGAAATCAGAAACTTGCAGAAGATCTATAAAACACTTGCCCTGGAAGATTAAATAGGTAGGAATAAGAAGAATGAATCTAATTCCAATTCTAATCTACAGATGAAGAAGTCCAATCTCCAGAAACCGTCGCTGTAAATTACACTATCAGTCACTGTGGCGCGAAATAAGCACTCCTTCAGAACCATTCGAGCGAGATGTACAAATACTTAATTAACACCTTGAAGGAAGTCTCGGAATACCTAATGAAATTAGTTATAGAAAATTGAAACCAATTGGTTATGTCTAAGCTAATCAAATATCATCTCCACTCTCATCACGTGATGTCGATTTTAAAGAGGTCTTTGTAAATTCACCTGAATATGCATCATAAAATGGAATTGAATGTGGCACAATTGATATAGGTCGATAACTACTCAAAAAATATTGAAATACTATTATTGTTCAAGACAATAATCTTAAAACTTGAAATTAAGCTGAACCGTTGTTTTTTCACTCTTAATGACATAAATCACAAGAACATCAAATGGTTGTACAGAATCACATAAGTAACTCTATTTAAAAAAATCTTATGAAAGTGATGATTTTTTTATAATATAGGGTTGGTGCCTCGACTTTAATTTATGTGACTTTGTTTTGTTGGTGATAATTCTCCAATACAATGATATAATAGCATTAAGTCTAAAATTTCAAATTTCTACCTGTATTCATATTTTGATATAATAAGTCAAGAATTATAATGTTTTCAGAATGGGGTAATTTAACCTGTAAAGCTATCGACTGAGTGAAAATTCAAAAAACTCATTGAAGGAAAAGAATTCCAATCTCATGAAGAAAGCAAGTCAGTTTGTATCAATACAGTTCTTATTTAAGCTAATTTATAAACAGGTTTTGAAAATTCACATCTGAAACATACGATATACAATGCATCGACAGAGAATTCTTCCGTCCAGTTGAATATTCGAGACAATCACGTGCTGTAACACACTGAATTCCGTTGTCTTATTGCAATAAATTCTAGTCTTGTCTCTCTCTTATCGTTGGGAGGAGCATAATTCATTTAGTATGGTAGGCAACAGTGAATACTTGAATCGGGTATTTTGGGCAGCCTGACAAACTAAATAATTCTATACGTATATTGCAGGTTTCCTACCATACTGCGATAAGAGAGAGACAAGACTAGGTTATTGCAATAAGTCAACGGAATTCATTCAGTTTCAGCATGTGATTATCTCGACTATTCATCTGTGCAACTGGACGGAAGAATTCCCTGTCTGATACATTGTATATCGTATGTTTCGGATGTGAATTCCCAAATCTGTATAATCGTAGTGAATGGATATTTAACTTCGTAATATCTTTCTTTTTATTTCATATCCCATAAGAGTAAACACTTTCATTTGATCACATCAAAAAACTTAAAAATTCCATTTCAGTTTGAAGCATTAAAATACAGCCTTCAACTCCAATATCGAAACTGCTTATCTGGAATTTCGTGATTGAATTCCAAATCCTGGTTTGACAAACAATACAACGTGTTTATCAACAAATATCACAATCAGAACAATACGCGCTTTGAAAAATTGAGGCCGCAACAACTGCACATGCACTATATCCTGGCACCGATACCCAGGAGATCAGTAAAATAATGTAAATGGTACGTTTCGACCATTTATCGAAATTGAATGTTTAGTTTAATGACGGTAAAACACAGGAGGCCAAACTAAATTACAGCAAACTGCTATATTTCACTGGTGTACAGACAACGAGGCAATGGATGTTTAACACACGCTACGCAAATTATACGACGTTGCAGATTATATGAATTCCGATTCAAAGAATGAATCATGTGGTACAGAATTGATAGCGCTGAAAAGTATTGAATGTATGGATTCTTTACTGAGGAAAAGGTCATCTCAGATCAATAAGAAACATAATAGGCCCTGTCAAATGAAGATGCAAATGCAAGATCTCCATGTTTATATTTCGACCTGCTGTTTATAAACATTCACCTAACTTTGGATATTTTTATGATTTTCAAGATATTGTTGCCACTTTTAGTTTTAGTTATAATTATTGAGATAATGTACCACTACAACTAACCATAGATGTGCCTTATTCCTCAAAAAATCCTATTGATCTCAGTTTATTATGAATTTAAATTCATTTCGTTTCAGTACCCCTAAAAAAACAACTATGCCTTCGAACTGTCAAACAAAACAACAACAAACATTTGCTTTGTAGGTATATCACTAGTCCGTTGCGTTGCGTTACGTTTTCGCAACGGATCATCGCATTTTAGGCCTAACCTACGTTGAGTCAACGCACGATACGTACGTTCAGAACTACAGAATAATTATTCTGTGCATGGATGCCCCTTTGAATCAGAGAGTCTGGTCCTCTCTGAACAACTACATCTCATCCTAGTGATGTAATGATCAAGAAAGTATCTAAGCACTGTGAAAAACTTCAGGACATTGCTAAGTAAAGGAGAGGAATGGAAACGGGAATACACCGACTATAACCTCATAGAAATACCTTGAAATGGTATACAGATGGTTCCAAAATCTCTACAGGAGCTGGGATATTCGGGTCAAGTACGAAGTGTGCACTGTCGCTAGGCTCCTGTATGAGCGTTTTTCAAGCGGAAATCTAAGCTATCGAATGATGTCTAGATATAAATCAGAAGTGCGATATAGCCATACACTCAGATAGTCAAGCTGCTATTTAAGCACTGAGCTCCTACGTCATCGACTCAGATATGATCTGGGAGTGCCGAAACGAACTCAATGAGGTAGGCAAAAAAAATTAGGTCTTTTTAATGTAGGTTCCCAGCCACTTGGGAATCAAAGGAAACGAAGAGGCCAATACACTTGCCAAAGAGGGCGCACGAATGTCACTCATTGGCCTAGAACTCTTCTGTGGTATAGGTAAATGTACCTATTAGAAGGAAGAGAAGGAGAAAGCCGAAAGGGAAAACCACTGGCTGAATCTCCCAGGGATAGATCATGCCACTAATTTTTTTTGGAACTTGGAGACAGCGGGATCCAAAAGATATCTGGATCTTGGTAAGAAGCAATAACACCTCCTCACTGGCTTTCTTACAGGACACTTTCGCCTCAGGAAGCACCTGTTGAGGATGGGATTATCGAACACTGGCGAGTGTAGGTTCTGTGGGGAGAAGGAAGAAACTCCCATTCACCTAGTCACGAAACGCTTCGGCATTGCGAGCCTAAGGAGATAATGCTTTAGGCGAGAAACGTGTAAGAGTGAGGAACTAGCCTCGTTGAAGCCTTCACAGATATTAGATTCCATTAGATCTCTGGAACTGAAAGGCGAGCTGTGAAGGGTGTGGCCAGAACAGCTCTGTAAGGGAGCACAATAGACCTTGCGGTCGCAGTGAAATGTATTCCTTTTTTAAACTAAACTCAACTAAAATTTCCCCTTTAGCAATGGGACATCGTCCATCATAGTCGCATCGTATCGTCGAGCTTGTCAGTTAATCCGTCGAAACAACGCAACGTAAGGCACTAATGCACTGAATTTCTGCAATATGCAGAGTGTTTCATGTTCGTGGACAAATTCAGGATCTTGCGCTCTTATTGAAACTCCCTTTAACTATATAAAACTATGTACATGTGATGTATTTTCACCCGATTGCACTCCACAAGATATAGCAAATTTACCGCAGGATTAGAAAAAACATTATTTATTCCAAAACCAACGAACTCTGGATTCACCAGCTGGGTATCGGCGTAGAAAGCTATGAAACCGACATTATATATATACAGTATGCACAAGAATAGTAAGGATTGTGGCTTTTATGAAGTTGTTCACAATAAAGAATGATTCGATCAACGTCAACGAGAATCATACCATATTGTTACGAAAAGTTTGAAATACTCTTTCACCATAATTATCAGTTGAAGCAGATTCCTAACTATATTTCAGATACGCACCATTAAGCATTCGATTCTTAGTACAAATCAAGAAAGGTCCTTTCCCACCCCACTTGATCAGATATATCTTTTCCATTCAAAAAAGCTTGAATGTCCTTAAAGAATTGAAATTCTCTAAATATAATTTTATTGAACCTTCCTAGGATTGTTAACAAATTTAGGATCTTAAAACTTTATTGAAACTTCTCTATATTTACAAAAACTGTGAATCTGAGGCATTTCTGCACGTTTTTGGCATAATAAACAGATTCACCACAGGATAAAAAAAAACTTAATCGTATTACAAAACCAAAGAACTCATCAGCATAGCTGAAAGGGGCTTAATGGCACTCATCTCAAGTAAATTGCATCCATCATAAACTGGGAAATTTCTGGTGAAACCACTCGATCCTGATCGGAATACGATTCTGGCCTCCAATTTGTTTAGGATCCGCAAAGTTGACGGGCTGAATGGCTAAGCACAACGGATCGTCCAAAGGCGGGTGTGCTGATGATGAGTGTCCGGAAAATTAGCCAGATACAGTTTGAATAGCGCCGAAGACGTGACCATCCGAAGAGACGGGGTATATAGACGTTTTCCCTCAGGACAGGAAGATGAAATTTCGGGCATCAGGATACAACGCACGAGCGGCTTGTTGGATGGAAAGTTGTCGAACAATAAGTCAGATAAGGGATGAAATTGAGGGGTATGAAGCGCAACAAGAATCGATAATGGAGTGAGATTTGAGCTTTGCGAACTTTGGTTGATGGTTGGAAGGATTGAATGAAAGACTCGATCAGTTTAATTATTCTGAGCATTTGAAATAAGACTGACTTGACATATTTCAGGGCTTGTTAATGTTGGATAAATTATTGTTCAGTTTTGCATTTCTTGAGACATATAAGTCCCATTGTGTTTTCGTCAATTCAACACAAAAACAAACAAAGTATTCATTTCAAATCAATGGGAACAATAATAATACTGATAGCAAATGATATGAAATAGTGTCAAACAAGAAATTTTAATTCATGAAATCATCAAGACAGTAAGGTTCCACACTGAGAAGAAGCTTGAAAATTTTCTTCTTGAACAAATTGAAGTTGTTTTTCCGTTGTATATTAACTCATTTAGACTTTTGAAAAGTTTTAGGCGTCTATATTGCATTTGATTTTGACTTGTCGTCAATCTGTATTCAGGAAGATTATATGATGAGGTTCTTGTATTATATCTTTCCTTACGGTTCCTATACTTGCTGAAAAGCTCTCGAAAGCATTCGACTTCACTCCAGAGCACTATCGAAGTCGAATGCTTTCGAGAGCTTGTTCATATTTCAAAGAACGTAACTCGAATTTATTTTTATTGGGACTATTGATCCCATCTTCTCATTCACAAATTCAACTTTTTGTGCTGATGAGATAATGGAGTGAGAGATTTGAGCTTTGTAATCTTTGGTTGAATGTTCCCAATCAGTTTTTTCTTTTGAGTATTGAAATCATGCAATAGTAATGACGTGATATATTTGGGGGTTTTTAATATCAGAGAGATGACATTTTAGTTTTTCATACTTTCGAAACAACAAGCCCTATTGAATTTACCTTCAACTGGAACTCCTATACCTATATGTTTCAAGCAAGTTTGAAAAACTTAATGATAGGTTCTAGGGTTGAACAGTCTTCAGTGGAAATCTAGAGAACAGAACTAAAGTTCTCTTGAGTAAAGCCAGAAATTTTTTAGCACTTGTCCATGTTCTGAAAAACGATAACTAGAACGGAATTTTTCTAGGATAATAATGATGAAACGCATTTACCCAAATCGAATATTTTCTAATATTTTCATTATGTTCGATTCGAATATTTTAATTTTCAATTCGATTTTGATAGTTCTAAATACGAAGTTTGAAATGATATAGTAATAAGCTGTCACAATTTCGGCTTCTCGGTGTTTTTTCACATTGAAATTTGTTACAAAAATAATGAAATAATCAACAAATAAACTAATCCTGACAGCTCGTCCTTGTAGTTACCGTCCTAGAAAAGAACGTGATCCTAAGTTTGTCCCGTAGTTAGCACTCAACATTTCGAAAAATTGATGTTTAAAAGACTAGTCTTTAAGCACAACACGAAAGTATAGCTCCTGAGGATGCCTACACTCGGACCGGCGGACGAAACGTCGAACTCCAAAACATAACATATGTATAACTTATTCAATTGTAAAAGATCAAGTGTCTGCAACATAATGTAAAAGATTATTAGGTACGCCCGTTTTTCTGTATTAGGATCGTTAGGTCACGTATTATCATCAGAGTTGAAATGTTTTTCACAAACGTTGTTTTAAAGGGGTAAGTATTATCGTCCTATGTCCTTTTTTTTTTGAACAATAAGAAAATGCACAAACCCTGCAGCATGCTCGATATTAAACAGTACCTATTCACAGATTATGATATAGGAATCAAAGATACACTTTTTTACACGACTAATAACAACGAACACTAATAAATAAGAATTTGTTATAATATAATAATAAATCAATAACAGTACAACGAACTTTGACAGGACCTCACGCAAGAGAGGCGCCAACTAGTGAGAAAAAACGGTACCCCTCATTAGTTGGGGATTTCCCAGACCCGACTTCACTGGTTAAATATTAACCCTCGATAAAATTTTCTCGAGAAGAAAACGACAAGATAAAACTACCGAATGATATGTTCCGGTTGTCTGCTCCCAAAACCAAAAAATCAATTCAGTGATGGATAGCTAACGATCAATCACTCGAGCTCATGATTAGTCTTCGAAGAAGCCGGTAAGATCGGATAGTTCTTATTACAGCGATATGTCATCTTTAAATACCATCACAGGCTGAGATCAGTTGGAGTGTAGTGTAGCTCCCGACAACTTACAAATGGATTCATTACCGAGCAGCTTTATAACGGATGTTTCCTAAGACTGCCGTCATTTGCTAACAGGTCACAGCTGGAGGCATGAAGCTACTATTTATCTATTGTAAGATGTAAGGAAAGCTGGTTGTTTCCGGAAGATTGCTGACTTATATTTCGAAAGGGAAATGGGTATACGTTCGGTGCCTTTGGATTGGCATGGAAAAATATTCCATTCTGTTCGAACTTCTAGGTAGGGAACACAGTTGAGTTCACTTTGATCCGGCTCGTAGAGCCATGTAAAATCCTTCTGCAGTTTGCTTTCAGTCAGCTCAAAAGACTAACTGCACTTATATTCTTAGTTTTATTCTGCTTGTACAACACGAAGACAATAATATAACCACTTTCTTCATTTTGCTGATTGCAAAAGTCATGATTAGGTTCTAATTCATGAACAATTTTCATGTAAAAAAATAATCAATGCCTTATTCTTCAAACAAAAGAACCGACAACGAGTTGATGATTACCTGGTCAGTTATAGTTATTGTTTAAAAAAAGATTTACAGTTCACTGCTACCTGAAGGTTTTTTGTGTCCCCTTACAGAGCTGTTCTGACCACGCCCTTTACAGCTCGCCTTCCAGTTCCAGAGATCTGATGAAATCCTATATCTGTGAAGGCTTCAACGAGACTAGTTCCTCACTCTCACAAGTTTCTCCCAAGACATTCTCTCCTTAGGCTAGCAATGGCACAGCATCTCGTGACTAGATGAATGGGGTTTCTTCCTCCTCCCCACAGAACCTACACTCGTGAGTGTTCGATAATCCTATCCTCAACAGGTGCTTCCTGAGGCGACAGCGTCCTGTAAGAAAGCTAGTGCGGGGGGGTATGGTAATTGTTTCTTACCAAGATCCAGATATCTTTTGGATCTTGCTGTTTCAAAGTTCAGTGGAATGATCCATTACTGGTAGATTCTGCCAGAGTTTTTCCTTCTCGGCTTCCTCCTTCTCTAGGAATTTCTTCTTATAGGTATACATTTACCAATACCAAAAAAGAATTCTGGGCCAATGAGTGACATTCGTGCGCCCTCTTTGGTAAGAGTATTGCCCTCTTTGATTCCCGAATGGCCGGGAACCCAGATTAAAAAGACCTTACCTGGTTAACAGGTTATAGCTCTAGTCTATGGTTGTTGTTGCTAGGCTGAGTTAAATTGCGCATAACGTAAAATTTAACATCATTTGAATCACATATATTTTATTCATTCAATTGAAAAAAAAATCATTTGATCTTTCTTAGGCTGGCTCTTATCTTCAGAGCCCAGATGTTTGTGTTATCAACAGACGGTTGATGGGTCTTTCGATTATTTACATGAAAGCTGCATTCTTTAATTTTTTACGTCTTAGTTTTTCTTTTTTTGATATTATGGAAACTTCATACCATAAAATCCTGTATCTTCATTCAAAACATATTGGACAAGCGTTGACTTATTAGTATCCCAAGTTGATCTAGCATTTTTAAGTTCTTTGATTCGGACATTTGAGGAACGTTGAGTTTAAAATCCGATTGAATATATTTAGTTTTGATGCGCCTCGAAGGACCACGTTTTGACATGGTCCTACTTGTTGAATTACGGAGAGAATATTACCACTCTCTTAATTTTGTTATTTGCAGAATGTTATGAAAAGGTCATTGATATTGAAAAAATTTCACGCGAAAGCTATTCTTTAATGCCAAAACCTTTTAACAACTTCGTCAACTTTGTTTTGAGGATTATTTGGTTAGCTTGTGAATGCATTATTTTTCGCAAATAAATTTCCCTGATCGTTGAGACCCTTTTCGAGTACCACTAGAGAGTGTAGAGTTGTTGCTAGACTGAGTTTGACTGAATCTTTGTGGAATTATTCAATACTGACATAGGACAGGGAAACCTGAAAGCGGTTGAAACAAGCTTATCAGGTTGTTGAATAAATTTTGCGGTTCTATAATATAGGACTTTACCACTAGCCCAATTTTCTCTGGTTATGTCTGCAATTGGAAAAAGGTGATGTCCTTCTATTAATCGGTAAAATCATTCTGCACCAGTCTCTAAGAAACATAAATAATTTTAGAAAAATTAATTAAGATGAAGAGTTCCTGCAAAAATCTTTGCACTTATTTATCACAAGCAAATTGGTTTTGAATGAATTGTTGCCTAACAGTAAAACTAAAAAACGAAATAAATGAAAGGGATAATGTACGTTTCGTTGTCTATATCCGACACCTTCTTCAGACAAACTTTTAGAATCTTCGGAATTATGTGTTTCTTCATTTGCACTTCATCTTAATTAAACATTTTTAATTATTTCTGTTTGAGAGAATTTTTTTCCGAGAAGTTTTTAGAAAAAATCATTTTGTGTTTAGAAGCACTTTATTATCGAAGTGTCGATGAAACATTAAAATAAAAAGGATCAGTATCACCCAGTGATTCAATTTCATTTTTGGAATCTTTGAAAGCGGAATATTTCATGAATGAATGTTGAAAGTTCATAAGGAGTCTCCGCCTCTCCGCTGTTGAAGACGATCGTCGTCCAAAAGCAACAATCACACCAGATAATGTAAAAGAATAAATTGTAGTAGAAAATAATCCGCGTGACAAAAAGAAATTTAGAAGAATCCATAAAGGCATATCATTGGGCACTGTAAGCATCATTTAAAATTAGTATTGAGTTTCAGAAAACTGTCAGAAAACTGTGTGCCAAATGCGGTAACTTTGGAAAAAAACACATCCAAATGCGACTTTCTCAGCAACACCAAAAGCGTTTTCGAAAGGATAAAGTGGTTTTTATACAGCTGTGGAAGAAGAAGAAACGGATGGAAACGGGAGTTTCAGTGTTATGCGGCGTTCCCACAAGGCGTTATTCACGACAGTGAACCACGCTTTCGTGAAATACACTTCTGTGTGAACGCATTCCTCACGAAAGCAAGTGTAACGACTATGCGTTCACACAGAAGTGTATTCACGATAGCGTGGTTCACTGTCGTGAATAACGCCTCGTGTGAACGCCGCATATAAATTCACGCTGGTTCGGAGTCCAGTGGAGCAGTGGAAGAATCGAAACTCGGAGCAATGCGATGTTGAATAAGCGGCTGGTCTGTTGGAATGGCAGTCTGTGTAGTGAGGGGAAGCGCGCAGGCAACGATCTAGGATCGAATATCGAATCAGTAACACTGCAAACGGGAGATGGATAACATCGCATGACTATTGAAAATGAACACGACAAATTTTCCCCACTCTTATGGGCGCCATGGGCGGAAGTTATTGCCTCAATGAATGAAACAAATAATTTCCTGTGAAAATTAATATTCAGGTGTTTTTCGTCATAACTGGTTTGAAAATAAAATAATTAATTAACTGTCGAACTGACGGAATAATTTGATTCTGTAATAGATCCAAATATTTGTAGCCTTTAGGTTACCATCGATGAAAACTGGCCCTATCATGTAATTACCCAGCATTCGTTTGGCAAGAGAAGTAGATGTGTGTGATGCTGTTGAAAACCAGTGCACCTTGTTTCTAGCAGAAAAATTGCCCAGCAAGTCGATTTGGGCGATTAGAACTGTCCGGAATATTTTGAAAATAAATGGTTACAAATGTTATAAGGTGCAAACCTTTCAGGAAATTTTTCCAGAAGACCATTTCAAAAGAATGGAATTCTGGGAAAAGATGATGGAAAAAGAGAATGAGATTAGTTCTTTTCTGAGCAATATCTTATTCACGGATGAGTCACACAAAAAAATCAAGTTGTTACCGGCATAGTAATTTTTTTCATAAATCCGGTATAGAAATTCTTATGTAAACGAATTTTTAACAGGAAAAAACGGTATTAGCCTAGTGATTTTACTAAAAACGTTCATGTTTCACTCTATGGCACCATTGTATCAATTAACGTTCTAAACAAAGCAAAAAGTATTTCCTTTCATAAATTTGCTGAATTATAATGGAATATATCACCGGCTTATTGATTTCTACAATTAAGTAGAACTCGATTCACTTTCTATTATGAGGATTTATGCCATCTAGCCACGAATCTAAAATTTTAAAACTACAGAAAGTCAGAGGTTAATTTGCTTTCCAACTCACTGCGACTGCGGCGAACGCGGAAGCCGGGAAGCCAAAGTAGAATTCGTGTCTCTAGACACGAGTTAGATCGTTGCTTGCGCGCTCCCCACTCACTACAGACTACCATACCAACAGACCAGCCGCTTATTCAACATTGCATCGCTCCGAGGTTTCGATTCTTCCATTGCTCACTGGACTCCGAACCAGCGTGAATTAACACTGAAACTCCCCTGTTTCCATCCGTTTCTTCCACATCTGTATGTCGATTCATCACTTTGGATGATACCTAGCATGTTCAAAAGTGAACGAGTGCTAGTTCAGAAAAAAAAGAGTTATCTGTTAACAATGTCATAACCAGCATTTCATGAAATCCACCTGAAAGTCCCGCAGGACGAAATTTCGAAATTCGCAATGGCAACCATTCAACAATTTCCAAACTCCGTTATGAAACTCCTAACAGGAAACCGCAATGAACCAGAAGTATTCAAATTTTTGTTGTCAAACGCAGAACATCCCCACGCTGTCGGTCTGCGAGGATGGTCGCTGAACCCGAATTTTCAAATCCATCCCGAAATTCCCGTCAAAGGCAAATTTTAATTCTCATATTGCCGGGATAGCCGAGGGAAGTTCGCCGTCGAAATGAACCTACCCCCAAACCCGGGCTGCGTCAGTCTCTTGGGCTTAAATTATTTACAGCATCCAGTCCGTATAAATCTGTGTCTGATTCCGTAATCTCGTTCACTCTACGTTAATCTCTGGATTATAAAGCTGGACGTCATCACTTTATTTCGGTCCGAGTAGACGGCCTCAAGCTTCTGGACTAAACTTTACGAGGGGATCTGTTTCAATTACGAATAGACTGATAAAAAAATTCTTCAGTATGTGAACTGGCACTAACGAATGGATTAAAGAATGAAAATTGGAGAATCCCAGCTCTGAGATACGAATTTCGAAAATCTATTGACATTTCCTAGTCGCAATCAATAGAATTAGAATAGTTATTTTTCTACAAACGTCAAAAAATGACAAGGTTCGCGCATTGGCAAGAATATGCGAAGTGACCCTTTTTTCATTTTCCTTTGTTACTATGACACCGTGCGCGAAGTAGTGTGCGAAATACTTACTTCGCACACTGCATGTAAACTATATGGGATTTGTATATGTTAACTAACAAATTCGGGTTTATACTTGGCAATCGAGGGCAAAATCTATTCATTACATCAATTGAGCAATGGTCATCATTAAATATACAATGACAATTTTTCCAAAACTTCCCATATGTCAACTTGAGTTTTGTCACAGTTGTAATAGTCTTGTCACGATTAAAATCCCCATAATAGTTATTTTTTCATATGAGCTAAGCGTTTGTAGAAAAAATTTTGTTTGCATCTCATGCGCGAAATACTTTGGTGATCTCGACTATTTTTTTAACTCGGCTGCGCCTCGTAAAAAAATCAGTTCTCGATCACCAAAGTAGCATTTCGCTCACTAGATACAAAATAACTATTTTGTTAAGTACGTAAAATGAGTGTTTTTCATGGCACATGAAAGTGTCAATTCGAAAATTTAATAAAATGTGCCATGAAAACACGAATTTTATACGCACGAAATACAAACAACATTTTTTGTATAACTGTGAATGTGAATTTACTTCGTCTGAAATATGCTTCAAATGCAATATTTTTTGCATTCAGATATAGTGATGTTTCTGTGACGTTACTATAGAAACTTCCTTTTTTTAAAGGTGAAAAAAAGTAAAATCTGTTTTTAACGGTGACAAAAAGAAATCATTTACGCATCCATAGTGATGAAGAAAAGTCAAGTTTTTGACAGTTGTACAAAAAAATATTTCTTCTTCAACCATCAAAATAGTTGACATTTTTGTACTATTTTCAGGTGTAAAAGCCATCAATTCCCTTACCGTACAAAAATTTGCTCGTTGCTTAGCAACACTTTTAATTCTAGGATTAAAAACTCTACTTTTATCCTAGGCTAAAAGTAATTGCACTGACGTCTACTTGACAATCAATTTTTACCAACAATAACAGATATCCATGGCTACCGACTTGCTATCGCTGTTTTAATTAGTAGGTGTTCGAGTTTATTACGAAATTATTAACGATTTCTGAATAAAACTAAATTCATTTTAATTTTCACTTGGGTGAAGAAAAAACAGTATACATATAATACGGACTAAAAGTGCCTATTTTTACTAGCAATTTTGCATTCGCTCGGCTGCGCTGCGCTGCGCCTCGCAACTGCAGATTTTGCTCGTAAAAAATATGCACTTTTAATCCTTACAATATAATATACTTTTTTCTGTGACGGCAAAAAAATTGACATTTTATATCTCTTGACAGGTCACAAAATATGACTTTTTACGAAATTACTTTTTTCCCTGTCACAAAAGTGAGTGTCTATGTATCCGGGACAAAATTACTCACTTTTTTTCCGTGGGGAAAAATGGAAATTTCGTGAAAAGTTATATTTTTTTCACTATCAAATGGTCGTTTTTCCTGTTACAGAAAAAATAGTGTACTATACACAGGAAAAATATTAGATTTTAGCTCTCGGTTCTTTAACCTCTAGCTTTTTTCCCTGGTATAATAAATACCTATTTTTCCTGCGGGGTCAATGATCAGAGCACCTATGAATGGCCATTTCGTCCTTATTAGGACTCATCAGCACAGAATAGCTCTGAATGATAAGGTATTTCTTGGAACTTAAAACGAAATGGCACCTTCTTTCAGGTATAAATTTCCATATCCATACGAACAACCTTCTTTCGTAGCATGAACCTTGAACGAAGTAGCGAGATGTTTATAATTTGTCGCATTGACTGATGCGTACTTGCAATTCGTAAATTGACGTCCTCAGTCCACGACGCGGAGCGCTCAGGGTAACGTCAATTGACACCGTAGTAGTAATAAGCAGAGGTTAAACCTTGTACCCTTCAGAGCTATCCTGTGCTGATGAGTCCTAATAAGGACGAAATGGCCATCCATAGATGCGTTGTTTGAAACCACTTCTTGCATTTGCCTTGAACGAGGACGAGATAAGCTCCGAAGTATGAGTTTAATATTGGTTTTTTTCAATCGATTAATATTATGCTCTGCTTTCATCATTTCTGTATTCATGGCGTTGTTGAGAGTTAAACCTCTGCTTATTTCTTCCAAATTCAGTGGAACTTTCCTATAACGAACGTCTGTATAACGAATTTCGTACAAGACATTGCACCTTGAATCCCAATTCCATGTTAAGAACACCCTCTAAAATGAAGTAAATTGTCTCTATAACGAAATTTTCAAAGAAAATCACTCTTTGAATGGGTATTTGTAAGAAAGTATAAGGGTGGGTTTTTACAGAATTTTTTCCGGACGTACGTAATAAATCCCGACCTTAAACTAAATCATTACGGCGGGCAAGAGATCCTTCTGAAACAGTTTTAAATACACCCCTGGCTGTTTGGTTTCAATCTGACCATTACGCTAGTGTGAAAGTTATGTGAAAATGTCTGAAGGGAAGTGCTTAAGTTTGAATAAATAATAATAACAATGTCGACTTTAGAAACACATTTTCTGTATAACGAAATTTCTTTATAACGAATTTTTTGCGGATTTAGCGCTTTCGTTATATGGAAGTTTTTCTGTAATATTTGAATATACCAGAAGCTGACTACACCCCTGCACCACAAAAACATGTGAAAAAAGACAGCATCCCATCCCCTTTCAAGCGAGGCCGACAGCAGCGACGAGCTTCGAGATCGAATCCTTTGAGTCGCAGACGAGGAGGATTCGTTCGCTGTATACACACTCACACTCGTATAAAAGATTTAATTCCTGTGTATGCGCCTAGAATGATCGGATTATCGGAAAGTGGCGGACTAATAGAAAGTGCACGCATGGGGTTGCAATCGATCTTTATAAACACGTATACGTTCGAGTAATCACGAAATCACCAATTTCGTTCTGCGGGAACGGTACAAGAGCAGCGGATTGGTCGATTCCGGAACGAGAACGTCTCCCGAGGGATGTTCGGGACTTGCTGCACCGATGAAACGGTCAGTTGGAAAAATCCCGTTCAACTCAACCTCAATCATTTTGCTGATTGGGGGATGAATCGACGGGGATCCTCATGTGTTTTGCGATTGATTGCGTTTGCGATGAAAGGCAGAGTAAATCGAGTAAATTTTGATGTTCCGCATCCTTTGGATTTGAGAAATCGTGGATGATGAAAGGCGAACTGAATTCACCGGAAATGCATCGACAAAAAAAGGATTCCACAGCTCACACTGCAATAGCAGTGTGAAGTTTGTGGACACAACTGTTTTCTCTATCAATTCTTTATTTACCACTACATAAAGGATACTTTATTGCAAATTCAATGTTCATCTAACAATCTGTATCACCAATGATTTCCAGTACGTCATTCGTAAAGAAGTTCTTGTGCTCAATACTATTAAGTATAATATTCAAATGTTTAGTGCCAAGAGGACTGGGAAAATAAAATTCCTTTATGAGATGCCGACGTTTCGACCTTTATTTCTGGTCTTTTTCAAGGCTGGAAATAGAAACGACAGTGTGAACATTGAGCGTATCATAATACTGTAAAATATTTCACAATATAAAAACAATATAATACAATGCAGAACATAAACCACAAGAGACAAACATAAGATATAAAAATAGGGTGTGATTTATATAACTTAGAAACATTTATTCATATTTAAAAACTAGGGCACGAATACTAGTGATTCAGTATAATATTATTTGAGTACAGCTTCTCTGACTACATATTTCGAAGAAATTTTTTCATTGTAGCAAAGATATTCTTGAAGTTATGTTCTTTTAAAAACATCTAATCAAATAATCCTACTTGGTGCAGTTTCCAAAGTTGATATTTAAAGATCAATGAGGATTCAGGACTTTTGCCAAATTACCTGGATATCCTCCGGATAAACAATGCGGACACTGCACCTTTCTAGCTGAATATTTTTTAATAACTGACCCAGCAAACCTAATTTGTGCCACTCGATCTAACTCCATTTTATCCAAATATCGAAATCATTATAGCCTATATGTATTCTATGAATGCTTGATTAGTCGTAAGGAAAGGGAAGCCTCTTATTTTTTTCTGAACAATTTTTTTGGGATATTTTTGTTGTATAAACCTTGCCCTGGATATTGCGAAAAAAAAATTATCCAATTTGATGCGGTCGTTTGAAAGATATGGCATTTGGACGGTAACCATATATCCTATTTTATTAATGAAGTGAAAGCAGAGAATAATATTAATCGATATAAATCAACCAATATAAACTCATACTTCGGAGCTATTTTCGACTTCGCTCGAGACAAAAAGCAAGGAAGTGGTATCAATCAGAGCACCTATGGATGGAAATTTCGTCCTTATTAGGACTCATCAGCACATGATAGGTCTGAATGATACAAGGTATTTCTTGGAACTTAAAGCGAAATGGCATCCTCTTTAAGGTATTATTCCACACAGCGAAGTCGAAATTAGCTCCGAAGTATGAGTTTGATATTGGTTGATTTATATCGATAATATTATTCTCTGCTTTCACTTCATTGTCATTCATGGCGATGTTACGCGGTTAAAACTCTTTTATCTATTTTATTAATAAAGATGGTTTATTGATCGGCCAAACCGACCTCGTACCTATTTATGCGTCTTAGATGTTTGTAAACTCTCCCAACAAATATATTCCCAAAAAGGTCAGTTGAGGCAAGATTTCAATTCATTCTAGTCAATATAAAATTTTTACCTCTTGAATCAAATATTCTCAACTTTCCAACATTTTCGGCAAGAGTAAGAGAAAATAATAATGACTTGTTTCATCAAAACAAATTAGTCTGCATCCGTTTATAATGCATGCATAAAAGTTTTATACATTCTCGAACTTCGAATCCACATGCTAGTGCAAATGTAAAAACTAGTTAACATCCATAATTCCCCAGTACATGTATAAGGTACAAGGAATCTCCTCAATACAACTCAACATCCCCTAGCAAAAAGGAGCCCAACAAAAGGCTGAACTGAACATTACACATCTGTGTTTCTCCATGCTCTGCCCGTTCAGAATAGAAAAGTTTTCTTTTATGCAACCATAAAAATGTGTACACTGTCGAAAGTTTTTGGACTGAGTTGAAGCTGTTGAAGTTTACGTCTTGTATATGACTTCAGTTGTACAACTGGGAACACCGGAAATGAATTTTTCCACCTTAGTTGTTTTATCTTAAATATTTGCATGTAAACGTGCACTCGAGAAAGTCCTACAAAGTAATGGCTGGGAATAACTGAGCGAGGAAATTTTGTTAGGAGTTTTGTTATTTCACGAGCTGAATATATTCTGATAAATATTCATGCTTTTACGGCTTCAGGATCGAGGAAATGTATTTTTTCTTGTATTCGCTCGTAGATTCTTCTTGAGGGATTTCAGAATCTTCTTCAGTAAATTATGTTGAAAGTTTTTTTTCTCTTCGTTCAGATAATTTGTTTGGATTGATCCTCTTATGGAAAATTGGAACTTTAAATTCGTGCTATGGTTGAGTCCAAAACATTTCAGACTCTAAACCAACATTAGGTAATGACTTCATATTTTGTTTTATTCGTTAATTAGACAATGGAGAGTGGAAATTAGGTTTGAAAAGTCCAGCAATATTACCGGATAAAAAGCTCTGTTTCGACATTTAAAAACAAATTCATAAGTGCATAAAAACTCCAAGTACAGGGTATCCCATTTTGGGCACTTTTACAGGATATCTCCGTTATTTTTAACGTTAGCGGGATGCGGTTTTCGCGACAGTGTGCTACTTTTTTGTGAAACTAAAGATGGCGCAATCAGTTTTTGCATAGCTCTCTTAGTTTTTGCTCTACAGGGCGGAAATGAAAAGTATCACTTTTTAATCACCTCCCGTATCTCAGTTGTGCTTAAACTTGGAGAAATGGTTGAAACGCATTCCTATAGATTTTTTTCCGTAGAATCCAGTGGCGTAGTCAGTTTTTCAATTAAACTTTCCGTTTTTGAGTTATTGAGCAAACATACGTTTTTTAAATTGGACACCCTGTATATTATTTTTTATTCTTATGAAGCACAATCTCAGCTTTTCAAAAACATATTATTTTATGCATTTATTTTCAAAACCAAGCTCAGAATTCAAGATTTTGTAATTAAATTGTCAATAACCAAGTAGTAGGCTATGACTGTTTATTAAAAACAAAAAAAAATGTCAAGATTTCGTTAGAAATCGAAAATAATGTTGACATAATATCTAGATCACAAACAAGCATGTCATATTTCTCGTAATTTTCGTAAGCAGCCGTAATGAGAAAAACTTAAAACTGAATCATTAATATGATATAATAAATAATAAAAACTGAGAGAACTGTAAACTTTTAAACCAACCGACTAAGCTTTGACATTTTTTTGTTTTTAATAAACAGTCATAGAGCCTACTACTTAGTTATTCACAATTGAATTACAAAATCTTGATTCTGAGCTTGGTTTTGAAAATAAATGCATAAAATAATATGTTTTTGAAAAGCTGAGATTGTGCTTAATAAGAATAAAAAATAATATACAGGGTGTCCATTTAAAAAACATATGTTTGCCTAATAACTCAAAAACCGAAAGTTTAATTGAAAAACTGACTACGCCACTGGATTCTACGGAAAAAAATCTATAGGAATGCGTTTCAACCATTTCTCCAAGTTTAAGCACAACTGAGATACGGGAGTGATTAAAAAGTGATACTTTTCATTTCCGCCCTGTATAGCAAAAACTAAGAGAGCTATGCAAAAACTGATTGCGCCATCTTTAGTTTCACAAAAAAGTAGCACACTGTCGCGAAAACCGCATCCCGCTAACGTTAAAAATAACGGAGATATCCCGTAAAAGTGCCCAAAATGGGATACCCTGTACATCAATACGTTCATTTGAACTTCAGGGAAAAATTCCCACACAGTGTCTACTAGCTCCTCAGTTTTCGAAGCTGAAGAAAATTTGATTTTGTGGAGACAAATTCCAGAAGATACTCGATTTACCAGAGATATCAGTAGACTACCTTGAATGTTGACGTGACATTCTTGATGACTTATTATTTGGGCTATTTCCATTATTTTTGAGCGCTCCTTCCACTTATACGAGTGCTATGTCGCTCTGCCCAAATATCTGTAATTATCGAATTTTGAGCCGAAAATGGTCTCAAACAATAGAGCTCAACTCCCTGATGGTCAAATTCAATTCTGTCCGTTAGCACGATAACTTTCGAAGAGTTCCCAAATGCCTCGGTCGAAATTTTCGTTAGGTAGAGTGAAGATTGATATACTGACTGTTAATGCAGAATTTTGTGGCTAGAGTGTTAACAGAACCATATAAAATTCAATTGGAATTTTGAAAATAAGGATCTTTATATTTCCATAACAGGATATCTGATTCAAGTGAAATTTATTTCGTGAAAGAAGATTGCATCATCAGATTCATAAAATTGAATTTTTTTTAGGTATATAGTTTTTACATACATATTTCATTTTTCTGAATATTTTCCAGAATATAATTCCGATTGTGCTGATATTCTGCACTTATATATTCGGTGTCAATCTCAATCTCGGTTGACTAATGAGATTTTATGGTGATTGACATGAAAGCAGCTTTCTTCAATTTTCAACATTTCAGTTTTTCTTCTTTTGATATTATATGAGCACCCCATAAACCTATGGTTTTCATTCGAAGCATGTTGAACAATTATTGCCTCATTAGTAAATCACTGTTGAGCTAATTCTCTACTTACTATGATCTGAACATTTAATATATAAAGGACGTGTAGTTTCTTTAGTATAGGCTTTACCAAAAATGGTATACATGAACTACGTTGTGAATAAGGTAGAGTTTTTTAAATATTCGAATCGAAGAACATAAAAAGCCAGCTCAACAAGACGTAATAGGGAAAATCCATGGAAAATGATGTAAACTCATACTGGGGACAAGATCACAAACTTAACCACAGAGAAAGGCTATCAATTCACAATGAATAACAACAAACATCGAATACCTTCTGCATTTATCTATCCATCAATATCCAAACCAACCCAGGACATCGAGTAACTTGTTGTCTCCTTTCGTGACTGAAATCTTAATGCGCCTCGGATCAGCTACATCGGAAGTAACAGGAGTGGAACTGGCAAAAAAAGCTATACAGAAATCGAATTATACGGAAACACGTCCAACGACCCTTTCGCAACATCATAAAACGTCAGCTAGTCTAACGAGGTGATTGAAAAGCCCAATAGCCGGAACTCTGAAGCCTATGAATAACCTTCTTCATATTAGGCAAATCCCATCTGTCGTCGTGAATGCTGCTGCAATAAAATGAGTATCTCGTTAGGAAATTTAACGATACACAGCAGGACCGATTCCCGGGAACAACAGTGCGGTACGACCGGCGGGAGCTTTATGGAATTTCTTTTTGGAAGATGCTGATCACGGCGGAAACGGCAAATCAAATTTGTACCGATGCTGTGTCTGCGGATGTCTTACTGTGAAGTCAGACGTTTCTCATGTTGCAATTACTGCTCTGGAATACTTTATACCGAATACGTCTGAGTAAACAAAAAGTATTCGTTCTTCGTATGTCTTGCTGTTATTATAAGGAAAAATTACGGCAGGTGTTTTGAGGCTCATCTAGAAGAGCCTTAATTAGTCACGTGTGCACTGCTATCTAATGGTTTGTTTTGCCTACCATGTCTTAGTTGTCTACGGTTCTATATCAATATCCGAAATTAGTCTCGATATTTAGAATGTATACCACTGTTACAATCTATTGGAAATGATTACCCTTCAGTAGAGTCCTCTCGGTCTCAGAAGAAAAGAATCTGCTCCGAGTAATCCAGATTTGAAAAGACCTCAGAAACAGAAGTAGTTTCAAAGATGCTCATACCAGGCATTTCCTCTGTAAATGCTGCTGTAATAAAATATGTACCGATCATAGACTAACTAAACAGAGAATAGATGAGACACTAGTAGAACAAGCTTCAACGCCATCTTTTTTATACAACATTATAATTCGTGAAAAAGCTCAATTGGAAAAGGAATCTGTATCGTAAAGCTGCCTCAAAAAGAATTCTGTATGCACCTTTTGAATAGGTAGGTACACACAAGAGGCAAAAAGTTTTTTGAAATTCAATTCCAAAAAGAAATCAGAAATGGATTCGTGCAAGTTATCGATGAGTGAAGAAATTTTTTTCATGAAAATAATACCTGCAACGAACTTTCATCTGATTTTCTTTTGAATCGAGAAATGAGGATCAATAATCAAATTCTGGATAGAAATAAAAAATTATTAACTGAAATAGGTATCACCAATTGAAAAACAGATTTATTTCATAAATATCTAATCAATAAACTAATAATTGCATTGAAAACTTCTCAAAAACTAAAATAATGAATTCAATATACAAAATATGACTAAGCTTATTCAATACATGAAAAACTTTTTTGAAAACTACGAGTATATTAATTCTTATAGTTAACAGAATATACATGTAAATTTTATAATTACCTTTTTGCATCTCGATTTTCACATCCAATACACAGCACGTGTCAAACCACTCCTTGTGTCAGTTGACAATTCAAAGGTTTTTTGATAATAATGATTTTACATACTTACTTACTATTTTCTCGATAGGATTTCCATGAATGCAACGACATCCAACTATCAAATTGAAAACAATTTTTCGTGTATTTGTCTCCTCCTCCGACAGATGTCGGGAATATACGAGTGGCTCATCTATTTTATTAGTTTGTCTATGGTACCGATTCTGTGTCTACGGATGTCTTCCTGTGAAGTCAGCCGTTTCCCATATTGCAATTACTTCTGGAATACATTACACTGAATATGTCTGGACAAACAGAAAATATTCTAAGCTGCGAAATGAGAATGAAATCAGTAAGCAACATGAAATAATTGTCTATGTCATTCTTCATATGTCTGAAATTATAGTCTGTGTTGATAAGGAAAATTAAGGCAGATGTTGTTGATGTTCATTTGAATTTCGAAAATATTTCAAATTCTAGAAGAGCCCTTAATTATTCAAAGGAGTACCTGCGATATAGGTGATGGTCTGTCGTTCCAACCATCGTTTCCAACCATGTCTTCAGCAGTCTATAGGACTAGCCCAAGAGTTCTTCGATGAGTCCAGAGTGTTGACGAATCTCATGAGTTTCCTCCTGTTCTCCACATAATCTAAACTTATAAGTTTCTGTTGAGCCAATTCTCATATGCTTCCTTGGACGAAGATATCCTGTGAAAAAGTCGGTAAGGAGGTGCAACTAATTCTTACTGGGATCCAAATACTTTTTGGAACCTTGTAGTTTCAAAGTTGTGAACGAACTTTTTGGAAAGATCCATTTCCGAAAGATTTTTTCCGGAGCGCTTCTCTTTCAGTTTCTTTCTCCTCTAAAAACTCTTTCTCATGGGTGCATTTGCCTATATCACAGAAAGATTTTAGACCAGTAAGGGGCGTTTGTGCTTCCTTCTGGCTAGTGTGCTATCCTCATCGTTTATTTTGATTCTTGAATGATCAGAAACCCAGACTAAAGAAACCTTGCAGTTTTTGCCTACTTAAGTGAGTTTTCTTCGTCACTTCCTTATCAGCTTTAAGTAGATGATAAGGAGTTTAGTGCTTTAATAGCAGCTTGACTATCAGAATGGATCACTATGTCACACCCTTGAGAGTTTCTTTTCATTTTGAAATGACGTGAGTTGTGTCTATGAAAGTTATCGCGCACAGGAAATAATGACAGCTATACAGGGTGTTCCTAAATTGAACGTACAAACGAAAAGGGGTGATTCCTTAAGTGAGTTCAAGAAAAAAAGTCCCATTAACATGGGGTCGCAAACGTTTCGTTTTCGAGATACCGGGTGTTAAAGTTTTAATCAAAAACATGTATTGAATATACGATTTTATCGAATCTTTATGAATCATCGCTACAGATCAGGAAAATTTCCATAAAAACTGACACTGAATTCATTCACCACAGCTTACAAAGTGGCCTTCCCAACATAATTTGGATTTGCACGAGGATTTAGAGAGAATCGTTCAAAATTTTTTTTCTCGAAATCGTTGGTAGATACGACAAAACTACAAGAGACCGAAAAGTTAAGTATAAGAACAAAGCTTCTTTTTACATTTTTTCAAATTAACAGTTGCTCACCAAAAAAAAAGTTCTGCAGAAGAACAGGTGGCAGTGTTCCAGAAAAAATATCAATCTGTAGATCTTCTATCGAAATTGCCATGTCACGTGATGAGAACTCTCAAATGTAATATCTATGCCAAATTTCAGTTGAATATCTTGTGAAGTGTAGATACTATGAGAAAAAAACTTGAAAAAAATTCAAACTTCAACACTCTGTATCTCGAAAACGAAACGTTTGCGACCCCATGTTTATGGGACTTTTTTTCTTAAACTCACTAGAGGAATCTCCCCTTTTCGTTTGTACGTTCAATTTAGGAACACCCTGTATATGTCTGTTGATAACAAAAACATGAGTGACTTTTTCGTTTACTCTGAAAAGAGTTAAGATCGTTGTTTCCCTCTTAGATACTTGCTACGGACTATACGACCACTCTGCGTGTCTCCATTCCTTTCCAAGTTCATGTTATACTTCTGATCACAAAATGTCATCATTCCAAAGATGACGTTAGTCTGGTGTGACTGGAATCTAGTTTGTTAACGTAAACGATTCATAAAATTACAGCATCCTCGCTCAGAACCTTCGTCCCGAATATAATAAGCCGTCCCTGACAATTCGGTCGTCGTCATTCATTATCCGCTATCTTCAGTTCCTGGTTGGGTCGGATAGCTAACTTAATAGTTCGATGCTAAAGTTTCACGTCATTCCCGGGCAATAATTTATGAGCAGAGACAGCATTACTCCGAAGAACGTGTTTGATTAAGTATTAAATTGCCATGATGGTTCCAAGTGCACGTCAAAGATATTCCGCAGCCTCTCCGAAACACACTCTAGCTCCAGTCTACCCCGATTTAATTTTCGTCAAGAGTCCGACAAGACAGGCTGCTACATTGTGGACACTGGAGCTGCTACCTAAACTGTCTGCTCCTTACTAGAATACTGTTACGTACTCAACTCATCACATTGTTGAGATTCAAACTGTGCTGATTTAGGTAAATATTTGAATTTCGGTGACCAGCAGATATCGACCAGATTTTGGTGTCATTGTATTCATTACTTCTTCCTGAACAAAATTAGTGAAACCAACAGGTTGGGGTCTGTCTTAGTTTAGAAAATATGGATCCAAAAATGTTCGATCTTCACGTCGTTTTTTTACTATAAAAACACAAACTCACTGCTCCAATTTAGTCCATAAATCACCTTCGAACATTCAAATCACTATTCGATTAGTTTCATGTCAGGTTTATTCAATGATTAATGCAGAAACATCGAAATTCTAGAGGTACCACATATCCACAAATTCTAAGGGAATCCCGCCGTTTTTAATGATAGATTTGGCACTGCCACATATTCATTTGCGCGATACAATGCCTTTCCTTAAATCCCGCGATCATTTGGTATGTCACTCGCCGAAGGACGAGCAGTGGTGCCAAACATACCATGAAGATCAGCGGGATTTCCTTAGAATTTGTGGTTATGTGAGATCTCTAGAACTTCGATGTTTCTGCATTAATTATTGAATATAAATTAATATAATAGTTATTTGAAAGTTCGAAGGTGATTTGTAGATTAAATTAGAGCAGTGAATTTTTGGTTTTATAGTGAAAGAAGCGACTTCAAGATCGAACATTTTTTAAACTTTGGGGATCCATATTTTCTTAACCAATACAGACCGCTACCTGTTGATTCCACTAATGTTGTGCAGGAATACAATGACACCAGAATCTGGTCGAGATCTGCTGGTCACCAAAATTCGATATTCAACCTAGTTTATTCTAGAGAATAAAGAACTGTGCATATCCAATAGATTGTAGATTGTTGAGGTGGCCTGGAGAAGGAGAATAAAAGGAAAATCGATTATTATGGTTACGACGAATCACTCCATCAAATCATTAAAAGAAAATATGAATCAGGAAATAAACTTACCTTAGCTGCAACCATCTCCTGAAGGGGCATTTGGTGTAAGACTTAAGCCGAAGAACTGCTGAGGCGTGTAATCATAAAGGAAAAAGAGCTGAAGCTGCTTTCATCGAGAGCCCTGAATGGAACCGTGGGAACCGGTGGAGCATGCAGGAAGAGCTAAGAAGTCGGGCAGGAATAAAGTAAACTAGAATCAGTATAATTGTATGTGCATTATTAGAATTGTGCTCAAAAACATGCCACAATCATCATAACTAATAAGCAAGCGCAACAATGAAATCACAAATATCAGACAAATGAGCATGGTTACCGAACTCACCAGAATAAAAAGTCCGGTTGATCTGTTGACAGAATTTGATATACAGGGTGTTCCTAAATTGATGCGAAAGATTTAAAGGACTGATTCCTCAGAATATTTCATGAAAGAAAGTTCCCATAAATGTAGTTCCGGAAATGCATTGTTTCCAAGATACAAGGTGTTGAAGTTTTATTCAAAAACTGACTGAAAAATTGGTACGCCACTGAGACATTTCAAACTAACAATTATTTTGTCCTCTTGGTGAATAAAAAAATTCTTCTGCTCTCTTCTCGTGTGGGGTGCCGTTTTTATTCAAGAAAATCAAATATCTAAACGCGTATTTGTTGTTATTTTAACACATTATGAAGTAGAGATACAACGTCAAGATGTCTTATTTTTTTACATAAAAACGGAGCCCCACACGAAAAAAAGCTTGAGAGATTTTTCGTCATAAATTGAACGAATAATTCAGAAATAATTGTAAGTTCGAAAAATTTTAGTCGCGTATCACTTTTTCAGTCAGTTTTTAAGTAAAACTTCAACACCCTGTATCTTGGAAACAATGCATTTCTGGAACCACATTTATGGGAACCTTCTTTCATAGAATATTCTGAGGAAACACCCTGTATAACAACCGCTCACTTACTAACCAAAGTAACAAAGTCGATACACGGACCATACCATATGTCACACCCTTGATAGTTTCTCTCCAGGTTTCGCTGATAATATATTTCTATTACTTTCTCATGAGTCTTTGGTCGCATCACCGACTTATAAAACTGTCGCACGTACAAAACGCATGGTCTGCTCGAGAAAAACACTCCATAGCGACTGAATCCGAAGAACAAAAGTACTGTTTGACGTTACCCAGCACCCCTCGGATTCGTTGTGTTCCTAGAGTATAAGCTATAAAAAGTAAATGAAGAAACCTTGTATCACAAACATATTCAATTTTTCTAACGAAAACACCAAACGAGTTTCAAATCCCGGCTGTATTTCGTAGGGATATTCGTGCAGCGTCTTGATTAAGTTAATAAAGCACGTGACATCAAGATGTTATTGAAACGTCAGACCCCCATGAAAATTTTATTACAGGCGATCTTAAACGGAAATAACTTGCGACGTATAATTTCCCCTGAAAAGCTTGAAAACGTTTATTGGCTTCGGTGCTGTGTATTTGCTTATAAAATCGAGGTAGATAGCTGTTTGCCATAATGGCTCGAATGTCATTATGCCAGACTGAACATAACTTCTGATAATTAAATTCAGTAGCGTGTACTGTTAGGTATCTAGCTGCTGTAATTGATTTTGACAGTCTATGAAGGTGTGACTCTTGGGGATCTAGAACCTACGACGGCGTATTAGTGCCACTGCGATTAAATGAAAATCTGTCAATCAACGAATATAATCTGTTATTTGACACTTTCAATATGACAGTTGACAGACAAAATCTGTCACTTCACACTTTTTGAGCGCTCGTTCTACTTAAACGAGTGCTCTACCGTTTTGCCCAAATCTCTGTAATTTTCGAATTTTGAGCCGAAAATTGTCTCAAACGATTCGGTTCGACTCCCTGATGACAATTCCGTGGTCAAATTCAATTCACTCCGTGGGGCCGGCCGTGCGTTAGCATGATAACTTTCGAAAGGATTGTCCTAAAGACTTGAAATTTTCAGGGTGAGTTCGTTAACGAGCCAAATCGTACAGGGTGTTCCATAGAATATGGTCAGTTAAAATTTTTTTCCTCAATATCTCAGAGAAGACGAAACCCATCCAAATTAAATGTGCGGCTACATGCAAAATGCTCATTTTAAGCCCCATGCTGAATTTTGTGGCCATAGTGTGAACAGAACCAGAGAAAATTTAACTGGAATAATGAAGAAGAAACTCCATATTTCCATGAAAAGATATCCGATTCGAATGAAATCTATTTTATGAATGAAGATTGATACACTGAATGTTTATGCAAAAAATTGTATCTATAGTATCAACAGAACCATAGAAAATTCAATTGGAATATTGAATAGGAATAGAAGAATCTATATAATATATAGATTCTTCTATTCAATATTTCAATTGAATTTTCTATGGTTATCCTGTTATGGAAATATTATTTCCATAACAGGATAACCGATTCGAATGAAATTTATGTTGACTGATAAACTGTGCAAGGTTTCAAGAGGATCGCATTATCAGAACCATAGAATTCAATTTTTCTGATTAGTTAGTTTTTACATATTCCTTTCTTGAATAATTTCCACAATATTATTGCTTTTGATTCTGAGGTAATAGTAGTATTGCTCACCAATGAACGAGGGCTCAAAAGCTCCTGCTCAGGGCTCTTCTAGATTTTTTTATGGGAATATAGCCTTCAACCGACATAACCTCATGAATGAATTCCCTATTTAAAATCTTCTGAATTACTGGAGATAATCTTTATGATTTCCACGCCTCTGACTAAATAGGGCATAAATTGTCCTGTTTTAATGCACACACTGTCCCAGACACTTCATTCGACCCTGTCTAACTGCATAAAATCAGAGCTCCTGAGCAAATCGTAAAACGAAAAGCATAGCAAAGATCGTATAATTTGAATGATTTTTAATGCTAGTCGAGAAAGCTCAGCGGGGTTGTCGATCCCATAAAGTGTTTATTGAAGAAAACTGCGGAGTTATTCAAATTTTATGCGGCCACTAACGAGTGAGAATACTAATTGAGGAGATTTCATGAATACAATGATGAATAATATTTTATGTATATCAGATGCGTTGAGGTTATAGAATACTTCTTCTATTTTTTCAACTGGCATGACGATCAGTCCGATAGTTCTCGAGTTATTATATGATTTAAATTTTCTTCTTGAATATTTTTACAACTAAAAATCCCAATTTTATATTTATGAGCTAATGATTATACAAATATTTGTGCGAAACTTTATGACGATCTCTGATAGAATATAAAATCTAGAAACGTGTGTACCTTGTGCCGAAATGATGGTCTAGAGTTTAAAAAAAAATTCGGTCGTAAATCTCCGCTTGATTCACAGTTGAGAGCGGAAGATTATTATACTCAGAGTTCCTGAATGATTTCCACTTGGAAAGCCAAACCTGATTCGATGAACCAGAATAGCTTCCGGACACCTTTTTGGAATATCAAGAAAAAGTTTGAATGTGACTGTGATTTGTGGCACAGGGTTCGAATTTGTTATGCTTAAAACTTAAAACTAGTGGTTTTCCTTTTGTTTATTCTTATCCATGCAGACGCAATTTCGAAGTGAAATGTCCATCAATGATAGTTGAATGACAGTATAACCTTTGAAGAAACACTACTGTCACCTGACATAATGGGTGAGCTGAAAAGAGTGCACCAAACTTAACAACTGGTGGACCTGACCCTTTCTGTGTGTCTGAGAAAAAACAACAAAGCAGCAGTACAGCAGTTGGAGTTGAATAAAAGAATACCATGAAGCTGTCATGAACTGAGCTCCGGGTGATGGTGGAGCTACTGACGGTCTACACTGTGTACAGAGTCCAGAGCTGGCTGCCCTAAGAACAATTCATATGGAAAAAGCGGTCCTGGACACACATGAGCTTCTAATTCTATTGTAGGTTTCATCAACGTCATTGACGACTTTCTGGAGTTTCCATGTATGAGTAGGGTAGAGAACAAAAGTTCTACATGGTCGCAGTTCCCAAAGGGCAAGCACAGCCATATCAACCCCGGTTGTAATAAAACTACCTGTAATGTATTTCCGCGAAACGTTGCTGATATAAATAAATATTGAATTATTAATCCAGGTCAATAAGTGAAGTTGTTCCATATTCTTCTACAACGATAATTTCCATTTATCATACGGGACAAGATTTCAAATGTTGTGATTGAATACAATTTCACCTAATTTGCAGGAAAGGAAAGCGCGAATAACAACGCCCTGCCAGAACTTCGCACTCAGACAACCTGGAGCAGCGAAACTAATAGTGCTTAAATTTCCATCACAAGAATGTCTCGGTACCCGATAAGGGCCAAACTCGCATAAGCTTAGACGTATGTACTCTAAAATTACTATAAAAATACTTTGACACATTGATGGAAATACTTCAAACGGTTTCATATACGTTGCCTGGCATAATGGGCACTGTAAAAAAGTGCATCAAGGTTAACACCTGCTGGACCAGATCGCCTGAGCATTTCTGTGGCACTGGAAAAGAACAATGTAAAGCAGGGGTGTAGCGGTGGAAATTGAATAACAGAAAATCCTGCTAGGAAAAATCTCTTGAAATAACTCAATAAATTTGTGATGATTTCACCTACCTTCACCAAAAAGCTCCTAAAGCTGTCACGCCCTTTACTTCGAATGATGATGGGACTGCTGACGGGTCAGTATGGGATAGCATAAGAAGTCAACAGATTAGATATGCAGACTTTGTGGATCAGAAGCAGAAACAGCAGAACAGATGATTTACAAGTGTTCAAAGTTGGCTGCATTAAGGACAATGTATATGGGAAAACCAGTCCTGGATACCCAAGAGGTAACGGCCAAGTCTCCATTTATGTGGCACTGGAAAAGAAGAATTTTAAGCATCGGTACAGCAGTGGGAGTTGAATAACAGAAAACCCCTCAGGAAAAACTCTCTTGAGATAACTCAAAGCCAAAAAATTCGTGATGATTTTACCTATCTTTACCAAAAAGCTCCTGAAGCTGTCACGCCCCTAACTTCGAGTGATGGTAGGACTGCTAACAGGGTAGTATGGGGTGGCATGGAAAAGATTAAATTTGCAGAAGTGGTGGATCAGAAGCAGAAACAGCAGAACAAATGGTTTGCAGTGTTCAGAGTTATCTGCATTAAGGACAATGTATATGGAAAAACCAGCCCTGGATACCAAAGAGAAAACGGCCAAGGCTCCTAAAGAGAGATTACCAACGCCATTGACGACCTCAGGGTAGAGAAGGGAAGAGTACATGGAAACAGTTGCCGTAACTGACCACAGTTCTGTTGATAATAAGATTTACAAAAACGTATTTCTGCAAAAGTTGTCCAGCTCAAAAAGTGAAATTATCCACTACAAACGATAATTTTTGATTTGCAAGGAGGACAATAGTTCAAATGTTGTAATTCAATACAATTCCACCTAATATACCACATTTATAATATGACAAGGAGAAGAGCAGCACCACATGATGCCAGAACTTCACACTCAGACAAACTGGAGAAGCGAAATTAATAGTGCTAAAATTTCAATCACAAGAATGTCTCCAGTAAGCGTCAAACTCCCATAAACTCAGACGTATGCACTCTCAAATTACTATAAAAATACTTTTACATTGATGGAAATACTTCAAAGGGTTTCATACCTATGTACGTCGCCTGGCATAATGAGCGAGGTAAAAAAAGTGCATCAAGTTAACACCTGCTGTACCTGATCGCCTGATCATTTATGTGGCACTGGAAAAGAACAATTTAAAGCAGTGGTACAGCAGTGGGAGTTGAATAACAAAAAAACCCTCTAAAAAAACTCTTGAGATAACTCAAAGCCAAAAAATTCGTGATGATTTCACCTATCTTACCAAAAAGCTCCTGAAGCTGTCACTCCCTTAACTTCGAGTGATGGTGGGACTGCTGACGGGGCAATACAAACAACAAAAAAACGAAAAAATAACAAAAAAATGGTCTGCAAGTGTTCAGAGTTGGCTGCATTAACCCATTTTTACCCGGTGTTCCGATATTGGACGTCGCCGTCCCATTCCCAGTGTTCCAATAATGGACATAACTCTTTTTCTCCCCCCACTATTTAACACACAATCGCATATGGCCATAAGTTTGCTAGATGTGTTCATTACGAATGTTCGCATGTTGTGACTGGTCTCGATCGCTTCAGATTATATTTACGTGCTTTGTGATTTCATAAATAGTCCGCTTGGAAAATGGCTTCCAAAAAGTAAGTATTTTTTTATTACCTCGTTTTTATTTTCAAAAGGAACTGAGTTTACCTCTCAAAGTGATCCATATTTTGATAATACTAGTATTCTATTCTGCAAAGAATCATTATTTTCTATATCAGCACTGCTTTTTTGAATGTTCCAAAATTGGAACAGTGGGAATGAATGGTATGGATATTCATTTTTCTATTTGCAGATATTATACAACAGCAGACCTCATCGATCTCGTTGAAATTGAGGATTTTTGGAAGGCAGACATTTTTATAACGCCTCCTAATTGCCCAATACCATCAAATTTGGGGGTGAAGAAGACACCCAGAGGTTCATATGCTTATATGACGGATAGAACTACGGGAATAACTGTGACGTCATGGAACGATAACCGTCCCGTGTTAACCGTGAGTTCCTGTGATGCTGTGAATCCTGTTGGTCAGGTTAGCAGATGGGTGTCAACAGAAAAAAAAAGATACCATATGCCAACCATTCGTCATTGGTCAGTATAATAAAAACATGGGGGAGTGGATCGAATGGACCAGAACATTCAGAAGGGAAATCACCACTGTATATTTGAAGAAATACGGAAATCCTTTAGTCGGAGGGGGCGGCCTAAATCTTCTAAAACATTAATAACCAGAATACATCCAGTGATAAGGTTTGATGGTTTACATCACTGGATGATTCCATCTGCAAAACAGGGACGCTGTACAATTTGTCATAAGAACACAACTACAATGTGTGAAAAATGTTGTGTGAATCTGCATGAACAATGTTTCAAAATGTTTCATATTGAATAAAAATCTTGATTAATATGCAAGATAAATGAATTTTGTATGTCTTTGATCATCTCACATTGAAACAAGACCCTTACCTTCCATTCCCAGTGTTCCATTATTGGAACGAAATTATTTTCGAAAATAATAATCACTTTTTCACATGATGAGAGCAAAGTATTATGTCTATGGTATATGTGAATGCTTAATCAAATGAAAAAATCTAATTTCAATGAAATAAAAAATTCGGGCACAGGGTCTCCTAAAAATTCCGATAATTCGGGCAAAAACGGGTTAAAGACGATGTATATGTCAAGACCGGTCATAGTTACCCAAGAGGTAACGGCCAAGGCTCCTAAGGAGGTTTTATCAACGCCATTGACGACCTCAAGGTAGAGAAAGGAAGGGTACATGGTAGCAGTTCCCGGAACTGACCACAGTTCTGTTGATAATTATATTTATAGTAACGTATTTCTGCAAAAGTTGTCCAGCTCAAAAGTTGAAATTATCCACTACAACGATTATTTTTGATTTACCAAGGGAGACAATAGTTCAAATATTGTAATTTAATACAATTCCACCTAATATACCACTTGCTAGAATGGATTAGCCACTCTTATAATATAATGGAGAAGCGCCACATGCCAGAACTTCACACTCAGACAAACTGGAGAAGCGAAACTAATAGTGCTTAAATTTCCATCTCAAGAATGTCTCCGGTAAGCGTCAAACTCGCATAAGCTCAGACGTATGCACTCTCAAATTACTATAAAAATACTTTGACATTGATGGAAATACTTCAAAGGGTTTCATACCTATGTACGTCGCCTGGCATAATGGGCGAGGTGAAGGCGAGAGGAGGCTAAAGGAAGCCTCACAAAGGACCACGTGAATTCTCGTTCGCAGAATGCGACATGCTCCGCTGTTTTCGATCCCGCCTCGGGGCATTTACAGTTCACGGCGTTTTCTTCGCTCACGGATCGCAAATATGCTTCATAGATATGAGATTTCATGAACAAGTGAACAGGGATCCTCACTATCGTCGGTATATTAATGCTAGAAGAGTCGTGGCTGATGGGGCGTGAAATATTTCGAGGGCAATTTATAGCATGAAGATTTTTGCCTTATGCATCGGTCGATAGTTTGGGAAATATTTGTGATGAAATCGTTGACAGTTTGATACCATTATTATAAAAACTGGGGTCGTTATGGATAGCTTAGGCTTTCATGTAGATCTTTCGTTCTCTACCGTACTCATTCATGGAACCCAAGGAGTTAGTCAATGGCGTTGATAAAACCGACAACCTTCTTAGAAGCCTTCGCCGTTAGTTTAGAGTATTGTGGTTCTGTTATTCAAATCCCATTGCTGGACCGCTGTTATAAGGCTTTATATACACTACTGGAAAAAGTCAAAGGATCAAAAAAAATTCCAATTTTTCGGCAATTTTCAACATGCCGAGATATCGGTCTTCAAATGGAAAAGGTTCCATTTGTCTTTGATTATCGATTTCTCAGCAACCAATGATCTTACTGAAAATTGAAGGAAGAATTCAAGACCTTAAATGAACTCCTATTAATGAACACCTTTGCTCATTCATAGAAATTTTCGTTTCTTCTTCATGTCGCATCAATATAAAAATTTAACAAAAAAAGGGCTTTTGGGTTTCTCTGGAAAATCTACCGCTGGATTGAAAATGTTGAGGAAACCATAATGTTAAGTGTAACTTTCACAGTTCAATATGTTAATAAAACCTTACGAAGAGCCAACTCAATCCAGCGAGCCGTTTTTTTTGTTTGACTCGATTGAATTTTTGAAAAAAAAATAAGGATCACGTTTTTTGCTCTGAGAAGCTCATAATCTTCAAAAAAGGCAAAAAAAGAATTTTTCTCGAGCTTTTCCACATTTTGATTGCAGATAGTACCTATACAGGGTGTCCCATTACTCGACGTCAACCCGGAACCGGGTGAAAAGGCAAGTAATGCTGGTTGTCAGAAAAATATAAAAAAAAATCTAAGTTGCATGATTTTAAAATAATGCGCATTTGAAAAAACACGCAAAATTCCACACCCTGTGACAGTTTTTCGCTCCTGTTGCCACAAATATCAACTTTTCCAACTTTTTTCTTTGCTGTGTAACCTTGAACAATGCTTGTCTAAACTGTAATCAAAATTTTGATACCAGCTGATCTAGGTTTCATAAAAATAGGGCTTACTTCTCAGAAAAAATTTCAAAATAAACAATTGCCTAGTTTCAACTGACTGTATTGAAAAAAAAATGTACTACGTAGGTTGGGCATGTTTTTTCAAAAGTTGGCGCATTTAGTAAGGATTCCAAAATGGTATAATACTTGTTCAATTGTAGCTGCCGTAGTTCAAATTTATTTTCGATTGCCTTTGAATACACTTTTTCGTTAACTATCTCCCAGTTAAAAAGTCCAATGGATTCAAGTTTGGTGAACGGGCCGGCCACGAGATTGGACCAGAACGTCCGATCCATCTTCCGGGAAAAAATGTTACCAGAAAAATAATTTTCAGAGGAATTTCTCCGGAAAAATTTTTTCTGGAAAATTTATTTTCTCTGGAAATTTTTTTTTCTGATAACATTTTTTCCCGAAGATGGATCGGACGTTCTGTCCAATCTCGTGGCCGGCCCGTTCACCGGACTTGAATCCATTGGACTTTTTAACTGGAAGCAGTTAACGAGAAGTGTATTCAAAGGCAATCGAAAATAAATTTGAACTACGGCAGCTACAATTGAACAAGTATTATACCATTTTGGAATCCTTACTAAATGCGCCAACTTTGAAAAAACATGCCAAACCTACGTAGTATTTTTTTTCAATACAGTCAGTTGAAACTAGGCAATTGTTTATTTCGAATTTTTTTTCTGAGAAGTGAGCCCTATTTTTATGAAACCTAGAGCAGCTGGTATCAAAATTTTGATTACAGTTTAGACAAGCATTATTCAAGGTTCACAAAAAAAAAAAAAGTTGGAAAAAGTTGATATTTGTGGCAACAGGAGCGAAAAGACTGTCACCGGGTGTGGAATTTTGCGTGTTTTTTTAAATGCGCAGTATTTTAAAATCATGCAACTTAGATTTTTTTTTATATTTTTCTGACAACCAGCATTACTTGCCTTTTCACCCGGTTCCGGGTTGACGTCGAGTAATGGGACACCTGTATAAATTAAAAAAAAAATAAACTAACAAATTTTCTGTGAATCCTTCATTCATCGATACTCTGTAACCCACCATCAGTGACAATGGATCCTTTTACATTTGAAGACCGATATCTCGGCGAGAAGTGGACGTTGAGGTCAATAAAAAAAATTAATTAAATCTGAATAACAAAGTATCCCACCATTATAACGATTATGCAAAAATAAGATTTCCACGCTCGTAGACATGAAAAAAAAATGGTAAATTTTTGAGAATTTTTTTGTTGCTGATTTTTCTATCACTATTCGAAAACCACTGAACCTTACAATTTCTGAAGTTCTAATCCAGAAACTAGACACTTGGAGCTACAATTTCCTTTTCTTAAATTCCTTGTACGACCATTCCTCTCAAGTTACGGTATGTTGAAAATGGCCGAAAAATTTGGAATTTTTTTTTTTTGATCCTTTAATTTTTCCAGTAGTGTAGTATTTGGACTACAGGCAGTACAAGCATATCAACATCTCAAGTTAGTCAGTCACAAGACCTTAAAGATGACTCAATTTTAAAAGTTATAAAATAAAAACAATAGGCCAGTACATGATATTTTTGACCAACAACTGAAAACAAAGTCAGAACACCACACAGACCGAAATTCACAAACACCAGCGCACAAGCAAACTACCTCGATCCCCACCAACCAGTAGCCCGAACACACAACCGATACTCGCACTCGCGAGACCAGCTGAAGCTTTACCATTGAGATCTTGCAGTGCGACAAACTGTTTGAACTCTACAGGCACTGCGCGCACCCCACGCGGTTGAACTGCTTGTGTATGATGCAGCCACCTCTTGAGGCGGTATGGATGATATCTCCAATATCCGCATCCGTAGCGCCAACCACCTTGATGATGTTCCGGTTTTCAGGGCACCATCCACCCCTAGCACCCACGACGAGAGTAAGTACTTGGGGTTGGATGATCCTGTGGGGCTACTGTTCTTCCTTCTCTAGGAAAGTGGGGGTGGAGTATATGGCTTTCTTGACTGCGTAAGCCATGCTCTAAAGTTCTGGGCACTGCCACCTAACTGGAATGTCAGATATTATGACGTGTTGATCTTTAGTGAGGAGAAGGTCGGGTTTTGAAAGCTTTCCTTCCCTGTCTCTAATCCTGGGCTCCCTTGTAACCTGCCAGCTGTTTTTTTATCGCAATATTCTCAAAACGATAAGCAACGTAGTTATGCATATGTTATTTATTTTATATTGGTCTTTTTCAAGCCCACAGAAAGGCTAAGTTTCAGCATGTGTTAAACAGTTGCTTTATGGTTATATGGCACTCCCAGCACTGCATATACTCCAAGCAGAGTGTTCGAAAGCATTACTATCACGAACAAGGTAACTTCCGGAAGAATCTACGTTTTTTGCGAATATCTCCGAAACCTTCCCATACAGACAACACCTGTCTTGAGCATTTTCTAATCATACTAAGCTTTGTTTCTTACTGATATATTGTTAAGGTTGGAGGTTTTGAAGTGTTAGTGGGTGTTTTCCCCCACCTCTACGTTAATGAACAAAGTGCGGTTTTTGAAACTTTCATTCGAACCGCCATTGAATTCTGAATAAAAACATACGGCTGGTTATATGCTCTAAAGTCGACCGTTTTCGATAAGAATCAACATCAATTAGGAATATTGTCCATTTTTTTAAATATTTCTCTTCAATGACAGTCGATGAATTGATCATGTGTATCAACAAGTTGAAATTGAAGTTAAATTTTCCGAAAACATTACACAAGATTACGTTTCTTGCTTGGAAAACATTGGCCCCAATGGGCGTCTCAAATAACTCACGTTTTCCATTAGCGTAGGTTTTGGGAGAAAAATCACCCACTTACCCTTCAAACTACTATTCACTCAGTTTCAGAATGCTTCGCTATTGCGATACTGCGCAAAGAATGTCTTGAGCAGGAGAATTGTAGAGGAAACCGGAATTTAGGCTCCTTGAAGCTCTCTCAAATAGAGCTCATTGGGGCTCTGGAGCTATGAGAGAGTTGTAACGCAGTTTGAAAATCAGTTTTGATGTGGGCACAATAAACGATGAGAGGAAATGAATGTAACAATCTACGATCTTAAACGTTTAGCATCTGCTCGAAACATATCCAATACGTTACAGAAAGTACCCGCAATTTTTATAATGTTGAATGTAAAAATTCTAATCAAAAAGACAAATATGAAAATGGTTTTCGAGTTCAATACACATAAGCTATTTATGCAAACGAATGATGCATTATTAAACCTATATCAAATTGAAAATGCAGCTTCCTGAAATCGTGCAGTGTTTGGCGAACATCAATACCAAACTCTAATCTCCAGATAAAACAAGCTGAGGAAGAAAATATTACGAAGGATCTGATAACAGTATTCACTCACTATGCTGAGGTAAACAATAGAATGTTTTCTTCGCAAACATTTCTGAAAGGATAAATTGCTTCCTTACCGTTGCACAGCATAACAATCATAATGGCTTGAATGAGGAGACAAATCTGCAGTATTCGGTAATAAAATATTGAATATATCGAAATTGAGAACCAAATTGATGCTCACGTTTGTATATCTTTGAAAAATATCTCTGATTGATGTCACTTTATATTTCCTTTGCTTCTAAACCAACAAAATTTTGGTCTCTAATAGGCCGGGCATAAACAAGATAGCGACTTCAAAACTCGAAATTTGAAGTGTCCAGAGCTGGTTTGCCAAAGAACAATTCATATAGGAAAACCGGTCGTGGACACCCAAAGGTTACGGCCCAGGCTCCTATGGAGGTTGTCGGTTTTATCAACGATATTGACGCCCTTTTTGAGTTTCTATGAATGAGTAGAGGAGAGAACAGAATAAACAGGTACAAGGTCGCAGTTCCCAGAAGGCTAACGTCGCCATGAAGGCCCCAGTTCAAATAATAATAATAATAATAAGCGAATTCATCAATTTTTCACATACAAATAATGTCACTTTGTGGATATGAATTCAATACTATTAATAGAATAACAATTTAATTTCCAACTACAGAAGAAGAATAATTAGATTAACATACGAAAAAAACCATTCCTTGAATGAATTTCTAATGTAGGTTGCCCGAAAAATTCACTTCATTGCGAATATGTATCAATGTACCAAACACACTGCACAGGGTGGCCAGAATTGGTGATCCCTGATCAACAACATTTTAACATTGACAGATAGAGAACAATGCAGTGGCGGCTTGTCCTATGAGGCAGGTGAGGTAGTGCCTCACCAAATAAATTACGGAAATCACAAATAATATCAAGCGAACTAATCCAATACTTTATTAATCAATTTCATCATCCCATTTGTTCTTCAGTCTCAATTTTTTGTACGATACTACTCGTCTTCTATAATATCCGAGCTCAATCTCAAGCCGGGTACAGCTACAGACGTCCGTAACATTACACGTTACTGATGTTACGATGAATGCACAAAAATCGGACCGTAACGTTACATGTTACAGGCGTTAAGGTCCGATTTTTGTACCTTCATCTCACTTCCTCTTCAAGGCGTAAACGGTGAGGTGAGGCATGCCTCACGCGCTTCCTTGTCTAGCGCGTTATTCACATCGACGTGACGAGATCATGAACCTCCCCTTCGTTGTTTATCTCTTGCGGCTTCTAAGGTGAATTTGAGGCTAGCCTCAGTAACAACTTTTAGAATATTTGAAGCGTTTTATCTCAGAAACGGTGCCTCGTAGGAAAAAAGTATTGATACATTTTTTGAAGATAATTTTAACATTTACATTTTTGTCTGAATTACTTTTTTGATGAAACTCACCGTTTTGCTGAAAGTCGCGAAAAACTCATTTTTCGACCTTTGAACTTGAATAAATTTTTGTCCATCCACGGGAATGATTGGGAACTTTTATATATTAATATTATTATTGTTTTGAACAATTTTACCGATTTTCAGCTTGTTGGGATTCTATGTAACTTCGCCCTAATTTTTTGGTCTGGATTGACCGGACTATCTACCCTTGATCCGTGATCGTTTCGTTTCGTTTCATCGGCAAACTGCACATATTCGGGTTAATCGTGAAGCGGAAGATAGTGAAATTTCACTCTGGTTTGGGTTTATTCGGTTTGTGCAGTACTCGTGATATTGCAGAGTTTTCAATAAAACAGAAACAGTTTTTGAGTCATTCCTATGAGTATCAAATATGTACAATTGAAGAAGTTATACAATCCATTCCAAATCTTGACTATCGGTGCGGTAGGAAAATCGAATCGGAGATTTCAAAATGAGAGTACTACTGGCCTACTGGCAGTGTAACTCTAATCAAATTATTTTTTGGCAGTGTTAAGTTAATAATACATATTCCGATAGGGTTTAGTGAAAATATGGTTGAAGCGAGTTGAAAAACTTATCTCAGGGCAATTACCACCCAATAAAACGCTATAGAATCATTGGAGCATTAATACCGAAGAATTTTTTCATAATGATAAGTATGCAGCTGACGAAAAAGAGTTTATAAAATTAATATTTTTTTTGATGTGCCTCATCACTTTTTTCTGTCACAAGCCGCCACTGGAACAATGAATTGCATATTACGGTGGACTTTTTCCGAGAAACTCATTTTGCCGTCAACCTCGTTACACTTTCTTCTTTTGTTTTCGAATTATAAGCCAAAATTGACATTTTGGCAATTTCAATTTTGGTCACTATCTCCGTTTCTGTTTGTGCTATAAACTTGAAACAAAAACATTATACAGACACTTTCTTGATTGGAATCCAGTGGCTCAATTTAATTTTTGCCGAGGGGTTTCCTTCCTGACTTATGGAATGATGATTAATTTCAACTTAAAAATAACCACCTCTTTTTTCTCGTTTCGAAAATATATAACATGGGGGAGCAAGGGTTGGCCTGGGGACCCACCTTAATTTTTATGGCTTGTGCTCGACAAAATTGTTCCAATTCATTCATCACTTCCCCACTGAAAATTCTGGGCTAGCCTTGCCCCTCCCCCCTAGAGTCGCTATACTGACCTAAGAGCGATATATGACATGTTATTATATATTTTTGAAACGAGAAAAAACGGTGATTATTTTTACGTAAAAATAAATTATTGTTTCCATAAAAAACCAAATTTCGTGAAATAAGTGAGGAAGGAAACCCTTCAGCAAAAATTAGATCAAACCACTGGATTCTAATCAAAAAAGTGTTTGTATAATGTTTTTGTTTCGAGTTTATAGCACAAACAGGGATGGAGATAATGACCAAAATTGAAATTGCCCAAATGACAATTTTGGCTTAGGTATAACTCGAAAACAAAAGGAGATAGGACAAAGAAGTTGACGTCAAAATTAGTTTCTCGAAAAACGCCACCGTTCCTTTTTCTCTATCTCTTGAGGTCAAAAAGTTGTAGTTTATGGATCACCTGATCACCAAATGAAAATTTGACCTTGGAATGTATGATCTTAGAGTTTGTCTTTATCAGTACGCTTTGTCATATTTCCATAGATAGACACTTCCCTTTCATGGGACAGTCTGAGTATTTGCTCAACCCTAAATTTGATGCCTCTCAGAGTGCGTGGTACACGGTTTTGTTTAATCCCTTGAAATACCGAGATGCTAAGCCTATACCAGTTACACATTCTCGTGAGATCGTGCCAGATGACGAAACCTCAGTTCACTCGAAAATCTTTTCTCACTGTCCCATAACCGCATTTCGGGGACCCTGTCGCATTAAAATTACAATAATATCTAGGCTGCAAACGTGGGTTTTTTCGATGTAATTGAAGACGAGAAAATGTATTCAGCAATTTATAGAAGAATTCGTGCCTTCCTCACACAATAATGCATAGTAAAATATCATTTATTATGTTAAGGTAGATCATAATATTATGTTCGACGCAAAAACTTGTAGATTAGTTTCACGTCATGTTTCAAATAAAGATAAGGAAATAAATTCAACAATATTATCAATGAATGATGCAGAAAACTGACATGACAATGGTAGCATTAAATAAATACCTATTTTTACATATATGTGAAAAATAAGTTATAATCCTTGAAAGAAACCATTAATTTTACTAACAATCAAAACTTGCTGTAGATAAAGAATAATTCACAGATTCGGATATTAAATATTTTTTGGGGAAAATTTATTCATTGATTCGAGTGATCGAAAACATAGGACAGTGTGCTATGCTGGAATAATCCTAGCTACATAGTGAGACATTTTCAACAAAATGAAATATAATCTGGCTGGATTCTGCATTTCTAGAAAACTTTTTGAGGTTTTCACTCCCCGTCTCAAAAAAAAGCAATTAAAATTTTTTTAATTAAGATGAAAGGCTCCTGCTAAAAACCTTGCACTAATTTGTCAGGAGTGAATTGTTTTTGAAAATTTTTTTGCCGAACAGCAGAACTAAAAAAGGAAATAAATGAAAAGGATAACGTAACTTTTCGATGTCTATATCAGACTCCTTCAGACAAAGTTGAAAAATCTTTGGGATTGTGTCTTTTTTCGTTTGTAGTCTAATTGACATTGAAAGTTACTTCATTCTTTTCATTTATTTCCTTTTCTAGTTTTACTGTAAGGCAACAATTTTTTCGAAAACCATTCACTCCTGACAAATAAGTGGAAGGATTTACGCAGGAGCATTTCATCTTAATTGAAAATTTAAATTGCTTTTTTTCAGAGACTGGCTGTAAAAACCTTTAAAAAATTCTAGAAATGCAGAACCCTGCCAGATCATATTTCAATCGATATCTATATCAATTTGCCCAAATTTTGAGCCGAAATGGTCTAAAACGATATAGTTCTTCTCCCTGATGACGAATTCGTGGTCAAATTCAATTCTGTCCGTGGGGTCGCCCGTCCGGCCGACCGCAAACACGATAACTTTCGAAAGGAATCACTCAAAAAATCGAAATTTTCACAGTAGGTTCAAGATTCGATCAGAAAAGTAGTATTCGTACAGCACAATCGGAATTATATTCTGGAAATCATGCAAAAAAATGAAATATGTAAAAAATAAATAATTCAAAAAATTAAATTCTATGGTTCTGATGATGCGAACCTTTTGAAATTCTGAATGAACATTCACTATATCAGTCATGATTCACAAAATAAATTTCTCTTGAATGGGTGTTCCTGTCATGGAAATATAGAGACTCTTCTTGTCAATATTTTCCATGGTTCTGTTGACACTATGGCCACAAAATTTTGCATCAAAATTCAGCTTTCTGGGATACACATAGAATATGACAATTATATTGATTCACTAATTTCTTCAAATAAGATCTTCTAGATCACCGGAGTTAGAAATATTTAATACACGGTGAGAGTATACAGTGTGTTTTGGTCATGACTTAGCGATAAATGTATCTAATATTATCGACAAAAACACCAAAATGGAAGTTTACCCCCTTAGTTTTGGAGTAGCACCCATTTTAAATTAACTTTTTCATTTTCGTTGACCCTTCCGAATAATATCGATTTCTTTGGACATAGGGGTCCTACAGATGTGAAAAAATTTTTTTGAAAGATGATACTACCACCTTTCATTGGCGTATAACAATATAAAAACATTCAACTGAAAATGTCATAAAAAAAATCTTAAAAAAGTTTTAGTAAAAATATGTACTGATTTTCTTAGTAAATCCGCAATAGTACAAGAACTAATACATTGAAGTATATTTTTTAATGATTTAACACGTGGATATTAGCTACAAAACAAACCTTCACATCATTTCTGTGAGTTACTTAATTTGAGAGTTATTGCTGTTTGAACACGATAACTAGGCGAGCAAAAGACACAAGAGGCGGCCATTTTGAGCAATTTTTATTATTAATTTGTTTGTTTGATCATTAAAAATTATCGAAAAAAACAGTACTGAGGTTTTTTTTATATTATCAATTTTCGTAAGGGTCATGTTCGAACTTACAGAAATTATATTGGTATCGTTTTGTAGCTAATATCCTGGCGTGTTAGCTCATTGAGAAAAAATTTGACTTCGATGTGCTAGTTCTTTTACTTTTGGGAATTTACTAAGAAAATCAGTAAATTTTTTTATAACATTTTTAAGTTATTTGTTTTCATATTGTTCCACTTTAATAAAAGGCGGTTGTATCATCTTAAAAAAACATTTTTTTCACAACTGTAGGACCTTTATGTCCAAAGATATCGGTATTTTTAGGAAGGGTTAACTAATATAAAAAAGTAAAAAAAGGGAGCTTCTCCAAAACTGAGGGGGTAAACTTCCAAATATGGGTGGTTTTGTCGATAAAATTAGGTATATTTGATGCCCTTAAATTATCGCTTAGTCATGACCAAACACACTGTATATTCTACATAGTTCGAAACTATAACGAAAGATTGAACAAACAAAACATCCATTGTGAATTATGCAGAAAAATGTTATGCACATCGGCATAACAAAGATTTACTTGTTGTTCGCTAATACTTCGTTTATTTTCAGCCTTCAGTAGGAAAAACTCGTCCTCAAAAAAAATATTGCAAATCATCGTTTCAGAAAAAAATCTACTGGTCAATAAAAATCACATCAATTAGCTTCTCATTCTCTCAAAAGAACATCTTTTTTTTGGGGATAACCTCAGCGAGTGATGCGTCGATTGAATTTGTTGGAATAACAAAAGTCCCTGACTCCTCATGTCAATTCATTGCACAAATGAAACAAGATAAGACCTGGGTAATGGTACTTCCCCAGAAATCGCTTGTACACTCGACTACTCGAGCATATATAGCTGAGATAAATATCAATGTCCGCAAATGAACTTGACCGCTCAAGTGATTACAGTGTAATTCTCAAGTCGGCAGATTTACGAAAATTTTTCGAAAATGCGTCGTTCTCTATTTTTGTTTGGTTTGATTAGTGCTGCTACTGTTGCAGGTATTGTTTCAATAATAATAAAAATAATAATATTTTCATTGCAAAATCAACCAGTATAGGAATATTCGGAGTAATAACTCAATATATTCTATTTATAAGAGATAATTTTCTATTCTAAATTAAAAGGTTGATAAGTGTGGTATCTTACCCAACAACATCAAGTTTAATAATTTGAAAAATTATTATTATATTATTGGTCAGATGTCGCCTGAACATATTTAAATTTTTTTCATTGCAAAATCAACCAGTATAGGAATATTCGGAGTAGTAACTCAATTTATTCTATTTATGAGAGATAATTTTCTATTCTAAATTGAAAGGTTGATAAGTGTGGTATCTAACCCAACAACATCAAGTTCAATAATTTGAAAAATTATTATTATTATTGGTCAGATGTCGCCTGAACATATTTCAAGTTGATTGTGCTGTTCCTTGACGGTTGGAATATAAATACATATTGTGTCGTATTTTTTAAAGAATAATTATTCTCCTATGATTATAGTTGTATATTTGAATTTTTATAGAAGTTTTTGACATTCAGTAATTTTTAGCGTGTATGTAAGTTGTCCGTGTATGTTTTGTGTTGTTTCAATTATTTATGGAATTAATTTTGTAGCTTTCACGTCTTGAGAATGGGACTACATATAGTCCCGAAACTAGTAGTCAATTTTTAACTATTTCTATAAAGACTGTGGGAAAATAGGATTTATCCCTTGTTGTTCAGTTTTTGATTCTGTTCATATCGAATAATTCATATTTTCATCCACTCAATATAAAGACGACATGTGAGCAGTTGTAATATTCCAATAAATTGAATGTGAAAATATATATTGAGTTAGAATCTGCGATTGATTTAAATTTTCAAATACTAACTCTGGGAACTTTTCTACAACTGAATTCATTGAATGCCCATTAGCACATTCAGCAATATCATTTTTAAATAATAAATCATTTTCCCTCGCTTTGGAAATATAATGATGATAATTAATCGATAAAATTGAATTGTATATCCTGAGAGCTTTTGGTTTCAATGTTTCAATTTATAAATTCAACTTTTAAATGTACGGTTTATGAATTAATGTTGGTTTTCATTGTCATTGTTATTGTTTTTGAATATTTTTACTTATATTTGACTTCAGTTTCAGAAGCCTTGACTGATAGAGAAATATATGCAAAAACAGTATATGCCGAAGCTAGGGGTGAACCAGAAGAAGGTCAAATCTGGGTGGCTTGGGTCATCAAAAATAGGGCACGAGCAAATAAGTCTTATTGGGGTGGAAGCGTTATAGGTGACGTATGTCGAAAACGCTTACAATTTTCATCTTGGAATGGAAAAACAGATATTGTCATCAATGAACCGGCTAAATATCAGAAGATTTTGAGGCTAACGAATTCGTAAGTCCTATATCTATCTCATATCAATATATATTCTGTTTTCTGTTTTTTTGGTTCAATCAATATACAGTGGAACTTCCCTATAGAGAAAGCGCTAAATATGCAAAAAAAAATAAAGAAGAAGAATTAAACACTTTCTACCTAAAAAGCTATTTAATTACCACCTACTGAATGATCACTAGAACTCACAGAGTTAGTGATACCTTAACTTTTGAATGCACTGATTTGAAATATTATGCTCTGTTTGAGAATATGTTCACGGTTCGAATTCTACCAATGCATTGCCTGACCTGTTGCGTTAGGTCGAACAGACCCTTTCAAGTACCACTTGAACTTGGGGCTGTTGCTAGGCAGAGTTTAACACATATTTCCCTGTGGAATTCAGGGAGATTTCTAAATATAGATCTAGACTCGAATATTTCGTTCGACTTAAATGTAAACAAATATTCGGTCTAGATCTATATTTAGAAATCTCCCTGAATTCCACAGGGAAATATGTGTTAAACTCTGCCTAGCAACAGCCCCAAGTTCAAGTGGTACTTGAAAGGGTCTGTTCGACCTAACGCAACAGGTCAGGCAATGCATTGGTAGAATTCGAACCGTGAACATATTCTCAAACAGAGCATAATATTTCAAATCAGTGCATTCAAAAGTTAAGGTATCACTAACTCTGTGAGTTCTATTGATCATTCAGTAGGTGGTAATTAAATAGCTTTTAGGTAGAAAGTGTTTAATTTCAATACCTCAAAATCATTATATTTTGTATACAGCAGAATATAAGTGTACTTTCGTGGTCCTACATTTTAGGACAATTATTGCAAATCTTCTTTTTCAAGGGTCCCTAAAGACGGATCGAAATAGTCGATAGTTTTCATAATCCTCGAGCTAGGATAATTTTCATGGTCCTTCCAGCCACAACTCGATATTTTACACATTCCAAAACCCACTCAAAGAGTGATGTTCTCTGATTATTTCATATAGAGTGAATTAACTTCATTTTAGAGGGTGTTCTTAACATGGAATTTCTATTCAAGGTGCAATGTACGAAATTCGTTATACAGACGTTCGTTACAGGGAAGCTCCACTGTATTTTATGCACTGCGACCAAAAAATGGTCTCTGATGTCTTCATTATCTTGCCCTGTCTGCGGTATTTAGTTGAAATTGAAAATAATAATTTATTTGATTTCAGAATTTATGATGCACCAGCAAGCCAAGATCCAACAGGTGGAGTCGATCATTTTCATACCAAGCAAATGAAGAAATATCCCAGTTGGACGAAAAATTGCAGAAAAGTGAGGACAATTGGCAATCATATATTCTACAAATCATTGTAGGTTGACTGCATATATTTATATTTTCAGAACTAAAATTTATGTGATATTTTCTAATAAAAAATCATTGAAACATTATTGGTCTCCACTCATTTTTGGAAAACTTAAGGTATTACTGCAGTATTCGACCTCAAAAAACATACAGGACGATTCACAGAAAAATTCTTAAATACTATGAATTCTTTGATAATAGTTATTGAAATAAAGTCAAATTCTCTTTGACTAGGATTTCTTAAGTTTCAGATATTTTTTCGTGAATTTCATCTCATTTGGTTTTTGAATTCTGAAATTGATGATGTTAAAAGTATTTTTTTCGTGTCAACTGGCTGTGGGTGATCTTATTTGCAGACAAATTGAACTGAGGGATATCAAAAAGAGTAAAAGTTCTCAATATCACTACTCAATTCGTTTTTGTACCGAATTAATTTTAGCGAAATACTCTGGAGTTCTTCATTTGGTGATACCATAAATTTCATTGATGGAAGAGTATAGTATCTTTTTTGGATAAAATTGAATGTTTCAATTTGAATGATGAATTAAGATATGTTTATTCCAATGATATTTGCTTAATAGCTTTCACCTACTTCAACATGAAGTGGTGAATCAGGGCTTGAAATTTTCAGCTTCGGGCATACCGAAGATTTTCCGAACATTCAAGATCACTCAAAATTATTGAAGAAACAAATATTTTCACTACGAAGCCTTTTACTGTGTCTACATATTACAATATTCGAATTCAAAATCACTTATATGTACTGATGGACAAAATTAGCGCACCACCTAAAATTTTGTTAAATTTTAACAATTGAGATCTTCCCAATCTTTAGTCGGATTTCAATGTTTTTTTCTTTCAATTGTAGCTCTGTTATTGCAAAATTTTTTCCATTAAACAGAAGTAAAAAAAATGAAATATTCATGTTGTACAGGGCGTTCAAATAATGTCATGTTTTATAGTCAAACTTTAACGTCTTCTGGTGGGCAATGCCAGGTTGCTGAGGCATATAAAAACAATAAAGCGTTGTAGCCTACTATCTCCTGAGTATTTTGTTTTTTTAAAAACCAATTTATCTTAGGATTTGTCCAGAGATATTCAACATTTTGTTAACTCTTGTATTTTATGCATTAGCCATGAATATCTTCGCAACCATTTGTCCGATTCGAATGTTTTTTTTCAGTTGTAGCTCTTTTATTGGCGAATATCATACTACAATGAGATGTTCAAAAAAAAAGAAATGCATCATGCTGTACAGGGCGTTTGAAATTTAGGTTTTTTTTTCATCACAGTTTAACGCATTCTGTAGGCAATACCATAAACATGTGGCTTCTAAAAACTATACCGTGATGTAGCCTGATGTCTCCTGAGTATTTGTTTTTTCAAAAAGCAATTTAACTTGTACCCTTTCAGAGATATTCACATTTATATAATATACCCATCCATGGGATGATTTTAAGCTTACTCTGAAGTCTTCAGTGAAGTAAAAAAACCTTTTGCATTCAATCAAGATTCATCGAGTCTTCTTCCTGCAGCTTTTGATGAAATTACAATATTTCGTACAACTTGAAGGCCGTTTTTTTACCTTGATCTGGTCTTTCAATGTGAGAGCCCGTTTCCATAAATCTATGGAGACAACCACACAAAAATAAACGAAAACAAATTAAGAAAAACCAAAAAATGCAAGATGTTATAAAAATGTGAATATCTCTGGAAGGGTTCAAGTTAAATTGCTTTTTAAAAAAGTTAAATACTCAGGAGACATCAGGCTACATCACGGTATAGTTTTTAGAAGCCACATGTATATGGTATTGCCCACAGAAGGCGTTAAACTGTGATGAAAAAAAAAACCTAAAATTCAAACGCCCTGTACAGCATGATGCATTTCTTTTTTTTAACATCTCATTGTAGTATGAAATTCGCCAATAAAAGAGCTAAAACTAAAAAAAACATTCGAATCGGACAAATAGTTGCGAAGATATTCATGGCTAATGCATAAAATACAAGAGTTGACAAAATGTAGAATATCTCTGGACGATTCCAAAATAAATTGGTTTTTAAAAACACAAAATACTCAGGAGATAGTAGGTTACAACGCTTTATTGTTTTCATATGCCTCAGCAACCTGGCATTGCCCAGAGAAGACGTTAAAATTTGACTATAAAACATGACATTATTTAAACGCCCTGTACAACATGAAGATTCCATTTTTTGGAATTCTGTTTAATGGACGAAATTTGACAATAACAGAGCTACAATTGAAAGAAAAAAACATAGAAATCCAACTAAAGGTTGGGAAGATATCAATTGTTGAAATTTAACGAAATTTTAGGTGGTGCGCTAATTTTGTCCATCACTATATGTTCGAACATTTGATGACTGCCTATGTCCATCAGTATGTTTCATCAGAAATTCCTTTTTATCGACACAACTATATAAGCTTACCTTTCTGGAATTCAGTCATTTCAGACATCCATCCATCCAAAAATATGAAATTTCACCTGTCATATTGATTTCCCCGAAACTGAACTCTCTGTACTTGACGCGTCGGAGGCAAAATCTCCCACAGTGAAGAGAACAAACAAGGCAAATCCGGGAATTATTTATCCAGGCAATACCTACATCAAAACAACGCCACCACGCTGGCCCTCGCATATCCGGATACGCGTTTCGAAATGAAGCGAAAAAACGATGCCTCAAAGGAAAAACATTTTGATACATGTAGTGGATTTGTCAACTGCGTTTTATCCGCCTGTTTGCATAATCCCGTCTGAATAATCGCTAGCCGTGTACCCGTGGATCAACGGAAAAGGGTATATACGCGTATTGAATTGGAAGCTTGTTTCTCTGCGGTAATCTCCAGGGCTTAAAAGGATACGAGGTAGAGTATGAAATGCTTTCGCACGGAGGAAAATTGCGAAAATGTTTTCTTTGTGATGATCAGAAGACGTTTGTTATCCAAGAGCATTTTTCAGCACTTCTTTTAATCCCTGAACAGGAACAAACATTGATGTGCTGATGCATTCTTGTGAGGCACAATCCATGATTTGTTTTTCCTTGTAGTATTCCTTATTGACCGTACGATTTGTTGGCAAGAAATCACGATGAACTACCCCATTGTAAGCGAAGAAATGTGTCAGCAAAACCACATTTGATCGAACCTGGCGTGCTCCTGTCGTTTTGGTTCCGACATCATAATCATATACCCAAAGATTAAGGATAGAAATATAGGAAACGGAGTGACTACGATGATGCTAGCGCCATCTATATGTCAGGATTAAGTACTAAACTTCGGGAGAATGGGTAAAATCAAAGAATGTAGAGGCCATTTTGAGCAGAACAAGGACAATTGAAAACATTGCCATGATAGTACGTGCACGTGGGTAACCTCTGTGGCTTCATTTTAGTTGCGGTTTGTATTGTGTTTGTGTTTATCTATTTTGTGTGTGAATCTTTTGAAATTCGAAATGGTTTACGAAGCATATTGTATGGTGATGAACTGCAAAATAATAAAAAGACCAATCCTGAACCTGAGAAAATGGAAATGTAGGTACTGAAACTCGTATCATGTATCTCTGTTTCTCATTGCTTTTTAATTTCAGTGCTCTCAAATGGAGATAGTTTTCTGGGCGAAGAGATATTGATCTCAGCAGCTGTTATAGAATGTACGGTGAGCATTTTTCTACAGATCAAGTAAAAACAAATGGCGAAGCACTATCCTGTTCCATTGTTTTGATAATTCGGTAACTGATATGTAAGAAAATGATTGATTTGTATTCAATTTCATTATTATATTTTTTGTGAGTAATGATTTCTAATAGAACTATGAGTCGCCAAATTTCACAGCCAACATTTCGTATGACTTGAAGCGCTTTCTTCTATTTATAGAGCAAAATTTGATTTAGATTCATTTATCAATGTTACAAAAGTCGAAGAACAAACAGAAATATGGCTAAACTTCCCAGCGTTGTCAACAACAAACTACCATTATAAATTGACTGTCAGCGTCAGCATATGATTACCATATGTGTACAAACATAATGGTGCCGTATTCTCGAGAAGTGATATTCGAAAACGTATACGAACTTCATTGCGCGGTGTGCATTTTTGCAGGTAAAACAGGGACTCGCGCAATGAAGTTCGTATACGTTTTCGAATATCACTTCTCGAGAATACGGCACCTGTTCTTTTGAACATCGTTCATCTGAAGTGTGGAACAGGTACTTGTATGGATGATCTATACGTATTTTTCTATACACAATAAATTTTAGACGAGTATGTGAAAAAGTTTGATGGGATACCATTTTTTTCAGTTTTTAGTTTGTATTATAAAATAATGATCATCCTAAAATAATAAAATTCTGCTTTTTCTCCTTCGGCATTGTATGAAGTGGGCTAACGAACATTGGTCCTACTCGTTCCAAAGAATACTTCAAATCACCTCTCCATCCGATTAAACCTGAAACATAAATGATTTGATATAATTTGAGAGATGCCTTCACGCATTTGTTATGCAGCTAAAAAGAATCTGTTTATTCACGAGAACAATATTCCGCCGTTGCGAACTCGTGCCGTATCTTTATTCCGTGGCAACATTATCTGTTAGTGTATAGTTTCGCGATGCGATTGTGTTTACATTTTCATTTCGGTTTGACGTTCATGAACTGAATTATTTCACTGATTTGGTGGCAGTTTATTGTTGCTCATCTAACACATTCTTTACTTCACCCCATTGTTGCAGTGAAATGCTTTCCATCTCACTTTAATACATTTGGTTGATTACAATGCGGTACTATTCACGCGTAGGGGCACCTCTATATTATGTTCATTCCTTACTCTGAGGGCTTGACGCATAGGGGCTTCAAGAGCCAAATTCAGTGGCAAGAGTGTGGACTTTGACATTGAACATTCCGTTGCATCAAACACCTCAGATTGTCCCAGTTATTTGGCATGTAAAGATCACTGTGCGTCAAGCCTTGGGTTTCAAAGCACCTAGCAAAGTAGCAAACAGCTTATATGAAATGTAATTTTTCACACGTCAAGTCAAATTTCGTATATCCGATAAAAATCCCTATATACACCATTATTCTTTTAATAATCATTTCATTCATTGATGATGAATATGAAATATTTTTCGAATAAAATTGTATCTATTATTTCTGCTATGGTCAAACAACAGGTTCCTTTAGTGAAACATTTGCAATATATTCAAAGTTTCTCTGAATAACTTTTGCGGTCCATCTTAAGCTCCTCTTATATTGATCATAAATCCTAGAAAGGATTCGTAATGAGAAAATGTAGATAGCACATAATTACACCTGTAGATTATCGTTGTCTGCTTCCTCGCCCTCTCAGTCAGTATAACCAGGAATTACTCCTTAATTTGGATTTACACAGCCTAATTAAATTCAGGAAATAGGAGGTTGTGATTGTTCATGTTGCTTTCATAACTCAGCAAGATGTTGCTTACTATAGTGAACAAGGTTGTCTTGCAAAATTTCGATAAAGTCGATACTTTTCTCGGAAAAAATGAAAACTTACATGCAGTTATAATCACTGTTCATTCCATTCATCGCTTAAGTGTTCTATAGAATGAATTTTCTAAGATATTGAATGTCTCTGACAGTAGATAAAGATGTTCTAAAAATCTTTCCATAGGGGGTGGTTATTTTCAACCCTAATAATAAAGTTATGAGATCTAAAAAAATTGTATTAGTAACATCTCCTCAATAAATGATTATGGATAGTTCTATGATTCAGTGTTTTTTAGGACTCCTAAAGAAATAAAAACTGTCAACTCGTCATCGCCTTCCAAAGGCTGTTTCTTGGAAAGGGGGTCAATTTCGAAAAAAAATTATATGAACTACCCCTGCTTCTTTTCAATGAGGAATCATCTCCTTTGGTCCCTCGCATTTGTTTACAGACACCCTCTATATAATGGGGAATTTCTGAAATCCTGGAACAATCCCAATCAAACAATTCTTTCAATATTTCTAGAAAAATCTTTCCCGCATAAAAGTGGCATCAATGTTGATTATTAATGATAACTTCACACTGAAGCAACGCTGTGAAGGACTATCCAACATTCGATAAAGTTATTGAAATTGTCAAACAAAGAAACATCAAAAACAGCTCAAGAAAGCAAAACCACATAATGAAAATATTGATGAAAGCCCTGAATGTTGAGTTTGGAAAATGGTCATTCGATTGTATTCTAATCATAAACCTCTCAAGTTTTGAAGTCTCACCTTTCGGAAGTTACCGTGTTAATGGTCAACATAAGGAACTGAACAGTTCTCTTATAATTCCGTCACAAAGTTCTGAATTTTTGTGGGCGAAACTATAGGAACAAGGTCGCAAAAAATGGGATTAGATGTGTATCCAATACAAATACTTCCAGTCTTCCTTAGGAACAGTTCTTGAAGGTAAATCTTTCTATGGTACACCTACACCATATGTGCTTAACGAAACGTTTTCGTTCTTGAAATTTGGTAACGGTTTAACCGAAATATTTATAACACGCGTTTCGTCTGTACCTATAGAACTTACTTTAAGTCAAACGTCAACAATTCTCAAAAACAGTTTGAAGATAATTATGAACAAATCTGTATGAACAAGTAAAAAATCGATAATTTAAACGACAGTGATCGTAATATAAAAGCAAATAGAATGTAAGAAACAAAGAGACGCCCTTATGAACCAAATGGTGGGCAACAGAATTTTTGAATCTCAGAAGCTCAATTCTTGAATTGTATAATATGCTTGTAAGTGCAAAAATTTTATATTTGTACTTCATGATAGATCGAAAACGTGATTTCGAAAGAACGCGGATTTCCAAACTTGCTTTATCTGTAGTAATAACTGTTCTATTCACCACGAGAAGCTGAACTACCTCCCACGACTATCTAATGCGGTTCGAGGATGTTCATTTTCAAGAAAAGACTTCCTTGTTTGCCTGGTCAAAGGAACCTTTGTCTGCATTAAATGTCGTATAATTCTCATTATGATGCTACAACATTAAACAAATTAATTACGGCTCATAATAAAGGCTGGAGTATCTAATAAAGGTAATGCGCTTTTATTAACCGTGGGTGATAGCTCTCGCTCAAAATGCATTTCTATACAACAATGGCCGAGAGAGAATGGTTCTCATTTTCCTTCATACCTTGCAGATAACTAATGTTATTTCCTCTCGGTATGAACTCGTGAACAATTAATCAAAATACCTTGCAAACAGCAACGTAACGTTCTCCTTTCAGAATGATATATTGAAAACGTCTGCGGTAGTCAGATACTTTGCCGCAAATAATGGTATGTTTTACCCATTTCACCGTGTTTCGCTTTGGTGCAAGTTCAAAGTTTCGACGTTACTTCTCACATTTAACTGGCGAAATGTATTTGGAAACACCTGTGCGATAGGGTTGAGTGTCGCAAAAAAGTAATTCGTAATTAATCATTTGAAGTTGTGAAGCTGAAAACTATATTTTCAATTAAATTTGAATGAGGTGCAGAAATCATTGGAGAATATTAAATTGAATAAACTACTAATTGAATATATACAGAGTGTCTGTAAACGAATGCGAGGGACTTAGGGAGATGATTCCTCGATGAAAATAAGCAGGGGTAGCTCATATAAATTTGTTTCGAAATCGACCTTCCTTCCGAGATATAGCCTTCGGAAGGCGATGACGAGTTGACAGTTTTTAATTTTTTTTAGGGGTCCTAAAAAACACTGAGTCATAAAACAGTACATAATATGATTCATTGAGTAGATGTTACTCGCACAATTTTTTTGGAATAGATTTTCGAAAAATAAAATTCTCTTATGGTTTCAATTCCAGAATCCCACGAAAACAGTTTTTGAACGAAGATCATAGGGAGTTGTTATTTTCAACCCCTTCTAAAAAATTTGTGAGAATAACATCTACTTGGTGCTTCATATTATGTATAGTTTAATGGCCCAGTGTTTTTAAGAAGTCGTAAAAAAATTAAAAACTGTCAACTCATCATCGCCTTCCAAAGGCTGTATCTTGAAAGGGGGGTCGATTTCGAAAAGAAATTATATGAACTACCCCTGCTTATTTTCATCGAGGAATCATCTCCCAAAGTCCCTCGCATTTGTTAACAGACACCTTGTATATGGGATTGAGAAAAAGCTTGATATTTTCAATATGATAATTATAATAAAATACACCTTATTCCTATATTACATAAAAAAGTTACACCACTGAGGTATACAGGCCTACGGTTGATGGTGACCTAAACGTTCACAGAGAACAGAAGGGCCTGATGTATTGAAAATTTGGTTTCTTGGGCAAGAACTACAGCTCTGTTGAAGTAAAATATTTTTAAAGCTGTGGTATTGCGTGTTACAGCAAGAAGTATTGGCAACTCCGGAATTTGATATGAGACATATTTAGGTATATCGAAGAAATTTAAGATCCTGTTCCTGATTCTCTGTGAGTTTTGCAGTTTCGGACTGTAAAATTCTCTTTCTGCTGTCACAATAAGTTTCTTACCGGTAAGAATTTGTTTTCAATTTGTGAAGTTGTTATTTTTTTGCTTTCATTACTCTTTCAGCATGGTTTGCGGTCTTTTTATTCTTCTGTTTTCTTCAATATCATATTCCAATAATTTTTCTCATACTGTTGTTCAGTGTTTCGATTTTCTCGAAAGCTCTCAAGTGTAACAATGAAATCTTTGATTTTAGGCGTTTCCTCCACCTTTCATATTTGGGTATTTAAAAAAAAGAATTTCGCCTTATCGAAAGTATATAGAACTGAGTGAGGTATGAGGAATGGAAACTTTTATCCTTCTAAGCTATGTAGAAACAAAATAAACCATACATGTTTTGATATGCTGTGTACATGACCTTTTCCGTTTCTGAAAGTTCAACTGGTGTTTTGGAAATTGATTTGATTGAATTGATCTATAGTTTGGCTAACGCCACATGTAAAGTACTTCAAAAAGAAAACTGACATTTCGCCTTTCTTTCGTGTACTGTTAATGTTGAATCCTATGTTCAGGAAATTGTTTTCGCGATATGTCTGTCAACAAAAGGTTTATTTCAAGAAGTTATACTTTATTTCCTCTAGAATTCCTCATTCATCTAGGCTATGCACGTGACATGCTAGTCTGAAATAAAATTGGATATATTTGATTTGGCTTCATTGTCCTTCATTCCTCCATTTGTGGAAAAGCGTCTTTCTTACATTGTTAAACTACCGCTTCAGTGGTTTTTCCGACAATGCCGGTATGGAAATAAAATGCATTATGTAAGAAAATGGAATACAGGAAGGTGAAAATAAAGAAAACCTCTGGCTTAACCTGGATTTATTGCGACTTCTTCATCCTAGAAGCGCTGCAGCCGCCGCAGTTGCAATTTATATAATCATATACGGTTTCCATTTGGCCGCGAGAGGGTATCACTTATTTTAATTAGGAGAAGAACATGCCAGAAACCGCAGAGCATAGACGGCGATAGCGGTTCTTTGCGTATTGTTCCTGTGCTACTCCACTTTTGAAGTTTCCTCGTGCAGACAATGAGAGCTTCTAGGCTCTTCATGGCTTCTGCTGTGGAATTATGAATACTGTGATGGAATACGTCGTACGAGGGTGAATCAAATATTAATCGGATTTTCTACTGGAAAGCCACAGGATCATCTAGAGGGCCCGAAAAAATATGATCTTGAAACACCAATTTACTATCTCAAACATAGTTTTGACAACCATTTAACCAAAACCTCTGTTATTTCTGACAACAGCTTTCGAAGTGTCTACCACGTCCATCTGCGAAAGATCTGCTTTTGAAGTATTTCATTTGAATCCAAACGAATACCGGTTGTGAAGACCAAACAAGTAAGCGATATCATTTTCCAGTGTCGAATAAGGATCCACAAATTTTCAAACTTTGACTTCGACAAATGGAAAATCCGTTCGTCACAAAAACAAAAGAGCAAATCTGGATTACATAATATCTTGAGTGCGATAGACATTTAATGGATGAAGTCAATTTGGATAGTCGTAGCATTTATTCAAAATAAAACAGTATTTTATTTGAGTGTGTTCGTAATGGTTAACCCTTTGAAAGAAACGAATAGAGATGAGAAAGCGCTCAGAAACCTGGAAATATGGAAGGGAATGGTTGACGCTTTGAAAGAATCAGTGGCAGCTGCTCTGAGGAGACAGGGGAGGCCAGGCCTACCCTTATTTCACTGAATTTTGTTCAATTTTTGATTCAAGTTCAAATAAAAAGTAATCACATTTCTATATCTGTATTATTTTCACAAATCTCATTGTAAGAAACATATGTTTATGACTCAGGGATCTTGAACTTTCATACATTATCCGTAGCACACAATACAGCGTAACGAATAGCAGGCAAACCGCTTAGCGAAAGAGGCTCGCCTCCACTCTCCACTAGTCGCGATTCGCTAGAATGTAACATTTCAAACTTCTTCAAATGAACAGTGCGGAGACCGCTCAAAATTCAAGCTGCAGATCACGTGTCGGAGGCCCGGCTCCGCGGCATTATTTCCGCTTTCAGGCGACCGATGGTTTTTTCGTAAAATTCCTCTCCTGAAAGTTAACGGTTTCATATGTCGTTGATTTGAACATGAAACAGTCGGTATCTTCGAATCTGACTTATCGAAGTATCTGTATAGCAGATATTATTAATATTAAACTCTATTCCAAGGATTCTCACTAAATTTTGAGCAGGTGTTTGCATGGTTGTATGAAATATAATATAGAGTTTCAATCCGATCGTATTAAATATTTCGAAAATGTTCGAGAAATTATATTTAAAATTTCTATAACCCACCCTATTCGGGGGTTCTTTTAAATTTTTTTGATGAAATTAATTTATCAACTCATTCATGTCCAATCTTCATTCCATTTTGACTCCGGAATTTAGAACACAAAAAAGACAGACATTTCACGTCACCGAATTATTCAGAGGAGAAAGAACACAAGGCTTATTGTTGAAAATCCCCCATTCTGAAATTTTCTTTTAATGATGAAAGCTCTTTCTTCTCTATTATTCCCAATCAAGCGAGTTATATTTTGCGCAATAAATTTTTCATCATAGCATCTAATCCGCGTGGTTTTTCTCCTCATTATTGCTCGAATGGTCAAAGCTGGGATTTTCTGATGTTTTTTATCAGAAGCCCAAGCGGAATTTCAAAGCCTGGGCCTAGATCAAGGGAAGACCAATTATAATCTTTGTCTGAAAGAAGTTAGTCGGAATTTTCATCTCTCATCAGATATAATCCATGTATTCTTAGCTTTAGATCATCAAACTTATACACTTGGTACCTAATATTTCAAATGTGTATGTTCACTACCTTACTAGAACACAAGGCCATGAAACAGAATGAGTGACGTCACCATAGGTAGTCCATTCGATATTTATTTACGCAATGTCATTTCCAACAGAAAATAAAAATTATGTTTTTCTGAGCAGGTAGGATCGTTGTTAACACAAGTACCAATTTCGTGTTTATTTTCCATATTTATTGAGGGAAAAGAAATATGATGGATAGTGAAAATAGTGTTTTTCTCAGTATAACTGGCAATAAGTCCCCATCATCACATTCCAGTTTTTTGGCTCAATATTATTAAATAGTACATCAACGCTTAAGTCTTCAGACACATACACCTTTATTTTAACAACTGGAATTTCTGATAACTCGTCCGAATAAAAAAAACACAGGTTTTTTCTCCTTTGGCTTTTATCCAACCTTTTGGAGTAAACACTTTTGTAAAAGCCTCAGCTGAAGTTGCAAATGACACGGCTGAATCATATTCTGAACAGGATTTTATGCTCTCAGCAATGGCTTTCTCAAGATCTTGACATTCCCCTTTAGATCGCTTGGATTGAGAAGATACTCTGGTATGAACATTTCAGCTGGAAAAAATAGCGAGATTAGCATAAAACGAACCAAAACCAAAATCAAAATAACCTCTAACATGAAAAACAAAACTTTCATGAACTAGAAGTAAAACAAATAAACTAGTGGAAAAATATAAAAAGGCCTTTTCCTTACCTGTTAAGAACTGATGTAACACCAAAACAAATAGAATTTTAAGCAATAAACTCCGAAAAACACTCACAATACTGGCAAAAACGTGAAAAAACATCAACTGTCACCTACAAATGATTGACTACTCATTCCCTTCTCCCCCCTGCCGCTGTCATTCTGTTTCATGGCCTTGTATTCTAGTAAGGTAGTGGTATGTTACGATGTTTCTTTCAACTTCTTGACGTCTGGACGTTACCGTTATCAACTGACTTTTGTCATACACAAATCAAAATTCTTGTGTCAGAAAAATTGAAATTTTTCGGGAAATAATGAATGTAGGGTATCATTTGAAGATATTGAAAATTATTACATTACTAGGTTTATGTGATTTTTGATACTCTCATAATGTTCACCGATATGACCACAAATTAACTTCAATTTCACTATCCTGTTTTCTCTGAATTAAAGGGTCATTTTTCATCGTCGAATGATTTTAGAATTCCTATTTCAACCCACTTGCAGAATTTATAACTTTGCCAAGCAATTCTGATGGATGATTTAAAATTACATGATGAAACCTAAGAAGAATTGTTTTTGGGTTGGCGAATAATAGGTTAAAGGACTAATTCACTAAATGTTGACTAGGAAATGGTAGCTATATTCATCCCATCGAAATATTTTCTGGTCTTTAATATGCAATATCGGAAGTTTTACAATAAGAAAAATCATTTTTCCTACCAAAAGATCTGAAAGACTTCAATTTCAATGAATTGGTAATTTTCATTTCGCTTATAAACAAATGCAAGGGACTAGAAGAAATGATTCCTCAAAGAAAATTAGCACTTTTTAAGAGTCCTAAAAAACACTGAGTCATAAAACTATACATAATATGATTTATTAAGGAGATGTTAAAATGTTATTCACACAATTTTTTTTCATTCCATAACTTTATTAGTTATTAGGGGTTGAAAATAACAATCCCTTATGATTTTACCTTCAAAAAATGTTTTCGTGGGATAGATTTCCGAAAAATAAAATTCTCTTATGGTTTCCCATTCAATTATGGAGAGAAAAGTCTCTTGCAAAATTCGATGCAGTAGATACTTTTCTTGGAAAAAATAAAAACTTACATGCAGTTATGATCACTCTTCATTCCATTTCATCGTATGTTCGAAATATTCTAAGATATTGTTTATGCTCAAAATTGGATTTGTCAATTATGCTTATTAATCGGGAGAAAGTTCTATTTGTGAAATTATAACATCACGGATATAGTTTTCTTCCGGAAATTGGTAATTAAACCTTCAGAAAGATTTATAGAACATTTTTATGTCATGTCATAGACATACAATATCTTAAAATATTCATTCTATGGAACACGCATACAATAAAGTGAAATGACCCACTATCAAAAAAAGGAGGGGTGTTCGATTCTAAAAAAAAAATATGAACTGCCCCTGCTTATTTCCATATCTCCCAAAGTCCCTCGTATTTGTTTACAGACACCCTGTATGATAGATAGCTATAAGAAAGTGGTGCAATAAGCCCTAGTAAAAACGAAACAATACAAAGAAAATCAAAATGAAGAAACTGATATGATTTCATCATAATTTACCTGAAGATGTCCGAGGAACCTCATCAGCTGGCTCAATATCCCAACCGATTTTATCATATCTTGGCTGCGGTTTTCTAAAAGCGACTTTCTCATCAAATTCTTCCTCGGTAAAACCGAGTTTGAAGGCTTCCTCTTTGATTATCTGAACGAAGTACGATGTAATAAATAAATTCTTTCATGTTCTGATTTACTCACTCTTTTGAAGTCCAGATAACAACCCCATTTTCTTTCCCAGTTCTTCTTGGCTTCCCTTTCTTTCCTCAGTTGATCCCTCCTACAAAAAAAGCGCAAGTTGAATATTATTTTTGATATAAGGATTCGCTGTTTCTTACAGAATGTTCAATTCAATAACCAGGTTTTCCGCCATGCTTCTCGACATTTGTGAAATATTAGTTATTTTGATTTGTCTCTAGGCGCAACCTTTGAGTGTTTGGTCGATATGTAGTTGGTAGGGGAACATTGCAGTGCGGAAAGAAAAATAAATTCGTTGATGTCTTGTTAGTTCCAGAACGTATAAATTGAAATATTCAGAGTATAATGAAGGCTTGATTGAACAGGAAAATAAAATACATACAAGAATGAAGAATTTTCATGGATATTCAATAGATAAAATACTCTGATTGTCAATAGGAACAGCTGTAGCTTTCTCTATTCAGAACGGTTTATAGTCTTTTGATAAGAAAGTTCAAATTAAAAAAAATTAAGAAAAGCCCCGAGCAGGTTCTTTTGAGTGTTCGTTTATTGGAGGAGCAATAGGGCTATAACCTCAAAATTTACTGAATGTATCATTCGTTTCGCCAAAGCCCCTGAACTCGATATTATTTCAATCGAAAGTTTTTCATTGGTATGTTAAATCTTTGTTCTTTTCATTGGTTGTATTAACACAACTGACAAAAATTTTGCATACTGCTTCGAATTGGTATTGAACATCTAACTGCAAAATTCAGCTCTATCGAATTGACAAATACTGAATTATTCGAAAGAATGGTTCACATTATGCTTTTCTTCGGAAATTTAGCATGAACCTTCAGTATAAGAATTTTTACCTTCAAAATGAATTTTACTCTAATAGGATATTTTGTTGTGGAAATATAAGGAGTTCTTTTCAATATTTCGATTGAATTTTTCATGGTTCTGTTAACACTATGACAATAAAAGTTCGTATGTGGCTTCTTATGAGTATCTTGCATGGTTGATATAAGATCTTTTCTGAAATGTTGAATTTTTAAATCAATATGATTAAATAAAATACTTTCAGTTCCAATGGTGATGGAAATCAAGGAATGGGATAAAACGAAGGAGCAGGATTAGAACCTAGCAAATGGCCGAAAGCCAAAGACAAGCTCAATCATTCCTATCTTCCTCTTCGAGACACCTGAACACCTGCTCTGCAATTGTCCAAATGTTCAGAGAAAAGCTGCTACACCTTGGTTCATGTTTCCTGAAACTGGAGCAAATAATGGTGTAACACAGAAAAGTACCAATGTTTATTAAGACTTGCCAATAGATCATAAGAAAATCTTCTGAGAATCTTATACTCTTGATTCTCCAGGCTCCCCTTCAAAATGAATCATTCCATTCAGATTTTTTAGAAATAAACCTATTATGAAATCATAAATAGATTTCCTTCAAACTGAAGCATCATGTAGCCTTTAGGAGCAGCTGAGTTCAACCCTCGTTCCTTGAACAATAAACTGAAGAACGGCATATTCCTCCTCTGAAACCGTATAGAAAATCAATCCATTCTTTTCAACAGGGTCCCAGAATAGACGATTTACGCGCGAGTCAATCAGAAAAACAATGAAATGGAATTACAATTTTCCATCTTTCGTTTCGGTTAACGAATCGAATTCAATATTGGATCGGACCGGAGAAAAGTCCAGTCGGTCGAAATGGGAGAAAATACGATGGAGCTCATCAGATTTTGCTTTTATAAATTCCAAGAGTTTCCACAAAATTTAGCTCACGTCTTCCTTATGTAATTAAGCAAATAAATATGAAATATCGTTAGTACTATCGAAGCTAGTTTACGGATGCAAACTATCGCTCAATACACCTTAGATAATTTACCAAGTCAACCTAATATGAGAACAGGTCATACTGGAGAGCACGGTAACAAATGGCAGATCAATTTGCAAAAGAAGCAGAAATAATTCTTTTCATTGGTCTAGACTCTAGAGCTGTCCTGCGGCTTCCCAAATGTCATCAAACGATGTCAGTCAGGGAATGGGATCAAACGAAAGAGCAGAATTAGATCCTATCAAATGGCCGAGAGCCAAAAACAGGCTCAATCATTCCTACCGTCCTCTTCGAGACACCTGAACACCTCCTCTGTAATGGTCCAGATGTTCAGGGAAAAGCTGCGACAACTTGTTTCATGTTTCCCGAAACTGGAGCAAATAATGGTTTAACACATAAAAGAACCAATGTTTACTAAGCCTAGCCAATAGATAAGATAAAGGGCTGCGAGGTTCATTCAGCCTTCTCGCCCCTCTTCTAGCCTAGACTGAAAATCTGATGCTACTCTTGATTCTCCAGCCTTGCCTTCGAAATTATTCCATCGGATTTTCTGGAAATAAACCTATTATGAAATTATAAATGTTTCCTTTCACACTCAAAGATCATTTAGCCTTTAGGAGCAGCTAAGTTCAATCCTGGTTCTTTGAACAATAAACATAAGAACGGCATATTGCTCCTATAAAACCGTATAGAAAATCAATCCATTCTTTCTAACATGGGCCCAGAACAGACGATTTACGCGCGAGTCAATCAGAAAAACAATGAAATGGAATTACAATTTTCCATCTTTCGTTGCGGTTAACGAATCGAATTCAATATTGATCGGACAGGAGAAAAGTCCAGTCGGTCGAAATGGGAGAAAATACGATGGAGCTTATTAGATTTTGCTTTTATCAATTCCAAAAGTTCCCACAAAATTTAGCTCACGTCTTCCCTATGTAATTAAGCAGCTAAATATGAAATATCGTTAGTACTATCGAAGCTAGTTTACGGATGGAAACTATAGCTCAATGCACTCAAGATAATCTACCAAGTCAACCTAATATGAGAACAGGTCATACTGGAGAGCACGGTAACAAATGGCAGATCAATTTGCAAGAGAAGCAGAAATAATTCCTTTCATTGGTCTAGACTCTAGAGCTGTCCTGCAGCTTTCCAAATGTCATCAAACGATGTCAGTCAGGGAATGGGATCAAACGAAAGAGCAGAATTAGATCCTATCAAATGGGCGAGAGCCAAAAACAGGCTCAATCATTCCTACCGTCCTCTTCGAGACACCTGAACACCTCCCCTGTAATGGTCCAGATGTTCAGGGAAAAGCTGCGACAACTTGTTTCATGTTTCCCGAAACTGGAGCACATAATGGTTTAACACATAAAAGAACCAATGTTTACTAAGCCTAGCCAATAGATAAGATAAAGGGCTGCGAGGTTCATTCAGCCTTCTCGCCCCCCTTCTAGCCTAGACTGAAAATCTGATGCTACTCTTGATTCTCCAGCCTTGCCTTCGAAATTATTCCATCGGATTTTCTGCAAATAAACCTTTTATGAGATCATAAATGTTTCCTTCACATTCACAGATCATGTAGCCTTTAGGAGCAGCTAAGTTCAATCCTCGTTCTTTGAACAATAAACTGAAGAACGGCATATTACTCCTCTAAAACCGTGTAGAAAATCAATCCATTCTTTCTAACATGGGCCGAGAACAGACTATTTACGCGCGAGTCAATCAAAAAAACAGTGAAATGGAATTACAATTTTTCATCTTATGTTTCGTTTAACGAATCGAATTCAATATTGGATCGGACCGGAGAAAAGTCCAGTCGGTCGAAAAGGGAGGAAATACGATGGAGCTCATTAGATTTTCCTTTTATCAATGCTATGTAACAGTCTCCACAGTATTAAGCTAACGTTTGTTTTTAAGCAGCTAAATATGAAATATCGTTAGTACAACCGAAGCTAGTTTACGGATGCAAACCATCGTTCAATGCACCTTAGATAATTTACCAAGTCGACCTAATATGAGAATAGGTCATACTGGAGTGCACGGTAACAAAATGGCAGATCAACTTGCAAGAGAGGCAGAAAATTTCTTTTCATTGGTCTAGCGCCATCCTGTGGCTTCCTAGAATGTCATCAAACGATGGCAGTCAGGAAATGGGGTCAAACGAAAAAGGCAGGATTAGATCCTAACAAATGACCGAAAGCCAAAAACAGGCTCAATCATTCCTATATTCATCTTCGAGACACCTGAACATCTGCAATGGTCCAGATATTCAGGGAAAAGCTGCGATACCTTGGTTCATGTTTCCTGAAACTGGAGCAAATAATGGTATAACACAGAAAAGTACCTACCAATGTTTATTAAGACTAGCCAAAAGATCATAAGATCAAGGAGCTGTGAGGTTCATTCAGCCTTCTCGCCCCTCCTCTAACCCAGACTGAAAAACTGATACTCTTGATTCTCCAGGCTTGCCTTCAAAGGAATCACTCTCATCGGATTTTCTAGAAATGAACATATTATGAAATCATAAATAGTTTCCTTCAAAACTGAAGCATCCTGTAGCCTTAAGGAGCAGCTAAGTTCAATCCTCGTTTCTTGAACAATAAACTGAAGAACGGCATATTCCTCCTCTAAAACCTTAACCCAACAGTGTCCAAGAATAGACGATTTACGCGCGGGTCGATCAACAACAACAACAAACAATGAAATGGAATTACAATTTTCCATCTTTCGTTGCGGTTAACGAATCGAATTCAATATTGATCGGACAGGAGAAAAGTCCAGTCGGTCGAAATGAGAGAAAATAAGATGGAGCTCATTAGATTTTGCTTTTATCAATTCCAAAAGTTTCCACAAAATCTAGCTCACGTCTTCCTTATTTAAGCAGCTCAATATGAAATATCGTTAGTACTATCGAAGGTAGTTTACGGAAGGAAACTATAGCTCAATGCACTCAAGATAATCTGCCAAGTCAACCTAATATGAGAACAGGTCATACTGGAGTGCACCGCAATAAAATGGAAAATAAACTTGCAAGAGAAGCAGGAAAAATTCCTTTCATTGGTCTAGAGCCATCCTACGGCTTCCTGGAATGTCATCAAGCGATGGCAGTCAGGAAATAGGATAAAACAAAAGAGCAGGATTACATCCTAGCAAATGGCCGAAAGCCAAAAACAGGCTCAAATATTCCTATCTTCCTCTTCGAGACCCCTGAACAGTTGCTCTGCAATGGTCCAGATGTTCAGGGAAAAGCTGCGACACCTTGGTTCATGTATTCTAAAACTGGAGCAAATAATGGTATAACACAGACAAGTACCAATGTTTAATAAGACTTTCCAATAGATCATAAGATCAAGGAGCTGCTAGGTTCATTCAGCCTTCTCGTCCCTATTCTAACCTAGACTGAAAATCTTATACTCTTGATTCTCCAGGCTTGCCTTCAAAATGAATAATTCCATTAAGATTTTCTAGAAATAATCCTATTATGAAATCATAAATAGTTTTCTTTCAACCTGAAACATCCTGTGGCCTTAAGGAGCGTCTAAGTTCCATCCTCGTTCCTTGAACAATAAACTACAAAGCCGTATAGAAAATCAATCCATTCTTTCCAACGGGGACCCAGAATAGACGATTTACGCGCGAGTCAATCAGAAAAACAATGAAATGGAATTACAATTTTTCATCTTTCGTTTCGGTTAACGAATCGAATTCAATATTGGATCGGACCGGAGAAAAGTCCAGTCGGTCGAAATGGGAGAAAATACGACGGAGCTTATTCGATTTTGCCTTTTTCACGTAAGGTCCAGGAAGTCTACGAGATGATATATGATGGGAACGGAAAAAGACCCAAGTCCGGCATTTGCAGCTGCGATATTCTATCAATTCCAGGGAATTTCATATTTTTCCCGATGTAGGAAGGTTTTTTCGCGAGTCGTTTGTTCGGATGAGTTTTCTTGAATATGGATAAGATATTTCAGATCTAGTCGGCGGAATGAAGCATTTACTTATTCTCATTCTGGAATTTGAAATATTTATGGACAGTTGACGTGAACTCTTGATGCATGTATTTATTGAAATATTATTCGGGATATTTCTATCTTTTTGCCTCAACTACAGAATTTTCGTCATTATTCGCTAGCCTTAGAGCCGTATTCATAGTTGGCCCTTGAGGGTGAGTGTGAGTTTTATGGTCCTTATGAATACTAGACATAAAGGTGACATTAACTGTCACTCAACTCAAGGGCGAACTATGAATACGGCTCTTAGTCAGGAAACACACTTATGTGAGTGTGTTTGTTGACGATGATTGGCGAAAGATGGCCGAAAAGTTGAATAATATAGGCGAAACTCATGTAAAGAACCTTTTCTAACTCGATGGCAGCGTAGGAAAATGATATAATATTCGAATAAATAGTATATCGTTATTTGGTATCTTTTGATTATTGCTATCGGTTATTAGGCCATCACACTATTCATTTGAAGTTTTGTAAATAATTGTTTTTTCCACATTCCATTTATGTACAGTTGTACACGATTACTTTCGGATTAAGAGTGAAGCCCCTCTGGCCCGTTGCGTTGCATTATCGCATTGTAGGCCCGACGACACAACGCAACGTAACGTACTAGCTGGAGCTCACTCTGAGTTAAGGTCGATCCACACATTTCAGTGACGTGACGTACCGTTGAGTGACATTCAGTGAAAAAATATATCGGAAAATACAAGTGTCTATTCGAAGCAAAGGGAAAAGACGACGTTATTCAAACATATCCGATGCAGTGATATTCCGGCGATCAAGGTGCACGGTTGTCAACAAGATATTTCAAGTTTGACAAATATCGTATAAGATATACTTATCTTTTCTTCTTACTCGTCCAAAAGCAAGATCTTCAGAGCAGCAATTCATTTCGCTAGACAACAACATTCACGTCAGATACCAGATCCAAACTAGAAAAGCCCATAGGGCGAACCCAGGAATTTCTTAAAACACTGACACAGACGACACCGTACGTTACTGTTATGTGTAGATTGTGAAAAATTCATAACGGATTTCACTGAAGGCAGTGCAGCACTGACAGCAACGTTGCCGTCACGTCACTGAAATGGGTGGATCCACCTTTATCCGATCTATGTCAAACTTGATATTTAGATTTAAGACCTCAAACCTCAAACTTCCTACTAGAGAGGAATCCGAAAAAATGGCAGAGAAAAACAATTTTAATATTATTCAGTGGAACTTCCCTATAACGAACGTCTGTATAACGAATTTCGTACAAGACATTGCCCTTGAATCCGAATTCCATCTTGAAAACACCCTCTTAAACGAAGTAAATAATCTCTATAACGAAAAATTCAAAGAACATGACTTTTTGAATGGGTATTGGTTAGGTTAGGTTAGGTTAGGTTAGGTTAGGTTAGTTAGGCTGTTTGAATTTTGGGATTCAGCAGATTTTCATCAAATTTGGGTGCCATTGTATTCATATTGGATCCCTGAACGATATAAGTGAAAAAAACAATTGGCGATCTGTCTTAGTTTGGAAGATATGGGCTCCTAAAGTCCGAAACTATTTCACCTGAAAGTCACTTTTCTCTCACTACAAAAACACTGAATTACCGCTTTATTAAGTTTAAAGCCTCTCTGAACATTTTAAAAAAATTTTGATTTAATTCATTTCAAATATATTCAATAATTATTGCAAAAACTTCGAAAAAAATTCGAGAATTATGCTAAGTTTGGCACTACCGCATAATCTTTCGACTAGTGACATAGAAAATGATAGCAGGATTTACCGGTATGCATCGTGTCATTTCGCACGAAATAATTCGCGGTAGTGCCAAACTTACCATAAGAAACGGCGGGCTTCCCCTCGAATTTTTTCGATGTTTTTGCAATAAATATTGAGATTATTTGAAATGAATGAATCAAATCTTTATGTTGAAATGTTCAGAGAGGCTTTGAACTTAATAAAGCGGTAATTCAGTGTTTCTGTAGTGAGCAAGTGACTTTCTAGTGAGATTTTTTTCGGACTTTGGGGGCCCATATCTTCCAAACTGAGTTAGATCGCCAATTGTTTTTTCACTAATATTGTTCAGAGAGCCAATATGAATACAATGGCGCCAAAATTTGATGAAAATCTACTGAATCTCAAAATTCAAACAGTTTTCAATTTTTTTTTTCAAAATGTTGCACCAATTTAAAAAATGTGAACAAATTTCAGGGTATAAAGGACCAAAAAAGACATTTTATGTCAAAAATGACGGTGGACACTTTTGAAGAACACCGAAAAACAAATGACTATAATTTAATTTTTTTTTTCTAAAAATCGATTTTTCGGCTGACATTCATAAAAAATCATACGTCTATTCCTTTATCAGCGAAGAATCAAGAGAAGTAATCACCATTCGAAAATTTTGCATTTCACAAGAGAAAAAAATAAAATCGAAAAAAGTGTTTTTTACAGAAATCTCAAAAATGGCTAGAGATAAAAAGCTGTAAAGTTGGCTGAATATTTTCATTCAATGCCTAATCGATCCCCTCAATATGATTCGAAAAGGCCGCGGGGGCAGATTTACCACTGAAACCCGGATATACCTTTTCTGTATAACGAAATTTCTTCATAACACATTTTTTTAGCGGATTTAGCGCTCTCGTTATAGGAAGTTTCTCTGTATTAAAAATCTTGAAAGTTGTACAACTTGAAGGTTCGCCTAATAGGCTCATTGAACTCATCAAAACACGAAATTCCAATCGAGCATCTGCAAATGAAACTCGATAACGGCGAATCGCATAATGTACCTCCCCGCCGGCTCGATGCACATAGTTATCTAGTCTAGACCTCATTTTCGAAGTACTTGGTAAGTCGATACACTCAGAAATCGAATACCATATGGAGAAGATGCGAACTAACGATTTAACGATGTAATAGTCAGATGCAATAGTCTAGTGTTCCCGTTGGAATTCGAGACTACACGCCGAGATTATGAACCATCATCCCTCGCCGGCTGATGATTCGATCCGTATCGAATTACTAAGTATTCATTGCCACATCAGAAACCGCGAGTTTGATGCTCTCAGATATAATGTGTTATTATTAGGGGAACATTGTCGGGGATATGTTAATTACACCTTACACCCCTCTAATCAATGATGGCGGGGAATTTATTGGGTTCATTTTCGCAAACGAGAGTATTATCCTTCCATTTTTGTGTAATGAGGTGTTATGATACGAAGGCATGCGCATCTTTGAGTAACATCAGCTGGAAGAGACTAGAAACTGTTTGTTGGAATGGAATTCCTTTCAAATCAAATGGAATTTTTTTCATAATCAATTACAAAATTGTTTGAACTTGACCACCAAACAGTTGAAATTCTTGATATATTAAGCTTCATCATATATACATATATATTGTTTATGTATCGTGGAATTATTATTTGATTTATTTTTAATTTCAATTGGTGCGAAATTACACGATCCAACAATCTCCTAAGCTAATTTGTATTGAATTATATGACTCTTTTCAGGGTGGATTTCATGCGAAGCAATTTCGTGACATTTCTTTATTTTATTTTTTCTAACTCCTTTCTTACTGACAACTCACTTCATGGAAACGTTCATCTCATTTTTTTTATCCTGCCTACTTACATTATTCAAACTAAAGAACTGAACCATATCAAATCCCTCAAATTTGTTTACATTTTCTTAAATTTTGAACATAATTTGATAAAATGGAAATCAATTTTATGCTTGATAATACCCTACTTATATTTCTTTGTCAGGTCTTCATACACATATTAATCTCTGGAATATTTTTTTCTTATTTTATTGGATATCCTTATCCATATATGAAATTCCCCTCATTAGGTTGAAAATCCCATCAAAGATTTCATCATGAATTTGAATGCTGTCGATTGTGAGATGATGATCTCTTTGTGATTCTTTTCTAGTGTGTCATAAACTTCATCAACAATTTCTGAAGCTTTGGTTATTTCCTCCATTTTTTCTTCATCATATAGTACCATACTAGGAATAGGCTTTGGGAATAGAGTGTTTTGGCTCAGTTTCAATATCAAATAAAATTGTTGAGGGGGGAGAATGTTGGAAATAGTTTGCTAAATCTCCCTACCTTTGTATTTTGATTAGACAGATTGACAAAATATAATTACAGTTAAGCATTGTCAATTCATTTAAGAAGTTATTCCCGTTATTAATCCATTTTCTAGCTTATAATGTCCTGTCACGGTCGCCAAAAATGTTAATTGTAAGCTCGAAAATGGATTAATAACGGGAATAACTTCTTAAATGAATTGACAATGCTTAACTGTAATTATATTTTTGTCAATCTGTCTAATCAAAATACAAAGGTAGGGAGATTTAGCAAACTATTTCCAACAGGCTTTTCAATTAACACTACACTGCATTCTGGATCAACAATACTATTCTCCATTTCTATCACTTCTGTTTCGGTTAATTTTCCTAATTTCATTTTATTAGGGTTTTCATTTCCAAGTATAATTCCCCTCAGCATTATTTTGTATTCGCTTTCTTTTATCTCTCCCATCCTTTCAATTTTATTCTGACAATTCTGTAAATTTTTTCTTCTTCATTTTCTCTCCAATTTTTTTCTTCCATTGTTTCTATTTTTTCAAATAACATTTCCAATATAAGTATTATTTTCCATTCATAGAAATTCCAACCTCGCGTTGGGCGCCAATTTGTTATGGTATCGTGTAATTATTATTTGATTATTTTTTAATTTTAATTGGGTGCGAAATTACACGATCCAACAAATCTCCTAAGCTAATTTGCATTGAAATAAATGACTCTTTTCAGGGTGGATTTCATGCGAAGCAATTTCGTGACATTTCTTTATTTTATTTTTTTTCTAACTCCTTTCTTACTGACAATTCACTTCCATGGAACATTCATCTCATTTTTTTTTATCCTGCCTACTTACATTATCAAACTAAAGAACTGAACCATATTAATATATTCTTTTGAAATGAAGAGCTAACATAATACAATTCATAAAACAGAAACAAAAATATCTAACTGAGGTAAGTGCAAAACGGTGTACCATACTATTTTTTCGCATGATACCAGAGCTCAGGGAAAAACCTCAGTAGAAAAAACCTGTCTCGCGCCGTTCTAAAAAAATAACACTTAAAAACTATTTGAATAATGAAGGATTTCTTCTTTATTGAGTCCAACCGATAACTCTCTCCAAGATGCTTCGGAATCCTGAATCTGAAACGAAAAAATCGAAGCAGAAAAAAAGGACAGAAAAATAAAATGGTTGAAACTATATTAAATCGATTTGAGACAACCCAATTCAAAAACGACTCTAACTTCATGTATATAGCCCTTAAGCCATACTGAAATTTAAATATGGGACAATTATTTATCAGATGTTCTATTGTCTCGTTTGCTTCTCCGCATTCGCAACTAGGACTCTCAGCTGAATTCCACTTGAAATGCATGCTCTTACAACGGCCATGACCTGTTTTTATACGATTAAGAGCAGTCCAAGTTTTCCTTGGAAGATCAAATTCAAGAATTTTATTGGAGGAATCAGTTATTGAATCTTTGCTTTGGCAAATTATTTTATATCGCTTTCATTCGAGGTCAAAAAGTAAATGGACCGAAATGGTTTCGTGATTTAATCGAGGAATCTTATCTCAGAGTAAGAAATAAGAATAAGAAATTATTTCTTACTCAGAGAATCTTATTATCTGGAGTATAGGAAAGTATTTGATATAAATTCGTAGAAGAATTGAATTTATTCCAAATTTTCAAGTTAGGGCCTGCCAGCGAATATGTGGAGGAGCAATGTTTGAAAGAACTGGTAACAACCATGGTATTTGGTGTTGATTTTATTGTTCCAGTTGCTATTCTCAAGGATAAGTTTAATTGTGCATCAATCTTATGTACATAGGCACTGTTGGGCCAAACAGGGAAACAATATTCGGCAATAGAGTACACTGAGGCTAGAGCTGCCGTACAAATAGTTGTTGCATCAGCACCCCATAAAATACCGGTAAATTTTTGAATAATATTATAAATAATGATATACAAGTATCAAGAGAACTTTCAATACCTCGATTACACTCAGCTCACTTTCATCAAGCAGGGGCAGAGAATTGAGCAGGGGAGTGGGAAGCACGAGAATATAATCACTAACACTTCTTCTGCTACTGCAGCTGCTACTCGCGCTGCCTTACGCTATCTAAATTGGCGGTTTTTCGTATTAAGGAAGTCAAAGCACCAGCAGCGCGAGCGGTCGTAAGGGAATACATTCAACTAGGTTGCTGTGGAATTTCTTCGTCCGTCATTGGTTGCAGGAGAGATAATGCAGCAGAGTATGAATGCTCACTGCGTTCGATGCTGCAGCGCGCAGAAGTATTTATAAAATTATTTCGGGCCTCGCGAGTGGCAGTGGAAGTAGCTGAGAGTAATTGAGGCTTAAAACGCTGTTTTCATCGGCCATTTCCAATATTCTACTGATCTGGAAAGTTATAGGCATTCGAATAATTCGAAACCGACGATTGAACATCTTAAATTCGATTATCATCGTTTTATATCTCGATGACTATAAGTGCCACAGATGCCAAAAATGATTTTCACGAGAAAACATTGTGCTGTTAGATGATTTACCTGATAATTATAAATTTTCGGTGCATTCTTGCAGCACAAAATTTCAAAATGGTAAATCATGTTGAAAGGAAATACCCAGAAAAAAGAACAAAATGTAAAACAGAACGCGAAAGACCATAACGCTTCCCTGCTACATTTTATGAAAATTTTTATTCGTTCAGCAAGACACATAATAAAATATACGAGAAGTAGGAGGAAACATTATTCCCAAAAAACAGATTAGGGCTGTGAAAAACGACGTTACGAGTATTGCGAACGTCCAATTCCGGAGCATATTATTTTCAAAATTCGCATCTATCCCGCGTAGTTTCCGGCTACGTCGGACCGGTACGGGCCGACCCGTCACGAAAAACTTTATTTTAATTCGGTAATGTCGGTCTTATCAATGATTTATCGCGGGGTAGCGAGAAATTTCCCATTGTTTCATATTTTGCCGGTGATTTATGGGAACGGTCGTAGCGTTCTCCTCTCAGACGCTAACCGGCATTGAACGTCCCGAATCTTCTTCTTTTTCTGAACGGGCCCGCTACGCCAGCTCCTGATGAAAGTGGCACATATAGAAGCTCTCTCGGAGGAAATCTAGCAATAATGTGGTGCTTCTCATCTGTTTCCAATTGAAATATTGTTTCGCCCGTGTCGTTTTTCGACGCCGTTTAGGATGCTGACACCGTTTTTTGTTTTTTTTCGTAAATACTCACTGGATGAAGATGGTATATGTATGCCATTTGCAAGTGGCCGAGAGAAATGTATCGTTTCTCAGGGTGATTTATGGATTGTTGTGAGGAATGTTATGTCCATTCAATATGGAGTTATTCTTTAAGGTGTCGGCAGCAGGATATAACTTCATATTTATTTATCGACTGCTATGATGAATGTGGGTAATGATATAATTTGTTATAAGAGACCAGCCTCTTTATTTTTTCTAGCCTCTGTTCAACAAGATATACTGATTTTCAATGGCTAATACCATCCTGAATAAACGATATATTATAATAATTGATTTCAGATTGCAGGAAACCTTATGGAATGTTTATAATTACGAGAAAACAAGTTGTATTGTTCCAAAAATGTCCCCCATGCTATCTATAAATGAATACTCCCATATCAACACTCTTGTAGAAATTGTAGCAGCTCTACAGGATGTCTCATCATAAAATAGACAAACGAATATAGCGTCTAGATCACATCAAGAGAATCTTTTTTGCTTCATGGCATATACTCTGTTTTCGAAGTATAAGCTAGACACAGGGTTGTTGAAGGTCAACTTTGAGCAAGATTCGAAATAATAATTTCTCGTTACATCTTATCTAATTTTTGTGCTCAATTCAGAGAAGATATGAAAATTTCAAAAAAGTATTTCTGAACGGTGGAAAATCTACATATTTCTTGATTTTTTTCCGCGATTGCCTATTTGCAATGCATTTCATGAGTCTCTTTCAATCGAACGGTTTTCTTTCTATAGCAGTCCGGAGTTCGCGAAGGCATTTCTGAATTATTTTTAAGAAAGCTCGTTGAACCGCATGAGGCACAGGAATGAAATAGGACTGATCAAAACATTTCAGCTGACAAAATTAAATCACAATATTTTATTGTTTGGTTCTTCGAAATAATTAAAAAATTCTATTCACTTGCAATCTGGAATTAACATTGCTTGATAACGAAAATTGATATGTTGCCAATAATATGAAATTAAATCTGAAGACAGCGACCTATTCGAAATCCATTCCTGCCAGAGTTCCACTGAAATTTTGCGGATTTTTTATTGGTAATTTTATATTGCCATGTGGATTGTTTTGAGAAATCTTCTTCTTTTTCTGTATGGGCCCACTACGCCAGCTCCTGATGAAAGTGAAATGTAAGCAATTCTTTAAAGTGTCGGCAGCAGGATATAACTTCATATTGATTAATTGATTATGAATATAGGTTGAATATGGGCAGGGACAACGTGTTATAAGAGATTAGAGTTTTGATTTTTTCTAGCCCCTGTCTTCTTCTTTTTCTGTACGGCCCGCTACACCAGCTCCTGATGAAATTGCACATATAGAAGCTCTCTGGGAGGAAATCTAGCAATATATGTGGTGCTTCTCATCTGTTCCCGAATTGAAATATTGTTTCGCCCGTGTCGTTTTTCGACGCCGTTTAGGATGCTGACACCGTTTTTTGTTTTTTTCCGTAAATACTCACTGGATGAAGATGGTATAATGTATGCCATTTGCAAGTGGCCAGAGAAATATATCGTTTTCCGAGGTGATTTATGGATTGTTGTGAGGAATGTTATGTCCATTCAATATGGAGTTATTCTTTAAGGTGTCGGCAGCAGGATATAACTTCATATTTATTTATCGACTGCTATGATGAATGTGGGTAATGATATAATTTGTTATAAGAGACCAGCCTCTTTATTTTTTCTAGCCTCTGTTCAACAAGATATACCGATTTTCAATGGCTTATACCATCCTGAATAAACGATATAATATAATAATTGATTTCAGATTGCAGGAAACCTTATGGAATGTTTAGAATTACGAGAAAACAAGTAGTATTGTTCCAAAAATGTCCCCCATGCTATCTATAAATGAATACTCCCATATCAACACTCTTGTAGAAATTGTAGCAGCTCTACAGGATGTCTCATCATAAAATGGACAAACGAATATAGCGTCTAGATCACATCAAGAGAATCTTTTTTGCTTCATGGCATATACTCTGTTTTCGAAGTATAAGCTAGACACAGGGTTGTTGAAGGTCAACTTTGAGCAAGATTCGAAATAATAATTTCTGGTTACATCTTATCTAATTTTTGTGCTCAATTCAGAGAAGATATGAAAATTTCAAAAAAGTATTTCTGAACGGTGGAAAATCTACATATTTCTTGATTTTTTTCCGCATTTGCCTATTTCCAATGCATTTCATGAGTCTCTTTCAATCGAGCGGTTTTTTTTCTATAGCAGTCCGGAGTTCGCGAAGGCATTTCTAAATTATTTTTAAGAAAGCTCGTTGAACCGCATGAGGCACAGTAATGAAATAGGATTGATCAAAACATTTCAGCTGACAAAATTAATCACAATATTTTATTGTTTGGTTCTTCGAAATAATTAAAAAAATTCTATTCACTTGCAATCTGGAATTAACATTGCTTGATAACGAAAATTGATATGTTGCCAATAATGAAATTAAATCTGAAGACAACGACCTATTCGAAATCCATTCCTGCCAGAGTTCCACTGAAATTTTGCGGATTTTTTATTGGTAACTTTATATTGCCATGTGGATTGTTGTGAGAAATCTTCTTCTTTTTCTGTATGGGCCCACTACGCCAGCTCCTGATGAAAGTGAAATGTAAGCAATTCTTCAAAGTGTCAGCAGCAGGATATAACTTCATATTGATTAATTGATTATGAATATAAGTTTGAATATGGGCAGAGACAACGTGTTATAAGAGATTAGCGTTTTGATTTTTTCTAACCCCTGTCTTCTTCTTTTTCTGTACGGCCCGCTACACCAGCTCCTGATGAAATTGCACATATAGAAGCTCTCTCGGAGGAAATCTAGCAATATATGTGGTGCTTCTCATCTGTTCCCGAATTGAAATGTTGTTTCTCCCGTGTAGTTTTTCGACGCCGTTTAGGATGCTGACACCGTTTTTTGTTTTTTTCCGTAAATACTCACCACATGAAGATGGTATAATGTATGCCATTTGCAAGTGACCAGAGAAATATATCGTTTTCCGAGGTGATTTATGGATTGTTGTGAGGAATGTTATGTCCATTCAATATGGAGTTCTTCTTTAAGGTGTCGGCAGCAGGATATAACTTCATATTTATTTATCGACTGCTATGGGTAGAATGTGGGTTATGATATATTGTGTTATAAGAGATCAGCCTCTTCATTTTTTTAGCTCTGTTTAACACGATATACCAGATTTTCAATGGCTTATACCATAATAAATAAACGATATATTATAATTATTGATATCAGATTGCAGGAAACCTTATGGTATGTTTAGAAATACGAGAAAACAACTAGTATTGTTCCAAAAATGTCTGAGAAAATATATCCCCATCCCCATACTTTCTATGAATGCATACGCCTATATCAACACTCTTGTAGAAAATGTAGCAGCTATACAGGATGTCTCATCATAAATTGGACAAACCAATATTGAGTCTACATCACATCAAGAGAATCATTTTTGCCTCATGGCATATACTATTTTTACTAAGTATGAGCCAGACAAGGGGTTGAAGTTGAAGGTCAACTTTGAGTAAGATTTGAAATAATAATTTCTGGTTACATCTCATCTACCTTTTATGCTCAATTCAGAAAAGATATAAAACTTCCAAAAAAGTATTTTTGAACGACGGAAAATCCACATAGTTCTATAATCAAGAATTTCACGTCAAACTGCTTTGCTTTTGAGTTCTTCAAATCAATGCTGAATCACTACTTTGAATATTCAAACTGATGATAATTTGATGACTTATTTCATAAAGTTCTTCACTAAGTATTATTCACATATTTGTCAAAAAATGAATTTATTTGACCAATATTATGTTGAATGACAAAAGGATGACAATGAAGTAAGTGAAAAAAATTATACTTTTAGATTGGTTTTTACTATTGAAATGATTGAATGCTGATCAACTACTCGATTGGAATTTGGTCGCTTTCTTACAGTTTTTTAACCCCGTTAAGAATGCTACTATCGTTCTTTGTTTTTATACTCAGGAATAGAGAAAGTATAGTGTTATGAATTTGAATTACTTCTTTCATTTTAACTTATACCTACTGAGATTTTTGCGGATCCAATCTGAACTGAGCATAGACTGATGTGATCTCAGTAGTGAGTTTTTAACAGGATAAAACAAAAACCACTATGGATGTCATTATGAGATCCTGAAAATTCCTTTAGAAACGATTCATATTGCAACTCAAATGTCCATTGATCTCGACAAAGATGGCAACGGATTGGCGTTAAAGGAACGAAGAATAATGTGGGTTTCGTGGAAACGCGACATATTGACATTGGTCCTTTGAGTAGGGACAAACGGATATAATCCTTGTCATCTGTTCCCAGAGTGAAATATTGTCATGCCCGCATTGTTTTTTGACATCCGCCGTTTAGAATGCTGGATTTGCTTCTGCTTTTTATCTAAATACTATCTGGACGAATATGGTATTATAATGCTTTTAGTAAAGTGGACTTTCAAGAGTTGATTTATGGTTCGTTAATGTTATGTCAATATATGATAGTTATGTTTTTAGTTTTTTGAAGATTTGTGTGGCGAAAACAAAATGTTTTTTGGCCTATTTAACTTTGATATGCTGACTCTCAATGTATGTTAATGTATTCCTTATGATCCTCATTATATCATAATATTACGATTGTGGTTTTTCTTTTCTTTATTATCGAATAAAGTCACGGCTGAGTTTCTTTTCTGAAAAATGGAATATAATAATAAAAAAGCCCGTTAGAATGTCGATTGTCTCATCTTCGTTATAATCTTTTCAAAATATCAATATTCTAACTGAATGCACATATCAAAGTGTCTATGGAAATATTTAGCATCAAAGGTGCTTTCTGTGATTGAAACACAATGGAAACATTAGTCTTAGAAGTCGACATGAAATCTATGATAAAATCAAGCTTTATATGTACTTGTTCATTTGTGTTTTAATGTTGGCTATAAAAGGGCAATACAGGTAAGGGATGTATAAAAACATGTCATTTTAATTTTCATGATTGTAATTCTTGGAGTGATATTCGATAAATAATATTCCTTGTTGCTTAAGTGAGTTTTTAGTAAACCCTTACATTCCCCTCATTTCAACTCACTCATTAAATAATAATGTGACTTGTTTTATTCGTTTCGTTCAAAACTCTGAAACGATGCTATATGAAACTCTGCCATTTCGATATAAAAATTTCCATTCAAGAAAACAACAACGATCTATTTCAAATAAACTAATTAGTAATTAGAAATAATGAAATTTCCTTCATTAATGAGTTCCTACTAGATATCAATACCCACCAATTTCAAATTTAGAAAGAGAAATATCTAATCCAAATTCTAATAATGATCAGGTACAAACAGAAAACCGTCAAGAATAATCAAATTTGTTGAACGTCATTCCTTATTCCTGACCTTTCAGAGAAAATAAGAAGAATGGTTCCAAATTCAACATAAGAACTGTGATTTGAGATCCATTCTAACCAGAACGAAACCAATGAATGAGACACAAAAATAAAAAAATTGTGTTTACAATATTCCCTGTATATGTGGAAAATCTTATACTGAAGAGACATCAAGATCTTTAGAGATAAGAAAACGGGAACATAAGAACAACATCAAAAATAGAGACATTACAAGATCACAAATCGCTGATCATTTAGGTTCAAATAGCGGAGATCATATGAAACAACTGAAACAACATAAAGATCCCAATGATGGAACCTGATAATATTATGGAAGGAAAATTAAGCACTCACATGTATTTTGTTAGATGAAGTAGATATTTGGACAATTGTTATGTTGGAATAGATCTATTTGGATTGATTTATTGAAGAAAGAAATGACATCAGAAAACTTCAAAATTAAATAAATGTCTGACACCGAAACGTTACATTGTCCTTTTCATTTATTTCCTTTTTCAGTTTTACCATTGTTTTCTCCTTAAACAATGGTTTTACTATTAGGCAACAATTTTTTCAAGACCAATTTGCTCCTGACGAATAAGTGCAGAGATTCTCGCAGAAGCACTTCATCTTAATTGGAAATGTTTTAATTTCTGTTTCTGAGACTAGAAGTGAAAACCTATAAAGTTTCTTAGAAATGCAGAATCCCCTCAGAATATATTTCAATCGATATACAGCGATCTACATCAACGAGTTTTTCCCAACATTTTGGATTGGATATAACCTCCGCTTTTCAAGAACCCATGATCCCGATACGAAGGAAAGTTTTCTCCTAATGCAGTTACTTAATATTCCTCATCGCAAACACCACGATATTTTTAATACGTTGCATTTCCTGCCAAGTATCCGAGTATATCTTTATGAAATTGCAACAGTAAACTTTTTACGATTGAATGAAGCTGTAAAGTGGTCCATAACTTACATTTTAATGACCGAAAGTTAGATGTTACAGCATTACATGCACCCATTCCATTTTTACTTGTTACCTTAATGGCATTAAATGCGCGCTAAGGTTGATAGTAACCCATAAATGGGAATTGCTTTAGTCGCATTAACTGTATTTCCCATGAACTTTGTAAACTTTCAACTCCGATTGAAACACTCGTGAAATTGCTGATGGTCAGCTATATCTCCTGCCGAAAAGGCATACTTGAAGCTGATGCGTGAAACGAGAAACTCTGGTTACTCCTAAAAGTAACGTAGACATGTTTAATGAAATACACTTCAATGTAAATGGGTTACTTTGGTACCAGATGTTTTTAGCTGCATGAGAAGTTTCGATGGTTGTTGTCTGTGCTTTAACCAGTGGCTAATCAACTATACTTCAATATAAGGTGAATAAAACACTTTTCCAGATAAAAAACTTATGTGATTTTAATGTCTCAACATGTTTCGAGCTACAAAAGCTCATCTTCAGGAGGAAAAAACACGAAAGTGAAGCTTAAAATAAAACACTTATGGAGAAACAGCAGCAAAGCCAAATATAAAACATCAATGATTAAATTGAATACATGTAAAGGAAAAATAACCTTTTCCTCTCCAACCATCAAAAATGTTGACATTTTTGTACTATTTTCAGGTGCAGGTGCAAAAGTCATAAATTCCCTTACCGTACAAAAATTCACTCGTTACTTAGCAACACTTTTAATCCTAGGATTAAAACGCTAATTTTAATCCTTGGATTAAAAGTAATTGCATTTGACGTCTACTTGACAATCACTGTCATTAGTATGTGTTCAAATTTATAACCAAATTATTAACGATTTTGACTGAAACCAATTTTATTGTAATTTTGACTTGGTTGGAGAAAAAATAGTATATATTATTCGGACTAAAAGTGCCTATTTTAACTCGCAATTTTGCATTCGCTCGGCTGCGCATCGCAACTGCAAATATTGCCCGTAAAAAAAATATGCACTTTTAATCCTTATAATATAATATACTATTTTCCTTTAAAATCGCATTATCATCATTTACGTTGCTATGTTATTCATTTTTGTTTATCAATGACATATTTTAGGAAATTGTCAGATAAACGTGTTTTTCAAAGAATTAATTAATAGCTTTAAATGTCGTTTCTTTATTCCAGGTAAGGTTTTCCCATTACCTATGTTTGTATCTTTGAATATTAAATAGAATCTTTATTCCAGAGAAACTCAATTCAGTTATTAGTCTACAATAAGAATTCTAGAAAGTCTATCAATTCTTATATACATAACCTAACCTTAAAAAAACAAAGACAAAAAAAGAAAAGTTAAAACAATTGAAATAGAAAAATATCACTCAAAAATTAATCAACAAATGTGATTAAGTGATGATTGATGAACTCATTTTCGAACCGTTTGCATGATCTCAACAAGCATCCAGTGAATTGTTTTTGAAGATTTCCTTTTAGTTTATTCTGGTGACATTCTTACTTTCTTCAATTTTTTCAATTTTTCGATTTGTAAGGTCACTATTTTTTGTATTTTTCAAACTATGACTGATTTTATATTTATTTATTTAATTGTTTTAACTTTTCCTTCTTTGTCTTTGTTTTTTTAAGGTTGGGTAATGCATTCCATTGAATTATTGATGTTGTATATTGGGCTTTGCTGCTGTTCTTCCATGAGTGAGTTTTTAGTTTCACTTCCGCGTTTTTTCCTCCTAAATATGAGCTTCTTATAGCTCGAAACAAGGTGAGACATTGAAATCACTTGAGTTTTTTATCTCTAAAAGTGTTTTATTCACCTTATAATGAACTGCCCAGATATCAGGACATTCAATACTAGACTATACTTCAAAACTCCCTCTTCTTTTTGAGAAAATGCTCGCATTCAGCAGAGAAAGCGCAATGCGCTACTGTTACCTATCGGTAGCGGTAACGGTCGGGATAGTATTGAACGTTCGCTGAAAATAGGATAGAAAATAGGGTAGGGCAGTCAAACGATCTATCACGATGAGCTGATTAGTGATTGCCTGAGAAGCATTTGCAACAGACCTAAACAGGCCGTTTTTTGAGTTCTAAAAGATACTTTTAGTTTTGTCCGTCCAAAATCAACTAAAAGTGTGACAAATTGTGCTGGTTCGATGACAGTTTTTTGTGAAGAATTACGACGTGTATCCTGTTTCCATCGCTCACCTACCTACATGCACGTAAAAATTTAAGAAAGGTCCTGAGCAGTACTTTCGAGCGCTCGTTCATTGGTGAAACAATAGTTTTATTACCTTAAAACATTGCAATTCATGTTGAGTATATGAATGCAAAATGTCAGCACGATCGGAAATACAGGGTGTCTGGTGAGGAATGGGACAACGTTTAGGTGATGATGAGGGATGTCTCAAGGAGTGAGAAAATGCCATTTGAAATCATCTGAGGTACATGGTTCCTGATATACAGGGGGTTTTAGAAAAAATTAGGAAATTTCAAATGACCATAATTCAGGAAAATAAGAGCTAATCCATGATATTTCGTATGAACAATGATAGAGTGAGTACGAATCTGTTTGAAAGAAAAATTCGAAATAAAATCAGATCCGACTCATAAATTTTATTTTTTCTGAAATTAGGTAAAAACAACACCCTGTATGTGGTTTTCAATTTTTTTGACTTCATATTCTGAGAGAGCAAAAAATACTGTCTTCTCGAATGGCACAAATTTTCCCTGCTTTCTATGACCCTTCGAATGTCAATCTTCCGATTTTCGCTCCTTACATATTATTTTCTCGACATTTCAAATGACCATAATTCAGGAAATATAAGAGCTAATCCGACGACTTTTCGTATGAACAATGATAAAGTGAGTACGAATCTGCTTGAACGAAAAATTCGAAATAAAATCAGATCCGGACTCAAAAATTTTAGTTCTTCTGAAATTAGGTAAAAACAACACCCTGTATGCGGTTTTCAATTCTTTTGACTTCAGATTCTGAGAGAGCAGGAAAAATACATTCAAACTCAACTCTCATCCCGAATGGCACAAATTTTCCCTGCTTCCTTTGACCATTCGAATGTCAATCTTCCGATTTTCGCTCCTTACATATTATTTTCTCGACATTTCAGAAACATGAGATCTCAGATAGTTACTAATAAGTAAAAAAAGATCATAACGAATCAAAATTTTTATAAAAATTATCAAAAATGCGAAATTTGGAAAATTATTAATTAATTCTTCAAATATTGTTCAAAATGAAAACCACCAACTTCTACACATTTATCTGCTCTTTTCATTAAGTTCAAAACTGCTTTCCTTATCACATTCGGGTTGTTTGGTATTTCGTCACATGCGTCTATTATGCGCTGAATTATTGTTTCCTTGTATTTATTTCTCGCCCGTACATCATAGTTTTAAGGTGTCCCCAAAGGAAATAATCTAACGGTGTCATGTCGGGGGACCGAGGTGGCCATGCTCTTGGACCACCACGACCTATCCATCTATTTGGATAGACCTCGTTCAAATGATTTCTCACTAAAATTGAGAAATTTGGGGGTGCTCCATCATGCTGGAAGATAAGTCCTCTTTGATTAATATTTCCTAATAAATTAGGAGAACATTCATAAGGAAATCTCTATAAATTTCTCTCGGTGAGTCTTCCTGCGAAAAAATGAGGACCTATTAAATTATTATCATAAACTGCGCACCACACATTAACACTGAAACGTCTCTGTGATTGTCTTTGTACGACAGCGAAAATCGGAAGATTGACATTCGAAGGGCCATAGAAAGGAGGGCAAATTTGTGTCATTCGGGATGACAGTTGAGTTCGAAAGTATTTTTCATGCTCTCTCAGAATCTGAAGTCGGAAAAATTGAAAACCGCATAAAGGGTGTTGTTTTTACCTAATTTCAGAAAAACTGAAATTTCTGAGTCCGGATCTGATTGTATTTCGATTTTTTCGTTCAAACAGATTCGTACTCACTCTATCATTGTTCATACGAAAAATCATCGGATTAGCTCTCATATTTCCTGAATTATGGTCATTTGAAATGTCGAGAAAATAATATGTAAGGAGCGAAAATCGGAAGATTGACATTCGAAGGGTCATAGAAAGCAGGGAAAATTTGTGCCATTCGGGATGACAGTTGAGTTCGAAAGTATTTTTCCTGCTCTCTCAGAATCTGAAGTCAAAAAATTGAAAACCGCATACAGGGTGTTGTTTTTACATAATTTCAGAAAAACTGAAATTTCTGAGTCCGGATCTGATTTTATTTCGAATTTTTCGTTCAAACAGATTCCTACTCACTCTATCATTGTTCATACGAAAAATCATCGGATTAGCTTTTTTATTTCCTGAATTGTGGCCATTTGAAATTCCTAATTTTTTCGAAAACCCCCTGTATATCAGGAACCATGTACCTCAGATGATTTCAAATGGCATTTTCTCACTCCTTGAGACATCCCTCATCACCACCTAAACGTTGTCCCATTCCTCACCAGACACCCTGTATATTCTGGAAATTATTCAAAAAATTAAATATATTAAAAATCAATAATTGAAAAAAATTGAGTTTTATGATTCTGATGATGATATCCTTTTAAAATTTTGTATGAACATTTAGTTAATCAATCTTCATTAAAAAAATAAATTTCACTCTAATTAATATCTTGTTATGGAAATATGAAGGTTCTTCTTTTCAATATTATAATCGGATTTTCTATGGTTCTGTTAACACTACAGCCACAAAATTTTGCAAGAGGCTTATTATGAGCATTTAGCATGTGACCGAATAATTTCATGGTCCCGTATTGAGAAAAATTTTGAATGCTCATTTGTTATGGAACACTTGTATGGTTTGGCTTGTTAACTAACTTAACCTCAGCATTTGGGAACCGAACTCACCCTGAAAATGTCAAGTCTCTAGGACAATTCCTTCGAAAGTAATCGTGCTTACGGCTCAAAATGCACATTTCATTTTTGAATGAAATGATGCAGACTCAATCAAATTCATTCGTTCACACGATGTTTCAAGAAATAAGCGAGCAAAAACACCTACTACAACACCATCGAAATTGGTAATCCACTCAACATGATGAAATATAACCCATCCATTAAAACCCATATTCAATTCATTTTCACTTAACACGCGTGAAGAAAAACATCCCATCACAAACCGTTCATTCATCATCTGATATAATTCCCATCTTTTCATCGAATCTATCTAATGTAGGTGATCTCCATTACCATATCATTAAGAAGTTCGTCATTGATGAAATTTCGGGTCCAGCATAAACAAGGATGACTGATTCATCTTACCACCAAACCGAAGAAAGAAGGACAATGTCATGAAACTAGGTAACTATTTTAGTATTAATCAGAAGTCAGATAGTTGTACCTGCAATCCAAGATGGCGGCTCGATTGCATGTATCTTGAATTTTTCATTAAGTCTCCAAGCATAACTAAATCATGAAAAATTGTAACTAACCCTCCGTTTGAATTCGAACATCTCTTATTGATACTTACATATCAAATGAACTATTGAGACCAATCAAGTTTATTTGTTCACACGATATTCCAAGAAATGAGTGAGCAAAACTTCGAGGAGGTCGAAATTGGTAATCCACTCAAGATGATGGAATATAACCCATCCATTAAAAGCCATATTCAATTCATATTCACTTAACACGCGTGAAGAAAAACATCCCATCACAAACCGTTCATTTTTCACTGTTCAGATCTCGCCATCATCTGATATAATTCTCATCTTTCCAGTGAATCTATCTAATGTATTCTCCATTACCATATCATTAAGAAGTTCGTTCATTGATGAACTTTCGCGGCCATCGAAAACAAGGATGACTGATTGATCCAACCACCAACCGAAGAAAGAAGGGTAATTGATTTGGGTTATTTTCAGATCGGAACCCGTCAGATCGTAAAGTCATATAATTGATTACGCTTACACTGAATCAATCACATCGTTTTGCGGTTAGGAGCCCAGACTTGGAGAGGTCTGGATTAGAGAATTAGGGGATCTCGATGTAAGGGAGATCATCATCATCTCTGAGCTATCTGACGCATTTCGTTTGATATTCCTGCTAGATAGTTTGATAGTTTGATAGTTTACAGAGGGTTTCAGTCCACTGCGACCTTAAGGTCTATTGTGCCCCCTTACAGAGATGTTCTGGCCAAAAAAAACCTTCACAGCTCGCCTTCCAGTTCCAGAGATCTAATGAAATCTAGTAACTGTGAAGACTTCACACGAGGCTAGTTCCTCACTCTTACAAGTTTCTTGTCCAGGCATTTCCTCCTCAGGCTCGTAATGCCAAGGCATTCCGTGACTAGGTGAATGGGGGTTTCTTCCTCCTTCCCACAGAACCTACACTCGTCAGTGTCCGACAATCCCATCCTCAACAGGTGCTTCCTAAGGCGACAATGTCCTGTAAGAAAGCCAGTGAGGAGGTGCAATTGCTTCTTACCAAGATCCAGATATCTTTTGGATCCCGCTGTCTCGAAGTTCCGAAGGAACTCAGTGGAATGATCCATCCCTGGGAGATTCCGCCAGAGCTTTTCCTCTCGGCTTTCTCCTTCTCCAGAAACTCCTTCTTATAGGTACATTTAGATATACCACAAAGGCTTCTGGGCCAAAGAGTGACATTTGTGCGCCCTCTTTGGCGAGTGTATTGGCCTCTTCGTTTCCTTCGATTCCGAGTGGCCGGGAACCCAGATTAAAAAGACCTTATTTTTCTTGCCTACCTCGTTGAGTTTGTTCGGCGCTCCCAGATCATCTTAGAATCGATGATTCCTGCTAGATTGTAAATTGTTAAGAAAGTTACATCTCACTGCGGCCTTCTATTACGAGAATAATAGAATGTTGTTTATTTGTATGTATTTATAAATAAATTATTTCTATTGACCTCGGTCGATAGCCTCTTGAAAGTTTTCAATAAAGTTATTTTCTCTCATCAGAATTGTTTTCATTACTGGGATATGGCTCGCCCCCCAATTTAGAGCCCTAATGACCAAATGTTCCGTCGTCAAGAACGAGTCAATAAATAAAATAAGATTCCCTGGTCTCAAATTAGATATATTTTCCTAGCTAACGAAATAACTGTTGCATCTGCCATTATTCTCGTTAGATCTCTTTTAGGATTGCCAGCTTTTTCTAAAAACTTTTCAATTCCTGGCGATCCCAGTGGTGATTAAGCCACCATAGATATTCCATGTTCTTTGAGAAGTCCATAAAGGTATAATTGTTTGAAAGTACAGATGAGCTTCAACTTTCAAATTGCTTGGTTTGATTGTTGCCTTTTTCAGAATTTTGGTGATTTGATCCTTAGTGAAGTTTTACAGTCCAATAGCTCGAGTTTTTCCTTAATCAACCATATGTTCCATTTTCTTCGACACAGCAATGTGATCAGTAGGTTTAGACTGTAGTTCATCAGCTTCATTCACTGGAAAATCGATATTTTCATGATACTTTTTACAGACTGGAAGTGCACTAGATACAGAACAATATAGTCCAGCCCCAAATTTTTCAAGGATTCATCCAGGAATAATTCAACTCTATCTGGATGTACTCTAACTAAAGGCAGTTTAGTAGTTATAATAGTTTTTCTCTTCTCACAAGTCCCTTCCTAATCTATTCTCTCCAACTATATTCTCATTTTTGTGCACATAAGCGGTGTCGAAATGACGATAACCAACCACATTTGAGCGCAGCATTCATAGCGTCTCTCAATTGTAATGGATCGTCAGCTTGCGAAGTTCCTAATCCAAGGAGTGGCATTGAGGTACCATTTCGCAGAATTATAGAATTTTTCAGCATTTAATTCCAGAGCTTGTATCTGAGAGGGCTTCAAGGTGGCTACATTTGTGTTTCCCCTATAATTACCCGGTCCCAGACAGTTTTTGCGCAAGCCTGCAATGGCGAGACATGCTGTAAGCTGTAACTAAGTGAAAAGGAGTTTCCTCATCCACAGAATCTACATCGTCAGTTTCTGTTGAGCCAACTCTAATCCTATGCTTTCGAATGCGACAATGTCCTGTTAGAAAGCCAGTGAACGTCACCTCACACTTACTGAGATCCAAATACTTTTTGGACCTCGAAGTTCCTAAAGAACTTCTTGGAATGGTTCATTCTGGATTTGTTCAGAGTGCTTCTCTTTTAGTTTATTTCTTTTCCAAAAACTCTTTCTCATTTGCCTATCGCAGAAAAGATCAATGAATGGCGTTTGTGTTCCCTTTTTGGCTAGTGTGTTATTTTTTTATTTCCTTCCATTCCTAAAGAAACTTTTTGTTCTTGCCTACTTCATTGAGGGAAAAATCGAGGAGATAATTTACGTAACATTTGGACAATTTGTCACTCCTACTTCTTCTATTCAACGTTTCGAGCAACATTCGATAAAAAAAATTTCCAAGCAGTGGAGAAGGTTGCTTCTCTGAAACTTACGAGTCCATTTCAAAAGAGTATGAAGTGAAGCAACCTCTTAGCTCCTCCTATCAATACGACCTCTCTGTCGAGGATGCCGACGAGTAGCCATCTATCTCTCTTATATTAGTCCGATCGCGCGCGGATATAAACGATAACGAACGAAAGTTCTATGGAGAAGGAGGGGCTAAAGTCTTTCCTGACGACGCCGACGGCTGGCCAATGCTCGCCTGGACCCTTATTCTGGGCAAGTGATCTTTCAAAGCATGAGCTTTTCATGATATTTGGCCCTCAGATACTGACATCAGTTTTTTTCCGTCGTTGTTAGAAAAAGAACTTTCCAGTCAAAAGTGCCGAATCCTGTACATGCATTGAGAACGAGATATAACGTTATAATAAAAATTGATCGAATGTTCCAGAAAACGAGAGATAGGTGTGGTATACAAAGAGAAAAATGTGGGAAGGTATCTGAAAGAAAATTGCCATTGATTTTTCGATGAAACCGCATAGGTTTGACTTGTTGGAGTGATCTTTCCCTAAATATAATACACATCAGTTAATTCATTTGAGATAATTTTTCAACAAAAATGAAACGATGAAACAAATAGATGTTTTGTTCTATTGGGATAGCACCTAACGAGACCCACTTCGGGAAACACCCTGTGGTATCAAATCGACTGTTCAAACCGAATTCCGTAAACGCTCCTAATATCCCGTCTTAAGCCTCCGGCACCCCGCGGCGGTTTCAAATAGAGAATCTTACCCGTCCCGTTCAGTTTTAATGGAGATTACGTGAAAAATGCATCCAAGTTGACTCGGATACTTCCATAACGAGTTCGTACCTTCTCAGTTCCACTGGAAATTATGTAACTTTCCTCATTAAATTTCCACTATAACTTTGTCGCGTCCCAAAGTTGCTTCATCACAAAATCAAATTTGAACCTTCAGCACAACAACCGAAAATAGAAAAAGAAATAAAAATAGCGAGCAGAGTCAGTGGCCGTGATTGCAAGAAACTAAAACTCGCCTCGGGAAAGATCGGATGGCCCAGGGCTACAAATCCACTTCGAAGTGCAAAAGTTAAGACGCCTACAAAGTCTACAGCGAGCCGAAGAAATAAATAATCTCCCAGGAATAAGAACAAAACTAAACTGAGGAAGAACGAGAAGTGGAAGTCGAAATCTGAAGTTGGGGCAATCAGAGGATTTCACTTTTTTCCCCTGAGCCGAACTGGCTAATCGTAATTTAAACCTGCCCAAGTCTTATTTCGCAGGGTTAAAAGTATAAAACAAACGCGCCGCTGCGATCTCATGCTTCTATAAATCACGGAAGTGAGGTACCCTCGTAGATAAGAAATAGAAATTCTCTATTATTATAGTTTTCTGGTTATCGAGTCTACAGTCTACACATATTTTACGTAAGAGCTTCAATTATTATTCTATTTAAGAGCGCTCGTTCTACTTAAACGAGTGCTATATCCATAGACAAACTAAAAAATTAGATGAGCCACTCGTAAATTCCGCGCCATCTGTCGGAGGAGGAGACTAATACACGAAAAAATTATTTTCAATTTGATAGTTAGATGTAGTTGCATTCATGGAAATCCTATCGAGAAAATAGTAAGTACATATGTAAAATCATTATTATCAAAAAACCTTTGAATTGTCAACTGACACAAGGAGTGGTTTGACACGTTCTTTTTGAAATATGATAAATTTCGATATGCCTGCAAGAGTGAAGACGTGCTGTGTTATGGATGTGAAAATCGAGATGCAAGAAGGTAATTATAAAATTCATATGTATATTCTGTTACCTATAAGAATTAAGATATTCGTAGTTTTCAAAAGAGTTTTTCATGTATTGAATAAGTTTAGTCGGTAAATACTCATATTTTGTATTATTGAATTCATTATTGTTAGTTTTTGAAAATGTTTTCAATGCAATTATTAGTTTATTGATTAGATATTTATGAAATAAATCTGTATTTTCAATTGGTGATACCTAATTCAGTTAATAAATTTTTATTCTATCCAGAATTTGATTATTGATCCTCATTTCTCGATTCCAAAAGAAAATCAGATGAAAGTTCGTTGCAGGTATTATTTTCATGAAAATAAATTTCCTCACTCATCGATAACTTGCACGAATCCATTTCTGATTTCCTTTTGGAAATTGAATTTCAAAAAACTTTTTTGCCTCTTGTATATGGGTGTACCTACCTATTCAAAAGGTGCACTACAGAATTCTTTTTGAGGCAACTTTACGATACAGATTCCTTTTTCAATTGAGCTTTATTCACGAATTAGTAATGTTGTACAAAACAGATGGCGTTGAAGCTTGTTCTACTAGTGTCTCATCTATTCTCCGTTTAGTTAGTCTATGGCTATATCGTTTTGCCCAAATGTCTGTAATTTTCGAATTTTGAGCCGAAAATGGTCTCAAATGTTAGGGTTCGACTTTCTGATGACGAATGCATGATAAAATTCAATTTTGTCCGTTGGGCCGTCCGTTAGCATGATAACTTTCGAAGAAATTGTCCTAGAGGCTTGAGATGATGATTTCGGCTCCCAAATGCCTCAGTTGATTTAGTTAAATAGCGAAATCATACAGGGTGTTCCATGAAATATGGCCACTCAAAATTTTTGTTCCTCAATATCTCAGACAAAACGAAACAATCGAAATCAAATGTTTCAGCCGCATGCAAGATGCTCATAATAAGCCTCATGCAAAATTTTGTGGCCATAGTGTACACAGAGCCACAGAAAATTCCATTGGAATATCGAAAATAAAAAACTTCATATTTCCATTAAAAGATATCCGATTCGAGTGAAATTCATTTTGTGTATGAAGATATTTAATGTTCATTTTGTGACCATGTGTTAACAGAACCATAGAAAATTCAATTCGAATATGGAAAAATAAAATCTATATATTTCCATAACAGAAAATCTGATTCGAGTGAAATTTTGTTTGTGAATGGAAACTGTTATACTGAGTGTTCATGCAGATTTTAAAAAGGGTCGTATCATCAGAACCATAGAATGTTTTTTTATTCATATTTTTTTTATATTTTATTTTCTGAATAATTTCAAGAATATAATTCTACCGTATAAAATTTGCGGTAGTCTTATTGCCCCACCAATGAACGAGCGCTCAGAAGCTCCTGCTCAGGTCTTTCCTCAAAATTTTCAGGGATAATGTGGAGAGGAGGAAGTTTCTACAAAGAGGTAGCTAAGAATCCAGGATTTTTTTAGCAAGGGTCATTAATTAATTCACTTGTAACTTTGTTTAGCCATAACCATATTTCAGGAAGATCAGTTCAGAGATACAAACTGGTACGGCACATCAAGTGATTTAATTGGTGCACATCCCATTCTTCATAGGAAAATCATGGAAAAACATTTTCGATATCAGAATTTTTTTTCGAAAAGTATCGTTTGTGAAGAAAAAATTCTTTCGTGCTTTCGTATAGTATTATCCAAAAAATTCAAAACGGTTTTTAATTGGATGCACACCTAGATCTTGATAAGAAAATCGTGAAAAATATGTTCCACATCAGATTTTTTTTGTCGAAAGGTATCATGTGTGGAGCAGAATTTGTTTCCATTTCGTCTTCTCAGAATTCAGCTACTCCAATTTGGATCAATGTACACACACCGTAAGGAACAACATAAATAATTTCGTCATGTGATTTTTGTTCTTAATAAGTCTAGTTTGGATTGAAACATAATATAAAATAAATATTCTCTATGGATTGAAACACTTACTTCCCTCTAGTTCGTACGCGACAGTCCCCACATCATAAAGTGTAGATGAGAATGTGTGGGTAAGTTACCCCCACTGGGTCAGCACCTTGTCGTGGTGTGGGGGCTTGTAGTAGCTGCATTGATACTCGGAATCTCTGCGGCTGGAACTCCGGTTCCTGGCAGGGCCAACACCCATGTCGATAAGATTCCGGAGGAGTGGCGAAACTAAGATTGACCACCCCAGCCAAGGTGTGAGATATCGTGCCGAGGCTGAATGGCACCTGGGTGAGTGTGTCGCGAACGATTCCCTGGGGAAACCGGGTCGCATCCCCTTGTAAAAGACCTTCCCCCAGTATCCAAGCTCTGCTGGGGGCGACCATATTTTCTTAGGTTACTCGTGGGGTAAATTTAATGATACAAAGGGTGCCAAACACCCTGACACCAAAGGCTCCTCTTCTGGAGAGGCTCGAGGTAAAATCCCGGAGAAGACTCTGAGTGAGGCCCTTCAGGCAATGAAGGGACTTCACAATCGGGGCCTTCTTCGAGGCCCGCTGACAAAAGGCGGAACCGCACAGGTGCTGAGAAAAGGAAGGCGAGGAGGGCTCGAGCGGACTCAACCCGTCAAGTGAGAGACCGTCCTCGCGATCTGAGGTCAATAGGCTTCTGTTGCTGGAGAGGAAACAACTCGGTCTGGTGACTGGTGCATTGACTGGTCACCTGTTTAACAAGCATTTGAAGAGAATGGGATTGACGAGCTGCTCCCTATGCTGGTGGTGCAGGAGTACTGATGAAACGGTTGAGCATATTTTGTTCAACTGTGGGAACCATACTGAGTTAAGGTCAACACACCTAGGAAATCCAACACCTTCTATTCCTATGGTGAGAGGGACCACTCCTGGCAGGCTCGCGACGTTTCTGTCTTCGTGTCTGAGGAGCTGAGTCTCTATGGAACGATGCGGGTGAACAATGGGCCACTAGGCCTCAGTTCGGCCGGTAAGGCACCGCACAGAGAAGAAGAAGAAGAAGTGGGTAAGTTAACGGTAATAAAACATGAATGGTGGGAGTGTTATTGAAACACCATTTATATCAGATAGATTACCGAGAGTAAAACAGTATTTGAAGACGAAGACTAGTATTCCCCAGGAAATACTGAATCGCGTTGTTTGTCGAGCAATGAATTACCGATCGATATCGAAAAATATTGGGGATAAAGGCATTATCTCGGTATTTCCTGGAATTTGAATACGATAATAAATTATTTGAGTTTTGTCTGAAAATAATCTTCGAAGCGAGCCAAAGTTTTCCCAACATTTCCTCATACCATTTACATAATGTATTCTGATGTATGTTTCACGTCTGATTCTTCCAAGGGAGCTCAACTTCTTTTTGTCCATTTCCAACAATTTATGTGCATGGGTAACAACGCTCCTTCATCTAAATCCTCCGGGGATTAGGCCGGCCCTGGATGCTCGCTGCTAGAAAATACATATTTCATTGGGAACCGATAAAAATGAAAAATCCTTTATAGAAATGGCTATTCGGAAGCAACTAAAATGGGAATTTAAAGAGATCAGTCCGACTCTCCAATGACTTTGCCGGGGGCCTTCTAGAAATGCCGGCCTGGAAAAAGAAAAAGAAATACAAGAATTGCGCCAGCAAAAAACATTCGTTTGATGTTCTCTCTATTAAATTCAAAATATTCATTGTGGAATAAACTAACTTTTATTTGTTTCTCATTTGTAACGTCAGTTTCCAAAAACACAATATTAATCAAGAAAGTTCATTTTATCAAGTCACTAACTTGTAAAACTGACAGTTTACTTGTAAAATTTTTACAAGTTAGTAGTATTATTTACATTGAGATTTGTCAAGTACTTGCTTCTAATTTCATTCATCCTTGTAATTTCAGAGTTCCTGGAACAAATTTATTTCTCAATAAACGTTCTCGAACAATTCGAAAATGATATTCGTACCTTGTTTTATTCGTATCTATTTGTTTTCCTTCTCAGAATTACAAATATCCTAGAGGTTTTTTGACCTGTAAACTCACTGTTTCACGTACTCGCTTCTAATTTCATTTATTCGTCTAATTTCATCGTTCTTGGAACAAATATTTCTAGTAATAAACGTTATAAAAGTATTTAAAACGATATTCATGCCTTGTTTCATTTGGATCTGGCCTTTTTCATCAGAAATGAGCAAATATTCTCGAAGGACCTCTCGTGGCTCTCGTAAAGCCACTGACAGTTGTCATAATTTTCCGATGTCATAAATAATCATAAATATGCAACTTACGACATTTGCGACAAATTCTTGAGATTTTTTTGGAATATATCTAACCTTTTACAAATGAGAAACAAATAAAACACAGGGTGTCCAGAAAGGCTATCGGGTATTTGTTTTCGCGCCATATTCAGAACGGACGTCTAAAACGAGCGAGAAGGGGTTCGTGGCGTCCGCCATTTTGTGGAGTTTAGTCACGATGTAACAATACTCGGAACGCATCCGCATTTTGCGTATAAGCGTATTATCGTAATGGTGATTGGTGGTTAAATAGTGACTGCTCAACGTCTCTATCGTGCGGAATATCTACACGCCACGCGACAAATGACGAAAGCATTAGGAAATGGATCAGGATGTTCGAGAATACAGGTGCGACAATTAAAATTCAAAACTCTGGTCGTCCTCGTTTACTTCGCGATGAAGAAACAATTGAAGAAGTTGAGCGTCGGTTCGTCAAAATCCGTCTTTATCCATCCGAAAGCGAAGCCAAGCGTTGAACATCTAAGAATCGTCTTTACTTTCCATTGTAGAGAAAGACTTACATCTAAAAACCTATTAAATTCAATTGATTCAAGAATTGAAGGATGCGGACTATGCTTATCGGCTGATTTTCCGAACGAAATGCTGCAGCGATTCAACAAGTCATTTCGCGAAGGGGTAACATCAACTGGCCTCCCAGACCTTAGCCGTTTGACTATTTTGCATAGGGATACCTTAAAAGTAAGTTTTATCAAAATAATCCGACGAATCGAAACCAGATGAAGCAAAAAATCAGGTCAGAAATGGCAGCAATATCAATACAGCTATGTGTCCACGTGTTATCGCCAATCTTCGTTCCGTTTAGAATAGTGCCAGCAACGCAACGGTCATCATTTGGATTACATTATCCTTTTCAAATAATTCTCCAATTCATATGTTAATAATAAACAATAAATTTCTTCATTGTTCACAAATATTTTGTTTTTTTATTGAACTTACAAATACCCGATACCCTTTCTGGACACTCTTTATAAAACAATACACGCAAGGTAACGGGTTTTACTGGCTCAAGAAGGTAACTGACTCGCCTGCGGCTCGTCAATTATATCCTCCATTCGCCAGTATAAACCCTCTTACCTTGCTAGTAATGTTTATACTATTGTTTATTGCAATTCTACTTCATTCAAGGTTCATGCTGGGAGGAAGTTGTTCGTAAGGATCTCTAGAGATGGCGTTTCAGGAATGAAAATACCTGTAACAGGTGCCATCTCGTAGCAAGGACCTAGAATGCTTCGTATCATGCAGAGCTATTTCATGCTGATTAGTCCTAATAATGACCAAATGGCCATTCATAGGTGCTCTGTTTGATACCACTTCCTTGCATTTTGCTTTGAGCGAGGACGAGATTAGCTCTCAAGTATGAGTTTAATATTAGTTGATTTTAATCGATTAGTATTATTCTCTGCTTACATGTAGATGAAGGCATTATCTTGGTATTTCCTGGAATTTTAATACGGTGATAATTATTTTAGTTTTGTCTGAAAATAATCTCCGAAGCGAGCCAAAATTTTCCTAAGATTTCCTCATACCATTTATAATACATAATATCTGATGTATGTTTCAAGTCTGAGAAGAGAAATTGAGGTAGCTCAACTCCTTTTGTCCATTTCCAACAATTAAAGTAAAAGGGTAACAACGGCCCTGGATGCTCGCTGCTAGAAAATACATATTATTTCATTTGGAACCGAAAAATTTGAAAAATCCTTTATAGAATGGCTATTCGGAAGCAACTAAAATGGGAATTTAAAGAGATCAGTCTGATTCTCCAATGACTTTGCCGGGGCCTTCTGGAAATGACGGCCTGGAAAAGGAAAAAGAAATACAAGAATTGCGCCTGCAAAAAACAATCGTCTGATGTTCTCTCGATTGAATTTATAATATTCATTGTAGAAATAAACTGTTTTTGTTTATTGTAATTCTACTTCGTTCTAGGTCTATGCTGGAAAGGAAGTTTTTCGTAAGGATCTCTAGAGATGACGTTTCAGGTATGAGGTATGTAACGAGGTGCCATCTCGTATCAACGTCCTGGAATGCTTCGTATCATGCAGAACTATTCCATGCTGATGAGTCCTAATGAGGACCAAATGGCCATCCTTAGTTGCTCTGTTCGATACCACTTCCTTGCATTTTGCTTTGAGCGAGGACGAGATTAGCTCCCAAGTATGAGTTTAATATTAGTTGATTTTAATCGATTAGTACTTTATTCTCTGCTTACATGTAGATAAATGTATTATCTTGGTATTTCCTGGAATTTTAATACGGTGATAAATTATTTTAGTTTTGCCTGAAAATAATCTCCGAAGCGAGCCAAAATTTTCCTAAGATTTCCTCATACCATTCACATAATGTATTCTGATGTATGTTTCAAGTCTGAAAAGAGAAGTTGAGGTAGCTCAACTCCTTTTTGTCCATTTTCAACAATTAAAGTGAAAGGGTAACAACGGCCCTGGATGCTCGCTGCTAGAAAATACATATTTCATTTGGAACCGATAAATTTGAAAAATCCTTTATAGAAATGGCTATTAGGAAGCAACTAAAATGGGAATTTAAAGAGATCAGTCCGACTCTCCAATGACTTTGCCGGGGGCCTTCTAGAAATGCCGGCCTGGAAAAAGAAAAAGAAATACAAGAATTGCGCCTGGAAAAAACAATCGTCTGATGTTCTCTCGATTGAATTTATAATATTCATTGTAGAAATGAACTGTTTTTTTTTATTGCAATTCTACTTCATTCAAGGTTCATGCTGGGAAGGAAGTTGTTCGTAAGGATCTCTAGAGATGGCGTTTCAGGAATGAAAATACCTGTAACAGGTGCCATCTCGTAGCAAGGACCTAGAATGCTTCGTATCATGCAGAGCTATTTCATGCTGATAAGTCCTAATAATGACCAAATGGCCATCCTTAGTTGCTCTGTTCGATACCACTTCCTTGCATTGTGCTTTGAACGAGGACGAGATTAGCTCCGAAGTATGAGTTTAATATTGGGTTATTTTGATCGATTAATATCATTCTTTGCTTACATTGTTTATAAAGACATTATATCGGCATTTCCTGGAATTTGAATACGATAATGAATTATCGGAAAATAATCATCGAAGCGAGCCAAAGTTTTCCGAACACTTCCTCGTACCATTTACATAATGTATTCTGATGTATGTTTCACGTCTGATTCTCCCAAGGGAGATCAACTTTTTTTTGTCTATTTCCTACAATTTATGTGCATGAGCATTGTTTAAACAATAGCATGGGTAACAACGCTCCGGGGATTAGGCCGGCCCTGGATGCTCGCTGCTAGAAAATACATATTTCATTGGGAACCGATAAAAATGAAAAATCCTTTATAGAAATGGCTATTCGGAAGCAACTAAAATGGGAATTTAAAGAGATCAGTCCGACTCTCCAATGACTTTGCCGGGGGCCTTCTAGAAATGCCGGCCTGGAAAAGGAAAAAGAAATACAAGATTTGCGCCTGGAAAAAACAATCGTCTGATGTTCTCTCGATTGAATTTATAATATTCATTGTAGAAATAAACTGTTTTTGTTTATTGCAATTCTGCTTCGTTCAAGGTTCATGAAGGGAAGGAAGTTGTTCGTAAGGATCTCTAGAGATCGCGTTTCAGGTATGAAAATACATCTAACAAGGTGTCATCCCGTATCAAGGTCCTAGAATGCCTCGTATTATGCAGAACTATTATATGCTGATGAGTCCTAATAAGGACCAAATGGCCATCAATAGTCGCTCTGTTTGGTACCACGGTCCATATGAAATAGTGCGAAATCCGAACATTATTGTAAAAACGGACAAGAACAAACTCAAAGAAGTGCACAAAAATAGAGTAAAACACTACTATCAGTGATTAAATTTAAGAGATTGTTGTAAATATTGGATTAGGTAAATAACATTATAAACTTTGTAGAGTTAAGATAAACTAAAACTGTGATAGGTGTATAGGTATAGATTTCAAGATATAGATAAGTCAAAAAAAAATTTTTTTTTACATTTTCATAGAAAACCAAAAATCATTTTCTCTCAAAGGGGGAAGGTGTAGTATGTGTCAGTACACACAGCCTGTATAATTACCATACGTGAGACGCATCATCTTAAAATGTTATTGAAATATCACGTAGAGTAATCTTTGAATGTATAACCATTGCCGACTATGTGTATTCTTAAGTATAAACACTAACAATTGGATTGTATAAATAAACACGTATCAATTGTTTAGAGAAGAGTCATGTTACTATGGTCGTTCAGTAAAATTTCCAATTAATTAAACACCTTTGATGAGCCCAAGTGTATTATTCCACCATCCCTCTACGGTATAGGCGATTGGCCGAACCTACCCTTCCTTGCATTTTGCTTTGAACGAGGACGAGATCAGCTCCGAAGTATGAGTTTTATTTTTGAAACATAGATAAATTGAAAATGGTAATCATCGAAATGAATACAATCTTCAGTTTATAGGCTCACAATGAAACTCATACTTCGGAGCTGATCTCGTCCTCGTTCAAAGCAAAACCTTCTTCATGAAGAAGGTTCTGTGAGCCTATAAATTGAAGATTGTATTCATTTCGATGATTACCATTTTCAATTTATCTATGTTTCAAAAATTTGTTAGGTTAGCCTCCTTAAAGGCAAAGAATTTTTTTGTTTGTCATTTTTTCTTTATCTTATGAGTTTCATATTGGTTGATTTCAATCGATTAATATTGTTATCTGCTTACATTCTTTGAACTAGTTATTCAATCAACTAGGTTATTGAAGAGAGCAACTAATGGTTGAGATATTGGTTGGAGACCATTAGTCGCTCGATTAATAACCGAGTTGATTACAAGATTATATGACGATCTCAAAATGAAATGTGTATGAATTCTAGATTTAAACACATTTTCATTTTGCACCAGACTTATATTTGACATAATAAAATTTCTATGTATAGTCCGTTCACGAAAGGTTGAGCACATAGTAGGCGTTTCTTTATTTATCTGAAGTTGGCAGTATTTGCTGTCATAACGTAAAATAAAGTCAACGTTGCCGAATGTACCCAGCTTCGCCCGACGGGCTTGCTAGTTATCAGACAACTCTATGCAACATTGACAACGTTGCGTATCAATCTGACAAGAAAATAAAGAACATAACCTAAAATTTCAATATACACAGTGGAATATGCCAAATTTCCATGGCCAACCGACGGCTCAACCTTTCGTGAATGGACTATACCTATGTTCTAGAAGAGTTTTGACATTTCTCGTAGTGCTTCTGAAAACTTTGTGAACGGTTGCCATGAGGATTGCACATTAAAATAGCAGAAATTGAGCATTAAAATGGGCAATTAATGATCAATTTCGTACACATTGATATCACCTTTTATTTTGAGGTCGACGGAAAAGGCATTATCTCGGCATTTCCTGGAATTTGAATACGAACTCAACCGCGGCATTTGGGAACCGAACTGGCCCTGAAAATCTCTAGGACGATCTCTTCAAAAGTTATCGTGTTTATGTACGGCCGTCCCACAGACAGAATTGAATTCGACTACGGATTCATCATCGGAAAGTCAAACCCTATAGTTTGAGACCATTTTCGGCTCAAAATTAGAAAATTATTGTCATGCTTTTGCTTTCTCGACATACACATTACACTGTACTGAGAAATGCACTGTCGAACACGGTCATTTCAGGTAGTCCTTTCAGTTTAAAATATGAAGAATTTCATTTCTCTCATCAGTTAAACTGTACTGGGTGTCCTAAATTCAGTGTCTAGTGAGGGGATCTCAGAAACCCGATAAGCTAGAACAAAATGTAATAAAAAAAATTGATTACTTCAATGAATTCTACTGAAAAATGCCTGTATAATGTTTTAGTTTCATGTTTATTATAACTTCAGTAAAAAGAAGTTATGACATCTTTTGATTTGACGCAATTTTCCGATTTTCTCTAATAACTCGAAAACGGTTTGACCTAGAAGGTTGCGGTTTTCACTCAATGAATTATCTCAAAAATCGAGCCACTCATTTTGCTCTAGCTCATCATCGGGTTTCTGAGATCCCCTCAGTAGACAACGAATTTAGGACACCCGGTACAGTTAATAAAATCGAGTTAACTGAGACTGAAATACCCACTCACAGTTCACACGTACAGTTTACACTGGCCATCTTTATTATACAGTTAAAACTGTACGTGAGTGGCTGGCTTAAAGTTATCGATTTTCTTAACCTTCCGGAGCTGGCGCGCGGACTCACACTCCGCAGGCCCGCAGCAATATTAAATTCTCGGTATTTTCGGATCCGTCCATTTGTTCAGTTTGCGTCCCTACCTTGACAAGTTTACAGTTCTACGTTTTACATCTAGATTGGGATAAAATATCAGTTGCATTGTAACAATCGTTATGGTGGCCATATACGCTACGAGAAATCGTTACGATCAGACTGTACAGTTCGAACGGTGCCGATAAATTGCTACATGTATGTGATAAAACTGTGCAGTTTCGAACGATTTGTTGAGACTGTACAGTCGAACGGAGCAGTACCAAAATTTCAATTGATTTATCGGAATCGGACGAACTGTGCCGACTGATCGAAATGTGTATGTTTGGTTGATTTTGGTAGATGTAAGTACGTATCGTGATCCATTCTTAGAAAATTATGCCAGTCTTTTGAAAACAGCTTCAATTCCGCCAACAAATTCACATGAGAATGAACTCTTCTTTTCATTAGCCATTCTTTACACTAGATGCTACGTTTTTTCCGCTTCACTTTTTGTTCCTTCAGGGCGAATATTAATCTTATAATTGCTAATCCGTCGTCCGTCGACGCCATCACTGCACGTATACTCCGTTCACGAAAGGTTGAGCACATAGTAGGCGTTTCTTTATTTATCAGAAGTTGGCAGTATTTGCTGTCATAACGTAAAACAAAGTCAACGTTGCCGAATTAACCCGGCCTCGTCTGACGAGCTTTCGAGTTAATAAAGAACTCTATGCAATATTGACAACATTGCGTATCAATCTGACAAATAAATAAATGACATAACCTAAAATTCTAATATACACAGTGAAATATGTCAAATTGTCATGGCCAACCGACGGCTCAACCTTTCGTGAACGGACTATATGCAGGGCGCCGCTTTTTGTACCGTTTGATCGCAACGATTTCTCGTAGCGTGTATAGCTTATATGCCAGCTACGATAAACTGCACCGTTCGAACTGTACAGTCTGATCGTAACGATTTCTCGTAGCCTATATGGTCACCATTAGAAGTTATAACTGTTTGCGGAGCAAGAGTCCGCGTGCCATCCTCGGTGTTACATAGTTGAATAATTTTCAGTTCTGAATTTTAAAATGTGTTCTCATGAACAGGAGCGTTTCCATAGTTTGATGGCAGAAGTTTTTCAAGATGATGAAATTCAAGAAACCATATTCGATGACGAAGAGGATGAAGAAGAAGTGGATAATTTAGAAGAGACTGAAGAGAGACCCGATGGTAGTGATACTGAGCAAGAGTTTTGTACTGAAGATGTTGAAATTCCTACTATTGGACCTTACTTTTTTGGCAAAGACAAAATAACCAAATGGCAAAATATACCCGCAAGAAACGTAGTTAATCGCTCCGAGAACCTACTAAGTGATTTGCCAGGTGCCAAACAAACGACAAAAAATTTAAAAAGTTTGCTGGAAATTTGGCAATATTTTTTCAATGGCACAATGATAAGCCTCATTGTTGAGGCGACAAATAAAAGTATCAGAAAATTGCGTACAAATTATAATCGTGAAAGGAATGCCAAGGAAACTGACGGCTCAGAAATTCGTGCTCTTATAGGATTACTTTATTTGGGAGGTGTGTTGAAAAGTAGTACCTAGATCAAATATAGATGAACTATGGAACAGTAATGGTACAGGAGTTGAGCTGTTTCGTCTGACGATGTCTATGTACAGATTCAAGTTTTTGTTACAACATATAACATTCGATGATTTGGATTCAAGGGAGGAAAGAAAACAGTTGGATAAATTATGTCCAATTAGAGATTTGTTCGAACTATTTGTCTCCAACTGTAAGCAAGCGTACACACCTTTCGAAAACGTCACAATAGATGAAAAATTCGAGGCATTTCAGGGAAGTTGCGGTTTTAAGCAGTGTATTCCCAGTAAAACAAATAAATATGCAATTAAAATGTTTGCACTTGCAGATAGCCAGACATTTTATACCAGCAATTTGGAGGTTTATGTGGGACAACAGCCTCAAGGTCCTTTTCATGTGAACAATTCTCCATCCGAAGTGGTGAAAAGATTATGCGAGCCTATAAAAGGAACTAACCGAAACCTAACCTGGTACAATGATTGGTTCACAAGTTTCCAATTAATTCAAGATCTTAAAAAAGATCATAATCTCACATTTTTGGGTAAATGTCGCAGCAATAAGCCCCAAGTACCACTTGAATTTTCGAAACCCCTAGGAAGACCTATTGGCTCAAGTATGTTTGGTTTTCATGAAGATATTACACTGGTGTCGTATATCCCTAAGAAAAGTACCAATGTTTTACTCCTTTCAAGCTTACACCACGACGATAAAATTGATGAAAAATCAGGTAAGCCGCGAATAATACTTGATTATAACTCTACTAAAGACTCAGTAGACACTGTGGACAAATTATGCGCCACTTACGACTGTGCACGAAACACTAGGAGATGGCCAATGGTAATTTTTTACGCCATGCTTAATATAGCTGGCATAAACGCAATGGTTTTGTTTCATTGTAACAATTCCGAAATTCGATTGAAACGAAGAAAATTTTTACATGAATTGTCATTCGCCTTAGTAGAACAGCATTTGAAAGTTCGTGCTTTGGAACAGAATATTTCGAGAATTATGGCTGCAAGAATAAAAGAAATTGTGAATATAGACACCAGAGAACAAAAACAACAAAATCAAGAAATAACGAGAGGCCGATGTGCTTTCTGTGATAGAAAAAAGAACAGGCCTACACGAATAACATGCCGAAAATGCGGAAAATTCATCTGTGGAGAACACTCTATACATACTTGTTCTGAGTGTTATGAAGAACATTTTTTAGAAGAAGTATAAAAGTCTTCAGAATACGAGTTTTTTATAACATCTTTTTGTTTTTGAGTTAAAAAATTAGATTTTTATGATGTTAATACGAAAATGGAAATATTTTGATTTCTGTTCAAGTTTTTATATTTGGAAATTCTGTATTTGTTTTGTCTGGAGTTAATTCAGTTTGATAAAATGATAACTATATTTTTGTTGTTTAATCTGCTTTATTTTGTATATTTTTTTATGGTTAGGTGGAAAGTCAGATGCATATATCACTCATGGTGTGCAAACTGAATCTCGAATCTCGCTTTATAAAAATTTACTCCTTGTAGCTTATGTTATTGCGTGGTTCAGGCTGCAAGCCAAACTCGACTAGCATACAACATTTTCTCCACGAATACTGAATAGAATATATTTTTCAAATATTTTAACCATAGACTAACTGAACGGATAGATGAGACACTAGTAGAACAAGCTTCAACGCCATCTTTTTTTGTACAACATTACTAATTCGTGAAAAAAGCTCAATTGAAAAAGGAATCTGTATCGTAAAGCTGCCTCAAAAAGAATTCTGTAGTGCAACTTTTGAATAGGTAGGTACACCCATATACAAAAGGCAAACAGTTTTTTGAAATTCAATTTTCAAAAGGAAATCAGAAATGGATTCGTGCAAGTTATCGATGAGCGAGGAAATTTATTTTCATGAAAATAATACCTGCAACGAACTTTCATCTGATTTTCTTTTGGAATCGAGAAATGAGGATCAATAATCAAATTCTGGATAGAATAAAAATTTATTAACTGAAATAGGTATCACCAATTGAAAATACAGATTTATTTCATAAATATCTAATCAATAAACTAATAATTGCATTGAAAACATTTTCAAAAACTAACAATAATGAATTCAATAATACAAAATATGAGTATTTACCGACTAAACTTATTCAATACATGAAAAACTTTTTTGAAAACTACGAGTATCTTAATTCTTATAATTAACAGAATATACATGTAAATTTTATAATTACCTTCTTGCATCTCGATTTTCACATCCAATAACACAGCACGTCTTCACTCTTGCAGGCATATCGAAATTTATTATATTTCAAAAAGAACGTGTCAAACCACTCCTTGTGTCAGTTGACAATTCAAAGGTTTTTTGATAATAATGATTTCACATACTTACTATTTTCTCGATAGGATTTCGATGAATGCAACGACATCTAACTATCAAATTGAAAATAATTTTTTCGTGTATTAGTCTCCTCCTCCGACAGATGTTGCGGAATATACGAGTGGCTCATCTATTTTATTAGTTTGTCTATGATTTTAACATTTGGCGTTACGATCGCGTATTGTGAGGTATTGACCCTTCTATTACAATTGTGAAAAAAGGCAAGCTGACACATGAGAAATTTTAGAAAACTTGTCATTGTATATTTTGTAACAAAAAATTGCTTCAATTGATGTAATAAAAGTAGATTTGGCCCTCGATTTACAAGACATATTCCCATATTTATTAGTTGAAGTATTTTTAGAGAATACTGAATAAATATCAATTTAAAGAATATAATATTGAAGCTAAATCTACAAAGCATCTGAGCAGTGAATAATAACTCATTATCCATTATTTTACCTCTATGGTGGTTCAAAATACTTCTCGTTGTTTTGTTCAACGCCTGATTTGTTTGTACGTTATACACACAAGGCTTGAGGGTTATGTTTTTATGAGCAATTCCCTTCTAATTTACACATTTTCTCTGAGCGACTCGAACTCGTGAATCTCAGAGAGGTGTTCTGATTTTAACTTTTCTCATGAATTATGCAGTATGGCCAATTTACGAGAATTTCAGGATGGCCATAATTGGACTGAATTATTCCATGCGGATGTAGGGAAATTTTCTGGGTATGAAAATTTGGAAAGGAAAAAGGTTTCTTCCGAAATTTTATTTTTCATTTGTTGATGGCATTAATTTTCATGGAAATGAGGTGAGGAGATTTGAGAGATGATTTTCCAAATGATAGGTAATATGGGTGTTTGGCTTTCTCGCTCTGTAGGCCGGGTGTCCTAAATTCACTGTCTAGTGGGGGGATCTCAGAAACCCGATGCGCTAGAACAAAATATAAAAAAGAAAAAATGGCTGTCTTATGTTTTAGTTTTATGTTTATAACCTCAGTAAAAAAAGTTATGGGAACTTTGGATTTGATGCCATTTCCCAATTTTCTCTAATAACTCGAAGACGGTTTGACTCAGAAGGTTACGGTTTCCACCAAATGAATTTTCTCAAAAATCGAGCCCAAAAATGTGCCAGCCTTTTTGTTCTACCTCATCGGGATTCTGAGATCCCCTCACTAGACAACGAATTTAGGACACCCGGTACACCAAACCAACTGCATTAAAACGTGTCAAATAAAAATGTTGTAGCAAATTTTCTCTAGAGATATATGATATATCTAAGAAACACGGTTCCAGTTGATGTCTACCTTGTACAAAATGTCTCATTCAAAAATGTCTACCCTCAACAACGAACCAGAATTCGTGAAAACACTCAGACAATTCGATTTTTCATGATAGGGGGACATGTTCTGGGATACAATTTTTTTTACTAGCAACTTTATGGAAAGGGTTGCAACCCCATCAGTAAATTGAATATAAAATGTGAGAGTAGTTTTGTAGCACAAATGTTTGCATGGATTAAAATTTTTATGAACCTGCACTTAGTGTTCTATAAATTGAATGTTCCATTCAGTTTCATCATTACCCTTATTACATGAAATACCCTGTAACTTTGTGAATATTTACTCCATAGAACACAAACTGCAGGTTTATACAATTAAGAATCCATACATTTATTCTTGCTATAAAATTACCCACTTTTTCTATTCAAATTCTAGATGGGGTTGCAACTCACTCCACTCCAGAGAATGGCAACAAGCTTTATAACCCACATCATGTCCGCCTGATATCAAATATCAACCTCAGTTAGGGATTTTTTATTTTTGTTTTATGTATTGTATTATATTAGCTCTTGATTTCAAAAGAATATATATCAAAAATCGACCTGTCTGAGTGCCACAAATGCTGATTCGTTGTTGAGTTATTGAGGGTGGACATTTTTGATTGAGACCCTGTATTTCTTTCAGTTCTAGTTTCAGCTTTGGAAAAATATCGAAAAGGCTCTTCAGGTAGGTACTTACAGTGGAACTTCCCTATAGCGAACTGTATAACGAATTATTGTTTCTCATTTGTAAACGTCAGTTTCCAAAAACACAATATTAATCAAGAAAGTTTATTTTATCAAGTCACTAACTTGTAAAACTGACAGTTAACTTGTAAAATTTTTACAAGTTAGAAGTACTTATTATTTACATTGAGATTTGTCAAGTACATCCCTCTAATTCAGAGTTCCTGGAACAAATGTTTTCAATAATCGTTCTCAAACTATTCGAAAACGATATTCGTACCTTGTTTTATTCGTATCTATCTGTTTTCCTTCTCAAAATTGCAAATATCCTAGAGGTTTTTTGACCTGTAAACTCACTGACAGTTTCACGTACTCGCTTCTAATTTCATTCATTCTGCTAATTTCATCGTTCCTGGAACAAATATTTTTAGTAATAAACGTTATAAAAGTATTTAAAACGATATTCATGCCTTGTTTCATTTGGATCTGGCCTTTTTCGTCAGAAATGAGCAAATATTCTCGAAGGACTTCCCTCTCGTAAAGCCACTGACAGTTGTCATAATTTTCCGATGTCATAAATAATCCAATTTTTAGAAATGTCAAGTGAAAATTATTGAGATTTTTTTGGAATTTATCTAATCTTTTTACAAATGAGAAACAAATAAAATATAAAACAATACACGCAAGGTAACGTGTTTTACTGGCTCAAGGAGGTAACTGACTCGCCTGCGGCTCGTCAATTATATCCTCCATTCGCCAGTAAAAACCATCTTACCTTGCTAGTAATGTTATATACTATTCTCTGTATAACGAATTTCGTTCAATACATTGCACCTTGAATCCAAATTCCATGTTGAAAACACCCTCTAAAACGAAGTAAATTCTTTCTATAACGTAATATTCCAAGAACAAGAATATCACTCTTTGAATGGGTATTGTTAAAAAGGTATAAGGGAAAGGGTTTGTTTTTTTCTTCCATAATTTCGGACGTAGGTAATAAATCCCGACAATAACTAAACCAGTACGGCGGGCGGATAGATCCTTCCGAAACGTTGGATTCAGCTGGAAATGTTGATAATGACGGTTACTTTAAATAATTTCGTTAATGTCGATGTTAATATTGTAACAAACTAACTTCCAACTGAAAAAGGCATGTTAAATCGTTAAACAGTGTCAAATGCGGTGTTCGAGATCACTACGATAGCAGTTATGATGCCGACAGCGGCCGAAAAACAATAGAAGAGTACTTTTTAAGCCTTCAAACGTGTGGTCTCGCTTCCGGTAAATTTTTTTGGATCTCTGTGGAAATGCGAAGTTTTCATGGGAATAAAATGTTTTGCAATTGTACCACTCAGACAGAAAATACGAATTATTGGCCCAAAAAATCGTGAATAGCTATGTATTATATACTTACCTTCATAGAATGCCTATAAGCTATTAGAAATGCATATACACACATTTTGAGTATGTACGTCGGTGAATGCAGAACTATACCAAGTCCGAAATTCATACTTTTCAGGAGACACGTTTTTTTGAATAGTTCAAAAGATGATTGAAAATATATAAAAATTCTTTCATTTTGAACTTCAACTTGAAGATCCTGATTGATTTGTAATGGTCAAAATTTGCCCAAAAAGAAATTTCCGAAAAATTGGGACAAAATATAGCCTTTTACGGTATTATTTTTGTCCACTTTCAACTGAACTATGTCCTTATGGTATGGGTCAGAACTATGCTATGTCTACTTTCAACTAAACTATGTCCTCATGTCAGGGTCAGAACTATGCTATGTCCACTTTCTCGCTAGATTGAACTATCACGTGAGTTTATATGAAATTGAAAAAGTGTGGTAAGGATATAAGATGGACTTGCAATTCTTCTGCATCATATGGAGTGTAGTATTAAGCATCTCTTTAGGCCATAAACCGATTTTCTGGAAAAATGGACTTGGATAGTTCTGCATTCAACTGACGGTATATGAATTCACAATAAAAACTGCAATGGCTTGTTTCTATACTTGGCACTATAAAAAAAACTGTATAACGAAATTTTTTTTGCGGATTTATAGACTTGGTTATAGGGAAGTTCCACTGTATTTGGTATCTAATAACACAATCGAGTGAAACTTCAAAATAGAAATATTTTAAATGAATCTACCTACAAGATTACATTTCTATTCCTACAAGATTATGTGTCTACAATCCACTTCATAGAAAAATAATTAACTCACCAAAGAGTCAATATCGGTAAAGTCATTGTTTAAACAATGGTAAAGTACTTAATCTACTATTCGAATGCTTATAAGAGGATACCCCTGCTAGAAAGAGGAGCTAATCTCTTTTAAGAAGGATAGATCTGTTTTCCGAAGAGCAATAAAGACCTTTATTGATATAAATGTGTGGCATTCTGCCGCGAAACTTCGTTATTTCCTGATACTTTTCGTCCTGATAAAAGATATATCCAGTTTAGTCAAGACAAAAAGAATAAGTCGATATTGGACGGTTCAGTTTCCTACTATTCCATGAAGTCAGAACTGAAAATAGTTATGTGAAAATGTAGTAACTCCTTTCAATTTTAAATTGAAATAATTTCTGAAATGAACGATTCATTACGATTTAAACTACATGTTTTTTTTCGATACAATAAATAAAGCTGTTTTTCGGAGAATATATGTGAATTTTAACCAGAAAATTGTTTCTTCTGAATATTTAAGGAAATGTTTATTTTGGGACAGTGACACTATTATGGAAACTATATTTTTTATCGTTCATTGGCTCACAATTTTCATGCGAAAATTTGACATGCAAAAACTGCAAAAGCCTTAGCAAGAGCTTTCAAGCGTTCGTTCATTGGTGGAGCTATAAGACTATTACCTCTAACTTTTATATGGGACATGCGATTGATACCAATATATAAATGCAGAATCAGAACACACTCGGAATTATATTCTGGAAATTATTAAGAGAATGAATTATGTAAAAAAATAAATTAAAAAAATGAATTCTATGATTCTGATGATGTGATCCTCTTGAAATTTTGCATTTACATTCAGTATATCATTTTTCATTTTCAAATCAAATTTCATTCGAATTGAATCTTCTGTTATGGAAATATAAAGATTTTTCTTTCAATATTCCGATTGAATTTTCCATGGTTCTGTTAACTCTATGGCCGCAAAATTGCATGAAGATCCAGTATACAGTAGAACCTCGATTATCCGTGCGCGCTTTATCGGGCGGCGGATTCTCCGTGCGGTGTTCTGACAAGCTTAGAAGCTTAGAAAAAGGAGGGAGATTATAAAGTGTAGAATTTACGTAGCCCAAAAACAAACAAAAATCGATGATTTTTTCAAGCGATTTTTCAATGTGACATATAGACACTGTTCAATGTACGTTTAGACATTATGTTTAAATATTAAAACTGTTTTTTTTGTTTGTTTGACACATAGCTCTGTCTAAATAAATGGTTGAAAATTAAAACTATAGGTCTTTGGATTATCAGTGTTTTCGATTATCCGGCGAAGGCTTGGTCCCGACTGGCACGGATAATCGGGGTTCTACTGTATCAATATTTATTCACATAAGAAATTTCACTGGAATCGGATATCCCGTTATGAAAATATAAAGATTCTTCTTTTCAATATGTCAATTGAATTTTCTATAGTTCTGTTTATACTATGGCCAAGAACTTTTAGATGAACATTCAGTATGTCGATCTTCATTCACAAAATAATTTTCACTCGAATCGTATATCTTTTTTTGGAATATGAAGCATATTTTTTTCAATATTCCAATTGAATTTTCTATGATTCTGTTCACACTATGGAAACAAAATTACGCATGAGGCTTGTTATGAAAATATTGCATTAAGCCGTAACATTTCATCTCGATTAGTTTTGTTTTGTCTGAGATATTGGGGAACAAAAATTCTGAATGGCCATACTTTATGGAACACCCTCTACGATTTGACTGGTTAACGAACTAAACCGAGCTATTTGGGACCCGAACTCATCCTGAAAATTTCAAGTCGCTAGGACGATCCCTTCGAAATGATTATAAATTTTATTGTGCTAACGGCCGGACGGCCCCACGAACGGATCAGTGAGTCTAACCCCATCGTTGAGACTATTTTCGGCTTAAAATTCGAAAATTACAGAGATTTGGGCAAAACGAATAGCACTCTTTCAAGCAGTTAATTTTTAAGCCATCTGTCAAATCGAAGCTCAAATATCAAATAAACGAAATATAGCTAAAATGTCTAAATATCACAAATACCTTCCTAAGTTAGGAGTCGGAAGTATTTTATCAATATTATTCTCTACTGTATATTAGGAATATTCGAAACTTATGCAACAGTGGCGGCTTTTCAGGTGAAGGGAGTGAAGTGGCTCTTCACCTAAAAATTCCTAGGGTCAGGGTCACCTAAAATGTTCATTGAGGATGATAATTATTATTCACTATTTATACAATAATTTATCGTTTCATTAGCTCCATGTCAGAACTCAGGAGACATTTATTATCGAGATTATTATCGAATCACGAAACTTCTTATAAATATCTTTTCGCTTGCCGCATCGAGTGAAGAGGTTTGTCACGGAACTTGCACCTCGATCGCTCAAACAGACTGCGTTGCTATGGTAACGGGTGACGTCACCGGCCACACCGGGGCTTTCTATACGTTTTCTGGCTGTAGTGAAGAGCTCCAGTAACCCTCTGCAGTCTGCACCTGTTAAGTCCGCGCGTCGCCTCTAACTGTGTCGCTCCAGTGAGAACGTCTGACCGTTATTTACTTAAGTGCTTCGGCTTCGATATTAAAAATGAACCCCATTAATGACATTGTGTGCAGTTCAATAGAAACTCCGTTTCATCGTTGGAAAGACGAAGACAAAAAGGACATCTTAAATGAAGGTCGGCCTACTGTTAACTTGAAAATTTCTACAAGAAAAGAAATGAAAAATGGCATATTAATTTCAAATCATCTTGGTTTTCGGAATACAATTGGTTATTTAAGAAATTCTGTATCTCAACAAAGGCTTTCCTCTTTGGCCAATATTTCCATTCAAAAAGAACTTTTAATTATTCAACTAACAAACAAACGACCATTTTATGAAGACATTACGGACAAATTTGCTAGTTTAAAGGACCGAAGGTTGGACCTGATACACAAAAATTAGGTGAATTTACATAAAAAAGATGTTATTCTAGATTTTTCTGCTTGTTTAGCTCTTCACCTCTTTTTTCACCCACGAGCCGCCACTGTTATGCAATGTTGTCACATGGTGAAACCACAATGTGACATGAAAGTTGAGGATTATTTAAGTTTAGACCTAGTTCTGACGAAATTATCAAAGCGGATTGCAACTTGCAACTTCTAAATTAATCCTGTCTTGTCCTGTGGTCATGATAGTGTATAAACATCATTAATATGAACTTCATATCATGCATGCAGACATTCAAAACCAAACAACTTTCCGGATAACACTGTTAGAGTAAGTCCTTTACGCCATCTGATGTGGAAAATGGAATTGCATAAATACTGTTTACTTGTTCCGAGGGGAAGGGCGTAACATACCCACATCGTCAAAGGTCTTGCCCCTCCTACAAACTCTCAACCTGAATGTAACATGATAATTCATTGTGTATTGAATCTTAATTATCTCATCAATTTAATAGAAACAAAAAAAATAAGAAAAGCTCTGAGCAGGAGCTTTTGAGCGCTTGTTCATTGTGGGAGATAAGACTATATTCCCTCAAAATTTAATATGGGACTTGAGATTGATACCTTATATATAAATGTAGAATCTCAGCACACTCGAAATTATATTCTGGACATTATTCAGAAAATGAAATATGTAAAATATATGAATTAAAAAAAATCAATTCTATGATTCTAATGATGCGATCCTCCCGAAATTCTGCATGAAAATTCGATATATCAGTTTTCATTCACAAAATGAGTTCCACCCGAATCGGATATTCTATCATGGAAATATAAAGATTCTTCCAATATTTCAATTGAATTTTCTATGGTTCTGTTAACATTATGGCCACAAAATTTCGCATGAAAATTCAGTATATCAATTTACATTCGAACTCATCCTGAAACTTTCAAACCTCTAGGACAATCCCTTCAAAAGTTATTGTTCTAACGAACAGCCGGACGGCCTCACGGACAGAATGGATTTGACCACGAATTCGTCATTAGGGTGTCTAACCCTATCGTTTGAGACCATTTTCGGCTCAAAATTCGAAAATTACAGACATTTGGGCAAAAAAAATTTCTTGTCCGAGAGAATACAGGTATTCGAAATTAATCGGTCTGCACCCACAAACGAGACATATTATGATATTGAAAATATTTTTCTGAGTTTTACCGAATGAAAAACCCTTCATCAAGAGACTTTGTCGAACTACCAGATAGCGCAACGTTTTATATTCCACGCCCTTCAGTCTTCAGTGATGCGAATAGTGGCCCTTTTCCTGAAAACCGGCAGCTTTTCCCGGAGACCGCTGCCTGGTCGACCTAGAGTAATATCCTCAAGGAACGACCATTATATCACAAATTTAACGTCAAGAAGATTTTTGAAAGTATCTCGGCTTTAACCTGGGCATAGAGCTACCTGTCGGCAAAGCGGCACAATGGAGCAACGTTTTTTTTTTCGGAATACAAAGTGATAGTCGATAGAAAGGTGTATGGAGTGAACAGGCAGACTAAAGCAACTCAATTTCTTAAAAGTTGTGGCTTTTCAAGGCCGATCAATAAAGTGCTTTGGGGGATGAAATGTTCGCTCTCTCTAACCCTCTCATTATTTTTGAACGAACAATGACTGGTGCCATTACGTAGCACACATCATTTTTCCTCTGCGCAAAGATTATTTCATTTATCAGGATGATATCGTCACACCAAACGCTCACGAAAGGCTTATAGCATTCTTCAAGAGAACAATATCCATCCAATTCCATTTTTGGCAGGAAATTTACAAATTTTCGAAATACACTCACCGGCAAAATGATCGATTCACTCAGAAAATCGATAAAGTTTGTTAATTCATAAATATATTTCGAGTCCGATTCGATTGAATTTTTTTCAATTGTAGGTATATTCATTCTTAATCACAAGAGAACACGCGAGAATTAGCGGACGTCATTTTATACAGGTTGAAACAAAAATCAAATTTTTTACCCTAACTTTAGAACCACTCCTGTTGTGTTTCAGGTGTTCCTCAGTGTGATTTCTTATTCAGTCATCAAGACACATCTTCTCTTGAATTTTAATTCTTCATTTATAACAATAGACCAATTTTTGTAAAGGATACAGTGTTTTCAGTAAAACAATTAAATTTCCCTGTGGCTACTGAGTACAACAAATTCCACCTAAATTCTGACCTAATGACAATATGTATACTGAAAACTAAGTCGAAAACATAACGTGTTTTCCGCCCAGACGCAGGTAACAGGTGCAAATCGTCTAGGCATGTCCTCATTAAGATTTTGAATCAATTACTTGCACTTGCAAATTTTCAGGAGTTAATACGCGAGATCGAATTTTCCTCCCAAGAGCATCCAAACATGCCCAATTGGGTTCAAATCTGTGCTTAGAGCAGGCCAGTTGAATTCGTGGATATCAACCTCTGCTAAATACTCTCTGGTAATCCAAGCAACATGCGGTTGATGCGGTCGAGCATTATAAAGCATTAGCACGAAATCGTCTCCATTACCGGTGCATACGTAACAACATAGTGTTCTAAAACTTTTCTTGTTTTATGTTTTCACTCAGTTTTCAGTTTATTTTCATTACTTTCGGATTTAAGGTTAAATATGTAAAAGTACTTTCATAGCCATAGCGAAATTGTGGGGTTTAATGTAGCTCTGACAACCCTGTATCATTAACAAAATTGCTCTATTGTTTCCCAAAATGTGAACCTCCAGTCTTTTAAATCACGTGTTAATAGACTGAATCGTTCCCTCCTCCTCCGACACCCACGGTACACTAGTACTTAGGCCTGAGCCTTCGTGGTATGTCTCAGATAAAAAAATGAAACACTAAATTGTCAAGAGAAGATGTGTCTTGATGATGAAATAAAGAAATCCCGGTGGAACAACTGGAACACTCCAGGGATGGTTCTAAAGTTAGGGTAAAAAACATTTTTTGTTTCACCTTGTATAAAATGACGTACTCCAAGTTTTTTTGAAATTCAAAACTGCTGATGGATTGAGAATGATCATACCGAAGCAGACTTGAAATAGCATATTCATGAATTAACAAACTTCAAATATTTTTTGAGTGGATCGATTATTTTGCCGGTGAGTGTAGCAACATCTTGGAACAAGGTAGAGCAAATAAATTTTTAAACAGATAGGTAATCAGGTGTTGAATAATTACAATGGTTAATAAAATTTACATTTATTCAAAATATTTCTAAATGTAATTCTGATTGATTTTCATTACATTATTCCTTCTTCTTCTCACTTCCTTCCAAACTTGTGCATGGCCAAAACTGGCGGCAGTTGTGCCTGAATGGTCATGGGGTCCACTTCAACTGCTACCATTTCGTTGTCGGAGAGCATTCCCACATACGCCAAATGCTGCAATAAAACAGAACGGTTAAGAATCGATCATACCTGTCATGATGAAATTTTATATAAGCTTTCGAGTAACTACAAACTACACTAAAGTGAATTTATTCGGTCTTAAGTTTCAAGAAACGTATTGCCCTACGCCACAGTTATGACGTTGAATGGAACTGAAAGAAGATTTATATTCCAATGAAATGTGATTCATAGTGTTTCTTTGTCGAAAACCAGGTCGAGAAATATTGGTCTTGAAAGAAGATGAAAATAGTATATTATCCAACGAGCGTATGATGATTGCTTTAATTCACAGGGTGCAGTTTAGGCTATGAGATGCAGGCGAGTGGCCTAAATCACCGAGCGTATGATGATGGCTTTTATTCACAAGGTGCCGCAGGCGAGAGGCCTAAATCACCGAGTAAATAATGGCCATTATATGAGAGTTATTTACATGTTGAAGTTTAGGCACGAGTGGCCTAAATCACCGAGCGTATGATGATTGCTTTTATTCGGAAGAAGAAGCTTAGAGGCTACGAGAAGCCGGACCGTGGGTGTGGCGAAGGAGGCATTTGCGAACGACCTAGGGGCGCAAAATGTGAAATAACAATTTTTTTTTATTGTTTTCTATTCATTTTGTTGATTGAGTTTTTGTTCATTACCTTTTAAGAAATATGGAAGGTACAGTATATTTGTGCTTAATATAACCTCTAGCGGAAAAGTTTTGGGGTAGTTTTGATATCTTTAATTTTTTATGTGAAAACAACAAATACTTGCCACAGAAGGAGACCCTCGCAATTCCCGGCAACTACAAAGTCAATTGCCAAAATGTCAAATCGGATATCTTGTTATAGAAATCTAAAGATTCTATAATTCTATAATTTGAGCCAGAACGGGTTGTCGCAGTACAAGCTGTGGTCGTACAATTTGAAGTAAATTTCATGTACTTTCATTTTGTATGGAAATGTTTTGATAGTTTAGTTGATAGTTTCTGAGTAATGAGCAAAAAACTTACTAAGAATGAAATTTTTATTTTTTTATTTGTATTTTTTTCTATATTCCTTCACGAAATTTTGTTGGGTAACCTCTAATTCGGATTCAGCACCCCAAAAACGTAAAAAATGAAAGAAATCAAAACTACCCCAAACCTTTCCAACTAACAGCACAATTCGACTGGATTAAGATTATTGTGAATAAAAAAGGTCTTCAAAATATAATCAATTAATGTCAATTATGAAAAACATGTGTTTATTGAAAAATGAATTTCTTCAAGGGCGCATTTTGAAAGTTTGCCACAGGCGCTAGAATCCTAGTTCCGGCTTTGGGTAATTGATTCGAATATTATTGGGAATGATTTATTCTGATGATTTCTTCGTATCATCAACCAAAGATTCTCCCCCTATAGTTCAAAATACTTCATTCAATTAATGATTTTCCTTCAGGTGAAATTCTATCATAAGAAACACTTTTCATAACCATCCCTGACAGTTTCCCTCTTACTATCACTCATGAATACCACTTCATGCATTTAAATCTCGACTTATTACCAGAGAACTGAAAGGTTGTGCTGTACATTCTAGACAGCATCGAGTCCTTACTGCTTTATCACTGCTACGAGAAGATCAACGTGCTTCGTTCGTTATTTCTCTCCATTGAATAAATATCGATTTCTGGGATTTATTTCACGGAAAAGAAGCTTCGCTCAATACACGACAGTCTCATTTTCGAACGTGCATTTCGTTCAGAGAGTCCCTTTGAATTGTAGCTTCCTGGGGGATGAATAGATGGTGAGTTCTTGCGTCGGTGTCTGAAGTTTCATTAATCGACTATTCCTTTCTGGAACATCCGTAAAAGAATGAGAGAAATAATTAGGTGAACGGGTATAACTGATTAAAATTTTAGGAAGGATTTCTTTAATTGTGTGTGCGCAGATTTTGTCAAATGTGACACTTCTGTTTTATTTTGTCTGAGGCCATTTTTCATGGAAAATCCATTGGCAGAAACTGCATGTCAAAAATAATTATTGTTTATTGCGTGTGACTATAAGAATATTTCATTTTGGGACCCTGTATAACCAAAGCTTACAGCATGTATGCTCTACAGCATCTCACATTTACCGAATATTGATGGGGGTATTCTACTTTTCATCTGTAAGTAACGATATTGTAGCGTACGATTGATCTGTAACTATCCGACTCCCAGATTCGTAAATATTGCAATTCTGGAATTGTTCCTGTAACTTGCTTATTTACAGTGTCACTTTTGAACTACTCATCGAAAAACATAACCTTCAATCGTAAGATTTGATTTTTATGTATTATGAGTAAATGGTTTTGATTCGAATTCGAAAATACATTCATCTTTATTAAGTTATTAGTTTGCGTTTGTTTCGTTCATCTAATAAATTGAAAACAGGAAGACAAGAGTTTCTTGGTTAAAATTGCTGTAGAGCATTTATTAAGTTTATAGTACACTGGTTCTTCAATTTGAACATGTTCACGAGCTGGGCATTCGGCATTTCCTTAATCTGAACATTTTCTGGGATCCGGTATTTCAAATGGATTCATTTGATCACGCAACCTCTTCCTTCTAATTCTCATAAAGTTCCTACTCTCGTTCCTACTTTAAAAAAGAATGATTTTCAGGTCATGTATATTATTGAACAACATTACCTGTTATGATTTTCCTTCGATAACAATCCAATAAACATAGCTATATTATTTTTATTCATCATGGATTTCTTATATTAAAACGTTAGTGTTCGTCCTAAAATAACCAACTATTCAACGTAACTTCACAATGTCATGCGATAATGCTTCCGATCACCTGTCGATTATTCGTGAATATTTAACGATTTCTGCAAGCTACGGATCCCTTAAAGAGGTACAGAATTGCAATTTTCCTGTGAGCTTAAAAGTTACAGATTGTAGAACGCAAAAACCAGAAAGAAATCACGATAGATCAGTTATTGTACCATCATTTTCAAATCAAACTACTCCAAAAACGGTACACAATATCGAGTTTTAGCGAGCGTACCTTTTATGTGAAAAATTGAATGGTATAAAGTTCACTCGAAATCTAATATTGAAATAGTTATGTTCCATGAGTGTCAGACATAACAACAAATTGTTGGAGGAAGAGCTATCCTCTTTTTCAGAGCTATTCCACTTGCAAAAGTTTGAAACTGAATAGCAAAAAAAATGTTTATCCACGACTATTGTAAAATCCGTCCATTGTACGTCTCTGTGCTCGGCCTTAATAGTACCCATTAATCACAAGGGAATAATGAGATTATAATTCACTGATGTCGGATGCTTCTTAGAGCTTTGATATAATTTTTTTTAAATTGGTATTTCTTCAGTATTCTAAAGTACTCTAACTAACAAATATGGGTATACCTTGTCAATCGAGGACCAAATCTACTTTCATTATATCCATTAAAGCGTTTTTATCACAAAATATGCAAAAATTTCTCAGGTGTCAACTTAACTTTTTCAACGCTTGTCATATAAGGGTCTTATCGCGGTCGCCAAATATTAAAATCTTGAAGAAATATATTCAGTAGTCGTGGATAAAGTATAGTATTATACGCTCGTTGCATAATATATACTGTTATTTATTTATAATGTGACTATAAGGTGGCAATGAATATGGCCTCACATATTGGAATTGAATCTAAATCTCTTGTTACATTTTTTTACTCACCTTATATTTTTTCACCACTTTTAGTTTATATAATGGTTGTTCTTCTAGCTTCTGCCGCTTTCCAATTTTCTTTGCGTTGCCCTGAAAAGAGAATAAAATCAATGTAGTATGGCGATTATGTAAAAGCAAAAGAGGATCATTCCAAACGGCCCCACAAAAAAGTTACATATTTGAACCGATAATACAGTAATATTTCTGAATGGAAATCATTAATGAAATTGGAAGCCTATAAATGATATCAAAGTTTTTTCTGTCAGAACATAGAATGTGCTTAAAACTACCCTAATATCCTAAAAACTGCTCATTCTTTCGGGTCGTAAACAAAATAAAGAAATATCAGTAGACCTTGTAAATTCGATTTGTTTCAGTGATACGATTTGGTCAGACAAATGATGAAACAAATAAGAAAATATTGAGAAAACTGAAACGCTAATAGGAAAAAATAACCGACCTTTCATTTGCTGAATCATTTCCATTCTATCACTGCCAGAGGGGCAATATCGTGCGTTGACGGAACGGAGGTGCAGCCTACAATACGATGATCCGTTGCGATGACGCAACGCAACGTAACGCAAAGAATCAGTGGGGTCTCACTCTAATTAAGTAGATTGAGACTTCGAGGACCGTTTCATATAGAAAAAACGTTTTCCTTTTAAGTTGGCTTATTAGACGTTTTTAGAGAACTAGTGAATTCGTACTGAAATTTTGGTTAGAGCCTTCAGGAAAAAGGAACTCTTCGCATGAAATATTTTCAAGGAGACAGTGTCGCCACGTCTATCCCAAACGCATATCTATTTTCTTATTTCAAATGCAACTACCTATCTTTTTAGTCACTTCATGTATCGATTCAATACCAAATTCGCAGTATAACATACCAAAAAAACTTGTCTGCCATGCACTGTTGCCAAGTTATGCACAAATTCTTGAAATTTTTTACATCTGCATTGCCAGTTTGGGAATATTCACTAGCTCTCCAGAAACGTCTAATAGGCCAACTTAAAAGGAAAACCCTGTATGTCAGCCAGTTTTAATTGTAAATAAGCGGTTGTCATTCAGAAACCTGCATCGCAAGTAGACAAAGACGGCATAGGCAGAAATTAGCCAGCTTAATTGTTCAATTTGGAATTCCGTTCTTTGCGGAATCAAGAGTAGGATGCTGTCGAATTCTAATCCACGGATTTGCCTTTCAATTCAATTTCCAATTGAAATAGGATACGACGTCGGATCCTGCGATAGCTTTTTTCCCGGATCTGCCGGCTAATCTAATTTGCGTTCATTTTTTCCCGGTCGACGGTGCGTGAAATCAGTTATTACGGAGATCAATGCTGCACGAATCACGAAAGGAACTGGAAGAATCGAAGGCGGCACTGCCTTTTTGCCTGGGACTGATCGAAACGAGAAGGATGTGATTGATGCGATTCTTTGAGATCACGAGATTTGGTTTTTTTATACTATCACAAAAGCAAGTCATTGTTTGTGGTATTTGCTACCGATTGCAGATAGTAATGTATCTGGAAATATGCATTTATCCAATATTATGATATGACGTAACGTAGATATCTACGATTCATAAACCCCAGATTCCATAATATCATTCTGCAAAGTGGTTTCAAAATCAGAGTTCCTGAACCATCTTAGAATTCAACAAAAATAAACTGCACCTTCTCACAGGGTTCCTCAGGGGTCACTGCCGTCCCAGAAAACATCTAATGATACTGGGTGTGTCCAAATACCAAGAGTGCAGATTGTGTGGAGAAGAAAAGGAAACTACAGAACAGATCGCAACAGTAAAGAAATTTTAACGGATGAAGATATCTCATCTCTGAAACCACTTCAGTTTATCATCATCATCATTTATCATCACATATTCCAACTTCAGGATGGCTTGAGGGTTATACATGAAGTTACGAATTCGTTTTTGAATTGGGTTGTTAATTTTAAATCAGTTAAATAGAGTTTCAATCAATTTATTTTTCTGTTCTTTTTTTTCTGCTTCGATTTTTTCGTTTCCGATTCAGGATTCCGGAGGCCTCTTGGAGAGGGTTTTCGGTTGGACTCAATAAAAAAACCTTCGATATTCAAGTAGTTTTTAAGTTTCATTTTTGTTGGAACGGCGAGATAGGGTTTTTTCTACTGAGGTTTTTCTCTGAACTCTGGTATCATACGAAAAAATATTATGGTACCGCGTTTTGCACCAACCTCAGTTAGGGATTTTTGTTTTTGTTTTATGTATTGTATTATGTTAGCTCTTGATTTCAAAGGAATATACAGTCGAACTTCCCTATAAGGAACTTCTGTATAACGAAGACATTGCACCTTGAATCCAAATTACATGTTGAAAACACCCTCTAAAACGAAGTAAGTCCTCTCTATTTGGGCATTGGTAAGCAGGTATAAGGGTGGGCTTTTTCCAGAATTTTTCTAGGCGTACGTTATAGTAAATCCCGACCTCGAAATAAATCATTACGGCGGACAAAGAGATCCTTCTGAAACAGTTTTAGATACACCCCTGGCTGTTTGGTTTCAAATCAACCATAAAGCCGGGTTTAGACGAAGCGCACCTACTCGCGCACCAGCCTCGCTTCCGCTCCCTCGCATAGTGTAAACATGCTCCTCGCCATGAGGCCCCTCGTCCTCGGGTTGAGCCATTGCCGGTCGTTTGAACAAGCTTCTGGAGCTTGTCGAGTCTGGTCGAGTCTCAGACTCTATACGAGGCTGATTACTACCTCGCCTTCTCATCCTGGCTCGCCCTTCCAGGCGAATCCCTCGTGTCGTGTAAACACTGGCGCGAGGATGAGTTTTGATGCGCGAGTAGGTGGCGAGGTTTGACTCGCGAGTGGGTGCGCTTCGTCTAAACCCGGCTTTACGCTAGTGTGTAAGTTTAGATAAAATGTCTGAAAGTAAGTGCTTAAGTTTGAATGATAAACTTAAATGTATGAGTGAAGTCGACCGCGACATTGCCGACTGTAAAGCCGGGAACAGACGAAGCGCTCCTACTCGCGTACCAGCCTCGCTTCCACTTCCTCGCATAGTGTAAACATCCTCCTCGCCATGAGGCCCCTCGTCCTCGGTTGAGCCATTACCGGTCGGTTTTCAGTCGCGCATCAAAGAAGCCTCGCTGTGTCGTTTGAACAAGCTTCTGGAGCTAGTCGAGTCTCAGACTCTATACGAGGCTGATTACTACATCGCCTTCTCATCCTGGCTCGCCCTTCCAGGCGAATCCCTCGTGTCGTGTAAACACTGGCGCGAGGATGAGTTTTGATGCGCGAGTAGGTGGCGAGGTTTGACTCGCGAGTGGGTGCGCTTCGTCTAAACCCGGCTTTACGCTAGTGTGTAAGTTTAGATAAAATGTCTGAAAGTAAGTGCTTAAGTTTGAATGATAAACTTAAATGTATGAGTGAAGTCGACCGCGACATTGCCGACTGTAAAGCCGGGAACAGACGAAGCGCTCCTACTCGCGTACCAGCCTCGCTTCCACTTCCTCGCATAGTGTAAACATCCTCCTCGCCATGAGGCCCCTCGTCCTCTGGTTGAGCCATTGCCGGTCGGTTTTCAGTCGCGCATCAAAGAAGCCTCGCTGTGTCGTTTGAACAAGCTTCTGGAGTCCAGTCTCGGACTCTATACGATTACTACCTCGCCTTCTCATCCTGGCTCGCCCTTCCAGGCAAATCTCTCGTGTCGTGTAAACACTGGCGCGAGGATGAGTTTTGGTGCGCGAGTAGGTGGCGAGGTTTGACTCGCGAGTGGGTGCGCTTCGTCTATTCCCGGCTTAGAAACAAACTTTCTGTACAACGAAATTTCTTTATAACGAATTTTTTGCGGATTAAGCGCTTTCGTTATAAGGTGTTTTGATTCAGGAAAAAACTTGAAGGTAGCCTTCAAATTAATATTTTCCTAGTCAAGAAATAATAGATACTCCAAGAACCACACTGTTGAAAAATTAATCAGCTATGAAACTGATTTTAAATTTTGCTCTAAAGTATAATGGAAATTTTGAAGTGCTTGGTATTGAAACTATAAAAAACGAAATTGGCAATCCAACAGAACAAATTTTGAATGAGGAGGTGGAAGACTTCACCAACGCAGAAAGTGTTTAGGACGACATAATAGATCGTTAGAATAGGTTAGGTTAAGATTTTATTTTACTTATTAATTAATTCATTTAAAACTTCATCCCGAAATTATTGTATTCTTCTATGTATAAGACTTTCGTATTCAAACTTTACACCTTCCCTTAAAATTCACAATACTCAATAGTAATCACTACTTCATCACACCACAAGGAAGCAGAAGCGAAGACAATCCTATTTCAGATGAGAGGGTCGCGACTATCAGATGAGAGCCGAGAGGAAACACTCTCTAATGAGTCTTCCAGACGAATCATACAAAAATCAAAATAAAAAATACGAGGTATTCATTTTCATCGACGAATGATTAGTAGATTTACGTAACATTTTCAAAGGAACATATAACAAGACCAACAGTCTGTCTTATCAATTATCCAACCAAAATACCTCATGCACTTTAAAATGCATCAATCTCAAAGCAACTAACGAGCAATAGCGAATTCCCCATGGTTTCCAAAGGACCAACTTTTTCGTCTACATCATTCCTCGAACTTTTCGTGCTCAGATAGCACCATTCTCTGGAAACAAATTACGTCACGTTTTTCTCCACGCCCGTTCGAGAAAAGATAAATGCGTTTGCAAGAAGAAAATTCCAGAAAGGAAATGTATTCGTTATGAATGGCAATCTTAGAGGTCGGATTTTTTGGTCCCCTCATTACGTTTCTCGGTACTCCAATATTCCTTCTCTTCCTCTTTTGTAACTATAACGAAGATATACCGCATTAGTTTTGTGAGAACAGAAAAATATGTCATTGTTAGGATGCTCCTTGGACTAAATAATAATAAATCACCATTATCCTTTGCTTTCCTCTGAGATAGATAGGGTCGATTATTTGAAAAGCTTGTTCGCAGTTGGCAACACTGGCGTCTCGTTTGGGGGGCTGATCCAATATTGAGAAATTTGATTTCGAATGTTACTTTTTTATTGGGTACTCAGCGCAGGTAGAAGTGTTCTCACAATTTTAGAAGGTATTTACCTACGTTTTTTGTTATTATATTTTTGCACTTAAAATAGCGTGTTATAACTCTGCCGAAATGTCTGAATTTTCGAAATTCGAGCACGTAATGGTCTCTCAACGACTCAATATTCTAAACTAATAGAGCTTTCGGATTTAAAGATTCAATCAAACAAAACTAAGATGAAAAATACAGAAGAATTTCAGTATTTTTCATCTCATTCGAAAACTATCCAAAATAAATAATTAGTGTAAAAGAAGACTGTGTAGAATTTTATATGGACTCGAATATTTCGTTCTACTTGAATGTAAACAAATATTCAGTCTAGATCTATATTTTGCAAATATCCCTGAATTCCACAGAGAAATATGTAGTTAAACTCTGCCTAACAACAGCCCCAGGTTCAAGTGGTACTTGAAACGGTCTGATCGACCTAACGTATCAGGCAGTGCATTGGTAAAAGTCGAACCGTTAACACATTCTCAAACAGATAATCATTGCATTAGAAGTTAATTAAATAGCTTTTAAGTGGAAAGTGTTTAATTTCAATCACGCACCTAATCATCATTATATTTTGTCAACAGCAGAATATAAGCGAGTGTATTTTCGTGGTCCTGTAACATAGGACAATTGCAAATCTTCTATTTCAAGGGTCCCTCAAGACGGATGGAAATAGTCAAGATATTTTTCATAGTCCTCGAGCTAGGATAATTTTCATAGTCCTTCGAGCCACATAGTCGATATTTTTCAGACTGCCATTCATTTTCATTTCGAATCAAATGCTGTAAAATAAATATGGGGTTGCCATTTGAAAATCTCGAAATATTTCAATATTAAAGCTCCACATTTTCAGATCAAATATTTCGGAGAACCTTACGATGTATCAAAATGCAGAATATACCACATGAATGCATGACATCTCTACTATGAGACTGCTTAGTTTGGTTCCGTTCGCTTCTAAAATAATCGAGATATTGCATTTCCCAACTTGCAATGCAGATGTCAAAAATTTCAAGTATTTGTGCATAACAGTGCATAACAGAGAATTTTTTTCAGTAGGTTATACTGCGAATTTGGTATTGAATCGATACATAAATAAAAATATAGGTAATTGCATTTGAAATAAGAAAGTAGATATGCGTTTGGGATAGACGTGGCAACACTTTCGACTTGAAAATATTTTAGGTGAAGAGTTCCTTCATCCTCGAGGCTTTACCTAAAATTTCATAACGAAATATTCACTAGTTCTCCAAAAACGTCTAATAGGCCAACTTAAAAGGAAAACCCTGTACTCATACAGGGTCTCCGGCGAATAACTGTACATACTCTTACCAGAGATATAGTTGCACTAGCTGACTGCTGATTGACTATAAAAAATTAATTTCTGAATTTCCCTAGAAAACTACAGGGTGTTTTTCCAACTTCCTGGAAATAGTTAGACCATCATAAAATCCAAACTTATTGACGGATGTTATTGAAACTTGGGGGGGTTATTGGCACATGCTAAGGTCGAATCAGAAATACATCAATTATTTCATTACTCCAGGGCCGGACTCATTAATCTTCATTTAAAGTGTTCAGGATAAAAAAACACTTTGTATTTCGAATTACGAATAATTGATTCACTTTTTAGAAAGAAGCTAAGTTATTCATTAATTTGTAGTATCGCTTGAAGTTGTCACATCTAACAATTATTTTTCAATGAATTTTTGAATATGGAAAAAGTTCGAAAAATTGAATTTATTTATCTGAACAGGACTTAGTCACCTTGTGGAGGTCGAAAATAAATAATTAATTTCCTTTAAAAAGTCACTGAAAGTGAGAAAGACTATAATAATTTGTTGATATACTGGGTGGCCACCCTAGACGCGGATCTCATCGCGATGAAGTGAATAACGGTATATTGCGAGAAAAAAATTATTGGCGACATGTAGAGGGTATATATAAGCATATTTCAAAATTATTCATATGTATACCGAGTGTTCGACAACAAAGATATATATCAAAGTGACACTTCTTCCAATGAACACCTGGTATAAATACGAATAATTTTGAAATATGTTTATGTATACCCCATACATTTCGATAATAATTTTTTTCGCAATATACCTTCGTTCACTGCATCGCAATGAGATCCGCGACTAGAGTGGCCACTCAGTATATCAACAAATTATTATAGTCTTCCTCACCTTCAGTTACTTTTTAAAGAAAATTTATTATTTATTTTCGACCTCCACAAGGTGACTAAGTCCTGTTCAGGTAAATTTATTCAATTTTTCGAACTTTTTCCAAATTCAATAATTCTTAAAAAAATAATTGTTGATGTGACAACTTTAAGCGATACCACAAATTGAAGCATAATTTAGTTTCTTTCTGAAAAGTGAATCAATTATTCGTAATTCGAAATACAAAGTGTTTTTTTACCCTGAACACTTCAAATGAAGATGAATGATTCCGGCCCTGGAATAATGAAATGATTGATGTATTTCTGATTCGACCTTAGCATGTGCCAATAACCCCCCAAGTTTCAATAATATCCGTCAATGAGTTTGGATTTTATGATGGTCTAAGTATTTCCATGAAGTTGGAAAAACACCTGTAGTTTTCTAGGGAATTCCAGAAATTAATTTTTTATAGTCAATCAGTAGTCAGCTAGTGCAACTCTAACTCTGGTAAGAGTATGTACAGTTATTCGCCGGACACCTGTAAAAAAATCAGAATTGATAAATCAATCCGTAGACCGTAAAGAAAAATAAGAGGCATTTCTCGGTAATCATCTAGTGATTACAGTCTCTATATCTCCCCCGCCTGAAAAATAGAGCATGAGACATACACATATAGCAAGTATATCATTTAAGATTGATATAAAAGCTTGCGGTTCAATCCAATTTCGTTCCCAAGATGGATTTCGAATAGAAATCTGGAAGATGCAGATGCTGTTGTCCGTGTTGATTGGATTATAAAGAGGGAGATTGATACGTCTTTCGGGAATGCGATTTAAATTGAAATCGATCAAAGTAATGTTGACGCATAAATTACTGGGAATAAATATAAAAGCATTATTCTTTTTATATGTGCAGGAGGAATAGACCAGGGCCGAAACCTTCAAAAATGGTAAAAAATGAAAAAAAATCGCAGTAGGATGAAACCATTAGAAAAGGAGGGGAATATGATCAAAATGAAAGAAAAAATAAATTACGGTCGATCTGAGTTCGGGAAGTGGGAGGGGTGAGTTTTTAAGGGTGAAAAATGGTTTTCCTTGATTCCGGCAAAAACTACAGGTTCTATGGAAAAAAATTAAATGGCAAAGTTGTAGGTATGAAAAGATTTACAACTTTTGTATCGACAATTTTTCACATAACCTCAAAATTTAGGTGAAAAATTCCAAAAACCAAGTTTTTGTTTTTTTATTATATCTTTTTCAAAAAAAATTTTTTTTACGAAATTTTGTGAAAATTTACCTTATTATGTCCCAAATACACTGTAATTTATTTGATTTAATATATTCATGTTTTCGTCTTATTTTACTAATATCAAAAAAGCACCCCAATTTTCAATCGAAAATTCTGACGTCAAAATATCAGCTTTTTTCAAAAAGTTTAAAGGCTTTTTCTTCATTGAAATATCTACTTTCTGATGGTGTGAAAAATATACATTACTATAAGGAGTGTTCTCAGAATCAACGATTTATGAAACCCACCATTAGAGTAACTCAGTCCCCACTTCTCTATGAAATAACTTACAATGGGTTAAAACTAACCAAAAGTCACTCAGGTATATGAATTATCTCAAAAACGCAATAAATAGTCATCTAAAAATATTATTTAAACAAGATTCTACAGCTTTCAAAATATTGTAGATGTCTTATTAAATATTTACTTTATTAACTATTTTTTTGTTGATTATAGAAGTATATTTCAATTTGTAATTTTTTCGTTTTGAATGAAACAGAAAATCTTACGGTTTTGAGTAATTAAAGAGTAAATTTTAATAAAAACCTCAAAATTGTACATAATGATTAAAAAAAAATTTCTAATTTGGGGTTTTTCAATTTTTTGCATTTTCTGAGAACATTCTAGTAATGCTATTTTTTTTACACCATCAGAAAGTAGATATTTCAATGAAGAAATCATTATGTACAATTTTGAGGTATTTATTAAAATTTACTCTTTAATTACTCAAAAACGTAAGATTTCCTGTTTCATTCAAAAACGAAAAAATTACAAATTGAAATATACTTCTATAATTAACAAAAAAATTAGTTAATATTTAATAAGACATCTACAATATTTGAAAAAAGCTGTAGAATTTGTTTAAATAATATTTTTAGATGACTATTTATTGCTGTTTTGAGATAATTCATATACCTGAGTGACTTTTGGTTAGTTTTCAACCCTGTAAGTTATTTCATAGAGAAGTGGGGACTGAGTTAGTAAGGTATATTTTTTTCACACCATCAGAAAGTAGATATTTCAATGAAGAAAAAGGCTTTAAACTTTTTGAAAAAAGCTGATATTTGATGTCAGAATTTTCGATTGAAAATGGGGTGCTTTCTTGATATTAAGTAAAAATAAGACGAAAACATGAATATTTGAAACAAATAAATTACAGTGCATTTGGGACATAATAGGTAAGTTTACACAAAATTCGTAAAAAAAAAGTTTTTTTTGAAAAAGATATAAATAAAAAACCAAAAACTTGGTTTTTTGAATTTTTCACCTAAATTTTGAGGTTATGTGAAAAAATTGTCGATACAAAAGTTGTAGATCTTTTCATTACCTACAACTTTGCCATTTAATTTTTTTCAATAGAACTTGTAGTTTTGCCGGAAATCAAGGAAAACCATTTTTCCCCTTAAAAACACACCCCCTCCCACTTCCCGGACTCGGATCGACCGTAATTTATTTTTTCTTTCATTTTGATCATAATCCCCTTCTTTTTCAATGGTTTCATCCTACTGCAATTTTTTTTTGTTTCAAAAATTATCGACCCTGGTCTAGAATGAATATGGTAAGTTTTATTGTAAATAACATTTATCAAATGCATGATGGTTCAAGCGCAGAGTTACTACAGAGCATTTTTGTCTCATTTGGTTTTCCAGCACGTGATAGCTTCAGAAGCTTTCTGGTAGGGGTAGGTGAAATCATCACGTATTTTTGACCTGAATGTTTCCAGGGTGTTTCTCCAGAGGGTTATTCTTTTATTACACTTATATTGGTCGTTTCCAGACCCACAGAAAGGCTCAGGTCCTGAAAAGAGTAAACCTTATGCATTATCATCGGCATTTCCATTTACTCCAACGCCACAATACCCTGACACCATGATAAAGCCTCTTGCTAGTGCTTTATGGTTGTTACGGTACTTCCAGATCAGCAGAAACCCCTGGCACAGTAATTCTAAGGATCTCAGCGTGGCCTGGCTGTCCGTAGTGATGTTGTAATCATGCGCACCTTTAAGCTTTCGTTCGAGAAAATCGCAAGGCTTTGGAGACCCTCAGTTTAGGTCCATATACCCCAATGCCAGTGCCTCTCTCTGATTTTAATTCATCGGTAAACCATATGGATGGAGAGATTATTTGGCCCGTTTCCATTATCTTGGATTGTTCTATCCAACGTTTCGATAAGCATTCGCCAGCCGTCTTCAGGTTAATCGCAAAAATTGAACTTAAAATTTAGCAAACATAATGCGACTAGCTTCTGACATTAGCTGTTAGAAAATTAATTTTGACAAATTCTGTGTAAGAGGTCACTGACATGATTTCTCAACTAAGTGATAGATATGGTAGAAGTTTAATTAGGTTGTACTTCCCTGATTCGAGTTCATCCTCCTAAATTCAGAACTGCCAACCCGATCAGTGCGCCCTCCATTGAAATAAATGATGTTTGGAGACCAATAATACGTTCTGAATTGAGGAGAATGAGCTCGAATCAGGGAAATACAAAATCTAATTTAACTACTACACATATCTTAGTGGGAGAAATCATGTCAGTGACCTTTAACACAGAATTCAATTTTCTGCAGCTAATGTCAGAAGCTAGTAGCAATTAATTTTTGCTGAATTTTAAGTTCATTTTTGCGATTACCTGAAACGGCTGGCGAATGCTTGCCGAAAACGTTGGATAGAACAATCCAACATAATGGAAACGGCCGAAATAATCTTTCTACTAATGAGCCATTATCAAGAATTTTCCGTCCACAAACATATGGGTGGATTTTTATCCCGATTAACGAAACTTATTGCAAGGACGGTAAGATATAACCGTTTCAAAGGGCGTTCCGAAATCGAAGATGGTTGACATAAACATGGTTTTGCCCAAAGTTGTCGAGCATTATTTCTGAAGTTCTCCTTTCGCAGTTTTTTTATCGATTGTCCACCCTTCCTGGGGTATTTGACCATACAAAATTTTGTATGTTGGAAAAAGGTCTCCGCGCAGTCAACGATGCTCAAAAGAGCCTTATTCTGAAGAGACAATCTGTCCTTATACGACAGTATCACAAAACCGTAAGGTGAGCGAGTTATTGAACCGATTCAAGAGTGATACCGTAACGAACTAAAACTGGATTCCAAACATGTCCGCTCAATTCTAAAATCCGCCTTTTATATGTCTCGTAAAAATTCAGGAAGGTTGTTAGTGCTTGTTGTTGTTGGTGCTTTAGGAAATGTCCCCTTCTAAGAAACAAGGAACTTTATTAGCTCGTTTGCAAATATTGGTTATATGATGAGTACAATTGAGATCCTTACCGCGGGTTTCACAAAGCTTGATGGCAATCAAATCGTTTGATTTTGAGAAAAGTTCAGGACATTGCTTGGTAAAAGAGAGGAATGAGAATGGGAATACACCGACTATAACCTCAGAGAAATAACGTAAAATGGTATACATATGGTTCCAAAACCTCTACAGGAGCTGGCGCTGAGATATACGGGCCAAGTACCAAGTGTGCATTGTCGCTAGGCTCCTGTATGAGCGTCTTTCAAGCGGAAATCTTAGCTATTGAAAGATGTCTAGATATAAATCTAGAAAGAAACTATCAGAAGTGCGATATATCCATACACCCAGATAGTCAAACTGCTATTAAAGCACTGGGCTCCTACGTCATCGACTCAAAGATGATCTGGAAGTGCCGGAACAAACTCAATGAGGTAGGCAAGAAAAAATCAGGTCTATAGGTTCCTGGCAATTCGGAAATCCAAGGAAACGAAGAGGCCAATACACTTGCCAAAGAGGCGCACGAATGCCACTCATTGGCCAGAATCCTTCTGTGGTATAGGTTAATGTACCTATAAGAGGGAGTTTCTGGAGAAGGAGAAAGCCGAGAGGGAACAACTCTGGCGGGAATATCCCAGGGATAGATCATTCCACTAATTTCCTTCGGAAACTCTGAAACAGCAATATTCAAAAGATATCTGGATCTTGGTAAGGAACAATTACACCTCCCCACTGGCTTTCTTACAGGAAACTGTCGTCTCAGGAATTACCTGTCGAGGATGGGTTTATCGGACACTGACGAGTGTAGGTTCTGTGGGAGGAGGAAGAAACCCCCATTCAACCAGTCACGGAATCCTTTGGCATTGCGAGCCTAACTTGTGTGTGGTCAGAACAGCTCTGTAAGGGGGCTCAATAGACCTTGGGGTCGCAGTGAACTGTAACCCCTTTTTTAAACTATAACTGTCCATCGAGAACACCAATCGGTGATTATATGAAGGTATGAGTATCTGATTATTAGCAATTAGCCAATTCATAATCGAATAACACTTCACAACCTAATCAGCGAACTTATCGCATTACTGAATTGAGTAATTTATCTGTAGTGATTTCAGACGATTTGGAAGGATCTACCCTAACTGGGTACATCACATGGCGATCCTGTCAGTCCCCTGCAGTTATTATCATGAAAACCACGCCGCCCAACTACTATCAAGAAATGGAATTCGCCAATTCATAATCGAACAACCTTTCACAACCTAATTAGCGAACTTTGAGTTTTTTGTGCCACCCGGTGGAGCTTCAATGACCAGACAATAAGTTCAGCCTCAACCGCACAAACCAGCCTCGGTAGAACATTAAACTTATCCAGACGGAAGGGAGAAATTTCCCAACTCGGTGAGCTCTTTGTGACCGTGGAAAAACTCGCATTTCCATTACCCCCGTGACTTTTTTGCCCTATCAATTTTTATCTTTCGCTTTGTGCATATTGCTAGCCGCCGAACTGATGCCATTCAGCTCGTTCCTCTGGAGCGCAAACAACATTAAAACGCTTCGAACGGCCATTTTCGGGGCAATTATGGTCGGGAGTGTGTTCCGAATCGCGAATACGAGCCGCTCCGTATCGCACAGGTGTATCCGAATGGATGAATCGAAATTGCACATTTGCATTCGCCATATTTCGTTGCCGTCGTTCCGTTATGGTTTTGAGTGAGTGCAGCTCGTCTGTCAGCGTCGTCGATCTCCCTACAGGAGCATCTGCTCGTTTATGATCACCTTTATGGAAGAGGAATCTGGAAGGTTGCTGAATTCTGAATTCACGACTTGATTAGAAGCTCCATTCCCATCCAAAGGGTTTTCCAATAAGAGGTGTTATTTTGATATTCAAAGAAAATGCCATTGTTCAATATGACTGATCGGATGTTTATATCCTTTTAATGAAATTGTCCAAAACAAAATCGCAAAGTGGCTGCCCTACATCCTTGATAGCCTCACGAATTCCATCTTTGGGGTCTTGAATCGACTCTGGGCTACTGGCGTAGACCTTCTCTTTCACGTTCACTGTTGCTCCAGCCTCATTTTCGGAAAAGTAAGGTCCAATGACTCCGCCGCGCCTTAAACCACACCAAACAGTCACACGTTGAGGATAGAGAGGCTTTTCAACAATAACTCTTGGGTTTTCCGAGTCCCAAATGCGACAATTTTGCTTGTTGCCAAGCCACCGAAGTAGAAATGGGCCTCATCACTCAAGATGATTTTTCGATGGAATACCGGATCATTTTCATGCATTTCAACGACCCAATCAGCAAAGACACGACGTTGTTGATGATCGGCCTGCGTGAGTTCTTGTGTTAACTGAGCTTTATAAGCCTTAAGACCCAAATCTACATGAAAATACGGTATAATGGCGTTTGTGGAATGCCTAATTCTAAATAACGATGAGGAGTGGCCAAACCTGGGTTTTCTTCAACACTTTCAGCTATAGCAGCAATATTCTCGGCTGTTCTTGAGCGACGTGCACGGGTTTTATTCTTCACATCACTAACTTGTCCCAACAGCTCGAATTTTTTCACCAATTTCTTTATTGCGGTCCGACAAGGTGCTTCACAACGACCAAACTTTCACCGGCTGACCAGTGGCATACCGCAAAAAAGTTTGTGAGGGAAAAAGGAGACATAGCTCTGGAAAAGACCCTGTAGCTCCATAACGAAGATTTTACGGCTCCATGTTTATATGGACTTTTTTTTTGCCTGCAGTCTTTGAAAGACAGCTGTTAACTGTGTACAAGCATAAGTTGACAAATAGATGAAGTAAGTAAAAGATCATTTGTGTTTCATATACATATCACTAGCGTTTATGACTTTAGAACTCGTTGATAACTCTCGAAATTTTCTACCAATCCTAAAATAGCCATCGTAAACAGAGTGAGTCCAGTTTGTAGAACCAGAGATCCCGTTTGCTCCCGATACTGCATGCATTCGAAGTTGGAGGGGCGACATACACTGAAGCCGTATTTCACAATTATTATAAGTGGACTAAAACGGTCCAACTACCGTGAAATACAACCCTTGCGAGTCAATTTGCGAAAAACACAAGGGACCATTAAAACGATACAAATTTCGCTTCAGAGCCCAGGCTTATTACCGGACGATTGTCAGGCGTTATGCTGGTTAATTTTTATTGTATTACATTTATAAATTCATTTGTCCGTTGCTCGCTGTCTGATGCGCTAAATGGTAGGTTAGAGTGCTGTTAAACTCGCTAAATGCAACTATATGCCACTTGAATTTCCGTTTTTATACACATTCAGGTGAGTTCGAAAAAATTATGCATCACATATCATCTGAGTATTGCCTCAGTAGGTACTCTATAAAAACCTAAATACACAATGTTTCTTCCTAGAACGTTTCAAAGTATTCTACTTCGATTTAGTTTTTGGATTCATTTCAACAAAAACCAATTATTGCTTTTTGATGAGTAACCTAAAGACGATACCCACAAAGAAACTAACACACTAACCAGAAAGGGGGCACGAACACCACTGGTTGGTTCAGAACCCATCTGTGGTTTCAATTCAATTAAATTTCCAAAAAAAATTGGTTTTTCTTCATAACTCCTACAGTTCTGAGATATTCAGTCCAAATTTAGGATGCGAGCTACTTTCAACGGTGTCAACAGACAAATGGTAAACATCTCGCAACTTCGTTCAAGGTTCATGCTATGGAAGAAGGTTTTCGTATGGAACTAGAGATGGCATCTCCGAGATACTTTTTCCTTAAAGAAGACGCCATTTCACTGGAAGTTCAAAGAAATACCTTGTATCATTTAGAGCTGTCCTGTGCTGATGAGTCCTAATAAGGACGAAATGGCCATCCATAGGTGCTCTGTTTGATACCACTTTCTTGCATTTTGTCTTGAACGAGGACGATATTAGCTCCGAAGTATGAGTTTAATATTGGTTGATTTCAATCGATTAATATTATTCTCTGCTTTCACTATTTTGATACTCATGGCGGTGTTACGCGTTCAACCATTTCTTATTATTTACTACTATATTACTACTATTCATTCATTGCACGTCCTGAATCTTAACTAGAATCTACAAGGTGTGTTCTTTTCCGGAACCATGTCTCCTTTTTCCCTCTCAAACTTTCTCGAAGTACGCCACTGATCAGCGTAAAATCAATGTTTGATATCATCATTCTATCTCTTTTGACTCTAGTAATTTTTTCGTTTCTCTAAACGTTTTCGAGTAAAAAATTATTGAACCATTGTATGTTATTCGCTGAATGAAAAATAATACATACTCGATAAGTATGCCCAAAGTTTGCATTTATTTTGAGAGCTCGTCATCTGAGACACTCAACTTAAGCTTATTCAATATCAAATTACAATCGTTCAATAATTTTTCACTCGAAAACGGTTAGAGATACGAAAAAATTACAGGAGTCAAAAAGTTTCTGAATTGAACGAAGATATCAAAAATTGATTTTACTTGAAATCTCGACATTTTCATGCCTCTTCTCTGGTCTATTTCATTAGTATGTGTGATGATTTATTTTGATCAGTAGTGCCAGTTTTCTGAAGGTATGTTAGCACACAAGCTATTGTCTCAGGCAGTGCTTCTTCTACGAAATTAATTATGTAGGCTACATTAATCAAATAAATGAATCCGAGATTAAAACAGACCATATTTCGTGAGTCGGTTAAAACTGTCCCTATTGCTATCTAAAGTAAGAGAGAAATAAGGAATAATCGTCTTAAAATTGGCTGTTCACTCACCACACCATGTCTGTTGTGAAACCAATTTCAGCTTGATTAGACGTCTAATTTCGCTCAAAAGTGCGGACATGAAAATCAGGTGGCTGACGACATTGTAATTCGCCTAATCGGATTTCAGAGCACATTTGTCTTATTCAATGGAGGAGTGAGTAAATGTCAGACGTGACAATGCCGCTTCGAGTATTATAATCAATCATAAGGACAACCTCCTACCATTGCCTCTAACAGGACCGCATCAGATCTTCCAGGATCCTGGTAAAAGGTTCGTTCCAGCAACAGTTCTTGTACAGTTCGAGCTTATTACTTTTGTTAGAACTGCGGTCGTTATGGCTATATTACCCTTCCGAGAACTGCGACTATGTGGATCTTTCGTTCATTCATATCTATAGTTTATAGTTGAAAAAGGGGTTACAGTTCACTGCGATCTCAAGGTCTATTGTACCCCCTTACAGAGCTATTCTGACCACACCCTCCACAGCTCGCCTTCCAGTTCCAGAGATCTGATGAAATCCAATATATGTGAAGGCTTCAACGAGGCTAGTTCCTCACTCTTACAAGTTTCTCGCCCAAGGCATTCTCTCCTTAGGCTCGCAATGCCAAAGCATTTCGTGACTAGCTGAATGGGGGATTCTTCCTCTTCCCCACAGAACCTAGCTATAATAAACGGAATAGCCTTAAGCAACAATAAACTGCCATCAAATCATTGAAATAATTCAGTTAATGAACGTCAAATCGAAATGAAAATGTGAATACTAACAGACATTTTTTAATTATTTATGTTTCAGAGACTGGGAGTGAAAACCTATAAAGTTTCTAAGAAACTAACAGACAAGGTTGCCAAACTGACAAAATTATTTATGACAGACGATAGTACCGGAATAGAGGAGCGGTAAACCACTAGTTCAGTTTAGTTTGAGAAAGGGGTTACAGTTCACTGCGACCTCAAGGTTTATGTTTATTGTGCCCCCTTACAGAGCTGTTCTGACCACACCCTTCACAGCTCGCCTCCCAGTTCCCGAGATCTGATGAAATCCAATATCTCTGAAGGCTTTAACGAGGCTAGTTCCTCACTCTTACAAGTTTCTCGCCCAAGGCATTCTCTCCTTAGGCGCAATGCCAAAGCATTCCGTGACTAGGTGAATGGGGATTTCTTCCTCCTCCCCACAGAACCTACACTCGTCAATGTCCGATAAACCCATCCTCAATAGGTGCTTCCTGAGGTGAAAGATTCCTGTAAGAAAGCCTGTGAGGAGATGTTATTGTTTCTTACCAAGATCCAGATATCTTTTGGATCTCCGTCAGAGTTTTTCCCTCTCGACATTTCTTCTTCTCGAGAAATTCAGGTACATTTACCTATACCACTGAAGGGTTCTGTGTCAATGAGTAACATTCGTGCGCCCTCTTTGGCAGGTGTATTGGCCTCTTCGTTTCCTCTGATTCCCGAATGGCCGGGAACCCAGACACTCATTCATGGAAACCCAAGGAGGTTGTTAATAGCGTTGATCAAACCGACAATCTTCAGGAAGTTTCTGGTATGGGTAGGTGGAATCATCACGAATTTTTTGGTCTGAGTAAGTCCAGAAGTGATTCTCCAGGGGGTTATTCTGTTATTCAACTACCATTGCTGGATCGCTGCTTATATTGGGCTTTTCCAAGCCCACAGAAAAGCTCAGGTCCATCAAGTGTTCTTGGTGCACTATTAGCATGTTCATCGACTTCATCATTTCCTTCACAGAGCATCTATAACTGTGCAACCTGAACAGGTTGGCAGTCACATCGAAAAACAGTTCGAAACCTACTAAAAATAAAAAAATAATCTATTTCAGTAAGTTGACCAACCCATAAGAAAGTGTCTGCTTTCCTTAATGTGTCTTATTTCCAAGGGTGTATAGAACTGGATGACACGCGTCTCTTCCAGTAGAATATAAATAACTAACGCGATATCATCGCTACCTACTGAATTAGCAATCTTTGATTATTTTTCCATTTGCAGACGATAAACAACTTATGAACGAGCCCCTATGATGAGCCTGAAAATCTTATTGGGAATTCCAGAGAGTATTCTGAGTCTTTGCTGCGTAGCAGTCTATTCTGACGTGTAAATTACTCTTTTTGACATTATTCATACTTGGCCCATTGACTTCTGTTAGACAATACCTTAATAAACCTCCTTTGTTTTATCCTTCATCATACATCATTAAACGATGAATAAAGACTGCCAAGAAAAATATATCTATTTGTATGATGAAAGGTTGATGGACTACAGTCAGTACTGTCCCCAAATGAACTACATAATTTATTTGCAAGATAGCGAACCATACACTTCACACCAACTAACTCATCGGAATTAAACAAGAACATGCAATTGAATTAATTCGAACGGCTTCGGTCCAGGCGACAATCCGCTCCTCCAGAAGACCGTCCTGTCCTCTGGGAAACCGCCTGCGAGCCCCTTCCATTCCTGCAGCTCATCGCGTATCCCGCAGATGTGCAGATATGGCCGAGACCCGAGATAACTTATATTGAGTTCGGGAAACTAGTTTTGCCGCGTGATTTGCATTTGGGCCTGGATATTCGGCTTGTAATCGCCCGAGTGGGAAGACATTATTATTCTTGGAGACGTCTTCTGGAAGTTGGCTGTTTGCTTTGTTCGCCAGGCCATTACTACAGCGGTTTGGAATAGGAAAAATGCAACGCTTCCTTTTTACTGTCGCCGATGTATCATCTGGTGGGTTTCATCGAAGTTACATTATGCATTTTGATGGTTTTAGTTTGGTGTTTCTTATAACAGATCAGTGCGGTATGGTCCCAATACTATTATTATTATTAGAACTGCGGGGCATTATGACTAGGCAAGCCTTCCGAGAACTGCGTCCATGTAATCTTTTGTTCTTTAGCCTATTTATTCATGGAAACCCAAGGAGGTCGTTAAGGCGTCGATAAAACCGACAACTCTTGGGTATTCTGGAACGGTTTTCCCATACTAATTGTTCTTAGGCCAGCCAGCTCTGGACACTAGCATACCACGAGTTCAGCTGTTTCTGCTTCTGGTCCACAGAGCCTGTAAATATCATCTACTAACTTTCCCATGCGGTACAAATTTTATTTGTACCGACAGTACCCCGTCTGCAGAACCACCATCACCTGAAGTTCGGTTCGTGACAGCATCAGGATCTTTCTGGTATAGGTAGGTCAAAACCTACAGAGTTTTTCTACAGAGGGTTATTCTGTTATTTGACTCGCGTATCCTGCAGATGTGCGGATATGGCCGAGACCCGAGATAACTTATATTGAGTTCGGGAAACTAGTTTTGCCGCGTGATTTGCATTGGGCCTGGATATTCGGCTTGTAATCGCCCGAGTGGGAAGACAATTATTATTCTTGGAGACGTCTTCTGGAAGTTGGCTGTTTGCTTTGTTCGCCAGGCCATTACTACAGCGGTTTGGAAAAGGAAAAATGCAACGCTTCCTTTTTACTGTCGCCGATGTATCATCTGGTGGGTTTCATCGAAGATACATTATGCATTTTGATGGTTTTAGTTTGGTGTTTCTTATAACAGATCAGTGCCGTATGGTCCCAATAGTATTATTATTATTATAACTGGAGGGCATTATGACTAGGCGATCCTTCCGAGAACTGCGACCATGTATATATTTTGTTCTCTAGCCCATTCATTCATGAAAACCCAAGGAGGTCGTTAGTGGCGTCGATGAAAACGACAACTTCCTCAGTAACCTTGGCCGTTACCTCTTGGGTATCCTGGAAGGGTTTTCCCATATTAATTGTTCTTAGGCCAGCCAGCTCTGGACACTGCATACCATGAGTTAGCTGTTTCTTCTGCTTCTGGTCCACAGAGCCTATAAATATCATCTACTAACTTTCCCATGCGGTACAAATGGTATTTGTACCGACAGTACTCCGTCTGCAGAACCACCATCACCTGAAGTTCAGTTCGTGACAGCATCAGGATCTTTCTGGTATAGGTAGGTCAAAACCTACAGAGTGTTTCTACAGAGGGTTATTCTGTTATTTGACTCGCGTATCCTGCAGATGTGCGGATATGGCCGAGACCCGAGATAACTTATATTGAGTTCGGGAAACTAGTTTTGCCGCGTGATTTGCATTTGGGCCTGGATATTCGGCTTGTAATCGCCCGAGTGGGAAGACAATTATTATTCTTGGAGACGTCTTCTGGAAGTTGGCTGTTTGCTTTGTTCGCCAGGCCATTACTACAGCGGTTTGGAAAAGGAAAAATGCAACGCTTCCTTTTTACTGTCGCCGATGTATCATCTGGTGGGTTTCATCGAAGTTACATTATGCATTTTGATGGTTTTAGTTTGGTGTTTCTTATAACAGATCAGTGCCGTATGGTCCCAATAGTATTATTATTATTAGAACTGGAGGGCGTTTTGGGAAGTCAAGCCCTCCGAGAACTGCGACCATGTATATCTTCTGTTCTCTAGACTATTCATTCATGGAAACCCAAGAAGGTCGTTACCTCTTGGGTATCCAGGAACGGTTTTCCCATACGAATTTTTCTTAGGCCATCCAGCTCTGGACACTACCATGAGTTCAGCTGTTTCTGCTCCTGGTCCACAGAGCCTGTAAATATCATCTACTATCTTAGGCCAAGCAATAGAGATATTTCCTTGACTTAAATACTACCTGGAAGCCACCTGTGCCATTCCGAGCAGGACAGTCCGTAGTTTATTCCCACCATGTTTTAAACACGAAAATGCCATTTTTTTATTTGTTATTAACAAAAAACAACAAAAATACGCGTTCTTTTTAGTTTTTTCGTTGCAAAATGAAAACTATCGATGCAGTGATAACGTTGCAATGGGATGAATTGTAGAGAATTACATTGTGAAGAGAATGATGGGTCAAACGATCCGATCGAATAATTAAAACTGGAGAAAAGCGGAAAAAACCGGAAAGTTGCGTGTTTTTTCTTTTAACTCATAACTCTGCCATTTTGCAATATTAAGAACTGAAACTTCACACGAATAGCTACTATCGTGTGACACGATAGTAGCTATTGACGTGCAATTCATGTGTGCCAAAATTGGATTCGGTCGGATAAATAGTTTTCACATAATTCCCATTTGAATTTTTTTTGGACATATTTTCGCGGAGAGCTTGATGCGTTTGAGGTCGTCCGATTGAAATTAAAAAAATTGATTTGGAAAGAAGACGTGATCAGTAACAAAACGTCTATTCTGAATTTTCAATAAAACGCGTTTAAGTTTGTTAAAAACTAGTGAGAACATGAGGGAAAACGACCGACCAAGCGAGAGTGGTCGAGTGGTGAGGGAATGAGCGAATCGAGGGGAAACGCCGCGGAAGCCAACGGTCGCCGAGTTTAAGAATTGTTGCGCGGACAGCGCACCAAATTTTGTACACATATACGTTTCCCTTCGATTCGCTTATTTCCTCTCCACTCGACCGCTCTCGCTCGGTCGGCCGTTTTAACACACTTAAACGCGTTTTATTGAAAAATCAGAATAGACGTTTTGTTACTGATCCCGTCTTCTTTCCAAATCAATTTTTTTAATTTCAATCGGACGACCTCAAACGCATCCAGCTCTCCGCGAAAATATGTCCAAAAAAAATTCAAATGGGAATTATGTGAAAACTATTTATCCGACCGAATCCAATTTTGGCACACATGAATTGCACGTCAATAGCTACTTTCGTGTGAAGTTTCAGTTCTCAATATTGCAAAATGGCAGAGTTATAAGTTAAAAGAAAAAACACGCAATTTTCCGGTTTTTTCCGCTTTTCTCCAGTTTTAATTATTCGATCGGATCGTTTGACCCATCACAATGTAATTCTCTACAATTCATCCCATTGCAACGTTATCACTGCATCAATAGTTTCCATTTTGCAACGAAAAAACTAAAAAGAACGCGTATTTTTGTTGTTTTCTGTTAATAACAAATAAAAAATGGCATTTTCGTGTTTAAAACATGGTGGGAATAAACTACGGACTGTCCTGCACGGAATGGCACAGGTGGCGTCCAGGTAGTATTTTTGTCAAAAAACTAATCATTTGTAGCTCTGTTGCTTGGCGTATCTTTCCCATGCGGTACAAATGATATTTGTACCGATAGTACTCCGTCTGCAGAGCCACCATCGCCCGAAGCTCAGTTCGTGACAGCTTCAGGATTTTTCTGGTATAGGTAGGTCAAAACCTGAGTGTATCTACGAAGGCTTATTTTGTTATTCGACTCGCGAATCCTACAGATATGACCCAGGCCCGAACTTATATTGAGTTCGGGAAACTAGTTTTTTATGGTTTTTGTTTGGTGTTACAGATAAGCACTGTGGTGTCCCATGGTATATAAATGTTTGAGAATATCATTATTATTACCACTGAAGTCGTTATGGCTACGTTAGCTTTCAGGGAACTGCCGCCAAGTTGATCTTTTGTTCTTTACCTTTCTCATTCATGGAAACCCAAGGAGCTATTCAATGGTGTCGATAAGACCGAAAACCTCTTTAGGAACCTTGGCCCTTGTGTATCCATGAACAGTTTTCCATATGAATTGTTCATGGGCCAGCCAGCTCTGGAGAATTCATACCAAATTCATGACAAAGTCAACAGATGGGATTTGCAGGCCTTGTGGATCAGAAGCAGAAACAGCTGAGCACATGGTATGAATTCTCCAGAGCTGGCTGGCCCATGAACAATTCATATGGGAAACTGTTCATGGGCCAGCCAGCTCTGGTGAATTCATACCATGTTTCTGCTTCTGATCCACAAGGCCCGCAAATCTCATCTATCGACTTTGCAATGCGGTACAAATGATAATTGTACCGGCAGTACCCCGTCGGCAGTCCACTATCACCCGAAGCCCAGCTCGTGAGAGCTTCAGGAGCTTTCTGGTATAGGTGAAATCACAACGAATTTTTAGGCCTAAGTGTTTCTCCAGAGGGTTATTCTGTTATTTGACTCGCGTATCCTGCAGATGTACAGATATGGCCCAGGCCCGAGATAACTTATATTGAGTTAGGGAAAGTAGTGATTTCAATTTGGGTTTGGATTTTCGGCTTGTAATCGCCCCGAGTGGGAAGACCAGTATTATTCTTAGAGACGTCTTCTGGACTTTCGTTTTTAATGTTGCCGATGTGTCATCGGGTGGATTTCATCGAAGTTACATTATGCATTTTGATAGTTTTAGTGTGGTGTTTCTTATTACAGATCAGTTCTATAATGTCCCAATGGTATAGAAAGGTTTGAGAAATGTTATTCTGTTATCAGCTCCCATTGCTAGACCGCTGCCTTATATTGTTCTTTTCCAAGCACACAGAAAAGCTTAGGCCCGGTAAGTTTTATCCTTAATGCTCTTTTTGCAAGTTCATAGGTTTTTTATCTCCTTCAACACCACAATGCTCTGGAAACCCTACTACAGTCACTTTATTGCCTCTTGCCAGTTGCGTTATGGTGTTACGGTAGTCTCAGGTCAGCAGAGATCCCTCTGGCAGTGTGATTCCAGGGATCACATATGCCCGTACTCATAGTCGATACTCCGTCAGATCTCGTACTCAAGAAGATCTTAGGCTCGTATTCATAGTTCGCCCTAGAAGTTTAGTGAGAGTTTGTATCGCCCTTAGGAATACTAGTCATAAAGGTGAACTCAACTTAAGCCAAGGGCGATACAACTTTCACTCACCCTCAAGGGCGAACTATGAATACGAGCCTAAGATCTTCTTGAGTACGAGATCTGACAGAGCATCGACTATGAGTACGGGCAATAGTGACTTGTCTGTCTGTGGTGATGTCAACTTGCGCCTTCTTGAGGTCCAGTTTTGGACAATCCTGGTTGCTTATATAAACAGCTAGTACCACTGTCTGTTGGAAAGAGTGCTCACTTCCTAAGGGTCAAAAGAGATCCCCAGTTTAGGTTCCCATACCTCAATAACAATGACTCCGTGATTTTGATTCATCAGTAATGGATTTTCAACCAAGCGATTTGCGAAACGCTTGAATGAAAATCAATCAAAGCCATAACTTCCCCAGTAATCCTACAAACCATCTACCACTTCGAAGGTCTCATCCGATGACCCCCTGGCGACCAGCTATCAACCGGAAGGACCGCAAAACCTGCTCCAGTGCTGACGAGGAACATTAATTCGCAGAACAAAGACGCATACGCGGTAATCAATCGTAATAATCCATTGTTCGGCCTCTGCTACATTTACCATTGTCGCGGGCCGATTGTATTATCATCTGCATTTAGTCCGTATCGAACCGGGGGGGCTCGTCATGGGGGGAAGCGAGCCCCCTACTCGACCGGCGAACGCAGATAGCTCAACTGCTGTAAAAATGATATTTCTACTGATAGTGCCCCGTCAGCAGCCCCACTATCACCCGGAGCTAAGGTAGTGACAGTTTCAGGAGTTTTTGTATAGGAATAGAGGAAATCATCACGAATTTTTTGGCATGAGTAAGTCCAGAGGTGTTATTCTGTTATCGGCTCCCAGATCCCATTGCGCTGCCTTATATTGTTTTTTTTTCCCAGCACACAGAAAAGCTTAGGTCCTGTAGGTGTTATTCTTGATGCTCTTTTTGTAAGTTCATACGTTTTTTCATTTCCTTCAACACCACAATGTCTTGGCACCCATAGTAGAGCCACTTAATAGCCTCTTGACAATTGCGTTATGGTGTTAGGGCACTCTGAGGTCAGCAGAGATCCCTCTGGCAGTGTGATTCCAGGGATCACATAGTGACTTGTCTGTATGTGGTGATGTCAACTCGGGTCTTCCTGAGGTTCAGTTTTGGACAATCCTGGTTGCTTATGTGGAGAGCTATCTCTGTCTGTTGAAAAGAGTACTCACTTCCTAGGGCTTTAAAGATCCCCAACTCCTCAATGCCAATGACTCCGTTATTTTGATTCATCGGTAATTGATTTTTGACCAAGCGATTTGCGAAAAGCTTGAATGAAAATCCATCAAACCCACAACTGAAACGGTGATCCTACATCTACCACTTCGAAGGTCCATCCGATGACCCCCTGGCGACCAGCTATCAACCGGAAGGACCGCAAAACCTGCTCCAGTGCTGACGAGGAACATTAATTCGCAGAACAAAGACGCATACGCGGTAATCAATCGTAATAATCCATTGTTCGGCCTCTGCCACATTTACCATTGTCGCGGGCCGATTGTATTATCATCTGCATTTAGTCCGTAGCCAACCGGGGGGGCTCGTCATGGGGGGAAGCGAGCCCCCTACTCGACCGGCGAACGCAGATAGCTCAACTGCTGTAAAAATGATATTTCTACTGATAGTGCCCCGTCAGCAGCCCCACTATCACCCGGAGCTAAGGTAGTGACAGTTTCAGGAGTTTTTGTATAGGAATAGAGGAAATCATCACGAATTTTTGGCCTGAGTAAGTCCAGAGGTGTTATTCTGTTATCGGCTCCCAGATCCCATTGCGCTGCCTTATATTGTTTTTTTTCCCAGCACACAGAAAAGCTAGGTCCTGTAGGTGTTATTCTTGATGCTCTTTTTGTAAGTTCATACGTTTTTTCATTTCCTTCAACACCACAATGTCTTGGCACCCATAGTAGAGCCACTTAATAGCCTCTTGACAATTGCGTTATGGTGTTAGGGCACTCTGAGGTCAGCAGAGATCCCTCTGGCAGTGTGATTCCAGGGATCACATAGTGACTTGTCTGTATGTGGTGATGTCAACTTGGGTCTTCCTGAGGTTCAGTTTTGGACAATCCTGGTTGCTTATGTGGAGAGCTATCTCTGTCTGTTGAAAAGTACTCACTTCCTAGGGCTTTAAGATCCCCAACTCCTCAATGCCAATAACTCCGTTATTTTGATTCATCGGTAATTGATTTTTGACCAAGCGATTTGCGAAAAGCTTGAATGAAAATCCATCAAACCCACAACTGAAACGGTGATCCTACATCTACCACTTCGAAGGTCCATCCGATGACCCCCTGGCGACCAGCTATCAACCGGAAGGACCGCAAAACCTGCTCCAGTGCTGACGAGGAACATTATTCGCAGAACAAAGACGCATAGGCGTAATCAATCGTAATAATCCATTGTTCGGCCTCTGCTACATTTACCATTGTCGCGGGCCGATTGTATTATCATCTGCATTTAGTCCGTAGCGAACCGGGGGGGCTCGTCATGGGGGAAGCGAGCCCCCTACTCGACCGGCGAACGCAGATAGCGTCGAGCGGACGATACATCAGTGTCCGCGGTCCATTCAACCGCCCGTGCCATTCGACGGATCCTGACAGTGATTAATTAACTGGATTCGTTAAGGTCAAGATGATTTCACGTGATCTAAAGGTGGATTTGCACCAGGGAAACTTCAAACAAGTTCAGAATGATGACTGTTTCTAGTTTTTATTGATGTATTTCTTCTGGGACTAAGCCTTAATATGGGCTTCGCAAAGATCAATATAAGATAACGGTCCAGCAATGGGAGTTGAATAAAAATAATAATAAATGTCTTTATCCACTCGTATATTATAGAGTAATTGTCAATTATTAAACTATTTCTATGCATAATAGTAGCTATAACACAACCGTAGACATGTCTATGACCGAAAAGCGAGTGTTATAATAACACCCGCCCATAACACCCGCTAATAAAAATGAAATTGCTCACAAAAAAAATTAATAAAAAGTAGATCGATCCGGAAATCTATTTTCACATCAAGATAACGTTCTAGCGATTCATTCCAGATTTATTTTGGAAAACGTAAATTTTGAAGTTGCGAAAGTACTTGATTTGATTATTAGAGACTCCGATTTGATTCCCGACCACAGAGTACAGAGGTTTGACGGTTGGACAGAATGTTGTCAACAATTTTGACAACTGTTCAAAATTTTTTAAATGCAGATTTATTCGAATTTCACTGAAGAAGTCATGGATAAAGTATAGTATTCAATTCGCGTAATGCAGGTCAAAAACACCCTTGATGAATTCACACCACTCGCCTAACGGCTCGTGGTGCAAAATTCATCTGCGTGTGTTTTGACCTGCATTACGCTCATCGAATAATATACTATTATTCTGCTCATCAGAAACAATAATTGAAATTATTGTATGTAACAAATATGAGGGACTTTGGGAGATGATTCCTCGATGAAAATAAGCAGAGGTTAGTTCATATAAATTTTTTTCGAAATCAGGCGAGTTGTGTAATTCATCAAGTGTGTTTGACCTGCATTACCGCTCGTCGAATAATATACTATTTTCTGCTCATCAGAAACAATAATTGAAATCATTGTATGTAAACAAATATGAGGGACATTGGGAGATGATTCCTCGATGAAAATAAGCAGGGGTAGTTCATATAAATTTTTTTCGAAATCGACCCCCCTTTCAAGATACAGCCTTTGAGAGGCGAGGACGAGTTGTCAGTTTTTAATTTTTTTACGGCTTCTTAAAAACACTGAGTCTTAATACTATACATACCTACTATGAAGCACTTAGTAGATGTTACTCACATAAATTTGTAAGATCTCTACTTTTTTCGAGTTGAAAATAAAAACTCCCTATGATTTTCGTTCAAAAACGATTTTCGTGGAATAGATTTTCGAAAAACAAAATTCACTTATGGTTTCCCATTCAATTCCGGAGAAAAAAAGTCTCCTGCAAAATTTCGACACAATAGATACTTTTCTCAGAAAAAAAAAACTTACAAGTAGTTATGATCACTGTTCATTCCATTTCATCGTATAAACTATAAGTGATCAATGGACCATGTGACTGAATTAACTTTATATTATACAGTGGAACCTCGATATAACAAATCGGAAGGGAACCAGTAATATTCGTTATATTAAGTAATTCGTAAAACTGATTTGTTATATTGAGGTGAGGTTGGTCCAAAATTTGTTATACCGATGTTTTATTCACCTCGACATTACGTACTCATCTTGTTATAGCGAACTGATTTTGCTCATATAAATGAAAACTCAGTTTTATCAGATTACTCATTTATTTTATATTTTCCTTTTCAAAACAATAAGTGAGTAGGTAGTTTTTTTTCAAAAATTCGCAGAACAAAATAAAAAGAGGTGAAAATCAACCAATTGGTATAAAAGCCTAAATCTAATTTTATTCATCTTGATTGGAAAAAGTAATAAATTGTAGTTTGTTTTCCACGGTTTCAATCTTCTGATGTTTGAAGGCAAACGAATTTCGTCGGAAAACTTATCTTTAGATTTGAAATTGTAGCCAATGAACTTGCGGCAATCCCGAACCTATTAGCTATGTCTAATTTTTTTTTGTAGGAAGGATTTTTTGTCAACATAATTAATGATGCTTCGCTTTTCTGCGACAGATAAGGAACGCCTTTAAAGGACCCCACTCACTTCGTTCTTCTGCGCCGTTTTTACCCGACGGTTAAAAACGTCATGAAAATCAGGCCTCGTCTGAAATTTGTAACGTCGGGTAAGTGCGCCGTTTTTAGCCCATACACTTCGTTTTTTGCGGCAGTTTTAACCCGACCGTTTTTAAACCGTCGGGTAAAAACGGCGTAGAAGAACGAAGTGAGTGGGCCCATTACGTTTCTGAGCCATTGCAAAAAGTGAGGAGCAACACTGATTACTTTCCATCAACTAACTTCGTATTTTACGTAATACGCGTCGAAACCTGTCGCGGCTGAATCACATACATACCTGGTTATTGGTGAAAACGTTATATAAAGGTTTTGAGTTGACGAAATTCGTTAAGTAGAGGTATTCACACTCTTTTAGGTACTTGAAAATTCGTTTAAAGAGGTTGTTCGTAAAAAATTTTCGTAATGTAGAGTATGTTTTACATTGACTCTTATGGAGGATTCAAGGGGATTATGAAAATTCGTTAAATCGAGGAAGTCGTTATATTGAGGTTCGTTATATTAAGGTTGACTGTATTAACAAAACACTCGACATATACAGGTTTTGGAAATTCATATTGGAAACATACGATATTCAATGCATTAGAGAGATAATTTTGCCGTGCAGTTGAACAGTGCTTTACTGGCATATTTTCATACAATACATACAATTTCGTTTGACGCGATGGATGGTTCAATGAACAAATAATATGGTTGACTCTCTCAAATCGACTAACACGACAGTCCGACGCATTCCAGTAAATGCTTGAGGCTGCGCGTATTACTAGATGCGAGTACTGCAAGTTCATTACCTTATACCTTATTACTGCTCGATTAAGCCCTACCAACGATAAGAAGAGACCAAACTACGTTATTCCAGCACGTGAACCTTTCCATTATAGCACTGGTCAACTGCTCGGCAAAATTCTGATGCATTGAATTTCCTATGTTTCCGATGTTGATATGCAAACCTGTACACCGAAGAAACAACCAAAAGTTAATGCCAATGTGACAATGTGAAGTTTGGAGAGGAGTGAAAACATGAAGTAAAAAAAATTGTAAATAATTCGATATAAATTAACTGGGTACTTATACAGATTCTAAAATGAGCGTTAGACCTCAATAGAATAATCTTCTAGAGAAACACTCCTGGACTTACTGGGGATTTCACCTACCCACCCATACAATAATCACGAGCGTGATATGATGGAACAAAAATCATTTGTATCCTATGAGTCGAATAGTAAGAACAAGAATTGGTTGATTGAAACCTATCTTTGCTGTTGGGCAGCACTCAATATTTCTTAAAAATTAACACAAGATGAAAGTGATCCCAGATATAAATAATGAGAATAAGGGGGCCAAGATGAGAACCCTGGAGAACACCCGAGGAGAAATATTTGAGATATAGACTCATTCATCTCACCAAAATGTGATCTTCACGTAATGCAAGACGCAAACCAAGCAAAGAAGTCTACTTCGACCAACTTAACAAACAGAATTATATGACTTATCTCAATAAAACCTCAATAAAAAGCATATACAGGGTGTTTCATCATAAACTGGACAAACATATATTTTCGTGTAGAGGACATCGGGAGAATCATTTTTGCCTTATACAATATATCCCGTTTTCGAAGCATAAGCGAGATACAGGGTGTCAAACGTCATTTTTGAGCAAGATTCTTATGAGTGTGGTCAGTTATGTATAACACTTGGTGTAATGGTTTTTGGTCAAATCTAAATATTTTTGGGTCCTCTATTCAGAAAAGTTACGAACTCCGAAAAAAATTTACAAAATGGCGGAAACCTGCAATGTTCCGAATTTTTTTTTGCGGTTGTCAAATTGACTTTTATTTTCTGAATGAACATAATTTTCTTTTTCTTTTTTTTTCTGTGAAAAAATTTCTTCAAAAATCGAACACAAATTTTTTTTTACATGTCTACAGCGATGAAAAATTTCACTCGAAATGGAGGAACAGAATTGTGAATATCGAACGTTTCGTTACTACAGTCATTCAAATGTTTCGTTCAGACCTCTGAAATATTGAAAATAAAATTGTTTTGGTTCTAGAATCAAAATGATTAAATTATTGGCATGTTTAAACAATCTAGATGAATTTATAGAAAAAAATCAGTAAAACTTAGTTGGGACTCGAAACGACGTAGGTATTAAATAGGGAAATGGCACTGTTCTAAGGATATTAATATTCGTTGCCAGGCAACAGTAGTTCGTAGTTCATAGAGCTGAACTGGTATTTTAATTTCAGTGAATATAATTTAGCCAGTAGTCAATCTATGAACCTCGAACTACTGTTGCCTGGCAACGAATATTAATATCCTTAGAACAGTGCCATTTCCCTATTTAATACCTACGTCGTTTCGAGTCCCCAACTAAGTTTCACTGATTTTTTCGTTTAAATTCATCTAAAATGTTAAGACATGCCAATAATTTAATTATTTTGATTCTAGAACCCAAAACAATTTATTTTCAATATTTCAGAGTCCGAACGAAACATTTGAATACTGTAGTAACGAAACCGTTCGATATTTTACGATTCTGTTTTCCTATTCGTGATTGATAATTCAAGAAGTACAATTGTACAAAATTTCATCCGTTTCGAGTGAAATTTTTTCATCGCTGTAGACATGTAAAAAAAAATTTGAGTTCGAATTTTGAAAAATGTTTTTCAAGAAATTCTAAGAAATTATATTCATTCAGAAAATAAAGTCAATTTGACACCGCAAAAAAAATTCGGAACATTGCAGGTCTTCCGCCATTTTGTAAATTTTTTTTTCGGAGTTCGTCAACTTTCTGAATAGAGGACCCAAAAATACTGAGATTTGACCTAAAACCATTACACCAAGTGTTATACATAACTGACCACACTCATAAGAATATTGCTCAAAATGACGTATCTCGCTTATGCTTCAAAAACGGGATATATTGTATGAGGCAAAAATGATTCTCCCGATGTCCTCTACACGAAATATATTTTGGTCCAGTTTATGATGAACACCCTGTATTTGGCTCATGATTCTCAAAACATCTCTCAATAAACTCCAGAAGATATGTCTCCGCGAGATACTCAGTATAACATAATTAATCCGTGTCTCCGAAAATTAGCAGAGTACATTTTCGCCATTCTTTGCAGATTAATCAAGAAGATACCTTCGAAGAGAAATTAAACAGAATCCCGTTTTCCGCAGATTACTTCGAGACTCTGCCCGAATTATTAATAAACAAACTCAGACAATTCCAGAAAAGCCTTGGGAAATAATTTCCGTCCTCGATATCAAAGAGCTAATTTCGTTTCAGGGAAATATGACAAGTATTAGGAATTAATTATATTGTCTAGGAACTTCGGGCGAACTTTAATCGAGTTCCCATGTTTCCCAACGGAAAACGTGAAAAAGCCAGATATTACTCGGAAAACTTGGGATTGTTGAAAATATGAACAACTCGTTACGAAGATCATACAAAGTAACTTGTTTCGTATTTCTTTTTAGGGGGAAAGGATAATCTTTTAGATGAATAAATTTTGAAGAGAAAACAGAATAATTCATCTTGAGTGTCGTGTACTAAAATTCTCGGTTGATATTACATAACGGTTATACCGGCATGATTTCTTAAGGCAAATTTTCTTCATCTAGAAAGAAATTTTGGAAAATCTCTGACGTGAAGTCAATAATAGTTTTCACGTTTTTATATTATGAAATGATAATTTAAAATTGCTGACAACAAACCTTTCCATAACTTTTTACCGGAACTCATAAAGTATTGTTACATACCGTTTGAATAAATCGAACTGGTAGTTACCAGTTAGCTATAGAAAATCATTGATATGTTCTCGGAATTATTAATAATTTTTCTTCGAAAATGATTCATCACGACTTAGATGGGAATGTAAGATCAAGAAACATCAGAAAACAACTTTCCCACTTTTCAGCCGAATATACCACTGTCGAATCGAAAAAAAACGAATTTACTTTTTACGCCTGGTATTATCAACATACACTCCAAATTTGATGAATACATGTGGAACAGTATCGAATTCCTCCTGAATTTATGTTTTCAGTTTTCAGTCCTGAGTATCATCACGAAATTAAGTAGGTGTATCGTCACTGGGCACCTCAGTGTAAGATCCCTTACTACATTACTAAGTACCTTCTGGATATTCGGTGATGTTACTATGCTTTCGTAGTAGTAAAGAGTTTTCCAATTTATAAGTGTTATTTTGAATAGTCCACTATTTCGATAGTTGTCACGTTTGAAGCTGTCATTTTTTGACATTTTACAAGTAGAAACTACGCCATTAATGAAAATGGAACGATACACGCATTGAAATTATTAAAATTCACTATAAAAATGGTGAAAATTTAGCACGGTTCATAAAACTCGAACATTTTTGGGTCGTTGTGAAGCAACTTGTCGGACCTCAATAAAGAAATTTTTATAGAAATTCGAGCTGTTGGGACAAGTTAGTGATGTGAAAAATAAAACCCGTACACGTCCCTCAAGAACAGCCGAAAATATTGCTGCTGTAGCCGAAAGTGTTGAAGAAAACCCAGGTTTGTCCATTCGTCGTCGTCCTTTGGAATAAGGCATTCCACAAACGTCGTTACACCGTATTTTGCATAGAGATTTGGGTCTCAAGGCTTATAAAGTTCAGTAAACACAAGAAAGCTCTGCTTGGGCTGGGCTCTGATAACTTTTTGAAAGTAATCTGGTGTCCGGCTCATGCGGATATACCTGGTAACGTCAAGGCAGATGAACTGGCTAGGCGGGGAGCCGGATTAGCATTTGTTGGTCCGAAGCCTTCGCTGCCAATCTGTCGCACATCTGTCAGAAGTTTCTTCAGGAACTGGCTGAACAGGGAATTTTCCTCGGAATGGAGCGCAGGGGTGGGCCTGAGGTGGTCGAGGATTCTCATTGAGAGACCGTCCTCGCGATCTGAGGTCAATAGGCTTCTGTTGCTGGAGAGGAAACAACTCGGTCTGGTGACTGGTGCATTGACTGGTCACCTGTTTAACAAGCATTTTAAGAGAATGGGACTGACGAGCTGCTCCCTATGCCGGTGGTGCAGGAGTACTGATGAAACGGTTGAGCATATTTTGTTCAACTGTGGAAACCTTACTGAGTTAAGGTCAACACACCTAGAAAACCAACACCTTCTATTCCTATGGTGAGAGGGACCACTCCTGGCAGGCTCGCGACGTTTCTGTCTTCGTGTCTGAGGAGCTGAGTCTCTATGGAACGATGCGGGTGAACAATGGGCCACTAGGCCTCAGTTCGGCCAGTAAGGCACCGCACAGAGAAGAAAAAACACAAGAACTCAAGCCGGCCGATCATCAGCAACGTCGTGTCTTTGCTGATTAGGTCGTTGAAATGCATGAAAATGATAAGGAATTCCATCGAAAAATCATCTTGAGTGATGACATTTACACATCGGTGCTGCTTCGTCAATAAGCAAAATTGTCGCATCTGGGGCTCGGAAAACCCAAGAGTTATTGTTGAAAAGCCTCTCTATCCTCAACGTGTGACTGTTTGTTGCGGTTTATGGTCCGGCGAAGTCATTGGACCTTACTTTTTAGAAAATGAGGCTGGAACCTCAGTTACGGCGAATGGATTGCGCTATCGGAGATGATTAATGAGTTTTATGGCCGAAATTGGATGGTATTGATCTGGACAACGTTTACTTTCAACAAGACGGCGCTACGTCCCACACACGCAACGAAACCATTGATCTTTTGCGGGAAAAGTTTCCGGACCGTGGTATCTTTCGAAGAGGTGATCACAATTGGCCACCGAGATGTTGTGATTTAACACCTTGCGACTTCTTCTTTTGGGGCCACGTGAAATTGGTTTACGCCAATAGCCGATTCAAGAGCGTCGATTCAATACCTCAAAGATGGAATTCGTGAGGCTATCGAGGACATAGGGTAGCCACTTTGCGATTTGGTTATGGAAAAGGTCATTAAAATGATATGGTCCTGTAAGCGTGGTCGTGGTGGTCATTTGCTTGATATTATTTTCCACTATTAACGGCATAGCTTCTTCCAGTGGCGGCTTGTGACAGAATAAAGTGATGAGGCACATAAAAAAATATTAATTTTATAAACTCTTTTTGTCAGCTGCATACTTATCATTATGAAAAAATCCTTCGGTATTAATGCTCCAATGATTCTATAGCGTTTTATTGGGTGGTAATTGCCCTGAGATAAGTTTTTCAACTCGCTTCAACCACCCTATCGGAATATGTATTATTAACACTGCCAAAAAATAATTTGATTAGAGTTACACTGCCAGTAGGCCAGTAGTACTCTCATTTTGAAACCTCCGATTCGATTTTCCTACCGCACCGATAGTCAAGATTTGGAATAGGTTGTATAACTTCTTCAATTGTACATATTTTATACTCATAAGAATGACTCAAAAACTGTTTCTGTCTTATTGAAAACTCTGCAATATCACGAGTACTGCACAAACCCAATAAACCCAACCAGAGTGAAATTTCACTATCTTCCGCTTCACGATTAACCCGAATATGTGCAGTTTGCCGATGAAACGAAACGATCACGGATCAAGGGTAGATAGTCCGGTCAAACCAGACAAAAAAATAGGGTGAAGTTACATAAAATCCCAACAAGCTGAAAATCGGTAAAATTGTTCAAAACATAATAATAAATAAAAGTTCCCAATCATTCCCGTGGATGGACAAAAATTTATTCAAGTTCAAAGGTCGAAAAATGAGTTTTTCACGATTTTCAGCAAAACGGTCAGTTTCATCAAAAAAGTAATTCAAAAAAATGTAGATGTTAAAATCATCTTCAAAAATGTATCAATATTTTTTTCCTACGAGGCACCGTTTCTGAGATAAAACGCTTCAAATGTTCTAAAAGTTGTTACTGAGGCTAGCCTCAAATTCACCTTAGAAGCCGCAATAGATAAACTACGTAGGGGAGGTTCATGATCTCATCACGTCGATGTGAATAACGCGCTAGACAAGGAAGCGCGTGAGGCAAGCCTCGCCTCATAGTCCGAGAGCTGGCACGAATTTTTGGGTAGGTATTTGAGGCAAGCTGAAAACTTGTCAGATTACTCTCTTATTATATACCAACTCGGGATTGCAGAACTGGCTGGTGAGTAGCGGGGCTAAATCAACCCCTACATTTTTAATGGCCTGGCAGGTAGAAAGCCCTACCGAAATGATCTGTCTTTTTGGAATCTTATTTTTTAGTTATAAGTAACACTCCATTAATAAAATTTCAAGCTGCCAAATAATTTAATCAGGGTTTTAACATTGCCAGACGCGTGCAAAAATATGTTGCAAAAAATTATAAAAAATGTTTTTGAGGCAGCTTGAAATTTTAATGGAGTGTTACTTATAACTAAAAAATAAGATTCCCAAAAAGACAGATCATTTCGGTAGGGCTTTCTACCTGCCAGGCCATTAAAAATGTAGGGGTTGATTTAGCCCCGCTACTCACCAGCCAGATCTGCAATCCCGAGTTGGGATATAATAATAAAGTGTGGTATACCTAAGTATAATCTTCATCTGGGTGATTGTGTTCCTAATAAATCCACATTTTAATAACTTAACGATCTACTGCCAACCGTTATCCACATCATGTTTTCAATGCACCCTTCATTAAACTCTTGTTGTAGACATGCAAGCGGAACTCATTCAAAAAAGAGAAGACCTAATTCGCTTTGTATCGGCACGGATCAGCTCTATGGGCGGCTGCAACGTGTCTATGAGCACCTCGGGTGATTGCTATCTAAATAATGGATGAGCACCAATGAAAATACGAAGCGGCGTGTTTCATCGCCTACTATCGCATGAAACGTATCACGTGTCAAAATATGTGGCGTGTCGACATGACTAAAATTTGATTGAATTAATTATGGCGGTTTGTCCGGCTTCGCGTAACACGTGAACATGACGAGCAACCATGGAGATAAATCGATGAAGCTGCGGATTTGATGCCTAACAAATCGTTCCGATGCACATTGTTAGAAGTTTACCGACCTTATAATGTCAATGTACGCGAATAGCTTTTTTCCGTAAATTATCATAGATCTGGCAACGTTGATACTTTTTTGGAATTCTAGAGCACAGTTAACCAATCGTCAAAAATGGTCAACATGAGATGTTTGAAAGTAATGGTGAGTTCACTTTTTCGCCATTACAGGCATTACGGTGACGAAAGTTGAGATCGACTAAACTTCATTCTGCCTCAATTACACCCAGCTCTTTCTACTGCCGCTCGCGTTGTCGGAAATAATTCCCGAAATACTTCTGTGACAATATCGAAGGCAGTGAGCATTCACACTCAGCTGCAACATTTCCCTCGCTACCGAGTGTCGGCAAAGACGGACAAAGAAATTTCACAGCAACCTAGTTAAATGTTATCACCTACAGCTGTTCACGCTGCCGGTCCTTTGACTTCCGTATGAAAAACCGCCAATTAAGGGAGCATAGAGCTGCATGAGTGGCAATGGGAGGCAGCAGGGAAGTGTAATGATTACATTCTCACGCTGTTCACTTCCCTACTCCCTGCCGTGGAAGTGAGCTGAGTGTGATCGGGGTGTTAGAGAGCTGTGCCAAACAGGGTCGGCCCTTCCAGGGGTGCAGCGCTTGCCCCGCGAGCGTGCGGCAGCCATAGTGAAAAAAATTGACATAAACTATATATTTTATAATAAAACTTCTGGGCACATCTACATCTAATTTCAAAATTTTAGATGATCATTTTAAGTGCCTCAATTTTTTGAGAGGACTACAGAAATTATGAAAGTTTGAAATATCGAGTTTTGGGAAAAAATGCCATTTGAACGGTAATTCGAAAGTATTTTTATCTGATTCAGCTACCTCGAATAACTATAAAAACATACAAATTCAAAAAAGTCCGCTATGCCTTTCAAATAAATTCAATTTATAGATCTAGCCTTTTTCATTGTCGATTTGCGTTCGAGAGCCTCTGCATAACGCAGTTCGCTTCGGATCGATGAATTTTCAACGTCAATCGATTCATTAGACCGAGCTTAACAATTATCAGTTATAATTCTGGTATATTAAATCATCTTCATGTCATGTTTCGGCGTAGTCGCCCAAGAATGATTTTAAGGCTCATAGTAGTATGGTAAATCATCAATTAAGCAAATAAAGTCACAAAGTAACTATGCACTATAAGACTATAGAACCTTAAAAATCATTTTTCGGTTTGAAAATGGCGACTACGCCGAAACATTTTACCAAATGATTTAATATAAAGGTACCACAAACAGAAGTGTTTTGATAGACTTTTCCTTCAGCTTCATACTCAACACTTCAAAATGGGATTTCATGACACTCGGTATTTCATGTGTCGGATGATGTGTTATTTATTTGAGCGTTTCAAAAAGGATGAAATCATAATTGAATAACAATATTTTGGTTTTACATTCAAAAGTAAAAAATAAAGGTATTCGTAGTCAATTATTAATTGCGATGTCCATGATTCAGTATTAGTCAATTATTAATTGCAATATCAAATATTCAGTATGCGCCAGCAGCAAAATCAAGAAGTATGATGATCTCCAGAAGTCCTGGTACATCTTTCTTTCACAAACCAATAGCACAAAAAGCAAAAATCTTTTTAAACTTACCTCACTTTCCTCAATAACCATTAAAGTATTATCGTCATGAAGAACAATTTTTTCTGCTGATACATTGTAAAATATATTCCTGATGGGATAAAACCTAGAGGACCAGCCATCTGGCAAACATTGAGGTAGGTTTTTTGAAAGTTTGGTGAACTCCTTTTTATTTAGACTATATTCTATTATCTGAAAATGATAACAAAACAAAGATATCAGATATGAGAAACTCTATATAGTGCAAAAATTTCAATAGAAAACAAAAAAAATTTGAGTATCATAAAATCGATCTTTTTTCAGCAACTTGGTTATGGAAAAATCATAATTTGATTTTGGGTCAAGTTTAAATCTAAGTTGTCTTACCCTATTGTCCGAATATGTAATTAAAACATTATGTTCCACTGGATGTATATCTACTGCAACTGGGGCACAGCGATAGGTTGGCAATTTACAGTAGAATTTCCACGATTCTGCTTGTTCCCTCCTCCATATAACAATATTACTAGCTGGATCTGCTGCCAATAAATATTTTCCGTCATCAGATATTTTCAAAATAGTAATGGTATCTGTGAATTCTGAAAATCAGTTGAAATAATTGTTAACTGAAACAACTGGAACAGGCAAAACTAGTTCACAAAATAAAAAATAATTTGTTGAGGACATAAACCGCTTTGTGCCTAATTAACAAAAAGCATGACTACAATGTTGGAAATAGAAATGACTTGCAAAAATTTACTCCTGTAGAAAAAGCATGCAAAATATAAAAAAATGTGGTTTTTTTCACACACTGATATGGATAATTTAATATCAAAATGTAGGCTCTGATGCCAGCATTTTGCTGTTTGAGGGAAAGGAATGAATAAGAAATGAATAAATAAATAAATATATATAAAACATATTTGGATCTAATAATCTATGAGAGTTACCTTTATATACTGTTAGTGATTTATGTCAAAATTAGAATTATCGAAATTTCAAATAGATTTGTTTGAATGATTGAATTTGGCCTGTAAATAGCAAATATGGGATATTTGGATCTATAATCTAAGAGTTACCTTAGTTACTGTTAGTGATTTATGTCAAAATTAGAATTATCGAAATTTCAAATAGATTTTGTTGAATGATTGAATTTGGCCTGTAAATAGTAAATATTGGTAGAAAGGATAATTAAATTGTCGTTCCTCTATTTACTGTAAATATGGTTTAATTTTATTGAATTTGAGTTTAAATAAAAACTCTATTTACGAGGAACACTTGGTTTTTCCTTACCTTCCAATCAACATTCAAAAATCATATATATATATAAAACAAATTAGAGAACTGATGTATTTAAATGAAGCTCATTGTCTAAATTAAAACCAAACTTTTCATTTCTATCTTTTGAATCACCTAAGTCATGATCATTAGCGTAATAACAATAATTGTGTACTGTTATTGAAATTTCATAGATATCTTCAGAAGATGGAGAAAAATCTGTTCATGTATAGATACATACCTTTTACTTCTAACCTCTGAGCCACAGATACAGAATCATTTGAAATATGGTAAATAACTATATTTTCATCTGGACAGACAGTTATTAGCTGTCTGTTATCAGGGCTAAATACGCCACTGAGGTGAATTTGATTTGTACCATCAATATTTTCAACTCGTAATAGCTTTGCATCTTCACCTTCTTCCTGAAATTGTAAATAAAATGTGGTTATAAATATCCAATTAAGAAAGACTTGAAGAAATTTTGACGAAAAAAAGATAAAATTAATTAGACAGATGCGAAAGACAAAAACTTACTTTGAGAAATTGAAATACTCTCAATCCTTGTCGTGTTCCATATGCTATCCACATACTATTATTCGATATTGTTGCAAAAGTAATTCCCTCTTTGACTTCCACCTTATCATGATTTTTAACCAACTTTTGAAGAGTCATTATTCTTTTTGGTTTATCTAATGATGAGAGTTGATTTGTATTGGATAGATTCCATAATTCTAAATGTTTTGGATGTCGCAGTAGTATTAAACGAGCAAATTTACTTAAACTTACAAAAGGATTTTGCAATATTGGAGGATATTGTATTGCTTTTTTTGGTTTGTCAGTACTGATTGTCAAATATGCATTACTGCCAGCAGCAATGAGTTTGTCATCCATTAAAACAAGTGCCCTTACATCATGATCCTGAAATTTTCGATGCATACTGCGAACCCATTTTTCTTTACCTCCTTTGATTTCTACCCTCACAAAATTATGAATATTAGGATCAATTCCTGAACAATATATGTTGGATTGATCTTCTGATGTACACAACGAGAGTATATCTGCTTTATGGGATTGATAACTTTCCAATTGAGCACCAACTTTGCCATCCCAAAAGGTTAATTTCCCTCTAGAATCACCACTGATCACAGTCAAATTGTCTAAAAAGGCCAAGCACCACACTATGGTGGGTTTATCTGCTTCTGATCTACCAGTAGTCAATTTATGTATAGCATGACCTGAAAAAAATATTGATCATTAAAATGCGTGTTCTTCAAATCAGAAATAAAAGAGAACATAACCGTTCACTAACCTGTCTCAACATCCCAAATTCTGACAGCATCTAGTCCACCTGTTGCTATATATGAGCCACTGGAATGAAATTTGAGGCATAATATTCGACCTTCTTGTTTATCGAAGAATTTATTATATACTAGAGAATCTTCCTTGATATCAAATATATTTAGGTATCCCTGTTCTGTACCAACAGCAATTTGTTTTCTCTCATCGCTGATATCCAAACAATATGCAGCTTCCCCAGTAACTATACTTTTGCGTAATATCGTACATTTGACAAGATCATATTCAATTATGAAACCATGAAGACCAACGGAGAAGAGCCTATCTTGGAACCATGCTAAGCCTTCAATACTGTAGTTTTCACTAGTAGATGGAATAGTTTTCTCGATGAATGGGGAGTCTCCTATATTCCATAATTCAATACTAGCATCAGATCTGCAAAATAAAAAAATATAAGGGATGTTTTAGACATATTTAAGCTGTGTCTTACCGCGATATGGCTAATTTTTTGCGTGCCAAATTCAGACACATACAAGATATAATTATAGGTTTAGGTTCATAAAACCTAATATGATGCACAGAACAAGTCTTATCCTTCATTTTTAGTCATCCAACTTAAAGTTTAAATAAATTTTTCAAATTTTTTGATGTTCAACATTCAGGTTAACACTATTTTAACCTAACTTTTCTCGAAGAGAGGTAAACATTTGAACTAAAGTGGGGGATTTCACAGAGGAAATTTAGTTTTTCCTGAAATGTTTGGTCATGTCGAAACGCATTCTTATTACAGTCAATGATCTTTTAGTTATTTATTATTTTATTGTTATGGAATAAAATAAGATTATATTTGGAAAAGGAAATCAAATATAGTTATACAGAACATCTCACAATTAATTATTAATCATCGTGAGTGAAGAAAATTCTAATGCTTTTCTATGATTGGACTTGGACATAGAATTTAGTTCAAAACAAAACAATGAATCAATGAATGAATTATTTATTAATTGTTGTTATGAGAAGAATAATTAAAGAAGAGGAAATTATATGAGGGGCCCCTTCCTGAATTAATATCAATTATGTTTTCACCACGAGATAACAGGAATATATTATTACTTTGAGTAATTGCTAGGTGCATATAAATCAAGGTACGACTTGTTTCAAACGATTAACTGCTATATTTCTTCTGGACTGAGAAAAAACAAAAATGCCAGCAATGAAGGACTCATACATAGTAAAAATAGCCGTGGAAATGACCGATCAGGTGGCACAACTTATTGAATTCAACCAGAAGCAACCGTTGACTGGAATAATTCAAGAACTATGCAATGGGTGGAATCTTTCTGAACCAGAGCAATATGCATTACAATTCAATGAGAACAATAACAAAAATTATATCACTGAAAAAAATAGAAATGAAATAAAGAACGGGTCTATTTTACGACTACAATTCTCTCCATCCAAAACTGCACAAGATATTTTACACAAACTTCAGAATGGTACGCCAGAGGAGAAATCCCGAGCTGTCAGTACATTATCCAGTCTGAGTTCTGACATGACATTCGCTTTCGATTTCATCAACAAGCAAGGACTATCTTTGATAATCAAACAGATTGAAGGTGGAAAATGTAAGGGCACTATTTTAGCACATACCCTTTTATCTTTTGTTGAACTGATGGAGCATGGTAGTGTATCATGGGACATTCTTAATGGTGAATTCATTACTAGAGTAGCAAGTCTAGTAAACTCAAAACAAGAAGCTCAAGTAACTCAGGCAGCCCTGTCTATATTAGAGAATGTGGTACTCAACAGTACAGAAGGATATGGTCAAGTAAGTATAAATTCGGTCAAAATTGATATGAATGAAATCTATGTGAAATTTAGTCAGAAACTTTGTATTTGAACTTTGTAGATATTTATGATAAAAGATAATTATTTGTAACTGCTGCTTACAAAATAGTTGTATCAAATTGCATGTTTGTATTATCAGCAGCCACAACGGAACATGGAGCTAATCGAATAGTTTTCAGGTTGAAAAAGAGATCCCAATTGGTTCCTTAGTGGAACATCTCCAAGCAACACCAGTTGTACAACAAAATGCAGTTGCACTCATTAATGCTCTCTTCCTAAAGGCTGATATGTCAAAAAGACGCGTATTGGCAGCTACTTTAAGTACAAAACAGTTTAGAATGTGTATTCAGCACAATATATTGCAAACAGGAGCTGCAGAAGGAGCTGAGATGGCCCATCAGCTGTATGTTCTTCAAACATTGATGTTAGGTCTACTTGAACAGAGAATGACGACAAAAATGGATCCACAGGTATGATTATTTTACTCTTCTTCAAATAGAACAATTAACTTCATATAAAAACCTATCTACTATCAAAGTTTGATAGAAAATATTCAATTTTCCTTAAGTTCTGAAGAGAAAAAAATGTATATTTTTAATGAGAACTCTACAATTGACCGTTGTAACACACATGTTATTTTATGTTTCTAAAAAAATGGAATGACTTGTATATTAATTTTTATATCTCTTTTAATTAAAGTGATGTAGTACTCAATCATTGAAATCTGACCACCCTGTACAACTTGCACAAGCTTCATTGAAATTTCAGAGTATCAGTCAAAATAATGATGATGCCAAAATTTGGTAGGATATATCAAATTTTCAGGTATAATGATCGAAATAATATTTTTCCAGGATCAAGATGGTCACGATAAAATCAAGGAACTTCGACGTATAGCTTTTGACAGCGAGGGAGCAGGCGGAGCAAGAGGTCCTGGTGGCTTCACCAGAGACTACAAAAAACTAGGATTCAAGAATGATATCAATCCAGCTCTCGATTTCACTGAGGCTCCACCTGGTCTTCTGGCACTAGATTGTATGATATACTTCGCCAGAAACCATCCCGAAAGCTACACCAAACTAGTGCTGGAGAACAGCTGTCGGGCAGACGAGCATGAATGTCCATTCGGAAGGGCTAGTGTTGAACTCGTCAAAATTTTATGTGAATTATTGAAAATAGGGGAATCTCCATCTGAACAGGGTGCCTCATTCCAGCCCTTATTTTTCACCCATGACCACCCTTTCGAAGAATGTTATTGCATCTGTATTCTCTTGTTAAACAAGACTTGGAAAGAGATGAGAGCTACTTCCGAGGATTTTTGTAAAGTTGCCAGTGTTGTTCGAGAGCAAATTGTCAGAGCTCTGGCAGATACTCCATCATCTTTGGATCAGCTGAGAGCAAGACTTCAAACTTTGACTTACAGCGAAATCACTCAGCTTTGGCAGCTAGAAAGAACTTCACGAGAAGAATGGGAATCTCATGCAAGACCGATTGTCGAATTACGAGAACAAATCACTCCTGATATTGTTTCTTTGATTAAACAACAAAGACTTGCATTTCTAGTTGAAGGTACTCGTTTTACAAAGTATTCAACAAGGGGACAAAGGATAAAAGATAAATTTTGGTTCATGAGATTATCGATAAACCACAAGGTACTTCATTATGGAGACTGTGATGAGAAAAGCACCCCTGCTGCAGAAGAACTAACGTCAAAATTAGCAGTTTCAGACATAAGGGCTTTGTTGACAGGCAAAGATTGTCCACATATGAAAGGAAGAAAAGCCTGCCATCAACTCGCATTTTCTCTTGCTCTTGAAGTGGTCGATCTACAGTCATTAGATTGCGTAGCACCTGACGAGCTAACTTTTGCTTATTGGACAGACGGTATCAATGCTCTACTAGGAAATCGAATGCATAGTCGAGAATTTGACAAAGATCTGGATACTCTTTTATCAATGGAAATTAAATTGAGGCTTTTAGATGCTGAAGGTATAACTATACCTCAAGATCCTCCCGTTGTTCCACCAGAACCTTCTCATTATCAATTTTGCTATGATTTAAAGTGAATACTTGGATACAAAGATCACACCAAATATATTTTATGGTACAATTATTATTATTATTAAGGCCATATTCAAATGCTGTGGTAAATTGAACAAACTTTTTCATTCATTTAACTCAATTCTGAAGTCTTTATATCACAGCTTAGTTTTAAATTTTTTTGATGTATTTATTTATTCTATTCAGTCAGTAGCTATATTATTATATCTCAGTTTCTGTTTGTTGCAATATTTAAGAGTTAGTAAATATATATTCCTTTTTATACAATATAAAAAACACTTCTCAAATTGCTTTTTATTTGCAATGGAATTCCTGGTCAAAATATTAGCACATAATAGTAATTATGCAGTAATGTTTTAAATTCTTCTTCACAAACTTGTTATTTGGTTCAATAATTTAACAGAATATTATTTTCCATCAGTCGTAAGAATTATTTTCAATACGTTTGCGAAATTTTTGCATTAGCCATAAAAAGAAGTGTAGTGTTGAACAATATTTTATTTTGCACAGAATTGAAACACTTTCGGAAATAAAAAATTAAACATTTATTCAGTATCTTATAAAATGTAGATATACTTAATGTAAGTAGATAAGAGTCATTAATTGTATAAAAATTATATAATACCCTAAGTCAGACAAAAAAACATAACAAACTTCAACAACAATAATATCAACAAAAAATTAAGAGTATTAACTACAGTACAATAATATACATGTGTTATATACATTGATGTCATTGAAGAATTGGCCTCATATTGCACTCTTTATTCCTCATCAACAAGGTAACTTAATTTCCTAAACACTCAAATTATTTCAAGACATGTTTCGAATTTTGTGAGGATAATTCGGTATTTGAACAAAAATCTAGGAATCACTTTGGGAGAACAAAGATATCAAAATTCATGGAGTTTGAATCACTGATATTCTCTCAGCCTCTTTCAAAAATTATCATTTAATAATCATATGAATTGGGATTCGTTAAAGATGATCAAATTTTTTAAACTCAATGAAATCTGGGTATCTGAAAAACATATTCAAAAACGTATTCAATTTTTATCGAGATCAATTTGTAGTTCTTAATGAAGAATTCTCATCACTATTCATAACTTACTTGACTGCATCAAGTGAATTTAGATGAATCATCCTAGATTTACAGATAATCAAAATTGAAAATTTCATCTCAGCTGGTCTGATTCTGATATTGAATCTGTTGGGGATGGGGATTAGCATATTCCATACCAAAAGCGACTTCTAAGTGTGAGTTGCTGTCAGAATTTCCTTCTAAGTTTTCTGAATCGTACTTAATACCTCTTTTGAACCTGCCATATAAGGATGAGTAGGGAAGGTTGTAATGTATAGCTGCTTGGTTGATGGACATATGGCCCAGTCTGAAAAACATAGGTATCATTTTAGATCAAATATACATACAAATATTGTTGAGTGAATGTGATCCATTATTGCAAGTTTTTTTTCAATAATTTTTCTGAACTTGAGTTTAATATTTAGGGCTGAATAACGCTGTTAAATCTATGATCTGTTATAGGTACTTGGAAAGCAAGACCTGATTTGATAAAGCTTTCTGACTGCTCCTTTCGTATGTCAAGGAGAAGTGTAAATGTTACTGTAATGTGAGTCACAAGCTTGATATTCATATTTACTTTCTTTTATTTTTTCTGTTTATATTGTTTTGTTTAATCAGGTGCAATTTCAAGATGAAAGGAAGGAAGAAAATTTGTTCCAATAGAAAAACGCGTTTAGTTCAGTTCGTTCTGAACATTTTCAGCTTATTCTTCAAACAAATCCTAACATCCAATCACTTCCCTCATAAGTCATAAGGAAAGGCAGAGGTCTTTCCTCTGCTCCTGTGTCATACGCAGAAATGTATGGTGCCCTGTTAACCTTTTTCTCAGCTTGTACTGTGATCTGCACATGCAATAGTGTTTGATAAACGAGAAATTTTGTAAGCATTGACTCCAAAGAATATACAGTGGAACTTCCCTAAAACGAACGTCTGTATAACGAATTTCGTACAAGACAACAAGACATTGCACCTTGAATCCAAATTCCATGTTGAAAACACCCTCTAAAACGAAGTAAATTCTCCCTATAACGAAAAATTCCAAGAACATCATTCTTTGAATGGGTATTGGTGAGAAGGTATAAGGTTGGGTTTACTGGGGTTTTTCCGAAATTTTTCTGGACCTTCGGAATAAATCCCGACTTCGAACTAAATCATTACGGCGGGCAGAGAGATCCTTCTGAAACCGTTTTAAATACACCCCTGGCTGTTTGGTTTCAATCTAACCATTAAACTAGAGTGAAAGTTGTAAATGTCTAAAAGGAAGTGCTTAAGTTTGAATGGTAAACTTAAATTTATCAGTGAAGTCGACCGCGACATTTACGGCTATAGAAACAAATTTTCTGAATAACGAAATTTCTTCAAAACGAATTTTTTTGCGGATTTAGCGCTTTCGTTACAGGGAAGTTCCACTGTATGTGTATTATTGCAGCTTATTTGACATGTCACTCACAAAATTGTAAAATATATAACATTCCCGGCAACCAAAATGGGGTGTAGCTCAGAGTAAAAAGTAAACCTGCCTTCAATCATTTGTTATGCAGCCAAGAAAAATCTGTTTGTGCACTGGAACAATATTCCGGCGTTGCAAATAATTGGTCTACCGCTCCCCTACTCTGATACAAACGGCTTGCGTGTGTTGCAGACGATTCTGTCAATTTGGCAACATCGTCTCTGTTAGTGTTTAGTTTCTTGATGCATTTGTTTACATTTTCATTTCGATTTGACGTTCATGAACTGAATTATTTTACTGATTTGTTGGCAGATTATTGTTGCTTAAGAATACTGCTGTTATTAGAGCTATATGCCAAAATTACGAAAATGTTGTATTTTATTCTGGAATTGAAGAAATGAGAATCTAACCAATTTCTTTTCTTTACCCCAGTAAAATGCTTTCCATCTCACTCAAATGATTGGTTGATTTTGATTACAATGCAGTACTATTCAAGCGTTTAAAGGCCTCTCTATGTTTATTTCTTACTCTGAGGGGTGTAGAGTTATATTATTTTGTGAGATAGCATTTGACGATATCTTTGGGCTACTATTATCTGAATAAGTTAAGAAATTTGATGAAGAATATTAGGTCAGTGCTTTTCTTGTGTTTCATATATTAAAGTTTCACTCTACAAAAGACCAGTAAACCAATAACTATTCAAGAAAGTCTACATATAAGTACCTGACTGCCTCAAGAGCTTCACCCATTGCATCTTCAGACCAAGGTGTTGGATTTGACCTCGAAAGTTCGATTCCCTCCCTTTTACATCTTCCATAAAGGGTGCCAGTTGGAATGCCGAATTCTGTAGATGCTTTTTGGACCGACGTTTGACCTGATCTGATAGATTCGAGGGCTTTCTCGAGATCTTCCGGTGTCCAAGTAGTTGGGGCGGCATTAAACGGTGCTGCCAGTCTGATGCCTTCCCTTCTAGCTATTTTGTACAAGGTGCTGCTCGGGATACCTACGACAATTCAATTCGATAAATCACCAAGTGGCATATCGCATGTAACGTGCGGTCGGAAAATTCGTCGTCAAGTAGGCTATGGAAAATGGTGAAGCAGAAGCTAAGAACTATGTTCAGAAGCAGAATATTAAAGTACAAAACTCCATAGCCTACTTGACGAAGAATAATTTTTAATGCGCGTTATAATAAAGGGTTTTCCAATAAGAGGTGTTATTTTGAATAGCCTGTTATATCGGTAGATGTCACGTTTGAAGCTGTTATTTTTTGATATTTGACAAGTAGAAACTGCGCCATTAATGAAAATGGAACGATACACGCTCCAAGAACGAATTGAAATTATTGAAATTCACTATAAAAATGGTGAAAAGTTGGCAGACACGATTCGTAAAACTCGAACATTTTTGGGTCTTCGTGAAGCACCTTGTCGGACCGCAATAAAAAATTGGTGAAAAAATTCTAACTGTTGGGACAAGTTAGTGATATGAAGAACAGCCGAAAATATTGCTGCTGTAGCCGAAAGTGTTGAAGAAAACCCAGGTTTGTTCATTTCTCGTTGTTCTTTGGAATTAGGCATTCCACAAACGTCTTTACACCGTATTTTGCATAAAGGTTTGAGTCTTAAGACTTATAACGTTCAGTTAACACAAGAACTCAAGCCGAACGATCATCAACAACGTCGTGTCTCTGCTGATTGGGTCGTTGAAATGCATGAAAATGATCCGGAATTCCATCGAAAAATCATCTTGAGTGATGAGGCCCATTTCCACCTCGGTGGCTTCGTCAACAAACAAAATTGTCGAATCTGGGGCTCGGAAAACCTAAGAGTTATTGTTGAAAAGCCTCTCTATCCTTAACGTGTGACTGTTTGATGCGGTTTATGGTCCGGCGGAGTCATTGGACCTTACTTTTTCGAAAATATGGCTGGAGCAACAGTTACGGTGAATGGAATGCGCTATCGAGAGATGATTAATGATTTTTTATGGCCGAAATTGGATAGTATTGATCTGGACAAAGTTTACTTGATCTTATGCGGGAATAGTTTCCGGAACATGTTATCTCTCGAAGAGGTGATCACAATTGGCCACCGAGATCTTGTGATTTAACACCTTACAACTTCTTCCTTTGGGACCACGTGAAAGAGAAGGTCTACGCCAATAGCCCAGCGTCGATTCAAGACCTCAAAGATGGAATTCGTGAGGCTATCGAGGACATAGGGCAGCCACTTTGCGATTTGGTTATGGAAAATTTCATTAAAAGTCGTGGTGGTTATTTGCCTGAAGTTATTTTCCGCTATTAACGGCATAGCTTCTTCTTTATAATGAAATAAACATCCGATCTTTTATATTGAAAAATGGCATATCAAACTAACACCTCTTATTGGAAAGCTCCCATATTACAATTTTAGTTGAAACTTACCAAATGCTTTACTAGCTTTATTTGCAGATATTGTTCCAGTCCTCAGAGCATCTAAGGCGTTATTCAGGTTCTCTTCAGTCCAAGACTTAGTGGGGCCTTCTTTTTTCGGAGTGTCTATGCCTAACCTATGAGCTCTCTGCCAAAGAGTAGTGGAGGGAATACCGTAGGTTGCAGAAGCCTGCATAGGGAAACAAATTCATACAATGATATTAGCGACCAAGAAAATAGTGTTAGCAGTGAAATTTTTTCGTCTACGAACATTTCAAGTTTTCAAGTAAATTTTGATTTTCTTACCTTCGTCAAGCTCATATTATGATTTCTTAAAGCATCTAACGCCATATCCATATCTTCCTGAGTCCAAGTTTTAGGGCCACCAGAGTGATTTCTTGACGAATCTGAATTTTTTCCCATCATCAAATCGCCGCTACCATTCATTATATCTTCTGGAAATGTGAATGAAAATTAAAAAGTGTTAATACATTTCATGTTAAAATTTAAAATTTAGGACGTATGCTCAGATGCATGAATCAATTTGATTGGGCTATATTGAGAAGTATCCGACCTGAAAGAGATGGCAACCAGAGCCTAAGAATTGAAAATTATTGATCATTTCGGCCCTTCAACTAAGTCAAACATCTTTTCTTGAAATGACTTTGTAAAAATTGGCCCAGGGGTTACACTCACCATGATCAATTCATTCATATTATTTGCTCACAATTTTAATATATTGAAGACTTGCTTCTTGAAAGGATAAAATAACCCGTGATGCATGGCTTGATAAGCATCATTCGGATAGGGAAATCATCAACCATCATCTAACTGGTGTGCAGAGTTTAATAGGGGTCGTACCTACACACAATGAATATGCAGCCCTTTCAGAAGACCAAGAGAGGTGGTCACACCGGAAAATTTCAAGAAATTTATCTAACTCCTGATGAGAATCGTAAAGCGAAGTTGAAGGAGAGCTGAGACTCTTGGGATATCAAAGAAACGTTAAGGACTTAATTGCAACAGCATTAGTCAATGAAAGTGTAGTTGGGTCCGAAAACAGCAACACCTCGATGAATTCGAGAGCTGATTGTGTTTGCTACTGCGTCGTTAGAATAAAAACGATTTTTTTCTCTGATATGTTGCAATGGAGTGAGCTGCAGCCGGCTAACACTAGACCAAGAACTTTTCAGCCGATTTGATTAATTACAATTACAGTGGAACTTTCCTATAACGAAATCGCAAAATCCGAAAAAAAATTCGTTATACAGAAATTTCGTTATACAGAAGTTTTTTTTATAGTGTCAATTATCGAAAGAAGCAATTGCATTTTTCATTGTGAATTCATATACATACTCCTAAAGATGTGTAAGTGCATTTCTAATAATAATAGCTTATTGGCATTTTATGTAGGTACGTATACAATACATAGTAATTCACGATTTTTTGGGCATATAACTTGCAATTTTTTTCTGGGTAGTACAAGTAAAACACATTTTATTCTCATAAAAAAATTCGTATTTTCTCAAAAATTCAAAATTATTTCCGGATCCCCTTCAGTGACCAGAAAGCTAGAAGACACGTTTTGAAGGCTTTGTAGTACAAATTCGCGATCTGATTTTTCGGCCGGTTGCCCCCTCAAATCAACGCTGTCGGTATCATCACTGCTATTGTAGTAATCACGAACACCGCATTTGACACTGTTTAACATGTCCTTTTCAGTTGGTAGTTCATTTGTTACAATAATAACATCAACATTAACGAAATCATTTAAAGTAACCGTCATTATCAACATTTTCAGCTGAATCTAACGTTTCGGAAGGATCTAAGTATCCGCCCGCATTGATGTAAATTAGTTTATGGTCGGGATTTATTAGTTATTACCTACGCCCGGAATTATTATGGAAAAAAACCATCCTTATACTTTTTTACCAATACCCATATTTCGTTATAGCATTGAGTTTAAAAATAAGTATTTTTAAACTCAATGGTTATAGCGAAAATTTACTTCGTTTTATAGGGTGTTTTAAACATGGAATTTGGATTCAAGGTGCAAATGTCTTGAACGAAATCCATTATACAGAGAAATTCGTTACACAGACGTTCGCTAAACGGAAGTTCCATTGTAGTTATTAATCTGGGGCCTATTGCACCAAATACTTCGCAACTTTTCACTTTGCACTTTTCAAATAAATTACGTTACACGAAACGCAGTCATAATCGAAAAGTGCAATGTGAAAATCAAGTGCAAAGTGAAAAGCACCTCGCAGAAATTAGAAGTTGGGAGAAATGTTCTGCAACATAATTAATTTTCACTTTTTAAATTTGTCAAAATGCAAAGTGCAAAGTGAAAAGTTGCAAAGTATTTTGGTGCAATAGGCCCCAGTTCCAACTAGCTGAACTGTAAGTATCAGTTAATGTTGTTAAAGGGAATATTTATAGCAAGAAGTAATTTTGAAAGGTTCAAATAGTTTGAAGAACGGAAAAAGTCAGTTGTATTTAAGAGGTGGCATGAACTTAGTCTACGAAATCGTCAGCCATTATTCCGTTTTGTTGTAGAATATCTTTGAGTATAACAGTTTAATTTTAGACTTTTTTAGTTCATTCCAATATTAAACTTGGGCGAAAGCGAACATTTCGACAAGCTTAGTATCGAGCTAAACCCACCAGAACGACTAGACACCCCTGGCACCATCCCCATGAGTTCTGGCGTCACCAACATGGAATGCATCGACTGGTCCTGATCGTCGTGACTGTCCCTGGAGAGGTCGGCGCCAGACATCCTGGAATTGTGGGAATCCATCTCGAGCAAGGAATCCTGATCGTACGAGCGCAACGTTTCGAATTTGATGTCTATGGCCTCTTTCTTGATTTCGTATTTCGAGTCGGAAATGTCCGTTCTATGGATGGAACTACTGTTGAGCAAGGTCCTGGTGGGCGAATGGTCCATGTCCACGTGACCCACTGGTATGGCCGATGGAGCCGGGGGCTCTGGAGGGAAGTCATCTGTGTCCACCCCAAAGTGGGAGAATAATGTCTGAAAGCATAATTCAAATTTACTTTCATAGTCATCAAAATCTTAACTTGTTCTTTGATGAATTACAGAAATTACTTTTCCTCACACTAAGGAAGTCTTGATTTTTTCTTTAAGAAATTTTGTCAAGAATGTCATAATTTCTTAATTATTTGCGGAAAAAGCATATATTTCTCATCAACGAATGAATGATAGAAATAACATGAAGGGTTTTCCAAGAAGAGGTGTTATTTCGCTATTTCGGTAGATGTCACGTTTGAAGCTGTTATTTTTTGACATTTGACAAGTAGAAACTACGCCATTAATAAAAATGGAACGATACACGCTTCAAGAACGCATTGAAATTATTAAAATTCACTATAAAAATGGTGAAAATTTGGCAGAGACGGTTCATAAAACTCGAACATTTTTGGATCGTCGTGAAGCACTTTGTCGGACCGCAATAAAGACTATGGTGGAAAAATTTTAACTGTTGATACAAGTTAGTGACGTGAAGAATAAAACCCGTGCACGTCACTCAAGAACAGCCGAGAATATTGCTGATGTAACCGAAAGTGTTGAAGAAAACCTAGGTGAATGGATTGCGCTATCGAGAGATGATTAATGATTTTTTATTGCCGAAATTGGATAGTATTGATCTGGACAACGTTAACTTTCAACAAGACCGCGCTACGTGCCACACAAGCAACGAAACCATTGATCTTTTGCGGGAAAAGTTTCCGGAACGTGTTAACTCTCGAAGAGGTGATCACCATTGACCAATGAGATCTTGTTATTTAACACCTCGCGACTTCTTCCTTTGTGGCCACGTGAAAGAGAACGAAGATGGAATTCGTGAGGCTATCGAGGACATAGGGCAGCCACTTTGCGATTTGGTTATGGAAAATTTTATTAAAAGGGTCCTGCAAGCGTGGTCGTGGTGGTCATTTGCCTGATGTTATTTTCCACTATTAACGGCATAGCTTCTTCTCTATAATGAAATAAACATCCGATCATTTATATTGAAAAATGGCATTTTTCTTTGAATATCCAAATAACACCTCTTATTGGAAAACCCTTTATGATTTAAGTTATTGGAGGAAAATGTTTGAATTCAATCGATATCTATAATTCAAACGTTGATTAAGACCTCAAAGATGGAATTCGTGAGGCTATCGAGGACATAGGGAAGCCACTTTGCGATTTGGTTATGGAAAATTTTATTAAAAGGATATGGTCCTGTAAGCGTGGTCGTGGTGGTCATTTGCCTGATGTTATTTTTCACTATTAATGACATAGCTTCTTCTTTATAATGAAATAAACATCCGATCATTTATATTGAAAAATGGCATTTTTCTTTGAATATCAAAGTTACACTTCTTATTGGAAAACCCTTCATGATTCAAGTAAGTAGAGGAAAATGTTTGAATTCAATCGATATCTATAATTCAAACTTCTTCAAACAATTGAAGAAAAAAAAATTGTATCATGAATTATGGATAGGTACTCACTTGGCCAGCAAGCAGCCCTTGACTACTCATATTTAATGCAGTTTCCGTTTGAGAGTTCGCCCTATCATGTATCCTATCATCTGAATTCACTGGCATTTCATCATTGTGTTCATCTTCTACGACAGCATCTTCAACGTCGTCGAACTGTTCCAATTTCGGCGTGGCCAACTTCCTCACTTTCTCCCTTCTGCACTCATCCAGAGAATCTTCGTCCCTCAAATGGGACGATTTTCTTATCCTAGTTACGTGTGGCGTGGGGAAAATGCTCGAATGCTTGATGGTCTTCTTTGTTATGAGACTCGCAGAGACCTTTGATGTGTAGTTGGTCGGCAGTTTTGAGGAGCGACTGAAAATTGAAAAGTCAGTGTTACTATATTCATGGTATAATGTACGGAATAATTGCAATTGATTATTGAAACAAAATTTATAGTGCAAGAGCCACCGAATCGTAAGACAGTAAGAATAATCCGAAACTATGAAACTTGAATGGCTTTGGCAGATAACAGATAATTTAGGTAAGACTTTGAAGTTCTTCATGGAAAAAACTCAGTTTTCACTTGCATTATACCCTTAGGACCAGTGTCTTCAAATATGGTAAAAAGTGAAAAAAAACTAAAGTAGAATGAAACACATAGGAAAAGGCACAGCTGCAACAAAGTTCTTTGTATTTTCAGAGAATATTCACGATAGTAAACTTAATCTTTCCAAAAACGTAAGAAAAATATATTCTTTATAAGAGATAAAAATAAAGAACCAAAAACTTAATTTGTGAGTGCTATATCGTTTTGCCCAAATTCTGAACCGAAAATGTTCTTAAACAATAGGGCTAGACTCCCTGATGACGAATTCTTGGTCAAATACAATTCTGTCCGTATGACCGTCCGTTAGCACAATAACTTTCGAAGGGATTGTCCTAGGGACTTGGAATTTGCAGGGCGAGTTCGGTTCCCAAATTGCTCGGTTGAGTTCGTTAACCAGCCAAATCGTACAGGGTGTTCTATAAAATATGGCCATTCAAATTTTTTTCCCCAATATCTCAGACAAAACGAAACCCATTGAAATGAAATGTTGCGGCCATATGCAGGATGGTCATAATAAGCTTCATGCAAAATTTCGCGCCCAAAGTGTGAACAGAACCGGAGAAAATTCAATTGGAATATTGAAAAGAAGAAACTTCATATTTCCATGAAAAAATATACGATTCGGATGAAATTTATTTCATGAATAAAGATTGATAAACTGAATGTTCATGCAAAATATATGTGGTCATATAGTGTCAACAGAACCATAGAAAATTCAATTGGAATATTGAAAAGAAGAATTCCGATATTTCCATAACAGGACAACCGATTCAAGTGAAATTTATTTTGTGGATCAAAACTGATATACTGAATGTTCATGCAAAATTTCAAGAGGATCACATCATCAGAACCATAGGAATTAATTTTTGTAATTATTTATTCTTTACATATTTCATTTTTTGAACCATTTCCAGAATATAATTTCGATTGTGCTGAGATTCTGCATTTATATATTTGGTATCAATCTCAAATTCCATATAAAATTCTGTGGTAATAGTCTTATTGATCTACCAAAAAACGAGCGCTCAAAAGCTCCTGTTCAGAGCTTTTCTTGAATTTTTATATTATAAGTGAGAATGTACCCATAGTCCGTTCACGAAAGGTTGAGCCGTCGGTTGGCCATGATAATTTGACATATTCCACTGTGTATATTGAAATTTTAGGTTATGATGTTTATTTTCTTGTCAGATTGATACGCAATGTTGTCAATATTGCATAGAGTTGTCTGATAACTCACAAGCTCGTCGGACGAGGCCGGGTACATTCGGCAACATTGAATTTATTTTAGGTTATGACGGCAAATACTGCCAACTTCAGATAAATAAAGAAACGCCTACTATGTGCTCAACCTTCCGTGAACGGACTATATGTGGCCATAAACCATATTTTGCAGGCTTTTTCCTACGGACAAAGAGTATCACAGTTTTGAAAAATGACCAAAAGTTGTGATTACTGAACCGAGAGTTTGACTAACTCAAACTTTGAGTGTGACGTTCAAATCGTTGACATCCAAATTAATCTATTGTGAGCAATGTCATACTAATCAGAAGCTTTTGTATGCCCTGTAATCAACTTTTCTCCTTTCATTCATCTTCAACTTTCCTGTTCGAATCTGAAACCTATCCCATAAACTTTAAAGTAAAGTTGAATTCATAAATGAATAAAAAAGAACCAAAGCCTCCAACCACTAAGGTGCTCGAGGGATCTTCAGATGCTTTCCCAAGAATAATCTTTTATCTAGAGCTTTTCCAAAGTATCTTAAAGAGCGTTTGTTTTCACTAACTTTCCCAACTTCATATCGATTCGGAACGCGAATGGTCTAATCGGCAAAGAAGTGTAACCCCGACGTTTCTCACGATCCGCACCGCTGATTAGAGATGAATGGAAATGGCGGGGGTTCGCAATTTCCTTCTGAGAAACACGTACGTACGAGTGGCAGTCAGTAAAGGTAAAGGAAAAGTGATGCTGATAAGTTGCATATCCCTCATATCATATCCAGCAATACAAGAGTGTAGTATGCAGCAAAGAAAATAAAAACAAATTTTCTTTTAAACTTTGTAACTCAGAAATGACTCTATTTTGGATCAGAGTGCTCATAAGAAATTCAGTAATTTATTTCGTCATTCGTCGACATCATAATAATTCGGCTTTTCTGCTCCTCTAATAAGATATTAACGACACTAAGAACCAAATTGTTGCCCTCCTCCAGTTCTTTGAATAACTTTCATGTATAGCAGCAATGATTTCCAGTACTACTTTCAAATCCGTAATTTATTGCGTTTAAGGTCGATTTGAAGAGGAAAGTTCATAAATTGATGGAATAAATCCATAACTCTCAAGATATTCAACTTTGAATTATCATTTTCTCAATATGAACAAGTACACAAAAGCTTCACGCCAGGGCTTCCTTCTATTTTCATATATAATGGAGGAGTTTTCCGTGTACCATCTATAGGAGTTTTCGGAAACTTACTCAGGGTTACTAACTCGATTCATCGAGTCACCTAACGGATCTACTCGGATCACGGACCCGGGTTCTAAGTTTACGAACACATCAGGTTTAGGATTTGAAGTGACAGTCGTATCAATAACATAACCAAATATTTTATGGATTTATTTTTCAGTCCCAGTTTATTTTCGGATTGTCTCTAGCTTTGCTTGCATTTATTGGCTTTTGTGAAATATTTCTTATAATTTCTGGTGTGCCCTTCTATGTTTAATATTATTTTTGAGTACTTATGTTAAAGAAGTAGATAATTTATTTTTCAGTTCCAGTTTATTTACTGATTTTCTCTAGCTTTGCTTGGATTTATTGGCTTCTGTAAAATCTTTCTTATAATTTCTGGTGTGGCCTCGCATGTTCAATGTTATCTGTGAGTACCCATGTTGAAGAAGTGAAGAAGACTTAAGCTTAAACGCAGAAAGATCTGCATACAAAGTTATGAAGAAGTTGTTTCACATTATTTTCTCGGCTCATATTTGAACCATTCATTTTACACTGAGCCAAATTCTCTTCTCTTTCCTTAATTTTTAGGATTAGAATATATGAAATTTGTAAGAAAAGAGTAGAGGACTTAGTCTTTTTCAAATACGACCCTGCTCTCGTGTAATGTTACGATACACGGAAAAAAATCTATTCTCGAAACAAGTAACAAGATATTCTTGAAATGTTAAGGTTGATTCAAGTATATATGGAATCGGAACAAGTAAATTGAGAAATTTGGTATATTTGGAATGAGTAAATACTGTTTCAAATTCATATTCTCCAAAGAAGAATGTAATGCTTCATCCAAGTAAATAATATTCTGTATATGAATAGATAATGTTATCAATTTAAGAATATTGCTACATTCCATTGAACTAAACGGTAATTACGGTTTGAAAATATCATCTACTCATTAAGAGAATACATGTATACTCATTCCATATAATATTTCGGAATAATTGATATTCTCAATATAATAATTTCGAAAAAAATGAATTCTCGGGTAGAGTAACTTGATAGTCTTGGAATGTTAAATTTGATTCCAGCATATCTTGAATCCGAACGAGTTGAGTGAAAAAGTTGTTATATTTTGAATGACTAAAAGTAGTTTAGAACACATCTTAATAGATGGGTACAATATGCTACATCCAAAAAATTATTCATTTAATATGAATGAAAGAATGTATGTATTAAGGAGTTTGTTATACATATTCTGTCCAACCTAACGATAATTCCTCTTCGGAAATCATCATATATAATAATAAGTGCCTTTATTAGTTGTACTGTAATATACAATAAACTGAAATATGGAGGCGAAGTCTTGCTTCCGCTACTTTACTCAACCTCAAACAATGAATACAGTTAATTCTCAAAATAAAATTACATTACAGATAGTTCATTGAACCTATGAAATACATAAAATACTCGTATATCTATTTATTAAAATTAAAGAAAAATATCTTCAAAATGCTCCTTGCCCAGGAGAGTACTAGAGTAACCTTGTAAAAGCAGAACAAGTATTTTGAAAAAACAAGTAAAAACTTTGTGCTTCTTGAGCATCTCCAACAGTAAAGATTTGATCGTTTGATCGTACGATTCTTTTTTCTCATGTGAAATGTTTTGTATCCAGTAATATCGATACATATGTTGAAAACAACTAAGATATAAATGATTATGTATTTCGTGAGCACTAACACCCTATAAATCTTAAAAATAAATGATGGATGACAAACTTACAAATGAGGAGTGTAAACTTAACTGAAAAATAACATGCAAATATTTTTTTAAACTTTTTTGAGTGCATTCCGACTCAGTTGATAAAAGATGACCCGTGCACATCATCAGATATTTATTCTTCACCCAAACGATAACTTATATATCTTATATAACTTTTATATTCTGTTCTCTTATTTTCTTACGAGACTCTCGTACACATTTCATTACTTTTAATCACGTATCAGAAATAGTCGTTTGAGAGCATTATCAGCTCAGATTTATTTTTGAAGTAACAAAATCTTGTAATTTGACAAAAATTGAAATCATCCAATTAATAGAAAACCATTCATAACCCAAAATGTATTTGCATTTTGCATATTCTTCATCTTAGGATACTGAAATGCGAACGCGAATTCATTCAAGTGATTAGACTTGGCCAATGAAATCCTTCCTATCCATCTGTAATGGTGTTTATCGTAATTCAAGTAAATAAATTCTTTCATCCTCTAAATTCAAGAATATAATTCAACAATATACTAGAAGGCGTTATTAAAATTGGCCAATGAAATCCTTCCTATCCACCTGTTAACAGTGTTTGTCGTAATTCAAGTAAATAAATTCTTTCATCCACTAAATTCAAGAATATAATTCAACAATATACTAGACTGCGCCCTCTGTACAGTTTGCAACAGAAAATTCTACTTTCCAACCGGATCAATTTGAAGCGCGTCATGATTGTGATAAGTGCCCCGTGCTCCTATAACATAAACGAGTAATTTTTGTGTTGTATTGTGACCTACAGCAAGAAATGGAAAGTTGGATGAGAGGTTGGGGATGTAGGATCACACTTGTTTAGAAAATTTCAAGGTAAGCCCCTATTATGAAAATTATTTGATCAATTAAGAACTCAAACCTATTCCTGCTCTTGGTCTTTTCTACTATTATCAGTTTCACCTTCATAGTTAATTTTGTATCACTCTTTATTACAGCAGATATTTTTGAATAGTTATTTCTCACTTATTAAAATTTCCAATTTTTCAGGAGATGTCTCAACAGAAAACACAGTACAACGATGACTTGAAGAATCTTATACACTGAATGATTTCACAGAATAAGGACCACATTATTCAGAAGAGTGGAGAAATATTATTAGGTGAGTTTTAATAATTTTGATTCCACATATTGGTATTCAACTAAGGAAATAATGTATGAGTTGAATATTGTACTCTTGCTAGAAATATCTGAACTTACTCATTGCAACTTTGGTGAAATTTATAAAATACCTACTTGTAGATAAAAGTAACTCAGCACTTGTTTTTTTATGTAAGCTCTACCAGATACGAGACTGTTGGGTATGCCCAAGGGAACTCTTTTAGTAACTCATATGACTATTAAATATTATATAATAATAATTAAAATTTATTCACGAAATTATACATATATAAACAACAATTATAAAAAAGCAGGTTAATAATATGTACTATATATTATATGTATTTATGACACTATTGGTATTCCCATTAATAGTTTTTTTATGTTAGTGACATTTATTATAATTATTTTTCATACAAATTTTTTTTAAGATTTCCTTGCGCACTTATTTCTAAGGTAATAGTAATGTTCCTCTGTAGTAAAAATTATTGTTCACTTAAATTCCTGACGAATGTGATGTTGAAATGTTATACTTTTTTTATGTAAAAACTATGTTTTTATATGTTATATTCCATTTTCTTGACAGTACTTAATAAATTTATTTCCACTGATTCCGTATTTTACTCTTATAGCCTTATTGAATATGTAAGGGGTTCTATACCTTGTGTTGGATATTTAATTTCAATCAGATATTACATTCTTCAATAGATAAGATACCACGAAAGTGAAATTTCATCATTCAGTAAGGTGTAAGTATATGCTCCGATGTATGTGCATGTTTTCTCATCCTGAATTCAACTGACATTATTATTGATACATTTTTCATTATGCTTTCCTCATAGAGTACCTTCACCTTCTATCAGAAACTATGGTATCTGAATAAATGGGAAATTCTTACTTTGATCTGATTCGAAATTATTAATTGGTATATTTTCTTCAGACTTACATGACTGGTTCAATCTTGAAAATCAAATGGTTATTGTTTTTTGATATTGATCAGAGATATTCTTAATTTGCAATATTTAACATGTCTGTTCTCATTCAGAATAAAAATTAGATAAGAACTCACATGAAATACATTGCAAATTTTTCAATATCACTAATCACTTTAGGAAAACAAGAATCAATTGAGGTTTAAGATTGATCAATCATCGAAGAAAATATACCCCAATGAATGATATAATATTGAATCAGATCAAAGTAATAATTGCTCATTTAATCAGATACTTTAGTTTCTCATTAGAACGTGATAGTACCCTGTAAGGAATGCTTAATAAATACGTTATCAATAATAAAGTCAGTTGAATTCCGAATGAGAATACATACCAACATATTAATCGAAGCATATACCTACACTCAAGGGAAGTAAATCATCGTTCTTCAGTCGAGAATATACAATGCTCACTTTAAAATTTATCTTATTATTCTTTCAAGTATATGATTGATTTTCATCAAATAAGTAATACATTTACCATTAATATAAAGTATACTCTAACAGAATTTTTCGATGTATTCAGATCAAGCAGTTTGATAATTTTTAACTGAGAAGACGATGTACTTGTTTTGAAACTAATTTAATCTTTGTCTGAGTATAAATATTACTTTCTTTCAAGTATAAGATTTATTTTCTTCAAATGAAAGTGCTGCTGAAATGAAGAAATCCGAAAACTTGTCTTGAACATATTTTATATTCGAACGAAATATTTTGATTACTCATATTGATAAAAGAGATTTACTCAAAAGAAGTATTGAAATTTTCTTGAGTCAATAATAGTGATTTTATTAAATTGTAGTATATTATTTATTTAGTGGGAGTAAATGGTATATTTGAACTTTGAGAATAAGAAATCCTTGATTCAAGTATACCATATTCTTGCTTATATATGAGTGTATCATCTACTTCAATCAAGTATTATATACTTGATTGGAGAATAGATTTTTTTGCGTGTAGATCAACCTGAGTCAGTGATCGAGTTAACAGCACCGTACTTTCTGAACAGGTTGGATGTTCGGGTTAGGTAAACGAAAGCGAAGGTTAGGGATCGAGTTAACCCGAGTAAGTATCCGAAAATGTCTGTGTGGCCTGAAGATTAGATAGATTACTTCTTCTAAATTGCAAGCCTAACTTTTTGAAGCAGCAATGGAAAGGGTTAATTGTTAATCATATGTGGTATTTTCACAAACCACGCATGTTCCTAAAAAACAAATTAGAAAATGGAATTATAAGTTTCACCAACAATATAATTACTTATCGGACAAAATTTGATATTTAGATGACAGTTTGACTGATTCCTTTTTATTCATCCTGGACTTTAAATTTTCAATGAAGTTCAATTATGAAACGAGTAGAATGAAATTAACAGCTTCAACCTCCAACGTAGGTGCTCAAGGATGCTCCAGAAGCTTTCCCAAAAAAATCCTCAATCTAAATCTTTTCCAGAATATATTTGAGAGCGTTTGTTTTCACTCGAACTAACTTTCCCAACTTCATATCGATTCGGAACGTGAATCGTCTAATCGGCAAAGAAGTGTAACCCCGACGTTTCTCACGATCCGCACCGCTGATTAGAGCTGAATGGAAATGGCGAGGGTCCGCAATTTCCTTCTGGGAAACACGTACGTACGTGCGGCAGTCAGCAAAGTAATAGGAAAAGTGATGCTGATACGTTGTCTACCCCCGTAGCAATCAATACCACCGGGTTCAAGGACGTACAACTTCTCACTGTGTCTTTGCATCTTGAGATTGCTTTCGCCAACTTCCAGGCTCCCCCGGGTCCAGCCAGTGACGTGCGGTAAAAATGCGAATCCGATTTATTTATTAGATTTGTGAATGAGTAGAAATAATTTCACTAAGAATGTTATTTTCGCAATTTCGATTTCCAAAAGTTGCTGAAACGATAACTCTTGTGATCCACTGAAGAAGACTCCAAGACCATGATGGTCAATCACAATTACGGTAGTCCAGGATAACAGAAGAAATAAGAATTTTTGTCGTATCAAGCTACGCAACTATGTGGTCATGGTATAACTTTTGGAACCCTTTCATTGGCTTCGGGTTTTGATGGGTCAAATCGGTCGAATAGTTCTCCAGTAATGAGGTATACTTCTTACTATGAGACTGCTAGTAATGATATGAAAGTTATTTATTTATTTATTTATTTATTTAAAAATGAATGAGGGTTGAGGTTAAACCTATAAAACCAAAAAAAATAATAATATAACCACATCGAAATGAACGATTGATTTAGAAAAAAAAACACATTTATAGAAGAAATCTCGACAATCAATGAGGATGCATCATTGTAAAGAATTAATGATGCCCGAGAATTGCTATTTGATTCCAGATAATTGCTTGGACAATGAATGTCACTGAAAGATGATGTCTATAACCATCAAACGACAGGGGTTTCATTGTCAAGCTTGAACTAGGTCATGGTGGTTTTCATCGAAATGACATATAGTCCGTTCACGAAAGGTTGAGCCGTCGGTTGGTCATGGAAATTTGGCATATTCCACTGTGTATATTAAGATTTTAGGTAATGTTGTTTATTTTCTTGACAGAATGATACGCAATGTTGTCAATAATGCATTGAGTTCTCTGATAACTCGTAGGACGAGGCCGGGTACATTCGGCAACGTTGACTTTATTTTACGTTATGACAGCAAATACTGGCAACTTCAGATAAATAAACGAACGCCTACTATGCGCTCAAACTTTCGTGAACGGACTATATCTTCACATATTTCTCACTAATATTTGTGTCATGGTGTTGCCTGATCAAGCTAGACAATGAAACGCCAGTCATTTGTTTTTCATGAAATTCTATAGTCCGTTCACGAAAGGTTGAGCCGTCGGTTGGCCATGGAAATTTGGCATATTCCACTGTGTATATTAAAATTTAGGTTATGTTCTTGTCAGATTGAAACGCAATGTTGTCAATATTGCATAGAGTTGTCTGATAACTCGCAATCTCGTCGAACGAGGCCGGTTTCATTCGGCAACGTTGACTTTATTTTACGTTATGACAGCAAATACTGCCAACTTCAGATAAATAAAAAAACGCCTACTATGTGCTCAACCTTTCGTGAACGGACTATAGATGATGGAACAGTCATTGATATATTAGGTTTGTTCCAACAGCTGACTTTTGTACGGTAATTTGACGGTCACGAAACTGTTAGTAATCGATCTTATGCGCCTGTCTAAACTTTGACCGTACAAGAACCGTCCAAACAGTACTTGCTTCAGACCAGGGATCGAAATGACGATCACAAAACCGTTCCACTCACGGTCCCGAAGCAGGATGGAACAAAAACGAAACCGTTCTCAAACGATACATTTTCAGTTGGAACACATTTTTATCTATTGCGCAGAATCCTGACGATCATTGTACGGTCAATTCTTGAGTTGGAACAAACCTATTATTCGGACTATTTTCATTTTATTTACCTCTTTCAGGAGCACACTTTAGACGCTTATTACCATTCAGAAAGGCAACTTTTGTTACTCTTTGAATTGACAATTCTCAGAAAACAATCATCGATGACTTTGATCTATTTTTGATTTATTCACTTGTCAAAAATTTATTTAATCTATTTTAGACTGGATTATTTTAGACATCTAAGCTGGATATTATTATTGGAGCCATGATTTTTTTGTTATCAGCAAACGGTTGACCGATTGGGCTTTCGGTTAATGGCATGAAGGCTGTAAAAATGACAAACGTTTTCAAAGTAAGAAGAAAGTTGCTTTTCTGGAAGAAAAGAGTTTGAAGTGCTTCTCTGACGACGGTTTGCGAATGCTGCCCGAAGCGTTAGACAGATGAAGCGGATATGAAGGAAATTGACCAAATAGGTAATATATCAACGAATAACTCAGGAAAGACCTTACTAATCAAGCTGCAAAAAACCTATACTCGGAGCAAAACTACCTCTTTCACAGCAGATATTCTAATTTGGTCATGAAAAGTTTAGGGTGGTATTTCCTCATTCGTGGGACTTGGGTAATAATAATTACGCTTTTCTGCTACCCTCAATAGTCTAATGAGCTGTTACCAACACTTGAACCCAATTGCTGCCCTCCTTCGGTTCTTCGCATAACTTTTATAGCAGCAATGACTTCCAGGATTACGTTCAAAGGTCATCGTTGACTTACTGCCATTCGAATATTGTTTTTGTATGACTCGCCCGAACGCTATTTCCGGTCCTTCTTTGATCTTCTAGTACGTTCGATAAAATTCATTGACTGCATTATGAATGGAGGTATTTCGTAGAATATGTTTACGTAATAATGTATTCGTCTCCTCGAAGATTTGATTTTAAACCTTTCCAGTGTATTGAAAATGTGCAATATTGATCAAATTCAAATTTTGAAGAATAAAAGCAGACTTTGTGAAAACGATTCCTGATAAGAAATTGCGTATTTTTCATATTCAAGTTATGATAAGAATTGTGGTTGGTATTTTCGTTCAATATAACATGTCTCAGAGGAAACATAAGACCATTTGAAGTTTTCTTTGTAAGCTAAGTTATTAATCTTTTGTGAAAAATACAACTTTTATGTACTTTCTTTGTGCAAGTTCTGAATATATATTTTTTTGAGATGTATTCATTCAAAATTGTATTCAGAAATTGTTTTCCAACGATGTGAAGTCTTCTCGTTAGAATACGATATTATATGGGATATGTTTGGTCTATATTGAAGATTGTAACTGATATTCTTTAGGTTTGTAGGGGTGGAAAGTTCATAAAAAGTGACAGTAGTATTTTTCCATTTGTCTTCCATCTTGATGAATCTACATTATTTGAAGGATTCAAGTTTGTATTTTCCATATCGTCTGTACAGAAATTTTGGTCTGAATACTAATAATTTGAATGTTTCTCAATAAGGAATTCAGCAGCAGTCATAGCATATTTGAATGATTTCAATTTGATTATGATCATTCATTTGATATCCAAAATAAATCAAATTTGAAAAACAAACCACGCTATTCGCCTAATATTCACATTCAAAAATAATATCACCTTCATTTAGGGTCACCAGTCGTCAATCGTACAAGGAGTCCGTCATTGATAAGCTTCCGTCAAAATCTTGAATTGAATATAACTGTTAAAATAAGAGGAAATTCCTTATAAGACCTATACACTTCAACAATACATCTTTGGTAGACCTAAAAAATAGGTCTTCACTTTCCATAATACCCAAGGCATCAATACCAACGCATCTTTTTTAGCGCTCGTTCTACTAAAACAAGTGCTATATCGTTTTGCCCGAATGTCTGTAATTTTCGAATTTTGAACCGAAAATGGTCTCAAACGATAGGGTTAGACTCACAGATGACGGATTCGTGGTCAAATTCAATTCTGTCCGTGTGGCCGTCCGACCGGCCATTAGCACGATGACTTTCGAAGGGATTGTCCAAGAGACTTGAAATTTTCAGGATGACTTCGGGTCCCAAATGCCTCGGTTAAGTTCGTTTATCAGCCAAATCGTACAGGTGTTCCATAAAATATGGCCATTTAAGATTTTTGTTCCTCAATATCTCAGACAAAACGAAACTAATCGAGATTAAATGTTACGGCCGAATGCAAGATGCTCATAATAAGCCACATGCAAAATTTTGTAGCCATAGGGTGAACAGAACCAGAGAAAATTCAATTGGAATATTGAAAAAAAGAAACTTCATATTTCCATGAAAAGATATCCGATTCGGGTGAAATTTATTTTGTGAAAGAAGTTCGATATACTGAATGTTCATCCAAAATTTCGTGGCCATAGTGTTAACAGAATCAAAGAAAATTCGACTGACATATTGAAAAGAAGAATTCTTATATTTCCATAACACGACCACCGATTCCAGCGAAATTTCTGTGAAATATATACTGATATACTGGATCTTCAGGCAAAATTTTGTGGCCATAGTGTATACATAATCATAGAAAATTCAATCGGAATATTGAAAAAAGCATCTTCATATTTCCATGACAAAACATCCAATTCGGTTGAAATTTATTTTTGAGGGTAAAAAACTAATATATTGAATCTTAATGCAAAATTTCAAGAGGATCGCATCATCAGAACCACAGAATTAAATTTTTTTATTTATTTTTGTAAATATGTCATGCTCTTAATAATTTCCAGCATATAATTCAGATTGTGCTGAAATTCTGCATTCATATATTTGGTATCAATCGCAAGTTCCCTATAAAATTGGAGGTAATAGCCCTATAGCTCCACCAATGAACGAGCGCTTAAAAGCTCCAGCTCAGGGCTTTTCTTAAAAATGTTTTCCGTTGCCCGTCATTGAACAACGAATGATCTAATCAGCCTACCTTCATTTCGAACAAAAATAGTGTCGAGCCAATAAAAACTTCGTCATTTTTGTCAAAAGATACGTAAATCCAAATCCAGCTTACCTCAGCTCAGCATGAATGAAAGTTCTATTGTTAACTTGAAATACACGCATAAAGGCACAAACAAAACACACCGGCGAAGTTACAGGTACATTCAACAGACCTGTAGGGTCGCTAGACATTCTTTAGTCTCCTATGATTTACAAATAACGAAACAGGTTGAATAAATCCTGCTTTGTTGGACGATTCTTTCGAAGGGGAGGTGTGAACATTGAGACATTTTGTCGATTGGTTTCATTGAATACTAAGTAGTTGTTTCCTTCCTTTATATTTTCGCGTATATGGCTATGAATTTTCAATGATTTGAAGCAGTATTATTTATTTGAGTGAAAATATTATCTGTTCTTTTTTTAGTGCCTTTGTACCGGGTTTTTCACTATAATTTGACCCCCCTTTTAACTTTGTTACTGAAGGAGATACAAAAAAAAATTTTCGTATAAAAAGTTCACGAAATCAACTGAGGTTTTTTGATATGTGTCCAGAAAGAAACTAAATATACAGGGTGACCAACATATTGATGGCAACTCATTTTTTCAAATGGAACACCCTATATATTTTTCCATTTTTGGTTAGCTATTTTTCCCTGATTTCGAATATGTAACAAATGTTGGTCTAACTTCTTATTCTGAGCACCACAGAGTTTCAAATTCAATAACCATCTGGCATAGCGTTTTGGAAGTTCGTGAATATTTAGTGGCCAATTTGATCTTTGGATTGGTAAGGGCGCACCCATTTTATGGCCACCAAATAGTCCCGATTTAACACCGTTGAACACGTTTTTAGAGCCGTTCCTGAAGGAAAAAATTTACTTCAGCAATAATGACAATCAATGAAAGCGAGAATAATATTGATGATATAAAATCAACCAATATTAAACCCATAATTCGGACCAATCCCGTCAACTCACAAAGAATAATTATATATTGTAATGATTAGAAACAAATTTTGAAGCTTTAATTTCTAACTTGAATCAGAGCCATAATAATGCTATCAAAAAAGTCGAAACAACTTGAGACAGCTATATGAACTATGTGTATTGAATGAAAGTGGTCATTTTGAGCAATTTCTTTAGTTGATGTTATTATTACCATACTACCATAGTTTATCATTTTTCATTGGTTAAGTAATTGTTAAGTATTCATTCTAAAATAATACTCTTAAGTAGATTATTTGATATAAAGAATTTCGTAGGTATTTCACATATTTTTCGGTGTCATCATTTTCAAACTTTGAAACTCTGAAAATTGAAGCGAAACATCCACATACGCATTTATATTGAATAATATATATGAAGAATATACAGGACAGGGTGTCCCATTTGAAAAAATATAGTTGCATTTAATGTTGTTCACCCTGTATATCTTCCCATTGACGTTATTATTACTCCAAAAATGAGCATTTTCAGTAAACGCACTCTGCCACTTGTAAAATGATTACAGATCTTGGCAGGTGGTTCTTAAAATTTGAAACTCTGTGGTTCTCAGAATGAAAGAGATAGACCAACATAAGTTACATATTCGAAATCAGGGGAAAAAGAACAAGCCAAACATGGAAAAATATACAGGGTGTTCCATTTGAAAAAATGAAGTTGCTATCAATATGTTGGCCACCCTGTACATATTTCAGTTTCTGGACTCGTATCAAAAAAACCCAGTTGATTTCGTGAAACTTTCATACGAACATTTTCTGTATCTCCTTTAGTAACAAAGTTAAAGGGTGGGTCAAATTATAGTGAAAACCCCGGTACATGTCATTTATTATTCAGTTATTTTCTTTTGTCAACATTTCTAACCAAAATAAATAAAAAAATTTTAGATGGACAATATACTCTCACCAAATTTCATTCAACGTTCATGAGAATGTTGGAATCGTTCATGTCCATTTTAAATAATGTAAAAAATGTCGTGGCTTTTGTGGACCTCAATTGGGAATAAAAGGAAAATTAAACCACGATGAATCTTGTCGACGTTTCGGACATTTTATTTCTGATCAACAGAATTTTGTTGACCTTCGTCATGACTTTTTATTAAATTGCTCAAAAATTTAAAACATACGATAGGTAACAATCTAAGTCTACTTGTTCAGATTTCAATAATATCATAAATTTCTCAAAATTCCTTCCTCATGGTGTTATCTCAACATGCAGTGTTTTTATATTTTTGAGCAATTAAATGAATAAGTCATGGTGAAGGACAACAAAATTCTCTTAATCAGAAAATAAAATGTCCGAATCGTTGACAACGTTCATGAGAATGAAAGCTAGTTATGTTTTGTGTCATGGTGATCTGAATATAATTATTCCTCAGTAATATAACTGTCTGTATTTATATTCATAATAATCCCTATTAATATACCAAGAAAAAGGATAACTATTACATATCTCTATATGAAAGAAGATAAATTATAATTTGGAAATATCGAAATATGTTCGAAAAATACTACCTTTTCGTATTTTCTCTACTTTGTTATTGAGAAATGAAGAAGTATGTTCAAAAAGCTATCAAATCTGAAAACAGCAAATTTTCTTGTTGGTTCGAAGCTCATAGTATGAGCCTCATACTATATGTGATTGATGTCTGAACTTCTGCCATATAGAATTAAAGAAAATTGAAATACCAATAGAGAAGTGAAAAAAAAATAAGAAAGGCCCTGAGCAGGAGCCTTCGAGTGCTCGTTCATTGGTGGAGCAATAAGACTATTACCTCAAAATTTTATATGGGATTTGATATTGATACCGAATAAATAAATGCAGAATCTCGGCACAATCAGAATTATATTCTGGAAATTATTCAGAAAATGAAATATGTGAAATATAAATAATTTATAAAAATTAAAATCTATGGTTCTGATGATACGATCCTCTTGAAATTTTGCATGAGCATTCAGTATCATTCTTTATTCACCAAATGAATTTCACCTGAATCGGATATCCGGTTATGGAAATATAAAGATTTTTCTTTTCAATATTCCAATTAAATCTTCTATGGTTTTGTTGAAACTATGACCACAAAATTTTGCATAAAAATTAAGTATGTATATCAGTCTTCATGCACAGAATAAATTTCACCCTAATCGGATATTCTGTTATGGAAATATAAAGATTCTTCTTTTCAAAATTCCAATTGAATTTTCTATGGTTCTGTTAACACTATAGCCACAAAGTTTTGCATGAACATTCAATATCAATCTTCATACACGAAATAAATTTGACTTGAATCAGATATCTCTGCATGAAGTTTCTTATTTTCAATATTCCAATTGAATTTTCTATGGTTCTGTGTACACTATGATTGGCCACAACATTTTGGATGAGTCTTATTATGAGCATCTTACATGTGGCTACAACATTTCATTCTGATTGGATTCGTTTTGTATGAGATATTGAGGAACAAACATTTTGAATGACCATATTTTATGGAATACCCTATATGATTTTGCTGGTTAACGAACTCAACCGAAGCATTTGGGACCCGAACTCATCTTGAAAATCTCAAGTCTCTAGGACAATTCCTTCGAAAGTTATCGTGCTATTGGCCTGCCGGACAGACCCACAGACAAAATTGAATTTGATCATGAATTCGTCATCAGAGAGTCGAACCATTCTCGGCTCGAAATTCGGAAATTACAGACATTTGAGAAAAACGATATAGCACCTGTTTACTCGCTTAAGTAGAACAAGCGTTCAAAAATCGATGATTACTGTCAAAATATTCACTCTCAAGTGCGAGTGGAATAGGAAAGTTACTGAACTTTGAAGAAAAACACATAATCCTTCACATTTTCATATGACAACTATCTGATGAGCATTTGTGAGTCACTTATAGCCCAAAAGCTTCTCTATACCTACAACTGGCAAAAAAAACGTCGTAAGAGAGCCAGTACTTGGGAGGATGTTGGTCAATATTTGCAAGGTTGCGTATTTTTATCATTCAGAAGAAGGAATCGATGGTCAGGAATTCTACGGTCGAATGTATCGATGAAAGTTCGAATTATGGTTCTTGGCAGATAAATCTACGTTGAACACCGATCTTGTTATTCAAAATCGGAAATAAGAAATCATATGAGAAAGAATCTAGAACTGAAGTTTATATGTACTGATACGTATAACTACTAATATCTTTCTTCTTTTTCGATCCTTTGTGAATTTTCGAGAATAAGTGATTAAAATAATAGCACATGAATGAAAAAGTATAAAAATTGATTCAGCAATAAATTAAAAAGTTATCAAAATTAATGCAGTTACGATGGGTTTTACAAAGCTTTGTCAGACAATCATTCCATTGCTGGTTTATGTTGAGAATGAATTGAAGCATTACTATAGAAAAAATGACAACCAACTCAAGACTAATGGTTTGAGCTACTGTGTTACAAGCGTTGTGTCAAATCTTATATTTTGTTAGTTTCGTTTTTAATAGTAAGTTTCATCGTAAACACTAATAGCGGATCAATGTCCATTAATTCTGAGATACCTATGTAATGATCATTCCACGAAAAATGAGTTAATGAAAAAACCAGGGAAATATAAAAATGAATAAGCCGAAATGAAATGAATAAAATAATACAAACAATCCAGTCATTCCCCTAGCACCATCATCATATCAGACCATCCCAGAAACTTAGGAACCCTCGTCCAACATCAGATATGCATCAATTGTTCGAGGCAAAGCAAGAGAGCGCACAAAAGAGACGCAAAAACATCGTGAAGTGAGAGACACATCGGCACTCGAAATCAATAAGTTGCGTCGTCGACGTTGGCGGCGGCATCCTTCTCTCATCCCGTGTCGAGAAAGCGAAAGTCCGGATCCCGGCAGCAAGAAAATTCGAAAATGCCGTCCGGCATCTGGAGGGCCCCGAAGCCGTATGAAGACTCCTTTAGCGCACCAAAGCGTCTGCCGATTAGCCTGTCCCCGAACAAGAAGAATCTGCGGGTGAAGCAACCGACGGATGTATATAAGGAGCAAAACAGAAGCAGAAGACGCTGGTGTGACCGGATGCGAGGCTCAGTGTGCAGCCGGCGCCCGGCGTTGCACCCCGCTTTATAGGTAAAATGCAATGGCTACTCACCCCAAGTCGTGGACACTGACACACACGTACGTACGTACACACAGGGGGTGGTTTTTGCCCCCTTTTCTGGCGACCCTCGTGTGGCACTGAGTTCGAGAGAGATGTGAACTAAGACTGGCCACAGAGCAGAGCCTACCTAGTAGGGATGCTGGGGCCGTGATAGATCGAGAAATGTTCCGCGCACGCACTACACAACTTGGGTTTTAATTGGGGCTTTTTGCCGACAAGGACTTCCATTTTTTGCCTCCGACCGTATACGCTCTCTGCCTGCAGTCGCTCCTTATTGTTTTTGCGCGAGAAGGTCGTTTCTTCACCGTTTTGGATCGTTTCGCCCGTTCCTTGTGTGCTGTGTATGCACAGGGTGTTGCCGGGCCTTGGGCCAAAGGTTCGGTTGAGTCGAATCTTTGAATGAGCGATGAAACACTTTATCTTCATCGAATTGAAAGTAGATGTTTCGGTTGAGGAATTATACTTTATATAATCCTGATCAAATAACGTATTGGATCGTTTGTTTCCTCCAAACTTGTGTGTCTATGTACAGGGTGTTGCCAGGCCTTCAGCCATAGATTTGATGAAGTCAATGAGAGATGAAACACTTCGTTTTCGTTAAATCAAGGGTATATTTGCACACAACTAGTTTGTATCGTAATACGTTTTTGCTTCAAATTGAAGAACTCCATTTTACATATTTTTGCAAACACAAGACCAGGGGAAACGTACCCTGATCTAGTGTGTGTTTGCACGAATCAATAGGCGATAAAACACTTTTGTTAAAAAAATCGAATGTATCGTGCGTTCAAAAAAATTCGTGGTCAAGTAAGCTGTGGATTCTATTTTTCCTAAGAGTCTATGAGGGGAAAAATAGAATCCACAGCTTACTTGACCACGAATTTTTTCGAACGCACGTTACATTGGCATACAATTATTTTGTATGATAAGATATTATGTATTCTGCAAATCGCTAGTAAATTTTGACATTCATTACTTCTACAGGGTGTCTGTAAACAAATGCGAGGGACTTTGGGAGATGATTCATCGATGAAACATGGACAGTTCATATAAATTTGTTTCGAAATCGACCTCCCTTCCAAGATACAGCCTTTTGAAGGTGATGACGAGGTGACAGTTTTCAATTTTTTTATGGATTCTTAAAGGAACTGAGTCACTATGTATATTATAAAGCACCAAGTAGATGTTACTCACACAAATTTGTAAGATCTCATAACTTTATTTTTAGGGGTTGAAAATAAAAATCCCCTATGATTTTCGTTCAAAAATGGTTTTTGTGGGATAGATTTTTGAAAGATAAAATTCTCTTATGGTTTTCCATTCAATTCTGGAGAAAACAAGTGTCCTTCAGAATTTTGATATAGTCGATACTTCTCTCGGAAAAAATAAAAACTTACAAGCAGTTTGATCACTATTCATTTTATTTCATCGTATAAGAATTAATATTCTAAGATATTGTATGTCTATGACAGGAGATAAAGATGTTCTATAAAATTGTTTTGAAGGTTTAATTACTAATTTCCGGAAGAAAAATATATCTGTAATATTTTAATTTCACAAATAGAACTTTCTTCCGATTAATAAGCATAATTGACAAAATCAATTTTGAGAAAAAAAATATCTTAGAATATTCATTCTATGGAACATACCCTGAAATGGAAAGAACAGTGATCATAATCTGCTTGTGAGTTTTTATTTTTTCCGACAAAAGTATCGACTGTATCAAAATTTTGCAAGAGATTTTTTTTGCCCAGAATTGAATGGAAAACCATAAGAGAACTTTTTTCGAACATCTTTCCCACGAATACAATTTTTGAAAATCATAAGGGATTGTTATTTTCAACCCCTTACAAAAAAGTTATGGGATCACCAAAAAATGTGTGGGTAACATCTCCTCAATGAATCATATCATGTAGTTTTATGACTCGGTATTTATTAAAAACTGTCAACTTGTCATCGCCTTCCGAAGGGTGTATCTTGGATGGGAGGTCGATTTCGAAAAAAAATTATATGAACTACCCCTGCTTATTTTCATCGAGGAATCATCTTCTTACGTCCCTCGCATTTGTTCATCTGATCAAAAATTTAAGAAAAAAAACGAAGAAATCTTTTGAGCTTTTGCGAACTTTTTCATATCAGGAAAAAGATTGATCGAATTTTAATATCCTCATTCTATTCATTCATGAATTTAACTTATCTGAAAATTGTTTTACGTGCTACGGTTATCGTATCCCCAGTATATGAACAAGCGTGAAAATATGGAAAAGCATTCTACTAGTACAATATTGTTTTCAATACAAATTGTTTGGGTTATTGTCAAAGACATTGGCGTCATGAGAGTATTGTGTCGATATGTTTTATTACGCTTTGAGTGCGAATTGTAGATAAAAGCTGTATAACAATAATACTTTTGCACTTATCTACACAGCGATCATGCCTGAAACAAAAATTTTCTACTAACAAACAAGCTAGAGTGTTTATGTTTTTGTACACCTTATTTTATCGACATTCCAATTGTACAGGGTGGCCACAATTGGTGATCACTGAACTACAAAACTTTTCAACAGTACGAGATAAAGAAAAATGAACGACAGATTGCGGTGGTCTTTTTTCAGGAACCGCATTGCTTTATCTTCTTTTGTTTTCGAGTTGTAAGCCAAAATTGACATTCTGACAATCTCAACTTCGGCCATTATCTCCGTTCCTGTTTGTGCTTTGAACTTGAAACAAGAACATTATACAGACAACATTTTTCAAATTCTTTCACCACTGCCCCCACACTTGTGTCACCACTGACCTAAGAGCGATATATGACCAGTGACATATTTTTGAAACGAGGAAAAAATGGTGAATATTTCTACATGAAAATAAACGATTGTTTTCATAAGAAAAAACAAAATTTCATGTAATACATCTGGAAGGAAAACCCCTCAGCAAAGATTAGATTAGGCCACTGGATTCCTATCAAAAAGGTGTCTGCATAATGTTTTTGTTTCATTTTGAGGATGACGAAAACAAAACTGCTTTAGTTGAACACCATGTTAGCACCGGACATAGTTCTGACTTTAAGGGCGTTACAATTGAGGAATCGGAAACTAATTATAAAAAACGCAACATCAGTGAGATGATACACATAAAAGTGAACGAAACAGTTAACAGGAGAACCGATACACAAAATTTAAGCAGAATTTATAACATTTTAATTAACAAATATGAAGATAGAAGATAAAACACTGTTGTTGAGCTTCCATAAATGATCTTTTTCCGTCCTTTTTGTTTACTTCCAGATTGTTGAGATTGTGATTTTGTATGTTTTTAGATTGTTTATTAAATTAATTGATATTTTTAGAATAAAAAGACGTATAATTTGTGTTCAAAATGTATTCTGTGAACGCATATTTCATCTTGACAGGCGACATACGTTGAATGTCGTTGCATTTTAGTTTGTTGTGGATGTTGAGGTAACACCATAAGAGGAGAATTCTGATGAATTATGAACAAATAGACTTAGATTTTTAATTGTATGTTTTATAGTTTAAGCTAATTAATGAATAAGGTAAATGTTTGTTTTAATTGGTAACGTATCATATCACCACATGCTGCTTTTTATATTTTTTAGTCATGATGAAGGACAACAAAATTCTGTTTATCAGAAAATAAAATGTCCGAAACGTCGACAACGTTCATCTGGGTTTAATTTTTCATTCTATTCCCAATTAAGGTCCAATATAGCCACGACATTTTTTATATTATAAAATTGAATTTTGGAAAAATCTATTCGAAAAATTTATTTCGAATCATGGTAACTACAATCACCGGCAAATTAATATATCCACTTAAAAAAATCTATGAAGTTTGTTAATTCATAAATATGTTATTTCAAGTCCGATTCTATCGATTTTTTTTCAATTGTACGTACGTCATTTTATACAGGGTGAAACAAAATCTGTTTTTTTACTCTAACTTTAGAAGCACCCCTGGTATGTTTCACTTGTTCCACCTTGTGATTTCTTATTCCATCATTGAAACACATCTTCTCTTGACAATTTAATTATTCATTTATAGCAATAGCTCATTTTTTGTTGAAGATACAGGGTTTCCAGAGCAACAGTGAAAACATAAAACAAGAGAAGGTTTAGCGCGACATCTGTGTATGTACTGTTCATTGGAGAAGATTTCGTGCTAATGCTTTATAATGCCCGACCTCATGTGGCTAGAGGCGTTTTCGGAAACCTACTCGATCACTAACTCGGGTTACAAATTGACGGATAAACAGTTCAATTGCTGTCAATTTGTAACCCGGGTTAGTGATCGAGTAAGTTTCCGAAAACGCCATAGGATTACCAGGGAGTATTTAGCAGAGGTTGATATCCAAGAATTCAACTGGCCTGCTCTAAGCCCAGACTTGAACCCAATTGGTCATGTTTGGATGCTCTTGGGAGGAAAATTCGATCTCGCGTACCAACTCCTGAAAATTTGCAGCAGCTCTGTGATGCTCTAAATGATTCAAAACCTTAATGAGGACATGCCGAGATGAATTGCACCTGTTATTCGCGTCTGGTTGGGAAACACGTTATGTGTTTGTCTCAGTTTTCAGTTTATTTTCATTAGGTCAGAATTTTAGGTTGAATTTGTTGAAGTACTGTTGTAGCATTAGCAAAATTTAATTTTTTTCTGAAAACCCAGTACCTATATTTAACAAAAATTGAGTTATTGTTATAAATGAAGAATTAAATTGTCAAGAGAAGATTCTTGATGATGGAATAAGAAATCACATGGTGGAACAATTGGCAGGGGTGGTTCTAAAGTTAGGGTAAGAAACAGATTTTGTTTCAACCTCTACAAAATGACGCACACCGACTTTTCTTGAAATTCGAAACTGGTGATTGATTAAGGATGAACATACCTACAACTGAGAACAAAATTCATTCGAATCGGACTCGAAATAAAATATTTATGAATTAACAAATTTCATCGATTTTTGAGTGGATTGATTATTTTGCAGGTGAGTGTAGTTTGAGAAACATTTGACGGATTTGGTTCACGAACTAAACCGAGACCTCGGATTTATCAGTAAGACTAACAGAAATGTTTCAAATGCACGATATTTCCCTAAGAACAAACCCTCGAAAAGTAACAGAACATTCTGCATAGATTAACTTTTAAACGAGAAACGAACTGTTGCTCCGTTAATCGCATACATTATCACATCGTTCATGAGTTTCTCGCAAGGAAGAAGGAAGAATCGTTGACAGTCCGTTAACAACCTTTTACCGTTCTCTGTCAGCTGTTCCAAGTATCAGTTGTTGATGCTACTCAATTTTTCTGAGAGCGAGAGTTATAGCATTTCTCCTTTTTATCGCCTTTCGCTTAGTCTTGACCCATATCTTCCGCTTGTCTCTTCCTTCGCCATTTATATGCGATGTGCTCTAGGAGTAGGGAACTAGTTCCTCTCAGTCTGAAGAGTGTCTCGATAAGACACGTTGATAAACGTTTATTGAATCAGAGGCGAGGAGACTTGAAGATGTTTTCTTCAACCAAGTTCGTGGAATTTTTGCTAATACCATTGTTTTAATATAGCTGAATGAATTCAATAGCCAATTATGCACATAGGGTGAGAGGTTCATTTGTTGACACCCTGATAGTGATTGACACTGTGTGCATATATACCGATGTAATAAACTATTGTTGATATCTAAGGTTTTTCCATCTGTCTCTACCTATTTCAGAATGTTTTATTTCTATTTGAGTCAAGTTAAATTTCCTCAGGTTATCGTCCTGAAAACGACATCATTAGATATTTGGCGTGATATTTTGCAGTAGTGCTAATTAGTGTACATGTTAGAGTTTACTTAAGTATAGCGACTGCATATAATAGTAGTATAGTTTCCGATTTTTTTATGTTTCATATTCGTTAGGAGTTTTCTATTGTTTGGAAGGTTCCAAGGAATATTGAATTGATGTAACAAAACCTTTCAATGATTAATATATTAAGTTTAAACCATATGTCAATAACTGTGTCAATAATATTACATCGAACAGTGATTGACATAGGTTTTAACCTTAATATATAAATCATTGAAGTGTTTTCTCACATTACAATTAAATATTCCTTGGAACCTTCCAACCAATATAAAACTTCTATTGAATATGAAACAGAACAAAATCGGAAAATATCCGCAATTTTGTGCAGTCGCTATCCTTAAGTGAACTCTAACATAATATACACTTATTGACACTACTGCAAAATCTCACGCCAAAAATCTAATGATGCCGTTTTCAGAATGATAACCTGAGGACTCAAATAGAAATGAAAAATTCTGAAATATGGAGACACAGATACCACCAATAGTTTATTACATCGGTATATATGTGAAGATCACAAATACTTTTTGTTATTTCTTTTTTATATCGAATAAAATTATCTAAACTCTCTTATTTCTCTATTATTTTTAGTATGAATGTCTCAATGAACCATATAATGAGTATGTTTGAGTGAAAGAAAATAGGATGATGTCATAATCAAAATTGATGCAAAGTGAGATAAAATTATGTCAATGACTATCATACTGGGTGTCAATTACTATCTAAGAATGTCAATGATTACAAAATATGTAATTTCGACGTAATTGGTGTCTCCTCGAATATTCAATCTATGTTTATTAAAAGTTTGAAGGTAATACCAAAATAGCAACTTTCAACTATACTTCCGTAATAATAACCATGGTGTTACAGTAAAATAAGGAACCGAATTCGCCTACTGAAAGAATCCTTGCCCTTAAGGTGTCAATCACTATAGCTTTTACACTTTAACCCTATTTAATAAAAAATCTTTCTTTTATGCAGGATGAGACAACTGAATTCAAATTCGATAGTCCTTCGCGCTACATCTTCTTCCTATGAACTGCACAATACGCTGAGGCATTCCACGAATAAAGTCAATAAGATTTTCAGGCATATCGATCCCTTCTTCATGAAGATATGGATATTGCTCTGTCTTAGTAATCCCATGCGTGCTCAATTGGATTCATGTCTTGGGCGTTTGCTGGCCAGTTCATTCTCACCAGAGGGGGAATACATGCAAAAAGATCTCTTCCTCGTTTTTGCCTCTGTTTAATCTGACAGGGGATATCTATGTTCGTTATTTCTGTTTGAGTCTAAATAACGTAGACCAGGCTCAAAATTCGTTGTTCTCTTAAGCCCGATTTAAATTGGTAGAGTTAGGTGGTAGAGTACTTACTATATGAGATAAGTAGAGTATTTTCTCAAAAAAAGTACGCTAGTGAACTCTTGCATTTACTCTACCAATGTAAACCAGGATTTGGGAAACAGTATGCTTACGTTCTCATTCTGATGGAATCCCTGGTTATAATCCTTTCATTTTAGAGCACTTGTTTCTGAAGCCCGGTTAACATTGGTAGAGTAAATGATTGAGTTCGGCGGCAGATTACTTAGTACACTAATATTAGCATAATGTGAACAGCAGTATAGTACTAGGATAGTGAACGGTAAAGTAGAGTAGATAGCACATGTGGAATAGTCCGCTCTACTATCTCATCCCCACATCCGCAATTTTACTCTAGTATGCTGGTTAACTATACCAATGCGAACAGACAACATGAATAAAGTTACTGTACTGAAACGAGTATCGAAGACCAGAAATATTTTTCTCGAATGAATGACAAAGAATGCACAACGCTTTAAATTCAAATAACTGTCAGAATCTTCAAAAAAGCAGGGTACATGGAGCTTACTCCGAGAAAGTTTCTGAACAATCGAGTCGAGAGTAGGTACATACTCTGACTGGCTTAAGTGAGTTTCTGAACGCATTGGAGTAAGCAGACCATGTTCGGAGCATGATATAAGAAACTTTCTTATTCTTACATCATGGATCGGAGTAAGTTTGTGAACTCTACCAATGTAAACCGGGCTTGAGAAACAACCGCGCAAAACATAAGGACTCATACTCAGAACAAGAGTACAACGAATTGCGAATTGCCAGACCGTCCACCAAGTCTCCACCGACGAAAAAAGCTTCACACTCAAACCAAAAATATTTTCCTCGAATGAATGACAAAGAATGCATAACGCTTTAAATTTGAATGAATGTCAGAGTACCGAATACTTTGCATAAAAGCAGAGTACATGGAGCTTACTCCGAGAAAGTTTCTGAACGATCGAGAGTACATACTCTGACAGGCTTAAGTGAGTTTCTGAACGCTTTGGAGTAAGCAGAGCATCCTCGGAGCATGATATAAGAAACTTTCTTATTCTTATGTCATGGCTCGGAGTAAGTTTGTGAACGCAGCCAAGTAAACTCTACCAATGTTAACTGGGCTTAAAAAAACCGCTCAAAACATAAGGACTCATACTCAGAACAAGAGTACAACGAATTGCGAATTGGCAGACCGTCCACCAAGTCCCCATCGATGAAAAAAGCTTTAAACTCAAAACAGAAATATTTTTCTCGAATGAATGGCAAATAATGCAAAACGCTTTAAAATTCATTAACTGTCTGAGTAACGAATACTCTGCAAAAAAGCAGAGTACATGGAGCTTACTCCGATAAAGTTTCTGAACGATCAAGAGTAATACTCTGACAGGCTATAATGAGTTTCTGAACGCTTGGAATAGGCAGAGCATGCTCGGATTAAGTTTGTAAACGCAGCCTAGTCACTCTATCATGTAAACCGGGCTCAAAACAACCGCGCAAAACATAAGGACTCATACTCATAACAAGAGTAAAACGAATTGCGAATTGGCAGACCGTCCAAACCAGAATTGGGAAAAGAATGCATAACGCTTTAAATTCAAATAACTGTCAGAGTACCGAATACTTTACAAAAAAGCAGAGTAGAGACCATGGAGCTTACTCCGAGGAAGTTTCTGAACGATCGAGAGTACATACTCTGACAGGCTAAAGTGAGATGCTGAAGGCTTTGGAGTAAGCAGAGCATACTCGGAGCATGATATAAGAAACTTTTATATGATGGGTCGGAGTAAGTTTGTGAACGCAGCCTAGTAAACTCTACCAATGGAAACCGGGCTTAAGAAACAAACCGCGCAAACATAAGGACTCATACTCAGAACAAGAGTACAACGAATTGCGAATTGGCAGACCGTTCAGCAAGTCTCCACCGGGTCTGCCCACGGGTCGTCACGGTCGGGAGAAAATCCTTTCCGTCCGTCGCCGCCGACGCAGAGTCGATTTCCTGCAGGCCGCGACCGGCGGCTGCGGGGACCGAGGAGCAGCAGAGCGGACATCGAACAAAAAGGCTCCTCCAGTCCTCCTCTCACGGTTTCAGGTTTGGCAGAGGCCGTGCTACTGCCTAAGCTGAAAACATCGCCGTTAGCCCGATTGATTTTTATTGTGGGTCCACGGCGGCGGGGGTGTCCCGCGAGGGGCAGTGGCGTGCTCTGGGAAATGCAAGGGGGAAACTGGAGATATGGGTCTGGGAGGAAGCGGAACGATTAAGATCTTGTTGTTGAAGTGAGATGATGGGACACTCTTACCCTAATGGGTCGATTACATTCAGATACTTTACAAGCTGCTACTGAGCGAATTTAAAAGCGAGTTAATTAGCTTGTAAGATTGTGATGATTACATTCTAAACTGTCTATTCGCTTAGTAGCCAACAAACTAGGGATTCACGTGAGGTTTATGCTTGTATCGTTGTCAAGATCTAAGATAAATGTCAAATACGTTTTCATATTTAATAACCAGGAACCTCTGAGTAGATCAGAACTCACAGATTGTTTAGTAGCAACTGTGATTACACACGGCTTGTTTACATGCCAACAAGCCAAAAGGCCAGCGATTAATGGGTCGATTACATTGAGATACTTTACAAGCTGCTACTGAGCGATTGTACTTAAATTCTGGCAGTGTAATCGTGTTCACAAGCCAACAAACTAATTGTAAAAAAGCTGCGACTGAAGTTGAAAGCTGGGCCACTTTACACGCTAAATCGCTGACTTGTTGGCATGTAAAAAAGCCGTGTGTAATCACAGTTGCTACTAAACAATCTGTGAGTTCTGATCTACTCAGAGGTTCCTGGTTATTAAATATGAAAACGTATTTGACATTTATCTTAGATCTTTGACAACGATACAAATATAAACCTCACGTGGATCGCTAGATTGTTATCTAATCAGCGAGTAGACAGTTTTGTGTGTAATCATCACAATCTCACAAGCTTCTAAATTCGCTCAGTAGCAGCTTGTAAACTGTAAAGTATCTCAATGTAATCAATCCATTAGCGTGTAAAGTAGACCAGCTTTCAACTTTAGTCGCAGCTTTTTAAAATCAGATTGTTGGCTTGTGAACACGATTACACTGAGCGAATTTATAATCAGCTACTAAATTCACTCAGTAGCAGCTTGTAAAGTATCTCAATGTTATCGACCCATAAGATAATTTACTGACTTGTACATTTGAAATATGTTGAAAAACATTTTTTCGAAAAAAGGTGTTACACCCATTTCCCAAAAACCGGCTTCCAAACGAAAGAGAAAAATGTTCGTTTCAATGAGGAAAACCACTTCCACATGAAATTACAACTCATCATTTAAATATGTGAATTTTTTGCATCCAAACACTACATATACGATTATCCGGGAGGACAGAGTTTTTCCTCTGTGCTTTTTTATTGTACGTAGAGAATCGTCTTGTTTTGACATTTCATAATTGGGTTTTTCGATTGCCTAGTCCTCAATTCAAGTGGAAGACACGGAAAAGATTAGGTGTGTTGTGTGCTTGTACATAAACTGAATGGTAGTGGAAACGTCCTTTGAATGTTCGAAACAAAGAACATAAAAATCAGCAGGGAGATACTGATAGGTCGAAGCTTTCAATGAAGACCAAAGAATATATGAGGCGAAGCTTTCATTATATCAAAAGAATGAAAACTGAAACGTGGAAATTTAGAAGAGGCAGCTCTTCATGACAATCAGCGAAACCCTATCAGTCAACCATCTGTTGATTTAAAGAATATGAGCTTCAATAATAAGATTAAGCTCAAAAAGAACAGATGAATTTTTTGAAAACTGAATAAATCGAAAATAGATCACAGTTATCGATGTTTCTGAAAGTCTTGAGTATTTTTCCTGACGATGGCTGGCGAATGCTGGCCGGAACGTTACATAGAAGAAGCAGAAATGGTGTAAATACCCCAAATAATTTTCAAATAATTGATTGAGATCATATACTGATTGCCCTTATCTTCTTCCTGTCTTCAATTTAATTGGAATGGCATTCAAAGTTGGTTTGTGACTTAAGGAATGATGGTCTTATGTCTAATCAAACTAATTATTTTTTAATTGTCGATCCTTCGTTCCTCAATTTAATCCTCTCCAAGACTGAAAAGTTTCATTTGTGTATGAGAGGAAAATGTGAAATTAAAATTTCTTAGAAAATTTTTGGACCCGGATGATTCTGCCAGAGTATATTTCCTTCCGATTCTTACTTCTCCGAGAACTTTTACAGTCAGACACTGCCTTTAAACGGGTTCTAATCCTATGAAAGGAAAACCCTTACCATAGAGAATATTATATCTTTATAAAATGCCCTTACAAAAAAGTTAGTATATTCAACCCTTCAAGGAATACTAACTTATAAAAAAATAGGATACTGAGCTGCATACATTTCAGGAAAAAGTTCCGTAAAACGCAATGAGAATTTTCTTTATTCGAATCACAGTTTTCTTTTCGAGTAAAAACCGTTCCCCAGACATCTGTGATTCATTACAGAGAACGAAATATGAACGGACAGACCTCAGCATAAGCAAATATGTAGTCTCCTAGAAAGCCAATAGATGGCGCAACAGGTATCGTTTTTAATCGCTACAACCATTCCTTATTGCGATTCCACGACGTTTTCTAATGAAAAACAACTGATGATTACAAAGTGGGTTGATCGGGGTAATTAACCCCTTAAGAATTTTTCTATCGGTCTATCGGTAATTTATTTTTATTCTCTAATGAACATTCATTCATTCTTGGGATTAAACTATGTACAGGGTCTCTATAAATGATTGTAACAGCGCAGTTGGCTTTGTATTATGCAAACCACATAATTCTGTGATCATGCTATGTTCTGATTGGTTAGAGATTGGTATTCTGTAATCAAATAAGCCAACTGCGCTGTTACAATCATCTATAAAGATTCTGTATTAATAGTAGGTTTCATATTTTTTATTGGCTACGAAAAAAGTACTGTTTTTGAGATGCTTCCCACTTAAAAACGGTGCTCTTGGTCATATGTTCTGACCGCTTTCGGAAAATATCAATTTTTATGTTGAAAAACATGGTAAATTGTTTTGAATGAAACCTGTTCAAACTTCTTCACTCTAAAAATTATCGACCATGTTTTTAGAATATAAAGATTATTTTTGTATTAAGTATGAAAATGGGTGTTTTTTCATGGCACGAAATTCACTCGAATGTGCCATGAAATACGAATTTTTTACGCACGAAATATAAACAACAATTTTTGTACATGTGAATTTTCATCGTCTGAAATACAGGGTGTTTCCTAAACATGCGGCAAAAATTCAGGGGATTGTTCCTTGGACTATTCTAAGAATATTGTGTCCTTTGATGATTTTTGAAAACCTCTTTGTTTCGAAGATACAGGGGAAACAAAATTTTAGATAATAACATTTTATTATGAAAAATTACATGAAAATTTAACTTAACCTACAAAAACTGTTGAAAATGACCACCTATAGCCAGTGTATAGCTATTCATAATAGTCAAAGATAAAATGTTAATTGCTAATACATCACAAAACGAATTCAAATGAAAACCGTGTTTATTCTGTATTCCTTTACCATCTAAACTTATCAATTTTAAGTCAAAAACTGGCCGTTTTTAGTAATTGGAATGTTGTTTTACAAATTTAATAATAAATTGTACCTACTTAGTAAACACAGTGCGGTACGCATTTTTATTTAAACTATTATTAATTTTAAAAATATGAAAAATGTTGTTCGCCCTGTATCTTCGAAACAAAGAGGTTTTTCAAAAATCATCAAGGACAAAACATGCTCAAAATAGTCCAAGGAACAACCCCCTGAATTTTTGCCGCATGTTTAGGAAACACCCTGTGTAATTATTAAAGATAATGCTCCAATACAATATTTCTATTCATACAGTGATCTTTCTCTATCGTTACTATAGGAACGTGAAAAAAGTAAATTCTCTTTTTAGCGGTGAAATAAGGTTTTTTTTAGGCATCCATAGTGATGAAGAAAGGTCAAGTTTTTTGACAGTTGTACCGGGCGTCCTGAATTCGTTGTCTAGTGAGGGGATCTCAGAAACCCGATGAGCTAGAACAAAATGTTTCAAAGAAAAATTGATTACCTCAATGAATTCTATTGAAAAAAGTGCCTGTATAATGTTTTAGTTTCATGTTTATAACTTCAGTAATGAAGAAGCTTCGAGAACTTTTCATTTGACACCATTTTCCAATTTTCTCGAAAACAATTTGACTTAGAAGGTCGCGCTCATAAAAACTGTATTCTGTACAATGAAAGGTTCCGGACATATTCGCAGAAAACGATTAATTTTGAAATTTCAACACCCTCAATCTCAAAAACGGTGCATTTTACCTATATAGGGTTAGTATCATCTGTTAATATTTTTGGTCGAGCTTGAAATTCCTGAAGTCCTGAGCATATAATAGTTTTGTTAAGCTTAACAACTCATATATCATATCTCTTCTGAGCGCTCATTCATTGGAGAAGCAATAAGACTATTACCTCAACATTTTATATGGGATTTGAGATTTATACCAAATATTCAAATGCAGAATCTCAGCACAATCGGAATTATATTCTGAAGATTATCCAAAAAATGAAATATGTAAAAAATAAATAATTATAAAAATTCAATTCTATGGTTCTGATGTTGCGATCCCCTTGAAATTTTGAATGAACATTCAATACAGTAGTTCAGTAGTTTTATCGGCACAAGGAACCAGAACAAAAACTTATTTTCTTTCAGCGACGTTTCGGAAATTTTATTTCCTTCTTCAGGCTACAAAAATATATAAAATACAATCAATCGAGCACTCAGAGAAAATCAAAAGGAATACAAACGTCAAAAAATAATAAAAAATAACAATGTTGAATACATATACGTCATAAAGATAAAAAATAAATATCTATAAGAAGTCCAAATTAAAATGAACAATAAGGACATATTCAAAGACTCACACCATATAAAAATATTACAATTAAATATAAAATTATTGTAAATATAAAATATTACAAGAAAAGAGAACTCACCACATCAGAATAAAAACTATAAACATGATAAAATATAGGAATACATAATCTACAGGGAAAATAGGGTTCTAACGCAAATTACATAGTGATATAAAATAACAACATTTGAAATCAAAGCGGCAAACAACAATGAAAGACAGGTACACATATGTTCACTGTCTTAGTCCGACTTCTTTGATCAAATTGCAATATACAGCGCTCAACGTATCTACATCTGTTCTAAAATTTACTGTGTTAGGTGTGTGTCTAATAAAAATTATTTCATTAATTAATCTTTTAGACAATTTTGCTCTGTACACAACACCTTAACATTATCAAAATCGAACGAGTGATCATTGTCAACCGCGTGTGTAGAAAGTGCAGTAGCCTGCGATAAATTACGACAGTCCCTACGATGTTGACTCATTCTGGTTTTCAAGTACTGCTTTGTCTGACCAATATAACAACCATTGCAATCCCGACGATTGTATTTTATATATTTTTGTAGCCTGAAGAAGGAAATAAAATTTCCGAAACGTCGCTGAAAGAATAATAAGTTTTGTTCTGGTTCCTTGTGCCCATAAACTACTGAATTGTATTATTTTTTGGAACGATATAACCTTCGACGGATTCAATACAGTAGTTTTCATTCTCAAAGTGAATTTCACTCGATTTGGATGTTATGGAAAACGATATTGTTTTATTATCGTTTAAGTAGAACGAGCGCTCAAAAAATTCGTCCGAAAAGTGATTGTGCCAAGATACCAATTCCGTTTACAAGAATGTCCTGTATACTCTCTAATGAGATCAAGCAACTCCGAATGAACCGAAAGAAAGTCATCCGGTTCTTTATATCGAATAACTTCCAAGATTTCCAACTGCAGGAAAGTTATCTCATTGTTCGAGAAGTAATTTCATCAAGACACGGTAACACATAGATAGTATTTTCCATGGTAACTCGTGTCCACACGTATGATTCCTAAGTGAATAATATTCGTCAGTTATATCTCCTTCGGGTCGTATAAAAGGAAACAGGACTGGTTTAATTTAGTTTCTGATTGAATTCCGTGGAGTAACGCTTTCCTTTCTGAACCTTCTCTTCATTTATGTTGCATTTCCGCATTCTACTTTTCATGCTATTTACAATAGGTCATGAAGAAATCGTTAGTTGGTACGAAAATGTATTCTTCATCTGAATTGAATCTTCTTGATCATTTTCCCAATTAATCGAATTAGTCATAGGTACCTAATGAAAAAATTTACGAAAAGCCCCGAGCAGGAACTTTTGAGCGCTCGTTCTTTGGTGGAGCAATAAGACTATTACCTCAGAATTTTATATGGGATTTGAGATTGATACCAAATATATAAATGCAGAATCTCAGCACAATCGAAATTTTATTCTGGAAATTATTAATACTGAATACATAAAAAATAAATAATAACAAAATTTACTTCTATGGTTCTTATGATGCGATCCTCTTGATATTTTGCATGAACATTCAGTATGTCAGTTTTGATTTACAAAATAAATTTCACTTGAATCGGTTATCCTGTTATGGAAATATAGAAATCCTCCTTTTCAATATTGCAATTGAATTTTCTATGGTTCCGTTGACACTATGGCCACGAAGATTTAGTAAAACAATTTTCATTCACAAAAAAATCACTCGAATCGGATATCCTGTTATGGAAATATATGATGATTCTTCTTTTCACTATTCCAATTGAATTTTCTACGATTCTGTTAACACTATGGCCACAAAATACTGCATGAACATTCAGTGTATCGATCTTTATTTATAAAATAAATTCCATTCGAATCGGATATTTTTTAGGGAAAACTCATCCTGAAAGTTTCTAGTCTCTAGGACAATCCCTTCGAAAGTTATTGTGCTAACGGACGGCCCAGCGGACAAATTGTATTTGACCATGAATTCGTTATCAGATAGTCTAACCCTATCGTTTGAGACCATTTTCGGGTCAAAATTCGAAATTTACAGACATTTGGACAAAACGATATAGCACTCGTTTAAATAGAACGAAACAAGAAAAACGTATAAAATAAAAAAACCTTAGACAAAGGAAGGTCTAAGAATAAAACCATCTATATCCCATGATACCATCCTCGATTTGAATAACAAATCATTTCCCAAAAATATATAATGAATAATAACAAAATCAATGCTTGAAGTTCAAACTTGAATTCCCCTTAAATTTATTCATTATCACAACAATTGTTTTGTCAATTAAATAATATTTTGATTTTTTTGGATAGGTATGGTAACTTAGGATATTTGAATGGGCATTGCGTTTATATTGAAGTACAGGGCTTTTTATGCTATAGCGAGTAGTGTTTAATTACTATATACCTATTAAATTGTTTACTTGACATTTCGGACTAGCTTATCTCGGTGATTTCAATAAGTTTTTTCCCGAAAACCTGACTAAAAAACTAGAAACGGATAAATGGTATGATTTTCTGAGGGTCTTTTATATTTCAATGATGAAATTTTTCGTGGAACTCGTTTTTGCAACATGCATAAGCGGGCAGAAGCTTCCGACTTCACGTCAGAGATATTTTCGATTTTTCCAAGAAAACGATTGAAATCGATTTTTGAATAACATAAGAACCTCTTTTTGAAAAGTTTTAGTAAATTTTCTTCAGCGTGCTATAATTTTGTCCAAATGTCTGTATTTTCGAATTTTTGGGCCGGGAGTGTTCTCGAACGATTCGGTAAGTCTCACTGGTGAAGAATTCATGGTCAATGAAATATCTCTGGAAAGGATTGCGTCAGGGTTCTGAAATGTTGAAGATTGGTTCTTCTTCCGAACGACGCGGTTAAGTTCGTTAACGGGTCAAACCATTAGATGAAAATCGTAAACATCAAGTTTTCATGGCAGCTTATCGATACAATTGTTGCAATATCAAATATTCTGTGAATATTTGCAGAACTATAGGAAGTGATTGCGATATGATGCATCCGTTTGAACGAATATTATCAATACCAAACCAACTATTATTTTTCACCCACCTGCAATTCAGTCTGTGAAACATCAATTTCTCCTTTGTACACGAAGTCAATGATGAATTTCAAATCGGAAAAGCTTATGTCCTTTGGCATGATTATGGTAGGATGTTTGCAAGGATTATTTAATAACAGCTTTTGAAAGTAGGAGGAACAAGCAGATAGGACCACCTGAAACAAAAATTCTCCTGAATTTAAATGACAATAATTATTGACAAGGATTCATACGAATCTCATAGGTGAAAAAATTATTAACTATGAAAGAATAGAACACTATAGCTTTTACCCTACGTTCACTACATGCGTTCAGTGGCGGCTCCTGAGATTTCAATCAGAGGAAGCCCGAGATCACGCAATCAAAAAAATTATTTATTTCGAACAGGGCTGGCATTTATTATACCATTTTACGCAGATTGAACGATTATGAGCAGAATTAATGATTAAATTTGGCATTGCTGGTCGAGGACGAGGTGTCTTAATTACTTGAGTTATGAAAATGTTATCATCGGCATTTTACTGCATTTATTTTTTGAAAACAAAATCTACAGGATTAAGTTCACTACTTGATTCATAATTCTTACTTCTTTTTTCCGTTTCCATATTTCTTGGTGAAATATTAAAATCTTACCTACATTCTTTTCCGAAAAATGTCACAAACCTACAAACCGCACGATAAGAGGATTATACTTCATTAATAAAAAGGGAGGAAATCAAAACAACAGCTGATCTCCATCCACGATGACCGGGGTTGATTCGGGCCGATAGGACGTTCAGTTTTGGCTAAGCTCGTTCGGCAAGAAGCGAAAATAAGGCCGCGGAACCGGGTCTCCGGACACGTGATCTAAGCTGTCCGGAGTGGTTCCCGTACCCGCACCGTTCACTTGAAGAAGTTTGAAATGTTACATCCTTACGAATCTTGACTCGTGGAGGCGAGCCTCCTCTGCTAAGCGGTTTGGTTGCAATCCATTACGCTGTATTATGTGTTACGGATAATGTATGAATGGTTTATATCGCTGAGTATTAAACATTATGTTTATTACTTTGGAATTTTATAGTAGATAGAATAATGGAAATAATTGAGATATAGAAACGTGGTAATTTTTAATTGAACTTGAATTCAAAAATGGATAAAATGCAGTGAAATTAGGGGAGGCCTGGTCTCCTCTGCCTCCTTTGAGGTGCTGCCACTGCATGCGTTAGTTTTCCAACGGGAGACATCACCCTAACACGTACAATTTATTATTATTATCATTCTCCCCCCATAGAAACTAGAACCCCTATGACCGACTCGAGCTTTTTTATTTATTTGTATAAATACAATACAGTCAGTCCATAGTCCATCCTAGCATGATGAATCACCACATCACATGGTTTTCATCGTATAGTTGAGCTGAACTAACAAAATCAATACCGGAGTTCTTGAAGGCCACATCGGGGCGGTACCGCGCGTTCGGGAACGGAAATTGGCATCCCCTGAGCAAAGGCCGGTTGCTATGCCAATGTCAAGAGCTCCCCCGGTGGCAGCAAGATTATCCTCCTCGTTCTGGCTGCTGAAAAACGAGCCAGGGTACGTGAAAAATCGGGGTTGGCAGCTCTGCTCGGGGGCGATAGACTGACGGAACAACAACCTTGCAGCTGTTCGTATCCGGATCGAGATGTTTTAGGGGGTGACTTAGCACGGCTTTGTATGGGGTGTACTGTGGGAGGTTTGGATATAGAACTCAGATAGTTGGGGATTGCATTTCCATTTATAGTGGAACTTCCCTATAACTAAAGTGCTAAATCCGCAAAAAAATCGTTATGAAGAAATTTTGTTATGCAGAAAATTTGTTTCTATAGTCGGCAATGTCGCGGTCGACTTCACTGATAAATTTAAGTTTATCATTAAAACTTAAGCACTTCCTTTTAGACATACATATTCTCAAAACTTTCACACTAGCCGACTAGCGTAATGGTTAGATTGAAACCAAACAGCCAGGGGTGTATTTAAAACTGTTTCAGATGGATCTCTCTGCCCGCCGTAATGATAGTCGGGATTTATAACGTACGTCTGGAAAAATAGAGAATATCATAGAGAGAATCTACTTCGTTTTAGAGGCTGTTTTTAACATGGAATTTGGATTCAAGGTGCAATGTCTTGTACGAAATTCTTCATACAGAGGAATTCGTTAAACGGACGTTGGTTATAGGGAAGTTCCACTGTATTTATTCCATGAAAAATTGGTGTATATACTGGATTGTTCATGAGGTCTTTATTTCATTTCAACATTTCTTCATAAATTTCCATTACTTTTAAACCTTCTAAAAATTTAAATTCAATCATTGAACGATACTTATTTCATTAATTGTGGAATTCCATTGACACTCAAATACTGAATGTCTTCTGAACGAAGAATAAATTAACAGATTGAAATGAAACTTCACCTAAGTTCATATAAAGATTGTACCTAAATAACAAGAAAAACAAGGCTAGCATCAAACGCGAACCCTTATCCGGTCAAATAAGACCAAGAGGTGAGGTTACAAAACTTCATCACACTTTGCTGAAAATCGGTCGGATTCATTCGATCTTTTTAAGACTGGATCTTTTATTAGAGCCCAAATGCTTTTGATATCAATAGACGTTTGACTGATGGAGCTTTAGATTAGAGACATAAATCCAGCTTTCTTCGATTTTCTTTCTTTCAATTTTTCTTCTTTTGATATTATGGAAGCTTCACCCCATAAAATCCTGCGGTCTTCATTCGAAGCATGGTGGACAAGCTTTAACTTCTCTAAGTTTCTCTATTATAGGCACTCTCACAAGGAACTTCACATATTCAGTTTTTGGTAAGTTGTTTTTCATCATCAGGTTTCACTCAAATGAGATAAGCATTCAAGACTCGAGTAACTATCCAGACTAATCAAACCAAAACTGCATATTGTATAAAGATCCTTGTGACTCACAAGGAACTTCACAAGTAATGAGTCCGGTAGAGTATATATTCGGAAATTATGGATTTTGGTGAGACAAATTATGATAGATCAAAAATATTTCTCAGATTCAGAGACAATTCATCAACTTATCATGCATCGAACCGATATGGTTGTTTTGATAATGTTTGGAACTCTGGATTAGGTAACATGTTACTTTTCAAGGTTAATTATTTTTAGTTTAATATTAAATTCGAATTTCCTGTAGTTGGAAATCACACACCTGTAGGAAATAAAGGCTTATTATTATAACACATTTTTAGGAAATTTAATTTACTCGATTGTGAAGATGAAAATAAAGAAGATTTTCATATTTTTGAGATATAATAATAGCCGCAATTATTGATTTGGTAGACATTACGTAATGTTTTAAGGTCATGCATTGAAACAAGAAGTGCCATGTATCATTTAATTTCATCATTTACATTACCAAACTAATATCAGTGGAGGATGTACCTATGCGACCAACAGGACCGAGTGATATATTCTCAGATTTTGATGTCATTGATGGTTAATATCATTAATATCAGTGATTTTTAATGGGGTAAACGAAATAACCCTGCTCTTTAATTAATCAAACCCTGTCAACTCTCAAACTTAACGAAAACGAGGTTGAGAAATTGATTTCAAAAAGCTAAAGACCTCAATATTCAGATATTTCATTTATTACTTCAACAATGAGCCACTGTTTCATTGGAACGTGACTTGTGTTGGGTGCAGTTAGCCGGAAAGTTTCCTCCACTAAATGTATATTTATAATGGTATTATTGGTATATCACAGTAGGTATATACAGGGTGTTACATAATAGTATGTCACAACGCATTCCAAATTTGGACTGAATATCTCAAAAACTGCAGGAGTTATGAAGAAAAACCAAGCTTTCACAGACCCATGATTATAAAAACTTTTTATCTCAAAATTATATGTAGATTCACCACCTTAAGTTGTGACATATTATTATGTAACACCCTGTAAGCAGAAATAATACATTTTCAAAAATTTCAGTTTGTAATCCTGATTGACCTCAGTAGATAATGTTTTGAAATTATCCCATTCCATAGATCCGATCATATTTGAAGGAATTATTACATTTGAAAATATTTGGTCAAATTCAGTCCGAATTCACAATCTGTGGTTTGACATCTTCCTTTATATCTAAGAAAGACTCGAACGAAATACTACCTCTGCGACTTTGACTTTCAAGTTCTTCCTGTTGCTCAATTTCTGCTTCCATTATCAACTGGGCTACTTTGAATTTGATCATTGTTTGTCGTTGAGGAGACAGTTTCTTCACACTGGCTGCATACCCTTGAAACACCAGATCAACTTCATCTGAAAACTGCTTCATAGTATTCTGTTCTCTCATAAAACTAATTATTTTATCCATTGAACAAGACTGTGATGCTGTTGGATTTGGCCTTCGTCTCTTTGGTTGTGCGGAAAATATTTTTGTCGATGGCCTTCCATTAGATTGTGGCATTTCTTCATCGAGTAAATCTGAAGATTCCAATAGTGAAAGATTCAAATATGGTTTGAATATTTCCATGTGCCGTGCCCATCTCCAAACCCTATATCGACCTATTGTTTTGGCTTGTTCTGCTGTATGCGCTCTCTGGGCACGAAGATACTTTAAATAGCAGTCCTTGAGTCCCTTCCAACGTTTTTTCACTTCGTCTCCTGAAAATCAAATACATCCATGCTGATATTGTTGAAAAAAGAAACATAAACAACGGGTTAAAAATAGGTTTTCCATTAAGAAGTGTTATTTTGATATTCAAAGAAAAATTCCATTTTTCAATATAAATGATCGGATGTTTATTTCATTATGAAGAAGAACCTATACCGTTAATAGTGGAAAATAAGATCAGGCAAATGACCACCAAGACCACGCTTACAGGACCATATCCATTCAATGAAATTTTCCATAAACAAATCGCAAAGTGGCTGCCCTATGTCCTCGATAGCCTCACGAATTTAATCTTTGAGGTCTTGAACTGAACCGATTCTGGGCTATTGGCGTAGACCTTCTCTTTCACGTGGCCCCGAAGGAAGAAGTCGCAAGGTGTTCGAGAGATGACAGGTCCGGATCATTTTCATACATTTTAGGTTTGTTCCAACAGCTGACTTTTGTACGGTAATTTGACGGTCACGAAACTGTTAGTAATCGATCTTATGCGCACGTCTAAACTTTGACCGTACAAGAACCGTCCAAACAGTACTTGCTCCAGACCAGGGATCGAAATGACGATCACAAAACCGTTCCACTCACGGTCCCGAAGCAGGATGGAACAAAAACGAAACCGTTCTCAAACGATACATTTTCAGTTGGAACACATTTTTATCTATTGCGCAGAATCCTGACGATCATTGTACGGTCAATTCTTGAGTTGGAACAAACCTTTTAACGACCCAATCAGCAAAGACACGACGTTGTTGATGATCGGCCGGCTTGAGTTCTTGTGTTAACTGAACTTTATAAGCCTTAAGAACCAAATCGTTATGCAAAATACGGTGTAATGACGTTCGTGGAATGCCTAATTTCGAAGACGACGAGGAATGGACAAACCTGGGTTTTCTTCAACACTTTAGGCTACAGCAGCTATATTCTCGGTTGTTCTTGAGCGACGTGCAAGGGTTTTATTCTTCACATCACTAACTTGTCCCAACAGCTCGAATTTTTCCACCAATTTCTTTATTGCGGTCCGACAAGATGCTTCACGACGACCCAAAATTGTTCGAGTTTTACGAACCGTCCCTACCAAATTTTCACCATTTTTATATTGAATTTTAAGAATTTTCAATGCGTTCTTGAAGGGTGTATCGCTCCATTTTAATTAATGGCGTAGTTTCTACTCGTCAAATATAAAAAATGACAGCTTCAAACGTGACATCTACCGAAATAGCGGGCTATTCGAAATAACACCTCTTATTGGAAAACCCTTTATATTATGCAACGAGCGTATAATAAAAGCTATTATTCACGAGGTGAAGTTTAGGCTACGAGTCGAAATGACAGAACGAGTAACAGCCATTATAATACGCGAGTAGCATACAATACCTTATCCACGACTACTGCATAATTTCTTGAAGATTTTAACATTTGGCGACCGTGACAAGAACTTTCTATTACAAGTGTGGAAAAAGTCAAGTTGAAATATTTTTAGAACTTCTCATTGTATATTTTGTAGTAAAAATTGCTTTGATTGATGTAAAAAAAGTAGATCTGGCCCTCGATTAACAAGGTATACCCATATTTGTAAGTTTGGGTACCTACTACCTACATAGGAAATACTGAAGAAATATCAATTTAAAAAATATAATATTGAAGCTAAATCTATTAAGCATCTGACAGCAGTGAATAATAACTCTTTATTCACTGGTGATTAATCGGCATTATTATGTCCGAGCGAACAGTCGTATAATGGGTGGATTATACAATAGTCGTGGACAAACAGAAGTTTAGAACAGTTCGAATAATTTGAAGAATTAGAATACTATCAAAAAATCTTCTCGATTTCTTTTCAACAAGAATTCCATAAAGAATAATTGTAATACTTACCACCCATATCTTCCAATTGCATATCCTTAGCTATCTCATCCCATAATTTGTATTTAGCACGTAAATTTTTGTACTCAGGGTGTGATGTATTGTACAACATTTCATGTTGTTTCACACGTTCTATCAAACCCTCAATCGAAATTGCCATAGTAGAAAACTGATCAATTGTCTCTAACCAAGAGTCAAGACCTTGACGTTCTGCGTTCTACGTCCGGACGTCACCATAGAAGCGTAGAATATCGCCTACTATCGTGCATGAACGCGGCCCGCTTCGCTGTTTATCGTTAAGCAGAGCCGGAACCAGGAATGTCGCGCTTGTGGGTTATTTCTGAAAGCCAGGGTCGGCCTAAGGCTCGGTTCACACATGGCGTGCAAAGTGATCGTGACGCAGAGATAATTTTTAATCGTGGCGTTTTTATGCTTATCGCGGTGGTAGATCATAGGTGGAAATTGGATGCTGCGTCAGTTGGGAATTCGTTTCAGATTCGTCACTATACTCGGTAACTACTGGGCCATTATAAATGATTGTAATAGCGCAGTTGGCCTTATTCTTTGCCGCTACGAATACCAAAGTAGGTTCACACTAACCAATCAGAGCATGATCACAGAATTATGTGGTTTGCATAGGAAGCTGCAAAATGAAAATAATCCAAAGCTAACTGGGCTGTTACAATCATTGATAGAGACCCTGTATGAAGGTTGACGCTCACTTGGGCGAAGATGCGAGAAGCAAGACGAAGCGTAAGTTCGCCGAGGACCGCGCACTTGGACGAAGCGATGCGTCAAGCAGGCATCGGAAGAAATTCTCCCTATCTCTAGACCACAATACATTTTTATTACCCTTGTTGCATGTCGCCTAGCCGCATGAACAAGGGTAGAGCTATTGTCCGAATCGTGTTTTTGGTCATAATTTTGTTTCAATTGCGAATTGTGAAAATCCTCGACATCCTATCTTCAACCAGGAATACAAGAAAAATTACATAAGTATATAAAATCATTGATACGAAATGCTCATTTTCTCTTTAACCGATTAAAAAAATCAAAGCAAGTAGTAATCAAATTCCTTCATTCTTGCAATTTGAGGAAAAATACCTTTTTTTACAACATATGATTGCTCACAAATGGCGTAGTGTATCTGTGGCAGCCAGCTTGAATTCTATCGCTGCGTCACGATTACTTTGCAACCCATGTGCACCGGTCCTAAGACGTTGCCTGGTCAAATATCGAAAATTCCCGAGCTAGCTATTTCTTGATCATGTGCGATGGTGGTTCAATACCTTTAGTTGAGCTTTCAAGATCTAGCAAATGCATATATTTCTCTAAGTTATTGAAACAATATTGAATATTGAGTTTCTTCCACACATGGGATATTAAAAATTTGGTCATTTTCACAGCACTGAAATACTTCTGCTTCTGTACATACAGGGTACGGCAGAAGAACTTGCTGATTTAGAAATCCAATTGAACATAAACTTACAAAAATGCAAAAATCTATTAAATCATTTTTCGATCATCAGGTACGACATTTATATGTCATTTATTGTTATAAAATATAATATTTGATGAATATAATGATGGAGAAATAGTTTGATTCAATGTCTCTCTGATTTCAAAGAACAAAATCATATCTTTGTCTCTAAATCAAGGTATACTGTCACAACACAGAAAAAAATAAATGGAATAGAATCAACATAAAACACGCTGCAGATCGCTGACGTTAAGAAAAAGAAAAAAATAGTATTCAGATGAAACATTCAGAATTAAATTATATTTCGAATGACACAATAAAGAGGGTATTTTCCTGGAAAAAAAATTTATAGCGCCGCGACGCCCGCGTCTTAATTCTTTTCTCCGACATTTACGCATATCTCAAGTCAACATTGACTTACACCGACTACCGTCAGAAGAAAAAAATCCATCCCTTCTCGAGTAAAATTAGGTTACAAAGATAAGTGAATCACCCTGTCCTGTTACTGTAATTTTGACATAAGTTTGTCACACGTTTTTTATCATTATTCCAAAATTGAATTCGATATTTAGGATGAAATACCACTATTTAAATCTATGGGAAATGATTACCTTTCAATAGGTTCACTTGGAATGCCAGACCTGGTTTAAAACACCCTCCTGGCCCAAGAGCATGAATTGAGTATTTTGTATCTGAATATTGAAGATATTTATTCCAATAGTTTTAAGTTTAAATTTCGTAAAAACGGCGAGGCAGGGTTTTTTCTACTGAGGTTTTTCCCTGTGCTCTGGTATCATACATCGAATAGTATGGTACCCCGTTTTGCACCAACCTCAGCTAGGGACTTTTTTTGTTTCATGTATTGTATTTTGTTAGCCTTCATTTCAAAAGAATATTAATATACAGTATCAAAAACTGAAAAAAAATTCTCCTTAAAGTTTCATATTTGACCCGGAACCACAGTCGCTTTTTAAATTTTCCATCTAGTCATTTTCGAGCGTGACGATCGCTAAATTCATTAGAAAGCCGTTCTCGTTGCCATCCCAGTCCGACTTCGGAATTTTAGAAGGTCTGCAGAACCGCATTTCGTCTCAATATGTATGAGCTACAGTTGTAGAGTTTCACGGGAGCGAAACGTACGATAACCGCGGGCAGAAACCAGATGGGCGGCTCCAACTGGTTTTGGGTAGGAACCGAGGTCACATTTCAGCCAGGAAAGGCGGCGGTGGAAAAGGGGCACGAGTTTTCTCTGCTTGGTGAAACGCCAAGCCGGGCGCTGACGAGAACTGTCTCAGGTCTCAGCTGCCTTGTGGCTACCACGCATCGGCAGAAAGATCTGGTTCATGGTTGATATAAAATCGTTGTATTTCGCTAAAAAATGCAGCTGAGTTGTACCCTTTACCGCATGAATTTTCATTTTGCTTTGAAAATACTAATTCGAAAAGAATTTGATCTCAGGTTGACCTTACAAATAACCCAAAAAATCTATACTCGACATTTTGAAATTTATTTCGAATGAACTGGTTTGTGCCACATATGGAACATGATGCAACAAGAAAATAATAAGGAATATCGAAAAATGTATTCAGTATGAAAACAAAGAAAGCAGTTCCTACAATGAAATTTGGTATTTGAAGAAATTATATGAGCTTTTCCTGAGCAGCCTGGGGATTTGCATAACATGCGATCTGTTTCCAGTCAATGCGGTAAATGATCAAGACCATCCTTTGGCACGTCTTCTTGGGGGATTTTCTTTATTGATCCTTTTCTCTCCTTATTTTCATACATGTGTTGCACTTAACCTTCCTCTGTTCTATCTAGTTGGTTTTCCGGTTGTGCTATGGCCATATTCGTATCTTGAAGGGCATATGGTTCGTTAGATACCGATGCCAGTATTACTACTGCTTGTGTTTCATCCTCTTCTGACCAATTATATTCTTCAATGTCAAAATCAAGAATCCATATAAAAATAATTTTTCCTTAAAGTAGCTTTGAATTCATATCTAGGACAAATATGCAAGGTAATTTCAGATTCTGACACTGCATAATGTTCCACGTATGGGGCGAACTGTTTTGTTATTTTTTCTATAAATTTTTGTATGTCAATATGATTGAAACTTACCTAAATAGATTCTTAAAATTACTTATAAAACCAAGATATTTTTTCGTCACTTTGTAATCACTTTCAAATAATAAAAAACGACCACAAATATCATGGAACTCTCGCCAAAACAAGATTCAGTAAGAATGGACAAATCAACGCACCTTTTCGTGTATCATACTGCGTCTTATGAATGTGCCAGATTTGGTCTATACTACGCAGTTAAGGAAAGATTCAGCTGAAAAAATTTTTTTGGGTTTGTGCCATATGATGCAGTGATGGGCACATGATGCGGTGAAGGGTTAACGAAATGGTGAGATCTCTAATAGATGAAAAACTGTCAGAGAACAGGCGATGAATTCTGCAAAAAAAACCAATCACCTAGTCATCCTATTTAGCAAACAGCAAAATAAGTGGAGCATCTTCCATTCACATTATCCTTCGAGGTGGATGAAGTATAATCAAGATATTTTACATTTTTTTTTAATCCGATCAAACTATTTGAGATACTGCCCGATTTGAATGCGATGGGCTGAACTAAAGTTTATCGCTGCTACATTCTGTATGTCGCTAACATCGTTGTTATTTTAAAGGAAAGTTCTTAGTGGGATGTTTAACAAAATAAATGGAGTGTAAATCTGTTGTCAGATATTCTTGCTCTGCGCACTCTCACGGTAGGAAAATGAAATTTGCTCAATCTAAAATTTTATCACCGTAATGCCTGGAACCAAACCGTAACAATGAACCCACCAGTACTTCTAATTAGGTTGCATCTGAGACAATATATTGACACTTGAAGGAATTAATACAATAAAATTCAAATTCTTCTGTCAAATACTATCTGAAATAAAAGCGGAACGATGAAGCCACAAGTACCATTTAGCGCCGTATATCTGTTCCACCGGTTAGGTAATTCTGTGCCTGCGTTATTCACTGTCTACAATATTTTCATCTCAATAACTGCAGACCCCTCAGAACTGCCGCAGAAATGATTGCACCGAGTACAAGTTTAGATGTACAACAATAATTTACTCTAGTGACACCAATAAAACATAAAATATTCACTCCTTGCGCACCACTTTTACCAGTGTAAAACGCTTCAAAGCTATGTCTTGAAAATCAGTGTGATATCTTTCTCACAGTCAAAAGTCAGAGTATATAGGGGGAGTAAATAGAGGGATGATCGGGCGGAATAACCTTTGATCTAAACTATACTGAATAAAAATTATTCTAAAATTTCTTATATCAAAAATTGAAAGAACTATGGGCTATTTTCCGTAATTCATTGTCTTGTCAGATACTAAAAGAGTTACTTACTTTATGTGCCTTCAGAGAAAGATCGTCACAAGCTAAAGTAACATCAACGAAGTCTTCGTTTCGTAGAAGCTGATGGAAAACAGAAGTCATGTTACTCTGATAATTATTCCATCTCAGGCAATAATGCTGGCTCGTCATTTCTGAAATGAGAGAATTGATTTTGAGAATGCGATTAAAAATGGATTTCTAAAATTTCTCGAATAGCGGGGAACTATATTGTTTCGCCCCATAGAAGTCGCTCCGTACAAGTGTTAAGCCTCAATTACACTCAGCCCTCCTTACTGCCATCCGCATTGTCGGCAATAATTTCCGAAATACTTCTGCAGCAGTTTCGAAGGCAGTGGCATTTACACTCTGCCGCAACATTTCCCTGGCGACCAAGTGGCGGTAACGAAGAACAAAGAAATTCCACCGCAGCCTGGTTAAATTTAATTACTTACAGCTGTCCACGCTACTGATCCTTTGACTTCCGTACGAAAGACCGTCAATTCAGGGAGCGTAAAGCAACACGAGTGGCAATGTGAGGCAGCAGGGTAGTGTAGGGATTACATTCAGGCACTGCCCACTTCCCTGCTCAATTCCCTGCTCCATGCCGTTGAAGTAAGCTGAGTGTAATCGGGGTGTTAAGAATTGGAACGAAAGTACCGAAATCAGTTACTCGACATATGGTGAAGAACGTCAAGGATGTTCGAACCAGAATTCAGAAACTAGTAAAATCTGTAGAAACTATACAGGACGATCAGGAATCGTAATAAACGTTCAGCAGGTCAACGAAAACCGCTGCAATGCGAAATACTCCAAAGGCCTGAGACGAATAATGAGAGTATACAACAGAGAGGAGCTCGATGGAAACGAGGGGAAGAAGATTGAGAAAGGGATATTGAGAAGGAGACGCAAAGAGACGAAAAGGAAGGAAGAAGGCCTAGATGCGAGAGGACAAGAGGCCGAGGAGAACGAGATTAAACGGAACGTTGATGACGACTGACAGCCGATGATAGAAGTTAAGACATATGCGAGAGGTTGGAGAATTATCTGCATTGTGAACACACAACTAACATGGAATCTATGAAACAGTACGGGAACATTTCCATACGTCAAGCTCCACAGATATTACCGTGTATCTATTCCAGAGGCGTCAAGCCCTGTGGTTTCAAGTGCCTAACTGGAAAGAAGTAAATATTTATGATTGTTTTCAATGCCCGAATTCTAGCATGAATTTCGATCTCTGGAATAGAGTGTAACGTCCGAGAACCGAAACTAGTCAAGCAGTTTCGCCTGGTTCTCGAGAAAATCAGGAACAGCCAAAAATCGAACTGAATCGAGAACGAGTACTCCAATTTGTCCATTCCTATCGAAATACAAATTTCGGATAGACAGAAAAACCTACAGAAAAAATAATCTTCCCAGAAACTACTGCTTTAAAATTTATTTATCTTAGCATATAACATATAGGTGTGTATTCACTTGCAACAGAACGCGCCGAGCGCACTGTAACAAATTTTTCTAGTTAATACGTCGAACAGAAAGAACCGAACGCTCCAAACATTTTCCGAGGTTTGTCGGTAAACGCGATTTGCTCAAGGGGATTTTTCATTTCGAATACTGCCAATTCTCCAAATAAAACATTCACAATTATAATTGTTGCAATCGGTTCGACGTGCTCGGCGCGTTTGGTTCGTTCGAAGTGTTCTGTTGCAAGTGAATACGCACCTTAAGAATTGGAACGAAAGGATCAAAATCACTTACTCGAAATATGGTGAAGAACGTCAAGGATGTTCGAACCAGAATTCAGAAACTATACAGGACGATCAGGAATCGTAATAAACGTTCAGCAGGTCAACGAAAACCGCTGCAATGCGAAATACTCCAAAGGCCTGGGACGAATAATAAGAATATACAACAGAGAGGAGCTCGGTGGAAACGAGGGGAAGAAGATTGAGAAAGGGATATTGAGAAGGAGACGCAACGAGACGAAAAGGAAGGAAGAAGGCCTAGATGCGAGAGGACAAGAGGCCGAGGGGAACGAGATAAAACGGAAGCTGTGTCGCCCGTTGATGACGACTGACGGCTGGAGATAAAAGACATATGGGAGAGCTTGAGGGTGGAGAATTATCTACATTCTGAACTCACAACTAACATGGAATCTATGGAAAAGGACGACGACGGTGTTTCCGATTTGGCGTTTTTGTTACAGAATGAAGGAAGAAATTCTTGGCGTGAAGTCAGAAGCTTTTGAGCGATTGTTTATACAGTCGACTCTCGATAATTTGAAACTCAAGGGACCAACGAAAAAGTTCAAATTACCGAGAGTTCAAAATAAAAAGAGTTCAAATAAACAAGAGGCAGTAAGGATGAAATTCAATTGAACAAGAGTTTGATCAGAAGTACATAGGTACTAATGATATTGTATATGCGATTATGTATTATATTCTACATACATGATCTTTATGTGTATATGATAACATGAGTATTTCATTTCGAAAAGAAGTACGCAATTTTCATTTGAGTCAGTAGCTTCCATCCAGCCTAGTATTGTCCAGAGTGTTTTCTACAAGTTGAGAGCTGAGAACAATTCATCGTTTGTTTCTGCCCTGAGGACAGAAACCGAGAGCCTGAGCGAAAGACTTTTTCCTCCAGGCGAGGAAATTCAGCTTGACGAAGCCTTTTCTAGATAGTAGATGGTAGAATATCGAACTATTTCGTAACATCTTTTTCCAATGTGCCATTTTCCACCGCTTCGATAACACCTCTTTTCTCATTGAAAGACCCTTATTGTTTCTTTCACTCATTTTTAATTCGAAAATTCGAAAACCAGTTTTAGTTCAACGCAATTCTAAGGAAGACTGCGCAAACTCAATTAAGACAAGTGCAAGATGAAACGGATCACAGAAGAGTGGGGAGTTCAAATTATAGAGTGTTTGGGTGATTTGACTTCAAATTAAAGAGTGTTATTGAGCAAGATGTCACAGCTACAACTTCAAATTATCGAGGGGGTCAGAACACGTTGATTTTTTTTCAAATTATCAAGTGTTATTCAAGGGAACTGAAAAGAACTTCAAATTATCGAGAGATTCAATTTATCGAGTGTCAAATTATCGAGAGTCTACTGTATTGGGCTTACGGTCGAATGTAAACAAGACAACTTTCAAAAGGAACAAATTCACAACCCTGAACTTTCAAAGAAGGTTCAAGATTCGAAAATGAAAGTTGAATTCATAAATTCAAATTTGATTTATGGTCTTACCAATATGATCAAGAGTGTGAAAGCTAGGGTTCTCAGATAACAAAGTAAAATCAAAAAATCTTATTCGAAAAAGAAGAAAGAACGATCTTCACGAAATGAGGCAGGAATTTGCGCATCATTATCTTATTTTTGAATATTTACTTATTCAACTATTTTCTTAAATTTCAAGTAATTAATTTTTAAATAAATATTGTTTCTATACCTACTCAAACTTCTTGCCATGATGACGTACGAGATAGCAGAATTAGTGAGGATGACAACACAACAGAGTGGCCATCATTGGAAATTGTAATTCAACATAGGAGCAATTAAATGGATGCTCACGAAAGGTTGAGCCGTCGGTTGGCCATGGAAATTTGGCAAATACCACTGTGTATATTGAAATTTTAGGCTATGTTGTTTATTTTCTTGTCAGATTGATACGCAATGTTGCCAATATTGCATAGAGTTCTCTGATAACTAGCAAGCTCGTCGGATAGGCCGGGTAGATACGGCAACGTTGACTTTATTTTACGTTATGACAGTAAATACTGCCAACGTCATATAAATAAACAAACGCCTACTATGCGCTCAAACTTTCGTGAACGGACTATACGTCACATACAAACGCAATTCTGATCGTTCGATAGCTTCGATGGTTTCCAATTTTTTTTCTTCGAAAGACACCGTAATAAAAAATTTAGGAAAAGCCCCAAGCCGGAGCTTTTGAGCGCTCGTTCTTCAGTGGAGCAATAAGAATATGATCTCAAAATTTCATACCAACTATTTAAATGCAGAATCTGAGCACAACTGGAATTATATTCTAGAAATTATTCGAAAAATGAAATATGTAAAAAATAAATAATAACAAAAAGTAAATTCTATGGTTCTGATCATTCGATCCTCTTGAAATTCTTCACGATCATACAGTATATCAATCTTGATTCACAAAATAAATTTCATTCGAATCGGTTATTCTGTTATTGAAATATAGAGATTTTTTTTCAATATTTCAATTGAATTTTCTATGGTTCTGATGACACTATGGCCACAAAATTTTGCATGAGGCATATTATGAGAATTTTGCATATATCCAGAACAATTTCTATCGTTTCGTCTGAGATATTGAGGAAAAAAAATTGAATCGCCATATTTTATGAAACCCTGTACGATTTGGCTGGTTAACGAACTCAACCGAGGCAGTTGGAAACCGAACCCTGAAAATTTTCTAGGACAATCCCTTCGAAAGTTATTGTGCTAACAGCCGAAAGGACGGCCTCCCGGACAGAGTTGAATTTGACCATGAATTCGTCATCAGGGACGCTATCGTTTGAGACCATTTTGGGCTCAAAATTCGAAAATTACAGACATTTGGTCAAAACGATATAAATATAGCACTCGTTTAAAGAAAACGGGCGCTCAAAAACGGATCCTTCTGATTCACTGAGGAGTTCATTATTCCCAAAATGATTAGTTCCGGTTAACACTGAAAATGGAATTTTCTTTCTTTAACCCTAGATAACGGGACATTCGTAAAATTCGTAAAAATACGTTGGTCAATATTTGTCATGATATTTCGTTTGCTTGAAAAATTATGGAGGGAAATAAATATAAATAAGTATGGCCTGCATCACCTCCTTTTGTGTTTCATTCGACAAATACTTTGAGGGGGGAAGAGAACCTCTTTCATGATACCAGTATAATATATGACAGTGGCGGCTCGTGAGATTTCAAACAGAGGAGGCCCAAGACCACGCAACCAACAAAATAGTTTATTTCGAATTGGGTTTCCTGTCAGCCAATGGCATGTAATATACCATTCTACGCAAAACGAACGATTATGAACAGAATTAATAATCAAATTTAACATTGCTGGTCGAGGTATATTAATTACTTGAGTTGTGAAAATTTTATCATCGTCAGGCATTCTACTGAATTTATTATTCAAAGTAAATCTACAGGATCTTGCGTTCACTACTTGCATTATTATTCTCACTTCTTCTTTCCGTTTCCATCTTTCTTGCTGAAATATTGGAATCTTACCCCTATAGTCCGTTCACGAAAGGTTGAGCCGTCGGTTGGCCATGATAATTTGACATATTCCACTGTGTATATTAAATTTTAGGTTATGATGTTATTTTCTTGTCAAATTGATACGCATTGTTGTCAATATTGCATAGAGTTGTCTGATAACTCGCAAGCTCGTCGGACTAGGCCGGGTACATTCGGCAACATTGAATTTATTTTACGTTATGACAGCAAATACTGCCAACTTCAGATAAATAAAGAATCGCCTACTATGTGCTCAACCTTTCGTGAACGGAGTATACATACTTTTCCGAAAAATGTCATAAAACTACAAACCACACGCTAAAGCCGGGTTTCATAAAACTCCGATCACGGTGATAAATGAAATGTCATTATTTCTGTGCAATTTTCAGTTCATTTTTGAGGTAAACCATCGGCTTAATTCAAAATCAACGATTTGATTGCCCGATCAAGCTTTATAAAACCCACTGTAAAAAGATAAAGGATTAATACTTCGTTAATAAAAAGGGAGGAAATCAAAACAACAGCTCAACAGCTGATTTCCATCCACGATGATCGGGTTGATTCGGGCCGATCGGACGTTCACTGGTTCACTTTCGGCTAAGCTCGTTCGCCTAGAAGCGAAAAGAAGGCTGCGGAGTCGGGCCTCCGGTCACGTGGCCTACAGCTTGAATTTGAGTGGTTCCCGCACCGTTCACTTGAAGAAGTTTGAAATGTAATAAAGCAGCGTCCACACTATGCCGGGCGAGGCCGAGCGGGCTGACCGGGCGGCCTAAGCCGGGTTGGTGTGGACGCCCCGGGCGGCTTAAAAAGCCGGCCCGAGCCGAGCCGATCCCAACCCGCAGAAAGTAGGTACAGATCAAAGGATGCCGGCCCGAGCCGAACGAAAATATGTAGTGGGGACGTGCCGAGCGGCACCGGGCGGCTTTAGTTACAATTCAATTGTCGAATATAGGTAGATATAACCCGGGGGCCTCGTTTTCGGTGTGGACGTCGTGCCGGCCCGAACGAACCTGCCCGGCTTGGGCCGCCCGGGTCAGCCCGCCCGGCATACTCCGGCATAGTGTGGACGCTGCTTTACAGGCTAACGAATCTGGACTCGTGGAGGCGAGCCTCCTCCGCTAAGAGGTTACTTATATAGCGGGCAAACCGCAACACAAAATACGTATAATACGTATTTTGTTGCGGATAATATATGAATGTTTAAGATCGCTGAATAATAAACAAATGTTTATTAATTTGAGATTTGGATAGTAGATAGAATGATGGATATAATACAGATATAGAAACGTTATTATTTTTCATTTGAAATTGAATTTCAAATTGAATAAAATGCAGTAAAATTAGGGGAGGCCCGGCCTCCTCTGCCTCCCCTGAGGAGCCGCCACTGATATATGATAGATTTGAGTCCTCGCCTTGCTGAGCCATGGATGAGAAGAAGGTTATCGACTCCAACTTTGAGGCGAAATATCCGCCAAGATATTGGTCTAATTCTGAATATTCAAAGTGATTCAAAAACTGCAATTCCTCAGAAAAGGAAGAGCAAAACTTTTTTCTATTGCCTAGTAAAAAAAGAAGGATGACTACAAGTTATTGTGGACAATGTGGACATCCGTTATGTGTGGAGCACCGCGGACACATTTGCAAAAAAAGCAGTGATGATGAAAAGAAATTCAAATTTTTGTGTTATATTTTTGTTTCACATTTTCTAATAAAGAATTTTTAGCACTTTTCGTGAGTTTTTTTTGAAGATTTTTCGTAAAATGAATGTTTTCACGAACGTCGTAAAATTCACGATAGTCCCGCAATGACGTGTTTTGGAACAAGTCCCGTTATCTAGGGTTAAGATGGGAAAATCCACCATTCAGGAAATTGAGAATCCAAGCAAATCTAATTAAATGAAAAACCCAATACCTATCTCAATGATTATATGCCATAAATTAACTCGGTGAATGAATCACAGTTTTCATTAATTCAGTTTCCACGTAGCTTCAACTCAAACACCCGTCATATCGACTACCTCCAATTCACACAGCTGTTCCAAATTTCAACATACCAATTCTTCGCCGATGACTGTTTCAAATAACAGTTACCAGAACTTCTCCGTAATCTTTGACGAAATCCGGCTGAGTGAAAGGAGACATTCTGAAGGAAAATCTAAAATCTACCTACTGTATGAGAAGGTGAATATCCTAGAACAGCACAATAGCGGGAGAGTACACCCAGATAGAGAGAAAAAACGTTCGGAAAAGGACGGCGTCATGGGGCTATGAGCCATTGTGTGTCGTTTCCACTTTTCTAGGTCTACCTCGTGTGCGGTAAAAACGAACTACTATAGCGACTATAGCCTGCTTTCGACCGTATTTTTCTTATCGATTTTACTTCTTGCTGTATCTGCTCCTCTAGCTCTGTTGCCATAGTTGGCCAGTGCGGACTCGTTATGATACTCGGAAAATATACTGATGGACAAAATTAACGCACCACCTAAATTTTCGTTAAATTTTAACAATTGATATCATCCCAATCTTTAGTCGGATTTCAATGTTTTTTCTTTTGGATAGTAGCTCTGTTATTGTCGAATTTCCTCCATTAAACAGGAGTCCAAAAAATAAAATCTTCATGTTGTACAGGGCGTTTAAATAATGTCATGTTTTATAGTCTTCTGTGGGCAATGCCAGGTTGCTGAGGCATATAAAAACAATAAAGAGTTGTACCCTTGTATCTCTTGAGTATTCAATTTTTTTTAAATCAATTTAGCTTGGAATCGTCCAGAGATATTCAACATTTTATAAACTCTTGTATTTTGTGCACTATCCATGAATATGTTCGCAACCATTTGTCCGATTTGATTCTTTTTTTTTTAGATTTAGCTTTTTTATTGGCGAATATCATACTAAAATGAGATCTTCAAAAAAAGAAATGCACCATGCTGTACAGGGCGTTTGAATTTTCGGATTTTTTCATTACAGTTTAACGCCTTCTGTGGGCAATACCAGATACCTGAGGCTTCTAAAAACTATACAGTTGTGTAGCCCGAGGTTTCCTGAGTATTTTGCTCTTTTGAAAAACGAAAACGTTTGGGATCGGCTTAAACTACGTATTCAACGTCGAATGAAAAGAATATTAAAGTGAACAAGAGTCTTGCACTCAGTTCAGACTCATTGAGACTTCTTCTTGCAGTTTTTGATGAAATTGCAACATTTCGGACAGCTCAAAGGCAAGTAAAGTTAATGATTATTGACAATAACAAATTATTTGTTGACAGTGACAACTTTAAACCCCAGTACTACTTGGCTGAAAATATTCATTGTCAATATATTGTATGAAATGCAAGATGTTATAAAATGTGAATATCTCTGGAAGGGTACAAGTTAAACTGCTTTTCAAAAAAACAAAATACTCAGGAAACATCAGGCTACATCACTGTATAGTTTTTAGAAGCCGCAGGTATCTGGTATTGCCCACAGAAGGCGTTAAACTGTAATGAAAAAAATCCGAAAATTCAAACGCCATGTACAGCATGATGCATTTCTTTTTTGGAAATCTCATTGTAGTATGATATTCGCCAATAAAATAGCTGAAACTAAAAGAAACCTTTCAAATCGGACAAATGGTTGCGAAGATATTCATGGCTTATGCATAAAATACAGGAGTTGATAAAATGTTGAATATTTCTGGACGATTCCAAGATAAATTGATTTAAAAAAAAACAAAATACTCAAAAGATACTAGGCTACAACGCTTTATTGTTTTGATATGCCTCAGCAACCTGGCATTGCCCACAGTAGACGTTAAACTTTGACTATAAAACATGACATTATTTAAACGCCCTGTACAACATGAAGATTTTATTTTTTGGACTTCTGTTTAATGGAGGAAATTCGACAATAACAGACCTAAAATCTAAAAGAAAAAACATTGAAATCCGACTAAAGATTGGGAAGATATCAATTGTTAAAATTTAACGAAATTTTAGGTGGTGCGCTAATTTTGTCTATCAGTATAGAACAATAAACATGATTTCCTAGTGATTCACGCAGAAGTAGGTAATTATCATATTCACCGGTCGAACTGATTCGTAGTAATTAAACCAAACCAATCTTTATGAATCTTGTATAAATAGTTACATCAAAGATTATAGAGTATATTAAACTATATCTTTGAGTTACATATTAAAGCAGTGCACGTACCTTTCTTGAGCTTTTTAACGTGTTCCTGCTTCTTCATTACACCCTGTACTTAGTTAGATTTATTAGGAAATAGCGAGAGAATGAACGTTACAGAAGTTTTCAGTCTGAGATGTTGCTTCGACTTTATCGAAAATACATAATTCGATTACCATTTGTTAAAAGGAATTTATGTGATGACTTCAGTCAGAAATGACGTAAATTTTGTATTAGATTTTGCATAGAAGTCAACAAATTCCTGTTTATACCTGCCAGAGAAAGTGAAATACAAAGGGGCTATGTTCTCTTTCGATTTTAGGAGCTACGAATTAAAAACTTCGGGTAAAGACCCTGACTTAAAGTCATAATTGTCTACCTGATATTTCTAGAATTTTCGTTTTGACAATTTAGGGAGAGGAATGTGGGCTCTTTTTCAAATTAACAAAATCAACAGAAACATGTGATAATTATCAGTTTTGATTTGTTTGAACTTGTCAACATCCAAGGTCAAATATCTCGTGGGTACTTTTCGAATTACCAAATTTCGATCTGAAATTTTGCATATCGATTAAAATGTGATCCTAAATAAACTTATCGTTCTATCTTATTCAAAACTGTCGAATTTTACAGCTTTGAAGCAACTCCTGCTGACTAAGTTTTCAATGGTTCACATTCATCTCAGTGTCGTTATTGAGCAGCTAAATATTAAGGAGCTGAATTAACTTGGCAGACTCGGCTCAAAATTCTAAACATACAGACATTTATGGCACGATACTTTCCTAGAAGCTAGCGCAAAAATCTTTCGCAAAGGAGGTTACATTCCTTGGCAATATGTAGTAACGCACAAAAGAACTCGTTGGTCGCAGTGCTGAAAGGTAGTCACGGTGCCAATCGACCACAATCTAATCTACAAAAGCAAAAATCATATCTAATGATTAGCTCGCTATTAAAAATATATTCAAGAATTTCGATTTGGTTTCTTCAATGGTGATTAGATCGAAATAAAATTTGAAGACAAGTTTTTCACTAATAAAACTTTAACTCAATTTGAAATTTCATAAAATCATCAAAATTTGAAAGAAATGTTATGCCAAATACGCTATTCTCAGTGGAAAAATTCTTTGATTCGGAAAATTTCATTATCCCGAAAAAATAGAAAAAAACATCCGTACAATTGTGCTTCATATGATTCACATAAAAATGTAATTATGCACCATATAGAAATAATTGAAATAAACAATTTCCGTTTTTATAATGTTCTTGTTATTCCAAATTTCTGCTAATAGACATTTGGGATGAAATGGAATATAATTTTGTATTTTGCAATTGTTGCATTAATTAGCTATGATTTTTTGAGGGACTATAATAACCAAAAATTTAAGAAAAGCCTTGAGCAGGAGCTTTTGAGCGCTCGTTCTTTGGTGAAGCAATGAGACTATTACTATTTATAACAAATATATAAATGTAGAATCTCGTTACAATCGGAATTATATTCTGAAAATTATTCAGAAAATGAAATGTTTAAAAAATATAAATTAAAAAAATTAAATTCTATGGTTCTGATGATGCGATCCACCTGATGAAATTTTGCACGAACATTCGTATATGAGTTGAATTTTCTATGGTTTTGTTCACACTATGGCCACAAAATTTTGCATGAGGCTTGATATGAGCATCATGCATTTGACTGTAACATTTCATTTCGATTGTTTTTGTTTTTTGAGATATTGAGAAACAAAATTTTGCATGGCAATATTTTGTGGAACACCCTGTACGATTTGGCTGGTTAACGAACTTAACCGAACCATTTGGAACCCAAACTCATCCTGAATATTTCAACTCTCTAGGACAATCCTTTCGAAAGTTATTGTGCTAACGGACGGCCCCACGGACAGAATTGAAGCTGACCACCAATTCGTCATTAGGTAGTCGAACCCTATCGTTTGAGACCATTTTCGGCTCAAGATTAGAAAATTACAGACATTTGGCAAAACGATATAGCTCGTTTGAGTAGAATGAGCGCTCAAAAACGTTTCCTAGAAATCATTGGAAATGCCGCTTATTGTGTGTTTATTCATTGAAAATGTAAATGAATCTATTTATTCGTTTCTGTAAACCAATTCGATGAAAAAATTTTATACAATGGATTTTTTCTCATTTTAATGAAAATTGAATAAAAAATTATCTTTTCCGCCGACCTCGAAATAAAAGGTGATTTTAATGTGTACGAAATTGATCATTAATGACCCATTTTAATGCTAAATTTTTTGGCTATTTTAATGTGCAATCCTCATGGCAACCGTTCACAAAGTATTCAGAAGCACTACGAGAAATGCCAAAACTCTACTGGAACATACATACATGGAAATTTCATTATGACAAATGTATGTCTTGTGCAGAATGAAAATGTATTTCAATCAAGAATTCATACAGAAATCATATTGAGATCGTCGGAAAAATCTTGTAATAAACTCGGTTATTAATCGAGCGACTAATGGTCTCGAACTATTAAAGCGTTCGCTCCGCTCACGCTTTAAAATATCTTGACCATTAGTCGCTGTCTTTAGTAACCTAGTTTATTAAATAACTATTAAGACGGTATTCAACACCGTTAAATAGAACCATGTAGGTATGTGGGAAAATCATAAGTTGAATAGAAAGTAGTCTTTTGCTTGAATCCTCGTGGAAGTGGACCAAAATGTAACCGATTCTTCGATGGAAACACGATGAAAATAACATGCCCGCCACTGACCTGTTGGAGGAGCAGACAGTTGTTTTTACGGTTGAAAGTTTCCAACGGTTTCCTTTCCAACGAGCCTAAACCAGGTTTCGTGCCTCGCAACCGCCTCTCTCTTCTTGCCTGCCTACCTGGGGGCCCCTCCTTTCCTTGAAAAGTCGGACAATAGAAAATGAGGAATTCGAGTATTCAGCAGACTTTGGAGATCGTTTTTCAGACAGTGAGGTACGGAAATCTCCGCCGCAACTGGTCAAATCAACTTGAAAGTTTTGACAAACAAATAAATTTGTCTAGCAAGGTACTTAAAGGTCTTCTTAGAAAAGCTCTTGTTCTTTTGAGGCTTTTATTACCTACGGATACTTACGACGTTTAGGCAATTTCAGTTGTCGTTGGAAAGTCAGAGATAATAAACGAAGTAAGGAGGTAAACACTTTGTGACTAAGGAACGGCAGAACAAGCAAAATATTGATTCATTTTTGCGTCGATCTCAAAACAAGAGGTAATTTTAATGTGTACGAAAATGATTATTAGAGACCCATTTTAATGCTCAATTTCTGCTATTTTAATGTGCAATCCTCATGGCAACAGTTCACAAAGTATTCAGAAGCACTACGAGAAATGTCAACACTCTACTGTAATCTTGTAAACAACTCGGTTATTAATCGAGCGACTTATGGTCTCGAACTATTAACCCGTGAGCTCCACTCACGCGTTAAAATATCTTGACCATTAGTCGCTGTATTTAATAACCTATAGCTGAATAAATAACTATTTGCGGCGATCTCAAAATAAGAGGTTATTTTAATGTGTACGAAATTGATTATTAGAGCCCCATTTTTATGCTCAATTTCTGCTTCTTTAATGTGCAATCCTCATATCAACCGTTCACAAAGTATTCCGAAGCACTACGAGAAATGTCAAAACTCAACTGGAACATAGAAATTTTATTATGTCCAATGTAAGTCTTGTGCAAAATGAGAATGTATTTCCATCAAGAATTCATATACAATTCATATTGAGATCGTCGGAAAAATCTTGTAATCAACTCGGTTATTAATCTAGCGACTAATGATGTCGAACTATTAACGTGTTCGCTTCGTTCACGCATTAAACTATCTTGACCATTAGTCGCTGTCTTTAATTACCTAGTTGATTAAATAACTATTACATTCATATCATATCTTCGAAGAAGCTATACATAATTTAGGTATTCAAATTGCTCAAGTAGGCATAAAATATGCGAATTTTCTCTTTACAATGATTAAATTCGATTTCATAGTGATCAGAAGGCTCAGAATAACAATGGTCATTGCCAGTATGTTTAAAGATAGGTTTTTTTGTAGCGGCATCGAGAGTAGTTTTAAATATACCTATATATACTTTTCCAAATTCCAATTCACTTAAAATGTCAAGTTATTAATTTCAAAAAATCAAAATGAGGAATTAGGGTATTCAGCAGATTTTGGAGATCGTTTTTCAGACAGTGAGGTACGGAAATCTCGCCGCAACTGGTCAAATCAACGAAAGTTTTGACAAACAAATAAATTTGCGTTAAGGTCTAGGAAGGTACTTAAAGGTCTTCTCAGAAAAGGCCCTAGTTATTTTGAGGCTTTTATTACCTACGTATACTTCAGACGTAGGCAATTTCAGTTGTCGTTGGAAAGTCATTATTTAAATACATATTAACTCAGAGATAATAAACGAAGTAGGAAGGTAGGTACTTTGTGACTAAGGAACGTTAGTACAAGCAAAATATCAGAAAAAATCAAGAATATTAATTCCTTTTACATTTATATCATACCTTCGAAGAAGCTAAATAATTTAGGTATTCAAATTGTCAAAGTAGGCATATGATACAGGTGTATTTCCTCTTTAAAATGATTAAATTCGATTTCACCCTTTTCAGATAGCTCAGAATAACATTTCCAGTATGTTCAAGGAAAGGGTTTTTTGTAGCCGCATCGAGAGTACTGTTAAATATACCTATGTTTACTTTTCCAATTTACTGAAAATTTCAAGTAATTACAGTGGAACTTCCCTATAACGAACGTCTGTATAATGAATTTCGTACAAGACATTTCACCTTGAATCCAAATTCCATGTTAAAAACACCCTCTAAAACGAAGTGAATTCTCTCCATAACGAAATATTCAAAGAACATCACTGTTTGAATGGGTATTGGTAAAAACGTGTAAACGGTAAAAGGTGGGATTTACCCAAATTTTTCCGGACGTACGTAATAAATTGCGACCTTAAACTAAATAATTACGGCGGGCAGAGAGATCCTTCATCCATCTGAAACAGTTTCAAATACACCCCCGGCTGTTTCAATCTAACCATTACGCTAGTGTGAAAAGTTGTGCGAAAATGTCTGAAAGGAAGTGCTTAAGTTTGAATGATAAACTCAAATTTATCAGTGAAGTCGACCACGACATTGGCCAACTGTAGTAACAAATTTTCTGTATAACCAAATTTCTTTATAACTAATTTTTTGAGGATTTAGCGCTTTCATTATGGGGAAGTTACACTGTAATTCTATAAAATGAAAATGAGGAATTCGAATAGTTCTGACAAACAGAATACAACTTACAAATAGATTTGTGTTACAATACATTTAGGAAGGTACCTACTTCTAGGTCTTCTTAGAAGAGGTCTTTCGAAGCTTTCATTATATACAGATACATTAGACTAAGACATTCTCGGTTCTCGTTCGAAAGTCATCAGTTACTGATAACTGCTTATTTTTCAAAGGTAATAAACAAAGTTGGGTAGGTAGAGACATCCTTTGTATTGAAGAACTGCTGGATTTATCTTAATGACTTCTTCTATTCGTTTCCGGTTGAAATAGCAAAATAACAGAAAAAATCGAGAATATTAATTTCATCGTTCATAATAGATTATTTATCAAGCTTTTTGAAGCATATACATCATTCAGATATTTAAATTATCTCAATAGGCATATGCGAATTTCATTTTTGCAAAATTGAAATTTTATTTCATACTGATCGGATCATCGAATGATTTGAATTAGGGAATGGTCACGTTGAGAAATACTGCTATCGTCATCGTGTAAACCCAATTTAAAGTTTCGAAAAAAAAGGACTAAACCACGGGTTAGGTTAGGATAAAGTAAACCAATTATCACTATCAAAGGTACTGCTGTCAGGTTAGCAGTTAGCCCAATTTGAATTTCACAAAATTTGTCGATCCGTTTAATAATTATAAATTATACTACTTAGAAATTCGATACATAAAATTCCATAGTTACAATCGTTTTGGCCGAAAATATACATATATTGACCCCGACAAAACTAACAACGTGGTTTCTGACAGCAAAATTTCGACATCTCTCTGGTTTTTTTTCATTTCAATACCTAACTTTATGTCCTTGATATGTGCCTGGTTTCATAATTCATTTCAGAAAATTGAAAGAATTCTAAAATAAAAACAAGCCCCTTGGGGAAGGCTTGCAGGAACGTAAATCCTTACCATGAAGAATGATGGAAATAGCTGAACTGATGGTTATACATAGTGTTTTGTAAACATTGCGAACAACTTCAGGATATTAATCTCAGAGTTATTTTAAGCTGTAAAAGTCTTGTAAGCAGGAAATGCACCAACGTAAAATCACTCTAACGGGGTGTTCTTTCCTACCTAATCTCGCTTCAAAAATAAAGAAGAATTTACTATACAACACCCTTTCTGTTAGTAGTGAATTTTTTGCGATGCATGAACACCCTACATTTTTGACTTACTTGCTCAATGAGTATTTTATTATATCATAAGATATAGTTGCAATTTTTAGTGACATCTTAAATATCTTATCTCTCCCAAGAAGCTAGCAGTTCACCTAAGTATCACAATATCTGCTTGTTTTGTATTCACTACCTCCTGCCGAAGAGTTACACAATTAACGATATCCTAATTATAGTATGTCTGCAATGAATTTCGAATCTTGAGAAGCCTCTATGATCTCAGATTGAAACTGTTTATACATGGTGTCCCATTACTCGACGTCAACCCGAAACCGGGTGAGAAGGCAAGTAATGCTGGTTGTTAGAAAAATATAAAAAAAATCTAAGTTTCATGATTTTAAAATAATGAGCATTTAAAAAAAACACGCTAAATTCCACACCCTGTGGCAGTCTTTTCGCTCCTGTTGCCACAAATATATACTTTTTCCAACTTTTTTCTTTGCTGTGTAACCTTGAATAATGCTTGTCTAAACTGTAATCAAAATTTTGATACCAGCTGCTCTAGGTTTCATAAAAATAGGGCTTACTTCTCGGAAAAAAAATTCGAAATAAACAATTGCCTAATTTCAACTGACTGCATTGAAAAAAAAATGTACTACGTAGAGAAAATAATTTTTCCAGAAAAAATTTTTCCTGAGAAATTTCTCTGAAAATTGAAAAAGTGTATTCAAAGGCAATCGAAAATAAATTTGAACTACGGCAGCTGCAATTAAATAAGTATTATACCATTTTGGAATCCTCACTAAATGCGCCAACTTTTGAAAAAACATGACAAACCTACGTAGTACATTTTTTTTTCAATACAGTCAGTTGAAACTAGGCAATTGTTTATTTCGAATTTTTTTTCTGAGAAGTAAGCCCTATTTTTATGAAACCTAGATCAGCTGGTATCAAAATTTTGATTACAGTTTAGACAAGCATTATTCAAGGTTACACAGCAAAGAAAAAAGTTGGAAAAAGTTGATATTTGTGGCAACAGGAGCGAAAAGACTGTCACAGGGTGTGGAATTTTGCGTGTTTTTTTAAATGCGCATTATTTTAAAATCATGCAACTTAGATTTTTTTTTATATTTTTCTGATAACCAGCATTACTTGCCTTTTCACCCGGTTCCGGGTTGACGTCGAGTAATGGGACACCCTGTATGATTCAGACACAATTTTCTTTTTGAGCACTCGTCCTACTTAATCGAGTGCTCTAGCGTTTTGCGCAAATGTATGTATTTTTTTAATGTCGAGCAGAAAATGGTCTCAAACGGTAAGGTCCGAGTTCCTGATGACGAATCCGTGGTCAAATTCAATTCTGCGTGTGGAGCAGTCCGTCTGGCCTTAAGCACGATAACTTTCGAAGGAATTGTCCTAGAGACTTGAGAATTTCACGGTGAGTTCGGTTCCCAAATGCCGCAGTTAAGTTAGTTAACCAGCCAAATCGTACAGGGTATTCCATTAAATATGACTATTCAATATTGTTTCTCAATATATCAGACAAAACGAAACTAATCGAAATGAAATTTTGCATTCACATGCAAGATGTTCATAATAAGCATCATGCAAAAATTTGTGGCCATGGTGTTAACCATACAAAATTTAATTGGAATGTTGAAAAGAAAAATCTTCTTTCTTCCATAACAATATATCCTATTCTTATGAAATTTATGTTGTGAATGAAGATTGATATACTGAATGTTCATGCAAAATTAAAAAAAAATCGCATCATCAGAACAGAAGACTGTTCAATTGTCAAGTTATACATATTTCAGTTTTTGAATAATTCCCAGAATATTTTCCGATCGAGATTTTGCATTCATATAATATTTAGTATCAATATCAACTCCTTCACAACATTTTGAGGTAATAGCCTAATTGCTCCACTAATGAACGAGAACTGAAAAACACCTGCTTTCTTGATTTTTTTATTTATAAAATTCATGATTTGCCATATTTAACACCTGTAGTGATTTCGATTTGATGAATACAAATGAATTTATTTCAACGGTATCTGTTGGAGAGCTATAATCAGCAATGTTTAAAAAATTATCAATGCTATAAGTAACTGATCGGTAAGTGGAGAAAAGTGGTACTAGGAATGTTGAAAAATGAACAGAAAAATGGTTCCATATCGATGCTCCCTTTGATTATTGTGTACAATTAAATTTTTTTCATTGTATGTGTAGATACGAACTATCAGTCACTTGATAGTGACCAATTGGCGAAATTATGCCAATCCTCAGAAGAGATTGGACCAGTTGGCCGCCATACTGCGTATCTTGTCCATCTTCAAAGATCCAACTAAATGGAAACTGCTCCGTCTTACAGGTTTAGCATTCTGCAGGACAGCAGATGTTTGCTGGGAAATGAGGGTCCTCAGCCTCAGGGACAGATGTGGGCGATTAACCTATAGTAATATAACTTTGAGAGGCTTCCTCCGATTTATTCATGTATGTCTTGAGATAAATTCCGCACAAGGAAAGTTACTTGACGGAGAACAAAGATTAATTCGTCTAGTTTATTAATGACAACGGAGCTGACGCGTTAATAGTTCGATACCATTTATCGCTAGATAATGAGCGAGTTGATCACAAGATTTTTCCGTCGACCGCATCATGAACTGAGTACAAATTCATGATTGAAATACGTTCTTATTTTGCACGGGACATACATTCGACATATTTAATATAAATTTCTACGTTGCTTTGTACCTACCAGAGAAGAGTTGTGACATTATTCCTATTGCTTCTGAATGTGAATCGCACATTAAAATAGCATAAACTGAACATTTAAATGGGCCGTTATTTTTCAATTTCGTATAAGTTAAATCTGTCTTTTATTTTGAGGTCGGCGGAAAAATAAAGTACTGGATGATTTTCCAAATATCCTGTCTCTTTTCTGATCACTATTATAACGACGCCGACAGTAGCGTATATAGGAAATATTTTCGGGGGGCCCAGATGCTTACACCATCAAATGATCCAATGGTTAGATGCCATGCTTCTCGAGCCTGTATAATTTATTATAGTTGTTCAGTTTTCTTTATTCATTTCGGGGAGGGCCCCCCCAATATACGCCACTGGACGCCGACGTGCTATATGGCTCAGCACAAATTACTGATAATTTTTAAGAGCTCGTTCTTCTTAAACGAGTGCTATATCGAGTTTGCCCAACGTCTGTAATTTTCGAATTTTGAGCCGAAAATGGTCTCAAACGATAGTCAAATTCAATTCTGTCCGTGGAGACGTCCGCCCGGTCGTTAGCACAATAACTTTCGAAGAGCTATGAATAAATATCCGATTCGAATGAAATTAATTTTATAAATGAAGATTGATACACAAATTGTTCATGAAGAATTTTGTGTCCACAGTGTTAACAAAACCAAAGAAAATTCAATAGGAATATCAAAAAGAAAAACATTTATATTTCCATAACAGGATATTTGATTCGAGTGAAATTTTTTTGTTATTTAAGACTGTTATAACGAATTTTCATGCAAAATTTTATGGCCATAATCTCAACAGAAAAATAAAAAATTTAATTAGAATATTGAAAAGAAGAATCTCTATATTTCCGTAACAGTATAACCGATTCGAGTGGAAAATATTTTGTGAATCAAGACTGATATACCAAATGTTCACGCAGAATTACAAGAGGATCGCATCATCAGAATCATAGAATTTAATTTTTATAATTATTTATTTTTACATATTTCATTTTTTGAATAATTTCCAGAATATAATTCCGATTGTTCTGATATTCTGCATTTATATATTTGGAATCAATCTAAAATTCCATATACAATTTTGAGGTAATAGTCTTATTGCTCCACCAAAAAACGCTCCTGCTCAGGACTTTTCATGAATTTTTAAATAAGATACAGACAGAGCATGTTCGTTTGTATAAATTTTAAATCATAAATGAGATCGGTTGGAAACGCAATGTTGAATTGCATAACTTTAATTAATTACATAAATTAAAAAACAAATAAATCATTTTGCTTCCCTAGGAGTATAACAGTAGTAACACTCAGATGTTCCGTTGGGATTAATAACCTTCTTGAAATTCATTGAAATATTAATGATATATTTAATTTCATTAGAATGGACCAATGATAAAATTCTCCAAAATTCGTCCTACCAACTGCTGTGGTTCATACAGACTATGGAACAGGATGACGAGCTGTAGCTAAATTCCCCAACCTGCTGAAAGAAAAGGGTAATACGCATAAGATCTGAACGTACCAGTGCATGGGACACCCTTTTAAATCATAATCTTAGTCATTCTTTCCTTTTGCGCGCTTTTCCTAGAGGAAGAGAGTGGCAGAGTTTTGCGGAAATGTCTTTATGTTTCGAGTTTTCAGCAGTTAGTAGGCTGTCGACCGTTTCCGTCCACCAACTTCTCTAAACCTTCACTTTCCGGTGATTTTCGCAAAAAAAAAAACGATTTTTTTTTATTTCAACCCAGTATATCGAAAACGGTGCTTTTTAGAGGGTAAGTTATGAGAATATTTTTTCCTTTTTCTTTTGAAACCTATAACATCCTGAAGCTTGTCGCACTCCGTCACTAACACCCTGTATTTACTCGTCCACAATTTCATGAGCAAGAATATCATAAAGGAAAATGTCTGAATTCGATACTCGGAATTGAATATAGTGTAAAGAGATACAAAAAAATTTTGTTTGCATCTCATGCGCGAAATACTTTGGTGATCTCGACTATTTTTTTTTCAGTTCTCGATCACCAAAGTAGCATTTCGCGCACTAGATACAAAAATAACTATGCGAAAGTCATCAATATACATATAGGTACAGGGTGGAAAACATATTTCTTTATTTTTTGAGAACATATATCTTTTTGCGAGAAAAAAATTGTGTTACCGCCCTTGGATCTATTAGCTGGCAATAAATATCTATTAGCTATCTTAACTAATGAACACATTGACAAAGCAATAATGCTCAAAATCAAGTTTTCAGGTCTATCATTTTACCAAATTATTTTTTCAGATGGGTAGGAACCTGTATTCTGAAAACAGTGCAATAACAAGTTTTTCAGAGTAAGATTTGACTCAATAATATCGCATTCGTAAAGTGGAAAAAATAAATACATGCTCTTGATGAATGAACATTTTGTTGCTTTATTGACGTATCATAAAAAAATTAGTGGTCAACTCTGTTTATTGTTTCATAGTGAGGTGCAGTAACGAATCCTAAGTCGAACTATTTATAAATTATATCTAGTCAACTTGAAATGCAAAACAAATTCCATCTTGATAAAAAAATACTAAATGTATATTTATATTCCAAGGATTGATAAACTCCCGAATGTGATAAGTCTCCTGCGGTTATCAATGTAATGAGGAGTTTTGTTTTTCCATAATTAAGTTTATTCTATTTTTCCTGGATCTCTCACTTATTACATAGCAGTGCGTTCATTCGCTGAATCTACACGCGCATGCGTAGGTTCTGAATGGGCGGCAGATTTGATTTGAATTTATGCGGTCGAAATCCGAACGAGTTTCAATTTTGCAAGCGCATAAAATTATATTAATTGGAGGAGGTATTTAGAATTCAGATCAATATGGCAATAACAGGATTCTTACCTGTATGCCAGGTATTTCCAAGTGACCACCAAAAAAAATAAAAACATAAAAATTAAACAATCAGTTTTATTCACCAAAGAAATAAAACTAATACCGCTGAGGAAAACCGAGAAGAGCTAACTATTTTGTTGTGGCTCAATTCTGCTCTTTCCTCTCCTATTTGCGCTCTCTCTTCGAAATTTTCACCATTCTCTTTCTCGTTGTAAACTTTGCCTCGCCGAATGGAATTGCCGGTGGACCTGTAACGTAAAATTATGCTTGAGCTTGCCTGCTTTCTTGACTATGATCAAAAGCTTGCGTTTCTATTGGTTGGATTATGAGCGTCGATGCGCATTTCTATGGTGCGCAGCCTCTACAATGCTAATAATTTCGGGTCCAGGTCGCCACCGATTCATTCTGCTGTGGAAACGCAACCTTGTGGCCGGCAGCTTTTAGTCAAAGACCGCGAGTGCTAAACAAAGCATATATGTATATTTGTTTCTATGTACATAGAGACATACTGGATTTAAAATTGTGATATTTAGTTTAAGTGTGCCAAAATAGGTAATTAATATTTCATTACATTCTTTGATCTAACAATTTAACATAGTGCAATTTTTTTGCGATTATTAATAACCACCACGGTACGATGTTCAGAGAAGCTTCATTTTCCTTCGAGCTTTGTCGTCATGTTTTTCGGTTCGGGAAAATTTTTCTGGAAAATCTTCAAATCATTTATCAATACACTGAGATTTTCCTTCATTATTTGATATTTTGGCTAGAATTGTGTGCAGGTGGTCAAAGATTTCCGTTTGGGCCTCGCCATTTTTTCCATAATGGTCGGAAAAGCGGCCATTGCTGTTCATCAGCAACGATTTGCTTTCCATTCCCCCACCACTGATGACGTATCAGTGAAGCTTCTCTGGGCCAATAGTACTCACGGACTTCTGGGAGTTGTACCGTTTTATATTGATTTTACACATTTATTGATTTTGAGTGAAGTGAGTTGGTCTTTACGGGATTTTACATCAAGCCTTTGATTTCACAGATAACTATGGAAGACGATCAGCAGTTTTGTTTACGGTGGAATAATCATCAATCCACATTGGTAGCGGTTTTCGATACCTTACTTGAAAGTGGAACTCTGGTCGATTGTACATTGGCTGCAGAAGGAAAATTTCTCAACGCACACAAAGTAGTCTTATCTGCCTGCAGCCCGTATTTCGAGGTAAGTTTTTTGTTATTTCAACGATCACACTTTCAAGCTTTTTTGGGCGTACATGTCGTTAATCAATTATGCTTTTTTTTCAATTCTCATTTTTCGATAGTGTAATTGGAAAGAAATCTTCGATTATGTATTGAACTAATATATTTGTTTGTTTTCAGTCATTATTGTCCAAACACTATGATAAACATCCAATACTTATACTCAAAGACGTCAAATTTCAAGAACTTAAAGCCATGATGGATTATATGTACAGAGGAGAAGTGAACATATCACAGGATCAATTAGGAGCATTATTAAAGGCAGCAGAATCGTTACAAATAAAAGGCTTGTCAGACAATAGAAAAGGGGGAGATGTAAAGCCATCAGTTCCAATACAACCTAAAAGTCCTCAACCAGCCTCAACGATACCAAAAGTACAAGGCCTAACGATAGAACAACGGAGTAGAGAAGATAGTAGGGAGGGGTCACAATCACCTGGGCCAAGAAAGAAAAAACGTTTAAGGCGTAAAAGTGAAGACTTAGATAATCACGACGTACATTCAAATTCCTCAGAGTCTCATAGTAATCATGCATCAACCGCCCAAAACATTCCGTTACCTGCCCCTTCCAAGTTAGCTGCCGATGTGCCTGAACCTTTAGAAACCAAATCTGAAATTATTCTTAGGCATAAACCAAGTGACGAAATCATCCCCCAAGTTCCTATAAAAGAAAAAATGGAAACACACACAGAACTGATGCTAGAACCAAAGTCTGAATATGTTGAGGAAATGAATGAGGACAGTATTGAAGATTTGACGTTAGATGATGATGACATGAGTAATATGGAACACATGGGTGACGGAGCAGGGCCTAGTCACGGCAATATGGGTGAAGGATCAAGCCAAGGTAAGCTCCTGTCCATTTCATTCAACCAACAATATTCCAATAAATGTTTCAGAATTTTTTTATTGGTGAGCGTTCATGTAAATATCACCTGTTATGAAGAATGATGTGGTTTATATTTACTTTATCTCATCTACAGTTCTGGAGAAAAGGGATTGAAAAGTAAATATTCACCATGTTATTTGCGCTAGTGGCAGGGATATCGTTCACTGTGTTTCAGAATGTTGGAGTATTGATGGTACATATAGGTGCCGTATCCTGTCTAGTGGAATATTAAGGAGCTGTGTTGTTTTTTAGATGATTCTGGAAGACAACACAACTTCTTTCCACAAGACATGGGTTGGCATGGTCACACTGTTTCGAAATATGACATAGAACCTCTAACTGAAGGATTGCCTTTGCGGAAATATTCAAAGCCAGCGGTCGAGATGGCTCTTCACTCAATTTTGAACCTTGGACTATCAGTCACTCAAGCATCTATTGATTTTAAGATTAAAAGGACTACTTTGCAGCATTATCTCAAAAGACTCAATATTAAAATGAATCAAACACCAAGAAAGCCGCGATACTATAACAGCCAAGTTGATTTGTAAATTTTGTGTGCAATAAAAAATTGATTTGTTTTCGTATATTCGTAAATATTTCTTCAGCTTCATGAAGGTTATCTATCTTTTCAACATTTTAATTTCATTCAATCACAATTTTTTTTAATGTTAGGCCTCAACTTGTTACAATAGATCATGATTCAGGTTGATTTATTTATTTACTTGAGGTCATCATTCTATTGTGACGACTTGGGACTTATAAAACTGATAGCAAGAACATGCTTCACAATTGCTTCTGTGTGTCACTATTTTATCAAGTCTCTAATTTTTTTCTAGTTGATTTGATAAAATATTTCAAGGATATCTGTGTTATGTGTCTCTTCATATTTCCTAATATACCTGATGTATTTGAGAAGAGTTCAATAACTCTTATTGCTTCATTATTATGACGAAAACATGGTTTCTAGTTTCAATTTTGATACTAGGTTTTGTTTTGGTCGTTGTGAAGCACTAAAATTCAACGAACTCTTTTCTTGAAGAGAATTGATGAATTTGTCAGTTCTGTTCTGCTCAGGTATATTTGTCGAGTTATTGAAATTGATGAATATGATATGATGGTTATTGCAAAATCGAGGATTTCTCGATTTTCTTAGCCACATTCATATTTGTTATTTCTAGAAGAGATTGCGCGAGGAATCCTTGAGATATTTTGAAGTTATTTTGAATCTTGTTCTTGCTTCAGAATTAGACTTAAAGCTTTTTTCATCATTTGAAATTATTTGTTGAAAAGCTTGACAATCTATCAACCTTGATATCAATTCGATTGTTCAGTTGGAAATATTATTTGGGTTATTCCTATCATATTTGCATTTTCTGTTGAAGCATTCTTCAGAAAAACCCTTTGGAATTTTTACTTTCAGTAAGCGACATTGTCACACTATGAAAATGTTTTTGACAAAAGTTGTTTTTCTGAATGTAAAAAGTGTTGAAGAATTGAAGAAGCACATATGATGGAAATTGTCCATATAAAATTTCAGAAAATGTTATTTCATCAATAATTTCATATTCTTATCAATGTGTTTTTTCACATTTTCCAATCAATTAACAAGACATGGTATTGATGTGGTTCAAGAACTAATACAATTTTCTATATTTGTGTCCTTATCCAACAAACTGGCACTTCAGGAAAGAGGTATTTCGAGATAGTGATTGATTTCATTTTGTTCCAGTTTACTGTGATCTCTTTTGCATTTTTATCATTGGTCCCACCTTAGGTTTTATTTCCTTGAAAACCTTCAGTTTCCAGGTTGCTAATAGGGTTTTTCGGAAACTTACTCGATCACTAACCAGGGTTGAATATTGACAGGTAAACAGTTCATTTGCTGTCAAAATTCAACCCGAGTTATTGATCGAGTAAGTTTCCGAAAACCACTAATGTGAGTTATCTGGGTCCTATTTCAATTTGCTTTGAGCATTGCACCGTGGTTGGGTTTTCCTGCAAATACTTGGTAGCATTTTATGGAGTGTATAGAAAATTTCGGTTGAAATTTCATAAATGAGAAAAAACGTAGTTCCTTCAGTTACAGCAATCAATTTCAATGTTGTTGTTCGAGAATCTTGGAGATGAAATAAATTAGTGGTATTTCAAACAACTTCTGGGAATAACAATTGTTACTCAGAATTTGTTACTTCTCACAATATTCCGAACAACCAATATTATGAACTAACTTCTTCTGATAACTGATGAACTTCTTGAATATTTCATATTATGGTAATTTCAACTCTTTTTGTCAACATTTAATGCTACTGAATTTTTCACAGAAAAGTCTTCCATTATTTCCTGACTACCCCAATATTGAAATAATTGATTCAGATGCCAACATTAACAGGGTTCAGTTAGATAAAATTCTTGATTATTGAAAAGATAGAGTTATGAACTTTTCACATCTCCAAAAAAACTTAATCGTTATTTTCCAACTTGTAGGTGATTTTCAGTGGAGTTTTTTGAGTTCGAAAGTTGATTCTTTTAAACACACAACTTCGCTGATGTCACAGTTAAGTCAAACTAAAACTACATTCTTCCATGCGGGTTTGTCAAATTTTGTCAGAAGGTATTTATTTTCTGATTTCAACGACAGATCCTCTGGTCAATGTATGTTTCAGTAGGCAGGTATGCTTTTTAGTCTTAATCGGTACTTGCATTTAAGAGTAACTTCTGGACTGTGCAATTAACACATTGTTGATAAAATGGGTCGCCGCGCAGACCATAAGTATGATATTGAAGTATTGACTATGATAAAAAGCATGAACAGTTGGCATAGTTGTTTTTTCATTTTCACTTAAATTTAATTTTATTTATGTCTCTTTAAAAAAATGATATTATTTATTGAATCAGTAACTATCATTTTATAGAAATATCGCGAAGTCATTTGAGTTAACTACTGTAATTTCGATCGTTTCGGGGAGACCAATGATAAATGTATGTCAAATAATAAGATCACTGTGTATATTGCAATGTCTTATGGTCGTACTGTAATCTTTTGCAGGGTTTGGTACTTGGCACTTAGGTAATCAAAGTCAAGATGAAGTGTTCTTAGCGGCACAAGAGGCCGTTGGTGCACATCGAGATTCACAAGGTAAGATTTTTTATTCATTTATAAACCCATTTGTTTCTCTGTTGGCGTAGTTTGTTGCGTCAATTGAACAAATGATCTTGTTTTCACAATTATTCGACACTATCTCCAGCAGGCAATCAAATGGGTTTTTTTCTTAGCATTTGCAATGGTATGGCAAAATTGAACACCTTGAGTTTCAGTCTCTGATTTATTATATGATTTGTGGCTTTGGTTTTAGTTAACTTAGCTTTTAGTTTACCTGTTTGCTTTTGTTCATAGCTTTTTTCTATGTAGTTATGGTTGAATTTCTGCAAGACCTTTCTCCCTCCATCAAAGAAAAAGTGGGAATCTTGATTAGTGTTCCAAATTGTTCAATTCGTTCATTTAATTGCTCAGTTCACTATCTCAATTAATTCCATATTATTTTCTGAATAATAGCGTACATTTTGTAGATTAAATTTTACAGTTCAGGCTCATACTTAGTTTATACAGGTTATACTTTTTATTAGTCTTTGTGAGAGGGCGACTACCCGCCCTACCACTGAGTCCGCGCGGGCTATTGTGGCACAATTATTAGATACTTACTTAAATTTTTACAAATAATTTCTTTGGATTGAGAAATTTTTGTAACGAGATTTTTCGGTATTATTTGGTTGTTTTCGGCAGTAATCAAAATTTTCAAACTGAAATGATATGAGATATCCAAAAACACTTAAAGAGGATTCACCTTATGCACTAGGCAGGTTTCAGCACTTTTAAGGTAAGAAGGGGGAGAACTGGTATGGACTTGAATGTTGCCATTGGTTCACTTTGCTAAATTATGAAGATTCATATCTATTTCCTTTGATCCCAGGCAAACATTTAAAGTCTAGACGGTCGGAGACTGAGGTCTCGGTGTTTTATTTGGTTACTCCCGCTTGTTACATTGTTTTTACTTTATTAAATAATTTTTAACATCGAATTTTGCCATACAATTGCATGTGTCTTTTTTGTGTTGGGTTCTGTAGGAAGTAAATCTAGCAATTGAGTATTTCACTAAATCCGAATGTTTTTCTGGTAGATTTGAGAATTATCAATTTATTGGATATTTAGTTAAAAGTATAAGTTGATAATCGTAGACAAACATTCGGAAGTTCATTCATTAACAGTAGTTGAAATTGTTAGGTGTACATTCCTAAAAATGTTGGCCTTCTATTTCATGTACCTTCCAATTTTCGGGTCTAACACTAATTCAATTGTGCATGCTATTCATTTCATATTGTACAGTTTTGTTTACAGTTACTTACTTATTTTAGTATGTAACTATTTTCTATTTTCAAGTTATATTACCGTTTTCATGTGTGCAAGTTTGTAGACATGGAGGTTCTAACGTTGATTTTTCATTTCACCTTTACAACTATTTCTGTAGTTGCATGTATTTACATGTAATGAGGTAATTTGTGTTGTGATGTGAGTGATACGTGTTTCCAAGGATATTGGAATTTGAATAATTTTTTAAATTCCCAGACTTTGGATTTTTTTTTGGATATCATTGATTTATGAGATCCTGTTTCAAAAACGTTCCCGAATACATTTATCACTTCATTAATTTATATTTTTGAAGTGCGAGTGATTTTTTTTTCATTCAACTGACAACAAATTACTTAACTTCAATGATAATTTATATTTTTGGAGTATAAGTGATTTTGTTCATTGATTGAATTGACATCAAACCAGTTATTCACATGAAAAAGACTAATTTCGTAGAATTTTTTCGCTAGTTGTTTTGAATTTTCAAAATAACATTTATAGGGAAATTATTTCTACGAGTGCGTCTTAATACTCAACTTGTTTGTTTCGAGTATTTATCTGGTTTGATTTCAGTTTATGAATGGAGTAATGTTTCAACATCATTCAAGGGTAAGTATGAAAAAGGGTTGTAAGGATATTTACCTTCTTTTAGGAATATCCTGTTGATGGTAGGTATCTATTCTGTTAGGTTATTTTTGTTTTTGTAACGATAACATGTTTATTATTGTTGCAAAGGCGAAAATTTCCTTCAATCAGGATAAAGAAAACATTGTTTGTATTTGACATTCTCATTCATTTTCATTTTCGGTTTGTATCAAGGTTCCACAGTGCATATTCATGTGTTGTGGTGCGGCAGGTTTTTCGAATCAAATAGAAATTCTAGGTGTTTCTTAGAATTTTTATCCAATAATTTCATCTTGACAAAGGCCTTCATCATATTGTTAACACATACTGTAGTGGGAATAGGAGGCCAACAGTAAAAGGTCTCACGTTTCAGAACTTACTGAAACAGCTTGTCATTTCTTGAATGTTGCATGCTTAATATTTTTCGTGCAGTGTTCTTAAATGACAATGCATGTTTTAATGAGTGGAGTTTCTTCATTGATGATGGATTTTATCATCAGTGATTTTCACGTTATCATTGTAACACATTTTGTGTGCAATGAATTTGTCTGAAACGTGATGAAGTATTTTATTGTTGGTATTTCCTAGTTTTGGACGACTGGTTTGTTGCAGTTGGCAATCCTTCTCACACATGTCCTAGGTGTGGTCGACAATACTCCGTTCCATCGACTCTAGAACGACATCTTAAATATGAATGTGGTGTTGCTAAGCAATTCGAGTGTGGTGTTTGTCACCGAAAGTTTTCAAGAAGAGATATTCTTCGTTGTCACCAAAAAACTCTTGCACATTAGGAATTTTTAATCATTAGTGATGAGTGCGGGAAGTGAAACAACAAAACGATCGTCAGAATTGATCATTTGATCATTCGCTTCACAGCTACTTTTGTAGTTCATCTAATAATTTTTCTTACTGAAAACATATTAGATGTGTTGAAGCTTGAATCTTACGAATAGTGGACCCAATATTATCATCAGATGAGTAGAAATCCTTTCAGTTTTCTCTGTTTTTGTTGATAATATTGGGTTGGGAGTGGAGGTGGGACTATTCGAATTCAATTTATTTTTTTTTCTTTAAAATCCACCGGTGGTATACCTTATCCTTACCCCAATAACCTTATTCCTATATCTATGGAGATGACTGCCAAGCTGAAGCATGAGATGGAGCCAAGCAGAGCCTACCTGGAGTGTGGACGGCGCTAAATTTATAAGAGGTTGGTACATTCATTTTAAAACTTTCCTAAGAAAATTGAATTGAGATTTTATTCGAGGTAAGATCCAAATGAATGGGTTGGTGCAATAACCGGTGATAAGCAATTTCTTAAATCTTCCATGTTCACTAAATTAATGCGTTTCAAATTTCGTGTTTTGCAGTCGTTCTTTTTACTGAAGTTGATTTGCGAAGTTATCGAGTTTACGACTGACCGCAAACACTACAATCGTAAAGAACGACTTCTTAAATCGAAATTGGAAACGTTTTTCGTGAATCTCGAAGAATTTAAGAATTTTAACACTACTGGATATTGAAACAATCCCTTCAATTCAGATTCAAACCTTCATTATGATATTATATCCTAAGAGAATCGAATCGATAAATTTGGACTCTGATTATCTGGCTATTGTTCGTGATAATATGATCAGGCTTGAAATATATTTTCAACGGTTATCAATTCATTACTTGTTTGATCTATTTTCAAATTCCATAGCTTCTCTATAGAATCATTTCCACATATAGAGGATTCTGCTATGTATTTGAAGATGGTTTTATTCGTTCTCGAATCCATTCACGAGTTGTGAGATTTGATTGCCGTTGAAAATTTCGTCAGTCTGATACCCTTGCTCTCGTCATAATGGTGTGTATATCTTTTTCTCTATTGTTACAGATCTCCCAATAAGTGACTGTCGTTGGCCAACGTCAAATAGTCAATCAATGTACAAAAATTCAATAAAAACAAATTTGATACAAATTTTGCTTTCATTTCCTATTTCCAGAAAATATGAAGGCCATTTAAGAAAGTAAGCGACCTGTGAAGTTCAGATAGAATTCGTTAGTATAGAACTCCTTATTTCCAGGAGACAAATGGTTTCTCAGACAAACTGAAGACTTCACACGTGGCTTTCCTTGTGGCAACTGTGGTAAGCTCTACAAGCATCGAGGAAACATGCGTAGGCACATGGTTTACGAATGCGGCAAACAAGCACGTTTTCAATGTTCGTATTGTTTTAGAAAATTTCATCAGCAATCTAATTTGAAAAGGCACTTGGAAAATAAGCATAGGAGCATGCCAAAATTTAACGATAGTATTACTGTATTCCGAACTTCGCGAGTCTCCATAGATTCTTAAAATTACCGATTTCGACAAACTTCAAAATTTGATCGTCCGTTTCCTTGAACCGTCTTTTTCATTGCTGAATGAATTTAACTGTTTAATGAAATATTAAAATTTTCTTTGCTGTCTTAATAATATCAGACATAAGAGTTCGTACGCCACAAGGATAGCTTTCTAATGCTTCACACTAGTCAACAATAAATCATTGCCATCAAATTTTACAAAAACATAAAATTCCAGATAATAAGATGGTTTGGAGCTTCAATTAATTAATTAATTTGGTGTATAATTAAAATGATTGTCTATCAGAGAATGAGAGCTCCATAGTATGTCATTGTCACACATAACAAACATGCCTAATTTTCGTGTTTGTTTCTTGAGCAAAAATTTGTTCCATATACAAAGATAAATTTAGTGAGTTCAAATCTAGTCAAGTATTTTTAACAATCATTGTATAGTATTTGTACCTGGAAACTATAACGACAGTATTGTAGGAAAGTGATATAAAGTAATTAAATAATTGATGAAAAATAGAGTTTGTACCCAGGATAGTTAAACCCGCCGCTGTTTCCGGATCATCAATAATTAAGAGAGTGATATTAAGGTAAGCATTATTATCATTAATTTGAAATGGGTGGCTTTTACTCATAATGGGTTTTATTCAAATACTTCATAGGGATTAATATTTTAGCACATTTCACGATAGCATATTCCATGGGTTGAATCAGTTTCAAAATTCATTTCACTTCCGTTTTATTTTCGTAACGTATTTCTATCCCCTTGAAGTGTTTGATTACACTTTGACTACCAATTTCTTCTGAAAATTTTTGGTATGGGTTTTAAACATTGAACATATTTTATAGTTTGGCTTCTTTTAGTTTCTTTTCATCATCCCAATGACGTGTCTTTTCCTGCCTGAAAGTATAAAGATGATATCACAGGACATAAAAAGAAAAAACAATTCTCTGAAATTTTGTAAAAGTCATAAGTAAAATTTATCGGTATGTACGTTTGGAGGACGAACAACTTTTTTTTTGTTATTTATACTTTGATTAAAATTTCATTATATCATTGATATTGACCAAGATTTGATTTTCTCACTATAGTTCTCATTATGTTTTTATGCTTCGTGTGATATTTCTCTGATTTCACATATAAGTGATATTGGTAGTCATTGTGTTTGATTTATTTATTTTCTGTTTTCCTCAGCTTCGTAACAAGCTATTTGAGGATAGGGAGGTAATTTTTAAACACATTTTGTGACATCCAGAGCGAACAAAGTGAAGTTATATTGGTTTTCCATTGAAATAGTGGTAATAAAATCAAATTTTTCGATTGATATCAAATTTCGCACCCCAACAAAAATCACCTAATGTTGCTGTTTTGACTGAATATTATATATCCGAATCCACAATGGCAATTACTATATTATGCTATTTAAAATTTGCTATTGTTATTTGCAGTATCTTATCTCAGGGGTGACATAATTACTAATTGTACAAATTATTTCGCTCACTTTGATATTGTGTAGCCATTGATACGGTAAAGTTGATTCAATTGAATAACTTTCAAAGAAGTTTATAAATCTTTAACAATTGTATCCATCTTGAGAGGTCGTTTTTCTCATTTGTTATTCCAAATTGGACAAATTTTAGATTAATCGTTTTTAAATATACCTAGAAGTTTTCAATGATTGCTCAATAATAATAACATAAGTTTTCACTCGGTTTATACTTGAATGGAGACGAAAAACTCTGAGGACATCTCAACCACGAAACACCTCAGTCGTATCTTGTGTTCTTTTAGACTTTCAGAGGATGCCGAGAAAGTAATGGGTTTACTCGCCATGTTCGGGTAATCATTAATGTAATATAAATGGCTAAAAAATGTACAAGAGTAAAAAATTCTCAGAAAATGTTTAGCGATATTTTACTAACAAAAACTCAAAACATTATTATCAAAGCTTCATCCAGAAAATCAATGTTTATTAGATCAGTCATTTCTCGAAAAAAATTGATATGAAAAGATTTTGCTTCACCTGAAATAATTATTTTTTTCCAATAACAAATTGAATTTAAATGAAAACTGGAAGAGTACTGCATGATTCATATAAATATATGCAAATTTGATTACTTTGTGCAAATCAGATCTATCAAAGACCGCTAGCTACAATTTTTTTAAAAATTCACAATTAAGTTCGACCTCATAAAAGGTGAGGTTAATGTGTACGAAATTGATCATTAATGACCCATATTGATGTTAGATTTAATTTCAATGTGCAATTGTCATGGGCAACCGAACACAAAGCATTCAGAAGCAATACGAGTAATGCTGAAACTCTACTGGCACATAGAAATTTCATTGTAAAATGTATGTCTTGTGGAAAATATAAATGTGTTTCAATTAAAAATTCATTCTCAATAATTTATGACGAGGTCGACGGGAAAATCTTGTAATGAACTCGATTTTCAATCTACCGACTAATTGTGTCGAACTATTAAACTATCTTGACCATAAGTCGCTGTCATTAATTACCTAGGTGATTAAATAACTATTGAATTGTCGAAACGCAAGAACACGAACTTGTTTGATAGAGAAATGGGCACAATGTCATAATTAATTAATAATGGAATTCTCTCAGTACCATTTTATGTTGGAATAAATGATTCCTCAAGAGCTATGTCACATGTTTGACGTGGGATAGCGATTATCAATGTGGCTTTTAAGGGATTGAAATTAATATCAGAAAAGCCCCACAATAGTTTTTTAAGCTAAAAAAATTTCTATTAAAAATTTTTGTAAAATTTACTCATTCAGTCTGTACATTATTTACTGCGATAATGATAAATAATTTTATTCCTTGGATCTCATGCATGGTGAGATACTTCAAACAACCGAGTCTTTCGGAAATCTCGTCCCTGTGGTCACTTTTTTTATTCATTTTTATCATTATCAACGTACCAAACAAATATGATTCATCAAAAACTTAAATATTTTAATTTTTATTTTTTTTCGAAGCCATCTGTTGATGGTGACACAATGGTCTCACGCGGATCCTCGAATGTCTCAACAAGCCAGCAAGCCACGTGAGACCAATGTGCCACCACATCATTCCAGCAGACTCGCACGTCGGTCGCCTAATATAGGTATCAATGCATTGTTGTTTCGTCATTGTTATATCGATATTTCTGACCAGTTAAAGGTCTATAATACTTCTCTTCGTAGAAGTATGAAATGGTACAGAGAACTGGCGTTTGAACTAATGATCGGAACGGCAGTAGTGAAGGTAGCGAATGAAAAATTGGATGAATTGAATAACAGAATTCAAAGAATCAATTGTACCAAGACTATTCAAAATCAAAAGCGACAAAAATTTTCCAGCAAATCAAGCAGAAGATGGGGATAATATTCACAAACTGAAAGATTTAGGAAGAAAACTAAGGCGTCGCTGCGTCAATTGCTACCAGCAAATTTCTGTGGAATCTGGAAGACATAAAGCGAGCCAAAGAACGCCACAATCGACCAAGAAATGCATGCAGTGTGACAAACACTTTTGCATTGATTGTTTTTTCGAAACACATACTGCCAAATTGAAAAAGTGATACTATTTTGTTTTTATTTTATGGAGTTATGTTTTGAGTTGTAATAATAATAAAAATATGACGGACAATGAATACATGAAATTTTGCCAGAAAAAATTCATACTTTTTAAATGAATGTTCAAATGAGCCCTCCAAATCGCAGGCCAAGCGCTCTTTCCTACAGAGTAGGCCATACTCTTCTGCATAGTGCATACTAGTATATTATGTATCGAGCGTATAATGATAGTTATTATTCACAAGATGAAGTTTAGGCTACAAGCCGTATGCGAGTGGTCTAAATCACCGAGCGATTAACAGCCATTATACGCGAGTAGCATATTATAATCTATCCACTCCTAAGTAAGGACCAGTTTCAATGGCCGGTCGGTTATATTCAAACAAAAAAAAATCATGAAAATTGAAGTTTATTTTATCTTGTAGGGGGAAGAGAAAATATGAACATTTTCGATATTTTCCTTTATCTACTTCTATAATCATGATTGTGCTGATGACTCCTTGGTTTCGATTGAGCCTTGCCAAATCTTGCTCTGATTCGTATGGATTAACAGAAAAAAATTGTAGGGTCTCTTCTATAGAGCTAAAAGAGAAAAAGAGCTAGACATAATTGAAGTAAAATGGTTGGTCTACGAACTGAAAGATATGTCTGAACCCAAATAATCAATTGTTAGAGGTAACATGGACGAGTATTATCTTGAGAATGATACTTGATCAGCACTTTTTTTTGTTCCTGAGTCGTATACGGAATCCATTTATTAACAAAGTTGGAATCATTTCACCTCAAAAAATTTTTCGTTCAGATGTCGTTATTTTATATTTTGATTTGTTTGAACCCCATCTGAACTAGCTTTCCTTGAAAAACAGCCAAATGTTTTGTATATGCCGAAAAAAGCATCAAATGATTGGGTAGGCCACCGATGAATGAAATCCATTTCGAACCTTCCGCTCTCTGAAGATAATAATTTTCGAGGCAAAAGAAAATTCGACATCAATACTTCAGATTTGCGTCAAAATATGTTATTGAATAGCTAGAATCCCTCGATTTAAATTCAAAACAAGCTGTGATTGGGAGGGCCAAATCTTTTGTCATTAAATAGAAAATGAATAAAAGCTGTTACTCATCCGAATAAAAATGTCCAGGACTCATCAATGAAATCGATTGTTATCTGTTGCTTGAATGAAAGAAAATTAAAACCCTAGCGAATAATAATGTCAAGCCAAACTATTCATAAAATACCCACCTTCGAAAATAAATTGTTTAACTATAGATAAAAATATTCATGCGTCCACCGCTACGGATGCCTTCTTCAGAGGTATCAAGTTCATGATACAAGCTCTGACTTGAATACCTCGGAAAAAACTTACGTTGGGTTATTAATGACGTGAAGCTAATACGGGATGTGCTCTCTTTGAAATGTCCTATAACTACCGAGCTGATTTAAAAAAAGATGGCTGAATAATGACTCATAAACGCTGATCCAGTTTACATAGGCAATCGTGCTTCCAACGAGAGACGTCAATACCTTGATGTTCAGTTGTTGGGAGTATTTCCCCCTCTCGTGATTTTACTGAAACACTCACACAACATCTTTATTTCAGCAAAAAGACCAGCAAGAATGGAAAAAAAATTGGATCGTATTATTTTTATGTTGGAATTTCTTCGTGTAGAAGTGGATAGAGCAATAAAACAAAAGAATCCCCAAGATCCAGCTGATCATTCTACAAGACATTATTTTCCAATAAGCCAAATTGAAGCGCTGATGGCTTTCAATACTTTAATTCAAAATGACAATCTGGAAAAATTACAATTTGTGAGTTCATCTCAATGTTTCAGTTACATGAAATATTTGTTGGGTTTCATAAAAACTTACGCACCAAAAAGAAACTTTACGTCTTATTCTAATCGAACATTCTCAAAATACTTCTGGAAGTCTTTTTCCGATTTCTTCCACTTCACACCGTCTGCGAATTCAAGGAAACTATTTCGAAGCAGTTTGTTTTATTTATGAAAATATAAATACCAATAGAGCAAGACTGTAGTTGAAATATTGGGTCCATGTACGCAATTACTACAAAAATTGATATAGCCTTAGTGACAATCTTCCGCCTTTGGCTGAGCAGGCTCAAAATCGACATCTTCTAAAGTTATCTTATTCCTTATGCTTTCAAGCAAATATCACGCAGTAGTAGCTCAAATCAGAAGTGAACACCTAAGTGGAATTATTGTATAAGGCTTGGAAATAGTATCAATGCTATATTAAGTGTTATGTCAGTCATACCAGATTATTTCGCCCGCCACAAATTTGCCTTCTAATTTCTCAAAAACCCAGGATATTCAAACACTAAAAAACGAAAATCAGCGAATGATTTTCCATTAATGAAAAACTTTGCTTTAGTGTCTTTGAAGCTCCGAGCTCCTCTGTTGTAGGGAAATGCATCAGTAGAGGTTTAGCAGGCAAAAGGAAAACTACAAAGTTGCCCCATGTTGAAATCTATGTTGCATTGCGAAGTCAGAACTTGAAAGTACTGGCAAGTGAAATAATAAATATACATTAAAATATCGCTAAATCTTCAAACTGCCTGCTTTGCTTTACAATTATAAAAATGCAAAAATAACATGTGACCTGAATGAAAGCGATCAAACTTTTTTGGAGAAACTTGGTTAGAAATCGAATAAACGCTTCAACCATCTCCATAAAATACAGTGGAACTTCCCCATAACGAACGTCTTTATAACAAATTTCGTGCAAGACATTGCACCTTGAATCCAAATTCTATGTTAACAACACCCTCTAAAACGAAGTACATTCTCCCTATAACGAAATATTCAAGGATTATCACTCTTTGAATGGTATTGGTTAGAAGGTATAAGGGTGGGTTTTTTCCGAAATTCGGACGTACGTAATAAATCCCGACCTTGAAGTAAATCATTACGGAGGACAGAGAGATCCTTCTGAAACAGTTTTTAATACACCCCTGTGTGTTTGGTTTCAATCTAACCATTACGCTAGTCGGCTAGTGTGAAAGTTGTGCGAAAATGTCTAAAAGGAGTTGCTTAAGTTTGAATGATAAACTTAAATTTATCAGTAAAGTCGACCGCGATATTGCCGACTATAGAAACAAATTTTATGTATAACTAAATTTCTTTATAACGAATTTTTTTTGCGGATTTAGTGCTTTCGTTATAGGGAAGTTCCACACTATAAAGATAAAATAGATCAAGAACTTACAGTACCAATGCATTCCTAGAGCTCAATATTGCTATCAAATGCACTTGTGCTATTTTTATTATTGAACCTAAATGTTATAACCCAAGATGAAATGAATTGAAAAAGCGTTCCAATCACTCAAATTTCCGTAGTCATTCGATATATATATATTCTTTTGAAATCAAGAGCTAACATAATACAATACATAAAACAAAAATAAAAATCCCTAACTGAGGTTGGTGCAAAACGGGGTACCATACATTCGATTAACCATTGTCTTGGGAATTCAAATATACGTTTTTGAATAAATTCTTTACTGACAAGCACAAATTTTGCTTATTCATTTAAATATTCAGTTACCTTTCATAATAATAACAGGGGTTATTTCAATATTTCTAGTTTCTGAATTGAAAATCAAAGTTTTATGAAACCCAAAATCTTTCCGGAGTAACCCATTCATCTTAATTGCAAATATTTTCAGAAAAGTTTCATTAGGTCCATAGGAGGTTTAACAGCTAAAGATTTCCATACTCGAGCTATGACAAGTATAATGACAAATTCGTTAGCGACACAGTGTAGCTGGAAGGGGATGAAAAATAACCACAGAATTGGAGGTCTAGAAGTTTTCCACTGCATATTTGGTAATAATATTCATCATCTCTGATAATAATCGAAAAAAATTGATCGAAATATTCAAATTGGTCTCGGGACACCGAAAAAAGGAATTATACGAATAATTCCTTTTTTCTATAAAGATATTTCATCAATCTTAATGAGGCAATTCTCTTTATTCCCCTACAGCTTATGGTTATAAGGAGTTGTAATTTTTTTCCAGAAATAATTTCCCAGCAATATGAAATAACTGCCAGAGAATTTGAGATTTTCACTAAGGATTGGCTGCGACATGCGAAACAGAGATTATGTAGAGAGGAAAAAAGAAATACGTGCTGATTTTAATTATTTCTCTTACGCTTAATAATAAATATGCTGAAATTGAATTTTTCTTCTTTTGTTTTACCACAATTGCCCTTGTATATATGGGAAATTAAAAACAGGAAGAGATTCAAGGCTTCGTAGGAATGAAATATTGAGGAACTCCACTGTGTTCTCTCTATTTGGAATTCGTTATTTTATGTGTTGGAATTCCATTTCGGAGCAAAATTTAATATAAACCATTAATTTATCAAAAATAAGCATTTCTTACCATTTATCTTCAATGGAAACCTCCAAATTTTATATTACAATAATCTCAAAATAACTTCACTGGAAAAAATGTTTTGAGTGCAATCAACTGAATCAAAAGGTTCGTTTAGATTATAGAAAAAACATCAATTCATGGTTGGATTACGATAAACGTAACTAGTCCAGTGAGGCGCTTCCAGGCAAGGGGATGAGGGTTTTATTCCAAAAAATAAATGAAACTGAAATAGTTTAATTTCAAAAATTAATGAAATCAACAGTAACAATAACCGACTGAAAAATTCTTCTGATTTCACATTTTTCTGATAATATTTAACCGGAATAATTGACCGGATGAAAATACAGGGTGTCTATAAATGATTGTAACAGCGCAGTTGGCTTTGAATTATTTTTTGCCGCTACAGAATACCAAAGTGGGTTCACTCTAACCAATCAGATCATAGCATGATCACAGAATTCTGTGGTTTGCATAGGAAGCGGTAAAATGAGAATAATCCAAAGCCAACTGCGCTGTTACAATCATTTATAGAGACCCTGTATTATAAATGCCTAGACACTACTAGCTGAATCAATTAAGAATTGGATCATGCGTGTACAAACCTTGGTTCGAAATGATCAATTCAGAACTTTTCGAAGCAGTTTTTTACATTCAACGTCAGGCAGAATTATTATACCAATTAGTTTAATCTCCTCTTCAGCATCTCTTGAACTTTAAGCAAAATAGTTTCCAAATTCGGCACGTATCGTTTATTTTCAAAGTTTTTTCAGTTACTTTATCAAGAGTACCTAAAGTAAACACGAATCAGTTGTTTAGTCGTATAAACATCCTTTGCAATTTTTCCAGAACTGAGTTACTGCTTCCATAAAAAATTATTTTGTGTTGGAACACCTTGTTCAATCAAATCTTTTTTCGCATTAATGGTACAATATTTACAAGGGTTGGGATTTCACTAAAGTCGAATCTGTTAGCGTTATTTTTAATACCCACCAGAATTCCTCAAATCAAAATAGTACTCAATGAGCTATTACCGACTTAATTTCACGGCCGCTCTAGATTCTTGGATGTACTATTTCTGCAACTGAATTGACTGCGTTTCAGGGAAAATCATAATCAATTGTAATTATATTGCGAAAGAGACCAGTTATTCCAGAACTGGTGAATTATGTTCATAAGTTTTTGAGGTATTTTTAAGATTTTCCATAAGAAAACATGCTTGACGCAGCTATGGATTTCTCAGAGATATTCAATATTTCTGCCTGAATATCGATGGTAACCATAATTCACAAATCAATTATGAAAATCGGTAGAATTGAAGAGGATTGATATAAGTTTTAAGCACCTCTAAATTAAACATCCGCACGTGTATGTGCAGCTTAAAAGTGTTCACTCGTACTACTGCATATGATATCGTTTATTAGAAACTGAATTGTTTGAAGGCCCTGATATCTTGGACTTGTAGAACTACTTCATATCGTTTGATAACCAATCTTAAGCTCTGCAAACTGATTGAAAGGTAGGTGAAAATTTGAGTCCTTGAAAAATAAAAAAAATTTCCGTCGACCTCAAATCAAAAACTCAGTTTAACGTACAGGGTGACCTGAACTACAACTTTTTAACTCTGAGAGATGAAAAAAATGAATGTCACATTGCGATGGTTTTTTTTCGAGAAACTCATCAGGCCGTCATCCTCAATGCTCTATCTTTTGTTTGAAACAAAAACATTATACAGACACTTTTTTTATTGGAATCCAGTGGCTTAATCTAATTTTTGCTAATTTTGTCTTTTCTTATGGAAAACATTAATTATTTTTACGTGAAAAAATCACCGTTTCTTTCACGTGTCGAAAATATTTAACATGTTATATTTCGCTCCTATGTCAGTGGCGACGCGCTAGTGGGGGGGGGCAAGGCTAGCCCAGAATTTTCAGAGGCGGTAGTGTTGAATGAATTGGAACAATTTTGTTCAGCATGGGCCATAAAAATTTAGGGAGGGCCCGGGCCAATCCTTGCCCCCCCGAGCTCCACCTCTGACCTATTAGCGATATGTGACATGTTGATTCTTTTAACGTAAAAATAAATTATTGTTTCCATGAGAAAAACCAGAATTTCATGAAATAAATCTGGAAGGCAACCTCTCTGCAAAAATTAGATTGAGGCACTTGATTCCAATCAAAAAGGTGTCTGCATAATGCTTTTGTTTCAAGTTTATAGCACAAATAGGAACGGAGATAATGACCAAAATTGAAATTACCCAAATGTCAATGTTGACTTATAACTCGAAAACAAAAAGACGATAGAGCGGTTGACGGCAAAATGAGTTTCTCGAAAAAATGTAATGTGCCACTCATTTTTCCCTATCTCATTGGATTAAAAAGTTGTTGTTCAGGGATCACCAAATCTGACCACCCTGTACATGGAATCGATCTATTATATGCATGTTTCTCCTATTTCAATAATGACCAAACAAGTATTCATAAGCAGCACGAGTTAAGTTTCTGAAACAAAAACAAGATATTTATATTATGATTAATAAATGCATTCCAATGAAGAATTTGAACTCTATTCACAATGCGGTCGACGGAGAAAAAAAATTCAATCAACTCGTTTATTAATCTAGCGATTGATGGTCTCGAAATATTTATGCGTGAACGTTAAAATATCTCAATCATTAATAGCTGTCATTGATGAACTAGTTAATTAAATAACTATGATAATGGGGCAATATATCATTCTATCGACTTGTATAATACTTCAATAAACATATACACCGATTCATCTGAATAGCTCACAATATGGTAGCTTGACAAATTTTTAATCATACCTGAATAACTAGTTTGGGATTTAGAATTCTTCTATTTTAACGATTCATTTAAACTGAGCACTTAACCGATACACTGCACTCAGCGGTCCAAAAACCTTGTTTTGATTTTCATTATTTTTAGGCCTCAATTTCCAAAGGTTCGTATGTGAAAGATGTGGTCGAAGCTATAAACATAAAACTAACCTGTGCAATCATATTAGAGAAGAATGTGGAAAGGGACCTTCTCATTTTTGTCCTATATGTCAAAAAGGGTTCAAGAAAAAACAACATATGCAAAGACACATTCTAACTCATCCAGATTGGAATAATTATTTACCTGCACTTCCTCAGCCTGACAGGAACAAACAACAAACTCAACAGTACTTCCCTACCTTGAACAGTTTGTATCAAACTGCACAACAGTACATCCAGAATTTTCCCAAACCAAATAGCACATCGTGAAGACGATTTTTGACGTATATATTGAGTTTGTGAAAATTGTCATTATAAGATGGGATATACAGATAGAGAACGAGTGCGACCAACTTCAGGAGGTTCTGCATGAAAAAATAATGACACTATGGCACTATGCCATATAACTTTATCCACGACTATTGTATAATCCATTCATTATATGTCTGTTTGCTCGGCTATAATAATACCCATTAATAACAAGTGAATAATGAGGTATTATTCACTGCTGTCAGATGCTTCATAGATTTAGCTACAATTAAGGGTTTTCCAATAAGAGGTGCTATTTTGATATTCGAAGAAAAATGCCATTTTTCAATATAAATAATCGAATGTTTATTTCATTATAAATAAGAAGCTATGCCGTTAATAGTGGAAAATAACATCAGGCAAATGACCACCACGACCACGCTTACAGGATCATATCCTCTTGATGAAATTTTCCATAACCAAATCGCAAAATGGCTGCCCTATGTCCTCGATAGCCTCACGAGTTCCATCTTGGATTTATTACAAATATATACAATGATAAGTTCTCTAAAAATTTCTCATGTGCCAACTTTACTCTTTCCACATTTGTAATAGAAGAAACGTCATGTGAATAATAACTACGAGGGCAAATCAAATATAAACGAGACTTTTCGCTTTTCAGGCACAATAGTGGAGGGAGAATTTTCCTTATTTTTTTGTTGGTGGGTGGTTTATCAGGAGTAGCGGAAGTACGTGGGCTTGAATCATCGACCCTGTCGGTGTCCACTATGACGATGTTTGATCAAGAGGACCTCCGTCAATTTCGCAACGTGTTGTATTCAAGTTCTCGTAGCAGAAGGATTAAAACTGGCCAAAATCTTGAGGAGATTGACTGTCAATGTTCGGATAAGAGCACTGTCGCAAGTCAGAGTGTTTGCATGGCATAAACAGTTCGTGGAGGGTCGTGATTGTGTTGAAAATGAGAGCCATGACGCAGCGAACAACATCAGTAGTGTTCGACAGCTTATTAAGACACCAACGTCGTACCACTTCCGAAATTGCAAGTTTGGTCAGGATAAGTTATGGGAGCACCTACTCCATACTCACAGAAGACCAAGGGTACCGTAAGGGTTGCGCCAGGTGGTTTCCTCGCCTTCTCACAGCTGACCAGAAGTTGCATCGTTTTCAGGTGTGTGTGCGTCTTCTTGCACGATTTCAGGAACAATGAGACCCATTTCTCACTCACATTATCACCTGTGATGAAACATTGGTGCACCACTACACCCTAGGTCTAACAAGCAAGTAAGGAGTGGAGAAAACAACACTTTGCGCAATTGACGGAGGTACCTCTTGCTCAATATCGTCGCAGTGGACACCGAGAGGGTCGATGAGGCAAGCCCACATGCTTTCCTTCTCATGACAAACCTACCCAACAACAAAAAATCAGGAACGTTCACCCTCCACTATTGTGCCTGAAAAGCGCAAAGTCCCGTTTATATTTGATTCGCCTTTGTATCATTATACGCTCGTTGTATAAAAGAGATTTTTCTTCACAAATTGAACGAATATTAAAAAAATGAATGTTATTTTGGAATATCTTAGTGGCGTTCCATATTTTCTTGAAAAATGAAGATCATTACTTTTATGCGCGCCACTGATGAACATAATTCTAAATTGTGTGTCAGAAAACACGTAATAATTACCTCTTGAAGACCACCAAATTTCATTCGCATATATCGACCGGTTTCAGATCAATGAATAAATAGTAATTTTTTAAGGAAAATTTAAAATTCCGTACATTAGAAGACGAAGCATGAAGTAATGAGCATAATGTCAAATTTCAATTCGCATACAGGGTGTCCGGGGAATAACTGTACATACTCATACCAGAGATAGAGTTGGACTAGCTGATTACGAATTTACTATAAAAAATTAATTTCTGGATTTCCATAGAATCTACAGGGTGATTTTCGAACTTCATTTAAATACTTACATCATCATAAAATCCAAACTGATTGACGGATATTATTGAAACTTGGGAGATTATTGGCACATGCTAAGGTCGAGTCAGAAAGATATCAATGATTTCATCATTCCAGGGCCGGACTCATTAATCTTCATTTAAAGTGTTCAGGGTTAAAAAAACACTTTGTATTTCGAATTACAAATAATCGATTCGTTTTTCAGAAAGAAGCTAAATTATGCTTCAATTTGTGATATCGCTTAAAGTTGTCACATCAACAATTATTTTTTATGAATATTTGAATTTGGATAAAGTTCGAAAAATTGAATTTATTTACCTGAACAGGACTTAGCCATCTTGTAGAGGTCGAAAAAAATTATAAATTTTCTTTAAAAAGTCACTTAAGGTCAGAAAGCCACCCCAGACGCGGATCTCATTGCGATGGGGTATATGAAGGTATATTTCGAAAAAAAAATTGGTGATTTGTATAAGGAATACATAAGCATATTTCAAAATATTTCGTATTTATACCGGGTGTTCATTGGAAGAAGTGTCACTTTGGTCTATATCTTTGTTGTCGAACACCCGGTATACATACGAATTATTTTGAAATATACTTATTATACCCTATACAAATCACCAATTTTTTTTCGAAAAATACCTTCATTTACTTCATCGCAATGAGATCCGCGTCTGGGGTGGCCACCCAGTATATCAACAAATTTTTATAATCTTTCTCACCTTCAGCGACTTTAAGAAAATTTATAATTTTTTTTCGACCTATACAAGATGGGCAAGTCCTGTTCTGGTAAATAAATTAAATTTTTCGAACTTTATCCAAATTCAAAAATTCATGAAAAAATAACTGTGACAACTTCAAGCGATATCACAAATTGAAGCATAATTTAGCTTCTTTCTGAAAAACGAATCGATTATTTGTAATTCGAAATACAAAGTGTTTTTTTACCCTGAACACTTTAAATGAAGATTAATGAGTCCGGCCCTGGAATGATGAAATCATTGATATCTTTCTGACTCGACCTCAGCATGTGCCAATAATCTCCCAAGTTTCAATAATATCCGTCAATCAGTTTGGATTTTATGATGATGTAAGTATTTCCATGAAGTTCGAAAACACCCTGTAGTTTTCTAGGGAAATCCAGAAATTAATTTTTTATAGTCAATTTGTAATCAGCCAGTCCAACTCTATCTCTGGTATGAGTATGTACAGTTATTCCCCGGACACCCTGTATATCGACCGGTTTCAGATCAATGAAAATAGTAATTTTTTAAGGAAAATTTAAAATTCCGTACATTTTAACGAAGCATGAAGCAATGAGCATAATGTCACTTTTTCATGGAGAATATCTCCGAAGTTTGTCGCAGTTATTCACTTACAACTTTCATAATGAAAAGAGTAGCTAAAATACCAAAGTTTATTTTAGATTTTAGTTATTATTCTTTTTGACTGGATATTTGTGAATATAATATTTAGTGTGAATAGATTTTTTTATATTGTGAGATATGAGAGAGTTCTTAATAAAAATTTATACATGATGCTTCTTGTGGATGTTCATGAATCTAACGCAAAAATATTGGCTGTTGTAGTTTGAGAATAAGTTCTGAACTTGCTATTGATGATGTTCACTTAATGACTGTTCGAAAAGATGCACTTTCATATGTTTTATCAATAATTTTGTTATTATTTAAATCCAGTGAATTTCGACTCGAATAATATGGAAATATATGGAAATGATGTATCTTAATTAGTATCTGTCAGATACCAGTCATAGATTATCTTGAAGTTTTTGGGAAATTTGTATTTTCAAAGACTTTCAGACCACGATTCATAAAACAAAGAAAAATCAATTTGATTATGTATCTACTTGTCAAAAATCAATCAAAAATAACTTGTAACAATTTATTTCGTTAAAGTGAATTCTTATAATTTGAAAGCGATTTATGTTGAAATGCCAAACATTATTGAATGGAAATATCTTAACTATAGACAACAGTCATAGAACTTTTCATGCAGCTAAAAAACACCCGTTACTATTGAAAACAGTGTTTGCTAACATCGAGAGAACTAGAAAATCTTTTGATGAATATTATCTTAATGATCTGATGAAAACATGAATTTCTGTAATTTATTTTATTATCAATATGTTTGTGTTATATCTATCAAATTATTTATTACAGAGAAATATAGAACAAAATAGTAATAATCAGTTGATTCAAGGAATATCTTGCCACTTTCCACTTAGCAAATTCGGATTTAAAAATGGACTAGTGTTTTATATACTTACCGCTCTAGATCCAGATGTGCTTGCCATACTAATAATAAAAAATGCTGTATAATTATTTCATCAGTGATTTCTTTATGCACTTGACTCTTTATGGTTTCGATTCAAGCAGTGGAAGCCGTATATATGAGTCTAAATTCAATGTGTGGTTACATATTATTTTATTCAGATCTACACTGCTCTATATAATATTTTCTGTTTTGCCAATACTGACATAAGTTTTCAATTTCATTATCCGAATTCGAATTATGGCTTATACAGAACTCCAGGAATATTTAATAAATATAATGTATTTTTCAATTTACTAGCATTCAGTCGTTTTCTTCAATCCCTGTTCATTATAATTTTTTCCTAACAACTTATTTGCAATGGTTTGAAATTAGCTAGTTTAAGCACACCATGTTTTCAGTTTTATTTTGGCATGCCTGGTTTTAAAGTGAGATGCTCATGATCCACAATTGCTGCTTCATTCCGTTGTTTTTTCGTGCCTCCGAAATGCTTGCAAGAGAACTGTAATGCATCGTTTGTTGTAAGTGTTGCTGTGCCTGCCCAAATGCATAACAAATATATTGAGTAGTATGAAAATGTTTCAGATCTCGTTTTGTACGCTGCTACTTTTGAGGAGTACAGTAATCTCAAAGTTTTCAACCATGGAGTACGCTACGGCTGCTCTAGATGTCAGAAGACTTATCTTCAGAAAAAAACTCTTGGAAGACATCTACGTTTTGATTGTGGTCAGAGCCCATCGTTTTCGTGCCAGATGTGTTCTAAAAGATTCAAACATGGTTACATTTTGTTGAAGCATATGAGACACACTCATGATATTTTCATTCAAAAATTGCGAAAGAGAAGTCGCGATCATTACAAGAAGGAAGAAATTGATTAACAAATAAAATCTAGTCACCATAAAAAATAAACTAGTCATATATTTATTTTTACGACTTAACTTAATGAAAAAATTAGGATTATTTATTTATAAAACTATTTATTCTAATATTTATTAATTTATCGTCACTACTCTAAGGTATTTAAAGAATCAAAATATGCCATGAGGTCTCATAGATATTTTACGTATTACTTATAATATGTGTGCCATACATTTTAAGGGACTGTATGTATGATTTTTCGAAACTGAATTTGAAACGTCATAACTTTTAAGTGCATCAATCTAGGAACGAACAAATTTTATTGAAGTGCTGTTGCAAGTGCAATCCGGTTGCTTTAAATTGAAGATGCTAGTCTATCGTTGAAGAACAATACCACAGCTTTCTCGAATTGAATTAATGTAAATTAATTTGTTTAATCTAGTCTTACATTTGTCGTACAAATGAATGTGGAATGCTTATATTTTATATAATTAAGAATAGTGTAGGTACAAATATTTATTTGATTATAATAATTTCGATTAGATACTATTTAACTCGAAGGAAGTATTTTTTCACCCTTTCATTTTTTTGTTACTAGTTTTCTATTTTGTGTATTTTGAATTACTGAGGAAGTTGATCAAATTTCGGATATTTCTTGCGAATAAATATTCGATATAATTTTGCTGAACAGGATTAGTAAATCAGTTCAATCAGAGATCTTCAAATCTGGAAGAAATTCAACTCCATGAAGAACATAATACCTTTTGATGCACACATCTTTTTTCGAAATTTATGAGAAACTCAGACCAGACTGATGTTAAGCAGAAGTATAAGCTTTTATCAATAAATATATAGTACAAAATAGATTAATAGTATAGTACATAATAATTTCCTGGCTATTTAGTGATATTCAGAAATATCAATCACTTGGGATAGTTCCCAAATATAGTTTTGTCACATCACTTTTCCCCTTCAGTGCATGTCACTTTCATCTTAGAACTAAGTACCTATATCACCTAACTTTGAGAGATTTGAATTGTAGTACCACCGAATTGAATTTGATAACTAAACAACGGAAGTAACATTTAATTTTTCAGATTTTCTCAATGGTCTTCTAAGAGGAAAGAGGAGAGGTACAAAGTGGACAATACCAGATATGCATGCTGCCCTCTATGCCATTTCTAAAGGTCTTTTAACGCAGAGGGCAGCTTCAAAAAAATATAATATTCCCCGGAGAACCTTGCGGGATCACATAGGACTGTTTCCGTGATAAAATATCAGTTTGATTGTGCAAAACATGAAAACTCGAGTATTCAACAAGTGGCCTTATACATTTCATCCGTTTTAATGTACTGAAAATCAGATTGAACCAAATTTCTGAATGATTCATTCGCAATGTAGCGTTCAATAACGACGCATGATTGTAAATATTGATTTATTTATTTTTGAGTATATATAGAGTTTAATGTTAGACACAATGTGAGAATGCAAAATAAACATTTTTCAGAAACTTTTTGTTCATAGATATATTCAGCAGGGTTTTGAAAAATTGCACAAAAAGGACACAAATATAGGCTTTTAAAATGGAAGAAAATTGTTAGTACCTCATATACGTTTTCCTTATTTTATTCTAAAATCAATTCTTCATAACAAACAAATTTACATCAAAGGGGTTATCAGAATTTCAGTGAACCGCCGCAAATTCAGGTGTTTTCTTAAACTAATTTCGTTCAGAAACACAGAATTTTGGATAACTATAATGTAACAGAAAACTCATTGGTATCGAACGAAGCAAAATACAGTGAAATTTCCCCATAACGAAATCGATACATCCGCAAAAAAATTCGTTATAAAGAAATTTCTGTATACAGAAAATTTGTTTCTATAGTCGGCAATGTCGCGGTCGACTTCACTGATAAATTTAAGTTTATCATTCAAACTTACCCACTTCCTTTTTGGCATTTTCGCACAACTTTCCCACTAGCGTAATGGTTAGATTGAAACCAAACAGCCAGGGGTGTATTTAAAAATGTTTCAGAAGGATCTCTCTGCCCGCCATAATGATTAAGTTTCAGGTCGGGATTTATTACGTACGTCCAGAAAAATTTCGGAAAAAACCCACCCTTATACCTTCTTACCAATACCTACTCAAAAAGTGATGTTCTTTGAATATTTCGTTATAGAGAGAATTTACTTCGTTTAAGAGGGTGTTTTTAACATGTAATTTGGATTCAAGGTGCAATGTCTTGTACGAAATTCGTTATACAGACGTTCGTTATAGGGAAGTTCCACTGTATATGCTGTTTTTGTATTGGATCTCAGATTTTGACCGTGGCGATAATAGATCATTCAAAATTAGTATTTACAATCGTAAATTCCAACTCTCAAAAACAATAAATATGAACGGGAAAAGAAATTTTTACTAAAAGAGCACATAAGGAATACATTAATTCTCCAATATTTAATTGGAAACTGAAAAAAATAAGAAACATATTAGTTAGGAAAAGGCCTGAATTGCACTGAGCAAAAAAGATCTTTTATATCCTCCATAAGAAAAAAATTTCACGATGGTAAGTTAATTGGGCGGTATCTCAGCCATAACTTGACGAATATTGGTTTTTAACTACTCAAGAGTTGAAGGTTTATCTGCATAAACACGGTTTTTCGCGTAGCCCCAAAAAAAAGTCAAGCAGTGTCAAATCGCATGATCTTGGTGACCAGTTGATATCGCCGTCCACCGCCGGTTGTTCAAGCACCCATTCGACGTATCCACGATGTTGATGTGAATGGTCGGCTGGCTTCAGTTGTTGTGTGAGCTGGATTTTATATGGTGTAGATCTTAATGCAAAATATGCCATAATGTGCCGTAAGACAGTCCTAATTCCTGAGAATGACGAGGAATCGACAGATTCGGGTCTTCGGCAACACTTTCACTTACAGTAGCGATATTTTCAGTGGTACGAGCAAAACGATGATGCACAGGGCTTACAATATCTGTAACCAATCCAGTCTCTTCAAATTTCTTCACAATTTTACCAATTGCTTGCGTAGTTGGACGATTATGTAAACCAAAATCTGCTCTTAAAGCACGATATGTGGCTGTGGCAGAATCGCCATTTTTGTATAAGGTTTTTACAATTTTCATGCATTGTGCGATAGTCAAGCGAGCCATTTTCATAAATGTCAGACTTTCAACTGAACAAAAATTTTTTTTTTAAAAAACTTCGTTTGACAGATATCGAATTCCAGCCCTATACTTTTGAAACCGCGAAATGGATAACCCGTTATTTAGGAGTAATAATATAATAAAAAAAAATAGCAGTAAAGTAATAGTAGTAAAAAAAACAAACAAATGAAAATATGTGCACCACGTTGCGTAACTTTTTCAAAGGTTTTCGATATTCATGGGGGGAGTAATTACCCCCATTACCCATTACAAAATATCGTGGATGAGATTTGTATTAGTGCTGAAAAGGGTACTTCGTTTTATCCCCAGTGAAATATTCACATATCTTCAATTTTTTGCAGAAATATTTCAGACTGACGACAAAGTTCTGCTTCCGAAAAGGGTACATACATTCGCATATGCACGGGGTCCAGGAAGAAAACCACGTCGAAACTGCAGAGGCTGTTATCAGAAACTGAGGGCAACATTATCCTGTAAAGAAGTCCATAATAAAGTACCTAAAGTTTCAAGTTACTGCGCTGATTGTGTTGATAGACCAGCAATGTGTCTGACATGCTTCAATGAAAAACATATTAAGATTTAGTAAACTTTATTCAACACAAAACTCATTTGTCTATTATTAGTTTCTGGATATTCAATATTGAAATAACTGGTTACCAAGTAAAATATTAGATAAATTTCAATACCTATACATGATTAATGATCTTAACTCATGAATGAACAGCAAAAATTTTCCAAAGGACCTATATCAGTTACATCGTGGATAATGTAATCCTGAGGTATTCAATAATTAAATTAAAAAATTGTAACCCCTTTTTTACTGTTATTTTGTGAGACAATAAACCAGCTGTTAATGTAGTCTTGGTAATGGAATTGATAATCGAACATTAAACTTTAAACAGCGAACTGCAAGTTAAAAAATGTACTTAAAACTATGCAATTGATTACAAAATCCAATATATTATATAAAGTTACGAAATAATCAAAATACGCTATTAAAATTGTAGGATATTTTGTAGGAGAATTGCATTGCATTTGTTTTCCAATATATGATTAATTTTCATCCTTTAATCTTTGAATTTGAACGAAATATTTTGAAGAAACGAAAACAAAAATTTCTTCTTCCGAGAAACCAAACAATTAAATTGATTCGAAAAGAAGAAATCAGGGTTTTGGAAGTTCACTGTTTTCAGATGAAGAACTGGATTTTTTGACCATTTAAGGAGTAAAAGTGCATATGAACAATGAAAGCAGAGAATAATATCAATTGATTAAAATCAACCAATATTAAACTCATACTTCGTCGAAAGAACATGCAGTAGGTATACTATGGCGAAATAGCTATTTATGGATGCTCAGTTTGATAAAACCACCTTACATGTTCTTCGGACGGTATTAGTTCCGAAGTATGAGTTTAATATTGGAAGTACATATGTTTAAAATGTCAATGATTTAAGATGATTTCACAGAAAGAGATGACCGATAAACGCAGAACTTTTGAATTTTGGGAAAATCGAAAATCTTCAGCATCTGTATTCACAGAATGATGTTCGTTATATCTTTATGGATCATTAGTGAATAAAATCAAATAAACGTTGAAGCACATTTCCCAATTTTTTAGCAATAGCTTACGAAGTGGAAATTATATGTGACGAGACAGATATTATAGAAAAGAATGATAAGTGGAATGCTAAATTAGATGTTGTCTGCATCTTGAAGTATTCGTATTGATTAATGTTACTTCTTACTTTCTAGGGCTGAAAACATCGCTTGAAGGCATGGGACAGCTGTGGTCTGTTCCTAACGTTTATGAATGCATCAAGTGTAAAAAAATTTATCATCACAAAAAGACACTAAGTAGACACATAAGGCAAGAATGCGGTGTCGAACCTGTTCTTTCTTGTCCTCACTGCCCCTACCGGGCAAGAAGGGCTTATGTTTTAGCTTCTCATGTTAAAAGTCATCGTTTCATTTACCCTTCTTAAGACGGCATATTGAGGACTGAGAATTTCTCTTGGGGGCAGAATTCATTTGGTGGGCAAAATTCGTTGTCTACTGAAAGGATGTCAAGAGTTAAACCAGTTAGAAAATACTGGTAACAAATTCTCAAGCTCTTTTTCCGAAGGTGAAAATAAATCCAGTAATTAATGAAAATTAGGAAATTGTTCATTCAAGTAATGCTAAATAGTTCGTTTGTTTTCATTCGAATTTAAAATCTGTTGTTATATTTTACAGACACATATTTAGGAGAAATCAAAATATTACATGATTGATTTTTTTAGTCCAGTTATTTTCGAGATATGAAAAGGATTTTTGGTATCTTCAATGTAAAATATAGTCTTCAAGCTGCTATAGTTCTCGAGATTCGAACGAATTTTGCCTACCCTGTACATGTACATGTTGAGATATTTTGTGAGTGTAAACATCTCATAATATTCATTTTGTGATTGTACTTATTTCTCTTCTTTTCTAGTCATCTTAATCGATTTATTGATTATTGGAATTGAGTCATTTTTGATGAATAACTTTCTGATAGTATGTTCAAAATCGTTGATTTCAGTTTTCGTGTCGCAATCGTATATTTGTTATCGTATAAATGAATTTTTTTTATTTCTGTGTTCGCTGAAGTAATTTTTATTGTAACACCAATCGAATTGACAAAACTCCTGCCATTTTGATGGTTGACTTGAACAACTCTTCATTTCTTTGTCAATTCGTTACTATTTATAATTCTATAAATGCTTCCAAAAATATTATGAGTGCCATATAACGTTTCATCAGGTAGATCTAGTCGAAAAACTCTTGAATTATAATACTTCATAGTGCCATGTTGCTTGTTATTAGTTGTTAAAACTATTTTTATACCGATTATCCTAGTGATAGTATTAAATACTTACTATACCTACTTTTCTCTTTTGTGTTCCTATTTTTCCTCTTTTCTAGTACAGGTTTGGGCTATTTTAATCTGAGTAGGGCGCACAGTGACGCAAAGAAAATAGTTGGATATTTTCTTATCTGGAGAAAAATCTTAAATCATAAACTCATGAAGTCGAATAAAAATCTGTTCAATTATTCTTATATTCAGTTCAATGGAAAAACAGGACAAACATACCATTGGGAATTTTTCAGAAATAGAAAAAATCATTATGAGAAAAAATTTAAACGGAAAATGTGTACATGAAATCGAGCTCATCAGTGTTACGAGTATAATGATTTGTGAGAAAATGAAGCAAAACTATTCCTTAATTTGAACCGATTCATTTGATTCTGTGCGCTATGCTCTTTTCTGAATACTTCACTGATTAAATATGGTTTGGTTTTTTATTTTCCCTTCATGCTCAAACTATATTCAGATAATTCCGGGTGTTGGGGTTTGCAAAATTGCTCTTGAGATTTCCATGCCTTCTAAATAAGTTTAATCAACCCGTTAACATTCATGTATCCCTTAACCGGTTTTTTTCAGAATTTGAAAAACTTGAGCTACTCAGGAATTTCTCCTTGTTTTTGCAGATAATACGGTGGAATTTATAGCAGATACAAATTTAGAATTCGATTCTAATCTGACCAACTGGACATTCGAGGTTATATATCCCCAGTCTGATTCTCTTGAGCCATTGCTCTCTCAAACAACGCAACAAACTCTTTCTTTGGAGCAGGTTATGGAGGAAGCAGTACAAGGAGAGGTTGATATTGCTGCTGCAATTACTGATGATGTAGCAGGAGCAATTGTTGACGAAGTTGGTACTATAATTGTCGATAATGTTGTTGATAATGTTGCTGGACCCAGTGTTGAAAGTGTCAACATAATGCCAACAGATGCAAATGATCCATCAGAAACTACATTTATAAGAATCGATACTGTTTGTCCCGAAGTTGTCTTGGATAATAAAATGAAAAAGATAAGAGATAAAAAACCTGAGAAGTTAGTAGATTACGAAATATATCGCACTGACGACGGTTATCTTTGTCCAAATTGTAAAAAGGTTTATAGAGCGAGAAAGAATTTGGCTCGGCATATTCGTGTAGAATGTGGAAAAACACCCAGTTTTCAATGTGCTTATTGCTCTTACAGAAATCACAGATCCAATGAAATAAAAAATCATATTAAAAATAAGCATATGATCTGCTCGTTTGATGGGTAGTTTTGAACATTCAATGGAAAAATATGGTCCATTTTTTGGGTGAAAAATTATATTTGGACTTCAAAGATAGCTCCTCAGCTTTTCTGAATATTTATGGACATAAATAATTATATTTATTGTAATTATTTAATTTAATATTTGTGATATTAGATTAAATCGAAATGTGTTTTGAAGATTTTGATACTGATAAAACCAATAAATGGTCGTTTATATATTGGAGTTTTTTTCAATTAAAAAAATGTGGTAATATTCAGAAGGTTATGAAAGAATTGAAATGATTTTTTTTTCATTTTGGAATTCTGCAACATTTAATGTATTTCGAATATTTTGATATGTCAAGTTGCTCTTGATTGGGTTTTCGTCGTAGATTTTGAATAGTTGATTACTATTGAATAACCAAGTTTGGTTTCTGAACACTTTTGAAATTTCGAAAAGGATGCTCAAAAAATTGGTGAATACTTAATACCAAATCGATTTTATTTTTTAATAGATTTTTCTTAATTATAAGCATTTAAACGTTAATTCTAGTAATTTCAATTGAAAAATTTTAAAGAATATGCAATAACAAATAATTGTATAACACCAAAAGTAATTCAGTGAGATGAAATGCCATCTCTACTATCATCCGTAAACAATTTTAAACCATATTGACATATAGTAATATTTGAAATAGCCTTCTGGAAAAAGGAACATCTCAATTGGTTTTTTACTGAAATGGGTGTAGTTATCGTATTCAGACGGGGTCAATATTACGTAAAAATGATTTTTTCATACTACTGTATTCTCAAAAACACTGAATTCATCATCAGAAATAATGCACAGAAAATAATAATGTTCGTCAAAATTTGTGGCTCTTTGCCGATTTCTATAACAAATGGGGAATGAATATTAATTCTGCTGACAATAAATGTAATAAAAAGTGGCGATGTTACGCGTTAAACCTATTTTCTGTAATAATTAACTTTATAATTTCCACAATAAATTTTTTTCAAGGTTACTTGGTCCTTTCGCTTAATTTTGCACTGTATATGCCATCGTTCATTACTGGAACTGGAAAAAAGCGAATGCAATTTATTTTGTTTGACAAAAGGTAGATGAAATTAACTTACTACATACCTACTACTTTCTTTTAGATATCCTGTATACAAGATGTTAGTAAATAAGTGCGTTAAACATGAGAAGGTGATTCTACATGAAAAAATGACCAAATAATGTTGCGTTTTTCGAAAAGCTCCACATGAAAACTGACTATTTATTTATAGCTCTGAAATCATAACGACAAATGCGAGTTGAGATGTTAACTTTTTTGCCTTGAACGTATAATTGAAAATTTTAAGAAAGCCCTGAGCGGTGTTTCTGAGCGCTCTTTCATTGGTGGAGCAATGAGACTATCACCTCAAAATTTTGTATAGGACTTGAGATTGATACTGAATATAAAAATGCAATTCTCAGCACAATCGGAATAATATTCTGGAAATTCTTCTAAAACTGAAATATGTAAATATTGACAATTGGAATAATTAAATTCTATGGTTCTGATGATGCGATCCTCTTGAAATTTTGCATGAACATTCAGTATATCAATCTTCATAGACAAATAGAATATTGCTGGAATCGGATATCTTGTTATGGAAATATGAAGATTATTCTTTTCAATATTCCAATTGAATTTCCATCGTTCAGAATATGAGATTTTCTTGAAATTTTGCGTGAACTTTCAGTATATCAATATTCATTCACAACATAAATTTCACTCAAATAGAATATCTTGTTGTAGAAATATGAAGTTTCTTCTTTTTAATATTCCAATTGAATTTTCAATGGTTCTGTTAACACTAGGGCCACAAAATTTTGCATGAGGCTTATTATGATCATTCGCAAAATTTCATTTCGATTGGTTTCGTTTTGTATTGAGGAACAAAGATTTTGAATGGCCATATTTTATGGAACACCCGCATGATTTGGCTGGTCAGTGAACTTAACCGAGGCACTTGGGTACTGAACTCACCCTGAAAATCTCAAGTCCCTAGGATAATCCCTACGAAAGTAATCGTGCTAACGGAGAGAATTGAATTTGACCACGAATTCGTCATCAGGGAGTAGAACCCTATCAGAGACCATTTTTGGCTCAAAATTCGAAAATTACAGACATTTTGCAAAACGACATTGCACTCGTGTAGAATGAGCGATCAAAAATGATTGCCAGTTTGAAATATCTGAGTGGCGTACCATTTTTTGGGTTAGTTTTGGAGTTTAATTACAACACCCCGTTTTTCGGAAAACGGAGCATTAGCGGACAAGGTTTATTCAGTCTAATGCCTCTGTTTTTCAATCACCTCCTGAAGTCTGCACTTATTCTCTAACATACTGTATTTAATTATCATTGAGTCGAGTTTTCTGTTTCAGGATCATATTCAGGTGTGGATCTTGAAAAATTCAAAGTGAAAGAGGGCAGTGTTTTAGATGGGAAATTCTTCAAAATCGTTAAAGTATTAGATTCGGACCACATTCAAGCAGAATGTATGTCTTGCAGACCGAGGAATTGTGTGATTAAGGGATACCTTTCAACAACAACAAATTTCATTAAGCATCTCAAAAAAGTACATCAAAATGAATACTCATTATATTTGATATACAAAACAGAAAAGAATAGAGAAAGGCATCTACGAAAGCTCAAAGCACTTAAATTTGAAGAGATGCGAACCATAGGTCAGCCAATAAGGGACTGTGCACAATTTTCTATGTATTATTGATTTTCTGCAGTGGAGAGAATGCGAGCGGAAGATAAAATTGGAAAGAACAGAATTTTTTGATATATGACGATTAATAATAATAAATTATTATAATAATAATAAATAAAAAGAACAAAGTATTTGTAAGGTTTTTACTTTCGCAGATAATTCATCGGGCAGTCAATGAAAAATGTTATACGAAGCGTATGTTTCTTATTGCTATGAATCATGTTAATCAACTAATAGTAGTTCGAATAGTATCTCTTAATTTCATTCTAACTTTGTTTATCTACAGAAATTACCTAAAATGTTTACTTTACTTCAAAACTCTCTACTTTATCATTCAAATTCGTGCATCATTGATTCAACCAGCTATTTGGATATTCTTTTCTATTAGGAACGTTATAAGTAGTCATACTTTGAACACGAAAAACAATTATGCATCGAAAATTTAGTTTTAGTCAGCAATCTTTCGAAACTACTCATTGAGTGCTAGTTCTACTCAAACGAGTGCTATATCGTTTTGCCTTAATATTTCAAGTTTTCAAAGTTTTAGCCGAAAATGGTCTCGAACGATAGGGGTGTCAATTCTTGTGATCACTCGTTCGACGAACGTATACGTTCGTGACATAGTTCCGAAATGCCGCGGTTGAGTTCGTTAACTACCAAATCGTACAGGGTGTTCATAAAATATGGCCATTCGAAATTTTTGTTCCTCAATATATCAGACAAAACGTAACCAATCGAAACGCTCATAAAAAGCCCCATCAAAATTTTGTGTGGCCACAGTGTTAACGGAACCATAGAAATATAGTAAGAAAAAATAAACACACTGGTTTTAATTATATCTTTAATCAGCTATCGATTTCGGTAAAATACTTATACACTCTAAGAAATTTTTGAACACCAGCCAACACCCGCTGACACCAGCCGTATTTCCTCAGAGGTCCTGATATTTTGGTGTTATTTCGCACCTTCTAAAATAACACCGACGATCAATAATTTTCTGGTGTGTTTCATGATTTCAAAGGGGTTGCTTTTTTCATATAAATAAATCAACTTTGACACTGAAGCGAGTGTGATTTTCATTCGGTTCTTTGCGACTTCGCACTTGTTTGGTTTTAAATCACACTAGAGCTGTGTGATCTCAAATGATCATCTAGTGTGTTTTGACACTGACTCAGTTATTTTTCACAATTTATTAGTGTGAAATACTATACGAGTTAGATCGGTTTCGGTGTGAAATCGCACCGTTTCAGTCTTAATTTGCACTAGCTTACTGAGGTTGCAATAACCTGTTCGGTTTCGGTGCTATTCAGCGATTTGAATATCAGATATTTAATACATTGGTTCGTTCGTTAATTATTATGTAGCTAGGTACTTACTCCCTATGTTTATCTTTTGTTCTGCAATTGTTATTCATTAAAAATCTTTTAGTGTATTCGTTTGCTGTGCAGGTTTTTAAAACAATTCAATTTTCATTCACATTGAAAGATTACAACAATATTTGTTGCCAAAACAAAAAACATTTTCCTGTGGATAAAATATATTTTCTTTACACTGATAAATATATAATGAACAGATAGATATGTACCTGATGGTAGACCATGTGAGGGGTTGACAGTAGAGGTATCTCCCAAAAATACCCTAAGGGAAGCTTCTTCAACTAGCTTAAAAAAAGATCAGATTTTGTTCTCGAATCATCAGGCAAAATGAACTTTTCTCTATATCCAAAACAAATTTTCACGCATTTCACTTTCTTCACCTCAATCAATTTCACACTTTCGATTCATCATCACAAAGGCACATACAAGAAACAGAGATAGATAAGAAGGTGAAACCATTGGCAAGTCCTGATTTGACTATGCTGAGGACTCTTTATAGAGCCGCCAAGAATTGGAACTATTGCTATTAACATTGTTGCCAAAGGTATTCGATTGGAATAATCAGTTCATCAGACACCATGGTTCTAACTGTGTGAACGCTCATAATTTGGCAATATCTGGCAACCATGTAAAAATACTGAAGACAAACTAAAGTAACCGTATGGGTTTTTCATATTTTTGGTGCTTATTTTGATTCAGTTGGTGTAAATTTTGAAACATGATTTGGCCGAAAAACACTTCCAGGTGCTTTTTTTGTTTCTACAAGCTTCAGAAGTAACACCTGATCATTTCTGTGAAATTATTATTTGAAACTTCCAACATGCAGTGTATATTTTCACCCAAGAGATGATTTTCTGATTTATAGAGCAATTTGTTTGTAAGATTGGTGTTAAAGCTTGATAAACAGTGTGTTTTCAAATATTTTTCTATTAATTCTTGATTTTGTTTCTGTTTGCGATAATGTGTTTCATGAATCACACCACTTAACACTATATTCTCATAATTTCGATAAAAATGATAAAATTGTGATATAAAAAGGGAAAAATATGCTTGATAGTTTAGAATTAGCATTTACACCGGGATTTTTTTTAGAGTGTACCATCATCAGGCTGTCCTGAAATGACACTCATGTACAAAAGAATAGCAAACAATCAAAAAAGTCTTACTGTCATGAAACACACAAACAAGCTGCAACTTATAAGATGTAGTATAAACATAAATGGATTCTCATTAACATGAAAAATCTCATTAGTCCAAGATACAAACTTTTAAAACAGTAAACAACAATAATACTGGCTGGAGGACAGATGTAGACACACCACAGCAAGCGTCACATAGGAGTCGCATAGAATATACAAACATAGATATAAAATGAGTTATTTTTTGGCTATCGTTTCTAAATGAACATTTTGAAAATATTTTGTTATGGAAAATCTTTTACATCGTTAATAAGGTTGCTGTCATGTTTTCTTCCCAAAATTTCCAATTGTTCTAAAAGGGTTGAACGGTAAAAATTATTTTCATAGTGAAGAATACTTAGATTATGGATTGAAGTTTTATGGTTGTTATCAATAAGGTGGTTTCCTAATGCCGATGAAGGTCTATTCTTCACGTGTTCAGAGAATCTTATACTAGCAGCGCGTGTAGTCATACCAACATAATAAGCTTGACAATCTTCACATTCGATCTTTCAGACTCCACTATTTTGTTCTGTTTTCATTTTTGGTTTGTTGTTAACTAGAATATTTTCCAGAGTAATACCCCCCCTTATTAGTAACATAGTAGTTATATTTCTGCAGTATTGAATTGATATTGTAATTGAGGTTTCGACAAAAGGGAATGGAGAACCATAGAAAATTCAATTGGAAAATCATTCTCAAAAATTTTCAAATTTGAGTATAGTTTTAAATTCGAAAGAATAACCTGTCAAGTAAGCTTGCAAACAAGTTTTTAACTGCTTCCTTCCATGATAACATTTCGTCACGTATCTGATTAAATGTACGTAAAATATACGTAAAAAATATACGTAAGTATTTTCAACTGATTTTCAATTTCAGCATTGTTGTGGTGAAGGTATATGATCAAAAATGTCGTATGATACACGTGTCTTCAAAGCACTAGTTCACAAACTTGGTTCCATCATCCACTTGTATCATAATACATCATCTTTTCGATTAACATATTCCGAATAATGATGTTAATGTACCTTCTGAGTTCATCGTATTCTAGTTGCGAATTTTCATTATTTTATTTTCAGTGATACATCATTGCGAAAAATGTAAAAGGACCTACCGTAGTGTATACACTTTGAGTCGACACTTGAAATATGAATGTCAACAACCGCCAAGATTTACTTGCTCATTTTGTGGTTGGAGAGCTCATCTTCGATGTAATGTTTTGAAACATGTCAGAAAACGACATCCTGATGACGTGAGCATAGTTTCGGTACTTGAAGCTGCTGAATAATAAATACTTCAATAAAGCTGTTTGAATCAAGGACTGTGCGATTTTCTAATCCACAATGTTAATTTATTCGCTTTTTTATTCATAAAAACAACAATTACATAAAAATATATTATTTTTGGTTTGAATTTGATATACGATAAGTGTTAAGATAATTATTGATCGGTTAGTAGTTCAACTCAGCTCAAGGCACCGAATGGAATCATTTAGAAAGAATTATAAATTTAAGAGTTTATTTGTATTACAATCTGTTTATATTTTATACTTCAGTTCAAATACAATGATGAACATATAATGTTATATGCTATTAATCCAATTTCATCAATCAACTACTCTCATGAAAGCCTTCAGTAATCGAAACTTAAGTAAAAGTTTGTGATATCATTTTGCATACGCGATATGATTATCCCATTTTATCAGTTTTCGAATAGTGTATGTAAAAAGGAAGAATTGCTGAATTTACTCATAAACATATTCACACGAATAAGATCAGGAGCCTATTGTACCAAATACTTTGCAAACTTTTCACTTTGTACTTTGCATTCTGACAAATTTCAAAAGTGAAAATTAATTATGTTGCACAACATTTTTCGCAACATTGAATTTCTGCGGATTGCATTTCAATCTGCATTGACTTTTCACATTGCACTTTTCAATTATGAATGCGTTTTTTGCAACGTAATTAATCTGAAAAGTGAAAAGTTGGGAAGTATTTGGTGCAATAGGACTCAAGTTAATTAATCTCGGATTAAAAAAATATTAATTTCTCATGTTAATGCAATGATTAATTCAAGAAAGCTGGAGGCATAATAAGCCCAAATCCAATGAACGGATTAACTACAGAAAACAACTCTATATCAGGTGTATTAGATCTTTTGATAGGAATAAATCAGAATCAATCAAGAAAAAAAAGCGATAGTGCAGTAAACTGACGTGTCAGCTATTCGCATCAAGTGTGGTACTGCTGCTTCAAGTTTTCAAGGTGAGAATTATTATTGTTATACAATATCTTTATCTTTATTTTATAAAAGTTTATAAAATCAATCACCTAATTATTCATCTAAATTCAATTGAGACGAAGCTGTTACTGACAATTCCTCAAATTTCATTATTAGCATATTATTATGTATGCTGGAATAAAATGCCAAATTGAAGAATTCAGTTGAAATTTCCAGGAGTGAATGTTTTATTTCCTTTTATTCGTCGCACCTAAAATTACAAATTTTTTTCCTAAATTTTTTCTTGTAGAAGGAATGCAATTTGATGAACACTTATAGGACATAATTTCATTTGTGAAAATTTGTATTGAAATCAATCGATATTGTTCAAGGAATTCGCACAAATATATGAGCATATGGTTAATATTCAAATTTGGATAATTGAAATCAGTTTCTCAGAGTTAAAAAATGTTTTTGTTATTTTGGCCTTCTCGAATATTGATTCTTCATCAAATATTGATCATCACTTTCTTCCAGAATTCCAAAGTCTGGTGTTGAATAACCTATCAAAAATCGTAGGAACTATAAACCAGCATACCATTATGCTAGATGAGATCAATAGAAGTATTAGTGCTGCTATAACAAATCAATTGAGTGTACCAGAAAATCTAACAGAGAACTTTCCTATCAATAATATTGAAGAATTTCAAGCTTTTGAAAAACATCTGACTCAGGAACCTGCGATATGGGATTATATGGTAGGTTGAATGAAAAATTCAATGAAAACTGGCTAATAATGATAATGAATAACAGGTAAAAAGACTAGCCGCTTTGGGAGGTACAGGAGTTGAAAATCTTACGAGAAGAATTATGATGTATTTGATGAGCAATGAAGTAGCCCAACAATATAATTGGAAAGGTCGGGATAAGTTGGCATTCGAAAAATCCAAAGTAATGGAACTGATTTTAGGTAAGACGAAATATTTTTCAAACCATTGTGAAGGATCTGAGATCAACATTGCATTTATTTCATAAGAATCATTAGCGACACCACATTTTGAAATATAGTACTTCTGGGTTTGTATTTCTCCAATTTTCAATCAGGCATTTGTACATTTCCCTCAGTTTGGTCAATTTTTTTTTATTTTACCCACAATATCAATTCACTCAGCATACCTAAAACATATCTTTTTCAGCTGCTGTCTTTTCTAAATATAATGCCGAGGATATTAATGAACTCAGAATTGAAACTGCTGTGAAAGATTGGCTAAAGTACGCGAAATCCAGAATTCAGAAAATGCACAAAAGGCAAATTTCTGCAAAGAATATGATTGCATTACAATGAAAGTTTTATTTTTTATTTATCTTCACGGAAAAGTTTTTTCAATATTATATTCCTGAAGCTTATATATATTTGTGTTGATTAAAATGTTATTTTTTATGTTTCATTATATCATATATAGTTGAAGGAGAAACGTCAACTATTTCCAGTAATGAATAGAACTGAACTGAGTTGATTTCGATGTTTCAAAGGAAATGGAAGAGTTTTCAGTATATTTTATGACATTACGTCGAACTTTTAATTTTAACCCCAAGAAAACCTTTCTGAATAAAAGTTAACAAACATCTAGAAACTGAGTTTGAATATTTTACTGAGAAGACGTTATGAAAAGACGTTATGAAAAGACGTTGAATGTGATGTACAAAAAATTGTAAATGTACGTTAATGCATTACGATTTTTCACTCACATGTTTACATTAATTTGAAAATTCGTTGTATTCTCATATTGGGAAGACATAAATAAGTGAGGTTTGTATATGATTTTCAAAATATCATATATGTAATGCATAACGATTTATCACTCATATTTCGGTTCTAAAACGTTGAGAATTTTTTTGTTGCATCAAGGTAGGTGAGATATCTTATTCTGACATCTGATTTTCAACCATTTAGTAAGGTTTATTCAATGTCTTTATTCCCACTGGAAATTCAATCATTTCATATTTTCTTGATAATTCCTCTTGAGAAAAGGATTTATGGTTCATTCTACTATAGAAAGAAGAACAATAATTGCTGTATATAGCTCATGTTGAATATATGAACAGCAGATTTTTTACAAATGTATAATTTGCAGAGGGGCAGTATACGTGCGAAAGATGTTTCAGAAACTTCAGACACCAAGGATCACTATATAATCATAGCAAATATACCTGTGGAGCTCCAACGAAATTCTGCTGTGATCTATGCACATATAGTTGTAAATATGTACAGAGCTTGCAGGCGCATCTGCAACAGAAACACAATTTGGTTAAATCAAGGCAAGAATTGAAGACGAACCAATACTTGCTCACTTTTAAACAAATGAACAGGTTGTATTCTTATTAGAAACATCATTAGGTTTGTTCGCACAACCATAAAACACCAGTCACAGACTAGTAAGCATCCGCAGTAAGTGCAAACGCGTTCACAGATGATTTCTGATCAGTTTCAATGTTTCAAATTTGAAACCAATACCTGACAAAAAATTCAGCCCGTTCGGGCGTCAATTCTCTGAACCACTGGTGCCGTATTCTCGACAAGTGATCTTTCAAAGCGTGTACGAACTTCATAGCGCGAGTCCCTCCTTTACCTGCAAAAATGCACACCACGCAATGAAGTTCGTATTCGCATCGAAATATGACATTAAAGTCATTACTAAGACAAGTTTTCCGAAAGTTTCCTATCAAGATGTTCGTTATTTATTGCTAAATAATGGAATTATTACAAGATAAGACTATAAATAGATTGAATATTTGTAAATGTTGATTTTAATCTGGACTAAATAATGGAAATCAAAGAAATACTTCGATTCGTCTTATAAATCTGAGGGCTATTTCTCTGATATGTCAGAATTGCTGCTTTTGTATAAATGTATCCCTTCTGGGAAACTTACCTGTATTTCGAACCTAAAAACCTGAAAAGGTAAATACATATAATTCTAGAAATGATGAAAAAGGCAATTGTTGAAAATAAATCATATTTAATATATCACTGAAAAATTCTACATCATTTTTATTTGTACAGAAATATTAACCAATGAAGGAACCAAGGGCGTAGCCAGGAATTAATTTCGGGGGGGGTTTTGACATTTTGGCAATTGACTTTGTAGGTGCCGGGAATTGTGAGGGTCGCTTTCTGTAGCAAGTATTAAATAAAAAAATAACTCTGAAACATTTCGGGGGGGGTTTGAACCACCAAAACCCCCCCCCCCTGGATACGCCCTTGGAAGGAACGGATTCTTTTCATATCAATTCTTTTTGAAGATAACCTTGTTTCTTTACTGCCTTCACTCTTCTGTTCTGCCTTATAATATTTTCCGGTTTTGAGTTTCTGTTGAAGACTAGAGTTTCCGTCAATTCGTTTGGAATTCAATAGAACAGATATTTCAAATTCGCACTGGGATGATAGATTTTTTGATATTTTAACAGAATACCCTTTTTCCTGAATTTCCCACATCTTTTTAATATCATTTAATGCTTTGTTATAACAACATAAAAATGTTTTTCATCGCATAAGCTGTCAAACATTGATCAGAAATCGGACGATTTGTTGTGGGAACAAACCTATTGCGGCCAAAAGATTAGAGTTATCTTGTAAATAATATATCAATGTACATATGATGTGAACATTATAATAATTTTAATAAATTGTATGATAAATCAATTGTTGAATTATCCAACCTCTGATATGCACTTATTTTATATTACTATCTTGTGGAAATGGCAAGAGACAATCATATTTGAATCATCGAAAAACCAGATACATTGAGAATAGTATTCATTATTATTTATTATATATTTTATTTATTTTCATCTTCCCTATAACGAACGTCTGTATAACCAATTTCTCTGTATAACGAATTTCGTACAAGACATTGCTCCTTGAATCCAAATTCCATGTTAAAAACACCCTCTAAAACGAAGTAAATTCTTTCTATAATGAAATTGTTGTATAATGAAATATTCAAAGAACATCACTCTTTGAATGGGAATTGGTAAGAAGTTTTTTCCGAAAATTTTCCGGACGTATGTAATAAATCCCGGCCTTAAACTAAATCATTACGGCAGGCAGAGAGATCCTTCTGAAACAGTTTTAAATACACCCTTGGCTGTTTGGTTTCAATCTAACCATTACGCTAGTGTGAAAGTTGTGCGAAAATGTCTAAAAGGAAATGCTTAAGTTTGAATGATAAACTTAAATTCATCAGTGAAGTCGACTGCGACATTGCCGACTATAGAAACAAATTTTCTGTATAACGAAATTTCTTTATAACGAATTTTGTTCGCGGATTTAGCGCTTTCGTTATAGGGAAGTTCTACTCTCTGTATTGAAATGAAAATGTTTCATTCAAAAACTTCCGACATTAAGTGAGAAGCGTGCAAAAACTGACTGTCACATAAACATGAAGTTTTGACCGATTGGTAATCATATTTCCTATGAATTTTGTTATTAATTTATTTATTCTTTTCTTTTCGATATGACCTATTACGCTTTGGATGCGAATTATGGTGCACAAGCTCTCATTTCATTAGAAAAATACTTTCACATTCTTACACCAAATGCAGCATTTTTGATCGAAATGCCCCGACATGTTATGGTTAACATTCTGATTTATGGATGTTCTGTATGTACAACAATTTCTGAAAGATTGACATTTTCAAAAATTTCATCTTTACAGAAGTCTCTGTATCGTTATTGATTAGCTTAATATATTTTTTTCAAATAAATTGAAAAACATTTCAACGAAAGTTGATTGTTGAATGTCGCTATTATTCCCGAGGTGAAGTTCAACGAGCCTGCTTTTTCTCGGAACACAAAGAAGGGAATTGTTGCAGTTCTGACTTGCCCTCTGCAGGCTTATTCACAGAACACCTTCTGATGTCATAAAAGTGAAAAACGAATAAACCTAACGGTTTGGGTAACCTTTCTCTGCAGTTTGCTTCGTCAGGTAAAGTGAATTTAGTGAATGTTGGTGAAACGTTACTGTTTGCGTACTAGTTTGCTCGTTGTTGATGTTGATTAAACCAGATTGTTGGTGTTTTGATAACCTTTTTTGATGTGTTTGTTATTTTGGATTATTGTGATGATCAGGATTTGCTATGGGATTGGGATTTCTGAGTATACTGTGGTGATGTAAAAATTTTCTCTAATTCTGTTGCAAATTTGGACATTCTGTCATAAGTTGTAGAACAGAGTCGTGGGAGAATATCTCAGTTTCTTACAGATATCATGATTATAGAACCTTTCTAATTTTCTATTTGACGCAATTTGGAAGTGATGCGAAATCAGTTGATGCGCGTTCTATTCGACTCGGGATTTTGAACTGGTGTGCATAACTTCCAACTAATGTTGTATTTGACAATATCATTTTAATTTCCGTAATCAGTGTATCATAACAATAACATAACCTAGCATTTAGGTAGAAGGCAGGGTTCATTAGAGAACTCTAGGTAGAAGCTAACAATTTAAGTCTAAACACAACTGAAAGTGAATTATTATCCTCGCTCTGCATTGGTAGTAATAGATAATTTATATTATTTTTTGAATTTCATTCGGAACTATTGTCAATGTTCTATTTTGTTAACTTTCGGATTGTGATACGTCATGTTCTATTTGTCAAATTCAGTTCACTTCCAACTGAAATGATTTCGGAAATTATTCAGGCAACTAGAAACTAGAAAGCTAGGTATATTTCATATGTACGCTGAAGACTTGTGCAACGAATTTTTGTTAACTGATTAAAATATGGTATTACACAATAATTTTCTTGATTCGCGATCAATTCAATCGAAATTAATAGGATATTTTCATGAATATTCGTGATTTCAATTGAACATTGAAAAATGTTGGTTGTCAGTGCGATTCAATGCAAAAATCACTAAATGATTTTCATGGAAATATTCAGCAAAAACTTTTGAGTACATGACTGTGAAAATGTTTTTTAACATTACATAACGTATGTATTTGTATATTTTGTACGTTAAAAATCGTTGAGAGTTTTCATGACTGATAGTCAATATCGAATACAACTTATCCCTTTATAATTTTTCTAGTATGAACCTATTTACTGAATTAACAAAGGTGTAAAAATTTTTTTGATGAAATGTTGGAACCCTGCCTTGGAATGCTCTACTTTTATTACCCTATATTCTTTTTTACATTTCTAACAGGTTGAGGGTTATCGGAACTTTGGTAGTGGAAAGTTCGCATCCATCTTTCTTTCATCTTACTTAAATTTCTCCTATTTTTAGTTTACAATTATCCCTGCCCGACCTGCCAGAAGGGATATAAATGGAAAGCATCTTTAAGAAATCATATGATGTACGAGTGTGGAAAAGAACCACAACATAAATGCCCTGAATGCCCATATAGAACCAGGCAGAGAGGCAATTTTAGGAGACATATGATGAAAATACATAATGTAGATGTAGACACTAATATTGACTTCGCTCGAAAAAAGCTAACTTTAGTTCTTTGATATTTTGATATTTACGAGTATACTCATTATACAAATACATAAAAGGTCTATTTTTTTCAATTCAACCTCTCACGACCTAATAATAGTATATTATGCAACGAGCGTATAATACTAGCTATTATTCACGAGGAGAAGTTTAGGCTACGAGCCGTAGGCGAGTAGCCCAAATCACCGATTGAATAATAGCCATTATACGCGAGAAGCATACTACACTTTATCCACGACTACTGAAAATATTTCTTGAGGATTTTAACATTTGGCGATCGTGACAAGATCTTTCTATTATAAGTGTAGAAAACGAGGTAGAAAAAGTCAAAATGACACATGAACTATTTTTTGAAGAACTTGTCATTGTATATTTTGTGATAAAAATTGCTTTAATTGATGTAAAAGTAGATTAATGAGGTATGTGTTAGGTGTATTAATCTGGGAATACAGAGTTTATTTTCTGTCCAGAAAGGTCTAAATTTATTATTGAAAAAGTAACTCGATCGCAGAATAGGGCAGACTATGTATGAAAATGTTATTATGACCAGAGGTAATTAAAAATTGCGGACACTCTCTTAAATACCGATAAGCGGGTTGAGCTCTTGGAAATCTTGGTTAGTCTGTTTTTCGCTCAGATATACAATGAATGTTGTTTATTCAGAGCTGTCGCCAAAAACCGTTTTAAGATACTAAATAGCTCAGCGGGTACAATTTTAATAAGGGACCACACGCAAAAACAGTAACGTTGAAGTTTTCCTGAGCAAAAAGGCGTGAGAAAGATATGCCGTTCTCAGAACGAAGGAAAAGAAAAACTCAGCATTTAAGTACGACCGGCGTAGGTGGTCCCTTCGTTTTAGGAGGTTTTGAAAAAGTCTGTTACTACGAGAGACTGAGGAGAAAAGTCGAAAGTACGTTTCCCGGCACCGGGGAGTTGAAACGGTCAACTCAGGAAAAAGGGTAGCTCGTGGTTGAAGTCGAGCTGAGTTTACAAGTGTGAAAAGTTTTTTGTAAGTGGTAGGGTTCGGGAATTGGGAGTTATAGATTCGAAGATTGAAAAAGTGAAACGGGATGCACGATCACGAAATAGTTCGCGGAGCTTAAAAGCAGAGCTTGTACTTTTATTTCAGGTACACATTTAGGAATTAACCGGCAGAAGGTAGGATAGTTTATTTCCAGATATCACTGACACTCTCGTTGACTCGGCGAAATTGAGTTTATAATTGTTTATGTTTTGTTTTCCTGTCGTGCCATTAATACGTATCAGTGGATCTGTTTGAGTTTGTTCGTTTATGTTTGATTTATTTGTGTTTTGAAATAAAAGGTGCATTATTACTGTTACTTGCGAATTTTTTTCCCAAGTCTGGAAACTCAGAAAAAGACCAAGACTGCAGTGGAGCACGGACCCCAAAAACCCTTTTTGGGGCCCTTGAATAGAATTTCATTATTATAAAAATAAGTCGCTATTCAGATAACGGCGCTCAATACAATTTGTTCAGAAATTAAATGGCAGATTACGTCGAGGTGTGAAAACTCCGAGGAGTCTATCACTGGCAGTTTTTTGTACACTAAAATTCCAATTTGATAAATAATTCCACTAAATTCACAAAAATTCTTTTCAATTCCGCATAATTCCATTCAGTTCCTCACAATTCTGTAAAATTCCCCATAATTCCATTAAATTCCCCATAATTCCAATCAATTCCGTTATAATGCCGTCAAATTCCATGCAATTCCATCAAATTCCATGCAATTCCATCTGATTCCGTGTAATTCATTCTCAATTCCAGCATTTTGTACACTAAAATTCCGCAGTGATAGACCCCTCGGGGTCTATCACTGGCAGTTGTTTGTACACTAAAATTCCAATTTGATAAATAATTCCACTAAATTCACAAAAATTCTTTTCAATTCCGCATAATTCCATCCAGTTCCTCACAATTCCGTAAAATTCCCCATAATTCCATTATATTCCCCATAATTCCGTTAAATTCATCATAATTCCGTTAAATTAATCATAATATCGTTAAATTCTCTACAATTCCGTTCAATTCTTCACAATTCTGTTCAATTCTGCGCATTTTCAATTCCATTCAATGTTAACAGAATACCGTTCAATTCCATTGAAATTCCATTCAATTCTTCTCAATTCCAAACAATTCCGTTATAATGCCGTCAAATTCCATGCAATTCCATCTAATTCCGTGTAATTCATTCCCAATTCCAGCATTTTGTACACTAAAATTCCGCAGTGATAGACCCCTCGGAAAACTCCTAGTTTAAGTTTCGCCAACTATGTATCTCTAATAAAGATTTGACCATATTACTTCCCGTATTATCTTGACTATATTTCCTAATGTAGCTGAGTGCCTAGTAAGTAAGCCATTATTCTTTTAGACGAAGGCTATGGTTAAAATTAAAATGGAGGTAGTACCATAATTTTCCCAGTTGTTTTTAGTATCGGAATGTATAGATTTTTTCTCGAATGCGAAAACTTAAGGTACAATTTAGTTGGTAGGACATTTGTTTTGTTTGTGAGAATGAAGCAACATCTGACAAACTCATTTTTCAGTTATACTGCCTTGTCATATCCAAATAGACGAAAACCAAATGGTTCTTGGTTTTGACCAGAGTAAACGTAAAAGAAAACCAACATCTTCCCATAGCAGAATTAGGGGTCACTTTGTATGCCCCCAATGCGGGAGGAATTACATCAGAAAAGATTCTCTGCAACGACATCTCAACTATGAATGTGGGAAAGAACCGCAATTTCCTTGTCCGTTCTGCCCCCAAAAATGTAAGAGGAAGGCACATCAAGTGAGACATATCCTTCGACAGCATAAGGATAAAGTTGGTCTGGTCAGAGAGAATAATCCTGAGATGTTCAAAACAGAGGCTGTGTAATTATGAGATATTTATTTTTGTGTTTGTGTTGTGTTGAGATTCATGTCGTTTTGTCGTTTTGATCAAGGAGGAAGATGTGAAAACTTTGATTATTTTCTTGACTGACCATGTATGCTTTGTTTTTTTGAATGCCTAAACAGTTCAAATTGAAAGTTTACAACGGTAAAAACTGATCACACCTTCTTCCAGAACAGAGTTTCGCAAATTCTTGAGTTCAATTCATCAACTTTGATGACCAAGATGTATTTTACTCTATGAAAGACCTCTGAAATTGCAAATTGTTTTTTGGGAACTCTGTTCTAGATCGTATTTTCATTCTGGTTTTGTTGTTGAAAGCACTATTAAACCTAGTCCAGTCATTTGTGTTCACCTGCTTCAGTGTTTATGTGATTGCATGATTGGCACCTCTGGTTGTTATATAGGGTGTTTACTTTTAAAGTGGACATATATCGAGAGGTGATTATATAAGTGATTTGCAACAAAAAATGTTATATAAAACATGGTCGAAATGTTGACGCTTATTCTTCAATTTAACATTTCTTGATTTCACGAAAAATTTCAAGTTTTCTCTCTAGAAAGATCACTGCTCAGTTTTCCTTGTAGTCTCATCAAATTAGACCACATATTCGGAAAGGGCAATAAATTTGCTACAAGATGAGAGAGTCTGTGTGCAGCAAACACACTTATTGCAGGCGTGGTAAGGAAAAGAATTATGAAGTTAACGAAATCAGTCATATTTTTCCAATGGTTTTTTCGATGAAATATTAATAATTATGCACACTCTTTCTCTTCAGTAAAAAATACCTCATTTAGTGTACTTTCCAATGACATAATATATCAACTTGTGTGCCTGCAATGATGATGATGAATTGATCTTCATGAAATAAAATTAAAATTAAATCATGAAGAGCTTCAAAATAGAGCAAATTTAGGTCCGGAATTTTTAGACTTTTTCGGTGTTATCCTTGATATTTTGGCGGAGCATGAGCAGCTATAGAACGGAAGTTGCCATGTCATTCGAAAGTATACTAAATGAGGTATTTTTAAATGAAAAGAAAACGTGTACATAATTATTGATACTTCATCGAAAGAACCATTGGAAAAACAGGACTCATTTCGTTAACTGCGGGATCGTAATATTCATCTCCTCACCACGCCGATATAAGAGCTTTTTCTGTAGACAGACTCTCTCCTCTTGTAGCAAATTTATTTCCCTTCTGAATATGTGGTTAAAATTGATGAGACTACAAGAAAAACTGAATAATGATCTTTTAAGAGAAAAAACTTGAAATTTTTCGTGAAATCAATAAATGTTAAATTGAAGAATAACCGCCAACGTTTCAACCATATGTTATATGACATTTTTTTTTGCAAATCACTTGTATAATTACCCCTCCTAATTTGTTCTTCTTAAAAGTACACACTTTGTATAGTCCCTAATTTTTTTTGTATATTTACCATGTTGGTTGAGATTTTTTTCCCAATGTTCCGTTTGTTGACACGCATGAAATTATTTTGAATAAACACGATTTACTTCATACACGGTTTCGTTTTTTTATTGGTAGTTTGTAAATAGCTCTAGTTAGTTTTTACTGGTGGTATATTTGTGTTTTATATGTCATACTAACATTTCTCTTTTTCAGCCAAGGATTTATCAGTAAAATGGCCTGCCCATTTGACCCTACCTATGATGTTGATGCGAGAAAGTTTGAGGGAGTCCATGATCCAAACACTCTCCCAGACAGCAATGAAATCTCACAAAAACTCTTTAAACCGTTCTTCGACGGATACCACCGGACATGCTTGTCCAGACTGTGGAAGGATTTATAAGCTCAAGAGTTCCTTGAGAAATCATCAGAAATGGGAATGTGGAAAAGATCCACAATTTGAATGCCCTTACTGCGAGTATAAGGCTAAACAGAAAATGCATATGGCAAGACACATGGAAAGAATGCATAGAGAAATTGATTATTCCGCTGTCAAAACAGAGCTCAAAACTGAGAGCTCAGCCTCTTCAGAATAAATTTATTGCATTCCGTATATTTATATTGTGAGTGGTCTAGAATTGTAGATTAGGATATAATTTATCCGCTCATGGGTTCCTATTTAATACCTACCGTTCAGTTCAGTGCTAAATTTTTGAGAATTAATACTCAATATCTGGAGGTAACAATATTCGGCCATTCATCACATGCTTATATCCATTTGGCCCGGGAATTTTCAACTCAATTTTTAAAAGGTTGTGCCTCAAACTATAGTCAACATTACATCCTTTCAATATAACGTCAAATGTTGAATTCCTTAGATGAAGAACTTTTTCGAAAATTTCCAATAATGGCAGCTTAAAAAATACTGAATTTTGTTACACCTCCAAATATACCGTGAGTAACTGACATTCCACTGAACTGCTTGAAAAATATTGGATTGAAGTCTATTGCAATTTCAGGTTTTCCTGATACATTCGTTTTGAACGAGGGAAAAATGAAGTCTATAAATAATAAAAGTATGTTCGTTGTTTAGAGACCTACACAATTTTTACTTTTGTTGACGAGGGTTTTCAGATGATCTAGCAATCTTTATATGGTATTGTCTTGCGTATATAGAGGTAACTTCTCTTACTGTTTGTATATAGATACAAATTATTTTGCAGAATACTTCAAACCAATATTTGTTCTGGTATGGGAACACCTATTTCTGGTTTTGTTCTTGCCTGTAAAACGGTAAAAGTAATGCTCTTACATCACTTTTCATTCTCTTTATTTCAGTTATTCAGTTAGAGAAGCATATCTCGATGTTGAATATGTTCCCATATTATGTTCATAATCTGTGTTCCAATAATATTTCAAAATCAGATCTCCGTGAGAAATATTTATTTTTTTCAATACTGTGTTCACTATGTTCTGTTTTTCATTTATCTCTATAGAAATTTTAGAAGACGACTATTTACTACTCTCGAATATATCTGATTAATTTTTTTAATCTTACTGAAAACTTTATTGAATTATGCGACCAACATTTCGCGATATCAAGCAGGTTTATGATCTGAAAATAACTTGGAGAGTTTATAGATACGTCACCAAGTCACTGCCTACCTAGATTCCATGTCCTATTACTGAAATGAAGTTGTGATATTGTAATGGCCTTCATGATATTAATGACACAATAACTTGTAAATATATATTTTTCTCAATATAGTGACGACATCACTGTTCAATTTTAAATTACCAATAATTGTGATAATAGTGAACAAAAAATCATTCGTGCCTCATGTTAAAAAATGTTCCTTCAGCATGTTACTACTAGTTGTTACCTATTATTCCTTTTAACGTTAATGAAAGCGGTGCCTTTGAAGAGACATTGTTTATACAGGGTGCGGCAAAACAAACAGTGCAGTTTTGATGGGATGTTAAAAAAAATTTGCACAACCTACGAAAAAGTAGTTTTTTTCTGTTTGAGTCAGTACTATACCCCATTTTTTCACTTGAGTTTTGAAGATCACATCATCAAGTTTGAAGATCACATAATTCATGATGATGTCCACCAGAAGCAATGCACTAATATAGGCGATTTCTGAAGTTTCTACTTCGTTCTGCCACAAATCGATCTTGAGTTCTTCCAAATTGTGAGAACGATGCTTTGAAACCTTTCCTCTAGATAGCACCATAGGAAAAAATCGCAAATGCTCAAATCCGGTGATTTCGCCGTCCATACAGAATAAACTACTTTTTCGTAGGTTGTGCCATTTTTTTAATATCCCATCATAACTGAACTGTTTGTTTTACCGCACCCTGTACTTTTATTTTATAAGATCTAGGTTTACAATAATTGTTTGTTTTTGCTTCATAGGTGCTTCCTTTTGAATAATTTCGAAGTTTATACTTGTCATTATTTGACGATATTCTATGTGCTGTATGGTTCGATATTCAAATAATTCGAATTAAGTGGGATTATGTGATAAAATTCGAAGTTTATATAAAAATAGCGGCTAAAGATATTGTATATACAAATTATTTTTGCCCTCTGATAAAGCTCTCTATTTTGATATTATGATATGAAATGTTTTATAAGCAATGTATTTGCAAATATGCTTGACGAGGCAGCTGTGTATTTTTTTAGGTTCTTTTTTATATTTGTAGATATCAAGAAAGTTCGATTGGTTGTTTCAATGTAGTGTGGATAGCTACATGTCATTAGTTTCATAAAGATTCTGGTCGTTTTTGAACAACGAATCTACATTGAAATAAACAATTACTTTTTACTATATATTTTGATTATTTTACTTTTATATTTACAATAAGATGAAAGGTAAGGAAACGAAAGGGTTTTCCTATGTGTTTCTATAATACTCAATCAGCAACTTGTGATTCAATTACAATCGGATAAGTTCCTTCGATTAGATTCACACATCCTACTGTTGTTTTACCCAGTATGTCCTACTTTTTTTAGCTTTATTGCATTATTGTTTATTAGATAGTTTTGCTTTTTAGGTTATGGTAGTGTTTTCTATCAAATTTTTATATCATTGATATAAATCAATAAAATTTTGCTAGTTAATTCGTTTGTTTTTTTAACCTCTTCAATTTCTCTTCATAACTTTGATCTTGCTAGAGTCGAATGATACGAATTTTTTGCGACTGAATGTTTGGATATTTTTTACACAATAAAATAATTTACTCCTACTTGGTGCATACATATCTCTTTGATCAATGGTCTGCTCTTAGTAGACAGGAGTGAAGCTGCAGTAGACAAATTTGACTTTTCACTATTCGGAAAAATTCCCATTTGTATGTTTCTCTTAGGGATGGTTTGGCCGAGAACGAGATATTTTGAATAATTAGGTTTTTTATTCCAAGCGGAAATACATACAGTAAGAAAATGCGCTCACTTCAATCTAGAAATGGGGTTTCGGAAATGAGACATAGCAATACCCATGGACAGCTATAACTGGTCATTAACCGTTTAACTGCTATAACCATATATACGTTCTCAAATATTATTCATGAATTTCTCTCAAATTAATTTTAGAATTGCTGAGAACGTATACAGTGCGCGTCGAAATTATGGAACAAATGTATTTCTCAAAAGAAAAATAATAGGCAACGAAATCCTGAAACAGGTAAATTTTTGTTTCACTTTTACCAAATTTTTATGCATTTTTTGAGGATTTTTGTTGCATCTTGTGCCATCCGCGTCAGCCCTATGAATTTTTTATAGGGAAAGTGGGTCATGTGGTAATTTTTTGGCATGTTCTTGGTATCTTCTTTACAGACGTGCAGAAATTAAAAAAAAATTAATTAGTTATTTCAACGAGCTTTTCAGTATGTGGTCTTTGCCCTCACGTGAAAAATTATAATGCGTTTCAGTTATGATTTTAAGTAGGTATGTTATAACTGTTATTAGTAAGTTTCAACTTCAGTAGAAACGTACTACATAATAACATTCCAACTTAAGAACATGAAGCACATGAAGGACATTCTGTCCTTTTTTGTGTTGTATTAAGGTTATCGTTGAAGATCTTTCCTCTAACTTCATTCGTTTCAGGGAGCGACTCTGAAGATGACGAAGACGATGATATGGACGAACTACAAGAAGAGGAATCTGGAAATATTCTATTTTTCGGAAATTTCAGAACAAAAAAACCACCACAGAGCACAAAAACCAAGTATGAAATAGTTCGACACACTCTTCATAGTAACAAACGGAGAATTCCTTCATCAACTGCGATCTCTGAAACTGCTGCATCAAGTGCAAGAAAATTGTCACAAGAACGTATGAAGCTGTTTTTAAGCATGTCGCCGGCCGACTTGAAGAAGCCTAAACCTAAGAAATTGGCTTGTGAGAGGGACCTCGGTGACCTGCCGAAACCTATTGATAGAATAAGATGTCCCCACTGTGGCATTTTGCGCCTCCGCGAGGAGCATTTGATGCATGTAAAAACATGTACTGGAACTGCTCCGACTATTCAGTACGGATGCACAGATTGCAGTTTCAAGCATTTCGATATTACAATGCTTCGAGACCATATCAAGAATGCTCATAAAAATGACTAAAATGTGTTTAACCAGTGGTTCAAGCATATCACAAGGTTCTTCTGATATACATATAACTTTTATTTTGCACGTATTGAAAAAGCATAAAATTGTTGTTTTTATGGTTGTAAGTTTTATGTTTAAGATTCACAGAAATTAAATTTATCATTGAAATTTGAAACTATCATTTATTTTTAAATCTTATTTCGATTTATGTTCTAAACGAATGTTTTTGTCTTTTGAAATATTTCGTTTCGGGTTTTTAGATGAAAGAAAACTTTGTTTCAATTCAACCATTTATCATTTTGGCTCATTTTATTGAAATTTCTTATTGTGAAAACCTAGTGAACTTGAAAGGACAGTGATATTTTTGTTTCAAATCAACCAATCTAATCGATAAATCGATTGGTGTCAGATAAGATCATGTCACTAAAAAATTTCTCGGAAGGTAAGAAATGTTTTAACACACTGAAACATAAAGTTTTATAAAAATGGACCTCTGACATTTTCAGTTCTCTGAAAAACCACAAGGCAGAGGTATAATGAAAAAATAATAGATTTGTTTCAGGAGTTTAAGCCGAAAAATATTGATTATCATGAATGTTTGTCTTGAAGATTGACGATGTCCGATGAATATTATATTCATCATTTTATGTTTTATACTTGCAATTATACTCAATTCATGGGACCTAGATTTCTCCAGAATTTATCACTTGGTCGAATAGAAAAAGGAACGAAACAAGGAATGTCAAAATGACAGATGAACTGAGATTATTTTTTGAATGAGAATTTTAAAAAGATTATTTTCTTCAAGCGTTTCGAGTTTCCAAAAATGTAAAATTTTTATTTTGTGTTTTATTCCTAATTTTTTTTATATTGCATGTCAAGACACCAAAATAACGTTTACTAGTTTTTATTATATTCTAGGATTTTAAAATGTTTAATTTAAGTAGTTTTTGAAGTCGAAGCATGTTAAAATGAACAAAAATATAGTTTTTAAAAGATTACTACTCAACGATTAAAGCGTTATCAACGATAGATTTTGTCACGAAATATGTTGATTTGTAGTGTAGGGACTTGATTCATAAAAATGTAGCGATTAAATATAGGGGGTATAATGTAGTGACGTCCGTACTCACCAACATTATTAGAAAACTCACCTGTAAAAATATGTTTCTAGAACCAAAGAAATCAACCAAAGAAGTAATTAAAAGAAAAAAGCAACCCAAAGAAAACGTGGAGTATCTTCCAAGCTCAGAATTTTTTATGTGTCCCAAATGTACAAAGACGTACAAACTGAAGCATTCATTGTTGAGGCATTTGAGATACGAATGTGGAAAAAATCCCTCTTATCCTTGTGACCAATGTGATAAACGATTCAAGCATAAGTACGATTTGAAAGTGCATATCAACCACAAACACTTGATTGACTCAAAAATCCAGACGCCTGTACGAAGAAACGTCTCTGTTATGGGAGATATTACAAATAATTGAGACAGTTTGTCAGAAATGATATTAAGATTTCAAAAAAGTTGTGTTGACTAAAATTGAAAAAATATTCTTACGAGGCGTAGGTATGAAATTTATTGATTGTGATTTTAATTTTTTTTTGTGCCATATAATATTCAATAAACTACCTCATGTATCTTTTTTTTTCATTTTAATTTTGAGTTGTGTCATAATAAGTGTGTCTTTTTGTCATAACATGTTACGAATTCTGCTCTATCAATATACAATATTATTTTGACAGACTTAATCAAGGGGAAACGCGAGAAGTGTTTGTTATTAAAACTACAAGTTTATTGAACGCTAAATTAATGAACGAGTTATTTGAAAGACTTTTCCATCGACCGCAATATGGATTGGGTATAAATTCTTGATTGATATGAATTTTTATTTTGCAAAGGAGATACATTGACATAATAAAAATTTCTATATTACACCAGAGTTGTAACATTACTCGCATTGCTTCTGAACTCTATGTTCGGTTGCCCATAGCAATGGCATATTGAAATAGTAGAAATCGAGCTACAAAATGGATCATTATTGATAAATTCCAAATATGTATGTCCAGCTCAGCTGTCATTTTGACGTCGACAGAAGTGGCCATAATTCAAAATGAGCGATTCCTCATTTGAAAACAAAATCAAAGTTTATTCATTCAAATGACATTAAGCATCATTTCAAAAATAGTTATTTAATCAACTAGGTTATTGAAGACAGCGACTAATAGTCAAGAAATTTTAACGCGTTAATATTTCTAGACCAGTAGTCGCTCGATTAATAACCGAGTTGATTATAAGATTTTCCAACGATCTCAATATAAATTGTGTATGAATTCTCGATTGAAATACATTATCTTTTTGCACAAGATTTACATAATAAATTTTCTATGTATCTATATTCGAGTCATAGACATAGAGAATGGACCGAGCAATAACCGCCTGAAAGTGTCACGAATCAGAGAAAGAGAGGATGCGATATCACGGCCATTACCTGTCTCTTTTTTGTGGAGCTCTGGTGACATAAAAAAGACAACTATTGGCCGCGAAATGGTTTCATCTCTTTCCCATTTTTCAGTCATATTTTCTATGAAGCTGAATAGGGATTGCTTAGTCAATTTCTCTATGTCTATGATTCCAGTACAGTTTTGACATTTCTCGTAGTGCTTCTGAATACTTTGTGAACGGTTGCCATGAGGATTACACATTAAAATGGCATAAGTTGGTCATTAATGATCAATTTCGTAGACATTAAAATCGCCTTTTTTTGAGATCGACAGAATTTTTTCTTAATTCAGCAACTGTGTTGTATCCGATTGTATATAAACTGTTCATCATTTTTCTCGAATGGTTCAAAAGTGTTTCTAGAAAATGGGGCTGTCTCTTGAAATGAAAAACTTTTGTTACGCGGTCGACATGTGTAGGGAATGGAAAATATTGTGTATTTATTCATCTGCATTGTTTCCAGAATATTTTCAATGTCCAAATTGTGGAAGGGAGTACAGAAGACAGGATTCACTTCGAAGACATTTGAGAAACGAGTGTAATATACGAGCAAAATGGATTTGTGAATGTGGGAAAGAAACGAAACACAGATTCGTTTTAGCGAAGCACAAACTGATTTGCTGGTTTCACCAGCAACGTTTCACTTGAATTAAAGGAATTATTTATAGAAATATGGAGTATATTATTTATAGTTGGGATTTTTGTTCGAAGTGAAAATACGTTTTATTTGTGAGGATATATTGATGTTTTATGAATTTTGGGTTGAAAATATATTTATTTTATATTGAAATGGTTATTTCATATCGAATGATATTGCAGGCCATACAAACAAACAAAAATTAGGAAATGCCCCGAGCAGGTGTTTTTGAGTGCCCGTTTATTGGTATTTAATGCATTCACCTCAAAATTCTCCATAGGTGCTTCATGCTAAGTATATAAATGCTGAATCTCAGCACAATTCAGAATTCTATTCTGGAAATTATTCAAAAAATGAATTATAAAACTCGATTATTAAAAGAATGAATTTTATGGTTCAAATGATGTGATCCTCTTGAAATTGCATGAACATTCAGTATATCAATCTTCAATATCACGAAATTAATTGGAAATATGAAGATACCTCCTTTCAATAATCCAATTGAATTTTCTATGGTTCTGTTGAAACTACGGCCATAAAATTTTGCATGAGGCTCATAATGAGCATCTTGCATGTTGCCGCAAAATTTCATTTCGTTTGGGTTTGTTTTTCTTAGATATTGAGGAACAATAATTTTGAATGGCTATATTTTATGGAAAGACTGTTGTACGATTTGGTTGGTTAACAAACTTAACTGATTTAGGAAATCACTTTGAAAATCTCAAGTCTCTAGGACAATCCCTTCGAAAGTTATCGTGCTAACGGACAAACGGCCTCATGGACAGAGTTGAATTTGACCACCAAGGAGTCAAACCCTAGCGTTTGAGACCATTTTCGGCTCAAAATTAGAAAATTATCTTTAGTTTTAAAGGTGGTTTCTATTCGTTTATGTAAAAATACACCACCTGCTATGCGATATGCATCGACATTTAGAAATGATCGAGTTAAAAAATTTCATATATTCAATTCATCTTATCCGTCTTTTTACTTGATTGAACTCGAAATTAAGTTTCTATTTCATCCTAAAGGAAATTCGTAGTTTCCACTCAAATGAGAATATTTTCAGAATATGTTTTTGGCTGCCCCCAGTGTGAACGCAGATATAGAAGAAGTGATTCGCTGAAAAGACATCTCAGAAATGAGTGCAACAGGGAGAAAAGATATTTTTGTCAATTATGTTCCAGAGCTTTTGCACATAGGTATAACATGTTAAAACACCAAAATCTCTGTGCTGAAAACATGAGATAAATATTCTTCTCTGTTTTTCAGAGTAATGAAATATAACTAGTCTATATTGTTGCGATTTTAAATTGTTTTGTTCACCTCATTGAAAATTATTGTTTATTGTACTTGTTTTTCATAATAAAATTATTTTTGGCAGATAGTTATAATTCGCAAACACGCTAACGTTCCTTTATACAGTATAATAAATAGGCGATAATGCTATTACCTCAAAATTTTGTATAGGACTTGAGATTCATGCTAAGTACGAGTATAAAGATGCAAAATCTCAGCATGATCGGAATTACATTCTAGAAATTTTTCAAATTTGAGATGTCGGATATCAATAATAAAAAAAAATAAATTTTTGGTTCTTATTATGCGATCCTCTTGAAATTTTGCATGAACATTCAGTATATCAATCTTCATTCCCAAAATAAATTTAACAAACTTAACCACGGCATTTGGGAACCGATCTCACCCTGAAAATCTCAAGTCTCTAGGACAATCCCTTTTACAGTTATCGTGCTAACGGACGGAGAGTCTCATGGACAGACTTGAATTTGACCACGAATTCGTCATCAGGGAGTCGAAACCTACCGTTTGAGACCATTTTCGGCTCAAAAATCGAAAATTATAGACATTTGGGCAAAACGATATTATATAGCACTCGTTCAAGTATACACAGCGCTCAAAAATCGATAGCGTGGGTGGCAATTTTCATTCCGTGTAATTTTACCATGGTAGCGGAAGATTTGTTTTTTTTTCTTTTTCTCAGTTGTGGCCGTCCTTTGGGGAAGATGTTCCTTCGAACTCACCAATAACGAAGTGAAATATTGATGATCTGTCCTTTTGGACAACGAATTTTGTACACATTTCAAAATACGGACACTATAAATGGACCAATAGTCAATAAATAAATTTGAAACTAAAAAAAATAACTTACATACCTTGCACGTAAAAGAACAATTTGTGGTAGGTAAGTATGGTAATTAGTCCATGGGACCAGAGATGTTCCAAGTAAGCAATTCGTTGATGCGTAGAAAGTGTGTTCGTTGATCGAATTTTGAATAAATTCGGTTCTTTCATTTATTCTATTTTAGGGCCTTACTCATTGGAGTCATATCCTTGCCCTCAATGTAAAAGAAGATACAGGTACAAAAGGAATTTGAGCGTTCACATCAAAAACGAGTGTGGAAAGTCCCCGAAATTTTCATGTCCATTTTGTCAACATAAAAGTCATAGGAAATACAATTTGAATCTACATATCAGACACAAACATAATATGGATGTCTTCATAGAATGAAGTTTCAATGTATACACTTAATTTATTTTCTTGCCATATTGAAATTATTTTGTTCCTACGTCGATATTGAATTTTTATGTCCTTAAATATCACAATGTTGAATTCATTGAATAATCGGAGCCCAAAGAAGCTTCACATGTGTGAAAAATGCAACTTTATACTTAAGTATATTTGTTTTCTGTCTCCATATTTATTATTCTTTCATTCACATGTTTAGAAATAAGCTTTCGTTTGATATCTCCTATTATTAACATAAAGGGTACCTGAGTTACTGAGAATGTACTATTATAGTTATTATTTTTTGTGATGATTTGTGATATAAGAATAATAAAGCTCTTTCATTGACAAAGGTAGAAAAGCAACAAAACAAAGGCCTTCCAAGAAGTCTATGGTCATGAAGAACGTGGGGGAACATATGCCTGTTGAAGTTGCGAAGAGACGTCGCTGTGCTAGATGTTCAGCAATGGGAAAGGAGCGTAGAACCTCAACTATTTGTCAAATGTGTGATGTAGGTTTGTGCAAACACTGCTTTACCCCATACCACACATCATAAATTAGTTTTTAATTATTTTTCACCACGTCTGTTTGAAATAAAGGTCAAGTTAGATATAACATTTGTAGTTTTTTCTACCCAGTGGGATATATATGTCCCAATTTTTGTTCCATTTTTTTCCTAAAATTTCTGTAGTAAACAAAAAATCATCACTCGCTGGGGCATAAATAAATAGTTTTTCAAAAAATATTCCATTTAATAAAGAGTTTGAGCACGAAATATTGCGAAGCTGACATTCATTTAGACGAAAATAAAAATTTGTTGTATATTCCATAGGTCATTTTTTTCAGAATTATTCATTATTTCTTTATAGAGCTAATTCCTATCGAAGTCGTACATTTTCAACAATGGGTTGCTCTCATTTGTACTATAACAATATCAGCATAAAAGAGCACATCTTAGGTAATGAAATATGTAAATTTTTCTCCCCAATTTTTTTTATGAACTTTTCATTTTTTGATAAATCATTTGAAGAGAATGCTTTCTGTAAGGTGAGTATAATTCAACTTTAATTGAAAAATTATTCGCAGTTATTTTCCATAGAATATAAGAATGTTTAAGCGATATTCATGCAAACATGGTGTTACTTGTACTTTTTTGATTTTGGAAATTTATTTGTACATATTTTTCCTTTAATATTCTAATACATATGGGTGAAGCTATTGTGGGCGTCCTCCAATGGAATGTTTGTGCAAAATCAACTTAATGCTTCTTTGGGAAATCTAACCTCATAACGTTCCTTCCTGACCTATTGGACACATTTAATGTTCACTTCTTTTCTAGGCTACGAATGTCCAACGTGTCATAAAGTTTACAAAAATATCAATACGCTGAATTCGCACAAAAGGCAGGACTGCGGAAAAGAAAAATGTTTCGTTTGCCATTTGTGCTTCATTTCCTTCAGAAGAAAGCAGCATCTAAAAAATCACTATTTTCGGAAACACTTCAACTTCAAGGGATGACCGTCAATTTATATCTATCGTTCAGTTTTAAAGTACAATTTTAGGTTTATTATGGTGTTAATTATTTATACCCTTATATTATATATTAATTTAGCATTATAGGTGGATTTTTGTTTCTGTTGATTTTTTTATGGTTTTATGCGAATTCCACAATGTCAGTGGAATGATAAGAACTGGTTATCATAGTAACTGAGAACAAAATATATTGTATGTATTTCTGTTAATATATTTTGTTATTCTTCACATGAACTGAGTTGTTATATTTACATAAAAATGTTTATAATTGCAATTCTGCAAAGAATGTTTTTCGGTTTACTAAGTCCCTAAATATTTTTGAGAATTCACAACGTTATCAAAATGAGGAAAAAAATATTTTTTTAGCTAATAGAATATGTTCTAATCATAAGGGAAATTTTGCAATAGTATGTTCTCTCAGAACTATCGATTCAATTTCTTATTTTGGATGAAACAGTTGATATTTATAATTTCTTTTTAATTCTGTTTTGAATCAGAGTTTCTAGTGTTATGGTTTCGTGAACCATTTATATTGAACTTATTGATTATATATACATATATTTTATAGAATATTATGAGTCATATTAAAAGTTGGAATAATATTTAGTTCATTTTTATTTAATATCCCCTGAAAAGAGGTTTTCCATCCGAATTTCATGAGGTAAAAAAATGATTATTTTATATTTGCTAAAACATATAAATGAAAATGACCTTCTGAAAATATGTATGTTGCTTAGTTACGAATTTTGTTTATTTGTTATATTATTAATATGATGTTTCATCATAAGCTATCGTTGCTATGGAAGCGCTATGCAACCTTTTGCGAGGGTGGAAGAACTTCATGCAATGGTACGATCAGTATTATGTAGCTATTTATTGATGCTTCAATTTATCACAGTAAAACCCAATAATTGACTGATAATTTAGTCAATTCCTTGTTACCTTCAAAGAAATATAAAAAAGACTGGACCTGGACTGGCTTCATGAATAAATTGATAGACATCAAACTGCCGAAACGTCGGATAACAGAAAAGGGCATAATGGAAATAGCTAAAATAATATAATTATTATCCAGCATCAAGATTTTCACGTCAACCATTCGAAACTATTTGAAAATAACTACTAACAACTTGCTTATTTTTCTCTTGAGTATATTGAATAATATCTTTGTGTGACACTGAAACTTTTACACCTGCAATATTTCAGAAGATCTCTCCGTTACGTGTCCCAAATGTGGCAAAGACTATAAAAATCCAAGGACCATGAAATCGCATTTCCTTCAAGATTGCTCTAAGAGTAAGATGCATAAATGCCAGATGTGCCCGCTGTCTTTCAAGAGACTATACAACTTGAAAATGCACACCTTCAGGAGGCATAGATTCATGTAGCCATTGATAATAAATATCTCAGAGTTAAAAGTAAACCTAGAGTTGCCTTCACGCATTGTTATGCAAGTAGAATCTGTTTATACGCGCGAACAAACTTCCGGCGTTGCGAAATCGTGCCGTAGGTTTATTCCGCGATGGAATAATTGGTTTACCGCTCCCCTATCCTGATACCAACGTCTTGCGTCTGTTACAGATAATTATGTCAGTTTGGCAACATTGTCTGTTAGTGTTTAGTTTCTTGATGCGATGTGTTTACATTATCATTTTGATTTGACGATCATAAACCGAATTTTTTCAATGATTTGGTGGCAGTTTATTGCTGCTTAAGGCTATTTCGTTAATTATAGCCAGGGCAAAATTAAGAAAATGTTGTATTATAGTCAGGATTTTTTCCCCTGTGTTTGCGATTGCTACTTTTTTGGGAGCCGCTATTGATCATATTTTACATAAAATATTCCTGAATACCGGTATGTAGCGAACGCAGAACACTCCAAAAATTTGAACTGAGCATCGAAGGGGTGTGATTCCGTCTTAAGGCTATTCCGTTAATTACACCTAGGACAAAATTACGGAAATTTATTATATTCAGGAATTGGAGGAATGCAAATCTAACCAACTGTTTACTTCACCCTAGTGTGGCAGTGAAATGCTTTCCATCTCATTCTTATGCTAGGTTGATTACAATGCAGTTCTATTCACGCGTAAGTGCACCTCTATGTTTATTTTTTACTCTGAGATAAATATATTATAAGAGATTTTTGTTTTAATAATTTTTATGATGAATTCGATTGGTTTAATTATGATATGTTATTAGGAGAATTTCAGTTGAAATATATATGTTTTATTCTATTTTCTATTCATTTTTTCTGTTGGAAGGTTACAATAACAAATGGTTCATAGATATAAAATAAAAATGTATCTATTGAATCGTTGTTTTTCAATGATTACTTTGAATAGATACTTATTTCGGTTCACAAATTCCAATCCATTTCGAAAATGTCGGACAACTCATTCCAGCATTTTGTTGGGTATGTTAGTGATAGCAATAAGCTATGAGTCTTCATATAGATATTATTAGCAATTCAAAAAAAAGAATGTATTAAGTTACGCCAAGATGTCAAATTAGACAGAAAAATGTTGTGTTATTGGACCCTTCTCGACATTTACGAAAAGGCTCGAAATCCCCACGTTTCATGGGGGAAAAATAGAACCGGTTTTATTTTTTGCAAGCTTGGGACGATCGTTTTGAACGTGCGATTTTAGAATATCCCTATAGAAAATCGCAGGAGGACAAATCAGATTAATGTGCTGGAGTGATGAGCACCCCAGAAACCCTCATGGTCATGGAGGAGAAAAGCTCCTGAATCATGTGGACATAACAGTCAGAAGTCATTGAAACTGTTACAATAGTGCACACCAAACAGTGACACGTTGAGAATGTAGGTGCATTTCCCTAGGGTTTTCAGCTTTCCATCACAGTCGCCTAATTTATCCCTCTGCAATTTTTTTGGGGTTATCCAGAATCACATGTCGATAGCGATCGTTTCAGGACTTTGGTGCACTTGAAGAACAACATTCGTTTTGCTATCGCCAACATATACAACGATAATGCTGGAAAAAATTGTTCTACATATCCGAAATCAATTAACGCACTTCATTAACAATAATATACACCGTTTGCCAAATATCTTATTTTAAACTGTGTGACCATAAACTTTAGATGTTGTAATTGATCAAGGAATAATTCAAATTTCAAATCTACAAGTTCCTTTGCCCTAATCTGTATAATTCATAATGAATGCTCATCAGTAAACTTTCTTGCCCAAAACAAACGGTCATTCATCGGTCATACCATACTTATAACCTCGAATTGGCGTGTAAAGGTATAATCCTAGGTACCATAATATGTTCTTCTGAGCAATGAACTGCAGCTTCATTGCCTATTACCTAGTCAACATTTCTTTCTTCTGTGAAATAAAACAGGAACTCCCGAAGGAACTATGTGCAGAAAGCATGGAGAATCATGGACTAGCGCCATCCAGGATGATGGATTTTATCCTGGCCAGTGCCTTAATCTTGGTTTTAAAATTTACATGTATGCTATGGAAATCGTTTTCATTATTTTAACACATTTAATATTCTAGGTGATCCAACCGTCCGCTGTCCCAAGTGTGGTAAAGAGTATAAAAATGATAACACAATGAGAGCTCATTTCTTTCAAGACTGCAACAAGAATAAGGTTCATCAATGTCCGAACTGTCCACTGTCTTTCAAAAGGATGTACAACTTGAAGAGGCATAGTTACTTGAGACATAACCAACTTTAAGTTTTTCTGGAATTCAGCATAAATTTGTCATTACGAAAATTTTTTGTAATAAACGATTTCGTTATTCGATTGATGATGCGATGAAAGAAAATCCAGTTGTTTCGCGATTTCTCCAAGGCCTATAACCTATTGGGTAATCAGATTAGGCAATGTCACCTTGTGGTAGATAGCTAGCTCAGCAAGAAATGCTTGGTTGTTCTATGTTTTTTGTGGAAAAAAATCCATACAACAAATTTGACTGACACAACAGTTTTATCTGACACCTGCAGTTCGAAAGAACAGTAAATCTTTCCATGTATATCAATTGAAGGCAAAAACGTGAAAATGAAGTTATAACTCAATCGACTAAGTAATATTTCAAGTTTTTATTTTGTCTCTACCTTTTTATGTGAGTCCCTATTTTAAGACCGGATGAAAGTTTTTAATAACCCGTATTTCTCAACCTTTAGCTGGATAAATCCATTCCTGAATTTCATAAGGGTTGGACCGAGAAATTTGCCGATTCAGAAATTCAATAAAAAATATCAAGTATCATATACAAAGTTTATGTTTAGACAGTTTTGAAGATGATATCTTACAAATGGTGCCAAAAAAATCGCAGGTGGCTAAATCAGGCAAATGTGGTGGAGCGCTTTAAACCACAATGACCTTTGAATTCACAACATGTCACTGTTTGGTGCACTATTGCGAGTTTGGATAATTGGTTCATATTTTTTCTAAGGAAACGAACGCACAGTTTCCGTTTCTGACCGTTACGTCCACATTAATCAGGAGTTTATTCTTCCTGGGGTTCTCTGGGGGTTTTCAGCGCTCTACCACATTTGTCTGATTCAGTTCCCTGCGATTGTTTTATGAGGTTATCTAAAATAACATCTTTATACCGATAGTCTCAGGACTCTCTCTCTCTCTCTTGAAAAATTCCTACTAACATTCGTTAGGCAATAGCCAACATAATCAACGCAATGCTAGACAGAGTTGTTCGTCATTAGGCGTTTTCCGAAATCTACTCAGGGTTAGTAAAGTAACTAGATCTATTAGGTCACGTGGCGGATCTACTCGGATTACGGACCCGGTTTATAAGTTTACCAACACATCAGGTTTAGGATTTGAAGTGACAGTCGTATGAATAACATAACCAAATATTTTATGGATTTATTTTTTCAGTCCTAGTTTATTCTCGGATTGTCTCTAGCTTTGCTTGCATTTATTGGCTTTTGTGAAATATTTCTTATAATTTCTGGTGTGCCCTTCCATGTTTAATGTTATTTTTGAGTACCTATGTTAAAGTATAGAAGAATTTGTTTTTCAGTTTATTTTCGGATTGTCCCTAGCTTTGCTTCGATGCTTTGAGTACCTACATATGTTAAAGAAGTAAAGAAAGCTTTAGCTTTAACGCCGAAAAATCTGCATGCGTACAATTTGCATTTATTGGCTTTTGTGAAATTTCTCTTATAATTGTGTTGTGCCCTCACATGTTTAATGTTATCTTTGAGCAACTATGTTAAAGAAGTAAAGAAGACTGTAGCTATCGCAGAAAGATCTGCATACAAAGAAGTTTTTTCACATTATTTTCTTGGCTCATAGAACCACAAATTTTACATTGAGCCAAGTTCTCTTCTCTTTGCATAATTTTTAGGAATAGAATTTATTGAATTACTTTAAAAAGAGTAGAAGACTTATTCCCGCCCTTATAAAAAAATTAAACTGCAGTGCGCATGCGGATACGCTACGACCCGTCTCTCGTGTAGGGTTACGATAAAACAACCTGGGTCAGTGGTCGAATTAATAGCACCGTACTGTCCGAACACGGGTTGGATGTTCAGGTTAGGTAAACCAACTCGAAGGTAAGAAGGGTTAGAGTTATCCAGTGTAAATTTCCAAGAAGGCCTATTGCGGAAACCGATTAAGGTAGTGTATTGACAATAATTGACACTATTTGCCAGATATCATCTTCAAAATGGTCTTAACATAAACCTTAAAAGTTGTACTTGTTGATGGAAAATGAATAAATCGATATTTGCATAAGATTTTGCTTGATTGATTTTCTGAATCAGCAAGTGTCACTGTCCCCCCTGTACTTTCAACATCAGTGAAAAACTACTAACTGCTCACAATTTCATCAAAATTTCTCTAGTTTCTGAGTTTTTTCTTCCACTCAGAGGTTCCTGGTGGAAAATAAACCATGAAATGGAGAATGAACTCATCAAATTAGGCCTTCCAATAATGGTAATAATACAATATGAAAAAAAACCCTGTAACAATAATTATTCCCTGACGATTTTGAGGAATCATATTGAGAGTTGAACGAAAGTGAAAAAATTCCAATGCTCAGAGATATTAAGATTTCAATAAATCTCGAAATAAATGAGAGAAGTAATCAAATCCTTATAATACCTGTTTGTTGTTTTTCTAAGTCAATTGGTTGAAATTCGTGTGCATATAATGTAGATCGTTTCTATTATTTTGACACATATAATATTCTAGGTGATCTATCAACAAATTCCTGCCCCAAATGTGGTAAAGAGTATAAAAATAATAGGACCATGAAAACTCATTTCTTTCAAGATTGCACTAAGAGTAAGGTTCATCAATGCCCCAGTTGTCCACTGTCTTTCAAGAGATTGTACACTTTGAAAAGGCATAATTTCAGGAGGCATACATAATTTTTATTTTATTTGTACTGAATAAACTTTGGTGATATATTTTAATTTTTTGATTTGAGACACATTGAATGGAACCGCATAATGTTGCGGAACCACTTCGACAAGGGGTAAAGGCTAATAATTTCGTGATCTCTATGAAATTTTGGCAAAGGAGCAATGTTGGGAGTAGTTAATGCATTTTAAATAAGTCGATGTCAGCTTCAAGGACAGTTTGGATGAGAGCAAAATCTAATGGCTTGCACCCACTTGTTTTACTGGAAAAAGTATCAAAATTAGCTGGAACATACATTTCCTTATTGACGGTTAGGTTAGGTTCCTTTGACTTTGGATTCCCGAATACAGTCGTTTCCACTGTTTGGAGTGTATTTACGGCCAACCATGAACACGAGAACTTCCTTAAGGAACAAAAATCCTGAAATTTTCAAGGTAGATTCAAGATCAAAAGAGAAGAGTTGAGTCATGAATGATCAGAATGAAAGAAATAGCTCTGTTTCAAATATTAAAATTCGATTTATCGTTCTCCCCATATGTACAAGTGCACACTAGCTTATGACTACACATTATACAGTGGGACAAAAAATCGAAATCAAACAAGTTTTAATAGAATCAGAATGTTCGATAAGAAGAGAATTGAGTTCATAAATGTATAAAATGGATGTTGAAATTCTAATACATTTGTTCCGATATGAAAAAAATCTGATTCGTACCATTTTCACAACAGAAATCTAATAAGACATTCAATTAAGTCAATTGATTTACTAACCCAAAAAAAATATCTCCACTAACAGGGTTACATCATACATTTTACAATTAAAAAAATACCTACATGTCATTCACATAATATCGATGTAATAAAACATTGTCACAGAGAGTTTGAAAACTATCATCAGTTTCAAGAAAATAGAAATATATTATATACTGCTCATAACTTATTTTTTTAAATCGTATAATTATCTGATTTTCATTATACAGGGTGACTGGTGACGTAAGGGACAACGGCTAACTGGAGATAGAGGACCTCAAACTGAATGAAGATTGGGGGTTTAAATGTCCTATAAGGCTATTAGTTTCAGAGATACAGGGTGTTTTTTGCAAAAGTGCTAAAACTATAAACTCCCATATCTTCGTCAATATGGCAAATTTTTCGCTGATATTTGGAAAGCTTGTTACTATACATATTCTCCATCATATCGAGAAGAAAAATTTACAAAAATTGCAGGTCCGTATTAAAAAATTTCAATTTCCGTGTCAGGTTAGAAATATCACTCGGTATATGAGATAAAAAAATTTGAATTGGAAAATTGGAATCTTCAAGAAACACTGAGTAAAAATCTGTTTTTAGTTTGAATGGCACAAATTTTTTATAGTTTTTATGATATGTTGAAAGTCGAATATTACAATTTATTCATATTGAATTCAAGAAACATACTATTCCTGATAGAAAAAACACTGAATTTGAGATGCTTAAATAACCCTGACGCATTTTGAATATTCCTTCACATCCTGAACTCCTGTTTTATTAATTTTTTATCAATATTATAGGAAAAACTAAAAAAACAATAGATATACAAAGAGAGGAACAGTAGCACATATGATTCATACAAAAATCAAATAAACAAATGCTCGATATGCGAGAGCCATTCCCCTCACACACTTAATGACTCTTTTGAACAATTGAAGTACTTTTCATATCCACAAGATGAAAAATTATACTCTTGATAGAACAGAAACACTGGATTTCAGCTCGAGAAAAGTTTGACTTTCTTCTCAGAACCCCTGAACAATAATCCATCTGGTACTTATGTTTTTATGTTTTCAACAAAATTTATTCTTCAATGAAATAATGTATGAATTTTGAGGACTTATTTTCCTCTGATATGTACTTAGGTGTAGCAACTTCATCTTCTTTTGAGAAGCATATGAATTTCTTTAATGTGAACAGAATATTAGGGAAACAAGTGATTTTCTAGAATAACAGGTTTATTATTCATTATAAATAAAATACATCCTACTACACAGAGTAGGCTTATTTCAAAAAATGACGTTTATATTCATACATTCATTGATTGTGAATTATTGGGAATTGTGTCGTTTGTTTATCTACTGAAAAATGCCTTCAATATTCACGAATGAAGAATATGTAGATGATACTTGTTTTTGGATTGCGCAAAATGAACGGATATAATATTTGGTCTCAGAATAATCCTCATCTCAAAAGAGAAAGAAATCATTAGAGTTCAAGAGAGCCAATAAATGCGTTGAAGCAAATTGCTCTGATTTCGAGCATTTGCTTAGTTGTTTTCTCATGAATCATTGCATTATTTAAAAGAAGAATAAATTTTGTTGAAGAATAAGTATCAGATGGATTATTGTTCAGGCGTTCTGAGAAGAAAGTCCAACTTTTCTCGAGCTGAATCTAGTGTTACTGTTCTATCAAGAGTAATTTTTCATCTTGTGGATATGAAACGTACTTCAATTGTTCAAAAGAGCCAATTGTTTGAGAGAATGGCTCTCGCATATCAGGCATTTGTTTATTTAGATTTTTTTATGAACCATATGTGCTACTGTTAATCTTTTTGTGTTTGTATTGTTTTTTGAGTTTTTCTTATAATATTGATAGAAAATTTAATGAAAAAGTATTTCAAGATGTGAAAGAATATTCAAAACGCGTCAGGATTATTTAAGCATCTCAAATTCAGTGTTTTTTTCTTTCAGGAATAGTGTGTTTCTTGAATTCAATATGAAAAAATTGTAATACTCGACTTTCAACATATCATAAAAACTTTAAAAAATTGGTGCCATTAAAACTAAAAACAGATTTTTACTCAGTGTTTTTTGCAGATTCCAATTTCCCATTTAATTTTTTTTATTTCATATACCGAGTGATATTTCTCACCTGACACGGAAATTGAAATTTTTGAATACGGACCTGCAATTTTTGGAATTTTTTCTTGTCGATCTGATGGAGAATATGTATATTAACAAGCTTGCCAAATATCAGCGAAAAATTTGCCATATTGACGAAGATATGAGAGTTTATAGTTTTAGCACTTTTGCAAAAAACACCCTGTATCTCTGAAACTAATAGCCTTATAGGCCATTTAAACCCCCAATCCTCATTCAGTTTGAGGTCCTCTATCTCCAGTTAGCCGTTGTCCCTTACGTCACCAGTCACCCTGTATTTCGCAGACAATAGCACACCACCAATTCACATCTAAATGTACAGGGTTGCCACAATTGGACTTTTTAACCCTATAAGATAGCGAAGAATGGCACATTGCGCTAATCTTTTCTCGAAAAACTCATTTTGCTGTCCACCCATTGCTCTATCGTCTTCTGTTTTCGAGCCAAAATTGACATTTGGTCAATTTCAATTTTGGTCATTATCTCCGTCCCTTTCTGTGCTATAAACTTGAAACAAAAACATTATACAGACACTTTTTTAATGGGAATCCAGTGGCTTCAATCTAATGTTTGCTGAGGGGTTTCCTTCCGAACTTATTGATGCAATTTTGTCTTTTCTTATGGAAACACTAATTTATTTTTTCTTCAAAATTATCACCGTTTGTTTCTCGTTCCAAAAATATATAACTTTTCGTCAGTCTTACGTCAGTGGCGACGTTAGAGGGTAAAGCAAGTCTAGCCCAGAATTTTCAGTGAGAGTAGTCATAAATGAATTAGAACAATTGTGTTCAGCATATACCAAAAAAATTTAGGAGGTTCCTTACAAACCCTTGCCCCCAAGCATCACCACTGACGTATGACCGATATATGACATATTATATATTTTTGAAACGAGAAAAAACGGTAATTATTTTTAAGTAAAAATAAATTATTGCTTCCATGAGAAAAAAAACAATTTCATGTAACAAATCAGGAAGGGAACCCCTCAGCAAAAATAAGATTAAGCCACTGGATTCCAATAAAAAAGAAGCTGTATAATGTTTTTCTTTCAAGTTTATAGCACAAACAGGAATGGAAATAATGACCTAAATTGAAATTGACCAAATGTCAATTTTGGCTTGAGTATATCTCGAAAACAAAAGTCGATAGAGCAATGAGATTGACGGCAAAATGAGTTTCTCGAAAAAAATTAACCGAAAATTTCTAGCCCGGGATCATTTTTAACCTTGGTTTCATTATCAGTGATTCTGACCAAATCGTTTGAGAAAACTTTCGACTCGAAATTGAAAGAAGTTGATAGGCATTTTGCAGCCACAAGACCAATTTTCCTTATATCAGGTGCATATACTCATGTACTCATCTCCAACGAATTTTTTTTTGTATCTACTGTTGAGGCATCAGATCAAGAAAGTACTCTACAAAATTTTAAAGATGTGAGTGATGTATTTCGATTAGCTCTCCGTTTCGTGAGAATAAGAGATAACTTCGAAAGATGTTACATACCAATTGAGAACTCTAATAATTTACATAAATGCCTCTCAGTTGATACTTGTAAGCAAAAATTCTAGGAATTTTTAATTTGAATGTCTGGCTCTACGCGGATAGAATAACTTCCGAAGAAGAAATCTGAAGATGGTTTTTAAGCGCCTTGAAAATTGAAAAAAACAACAATAACTTACGCATACATACAAGGTACAAGGTTTAAGGTTAGTGTTTAGCCACTTCTAAAGATGAAGTCTGCCAAAAGGTGTCCATTATTTTCAATACTCTGAGTTAATCGATTGCGGAAATGTCGGACAACTCTGTTCGGCATTTCGTTGGGTATGTTGGCTATAGCCAAACGAATGTTGTTCTGTAAGTGGGCCAATTTCCTAGGACGATATACCTGCACATAAAAATTGCAGGGTGCTGTATCAGTCGACTATGCTGCAGTGTTTAAATCTAAAAAAACATTCAAAACTTGAAGAAGAAATTATGTCCGATTTGATATTTAGTTGTGATGTAGGATCGTTCACGAATCTATGTGCTGTTTGGTAGTTTGTTTTGTTAACACCCTTTCACTTTCAAAGGTCGCGTTCAAAACTTTTGGACCTTTTGAAAACAGTGTTTCATCTAAAAACAAATTAGTTCGTTTTTTAAATTCTATAGAAATTTCAAAGTTTTAGACAATCATGTCTGACGAAGGCCTGTTCAGTTATTTTCGTTTTAATCACTATTCTGTATTTTTTATAAGAAGCGAACCATGATTCCCAAATAGCGTTACATTCATTTTGTGTAACATTTCGTTAATGCGAATGTGTTTGATCCAATAATAGTGAAAGATCGCTTTCTTTTCTCGTTAATCAAAATCATATAAATGTTTTTTCAAATTCAGTACTCCGTTGTCTTTTACAAACAGATAACCAATATAGTTCTTTCTAACAAAGTTGACTTGCAGTTGATGCTCTATTCAATAGTTTTGACGAATGTTTTGGCTGTTTCAAGGAATATTTTGAAAAATATATGAGTTGAATACCTTTTTTAATTATTTTCAGGCTGTGATAACCGAATGAAGAATCAGCAGGGAAATTTAGAGTATCGTGAAATATTTAAAACTAATTTATTTTGATAATATCTCTGATCTTCCATAATTCTATCAGTTGTGTTAAAATGGAGCAAAACGCAAACTTAGTTTATTGAATACATTATTTTGTCTTTTACGACTGCTTCTTCGATTTTAAAATTTATGTAGCTGGAAATACAGTAAAATCTGCTTATAACAGCATCGAATGACTGTGAAAATATGCCATACAAAGCATACTATATTGCTCAACTAAATATGAAATAACATAAATAAGCATATTTGAAATATCGATAATAGTAATTAGTACCAGTAAAGAAGATCACCTCAGTTCTATAAATATATCAATTTATATTATAGATTTCTAGGACGATATACCTACATTATCCCGAGTTGAAATAATTGACCCAAATTTTTTCGAAAAAATCGAACGGGCAGTTTAAGCGCTAACTGTTATGTCCTAATGATTACGAAGGTTTTTCTTTCTGGGGTTTTCAGCACTCCAGCAAAATCGCCATTTGTAGCCCCTCGCTGTTTATTATGAGGATATCCCATGTTTATTACGACCAAATCATGGCTCCGACTCACTTGAAGAAGAACATAATATGGTTGGCTGCCGCCAACATATTCAACGAAATGTTGGACAGATGTGTCCAACAGTTCCAAAATCGATTAACGTAGTGTATTGGAAATGATACAGAAAATCTTTAAAACTGTCTGAACATAAAAGTCTGATGTTCTTCTTGATGATGAAAAAATAATTAAATTTATATTCACATAGGTTTTCCTTCAACTGAATATCAAATTCCGCGCCACCCTGTATTCAAAACTATTCTTATCATTTATTCATGACTGTCAGCGAGACCCGAAATACATAGTTCAGACTAAAAAGAAAACGCACATAACCTGGAGTCCAAGATCCTAGTTGATGTACCAATAAGGAGTTTAACATATACGAATCTGATTCGAATCAACACGAGTCGACTCGAATTGAATTGGTGATTCGATCCGAGTTGACAAGTTCACTGATTCTGCTTCACTGGTGGCATCCATAATGTAAATAATACCTATCTATTCTGGTTTGGGTGTAGTTAACACAATTCCGAATTAAAAAATATATGATTGATGACGATTCCTTCAATTTTAGGTCCTCGAGTTCATCAATGTGAGAACTGTCACAAAACGTATAAACATTCTGCTTCTCTGCGAAATCACAAAATGTACAATTGTGGCAGGACAGAAGGAATGTTTCAATGTGAGCTATGTGGAGACCGCTTCACAAGGAAGTTTTCTCTTAACTATCACAGACAAACGAAAAACTGTGCTAGACGACAGATAATTATGAAAATATCAACTTCAGATTGTGGTGTTGGGGGAATTTGATGAAAAACTGGTATAACGATTCCGGAAAAACATATTATTCCTAAATAATATGAAAGATAATATAATTCAGCTATGACGGTGTTATTGATGGTGAATATTTCGGAAGTATGTTTTAACGAAAAAATTCATTCATCTATTTAAGATCCTTAATTTTCCATTTTTAACTTTATTACGCTTGGTTAATGAGAGGTGACGCTGATTTATTCAATGTAACAATAAGATGAAGTTCGTGGATCACTTCATTTTATATTGAGATATCTAAAACACGGGTTCGAAAATTTCTTCGGTTTTCTTCCCAATTCAAAATTCGATCAGTTTTGTGGTCTCTATTTATTTTGATATTTTGTTCCGCATTAGTATTCGAATATTTGTTTTTCTTTTAAATTTTAAAGATTCAATGAGATGCAGTAAACTTTTTTTTACATTATAATTTGAAGTAACTTAGAAACTCTCATAGATTAGACCTTTTATTTTTTGATTTTCATTATTTCTCTCTGTTTACTTAATTTTATCGAATCTTCTCTGATACAAAGAATTTTCTCACTAATTTTCTCTTGAACAAGATAACTATCAGATTGGTTTTTCCAGGGCACGATTGTCAAATTTATTTTTCAGACACCTTCAAGAAAAGTATATACCTACCCATTTATGGTATATTTTTTAATCTTCCTCCGATTAACTGCGTTATCGATAATTTGATCATAAAATATAATTTTTTGTTGATCTTCACATAATTATCAATATTTTTTTTATAGATTTTGATAATTTTTGATAGAAGAAATTGTTCACAATGCTTCCATGCAATATTTTTGTTATAAAATAAAATTTTATTATCATCCATATGGTTTCTGCTTAAAATATTTTTTTATGAATAATGAAGTTATCTTATGGGTACTTTTTGTTGCCAATATATTGGGCGTGATGCCTAACTGGTTTGGTCGAGATTATCCTATATTTATTTAAGAAATAAATATGTTATTATATATAAGTTAAATCTATTACGTTTCACATGATTATATAGTTTTTTAATTCAATATAATTTAGTTACCCAATTTGTTGTTTCATTTAAGAACCTATTTTCCGATTTTTTTTATTCTACTTTCTACTTTTATGGAGTTTGTTATTGCTTCGTACCGGCATTTTAATCCAATATTCAGAGTATATTTGACACTATCAGAAATATTGGGAAAGTTATTGACGTTTCTCACAGCAAAAGTTATCTATATTAAACAATTCCAACTTATGAATAATATATATGCATATTTCTTTCCATGTAATGCTTACATATGTAATAGATCGTGTAAATATTTCATGTACCGGCATAGTAAACTTTGGTGTATTTTCAACAATGTTTTATACTTTCAGTTTCCAGAGTCTTAGTATTTGTGTGCTGCATATTTGTGTTGTTTTCCTGATGATTTTATTTATTTCTGTTGACACTAATAATGCTTTACTGGTTTTAGACGTCGACAAGTATATCTATGGTATGAACAACGGCCCTTTTCAGTGTGCTAAATGTTACAAAACATATAAAGATAAAGGAAGTATAAAGAGACACTTAGTGTACGAGTGTGGAAAAGGCCCGACATTCAAATGTCCATTGTGTCCATATAGATGTAAAAGACAGGATGCGTTGAAAGCTCATTTGAAATCCAAACGTCATAATGTCAGGTCTTTGGAAAATAGTCCTTTAAGCATGCCCTAGTACAAAATATTTTCAGTTACTGCTTTGGTTATTAAAAAAAATTGGGTGTCTAGTTTGCAGAAAGCCCAAAGCATGCTTTTGCAAAGCTCTTGAAGAAGAGATCATGCCTGATTTGATGTTTAGTTGTGATGTAAGATCGTTAACGAATCTATATGTAGTTTGGAAATCTGTTTTGTTAATACACTTTCGAAGGTCGCCTTCAAAGTTTGTTTACCTTTTGAAAACAGTGTTTCATCTAAAAACAAAAGTTCTCATGTCAGTTTGTATTTTCTATAAAATCGGGTTTCATAAGCAGTTCGTTTTTTGAATTCTATCCAAATTTCAAAGTTTTAGGCAGTTATGTCTGAAAGGAGTTTGTTTTTTTGTTAGGTTATTTTCGTTTTAATCAGTATTCTGTATTTCTTATATGAAGTGAACCATGATTCCAAATATCGTTACCTTCATTTTGTGTGACATTTCGTTACTGCGGTAAACAGGGTTTGATCCAATAATACAAGAAGCTAGCTTTCTTTTCTGGTTAGTCAAAATTCTATAAATGTTTTTCAAATTCAGTACTTCGTTGTCTTTTACAAACAGATAAACAATATTGTTCTTTGCCTACGAACGTTGAAGTGTAGTTGATGCTCTATTCAATAGTTTTTACGCATGTCCTGGCTGTCTTAAGGAATATTTTGAGAAATATATGAATTGAATATCTTTTTAATTATTTGCAGACTGTGCTGACCGAATGAAGAATCAGCAGGGAAATTAAGAGTATCGTGAAATATTTATAATGAACTGATTTTGATAATATCTCTGATCTTCTTCCATAATTCTATTTGTTGTGATAGAATCGAGCAGAACATAAACTTAGTTTATTGAATAATTATTTTGTCTTTCAAGACTGAGTCCTTGTTTTGAAAATTTGTGTAGCTGGAAATACAGTAGAATCCGCTTATAACAGCATCGAAGGAATGAGAAAATAAGCCACAATATGTTGCTAAATTAAATATAAAATAACTTAAATAAGCATATTGGAGATATCGATAATAGTACCAGTAAAGAAGATCACCTCAGTGTTAGAAATATATCAATTTGTTAGGGTTCGTTCACACGTGGAAAGGGGGGAAATTAGTGTTCTTCTTTTGTCAACGTTTCGGTTACTTATAACTTCATAACATTCTTCAGGACACAATATTTTAACGGAAGACATATATATCATAAATTGTTCTAGAAAATAATAATAATTTTTTTCACATATGCCAATTGTAAGAATTTCGCATTGTACTCATATCAATGGAATTTTTCATTGTAATCTCGACGTTTTGTGTCCTGAAGAACGTTATGAAATTATTTCCGAAAGATTGACTCAAACGAGAGAAGAACACTAGATAGCCCTCATGCGTAAACAAACCTATATTAATTGATAAAGTGAATTACTTCATACTGAGCGGACTTTCACAAGAGCGGAGTCTTTTATTTATTTTTATTTATGTTATAGTAACTTTTGTATGACATCATACCAAATAGATTATTCTACTGTATGTAAATATCTGTTAGGTAATGGGAAGATTCACCAGTTCCAATTACTCATTATACGAATTGCCAAATATTCTACAGTTGTGCTATATTTATGAGATGAAATAAAGCTGAACTAAAAAAATTTGTATTATTCTTCACTTCATCTCTCCAATGTTCAAAATTGTTGAGTTTTTATCCACATGATTCTTTGGAGCCATAATTGAAGGTGAGTTCGGCATTGTACATTTCAATTAGATTAGGTGATTGAAATTGTATGAGGAATAGTCTCAAATTAAGTGAAAAAAATTGATAAACAATGCCAACCTTTCAGAATGTTATTGAAAAGTATAATTTTTCCAATCGGCGTGAAAACATTTTTCTAATATTATCAACATTGTAGGTACAGCCAAGACTGCCGCCTCCTATGTACACAAGCGTAAGTCGAGGACATCGTACACAACACAAGAAAAGGAATTCCTAGAAACTTCTTTCAGAAACAATATGAGACCAACAACACATGATCTCGTTCAAATAACGAAAGTTGTCAAGCAAGATTTAGAGACTATACGGATATGGTTTTACAATAGAAGACAAAAAGAGAAAAAAAGCAAATGAATATTTTTTCATGAACTTCTCAGTATTTTTCATTTGCATATATTTATTTTTCAACAACAAAATAGACTACTTACTAAATTATGTAATTTTCTCCAATTATTTTTATGTGATATTTGATTGTGATTGTTACCAAATCTGAAAATAAAATTTCGTTTGAACTATATCTGATCTCAAAGTAGTGGGTTTTTGTTTATTGTCTGTCAAATATGTATAATATATTGCTAAATATCACTTTCCATTTGAAGATATCTGGTTTCGCAAAAAGAGGGAGAACTGTGGACAAACAAATCAGTGTCAATGCAAAAGCCAATTCATTTCAACGATAATTACAATATTTTTCGTTTTGCTCTACTTCAGTTTTTTGTCAAATACTCAATTAGTAAACTTTCCTAGACTTATCAACACCATCTATTCCATAAAAAAATAGAATGTATATAAGTACAGATTTCAATAGAAAAAGAGAAATTTCAGCTTCTCTGTTAACTCCTTATGTCTCTTTTACATCTAACCAAAAAAGTGAGGTAACTCGTCAATAATCCTTATTCGAAAAATAATTGAGGAAAATCATCTCATATGTCGATTCTTTTATTTCAAAACAATTTATGCTTTTTCGGATTTGATATTCCTCACCCCCTACGAAAAACAAAATATTCAAAAAAGCATAGGATAAATAATTGCTTCTGAAATTAAAAGTTGACGAGTGGGAGGATTCTCCTTGATAATTCTTCGTACAAGAATTATTGGCGAGTTACGTTACTTTTTTTGTACGCTGTATATAGTTTCATTTGAAAAATTGTTACACCGCAGTTACCAAGAGGAGTTATTTTCAGATTCTTCAAGGGTTTCTCGAAAGGGTTTATTTAATTCGGAGTTTCAATTCAGATATCTTCATATACATATGTCAAGTTCTTCGTCCATCATCACTCGAAAATTTTTGTTTCACAAGAAATGATTTATTTGTAGATTTGGGTTTAGGGTAGGCAGATATCCTCTTTCTGAATGAAGGCTTCAGTTATAAACAATTAACCAAAACTTTTCCTCTTGTGAAAATTGTATTCAGATTGTTTGACGTGCGGATATGCACAAGTTGTAAGTTTTTCTCTGAATACATTTTCACTAAATACTAACAACTTCTTGGGGAGGATGGGTTCCTTATTTTTACTGAGCTTTTGCATATGACAAGAATGTTTCAGGTCCGAGAAAGTGGATATGCTGGCAATGCGGGAGAAGATACGCTAATACTTACACGTTGTCCAGACACGTAAAAATTGAATGTGGAAAAGCCAAGAATATATTGTGCGTTTACTGCCCAGCAAGATTTTACTACAAACAAGATATGAAAAGACACTGTCGGCAAATTCACAAAGTGGAGTTCTCTAAGTCCTGATAAGAATCTGTTATATAAATATTTTGTAGTAGTTGATGAAATCCGTTTGGAATAAATTATACGAAATGTTTGTTGAAAGTTTTTGTAAATATATGAAGTTAAGAAAAAACTTTTTGAATTTAACGTGGTTGCATATGAAGTTAATATGTATTTTTATAAAATTTTTGCTAAACTTGTTCAAATAAAAGTCTACATCAAAATCTCATAATTATTTAATCCTTTTCTACAAAAGCGTGGACTCAATAATAAAATATTATTATTATGTTCGTGAAACAATGACACGAAGTTCATAATTTTCATGATTTTTTTTTCCAAAAAAACAGAATTTGTTATTTCATCAAACGTCTCATCTTCCATATATAAGCTATTCGTAACCACGAAAGTATTTTCCATTTCCATTCTCGAAACTTTTCTGATTTATATCATTTATCCAAGTCTCCAACTTGTAAGAAAGGAGGTTTAGTTTAATTCAACAAATAAAATAAATTCTGTATTTTGTGGCCTGACAACACTTAGTTAGGTTAGGTATATTTTTGTGCTTCGTATTTTCAAGAGATAATTAAGAATGATCGTAGTTGTAGCCTAAAGTCAACTTGTACTTCAACTTCACAAAAAATATTTGGCCTAAAATTACTAACAGACACCATGATATGTTCTCAAATGATGTAGATACTAGTTCTGCTATTCTTAAAATATATTTCAATCGATACTAGTTCTGCTAGTTAAGAACAATGATTTATATTTCAGTTAATTTCAGTCTGGAATAATCACTGCATAAATTCATGCAGTTTTTCAATATAGTGATAGTAGATGTTGTACGAGAACTGAATCTAGTTTATGGTACATCAATTTTTCTCACAGGTTTCTCTTTCTTTTCACAGGTGATTACAAACATTTTATGTTGGGAGAGGAAAAGTATAATCTTAATCAAAGTTTAAATGATATTTGGAAAGGTACTTCAGAGTTTGGCAAGTTTTAGCTTCTTTTGAAACTTTCGTAGAAATCGATTTCCATTTGCCATACGTTGAGTCGTCCTTTATTACACATTTATTTCATTATACTAGTGAACTATTTACAGTCTCTTCACTCTTTATTCGTTACTATATCCTCAACTTCTGCAAATGGATTTGAAATTTTTTTCGTTCTTTTTTTTTCGAAATGTAAAAGCATGCTCAATGTTGTGGAATGATTAATGTAGTTTTAAATTTTGTAAGGCATACGTATTCCCTTCCGTATATATAGCATGTATATGAGTTCGTTCTTTTTACTAGCCTACTGAACAGTCTATTTCCAAAATTTTCTGTTCGAGATACAAAAACAAGTTTTTTATATAAAAAAATCACTTTGACATGTATAATAGAAAGTATAATGACTAAAAGATAAATACTTTGTCATGTCTTAAGACAGAGTTTCAATAGAAATAGCTGGGTATTTCTTCCTCAGTTGTTTTTGGTTTTAAATACATGGAATTCAATGGACTACTCGATATATAGGTCATTGTGATTTTAAATACTCTAGAAGTATGAGAATTTGAATATTGTAAAACTATCAACATTTTGTCCTACTAACATATACCAATATTGCATAACCAATAGCTTTGGAATGATATTTTTTTTACTTGAGGGCTATTTTCCAGTGGAATATTGGGGTTACTTAAAGTTTTACTGTATCAGCAGAGATAAACCATTTGATTTGTGTACGATATCCATGATAAATGCAATTCGGGAGTTATTAATAATGATTCGTTTTTAAAAGGATAGTCTAGTACTATTTCAATAAAATCGGCTTGTTTCTATAACTAGGAATGTGATATTTTCTGAAAATTCTAAAATAATGGTGTCGTCTCTGTTTTTGTGTAAACCATTGCCGAAATTTATTGTTGCCACATAACAGTTCATTATCTGAATACGACTTAACGGAAAGTCATATATTAAATTCATAAGACCCAACCAGATAAATAAATATGTTTCATTTTTATCAGTTTTCTTTTTCGGTATTACTAATCTTGTTTTTTTATTACCACTATTCAAAAAGTTCAAAGGTTTATCGACACTGAAGGTTTGAACTTCGAACATAAGGGGATACAGATATTTCAGGAATTCTTATATTCAAAGTAATATTGGGTGACAATCTACATGTCAAGTTGCTTCAACTCTCATTGATATTCATTCATAGAATCTTAAGTGAAATGAAACTTCACAATAAGGAAGTTTTTTATTTGTTTTCTCATTTGTAACGTCAGTTTCCAAAAACACAATATTAATCAAGGAAGTTTATTTTATCAAGTCACTAACTTGTAAAATTGACAGTTTACTTGTAAAATTTTTACAAGTTAGTATATTATTTACATTGAAAGTTGTCAAGTACTTGCTTTAATTTCATTCATCCTTCAATGTATTTCTCAAACTATTCAAAAACGATATTCGTACCTTGTTTTATTCGATCTATTTGTTTCTTTTTCACGTACTTGCTTCTAATTTCATTTATTCTTCTAATTTCATCGTTCCTGGAACAATATTTTTAGTGATAAACGTATAAAATATTAAAAAAGATATTCATACCTTGTTTCATTTGGATCGGGCCTTTTTCGTCAGAAATTAGCAAATATTCTCGAACGACTTCCCTCTCGTAAAGCCACTGACAGTTGTCATAATTTTCCGATGTCATAAATAATCATAATAGCTTACGACATTTGCGACAAATTATTGAGATTTTTTTTTGGAATTTATCTCACCTTTTTACAAACGAGAACAAATAAAATATAAAACAATACACGCAAGGTAACGGTTTTACTGGCTCAAGGAGGTAACTGACTCGCCTGCGCTCGTCAATTATATCCTCCATTCGCCAGTAAAAACCCTTACCTTGCTAGTAATGTTATATACTTATATCGTTTTGAAGCTGAACTCGTCAACTGTTTTAACTAAATATATCTACAATATATTCATATATACCTAAAAAGCAAAATTATCTAGAGAATTCGATCCTTCAGAGCTTTATGTTCTAAATATTTGATGTTGCTATAGGTATAGATAGACCGTATCTCTTCAGGATAATTTTAACACATTCGTTCACTGGAAAAAGCCCTTCTGCATTTTTTTTTTTTTTGTAGTCAACTTGCCTACTTGGCATTACTGTAGTGGGATAGCCGTTATTAATGACAATTTCACATAATGGAATGGACGTATTTTTCAGATCCCTCTCAAAAAAGATTTCAGTGTGACAGGTGTAATAAGTCATATACAATCAAGAATAACCTGAGGAGACACCAGCGGGTAGAATGTGGAAAAGAGAAAAAACTTGTATGTGGCATTTGTAATTGTAAATTTTATTATAAACAAGAACTTCAGGGACACTTCCGTATTAGACACTCAACGTTTATGGTTGAATAAAAATTATTATTTTTATTATACACTACTCAACGTAAATCTTTATTTATTTAGAAGCTGATGGTGGTATTCTGCTTTTCATCTTTAAGTTGTGATACTGTAGCGTACGATTGATCGGTAACTGGCCGACTTACAGATCCGTAAATAATGCTCTTCTGGAATTGTTCCTGTAATTTTTTTTATAATGTTACTTTTGAACTACTCATCGAAAAAAATAACCTTTAATCGTGAGTTCTGATAATGGAATTTATGTCTTATGAGTAAATGCTTTTGATTAATTAGCGTTTGTTTTGTTTTCATTGAAAACGGGAAAGAAAAAAATAATGCTTCTGATGATCACCCTTTGAGTACTCGTAAATTTTTAACGATTTCTGTAAGCTGCAGATGCCTTGAAAAAGTCTAGAATTGCAAATTCCTGTAAGCTTGTGAAAAGTTTCAGATTGGCCTACAGATGAAAGTAGAATACCACCATAAATAAGTTCGAAAGAAGCGCTCCTTTTGCTTGTGCTTCAATCTGCGTCTCCCGTACTCAAATTTTGAACTTTGAGTGCCAAGCGGAAACTATGGAAATTGATAATGTAGAACGCTCAACATGAATTAACTCATACAGTATAGAAATATAGTTTTAGAAGTTCAAGGAGTTAGTGGAAGCAGTTTTTGAAAAAACAATACCTATCAATTTTTGATGCACTAAAAATGTAGGTATAGAAATTTTAAAAAATATATCCAATTTCGGAGCTTTCCCTAACAATTTTGAAAATATGGAAACAAAATTCTGTATTTTTGACCCATTATCATTATCAACATTTTTATACATTCTTTACTATTAAGGTTGACGCTCACTTGGACGAAACGAAGCGAAGAGTTGTTTTCCGCAGGCACGATTTGCACTGAATCAAACGGGTAGACGCTCACTTGGGAGGCGCGAAGCGAAGATCAGAATCGATTGATTCAGTGCAAATCGTGCCTGCGGAAAACAACTCTTCGCTTCGTCTCGTCTCGTCTCGTCTCGTCTCGTCTCGTCCAAGTGAGCGTCAACCTTTAATGGTTTCAAAAAATGTTTTTGAATTCGGTTCTATGTGTCTCATGGATTGGTTTTCATGTATGAGCCACTATTATCAAAAATCTTCTCAATTTTCTTCTTGTCCGAAATCAAAAGATATAATTTGAAATATCCATTGGTGAAGCGATGAATATCTGTGTAGTTTGGCACTTTCAGTTCTAGAGTTTCTATGTACAGGGTTATTCACTTTTCTTGCGAAATAAGTGGTTCACCCTGTACATCAAGTATTATCCCCATATAGCGCTTAATATTTTTGTGTGTGAACTTATGAACGTAAGTTCGTAGTTTTCAGATAAAAAATCTGTATCCGAAGTAGGTCTAATGTATATAACTATTTGAATATGTACACTGTATTGAAATATAAATCAATTTTTATTGAATGTATTTTTTATTCGAATTGACAATTGCATAACCCATTTCAATGAAACGAATCTGTATTTTAACGAAAGAATATAAACAGAAAAATCACATGTTGCGGTAGGAGGTTCTGTGACAGGTTCAGTATTTTCTTGAATTTTTTCTCTCTGTGATTTTTCTTATGAAATAATCTAAACTATTTTGTAGTGAATGATCTATAAATAGTTGTTTATAGTATAAGAGCAGAAGGTTATGACATTCTCATTTGACTGTTAGAATTATTCTTTCCTAGGTGTGTTATACATCAACAATGATGATACCATAGTTCATTCGGATAAATTATTGAATTACATCACAGTAGTATATTATTTCATATAATTCACAAAACGTTTTTGAATACTTACATAGTGTGAGTGATTGAAATCTAGCTCAACAGGACTGTTTTCTGTATTACTGACAAGTATCTTCTGAGTACAAACATAACGTTATTATATGTAATATTTGCCTTAATGTCACAGATAACTTTTTAATTAATTCAATTGATCTTTGGTAGCAGTAATAGAAACAGAATTTTCAATTAGTGGTACCATCATAAATCAGGAGATTGCACAATCGCAAAATTTCAAAGGTTCAAAGGTTTATGGAATTTATATCTTCAAACGTATATTAGAATATCCTAAACTTCTTCTGAGTGAAGGAAGTAATAGTATATTATGCAACTAGCGTATAATGAAAGCTATTATGCATACCAAGTGAATAACAGTAATTATACGCGAGTAGAATACTATACTTTATCCACGACTAATGAATATATTTTTTGAAGATTTTAACATTTCTCGACCGTGACAAGACCCTTACATAACAAGTGTGCAAAAAGTAAAGTTGGCACATGAGACATTTTTGGAGAACTTGTCATTATATATTTTGTGATAAGAATTGCTTTAATTAATGTAATAAAAGCCCTTCTTAATTGGAGTACTTTAGAATACTGAAGAAATATCCATTTAAAGAATATAATATCGAACATAAATCTATGAAGCATTTGACAGCAGTGAATAATAACTCATTATTCACTTGTGGTTAATTGGTATTATTATGGCCGAGCAAACAAACATATAATGGGTGGATTATATAGTCGTAGATAAAACATTTTCTGCTCGATGCTGGGTTCAGTTGGTTGTATAGAGCGCTTAAAGGTACGTGTGAATTGTGATAAAAATTGAAAAGGCGATTTTTAATGATGATTTTTTTTCAATCACTGAATCTGTTTCGATATAGAAAGAAATTAACTGAATTTATACAAATGTAATCTTATCATATTATATCACGAACTTTTCATAAACACTAGAGTATGTTTTTTTATTGAGAAAAATTGCAAATTTTAATATTAGTCATCTCGAAAATGAGACAAAATCGATATTATTCACACTTTCATCACAAAAATCATTGTTTCAACACGATTCAGTTTCAGATGAAAATTAAGAAATCGAAACAAGTGTGGAGTCATATTGAATGTGTTGATGTGTCAGCTTTATGCTATTGGTTTGTATCTTATTCAAATTTCTGTAACTTATTAATTTTTTTAGGTTTTTGGGATGTGCAGCCATCTTCAAGGTTGAGTAAATATGATATTACGGACTTAGGAAGGTATCAGTGCCCTAGATGTCCAAATTCTTATAAGCAAAAGACACATTTGATAAGGCATTTGAATTACGAATGTGGTGTTGAACCTCGATTCATCTGCTCATGTGGAAAGAGGTTTAAACAGAAGAGTAATTATAACACCCATCGCAGAGGAGCTAGGCATTGTTAGCATACATACATTTTTATATGATTGTTACATAAATAAAATTTTGGAAAATAAAATATATTGAGGACACGTTCATTAGTTTTCAGTTCAGTTTGACCGCATAGTAAATATTCGAGTAACTAGTTTTTTAATCGCTAGATTTATAAACGAGTTGATTACAAGATTTTTCCGCTTCCCGCACTATGTATTGTATGAATTATTGACTAAAATACATTTATATTTTGCACAAGACATACATCTAACATAATAGAAATTTCAATATTTCAGTAGAGTTGTGACATTACACGTATTGCTTCTGAATACTTTGTGTTCGGTTGCCCATGACAATTGCACATTGAAATAGCATAAATTGAACATTGAAATATGTCATTCTTGTTCAATTTGGTATAGTTGAACCCACCTCTTATTTTGAAGTCGACGAAAAAGGAAATAAACAATATATCAAACATTCAAATAAAATTGCGAAAGGTGTTATAACACGAAAATGATCGCTTTTGAATGGTTAATAACATGAACAATTTTTCACGAACATCACACGCACGAAATGTCACGAAAAATATGTTGAATTTTTTGTTGTTTTTGTTCCAGTAGTGAAATTTCCTGCACCCATATTCCAAGAATTGATCAATGTGTTGGGAAATGTGATAAGTTAATTGGTTTTTGGTTAACACAACCCTCTATTGCATGTATTATCAAATTGAAAGACTATTTTTCTGTTTCAATATGTTTCATTTACTCTCATTAGACAGAATATAAAATGAAAAAAGAAATAATTATTTCAGAAAAAAAAACTGCAACCAAATTTAGTTTCTCATGCATTAACGCCTATTTATTTAGAGACTACCATTTTTGGCCTCCTATGCATAAGAATGACACTCACTGAAACAATTTCTCTTCTTATTTAGACAAAAGAAAACGTCAGAATTCTCACAATTTCTTTGAGGTAGGTCTTGCACCTTTGCTGGGGTTTTCAGCGTACGTTTTGGAGGTGTGGTTGATTCATCTCTATGAGTAGAAGAAGCTGTTTCGCCATCGGAAGAATATGACGTATCGGATGGTAAAATAATTGTAGTTTTTTCACGTTTTTGGTTGCGCACGTGTGAAAGTGGAAAAACTTCATCGGAATCAATCACTGAATAATCGTTTCTAAGGTGCCAATAAAAATAGGTTTATGATCATTCTTATACCATGAAATGGTACAAATCATTCTGGAAAGCACAAAAAAGGAACTTAGAATGTATGCGGGGCAAAAATGGCTCACGTAGAAAATAGTGAAAATGAAATAGAAGGAACAAATATTTTAAATGAACTGTATTAGGGGTCAAAGACGAAAACTTTGTAGAACATTATTCATATTTTTGCGGAGAAATTTCCCCACTTTTTCTATTTTATTATCACCAACAAATTTGCAGTGTATTTCACAATGGACGTTCTCGCGTCCGTACTGCAGAAAAGCAAAAATATTATATGACATAATATAATACGTTAGCCATAGATAGTGTTCCGTTAAAATATAAATTATCGAGTGTTTCTATAATTACATCTCATTATTTTCGTTTTTAAATGGAGTTGAAAACATTAATGAAGTTTGCCAGTCAAAAATGACTAATTTATGCTTTTCTATCGCATTCGAATTTTTCACTGACTCTTTCAGTGATCTATGCCTCAGGTTGTTATGATGTGTGGTTGGTAGCTTGAGAAGATTTTTTTTAACCTGAATTCATGTTTTGTAATGGTTAAAAGTTGACAATGAAACTTCGAGAGTATTTCAATCTGAATTAGTGGTCATTCACTTATAAACTGAACGCATAATTTAAAGGAATATGAATGAAAAACTTAATCAAATTTGTCTATAGATTTGAAGTCATTCATCCAAGTTGTGAGTGTATTGTAATTGTAGTGACAATTAAGTTATACACAGTGATGTTAATGTGTTATGGAGGTGATACATAAGGCAACAGATAAAAACAAATCATTACTATTTCTGCAATTATTGAGTTATTCCTTGCAATGTTAAATTTGATTCAACATCAGAATATTTCGATGAATATTACAGATATATACTTCGAATAAAACGTGGAACGAACCAGAAATCTCGTCTATTATATTTGTAATTCACTGTGAAAATGTATATTTCTTATAATTGATTAATGTTTATTGCAGACGATTATTCGAGATTCGCATGTAGCAGATGTTCGAAGGTCTATAAACACCAGACAAATTTGAGAAGGCATATAAGATGGGAATGTAATGTTTTACCGCAGTTTATGTGCCCTATTTGCTCCAAAATGTTCAGGCACAAAACTAGTTTCAACAGACACTATTTAGCAATGCACGCTGTAAAAATTCGACCGTGATTTGAAACTTAAAACGAAAAACTTTGTTCTGGTTTTTATACTTATATGTTAGCAGGCTGATTTTTTATTGGAATTAAAAAAATATGAATGAATGAAAAAGTTCTAGGTTTGTGATATGTAGAATTATAGAAATATTCAAATAAATCTCTTCCGAATGTTCATGAAAAATTCCTTTCTCGCCAGTCCAACTTCTCAAATTGTTTCGAAATTTTCTTGAATGTTTTCAAATATTTTTCTATTCTAATTTATATTCCGTAAACAAAATCACATTTGAATAAGCAGAGTTCTCTTATTTTATATTTTCCAGTTCCAAATATTGTGTTGTAAGTATATATTATTATATTGCGTTACTACATTTCATTTGAAGGAAAATATATTTCAGTTTAGATAATTATTATGGGAAATATTGTGTGTCAATGCTTATATGCATTAATTTCTATGTCGCCAATTTCTAATTCTTCTAAAATTGCATTGATGAATATTTTTTCCAGATAAAAGTAAAGTTTATACTTGTCACAAGTGTTCCAAGAATTATAAACATCAACCAAATTTGTATAGACATTTGAGATGGGAATGCAACGTTGAACCACAATTCATTTGTTCTATTTGTTCTAGAAAATTTAGACAGAAATGTCATCTTAAATCACATTACTTGACGCAACATTAGAATTTGTAAATAAAATGGTATTGAACAATGGTGGCTTGATTGAGAATGATCCCTTGAAGTAAAGAAGTGTCGTTATTTCGTCTTCACTATTGAATTACATCATTTATCATAACTATCAGTCATTCAACAGGTTCAGAAAAAAATCAAAAAACGATCTTTTTTATTGAATTATCGAACAGTATTATAACATTATCGTCCCTTATTCTATGAATTTTGTTCAACTGAATGAGATGTGACGATTTTGTTATATTTCTCTCATTTCATAAAACAGATTCCTTTCTCTACTATTAATATAGTAGATGTCATTAGTTATTTTTCAGAATTTTACTTGAAATAGAACGTTGATTGACAGAGGATAAATAAATCTGGAATCTGGAAAATGTTTGAATCTGGAATGATTTTGCTCTAATACAAAAAATGGCAAAAAAAAGACTCACGCAGAATTACGGAAATATATTTTTCGAAATGCCTGTTTTGCTAACCATACGAATAAGTAATGCGAATGATTTGAGTTATATTTGTGAATGAAGTACAAATAGTTGAAATAAAGAACTAGCCTTATTTCAACTTAACGAACAGTTGATTTTCCTTCAATATTATTCGATTGAGATTGTCTCGAGAGCTGATTATTTTGAACACGATTATATCTGATTACTGTCATTATACCAATTCGAATGTTTTTATTAATAGGTGATGGTGTTATTTAACTGTATTTTTTCTATCTACACTTCCTAACTTAAGTGCTCAGTTAACAACAAGCTTTATGAACTATGAACACCACAGTTAGTGTTTGCATGACATGAAGTTCTTTCTGAAACTGATTTTATACCTTTCACTATAAATATAGTCCGTCCACGAAAGTTTGAGCCGTCGGTTGGCCATGGAAATTCGGCCTTTTTCACTGTGTATATTGAAATTTTAGGTTATGTTGTTTATTCTCTTGTCAGATTGATACGCAATGTTGTGCATATTGCATTGAGTTCTATGATAACTCGCACGCTCGTTGAACGAGGCCAGGTACATTCGGCAACGTTGACTTTACTCTACGTTATGACAGCAAATACAGCCAACTTCAGATAAATAAACAAACGCCAACTATGCACTCAAACTTTCATGTAGGGACAATACCTATCTACTAAACACCAGGCAATAATGATAGCGTTTGTATTGATCTGTTTTTTATTATTGTTTTGATAACAGTCAAAATTTTCCACTGTTGTTTAAAATATTAACAATGATAATTTTTCAGAATGGGAAACTCTACTAACTTGCCCGAAATGCGAAAAAAGATTCCAAAGTATTCGCAATTCCGCTCGCCATAAGAAACAATGTGGAGTAGAGAAAAAATTCAAGTGTAGCTTCTGCGATTACCGATGCCACAGGAATGATAATTTAAGAGTGCATATGTTGAAGAAACATCATATTCGAGGAAAATGTTCGCTAAACTCTATTTTGTATGAAAAAAATTGACAAATGAAACATTGTTCATGTTAAAGTTTTATAAATAAAGGCTATATATAGGGGGGGAAACATCTGTTGATTAAGGCTAAACTCTATTTTGTATGAAGATAAATGACAAATAAAACATTGTTCATAATGAAGTTCTATAAATGAAGGCTATTTATTGGGGAAACATCTATTGATCAAGGCTTTCTTTAAGATGAAGAATTTTAAAGTGACAATTGACTATGCAAATGAGGTTTCGTAAAAATGGGGTATATGTATTCACTGGGTATTTGAGTTCTGGTTGAAAATAGGTCTTAAATTGAATAATGATAATAAGCCGTAGCCATCTTTCGAAATTCATTGCGAAATGTATTGAAGCAACTAGAATATTGAGTTTTTTTCCAGAAAACTTTTTAGGTTGTCACTCCCAGTCTCAGAAACAGAAATAATTAAAAATTTTTTTAAGATGCTTCTGCTTAAATCCTTGCACTAATTTGTCAGGAGCAAATTGGTTTTAAAAAAATTGTTGCCTAAAAGTAAAACTGAAAAAGGAGATAAATGAGAAGGATAATGTAACGTTCCGGTGTCTATATCAAACTCCTTCTTCAGACAAACTTGTAAAATTTTGTGTATTTTTTCGTTTGCAGTCTAATTGACATTGAAAGTTGTCAACACGTAGAGATGATCATTTATTTCATTTTGAAATTTCCTGATGTCATTTCTTTCTTCTAATAATCTGTTGGAATAGATCGTATTTGGATTGATTTATTGAAGAAAGAAAGGACATCGGGAAATTCAAAATTAAATAAATCGACATCTTTGTGTTGATAACTTTCAATGTCAATTAGACTGCAAATGGAAAATACACAATTCCAAAGATTTTACAACTTTTTCTGAAAAAGGAGTCTGATGACACCGAAACGAAACATTATTTTTTCATTTATTTTCTTTTCAATTTTACTGTGAGGCAACATTTTTTTCAAAATCAATTTGCTCCTGACAAATTAGTGCAATGACTTACGCAAGAGAAATTCATCTTAATCAAAAATTTTTAATAATTTCTGCTTCAGAGACTGGAAGTGAAAACCTAAAAAGTTTTCTAGAAATGCAGAATCCTCCCAGATTAAATTTCAATCGATATCTAGAATATTGAGGACTATAATAGTAATATAATTTATACTAATGCTGAACATATAGAAACGTGGTACAATACTATACTTCGTATGGCAACAGAGCACAGTAAAAAACCTCATTCACGGTTTTTACAGAATTGAAACTTACCTTTAATACTCTCATAGGCGTATCTAGCCGCGGTTATCAGGAGGGGCCGCGGCCCCTGCTATATATTGTAATACCTATACGTAGATTTTGATGAGAATCTTTCAGGCGGGGGCCAGAGGTACATCACGGACGGTCTGTACCCCTCCCCCCCGCCTAAATACGCCAGTGAATACGCTCTTTGGTCATAAAGTGTTCTAAATCTAAACCAAGTTTGGCATTCCAAGCGATGATTTTTCGGACCTTCTACGAAGACCGTTACGGAATCCTACTGGAAGGTTCTCATCTTCCATAGATGGGCTCAGCAGTTATTAATTGAATTTAAAAAAATTCTCAGAAAGAAAAATTTCGTGACTGACAAATTCAACTGAAAATGGCCAAAAATGCTTAGCTTATTTAAAGGGGTACAATACGTTTATAACTTTGATACAAGTGCACAGAGATAAAAACTCCACCAAAAAACTACTTCCGCGTATTGGTGTAATGCTTTTGGATTTGTTCGAACAATTAACTGAACTATATTTAGATTTAAGGGGTTTCCTTCCACTGAAACTATCTCTCCTCTCTCTGTTATAACACCCATTTACTAACCGCCGTCACTACTGTTGAATGTTCAATAATCTGTAACATAATTTTTCAGAATATGCAAATAGACTAAAATGTCTGAAATGTGGAAAAAAATTCACCTCTGTTTCCAATTCTCAGCGACACAAGAAACAGTGCGGCGCAGAGAGGAAATTTAAATGCGATCTTTGTGATTATCGCTGCCATAGGAGTGATAGTTTAAAACTGCATATGGGTTTAAGGCATCATATTGCATCGAGGACATTTGACGAATTTGCTTTATAATATGAAATTTCAAGAAATAAAAGAATATGAACTGATAATCACTTTGTAATTCCAATCCATATGGACCATACTATGAAAAAAAAATTAGGCGCGCTTTCTAGGATTACTAAGTTATATGCGTTACCTTTTTCAAAGGAAAAGTTGAGAAAAAATATTGAAAGACATATGAAGTTCAATGATCAATTATATCCACAACATGATTAATACCTTCATTTCATTTTAAACAAAAATAGTATATTATGCAACTAGTGTATAATGATAGGTATTATTCAATGGGTGAATAACAGTCATTATACGCGAGTAGCATACTTTATCCAAGACTACTGAATCTATTTCTTGAAGATTTTAAAATTGGCGGTCGCGACAAGACCCTTCTATGACAAGCGTGGAAAAAGTCAAGTTGACACATGAAAAAGTTTGGAGAAGTCATTGTATATTTGGTAAAAGAAATGCTTTAATTGATATAATAAATGTAGATTTGGTCCTCGATTGAGAAGTGTACCCATATTTGTTAGCAGGAGTACTTTAGAATACCGAAGAAATATCAATAAAAACATTATTAAATCGGAGCTGAATCTATGAAGCATCTTATAGGAGTGAAGATTATCTCATAATTCCCTTGTGATTAATGGGTATTATTATGGCCGAGCAGGGAGACGTACAATGGACGGATTTCACAATAGTAGTGGATAATTAATATTTCCCAGTTATGGCTGTTACAATAAGTTTTTACACAGAAATTATAAAGTGCTTCCAGAGTAAAAGATAATATAATAATTATTATTTTAAATCAACTGATGGAAATACTATTCGAATGATAATAACGGAAAGTATGGCATAAAGAACTGAATATTATATTATCTCTCTATTTGAAACCAAACACCAATAATTTTGTTTGATTGAAATTGTATTGTGGTAGGGTTTTTTCCATTTGATGTTTTCTGATATTTTCGCCTGAACAATAATCAGATGTAGCTTTAGTTGGCTGATGTGGCCCTAAATGAATAGAATAAAATTTTTTTGCATTGGGGAAATAAAAAGCCCAAACTAAAATTCGTGATTGGTTTACATTATTGTCTTACAAAGTTTGAAGAGTATAGTATGTTTTTTTTTATGTGTACACTTTTCGACTTAGTTTTATGAAACATGTTAATATATCTCGAATGTTTTGTTATTATTTCTTGACCACGTGTATGATGAGATTAATTCAGATGATAAGTTTCTTATTATTTCAATTTTTTTTGTCAAATATGAATTTGTAAACCACTTATGAAATTAATATAAGAGTAGTTGTAGAAAAATTTCTAGGCATTTTTCAGTAATTTTTGGAGACTAATATCATTAACATTAATAATTTAGCTTAGTTCAGTATTACGCTAGATAAGTGATAAAAAATAGAAGTAGAATGTCTCTTTTTGGGATGATCGTCTCGTATCTTATATCCGATAAATTTCATTTAAATTTTACCTGTTCTCATTTTAATTGTTGTTGACTAATTTTAGGAAAACCAACGAAGGAAAATTACTCATGTAAAAGATGTGGCCATTTGTTCACCAGGCTAGACAACTTGAGGAGACATATCAATTTTGTATGTGGCAAACCACCTCAATTTAAATGCCCTGCATGTGCATATGCATCCAAACATAAGTATGTCCTAACGATGCATATGAAAATGAAGCACGGAAATTATCATTTTATGGCTTAGCGACATCGAATCTCATTTAACTATTTTCATACAATGAAAGCTATTGAATAAATTATAATAATGAATATTTGCATTATTTACCTTGGAGCAGTTCACTCGATTGTCTGGAAAAACTAACGAAATTCTGTCAAGGGGAATGGCATACAGTAATATTCGTTTTTCTTTTGTTGAATCATACCTTGAATGTGATAACTTGAGTTGTAATACAAAATTCGTGATTTTGCGATCCTGTAAATCTGTAAAATTTTTCGTTGTGATGTTTGTGATCGTCAATCTATACATTCAAGAAAATTTCTATTCCAGCACTTGGATACACATGTCCGCAGTGCTACAGAGCCTACAGTCATAGGGCTACATTAGCCAGGCATCTGAAATTGGAATGCCAAGTTGAACCGAAATTCCATTGCCCCATATGTTTCAAGAAATTCAGACAGAAACACCATTTGAAACAGCATCTCAATAGTAATTTACATAATAAACTTTAGTCTTGTGGTGTGAGATATTTTTATTATTCAAACCCTCAAAGAGATAACAGATTGATATGGATTAAGACGTAATGGGCACTTGCAGGACACGTTTATGTGTGCTAATGATGAGTTTCAGAATCAATATTTGTATCTATACCCAAGTTTCTTATTTTAGTTCTGCGTATACCCAATATTATTTATGTATAAAGGGTGCAGGCAGGATAAGAAATAGCGTATGATAAACGTATATAGAGTGCCTGCAAAGCACTTGCATCTCGTGCCCATTTCAAATTCTACACAAAAAGCGAGAATCACTATAAAATCTCATAGATAACCATTCTATTCAAATAATTTTTCCCAAAGTGCATAAAAATATATACAGAAATAAGAGACAGATTTATGCAGTCTAATAAAGATGTTTACTGACAAACTCTGTAATAGTAGATCAACAATGATAATAGCTATTGTATCTGAAGAATAATAATTACTCAGAATCAAATTGAAAGGGAATAATAGTAATAATTCATCTACGTCAATTTCTCCGAATTTCCTCATTTTCGACGTATTTGGATGAACATTCGTCGATTTAAAAATAATGAAAATTATTTATTTTTTGTACAATTGTCAAAAAAACTTGACTTTTCTTCATCAGTATTTTTTTCACCGTTACAAAAAATAAGTTTCTATAGTAACGACACAGAAAGATCACTGGATCTGGATGTATAGAAATATTGTATTTGAAGCATTATCTCTGATAATTATATTTCAGACGAAGTAAATTCACATTCATAGTTGTACAAAAAATGTTCTTTGTATTTCGTGCGTATAAAATTCGTGTTTTATGGCACATTTGAGTGAAAATTGACACTTTTATGTGTCACGAAAAACACTCATTTAACGCACTTAATACAAAAATAACTATTTTGCAGTAAATTCTGACAAAAACTTAGGTACTTCACAATTGTAATAAAACCTTATATTACTTGTCTTACAGTGAAAGTTTTCAAATGAAATGTATTTTCTTTCATCTCATTTATAATAACGGCTTGTGTTATAAAGGACCCCGCACATTTTGTATGAGAATTGGCTCCCGGTGGATTTGGCTGAAAATTTGATATGATGTTCTACTAATCCTTCTGATCAAATGTCTCCACAGTCACGAAGCTGAAAAATGCATACTTCTAGGAGTTTTTAGCGATTTTTTGTATCCATTATGGCTTACGTATTACCGTTCACACAGAAATGTTTGAGAATATTTCGTGATTATTGAAAGCAGATTCTGTCAATTCGAAATATTTTCAAACATTTCTGTGTGAACGGTAATACGTAAGCCATAATGGATACAAAAAATCGCTAAAAACTCCTGGAAGTATGCATTTTTCAGCTTCGTGATTGGGGAGACATTTGATCAGAAGGATTAGTAGAACATCATATCAAATTTTCAGCCAAATCCACCGGGAGCCAATTCCCATACAGAATGTGCGGGGTCCTTTCGTGATTGGAGGAATGAATTAAACACTATGCATTATCCTCGAAAGGGAATAATAAGTGTAAAACAATTCATTATTCCTGAACAGGACTTACGGATTCTATTTAAATGTATAAATCCCACAAATGATAGCCATATCTGTTCGATATAAGTCGTGAATAACAAAGATTATATAATTTATTCCTTACAATAACCGTAATTTATAAAGAACTATTAAGGTCCTGCCAAAATGGATCAATCCATGATGAGTTGAATGAACTATTTTATATAATTTTTGAATAAGATTTGTCATGGTGAGGTTTGTATGTCAAAATAAAAATAATATTTCGGTAGGACTGTTCAAAATAAAGGATGTTGGATATAAACAAGATCAATTTCGACTTCGAGTTTCATAGTAGTGGTAAAAAGATATTTTGGTTTAAAATGTGAGCTTCTTTTTCAATAAAATAATATTATTTTCAACCGATATCTTGTTCATTCATGTTATAATTGCTTCCATGCTAACAAAGAAATTAAATTCTCACTTATAATAATTACTAGCGAAGGAAAAAAATCATGATTAAATATCTGCCCTCCCATGAGTGTTGTAATATGATCCAGTTAATTTGGTTAGTATTTTTTATTGATTTTTTGTTTTCGTCCTCAAACCCTTTCGTTTCTATTTGTTTTTGTGTCGACCTTTGTTATAAATGTAGTATAGTGCTTTTTAAATGTGAATTCATTGTAGCCTTTATAAAGAGTAAGAACTCGAAACGTCGTCTAATCGAAGACTAATTCGATTAGTCAAAACCATGCCTAAAATTTTTATATTTTTTTAACTTGTTTCTATTTTTATTTTAGTGGAGCGCCACGTCTGTGGGATGTGTCATAAGAGATATAAGTACAAGTGGAATTTACTTCGACATATGAACTATGAATGTGGAAAACCGCCTCAATTTACATGTAATATTTGTTCCAAAGCATTCACCCAGAAAAGTAGTGCCAAAAACCACGAGGCAATTATTCATGGCATCTATTCCTGATCCGGACATTAGAAATAATATGTGTGGTAGCCCTTGATTTTTCAATCAATTAGGATTTAGTTGAGTCATATTGACCTGAAAATAATTAACTTAGCACAATCGTGTATCATATAATAATTTTTTTGATTGATCATGAAATATTTACTTATGCATATTATTATCAATAAAATAATTAATGGAAATCTCTGCTTACTCCTTACGCTTACCAACAGTCAGAAAATTTAATAGTTCTATACGAAAAAGATAATAAAAAAATTAGAAGAAGTATATTCATGGCACACATTTATACAGATGATCAATATCAAGTTCAAGTGTGTCTTAGAAGTTTCCGTAGAACTAGGCCCAATCAATATCTGATATTTTTTAAATGAGATTGAAATATTTTTTCTTAATTCCTCTTCGAATAAACACCTCCAAAAAATATATTCCTCAAAAATGTTTCTCCTTTCATCTTTACTCTTATTATGGTGTATTTAAAGTGTTCCCATTTGAGCTTAATAAAATAAAATTCCATTGTTATTCTTTGATTATAATTTTATATCACCTTGGGATCTTTCAGGTTATTATATGTATATGTCAACTTACGACATTAGTTTCCAAAGGCGAACTAAATGATGACCTGATTCAACAGATTAATTTTTTCATGAAAGAAGTTGGATTGAGAAATTTCATGTCAGTGAAATGAACATTCACTCATGGCTATTTATTTTAGGTTTTAACAGAAGTGCTTTCTATGACTGTATGAATTGCCAGAAGAGCTATAGATATGAAAGTAGCTTGGTAAGGCATCTGAAATACGAGTGTGGAAAACAACCTTCATTCAGATGTGAAATCTGCTTCAAAACTTACGCACACAAGAGCACTGTGGAAAGACATATATTGTCACAACACACAAAGTAGACGCAGGTCATCTTAAAATACTGTTTTTATATGTTTATGATTCACATCACAAGACTACCTTTTGAATTTTAATAAATTTATGTTGATGTTCCTTCCTGATTTCTTCATTTACATGGTTTCATAGAATTTAATAATTTTCTGCTGTTTCCTAAATAACCATTCAAAAATATAGATACTATGATTGTGAAGGTGAATAATTGAATACAGCTATAAACTATTATCTACTACTTAAACTTGTATATCCATGTTCCTTAATGGACTACGCTTGGGAATTCTCATTCGATTGAAACATACATTTTATGGGAGCTACCAAAATATGCATAGTATATATTTCATCTTCAACAGTTTGCTTTTCACGGATTGAGTAGAATGGGGCTCGTTAGCAATGTTCCAATGTTTCGTCTACATCTACCGTCTGCATCATCATTGAAATTAAGGTTGTAGCTCGTGACCAGACGAATTGATCAACTTTGTTCTGAATTGGATTCGCTAAGCCGTTGAATGAGAAAACCGTCATGGCCGCTGGGGTAAATCTTACTTAATTGAAGTGCTCGAATTTTTTCAACTTGGCAAATATTCATCAAACATTTCAGTACATTGTGGTAGTTCATTTGAATATAATAATTGGAAATACTTCATTTATTATCACAATTCATCTAGAGATATCACTATGAACCGAGTTTATAGTATAACTACAGTTTGAAATGTTGTAGTAGAAAATCGGGTCACTGTAAAACCTTGAATGATATATGATAGTAAACTGAGTAATTTCATTTATCGTGGTATGGAAAACTGTAAAAAAGTACAGTCTATTAGGTACCATACTTCGTCCCTATAGTATTTTTTGTTACGATATATTTTATTGTTATCATTTTGATTATTTATACTGAAACTACTTTATTTTTTGCTATGAATTTCTTTTCATATAGAATTTCTCAAAAAATATGAACTAAATGTTAATATAAAATGAAACATGAAATGATATCGTCGTATAATTTCATTTAGCAGCATCGACTAATAATGATAACTTTATTCTTAACTATCTTTTTCACATCGAAATTCTTTCTATTTTATCACTTTGGTTCAGACGAAAATTGAAACTGATGAATAAAAAGTGAGAGTAGGAACTTTTACAATCGATATAATTGACCACCCTCAATAATAATATCAATGCAGTATCATCTGTTATTACCGAATTATAGATACATAACGGATATTGACCAGGACCAATTTTCGAAATATTCATTATACTAAGTGTCATGTGAAAAATCTATTTTTTAATTTAACTGATGTAAAATTTTTTGTAGGAAGATTTTCCTGCAAGAGTTGCCAGAAATCTTACTCTCACAAGAGATCTCTTCTGCGTCATATTAATTACGAATGTAACCAGCCTAGAAAATTTCATTGTATTTATTGCACCAGATCTTTTGCCCAGAAGAATAATTTAAAAGCGCACATTAGGCAAAAGCATCCTGGTGTTGAGTTTGAACCGATTAATGTTGTCCCACACTTTTATTATGGAACTTAATCAAAATAAATAATGAGGCAATATACATTCGTTGTTATTTCTAACATTTTGTCTCACATTATGTTATTGACTGTTCATAATAATTTTATGAACTATTATTAGGAAGGTCATTCGTAGACATCTAATTTGTTTATTTTTCAGGGAAACATGCTTGCCCTAATTGTCACAAAGTCTACTCTTACAAAAGTACGCTGAAACGTCATTTGAATTATGAATGTAATCAACCCAGAAAATTCATTTGCCCTGAGTGTAACCGATCATTTGCTCAAAAAATTAATTTGAAATCTCATATTATTTTGAAGCATGTCAGAATCAAATAATTCATCAATCAAATGGACTTTTCATTTACGAATCCTTATACACCATGCATTCAATCACAAAATCAGGGTTGTTTCTGCCGGGGGTGCCCCGCTCGCAAGCATAGACTAACTAAACGGAGAATAGATGAGACACTAGTAGAACAAGCTTCAACGCCATCTTTTTTTGTACAACATTACTATTCGTGAAAAAAGCTCAATTGAAAAAGGAATCTGTATCGTAAAGCTGCCTCAAAAAGAATTCTGTAGTGCACCTTTTGAATAAGTAGGTACATCCATATACAAGAGGCAAAAGTTTTTTGAAATTCAATTTCCAAAAGGAAATCAGAAATGGATTCGTGCAAGTTATCGAGGAGTGAGGAAATTTATTTTCATGAAAATAATACCTGCAACGAACTTTCATCTGATTTTCTTTGGAATCGAGAAATGAGGATCAATAATCAAATTCTGGATAGAATAAAAATTTATTAACTGAAACAGGTATCACCAATTGAAAATACAGATTTATTCAATAAATATCTAATCAATAAACTAATAATTGCATTGAAAACATTCTCAAAAACTAAAAATAATGAATTCAATAATACAAAATATGAGTATTTACCGACTAAACTTATTCAATACATGAAAAACTTTTTTGAAAACTACGAGTATCTTAATTCTTATAGTTAACAGAATATACATGTGAATTTTATAATAACCTTCTTGCATCTCGATTTTCACATCCAATAACACAGCACGTCTTCACTCTTGCAGGCATATCGAAATTTATTATATTTCAAAAAGAACGTGTCAAACCACTCCTTGTGTCAGTTGGCAATTCAAAGGTTTTTTGATAATAATGATTTTACATACTCACTATTTTCTCGATAGGATTTCTATGAATGCAACGACATCTAACTATCAAATTGAAAATAATTTTTTCGCGTATTAGTCTCCTCCTCCGACAGATGTCGCGGAATATACGAGTGGCTCATCTATTTTATTAGTTTGCCTATGCTCGCAAGCGGCAATCAGCAGGGGCGGCAGTCAGCTTGGTCTTTTTCTTACATATACATAAGAAAACATTGGATATAAACTAGATATTTAAGATAAAACTTCTCGACACATTGAAAACTGTATAATTCAAGCGGCATGTCAAAAATTCCAGTTTGGGTCTACAGGAGCTCATAAACTCGTTTTAATTTAACACTGGAAAACGAATAAAATAGTACGTATTGGCCGTTTGGCAACCTTGAAATATGGATAGCGATTCAGACTTATTTTTTGGGGAATTATCGAATACCGCCGTCAAAAAACTTTGTTTTTGTCTGTTGAGACTGTTGCTTGCTTGGAAATTGGAGTGAGAGCTACTAGTACTAGGGCGGAGTAATTTTTGAATACTTCGTGGAGAATAAAATAGTGTATTATCATGAAATAATTCAGGAAAATTTCCAGAGTTGTCAGTTTTGGTAACAAAAACATAAGTATTTTTATTTCGTCACTCAAAAAATCGGGAATATGAGATATTAGATTGGTTAGCGCGTCTAGTTCTCACTGGTTTGAAATACATGATCGTAAGGGTGGAAAAATATAAGTTACAAATCTTCGCCGTTCTGATCAGGTCTTCGAAGTTTTGATTGAAACTAAACTGTTTTTCACTTATATTGAAATTCTTTTACTATAATACTAGTTGCAATTGTTCTCGTTTGTTAACTAGATGAGCAATAGAGCAACAAAAAGTGGATCTTTCGTCAAGAAAAAAATGGGATATAGAAAGCAGGATGAAAAGGTTAAACTATCTGGTTTTTCGGAGAAATTTTGCGGAATTCAGACCTATAACCAGAAAATATCAGGCAGTCATCCACTGTTTCTTAACCCTTAATAATATCTGAATCGAATTATGTATTTCCAAATTGGATCATCATTTTAACGCTTACATATTCAGCTATTGAAGTTCTTCGAAAAAAAAAACAAAATAGCTAGGTATAATCATGAATTCACGTTAACACATGAGCTCAGATCAACGATTCACAAAAGAAAAACAGTTTTTATTTTATTTTTTAGACTATGTATTCGGTAATCGAGCGATCATGAGAAAACGAAAAATACAGAATGTATGTGCTTATCATACCTTTCTGGAATCTGCAGTAACTAAGCAAGTCTTCAAGATAATGGCTACTAGGATTCTCCTACATTTATCCCCTGAAATTTTTACTGAGGTCAACATTTGGAATAAGGAGGACAGACCATCACTTTCTATGTTTACAGGTTTATCCATTGTTTTAGGGACGCCCTGTATGTAGGGGCTGCGAAATCTTAACCTGACGCGGGCGGCATATACCTTAAGAACGGTCCTGCACAAAATAATAATATATTGTTTACCGGTTAGAAAAACCTTACATGCATGTTGACCGTGAAGTCGAGGCTCAAGCCGAGACTCCAGAAATGTGGCTTTTCCTACGAAGATAGACTAATTTTCCGCAGATGCTGCAAATTTTGACAAATAATAATTAATTTCGAAGATATCGCTAATAATTTTATTCGCCAATATATGAAGCTTTTAAATTCGTAATAGAATTATTTTGATTACAATATAAGCGTACTATGGTTGAATTGTCAAACTTGACGCTTATAAATTGCGGGTATTCTTGAAAGTATAATGATAAAAGATAATGAAAGTTTTTTCCTGTGACTCCTCCAGAGGTGTTTGGGACAGTGAATACTACTTCAGTGAAATTAATGCCATAAAAATCGAAACAAAACCACGAAAAAGTATATAAACTTGTTTTACAAAACTCCAATCACGGTGCTTAACGGGATGGCATTATATCTGTGCAATTTTCAGTTCATTTTGGACTTAAACCATCGACTCAATTGAAAATCAACGATTTAATCGCCAATCAAGCTTTTGTGAAACCCACAGTAAGAGCTGCAAGTCTTGACTTTTTTCAGGAATTCAGTCAGATGTGTCAAAATTCCTGGCGTTTTGCGGAAAATGATAATTGTATGGATAATTTTTTTTTCAGTGTGAAAGTACCACTTCTCACAAAAATTATAGTATTTGAGCTATAGCAAGAAGCAAAATTGTGAAAAAAATGACCTTTTTATTTTTAAACAAACATGATTGTTATTTGGAACACAATTCCAGTAGAATAAAAGGGGTATAATACAGAGAAAATGTTTTTTAAGAACTGTATTTCGACATGTGCAAGATGTATTGATGAGGTTATCAATACCTACCTCGTATTAAATGAATAAGGTTAATTTCACTTTCTATAATATGATTTCTGCATCAGAAAATTATTCATGAAAATTTTTCTGAAATGTTAGAAATCGTACTATCAATTTTTCATTTATCATGCAGAAAACTGTTGAAAGCTTGGCAGATGATCCAAATAGACCTAACAATAACAAAGAATGGTTTGTCGATTGATGTTTTGCTGCAACCTGTCAATTCCTAGACCCTTTTCATATTCTTGATCAGTTCCAGGTTATTATGTTCGAGACAACTTCTTCTGCTGTTTGAGATGCCATAGGAGATATAAACTGAAATCGAGTTACCATAGACATGCTGAATATGAGTGTGGAAAACCACCACAATTCACTTGTGAACTTTGTTTGAAAACTTTTACTCAGAAGAGTAGTGTCAAGTTACATCTTATGCATGTTCATAATAAAATGTTCTGAAATCAACTTTTTTTTTCATGGAAAAACTGGACCATGTGCAATATTAACATTTGACCCTAATGAAATGTTCCGAATTATTTGTATTGCGAATTCAGAAGAACTTCGCATTCATTATATAGTGAGAAATTCAAGAGAAAAAAGTATCAATGCAAACCTCTTCAAAAATTGACTATTCATTTTGGAACATGTTAGAATCGATAATTAAATAACAAGGTATGAGATTTAATATAAACAAATATTGTTTCCCGTAGTTTGCTACCCGTGACTTTCTTACAAATATTTTAACAATTGGCACAAAATGACCATTAAAATACTGTCAGATACTCAGATCAGTAAATGAGTTTAAATTTAAAAAAATAGGCTATATGTTTTCAAGATGTTTTTGAAGCAAACGAAATTGTTTCAACATTAAGATACTTTGAATTGTTTTTATTCAACTGCTTCTTATGAGTGCTTATAAGATATTAATTCCAATTTTGTGGTCATGTCAATTTGAACAACACTGTAGTATGAATACATTAATTTTTTCTTCTGCTCTGGTTTACCGCAATGCAAGCTATAACAAATTCATCAATAGCATGGGTAGTATATGTTATAATTTTAGTCGTGTTTCGATTCATCATGAAAAATTTCGGAAATGAGTGATCTTTTGTATATTGCCGAATAAAAAATAATTTATTTTTATGCAGTATTATGAATCCCATCCTATAGTTTCTGCATGACCTCAGTCTATTTATGGCTTCGAACCAGAACGATACTATTTGTCCACGAAATCTTCAATTTTGATGTTCTGAGCATCAGTTTTAGCCATAAAAATCAGATCTTTGAAATGTAAATGGCGAACTCAGAACATTTCAAAGTAGGCTGGTTATTCTTTATGGCTTCCGAATTATTCTTATTTGGAATTTCACATGAAGTGAAATATACTGATGTCCTAGAGCGCAATAGGTTGTACCTTCATTATAGCACTTTTCGACATATTTTACCCTTCTTTATGTTATTGAAGAAGCACTGAGTAGGTGCTTTTGAGCGCTCGATCATTGGTATGGGATATAGAACTTGAGATTGATACAAAATCGGAAAAATATTTTGGAAATTATCCAAACACTGAAATATATAAAAATTTGACAAAAAAAATAATTCTACGGTTCTGATCATGCTACCCTCTTGAAATTTTGCATGAAAATTCAGTATATCAATCTCCATCCACAAAATAATTTCCACTCGAATCGGATATCTTGTTATGGTAATATGAACTTTCGTGATTTCAATATTCCAATTGAATTTTATTTGATTTTGTTAACACTATGGCTACAAAATTTTGCATGAGGCTTATTATGAGCATCTTGCATGCGGCCGCAAAATTTCATTTTTATTGGTTCCGTTTTGTCTGAGATATTGAGGATCAAAAATTTTGAATAGCCATATTTTATAGAACACCCTGCACGATTAGGCTTTTTAACGAACTTAATTGAGGCATTTGGGCACCGAACACTCCCTCTCAAGTGTTTAGAACAATTACTTCGAAAGTTATCGTTCTAACGGCCGGCCCCACAGGACACAATTTAGTTTGACCACGCATTCTTCATCAGGGAGTCGAACCCTATCGTTTCAGACCATTTTCGGCTAAAAATTCGAAAATTACAGACGTTTGGGTTAAACGATGTAGCGCTATTTTAAGTAGAACGAGAGCTCGAATAGATTTACATGGTATCAGTTCCCGGGGATTGACCTTGCCGTAACGAGCGAGTAAGTTCAAATAACAATTACACGATTGTTTTTATGACTATAAAAATCATTACAATTATTTTTCATTATTGTCCTGAGTTCCTAATAAGTTTTCATTAATGCTGCAATATGGGATTTCAATTCATTTCAATTTAGAAATTTTGAGGAAATGTTTTCGATCATTTGTCCTAGGGTTAGTCATAATGTTATGACAACTTCGAAGCAGTTAAATTTATATTCATATAAAAATAATAATAATAATAAATGTATTTAAGGCCATCGACCTGAGTCCTTCAGCCATATAAAAATAATAACCCGAAAATTATAGAAAAGGTTCGTTTGGACATCACTAACAGATCTTAGAAAACTTGCTATGCTGGGTCTGTTGCCTGGTAGATGAATGTTTATTGATTTCGAATGTACAGGCTGATAAGTAACCACGGAAGATCCTGATCCACATTCATTTTCTCCTCAATTCGTTTTTCTCACATCTGATTTCATTTATGGTGTAGGCCTTCCAGAAATGATTTTTTTAAATAGGTTTTCTTTTTTTCTGATTTATTTTTGTTTTAGGAGGATACTACCCCTGTCCTTCTTGTGAGAAAATCTATAGATCTGACGGTTCGCGAGTAAGACATTTGAAGTATCAATGTGGAAAGCAAAAACCGCCCTTGACAGGATACAATATAACCATCGATAAGGAATACGAGTGTGTGGACTGCAAAAAAACCTACAAACATTTCAGTTCTATGAGAAGACATAAACTCTACGAATGTGGTAAAATGCCGAGCATTCAGTGTCCTATTCTAAATTGTCCTTACAAGGCCAAAATCAACGATAGAATGTTGCAACATGTGAGAATGGTTCATAAAATGGATATTTAGTGGAAACTATTCTCTTTTGCGTTTTTTGAACAATTGAACTTTTTGAGAATATTTCATACCCAGTGATTTTATTATTTGTAGGAACGCCTGACTAAAATATTTTATACAAAGTGAGCCAGTTTCAACCGAAAATACTACATTATATATTTTGGATTTTATTCGGTTTTCATTACCGAAAAAATATTCATGTTGAAAACGGACATTTTTTCACAATATCCTCGATTCATTCAGAGAGCATGTATCATAAAAAATGATCAAATTCTTTATGCATATTTTAGTAATGACAGTTGTACTATTTTTCTCCAAAAAATGCACATGCAATTGCTTTGCATGCCAACAGAAGTATCTCAAATATGCTTTACTGCAAATGTTCGAAGAAAATTATTGTGAAAAAATATATATTTTTCAACGGTGTTCTCCTTAAGACCAGATATGGTAAAAATACCCACTCAGTTAGGAGAAGGTAATATTGAGTTTTGTTGAATTAGTTTTTAAATCAATGTTGACGTCGAATTTTTGACTTTTTTTCCCATTTTTATTGAGCTGTTAGTTTACTCGAATATGTTATACCAGAGTAACTATTCAGAAAGAAATAATAATTCTTTTCTGAATTCCACTAATCATCATATAGCATGATCTTATACACGGTGGGAGGTCAGTCAGAAAAACCTCTGTGTTAATCAATGTAAAAAATTTTTGATTATTTCAAAGAACAATTCAATTTTTTTTCATCCTTGAATAGGCTTTGTTGAATATTAAACTGCGAGCATTATGTCAAAAATATCCTGAAAAACTTACTATTATCGTAATGAAATTTCAGCCTCTTATTTTGGCTATTCATTGAAACAATTTATTGTTCAAATTTTCTTATAAATTTGTGATGACTCACATTGAGTAAGAGTGCCTTAACAGTACATTAGTGTATATTACTGTTTCATTATACTTATTGTTATCTCTTAATTAGTTCTGTATGTTTTCTTGAATATTTTACAATGATAGTTAAAAGAAAAATTATATTTGATTCAATATATTCTATATACTGAAAGTTGATGTTATTTCATCTGACGTTGAATACATTTTTTCACACGATTCTATGATTTTTTGAGTTTTTTCGTGCTTTTTCAATTACGTTAGGTGTTTATACAGGTTTGGAAATTCACATCTGAAACATACGATATACAATGAATCAGACAGAGAATTCTTCCGTCCATTTGCACAGATGAATAGTCTAGACAATAACGTGCTGTAACACACTGAATTCCGTTGTCTTATTGCAATATTCTGGTCTTGTCTCTCTCTTATCGTTGGTAGAAGCGTAATTCATTTAGTATGGTAGGCAACAGTAATTACTTGAATTGAGTATTAATTACGGGCAGCCTGACAAATTAAATAATTCTATTCGTGTACTGCAGGTTCCCTACCATACTGCGATAAGAGAGAGACAAGACTAGGTTATTGCAATAAGTCAACGGAATACCTTCAGCTACAGCACCTGATTATCTTGACTATTCATCTGTGCAACTAGACGGAAGATTTCTCTGTCTGATGCATTGTATATGGTATGTTTCAGATGTGAATTTCCAAATCTGTATGTATAATAAAATGCATTACTTGATGCAGCTCCCCATTTTTCTTAAGAGGTTGACATACTCTACTGTCAAGCCTTTGACACTAATTATATTATTATTATATTGAAGCCGAAATATCGAGATGAAAAAACCCTCGAAATAATGTTGTTTTGAGGGTTAGTTGGGGTAAGTTTTCTCATGTCGTTGTTCCTGAAAGAAAACCCTTTTTCACCTTTCATATTGGAGTAGTAATTTTCCTTGTAATAACCCAGATATGTTTCAGAAGGCCAATTCCATTGTCCTAAATGTGGAAGATCATACAGCAAGTACATGTCACTATATCTGCATATGAGATTGGACTGTGACAAAGATTTACTCAGTTGCGACTACATTGGCTGTAATTTTCAGACGAAGCGCAAGAGCAGTCTGAAAAGACACTTAAAAAGACAACACGTTGATTTCTCCACAATGGATCAGTTTTGAATGTGAAGGGGGTGTGAAAGTCTTTTCAAGCTATCTCAGTTTCAAGTCACTCCATTACTAATCAAATCTTTGCAATAAATGTTCAGTGCAATAAATGTGAAAAAAATTGATTTGAATCAACAGATCAGTACAAATAATTGTCATAAGTAGGAATTAATTAAAATAGTTTTATGACGTACACTCTGCGTTAGCGAGTTTTGTGATTTTGATTATGTGATTTATTTTTTATTTTTCAGGATAGGTGAACATAGTTTTTGGGTTTATTGCAGTATGAAACCTTTTTTAGTTTTTTTTGGAATGTATTCGTGCAATTTCTTTCTGTTATCGAATAAAGATTGTTGTTTGATTTGATACGTATTCAGTTTGGAACCTTTTTCAATTCCCTATGTTTTTTCAGATATTTTTGTATGTTTGGCGTGCCTAAATATTTATTGGCTAATGGTCTCAAATGATTCAGTTAAACTTACGGATGAATAATTTGAGATCAAGAACAATTTTTTCAGGCCATTCCTCCGTAAACACTAACTTAGCAACGAAATCAACTATAGATATAGTATGGTCGGAATATCTCGGCCAAGTTTGTTAATCGTTTTAGTGGTTCTCGAGTTTATGAGATTTGAAATTAAATTTCACGGATATTTTCCAAACTTAACAGTTGACATTCGATCGGGTTAAAATTTTAATCTCAGCTACTCAATAACGATAGGGTAAAACCCGGATAGATGCCTCAGTTGGATAGATGCCTCATTTTCAAAATACCTAACTTCCGAACATGTATCAAAAAATTAATTTCATAAGTAGCTGCTACAGTCACCCTGGACCTTAGTTTTGTAAGGGTTATTGTAAAGTGAAGCCGTTTTTCGCTAGTGTGTGCGATCATCTCCGCAACGAACTTCACAAATACGCCAAAGTTTTAGAGGTAAGTATTTGCCGCTGTATAACTTTTGAAGTGGTAATAAATTCATTAATTTTTTTTATTACGTCAATACGGTGTTTCATTGAGTGTACATCTGAGTACAAATAGTTTTTGTTTTTTCTTAATTTATTAAAAAATACATGGGCATCTATCCCTATTGAAAAGGATAGTTGCCCTGATTTTTGTAGGTATAGGTGCCCCTTAATACATCTAAACTAAAACCATATCTTCTTAGCAGATTTTCGATTCATTGTGTTATTTTGATTTTAAACTTGATTCCTGATCATTATTGTTGAGACTTATTATTTCATTAATTTATCATGAATGTGTGAAATAATGCTTTATGTTAATATGAATAATGCAACTTCTCGTTTGATATATGCTTTCAAATTTCAATAAAAAATGCACAATTGTTGTTAATTCGATCCATGTTGCGTAGATAAAGTTGCTGTTTTAAGCATAGAAAATCTCATTGTATTTAGTTGGGTTTTTGGTTCACACAGTATGAAGGGCATCTATCCCTCCCAGTATTTTCATGGTGGGGCAACTATCCATACTTGTAGGCATCAATCCCCCAAAAAAGGGTTCTACAAAAATCAAATTTTTGTGAAATTTGGGATTGCTATATCAGAGAAAAGTCTGAGTATTTCAAATCAAATAATGGGGCTTCCTACACTCATAGAAATTGAATCAATATTTCCAAAAATATGAGGCAAATTCAAAAAGTGGGGCATCTATCCGGGTTTTCCCCTACAAAGAGATTATTGTGAGGACCCTCAGAAGGAAATGAAAAGAAGGAAAAATACCGTAGTTCAGAATCACTTAGAATCACTCGCTGGAATTTCGATTTCACATATAGAGTATCGATTTAATCACACAATCCCCTAGCTTGTTCGTAAAAGAATGTGTGTACTGTTTTTTTCATTTTGAAATCTTGAGGGCTATTGATTTTATTTTACTCATTAATGAATTCAACTTTTCTATTCGAATCTTGAACCTACCTTGAAATTTTCAGATTTGCAGGTCAGTTGAATTCATAAATGAATAGAATGAGGCCAAATGTCAGGACATTCTCATTTTTATTTGTATATGGAATTGTTGTTACTCGTTATTATTGATTTCGGAACTAACTCGTTTGAAAATTGATATTAATTGAACTGTGTGTCTGTCAATTTATAACCCGTGTGCATAATCGTGATGAAAACGTTTTATTCACAAAATATTGTTTTTCCATCTTAATTTACCATCTCATCTCTTGGTCATAATTCAACCTCTTATGACAAACGGAATAAAAATCCCTAGGTTTCTACTATTCGTCCAAATTTTCTGGAGCGAAACTATGACAACAAAAGCTATTATTCGAGAACCTGCGAAAATTCACATTAAGAAAGAACTAATTACCTAATTCAATGGGTATTTTATACTTGCCTTCCTAAGCATTCAAGAATTTATTGATTCTGTTCAATTCTAGCTCACATGTGCCCTATGTGTCAGAAGAGATACAGAAAAAAAGCATCCTTATATGTCCATTTGAAATATGATTGTGGAAAACGTCGCTTAGTTAGATGCGATGTCGCAGGATGTTCCTTTGTGACTACTAGAACTGGAAATGTGACCAGACATATGCTCTTGAAACATAAAATCCGGAAACTTCAAATAGAAAATTGAGTTTTTTATATTCTAACGTGCGATCAAAAAAAATTGTGGTCAAGTAGGCTGTGGATTCCATTTTTCCCCTCATAGATTCTTAGGAAAAATAGAATCCACAGCTTACTTGACCACGAATTTTTTTGAACGCACGTTATATGTATCTCGATAAGCAATAAAGATCACAGAGTTTCAAATACACTTTGATTTGGTTTTTTATTTGGTTTTATAACTAACTTGTGCATATAATGAATCGAAAATGAAGTGACTGCTCAATTGTATCATCTTTCAAATGCAAATTGAGAAAATAAATCCATAAAATTCTTGGTTATGTTATTGATACTACTGCAGTATGAAACCGTTTTTAGTTTTTTTGGAATGTGTTCATAAATTTTTTTTGTTATCGAATAAAGATTGTTGTTTGACTTGATACGTATTCAGTTTGAAATCTTTTCAATTCCCTATGTTTTTTTCAGATATTTTTGGGCGTTTGGCGTGCCTAAATATTTATTGGTTAATGACTCAGTTAAACTCACGGATGATCGAGATCAAGAACAAAGGGTATAGCCGGGTTTCAATGGTAAATCTGCCCCCGCGGCCTTTCCGATTCATATTGAGGGGATCGATTAGGCATTTAATGAAAATAATTCAGCCAACTTTTCAGCTTTTTATCTCTTGCCATTTTCGAGATTTCTGTGAAAAACACTCTTTTCGTTTTTATTTTTTTTTTCTCTTGTGGTATCACTGGCAAGAGATAAAGAGCTGAAAAGTTGGCTGAACTATTTTCATTCAATGCCTAATCGATCCCCTCAATATGAATCGGAAAGGCCGCGGGTGCAGATTCACCATCGAAACCCGGCTACACCCTTTGAATTTAATTTCACAGATATTTTCAAAACTTCACTTCAAATCCTAAACCTAATGTGTTCGTAAACTTAGAACCCGGGTCCGTGATCCGAGTAGATCCGTCACGTGGCTCAATGAATCGAGTTAATAACGCTGAGTAAGTTTCCGAAAACGCCTTTTGAGTCGTCTGAATTCTTTTACAGCAATCAATTGCTGAATGGTTCAAGAATAAATTGGTCCGATATACATTCCTCCCTTGTAATTCTTAGGATTCAACCTTATTAAAGGTTCATAAATAATGTGGTATGAGATGAATGCCACAATTTTATTGATGAATGAAATATACATTAAAATAAATATTTTTTCAGGAGTACAAGTACTACAAGTAATAAGGTATCCCATGAGATCACTGAATTTAAAATCTTTTCATTTACCTTTGAATAACTCCCCTCCCATTGTAAGCGGCAAAGCACCCCCATGACTTCCCCCTCTTTCCCCATCTCATACACCGTACCTGTGTCTCCCCTAGCTTTGAATTCTTATTCTCTTTTATTCTAGCAAAGCGTTCGTGAGTCTCTTCATTTCTGTTAACTATGTTATTTTATCTTTCGAAATAATACCATATATTCTTCTGGTAAGATAATTGCTTCAGTTTATTTCTCACTTTGAAATATATACACTTTGTTATTTTAACTTGTGTTGATTGTAGTTTTCGACCTAACAATTTTTATTTTCGTTATATCAAAAATTATTTTCAGGTGCCAAATAAAAGTGAATTGACACTTATCACTTATATTCATTTATTTAGTATATTTGCAAAAAAATTGTGTTATTTCAATGAATTGAATTTTGAGCAATACCTATATTTCACATTTTGTCTGTTCACAGTTTTTATGATTGAAATTTTATCGTTATACTTTTTTTTCATTTTGCTGTCTTATAATTTTGTCTATTATTTCGTTTGTGCCTTTCATTTTTTGAAATATCTATCCAGGCAATATATTTATATTGATTTATTTTTGAATAATATTGTAACTAACTTTCCAATTACAGATTACTTCTTCAATAGAAAAACAATTTCTTTTACAAATGAAAGAAAGAGCTGAATCGATCTCTAAATGTGGATTTCACCGAAATCTGCAGATACTATTTCTATCCCATATATCGTGATATCAACGTTATAGCGGAAGAACTGTTTAGAGACTGTGCTCATGGATTGAACTGTGCTTCAGAAGTGCCCTGAAATTTTTACCTGCAAAATTTATAAAGGGGGTTCTACTTCTCCCCAAGTGAAACCGTAACGTATAAATAATGCAACCGGTGTCTGGCAGTTGTGACGTCATCAACTCTCAGACGTCGATTGTGAACTTGAAGGACGGGTACCATTTAAAAATGTTTTCTATGAAATTGTCTGATTTCATTTATTTAATGAGATAAGGATTTCAAACAGTATTTATTATGTTTCCCTCAATGTTCTCCAACTTTATAACCATTATGTTAGACTAAAAAATACTTGGGACCCCTCGAAATATAGGTAGGTATGAGTAATGGTGTTTTATCCCTGTGATGAGTCATACTACCATACCAGGTGGGTTTCTCTGGAATTCTTATTCAATGGAAAAATATTTTGCAAATCTTTTGTACCGTTTGACTATTTATTTATTTTTATTTGTTATATTTTTAGTTTTTTAGGTATTGATTTTGGTGTAGGATCTGTAGATTTGTTAGTGAATACGATGAACCTTAGATTCGAGATTATAGAGTTTAGTTGTGTATCAAAAATTGTATAGTGTGAATCTGTTCGTTTCATGTTTTCCATACTAAATACATTTATGTTTCAGATAATCCTAAACTGAGTCGAGCTGAAATTTTGAAAGATGTGAAGTTTATCAATAACACTTGCCCAGTAAAGAACTGCCTCAAAGTTTTCAAACGGAAGGATCATGCTCAGCGACATTACCTTGAACTTCACGTTATAAGAGATGGCGACGGTCTGTTCGAGTGCAAGAGTTGCAACAAAACTTTCAAAAGGAAATATCTTATGATGAATCATTATAGACATTGCCCAGCACTGAAACCCTATACTGAATTCCAACATTTGATTCCAGTCGATAAATTGGTTATGTAGTCCCCATGGCTGATTCGGTCGGTAATAGAACTGAGGGATAAAATTGAATTATTGATATTTCCATTCTCCGAATAACCTGGTGAGATTTTGGTATCCTTAATTTCGCAACTGTTATAATTTCAGGTCAGTTTTCACATTAAAAGAAAATAACTCCTTGCCCAAATGATATTTGAATATTTGAAAACAGCTCCCAGCAACTGTATCTAGTTAAATGAAAATTGTATGGAAAAATATCCAAATTCAAATAACCATTAGCTCCAAAATCTCCCTATTATTATCTTTGACAAGTGACAACTTCAGTGGGTATTCTGGTTCTGTTGAATATTTGAACTACATAAATTTAAAAAAAATGGGTTCCTGATCGCCACTTTTTTCACTATAAATCAGAGAATTACTGCGCCAATTTAGTCTATGAATCACCTTCGAACATTCACGTAACAATTCAAATAGTTTCATTTCAGGTATATTCAATAATTTATGCAAAAATAAAAATAAAATGTAAAGGTACCACCTAATCACAAAATCTAGGGAAACTACGCCGTTCTTCATGGTAAGTTTGGCACTACTGCTCCGTTCTTCGGTGAGTGACATATCAAGGAATAGCGAGAATTTCGGGAAGGAATTCTATTATATTCGAGCGAAAGAATCTGCAGCAGTGCCAAACCTACTATGAGAAACGGCGGGCTTTCCCTCAAATTTGTGGTTATGTGGTACCTCTAGAATTTCTATATTTTTGCATTAATTCTTGAATATACCTGACATGAAACGAAAAACGAACCGTTTTGTAAATATTCAAAGCTGATTTATAGACTAAATTGGAGCAGTAGTTCATATTATTATTGCGGAAAAAGTGACGTGAAAATGAAATATTTTTCGAACTTTGGGAGCTCATATTTTCTAAACTAAGACAGACCGCTACCTGTTGGTTTCACTAAAGTTTGAAAAACTACATCAAATCATTGTTTGGAGGTTTGAAGATTGTGCGATTTGTATTCAAGCAATGGTTGAAAAAGAGATCAGAGATTGTAACAGTTTGGGAACTTCTGGGGCCAATAACTTCCATATTGCCTTTATTGATTTCGCCAGGTGCTGTAGTCGAAAAGACCAGCTGAGCAAACGTATACAAACCTTTGACGGGTACCTATTTGTAGGTGTAATAAATTCAATAATTATCATTATGCGTTTCACTGGGTTAACTGCAAAATCCAAATTCAATCGACTAACAATAACAAACTTAAAAATATCATCTTTTAGATTATTTTCTATTTCTCTGAATGAATCTGGCTTCAAGTTGCAACTTTGTTGTTATTTTTAGTTAAACGTCATATTAAATTTGATTTACTGTTTGAATCCGCCTACAGGCAACATTTGACAAAAGAACTATTTCACATTATAGTTATTAATTATCGATTTTGTATTTTATAGAAGAAGATGCTCGATAGTTTTCGTTCGGATTGTTGAGGACACAACCGCAAATTTTTTTTTCATTTCAAGGATTTTCTTGGACTACCAAACTCAATTACGTAATTTTTTTCATAATGATGATTTTTCCTTTTAGCGCTTGTTCAAATAACCCGAGCCGTTATAATAATCATTATAATTATTTTCATAATTCTGTAATTATTGTGTTGAGAATGTTATGTATATTAGCATAACACAATTCACAAAAATTTGAAATAGTTGTTTTGTCACTCGTAAAGTTGGTCTATATTTCTTTTAAAATTTTTGATCACTTGAATGTGTTCCGATGTGTACATATTTTTATATCGAATGAGTTTTTATACCAACTATACATTGAATATCAGATACCTGATCATATTTTTTATAACCTTTTTGTAGACTTAAGAGTAAATCTTACTATTCATGGATACCGTACACTATATTTTTTTCATAAAAATGCTATTGATATCCAGAACATGAATATATTTTTGTACCGTTGAGTATTTTTAATAAAAAATTGTTCCAGCCCTCTTGTATTTATTTATTTATATTGAATCACGTGATTAGTTTACATTCGTGTTTCAACTAGACAGACTATAAGTTTATCAAGAGATAGTGTATTACAGATGCGTGGCCTTATAAAAATCTTTCTGTTCGAGATTTGCGGTCACTCTAATATTAAAAAAGAATTTCTAAATTTCTAGTTTTCACAACAATGGAATGCATACAGGTTATTAAATTCCCAAACAGATAAATTCAAATGGGACTTTCAATGTTCTGACTGAATCTTATACAGAAATAAATAAAGTTTCAATAAGTGTATGAGTTCATTTCAACAACCCTGGGTAAGTATGATAATTTTTAGAAGGAAAAAACTTAACAGATACAAGTTTCTGGCTTTATAGCCCTTATAAAATGTGAAATCTATCCGGATGTATTTTATTCAACCTTTCCCTAATTGTCTGATGTAATTTGGTGTTCTCTATGTGCCGTCATAATTAATTTTAGTATTGGGTAGACTTAACAAAATACTACGAAAAAATTCTAAAAAATAATAAGAGTAGAAGTATTGAGATTTCTTTAGTATAGATTGACTGGCGTCTTCTTCAGCAGGCTTGAATGATTAGGTAAACTAATTTCAATTCTCGATGTCCATCGAACTGAACATCTCAATATTACTGCGAAACAAAAATTATGAATTAGATAACTGCAGTTTTTTTTAACTACAGACTATTATTCACCTACAGGTTCAACTTGGGAATTGGCCATTTATGCTTAAATACAAAAACACACCTTTAGTTTCAAATAGATAATCATGATAATCATAACATCCAATTATAAAAAGAACATGTCTCAATATAATTTTCATTGAACCTAACTAATTGTTTTCTTTTTCAGGTAGATTACTTACGAAAGAAGAAATTGCGAAAATGTTCAACGAAAGATATTTTTGTGTCGGATGTAGTAAAAGTTACAAACACAAAAGGCATCTGTCTAGTCACCTACGATATGAGTGCGGAAAGGAACCAAGCTTCAAATGCCTAGCCTGTTCTAGAAAATTTTTCCAAAAGTATACTTTGAATGCTCACCTCAGGCAAATGCATAATATCAACAGTTGAATTACATTTTTGTTACAAACCTGCTTATAAAGTTCACTTTATGTGGTGTTACCAAAATTTTATCGGAATTGTGGGTAAAAATATTTAGTTATTAGTTTTACAGAGTTTTCAAACGACAAAAGCATAAATATGTTTTCTGTCGATAATGTGATTTTTGTTGAAGCTGAATTTACAGTATCTTATGAAACATTCACCAAATACTGTGCCAAATATGAATTTTTCAATGTTTTAAACAATCAATTCATCAATAAATTATGTTATTCGATTATTTTCGTTTTATTTTTTCACCACTCTCATTATTTTCATTTTCGAATGAAACAAAAATTGTGCAGTTTTTTCAATAGATTTGAACATTTTCATTTTTCACACTATCAAATAAATTCAAATTTTTTCGGAACAACTATTTTTCCAGTAGTACTGTTTATAGGTTACTAGTGACCCGCCCCGGCTTCGCACAGAAACCTAAAAAATAACAGTACTTCTCCACTATTTAATGGATGTTATTATACTTATAAACCTTTTTCTTGAATCATTCTATCTATTAAAAAAAACGCATCAAAATCCGTTGCGAAGTTTCAAAGATTTAAGCATACAAATGGACATAGGGACATACTATTTAGTGATAGGTTGTTTTTATATAAAAACACTGAAAAGAATTGAAGCATATATAATTCATATAAAAAGTATAAAATCCACAATTTTCAAAGAACTTAATTACTGAAGCATTATTAAAAAAATTGCTGACCTATGTAGTGCATCTATGTACCATGAATATTTTCTAATTAATATCTTCGAGACATAGTTGATTCGATCGTAATGCATGAGCATATATTCATCGAACTTCTATAATACAGTATTCATGGAGCCATCATAAAAACTATATTTGAAAAAATTTTGGTATCTGGTGAAGAAATTCTGCACGATGAACCTATAGCCGCAATAAACACAAAATGTCATGGATATTCTGGAGAATGTCAGTTTACCTGGCATTGAAATGGTATTTGCATTGTACTTTTTGTGACACTGAGGGCATTCATACCAATGGTTGCCTGAAAATATGAACCGACTTTAACTGTTTCAAAGAAAACTAAAAATTGATTAACAATTATACATTCCATTCCTTCTATTCATACCAAAGTGCTCTGGTTCAGTACGTATCCATTTTATTAATCTGATTTTCTTGATCAAAATTGATTCACTCTAGAAATGATTACTTGAACATACCATTTCGAAAAGTAGCTCCTAGACGAATCTCCATATATCTGTGATTTTCACTAGCGATTCTTTTTCTGCTCAACTTATTCTTATACATTTTACGAAAACAATTGTTAAAAAATTTCACGACACAATAAATTGTTGTTATAAACAGCTCCTCGATTTCTGAGGACATGTGCTTGTTTGTAGTTCAAAACAAATTCGAAGAACAATACAAATAACTAGAAACCATGTGCAAAGTTATCTCCAATCACTTTCGAAGCGAAGATATTTTGGATTTCGTTCATTTCATTATTATTAATATTTTATACTCTTCAAATTCATTTACATATGATCTCGCTCGACGTTGATGCGAATATGGTTTTTTGTTTTTTCGTGTGTTTTATACATTTCATGTTTTGAAAAGTTTTATTTATTTATAACATAATTGATTCGAGTTGAGGGCGAACCAATAAACTCGGTAATTTAAAAAAAATACAATTGGCTACGTGAAGAATGTCAGAAATAAAATTACAACATAAGAAAAGAACAGAAGGAAAACTACAGAAGGTTGAAACTTGTTGAAGCGGTGAAGAAGAAAACAGCATCCGACGATCCACCATCATGTACACCTCCACCTGTCGTAATTTTTTTTTGAGTCCATTTACTGAGGATGACCGAACCACTATGTCAGGCAGTTTTGTTCACGATACTGTCTAAAACTGTTTATTTTCTATCTCAAATTAATTGAGGTGAACGTTTTTTACAAGGTCCCCAATTGTTTTATTTTCATTTTATGCATAATATTTGATCAATTGATGAATGAACTTTCATCATATTATCGGTACTAGTAAGAAATTAAAATAATTATACTGTTACTTTTGGATTGCTCAATTCAAATCTGGGTTTTCATAAGGGAAATATTCAACTTCCCTCTAAGAAAGATATTGAACATGAATAAGTTTCAGAAAAAAATGACACAACAAATCAAAAAACTTGTCCGAATATCTGGTTTTCCGTATAATATTACTATTAACTGACTTATTCCGAATTGATCTGCTGCTTTCAAACACAATAACTTTGGAACGGAATTGTGATTATGAAATCGGATTTTTCTCAGAATATTTTGAAAATCAGAACACTAATCGAGGTTTGAGTTAATTATTGATAATCTGATATGAACACAAAATCTCCTGCGAAATTTGGTGAGGATTATAGAAAAATCTAGTGAGATGAAGCAGAGTTTTTCAGAATAATTAAACTTTTTCAATGTAATTATCAGTTGTAATTTAACTAGTGCAATGAAAATTATCGAAAATTTTTGGGAAATATGCTCGAATGCAAGTTAAGTTGAAAAAGAGCACGAGTGCGCGGAGCGCTCGAGTGCCTTTTAACTTGCATGAGAGCAGATTTGTCAAAAATTATCGATTCATTTTCATTGCAAGAGTTAAATTTAATAAGAAAATTTTGTGAATCTATCAAATCGTATTGTGTCGCTGTAAGTTGTTCAACAGTTTTCATGTTACTCTAATAAGTAATAAACGTTCATAATTACGTCTGCATTTATTTTAAAGGACCTGATAATTTTGCACAAGTGCGAATTATCGATAATTTGCACTAATGCAAAATTATCGCCTAATTGTATGCTCATTGGCTAAAACAACAATAAAAAATCAGTCGGAACATTGTTGTCTGTCGAATTTGACAGATGAATAAAATTTTCAGGATAATTTATCAGATTTAATGTACTCCTCGGCAAGAACCTAAACCACAGGATAGTTGATTTTTATTTTTCTGTCAATTTCTTAGTATTCTCCTCTCTCAAACGTAAGTATATTCAAGTAATGGTATAAAAAATTTCACCAGTTACAATTAGAAAAAACATCAGTAACATTTTTATTAAAGTTGTTCTTCCAGTACCAAGATCCTTATCCCATGTAACTCGTTCTGTAGTGAAAATCATGAAAATTGCTCTATCAAAGTAGGTATCCAAGAATTTCCTCTAATCTTATTTCAGTTTCAGGTAAAGTGGTAACTCATCCTTATTCTTGTGGTACTTGCCGAAAATCCTATAAATACTCGCACTCTCTGAGTAGACATTTGAAATACGAATGTGGCAAAGAAGCAAGATTCGGATGTTTCGTGGAAGGATGTCCCTATAAATCCAAGCGAAAGGACAATTTGAATGCCCATATGAGATCGTTACATTTTAGGGAACTCAGCTTGTTGAATATGAAGCCGAAAGAAGAATTCGAAGCATGGTACGATGATCAAAACTGATTCGTGTTGGATACAAATTGTTTATAATTTATAACAAAAGAGAAACAAATATTTATATTACCACTATGGGGTTGATTGCTACTGTTTTGAATTGCTATGTTCAAGTTACTTTTACAGAAACGTTCTAAGACTTTGGTTGAATTCTCTTTTCATTTTACTTATAGCGTATATTTTTTCCATTTCAACATTCATTCCCATTTGAAATTTATAGAAATATTTCATCTGCATCATACATATGAAAGTGTGGTGCACCGTCAACATTCCCCACTCCAGAAGCTGTAAATTTGTACTCATGCTACATTGTGTAGTATTCGATAATTTACAAAAATATTGAAACTTGAAAAAACAAGGGTATAAAGTTTTTATCCACGGCTATTTTATAATCAACCCATTATACGTCTGTTTGCGTGGCCACGATAGTACCCATTAATCACTATCGAATAATGAGTCATTATTCACTGCTATCAGATGATTTACGGATTTAGCTATAACATTTTATTGTTAAAACTGATATTTCGTTAGTGTTTTAGAGATCTCTGAATAACATATATGTGTGGAAATACATTTTCAATCGAGGGCCGAATCTAGTTCAAATATAATCAACATTTCTATACATACATATACCGATTCGGAAATTCACATCGAAAACATACGATATACAAGGCATCAGACAGAGAATTTTTCCCTCCAGTTGCACAGATGAATAAGCGAGATAATCAAGTGCGATAACTGAATGAATTCAACTGTCTCACTGCAAATATCTAGTCTTGTCTCTCTCTTATCGCAGTATGGTAGGGAACCCGAACTACACGTATAGAATTTTTAATTTGTCAGGCTGCCCGTAATACTCGATTCAAGTATTTACTGTTGCCTACCATACTAAAGAATTACGCTCCTCTAAACGATAAGAGAGAGACAAGAGTAGAATAATGAAGTAAGACAACTGAATTCAGTGTGTTACAGCAAGTGATTGTCTCGACTATTCATCTGTGCAACTGGAGGGAAAAATTCTCTGTCTGATGCATTGTATATCGTATTTCAGATGTGAATTTCCAAACCTGTATAACATACAATGACAAGTTCACAAAAGAATTTGACCATATGCTCATAATATACTTTTTTCACTCTTCATAGTAATAGAAGGAAATTATTATGGTATCGAATGTTAAAAACTTCAAGAAAATATTCAGAAGTCGTGGATAAAGTATAGTATTCTTCTCGCGTATAATGACTTTCATTCAATAGGTCAGGGGTCTCCAAACTTTTCAGCCTAAGGGCCACAATGTTTACTCCAGCAAATGCGGAGGGCCAAAATATTCAACCGTTTGATCCAGTAGCTTCGACACTTGCGTAATTGTTGATAAGCTAATGAGCTTTCGTGGGTCTGATTCTTGAAACTGGCGGGCCAGATTTGGCCCGCGGGCCGTAGTTTGGAGACCCTTGCACTAGGTCATTTAGTCCTGAACGTCACCTTGTGAACAATAGCAATCATTATACGCTCGTTATATAATACCTATACAATTTTCATAAATATTTAAAGTGAATTTTAATTTAGGACGGAATTGTTCTCCGTCGTTTCAAACTTTCGAAGTTGAATAATGCAAAATGATGAAAATGTTGCAAATAATGGTAATATAAATATTTTGCCCACATAAATGTCAATGCAATACATGCTCACATGTTCTACTGTCATTTTGAATGAGTGAAAAATGTAAACAATAGAACTTTTCTTGGGAATCTATTTTTAGGATTGATTTAAATGTAAACAAATTTTCATTTTTTAATAGCATCTACCATGAAATTATCGAAAAACTTAAAGATGCAAATATACATGTTTATTTCTCATCCGAATACAGGGAAGAAAAAAATATTTTTAATCGAAATAGGAAGTGTATTGAATTACAATTGGTGCATTTGATTCATATTTTCATAGTTTAATAAGATAAACTGCAAAAAAAATTAGCCATGAAAATTCATTTCTAAAAAACTTTTTAGGTTTTCGCCTCCTCTGAAAACGTAAAAAGTTTTTTAGAAATGCCGAATCCCTCCAGATTATATTTCAATCGATATATGAAATTTCATTATCAATTTTAAAATTTGCAAATATTTATTTTTCATATTTTTTGAGTGTCTTAAGAAATTGAAAAAACAAATGTACACATTTGGGCTGGATGAAAGTATGGCCAGAAATTTTTTTGCTGAGTAATTGAAAGCCGGTATATACTGACTGAAAAATAGATACAGTTAAAATGCAGATGGACTTATTTTTTACGGAGAATTGAATATTCTACAACACCAGTTTTTTCTACATCCACATTGAATAATATGTTTCGAATAAGAAAAATTACCTTATCAATCAACACTGCATCCTCCTGGACTGGAATATACTATTCAATGTGATAGTTATTTTTTAAAAATCAAGAAATGTTTCAAAGATTTTTTACAATAGTATTACAATATCATCCGCAAATTTTCTTTGAACATCTACTATCAATTATATTCATGACGACAGATTAATGTTATTTTCATTGTTTTTGATGTTGCTTTCTAAAGAATTCAATTTGTATAACAAGATTTTGTGTCTTATTACAAGTTTTGAATGATTGTAAATATTATATTCAAATGAAATTATCTCAAATCGATTTGAGCTGAAATTTTACGTTCATGTAGTATTTTAACAATAACTGTTTTCTGTTATTTCCTCTATTGAGCGAAATATTTTTTTTCAATTTATAGCTCTTGAATTCTTGGAAAATCACTATAGAATATATAAAAAAATTAGTGATACCTGATTGTTTAAAAAACGTATTCTTATATATAAAATAAAGAAATGATATACTGATGATTAAAATGATTTTTGTATGCTCCTTCCTTGTTATAGAATCCGCGATACGTTTTTATTCCACACATTAATTATTTTTCATTTGAAGTGATTCGTTATGTCTGAACTTATGCTTGCTATTTTTGGTTTATTTATTTTTTAAAATTTTTTTTCTGCAAGTGATCATTTCTTGATGAAATTCACAATTACGAAAACAATGAAAAGAATAGATGACAATTCCATTTGAAGAGTTGTCGAGGGTGATAACAGAATGTGTGATATCGTGAATAGAATTGCAATAGAGAATGTTAGTTGACGTGAGTTATTGTTACAGCTGGTATATTCAAGTTTCACCAAACTAACATTTTTCAAATTTTTTTTAGAGAGACGACATTTTTGTGAAGCATGTGGAAAGTCCTACAAAAATAGGCCCACATTGTTACGACATCTGAAATTGGAATGTGGTAAAGAACCACAATTTCATTGTGAATTTTGTCCGTATAAGACCAAACGGAAATTCAGTTTAACTTTACACATCAACCATAGACATATTGAGAAAATTCTGACAATATGACTGTGACAAGATTTTGTGTGTAATAATTTATAATAATATATCTGTGCTTTTTTCTAGTCAATAAATGTGATTTTGTGCCATAATCGATTTTCATTTGCTGGGCCAAAATAAGGGTTCTATATACAATTTAAAAATTGAATGAAATAATAATTGAAACACCTGAGTAGGATATTTATGTCCATTTGAGTAATTAAAATTAAATTATTAAATTAATTATTAAAAAATTTCTAGATACGGCTCAAAATAACGAAACAAATTTTGCATGAAATTAATTTCTGTTCGAGGTGTTTCTATTATGAACCTACCTTACACATATTAGTGGATAATAATAAATTTCTCCTCCATTCTGAATTTGAAATTTTTTTGTTTTTGGGACTGATTCAGTTTTTTCAACTAGTATACAGTAACATGTATTCTCCTTGCAACATTAGTGAACATATTCATGTACCTGTTTTTTAATATTTGAAGTGCTAGAGTTCAGGAGTTGAAAATTATACATACATATATCAATGACTCTCTCGCCTTGTTTCAGGACTATGTAGATGTGAGCGTATTATATTCATAATTTTGAATTTGCAGTCTGAATGTTAACGTTTGAATGATGTCAGTTCATCAAAAGATGGTTTTCCAAATTTTCAGTTATACAGGTGGGGCAGAAAAACCTATCCGATTTCAAATCCCTTTTTCTCAGAAGAGAGAGCAGGTAGAGTAGTGGGGTAAAAACCGTTAGAAAGCTGGTTTTATGCCATTTGTCAGTAGTCAACATGCCTTGGTCTGGTGAACATCGTGCTTTTGTTATTGAGCGGTTTATCGAATGCGGCGGTTCGATAATTGCTACACAACGTGCTTTTCGAATTCATTTGGACTCGGGCGTCATGATCCTGTTCCACATCACGCTACGATTAAAGTGTGGGTGTCAAATTTTAGACAGACGAGTTCAGCATTGAAAAAGAGTCGCCTGGACGTCCCAGGACAGCAACAGGACCTGAAAACGTGGCCAATGTGAGAGCCGCGATTGAACGTTCCCCGCGTCGTTCGGCGCGAAAACATTCGCTCGCTCGACTTCTTTTTCAATGCTGAACTCGTCTGTCTAAAATTTGACACCCACACTTTAATCGTAGCGTGATGTGGAACAAGATCATGACGCCCGAGTCCGAAATGAATTCGAAAAGCACGTTGTGTAGCAATTATCGAACCGCCGCATTCGATAAACCGCTCAATAACAAAAGCACGATGTTCACCAGACCAAGGCATGTTGACTACTGACAAATGGCATAAAACCAGCTTTCTAACGGTTTTTACCCCACTACTCTACCTGCTCTCTCTTCTGAGAAAAGGGATTTGAAATCGGATAGGTTTTTCTGCCTCACCCTGTACTAGGAACAATACCGGGGATTTTAATATCCGGTTATCATCTCACACAGATTTGAATGCTTATATTTTACAGAAAATGAAACGATTTTTTTCGAAAATTTATGACACAAATGGCCTATTCACTTCAAAATTACTGCATATTTCTCTAAATAGTAAAAAATCGTTGACGAAGGTAGGTGAACGCTCGGTTCTAGTCAGTATTTTTTGTTGTTCCTCAAGTAGTTCCCTTTCCAAATGAATTTTGTTGGAAAAAATTAATGCGAAATGCAAATAAATGCCTATGTATGTCTAGGTAACGAAGGAACTCTCATTCTATTTATTTGCAGGAGAATTTAAATGCTCCAAATGTGATAAATACTACAGGGTTCGGAGGTCCTTATGGAGACATCAAAAATATGAATGTGATAACGAAAGACAATACCCTTGTTTCATACTCAGTTGTCCTTTGAAATATAGAAGGAAATATCTGCTAGTAGCTCATCTGAGAAACGTTCACAATTTGACACCTCAACAGATTGCCGGGTTACAAAATGAAGAGGCAAACAGAGGCATTCACTTTCTTGAGTGAATATAATATTGTATGTTCTATAATAATAATATATTGTACCTGTAATAAATGTGTGTTATTATCCAATGTTTTTTTTGTCTATTTGCATGATCAAATCAAGTGGTCTTACACAATAAATATTCTGTTTTTCATTTTCAAAAGTATCTTTTGACATGAGATTGGGAAAAAACTTTGACATCAAACGCAATGGTTTTTTTCAAATAAGCTGATTTAGTAATATTGAAGGGTTTCTTCTTCATTCTATATATATTCTTTTTTCACGCACGAACATCCATGAAATATCTAATTCTAGCGACTCGCCCCGGCTTCGCACGGTACAACATCACATTAGAAACCTCAAAAATAACAGTACATACTTCTCCATTATTTAATGGATGTTATTATACATATAAACCATCCCCCTTGAATCACTCTATCTTTTAAAAAGACGCATCAAAATCCGTTGCGTAGTTTCAAAGATTCAAGCATACAAAGGACAGAGAAAGCGACTTTGTTTTATACTATGTAGTGAAGAACATATACAACAAACAAAGCAGTGGGATGAATAAGTTTTTCTGTCGACCTCAAAATAGAAGGTGGGTTCAAGCTATACGATATTGATCAATAATAACCCATTTTATTGCTTTATTTCTACTATGTCAATATGCAATTGTCATGAACAACCGAACATACCAAAGGCTTATCGAGGAATTGATTTCGGGGGGGTTTTGAAACTTTGGCATTGACTTTGTAAGTGCAGGGAATTATAAGGGTCGCTTTTGAGAAATCCAGAAATATTTTGGGAGGGGGGGTTGGAACCTCCCAAAATTTCAGGATCAAAACGATTAATGTTACAACTATACCAAAACATAGAAACCTAGAAATCTGTATTATGTGTGTTGCGGTAACTCTTTAAGTGGAGAGAATTTAGTGGACTGTATTAATCAAAATCATAGGTGTTGTAAAAATAAAGTGAAGAAAATATTGTAAAATGCACCAGACTCACCAAACAGTATTCTTCGACCAATCTTCTGGAGAGTACTCTCGGACGGGGTCGGTGATCTTCAATTCTTCAATAATACTAATAATAGTGTCTCTTCACAAAATAATAGCGTAGTTCACTTAAAATAGCGGAACAAGGTTCTATCTCAAAATAAGAGAAAATATACAATAGCGAAAATACAATTTAGAAAATTTGCGGTAGCGATAAGAAACAGTCGGAGGTTGTTCTTAGACTCTGACATATTGTTCAAATTTGTTGATTTGCGCAGACACAGCAGATATCAGTTCCAGGTAACTGAGAATATATAGGATGTCCAGTGTATATACTAATGAAATGAATTTAAAATGAAAAACTATTGAATTAATGAACAAAAAATAGATATTACTGCAACAATGTGAAATGTTTGTCTTGTGCACTATAAGAAAGCATTTAAATCAATAATTTATACTCATCAATACTTTTGTATTCATGCTACATATTACGAATTGCTAACAGCTCATAGAAAACCGCTTGGTGCAATCTTTTCAACATATTACTTATGAAAATGAAAGAACTGAAAAAAACTTCACTCCAGGTGAATCTTCGGAGATTGGACCATTTTATTGCGATCTTTGCAACCGGCCATATAAATATCGTAAAAATTTGAGAAGTCACCAAAAATATCAATGTGGACAAGAACCTAGGTTTAAATGTTTTTACGATCGGAACATTTGTCAATATAAATGCAAAGCGAAAATTTCTCTCAAACAACACATGCTCCTAAAGCATAATATTCGTTTTTAACATTCTAGAATAAAAGGTCTTTTGGGAAGTGGACGAATCAATCAAATATAATATAGCGTCACTACGACATTCTGAATATACAAATTTGACTTTTGAAAGTTTTTTTTGGGAAGATTAATTTAAAAATAGTGATCAAATAAATTATGCTGCCTTTCGTGAGGCACCACCACAGTCTCATCACTATCCGCAAATTTGAATTTGATTAAAGATTGATTTTTGTCGGATAAATCGACTTCAATTTTCAAATTAATTTTAGTGAACAAGTTTCAAAAACATTGAACTTCTATATGTATACTGTCTGTAAACAAATGCGAGGGACTTAGGGAGATGATTCATCGATGAAAATAAGCAGGGATAGTTCATATAATTTTTTTCCGAAATCGACCTCCCTTTCAAGATACAGCCTTTGGAAGGCTATGACGAGTTGACAGTTTTTAATTTTTTTCAGGAGTCCTAAAAACACTCTGAGTCATAAACCTATACATAATATGATTCATTAAGTAGACCTCACTCACAAAAATTTGTTTCATCCCATAACTTTATTATAAGGGGTTGAAAAAATAACCCCCTATGATTTTCCTTCAAAAATTGTATTCGTGGGATAGATTTTCGAAAAATAAAATTCTCTTATTTGGTTTCCTATTCAATTCTGGAGAAAAAAGTTTCCTGCAAAATTTCGATAAAGTTGATATTTTTCTCAGAAAAAATAAAAACTTACAAGCAGGTATAATCAATGTTCATCCATTTCATCGTAAGAGTTTTATAGAATGAATATTGTGAGATATTGTATGTCTGACAGGAGATGACTATGTTCTATGAGTCTTTCTGAAGGTTTAAAGAGCAGTGATCAGAAAATCTTGTTTTTATTCATTCCCAGAAAAGTTCGACTGTGTGGAAATTTTGCAGGAGACATTTTTTCTCCATAATAGAATGGAAAACTATAAGAGAATTTTATCCCAAGAAAAATATTTTTGAACGAAAATCATAGATGGTTTTTATTTTCAACCCCTAATAATGAAATTATGAAATCTAAAAAAAATGTGTGAGTAACATCTACTTAGTGCTTCCTATTATGTATAGTTTTATGACTTAGTGTTTTTAAGAAGCCGTGAAGAAATAAAAAACTTCAACTCGTCATTACCTTCCAAAGGCTGTATCTTGGAAGGGGTGTCGATTTCGAAGAAAAATTATATGAACTATCCTTGCTTATTTTCATCGACGAATCATCCCCCGAAGTCCCTCGCATTTGTTTACAGACACCTGTATAAATATTTATACTTGCAGTTATTTTATCCTACAAAATCCAATTATGATAAGAACAAACTTGTATATGCGGAGAGTCACAGTGACGTTTCATAGACAATTTCGGGATTCAGCATATGCGAAAAAATCAGAAATACCAAAAATTGGATAAAATGATAGTGTCTATAGAGAGAAATGCCCAAAATCAGTATCGTCCAATGCAAACTATGCTGGGGGTATACATATGATGAATAAATTATCAGAGATCTGATCAAATGTTTAGAGAAATGATAATAAGTTGGTAGATGTTTCCATTGAGCTTTCACATTTTACATCTCAGGAAAAATGACCTGCTTCCAATGATTAATTTGTATTGTAGTGCCATAAAAGAATATATTTTCTTTAGTTGTTGATGAGAATGTTTTTTGTGTTTCCATAACAAAAAAATTCCTTGATCCCACCTATCATTTTACTGTGAGTTTTTGAAAAATTAAATATTCCTCTATAATTCAACACAATGAATTAGCGGTGAATTGAACTAACACACCTTGTAAGTCGAGAATATCCATGGTACATATAAGATTAAATCAGATTATATTAGATTGTGGTCGATTTGCACTATCTATCTGCACTGATACCATTGAGGTCTTTTGTGCGTTATCATACTAGAGCTACATTCTTTACAGGAATGTATCCTTTGCAAAGTTTATTATTTTCCTTGGAAACTTCGCTTTTATGTCAGCTGGCGTTAAGGCCGCGCCACCTGGTAGAGTAAGTCTGGTTTGTGCCATTATATTGCATTTGAATTATATATGCTCTGTGGTTTTTGTGGCCAATTCACATAACGTAAAGATATCGGAGCTTTCTTTACTTGTGAGAAGTCCAGTGCGCAGCTTTTACTCTGTTTTGACAACGATAGAGCTTGTTGAGCTTTTCTCTTGGAATTTTCGATATATTATATTTTCTTTTGAATTGAGAGCTAACAAAATACAATTCATGAAACAAAAAAGTCCCTAGCTGAGGTTGGTGCAAAGCGGGGTACCATACTATTCTGTCGTATGATACCAGAGCACAGGGAAAAACCTCAGTAGAAAAAACCCTGCCTCGCCGTTTTTACAAAATTGAAACTTAAAACTATTCGAATAAATACCTTCAATATTTAGAAACAAAACACTTAATTGATGCTCTTGGGCCAGGAGGGTGTTTTAAACCAGGTCTGGCGTTCCAAGTGATGATTTTCGAATCTTCCGTTCTTCTAAGACCGCTACAGGACCCTACTGAAGGGTAATCATCTCCCATAGATTTAAATAGTGGTATTTCATCCTGAATATCGAATTCAATTTCGGAATAATGATAAAAAACGTGTGACAAACTTATGTCAAAATGACATATGAAATATATGTATTCATAATTACGGTGCATAGTATTTTCAGTTCCGTGAAAATAGTTATTTTCCTAACTTTCCCAGGCGCGACTGCCGTTGACCCGAACGCATGAATTAGGAACACTATTTTTTCTGTACAACAGCATAGAGATTCGAGAAGCACATTGAAAATATATATTTTATTTCAATATACAAAACATTCCATGAAAATCCACTATCTATTATTAATATTAATCTTTAAAAAACACAGTTTTTTGCATTCTGCAAATGCGTCAGAATAGCCGGTCCAGAGTAGTTAGTGAGTGGTACCTGGCTGAGTAACACTCGTAGATTGCAAAGTACATGAAGATGACTGAGACGGCATCGGTTGCAAGTTGCCAATGAATGAATTTTATTCGAGATAATTTTTTTTTGTTTTACGGAGTCCTCCAAATAACTCTCAGCAACAGCAGTTGACGTCCAGCCTCCAAGACGTTTTATGTTGGTTATCCCTTCGCCTGAATCTGCTAGAAACGTTGCCGAGGATCGTCTAAAACTGTGATCTGTGTAACGTTCTGGGTTAGGTAGGCCTAAGTAAAGCGAGTGTTTTTATTCAATAATTTCATGTGTTGGTAATGATGCGAAGAATAATTCATGATGATGAATTCCAAATTATTTTTCAAGAAAAGCCGCTGCAATGCTAATATCTTCATGTCCCCATGAATTTGATATCTACATAGGAAGAATACATGGTGATATTTTTCCAGGACTCTCGTTTAACTCCTATTTATATTATAATTGAATTAATTTCCGAATAATTTGAAACGACCTCCAAAATTTAGCTGAAGATTATTTACACTGACTTGATGTCACTTTCAGGGGTCATTCACCGATGTGAGGATTGTTCTAGAACATACAAATATCTCCGCAATTTGAAGTCACACCAGAAATTTGAATGTCGTAAGGAGCCACAATTCTCGTGTCCATATTCAGGATGTACATATAGATCTAAGACGAAAGGGAATTTAAAACAGCATATCAATAAAATGCATTGTCCTTTCTGATTCAGCAAGTGAATAAACAAATTCATAATAATTTTGGTCATTTCTTTTGTGAATAGATCGAGTGTCTGAAGTTATCTTGGTTTTATTCCGTCGAACTAACAGGTCCGATAGAAATTATGATTTTCACCTTCTCCAATCACTAATTTATTTGTTCGTCTTTTCAATTTTTTTTACCATTTGAACAGTTCAAAGAAACTAAGCATAATAAATGAATGTTTTCTGCGGACTCATTTTACTCAAGTCTCTAACATCGACCGTTTTCGAGGAAAATCAACTTTTTCGGCAACCGTCCGGGAAGTACCCACTTTCCGGACGCTTTTTCTTTGAGAAAGAAGCCTTTCCCGGCCTAGTCCGGGAAGTACGTCCCCCGGACTAGGCCGGGAAGGCTTCTTTCTCAAAGAAAAAGCGTCCGGAAATTGAATCCCTTCAATATCAGTAATTGCTCGAATTTTAATATAAATATTAATATAAATAAGAATTAGAATGTTTCTGTTAATATGTGATATTTTCTGTTCTGTTTAATTTAAATAAGAATTAAAATATATAAAAAAGAAATGTGTCGTCTCATTGATTTGTTATTCTAGACGGTTGCCGAAAAAATATTGTACGCAACACGCCCGAAAATGGTTTTTTTGGACTCATAGACTTCTAGGACTCGCTTGCGCTCGTCCTAGAATTTTGTCTATTCGTCCAAAAAAACCCTATTTTCCGGACTTGTTACGTAAATTACTATTTTTGTTGAAAAACACGTTGAATTTCCGGAGTATTAGTAAAGAAGTTTGAAAAAAATTATTTCAAAAATTTGACCATGTCTCTCCACATAAAAGTTGATTTTTCTCGAAAACGCTCGACTTTCCGTTAGCGTAGTTCGGTTCTGGAGATATTCACAAGAAATTATTTTTTCGATTTCAACAGAAACGGTGAATTTAGAGGTTGAATAAATAAAATCTTTTTTTATATTTTTGAACGAGCTATAATTTCTTAAAATTTTCGCACTCATTCACTATGTATAGTGCATATTGAGTTTTACGCTGCATAGTTTAAAAAATTCTACCATTTTGAACTCTCGTTCTACTTGAACGAGTGCTATATCGTTTTGACCGAATGTCTGTAATTTTCCAATTTTGAGCCGAAAATGGTCTCAAACGATAGGAGTCGACTCACTGATAACGATTTTAAGATAAAGAAAAAATGGCAAACAAAAAATTCTTTGCCTTTGAGGAGGCTAACCTAGCAAATTTTTGAAACATAGATAAATTGCTAACATCTCAAAGAGTGAAGAGGAAGTAATCAGTGCTTTCAGCATGCGATCTGTGATGATTGAACTTCTCATTTTGACACTACTCACTACTAGATGTCACCATCTGTAGGATAATACTCGATAGAGTCTTACAAGTGGTCTTAAATGTAGAAGTTTTTCAATAGGATGTTGTCTCTGAGGGATATGGGACACTGACGAGGCCTAATAAGGCCGAAACCGGTCTGTCTCTACCCTCATTGACAACATCTTGAATAAATCATCCCAGTCCGCATGAAGAAGGTTCTGTGAGCCTATAAATTGAAGATTGTATTCATTTCGATGATTACTATTTTCAATTTATCTATGTTTCAAAAATCACTGATAACGAGTTTTTGGTCAAATTCAAAACTGTTCATGGGGCCGTCTGGCCGTAAGCACCATATGTAACTTTCGAAGGAATTGTTTTAGAGACTTGAGATTTTCCGGGTCTGTTTGGTTCCAAAATGCCGCGGTAAAGTTCATTAACGAGCCAACTCGTATAGGGTGTTCCATAAAATATGTTCATTCGTAATTTTTGTTCCCCAATATCACAGACAAAACGAAACCAATCGAAACGAAATTTTGCAGCCATAGGGTTAACAGAACGATAGAAAATTCAATTGGAATATAGAAAAGAAGACACTTCATATTTCCATAACAAGATATCCGATTCGAGTGAAATTTACTTGTGAATGAAGATTGATATACTCAATGATCATGCAAAATTTTAAGAAGATCGCATCATCAGAACCATATAATTTAATTTTATTTCAATTTTTGATATTTAGATATTTCATTTTTTGAAAAATTTCCAGAATATTATTCCGATCGCGCTGAGATTCGTCTTTCATATAATTAGCATTAATCTCAAGTCCTATACAAAATTTTGAGGTAATATCATAATTGCTGTACCAATGAACCAACTCAGGGTTTTTAAATTTTTATACATGTGATAGGCTAATATATGATAACCACCTACTCAATTTTAATCTTCCAAAAAGTGGCAAAATAAATAATTCAATACATTTCAAGGAGGCCCTCGAGAATACGTTTGCGAAACTTGTCACAAAGTTTATAAATGGAAATCTAGCATCAACACCCATAGAAGAGAGTGTGGACAGGAGCCTGGATTGATGTGTCCATTTGAAAATTGTTCCTATAAAACAAAAAGGAGGGGAAATTTGCAACGCCACCTTAAAATACACTCAAATGTACAATAAACAATGATTTGTATTGAGACTGTGATTCTATTTGAATATTAAAATATTTTCATTCAAGGTTGTTTCTATTAAGTCCGGGAACATTTGAAAATGCTGATTTTTGATTGATTCATTTATTGGTATCATCAATACTTATCGTTTTCATTACTCAAACTTAATTTCATCACCTTCATTATTTAGAATGAAAATTTTCATAAATTATCTAATTTCTTTTTGGATTCTTTTTCAGTCCAATTCACCTGTGAGACCTGTAACAGAAATTACAAATATTTACGCAGTTTGAGAGCCCATCAAAAATATGAGTGCTGTAAGAAACCACACTTACAATGTCCTATTTGCCCTCACAGATCGAAGGTGAAAGCAAATATGAAAGCTCATGTGAGAAATAAACATAAATTGCTTTAGGGAAAATAAAATAAGCTTTTCAAGTTTCCTCTTTTTAGATTTTTGACAGCATATTTTTATTTGTTTTATTTTATCAACGAATGAACAATAAGTGAGTTTTTTATGAAAGATTATATATGTTTTTTGTCATAACAAACCAAAATTGCCTTAGGTGGAATAAAATAGTAATAGCTTTTGGCTTTTCTTTTTTCCTTAACTTAGATTTTCAACATCACCCTATTATTTGGTATTCAATATTCAATCAATGGATGACCACTAAATGAGTTATTCATGAAACATTATTTTTTGTGATGACAAACCATCAACAGGATGATGTATTCAGAGTGTAAAAAATTAGGTGCAAAATGAAAAGTTTTGTGTGGACAAATCAATAATTGCTTGAAACTTTACTTCATTAGGGCTATGCGATTTGTTTGGTGAGTTTCTCCGGCGCAACTGAGGAGCTCGAAGTATTGATCTAGGTGTGTTCGTTAGGTTTGAAGCTTGAAGCTCTTGAGCTATTCAATTACCAGATTAAGAAATGAAAAATAAAATAAAACTCACTATTATTGTTTATTAAAATCTTCGGCTATCGATTTCGGAATTATTCCATCATCAGGCCAGCTGAAAGTATACAAATGTAGAACATGTATTTATTCAGGCGAGAGTACCTATGCAACTTACTGTCTTGAATTAAAATGAACACAAACTGTTTAAATACATTAAAAGTGGTCCTCCTCTGTCAGAATATTTAAAATCTTCAAAAATTCTAGTCAACCTTTACTACGAATATATCTTTCTTGTGGGAATGTCAACTGAATATGAAACTAGGATAGGTGCGAAATGTGATATCTAATATGTTAATAGGTATATGTGGTCTATTGGTGGCGGAAATTTTTGAATTTTATATTTATTGTTGTTTTTTAGGAATCTATGAGTTTGAAAATGCTTCTTCTGTCGAATTCTATATTATCATTAAGTAAAAATTGGTTGTCTTTATTTTTTAAAATTTCTAGTTGTTCGAGTAATATAATTTTATGGTAGTTATTTTCTTTATGAAGTATTTTCAGATTATCTAATGTGATATGATGTCCGGTATCGTTTAAATGTGTGCCTAAAGCGGAATGGGGTTGATTTCTTTTGTGTTCTTTGAATCTTTTTTCTACATTACGAGTTGTCATTCCTATGTAAAATGAAGGGCAGTTTGTGCATGTTATTTCATAGACTCCGCTGGATTGTTCAAGTTAAGATTTCATTTTATTATTGATCAGTATATCCGCTATTGTTCTGTGTCGTTTATTTGTTAGTGTATAATTGTATTTCTCTAAAGTATGTTTTAGTTTTTCATGTAGATCTTTGTAGTATGGTGTTGATATGAAATATTTCCTGATGGGTGTGTGGGGGTAGATCTTATCTAGAATTATTTTTCTTTTCATTGATTTTAGAATTTCGTCGATATATGATTCAGAATATTCATTTTCCTGTCTACTTGGTATATTATATCTAGTTCTTTCCTATAATTTTCTGGTGTTAAAGGGGTGTTAAAAAGTCTATGAAATAAAAATCTAAATGCGGCTCTCTTCATTGTGGGTGCGTGGTAGGAGCTAAAAGGAATGATGGTGTTAGTTTGTGTTGGCTTCCTGTAGATTTCGAAAAGAAAAACATTATCATCTTTTGGTGTTATGTTCAGATCTAAGAAATGTGAGTTTGCTATAGCGTGTTCTATGGTGAATTTAATTTTATATCTGGAGTTGATTTCTTGGTAGAATTCTTCAAGTTCTGTATTTGTTCCTGACCATATGCAAAAGATGTCGTCTACGAATCTTTTCCAGATTACTATGTTTTCGCTATGTGGTAGGAGCATTATTTGTTTTTCTACGTGATCTACATAAGTATCCGCTATAAGTCCGCTAGATGGTAGGCCCATGGGTAATCCGTCTTTCATAATATATACTTTTTCGTCAAATACTATTATACAAACTATTCAATTACCACTTGTTTTTGTTCACATCGGTACCCCTTAATTTTTAATTGAAAATGTTCACAGATGAAGCAGGAAACTCAGAAAATTCAAATATCATTTGGTCTTAAAAATGATAACACTTTAAGGGTGAGATCAAGGAGAAAAACAATACTTTGGGTGTGTTCTAATTTTATTCTCTATTTTGCTCGAACCAGTAGATCAAAATAAGTTTTCGATTTCTTGAAATAATAAAGAATTAACAGTTAAACAAAGAACAATAATGAAAAAACAAGGGGAATAGAGACCGTTCAATTTTTCATTATTTATGGTGGTTCAAGCAAAAGCGTTTGAGTTACTTGGATTTTTTTACATTCAAGATAATTATATTTCATTATTCATTTTATAATAATTCTAGGTATTCGCAAACGACATAATACTCCACTGCTTTGCTTTGAGTTTCAATTTGTACATTACATTATGGTTTGAGCAATTTCAGGAACACATTTTGGCCTATGCACTCCTCTTGATATCATCCTAACGATGATTTGTCTTACTTTTTTCTTTTTCAGGACCTCCATTCGTTTGCTACAGATGTGGCAGAATATACAAGGGAAAAAATGGCCTTGCCAATCATCTGAGATATGAATGTGGCTTAGAACCACGATTTTTCTGTGATTTTCCTGGCTGTCACTTCAGAACAAAACTTAACGGAATATTAAAGCGGCATAAAAAATCCAAGAGTCACTTCTTTATGATATAAGAAACTTATTGAGATTTATAGTGTGATAAAAGATATACCGGATAGTTGAGGGTGATTGAAAGTTTTTATTTTAATTCTTGTTAAATGTTGAAGATTTTTGAAAATAAATTTTGAATGCTTTGTGATGAGCTTCAAATAGCCTATGATTTCATTGTTTGCGCAAAATGCTGCAGTATTTCATCACGTAAAAACTTACTAAGTGTTTGAGTGAGTACTCGTCTTTAGAATATACACAGTAGAAAATCGACGGGATATTTGACATCAAAATAACACCTGGCTGTATCTATATCCATACACACCATTCTGTTGTCTATTCAACACCATAGGTGCAGTGTGCAATTGACACTATGATGGTGAATATATTTTACACTGGCAGTTATTGATGTTTGACTTCCAGAAGGTATGAAAATACCTTTTTGTGTTGTACAAAGTGCACCTCTTCACCAGATAATGACAATTTAACCAAACAGAGTATCAATTTTGACTCTAAAAGTGTTTAGATGGGTAATTTTTTCACACTAGATAGAGTGAAATTCTTCTTCAATGGTCGGTTTAACACCAATAATGATTGAAGATCTACACCAAATTGAGTGTAATAGGTCGACTTCAATGAGTATTTTTAAACCACAATAATAAAATGGAGATTGAAAAAGAAATTCATTTTTCAAAAACAGATGAACAAAAATAATATTTCACTCCGACCGGTAATAAAGAAATATTAAAGAAATTGAATTAAAAGTAGGTATAGGTAATTGATTTGTAGTCAAAAATATCAAAAATCAAATACATAAATAATAATAATTTATAAGTATAAGTACATTTACAGGTTTTTTGTCTAAAATTAAGAATCGTTTACAAAATAATTTATATCACACTATGACTGAGTTGTTCGGAAGTAAGAAAAAAACTTGGTGACTTGGACGTGGTCCACATTAATTCTAAACAGTTGAATTAGACAGCCACTATCATCTGCCAGTTAGCCAGTTCGAAATTAGAGAACTCTGTTTCCATTCCATCTACCATTGTAATGTTGTGAATTCCTTAGGCCCTTAAACACATATTTGAATATATCTAACTTACAAAGGCCATTTGAAACTAACGAAAATATTATTATACTCACTCTGAAATAAAATCCTTGACATCAGCATTGTTATTGACCAACGTCCATTTCTGAATGGCTCAACCGGATACACTAATTGATTCAGCGTGATGTCAAAAAGACAATTTTTAAAGGAAAATGTTCTACTCCTGTACATCTGAAAACCCCATCGGACCCCCTCTCTACTCTTGTATCAGAGCTAACACCATTAGGTGACAAATAGTTGAACTACTTACCTGTGTAAAAATTTACTTTTTTACTGTGTATTTATCATTATTTTTATCAAATATGTCGATATTATGGAGGTGTGCTATTCCTTTGATAAATATCCTTATGAGGTTGATGGTGAGTATTGTGTTATGAATCCAGAGTAGATTGATGTTAATCAAACAAGTGAGTCATTATCACAAATTGTTAGTTCTGCTCTGAAGCTTCAGAATTCTCCATTAAAGTTCACCATAAAAGTTGAGGTATCAGTGCGAAGTTTCATGAAACCTCAGGACGATGTATTTTATAATATGAATGATTCAGAGTCGTTTCCACTGTGCAAAAAAGGTGATAATATACAAACTTAATAATATTTGTTTTAAGAAGAATCTGTGATGTGTGGTTATCATTGTTCAACTTATTAATATGATTAATTCGTGTTCGTAACTCAATGGCCATTAATCGAAAATTCGCTATCGCTAAAATTAAAATTACGAATCTGTATTTCGTACTATTTTTGCAGATTACAATCGTTACTCATGTGAAGCGTGTGGAAAAAGCTACAAATGGAAAAAAAGCCTCATTCTGCACATGAGATTCGAATGCATGAAGGAGCCACAGTTTTGTTGCCCACAGACATCATGTTCATTCAAATCAAAACGGAAATCTTACTTGAAGGATCACTTGATGAGAAAACACAAAGATTCGATTAATCAAGTGGAGCTGAATTATTCCTAATAAAGACGTGAAACAGAATTTGGATAAATTTGATTTTTTGCAAATAGAGGTTTGAAGGTATTACCCTGATGAAATATTAACGATTAGAATTAAAACGTCATCAAAATTGTCAATGCTTATACAGGGTGTCTGGTGAGAATGGGACAACGTTTAGGTGGTGATGAGGGATGTCTCAAGGAGTGAGAAAATGCCATTTGAAATCATCTGAGGTACATGGTTCCTGATATACAGGGGGGTTTTAGAAAAAATTAGGAAATTGAAATGACCATAATTCAGGAAATATGAGAGCTAATCCGATGATTTTTCGTATGAACAATGATACAGTGAGTACGAATCTGTTTGAACGAAAATTCGAAATAAAATCAGATCCGGACTCAGAAAATTTTATTTTTTCTGAAATTAGGTAAAAACAACACCCTGTATGCGGTTTTCAATTTTTTTGACTTCATATCTGAGAGAGCAGGAAAAATACATTCAAACTCAACTGTTATCTCGAATGGCACAAATTTTCCCTGCTTTCTATGACCCTTCGAATGTCAATCTTCCGATTTTCGCTCCTTACATATTATTTTCTCGACATTTCAAATGACCATAATTCAGGAAATATAAGAGCTAATCCGATGATTTTTTGTATGAACAATGATAAAGTGAGTACGAATCTGTTTGAACGAAAATTCGAAATAAAATCAGATCCGGACTCAGAAATTTTAGTTCTTCTGAAATTTGGTAAAAACACACCCTGTATGCGGTTTTCAATTTTTTTGACTTCAGATTCTGAGAGCGCAGGAAAAATACATTCAAACTCAACTCTCATCCCGAATGGCACAAATTTTCCCTGCTTTCTATGACCATTCGAATGTCAACCTTCCGATTTTCGCTCCTTACATATTATTTTCTCGACATTTCAGAAACATGAAATCTCAGATAGTTACAAATAAGTAAAAAAAGATCATAAAAGAATCAAAATTTTTATAAAAATTATAAAAAATGCGGAATTTGGAAAATTAATAATTAATTCTTCAATATTGTTCAAAATGAAACCACCACACATTTATCTGCTCGTTTTCATTAAGTTCAAAACTGCTTTCCTTATCACATTCGGGTTGCTGGTATTTCGTCACATGCGTTTATTATCGCTGAATTAATTGTTTCCTTGTATTTATTTCTCGCCCGTACACCATAGTTTTAAGGTGTTCCCAAAGGAAATAATCTATAATAATAATAATAATAATTTATTTCATACAGTAAGTATACATGTATAAAATATTTGTCATCAAGTCATCTAACGGTGTCATGTCGGGGACCGAGGTGGCCATGCTCTTGGACCACCACGACCTATCCATCTATTTGGATAGACCTCGTTCCAATGATTTCTCACTAAAATTGAGAAATGTGGGGGTGCTCCATCATGCTGATGATAAGTCCTCTTTGATATATTTCCCTAATAAATTAGAAAGAACATTCATAAGGAAATATCTATAAATTCCTCCGGTGAGTCTTTTTCGAAAAAATGAGGACCTATTAAATTATTATCATAAACTGCGCACCACACATTAACACTGAAACGTCCTCTGTGATTGTCTTGTACGACAGCGAAAATCGGAAGATTGACATTCGAAGGGCCATAGAAAGGAGAGAAAATTTGTGTCATTCGGGATGACAGATGAATTCGAAAGTATTTTTTTCTGCTCTCTCAGAATCTGAAGTCAAAAAATTGAAAACCGCATACAGGGTGTTGTTTTTACCTAATTTCAGAAAAACTGAAATTTCTGAGTCCGGATCTGATTTTATTTCGAATTTTTCGTTCAAACAGATTTGTACTCACTCTATCATTGCTCATACGAAAAATCATCGGATTAGCTCTCATATTTCCTGAATTATGGTCATTTGAAATGTCGAGAAATAATATGTAGGAGCGAAAATCGGAAGATTGACATTCGAAGGGTCATAGAAAGCAGGGAAAATTTGTGCCATTCGGAATGACAGTTGAGTTCGAAAGTATTTTTCCTGCTCTCTCAGAATCTGAAGTCAAAAAAATTGAAAACCGCATACAGGGTGTTGTTTTTACCTAATTTCAGAAAAACTGAAATTTCTGAGTCCGGATCTGATTTTATTTCGAATTTTTCGTTCAAACAGATTCGTACTCACTCTATCATTGTTCATACGAAAAATCATCGGATTAGCTCTCATATTTCCTGAATTATGGTCATTTCAAATTTCCTTTCCTAATTTTTTCTAAAACCCCCTGTATATCAGGAACCATGTACCTCAGATGATTTCAAATGGCATTTTCTCACTCCTTGAGACATCTCTCATCACCACCTAAACGTTGTCCCATTCCTCACCAGACACCCTGTATAATTTCGACTCGGAAGCTGTTGTTGAGAGTAATAAATAATGAATTGTTGACTTCCTTCTAGCATCTTGAAATTGTTTTAAGATACATATATTCGATAAATTACTTATCTACATATTATTTTTGCTATTGATACATAAATGGGTGAACTTCACACAATATGTCGGCAAGCGATTGGAGACTCTTTTCGTCAAGAAGTTTTTACTTTTGCATTTCCACTACCAATGTTGAAAAATACAGGGTGTTACATAATAGTATGTCAAAACTTAAGGGGATGAATCTAAGTATAATTAAAAGAAAAAAGTTTATATAAACACGGGTTTTAAAAGCTTCGTGACAGGGCTACGGGGTGTTGAAATTAGAAAAAAATTGGTTTTTTCTTCATAACTCCTGCAGTTTTTGAGATATTCAGTCTGAATCTTGAATGCGAGCTTTTTTCAATAGCCTCCATTATTGCACGTTCTGAATCTTAACTATAATCTACAGGGTGTTTTTTCTTTCTGGAGCCATATCTCCTTTTTCCTCCCGAACTCTTCTGCGGTACGTCACTGGTGAAATCAATTTTGATATCTTCGTTCAATTTAGATTTTTGTTTACTCCTGTAATTTGTTCGTATTTCTAACCCTTTTCGTGTAAAAAATCATTGAACGATTGTTTGTTATACGCTTAATAACAAAAATTATATAAACACTTGATAGGTATGCCCAAAATTTGCTTTTTTGTCAATAGCTCGTCATCTGAGACTCAACTTGAGCTCATTCAATATCAACATACAATCGTTCAATAATTTTTCACTCGAAAACGGTTAGAGATACGAAAAAAATTACTGGAGTAAAAAAGTACTAAATTGAATGAAGATATTAAAAATTGATTTTACGCTGACCGCAAAAAAGTTTGAGAGGGGAAAAGCAGACATGGCTTTGGAAGAGAAAACACCCTGTAGATTCTAGTTAAGATTCAGGACAATGATGGAGACTATTTAAAAACGCTTGCATTCCAGATTTGGACTGAATATATCAGAAACTGTTATAAAGAAAAAACCAATTTTTTAAATTTCAACATCCTGTAGCTCCGTAACGAAGCTTTCACGGGCCCATGTTTTTCTTAAAATTACATGTAGATTCACCTCCTCAAGTCGCGACATACTATTATGTAACACCCTGTAGAATCAAGGAAGCAGCTTTCATGTCAATTATCGAAAATCCTATCAGTCAATCGTCCTTTGATCTCAAAGCATTCTGGAAGCCAATAATGAGATCCAGCTTAAACACCAAAAATTTGTTTGGTAACTGATTTAATGAAAAACAGATCGATTGAGAACTGTCAGATATGACAAACATTCTCAAAGAATTTCGAAAGTTGCTTTACTCAATGGTAGCTGAAACGTTAAATACAAGAAGAGAGAAGGTTGAAAAAGCCCAAATAATTTTACGTTGCATAATTGATAGATATATCAAAATGAAATTATTTCGACTCATAATATCTACAATTTCAGCATCATTGAGGTAAAGGCATGGTAAAAAAAGCGTACTATCTTTCAACTCATTCTTCGTGCTATCTGCGGTTGATTTGCAGTATCGTTATTTGTTCTACTTACGTTATTTTGCATAACTGTTATTGTACTCATTACCATCAATTGTATAATGCTTTTTTCATTTTCTGTCTCCAGTTTCGAGTTTATCAGATAGAATGTCGTAAAATATCTTTGCCAATATTCAGTTATGTGTTTACTTCAAATAATCGCGAAAGTTTGCCTTGAAACTTAATTGAGGGTTGCAGAGAAGCGATTCGTCATCTCAATTAATTATTATTTTCTTAGAAAATCTTCTGCCTTTGCTTCGCTATCTGTATACATGTGGAAGTCGTTGAAAATGACCATTTTATAGTAAAATATGAATCAGCATGTTGCTGTTTATTCAATTATTCACACTCCTATCACATTCATTTTGTTTTTTTAAGGCTGGAAAAGGTATCAATGTGAAAAATGTCATCGAAACTATGCATGGGAGAGGGGCTTAAGGCAACACCAACGTTATGCATGCAATAGGGAACCGCAGTTTTCATGTCCTGTTGACACTTGCAATTACAAGACATTCCACAAAGGCAACGTAAAAGTACATGTGTGGAATAAACATCATCAGATTATGTAATATCGCTGTTAATGTATCTATTTTGTGATTGATGTGCAAGCTGAATGGGGTGAAATATGGATTATCATTCCTCGAAATTAAATCCGAAATTAACTCGATTGAAATAAACTTAGTATGTCACCAAAGAGACACTGTTTTTCAGCTACAAAAATTTGACAGCTTTCAATTTCAATATAACTTTGAAAATATATATGAGGTCGAATAAAACAGTTGATTTGATATCGATTGAAATATCTGGGAGGATTCTGCACTTCTAAAAAACTCTTTAGGTTATCACTTCCAGTCTCTGAAACAGAAATAATTAAAAAAATTTAATTAAGATGATGTGCTCCTGCGAAAATCTTTGCACTTATTTGTCAGAAGCAAATTGGTTTTGAAGAAATTGTTGCCTAACAGTAAAACTAAAAAAGGAAATAAATGAAAAGGGTAATGTAACGTTTCGGTGTCTATATCAGACACCTTCTTCAGACAAACTCGTAAAATCTTCAGAATTGTGTGTTTTTCATTTGGAGTCTAATTGACATTTAAAGTTGCCAACACATAGAGATTTTGATTTATTTCAATTTGAAATTTCCTGATGTCCTTTCTTTCTTCATCCAAATACGATCTATTCCAACAGAAATTTTTTTTAAAATTATTTCTGTTTCTGAGACTGAGAATGAAAACGTGAAAAGTTTTTCAGAAAATTGATTTGATTCCTAGATGTGCTATTTTTCTTCTGTTTTTTCGCACAATACTCATTCGCAGGGTTGAGAGTGAGCCGGAATGAACTCAATATTGCTTCAACCAGTGACTCGAAATGAAAATTTTCATTTATCCATATTTTCGGATGTTATTATATTTCATTGCCAAAAACTGAGTGCAATCGAAATTCAATTTTGACAATTTCTATCGATTTTATCTGATGAGAAACTATCTATTCATTTCATTTGTTCTTTCGAAAAATCTTAGTTTCTTGTTGAACTCGCGAAATGAAAAAAAAAAGATTTTATTTTCCACTAGACTTTCAACGAGTAGTTGGATGAACAATTTTCTCTTTATACATTCTCGTCGAATACATCTAAAGATTTTCCCAGGTACCTAAATTTTATTTATTTTGATAATCAAGTTTCATGGTTTCCGGCAATTTTCAACATGACATTTATATACATTTTTGAAACGTCAAGCAATTAACTGTCTTACTAAGTCAAGAAAATTTTCGACAAAATTCATTTCTAGTGGTACAACATTTGATAAATTTCGTGTTAAGATTAACATTGAATGTCGGATCGGAGTTTGATTTCGATTTCATAACCTTCCATATGGATTTTTAAGGAATAATGATCCGTTTTTACATCTTAAGTATATCAGATATTAACCGAACCAATGTTTATTTACGTACCTGAATTAATTTATTTTGATTTTCAGTAGATTCTATTTTTTGTGAAAATGTTATTCCTGAGTTTTTATATTTTCAATAAAAGTTTATGAAAATGGTCACAAGATTTTTTTGTAAAACTGATTTTGATATTATTCATAAAAAATATTGATGATTGTAGCGATATATCAGAATATTTCACAAATAAAAAAGAAGAATAATTGAAAAATTGCGTATCTCATGAAATTCTATAAACCGGTTGTTCTCCCCAAAAAATTATTAACAAGATATCGTCTGACGAATAGAAAATCCGTGTACCTGTTAGCCAATAGTTGAAAGTTCAGTTAAAGGAATCTCTTTTGCAGACCCATGTTTGGAACTCAAAATCAACTTTTTTTCGGGAGGTGAATGGTTTTTAGTCTCGTTTTCAGTGCCATATATAATTTATGTACATTATTTCATATTGAATACATAGTTCCTACGTATCTATCTACTTGATTATTTGGTTTATTTCTTTCTGTAATGAGTATACGAATTTTATAGTTTTTTTATCCACAGTATTTCTCAGTTGAGACATAAGGAGAATTCCATGAAAAGGAAATCTTAGACTATATAATTAGTTTGAGATTGAAGTCTTGCTGGTTTCATATGTTTTCGAGATTTGTAAAATTCACAGTTTCAAGGTTATTTTGATTTGTATTCGATTGAACATTTATTTCCTAGAATTATAAGAATAATTTGTAAAAAGTGCATTTCATCGAATGTTTGACCATTCACATTCATTGGCTCGACGCTTGTGAACTATCACGTTTCATCTGCTGCGTCCATAAAACAACGATATATCAAAAAACACCATCAACATTATTACTCTTACAATTATACTGATAACTCCTAAGCTTCGTTGAAGCTCTTCAGAAACTTTAACTTTTGTACGAGGAGAATCAGTTATACTCTGTACAGGCTTTGTTATTGTGTCCTTATGTCATTTAAGACAGCACTGCGGCACATTTTCAGACAAGAATTCAATTCAAACCTTCGATTACTAGTTCTGCGCTTCAACTCACGTATCTAATGGCACTATTAACATGATATTTGTCTTTTCAGGAATAGATGCCTCTGTATGCTTAAAATGCAAACCGATTTATATTATATTATTCGAACCTTCGAATACTAGTTCTGCGCTTCAACTCACGTAGCTAACGGCCCTATTAACATATCTGTCTTTTCAGGAATAAATATCTCCCTGTGTTTAAAATGCAAACGGATTTACAAATCGAGAGCATCCCTTTTGAGACATGAAAAATACGAATGCCAAAAACAACCGAGGTTCAAATGTCCACATTGCAGTTACATGTGTAAACAAAAGAGCAATTTGAAATCCCATCTTATCCATAGACACAGCCAATAGATAGAAAGATTATTACGTACTATTGTGATTTCTCAATGAATTCTTCTGCAATAAACAATTTCAAATTATGGGATATTTATTTGAAACAGACATTCAAGAATTTGATTTTAGTATGACTATCTAGTTATAAAATGATATTTGATATATTCCTTGCTCATTTGGTATACGGAATTAGTGAAATAAACGAAGGTAACAAGTTAAAAGGTTTTTCGAAACCTTTATAATTTATCGTAAATTTAAATTTTATTGCTGAGAAACAGAAATAAATGGAATTATTTCTCTCAGTTCTTGAAATGTATCCTTGAATCTTTCCTGAAGTAAGTTTAATTCGAATATTTTTGCTCGGTGAATGGAATCGAGATTATAAAAGTTGATTGGACTTTTTTCAACTAACTAGGTTCTTGCAGTTTGGTATTAATATTTTCAATGTTGATAGAATGTTCACTACAAAAGGAATATTTCTGCACTTCGTCGAATATGGTATTTTGTGCATTTCAATATTAGATAGTGCATTTTCCTAGAATGGTCATCTCCGCAAATTAATTAATCCTCTAGAAGTCTTAAGTTTTATAGTATAAATTGTCATGAGTCATGTTAATATGAGTGAAGTGCGTTTTATATTTTCTCATTACTTCGACATAGTTCGTGTTCAATAAAAACCTAAGTTATGTTCATGAATAAAGCATACACATTGGTAACAATTTACCATTTAGGCAAGCCGTATATTCAATTGAAATTTATTATTGGAAATCATATTTGAATCACCTTAGATGTGGTCTAAGGAATCACCAGAAAATAATCTTAGAAAATGAAATGTCGTTACCTATGCATGAGCTATTTTTTTCTTCCTGAAATTAACTTCATGTCTGAAATGTTTTGGCTAATATTTTTCGTGTTTTAGATGCTCGATACCCCTGTCCAGTGTGCCCAAAAAAATATAAAACTAGATCGGGCCTAGCAACACATCAGAAGTTCGAGTGTATGAAAGAACCATCGTTTCAATGCTCTTTATGTAACTATAGATGTAAGCAAAAAGGAAATCTTAAACAACATATGCGAAACAGGCACAAGATGCAAGGATCCAACAGTTTTACTCTTCATTATGTATGAACACGAAGATGAATATTGTTCTAAAATTTTTCGACACTGAAATGTCAAATAAAGGGTTTTTCAATTAGAGGCGTTATTTTGTTATTCAAAGGAAAATGCCATTTTTCAATATAAATGATCGGATGTTTATTTCGTTATGGAGAATAAGCTATGCCGTTCATAGTGGAAAATAACATCAGGCAAATGACCACCACGACCATGCTTACAGGACCATATCCTACTAATAAAATTTCCCATAACCAGGCTGGGGTGGCTGCCCTATGTCCTCGATAGCCTCACGAATTCCATCTTTGAGGTCTAATCGACGCTGGGCTATTGGCGTAGACCTTCTTTTTCACATGGCCCTAAAGCAAGAACTCGTTAAATCAAAAAATTAGTTTCGTTGCCTATGTGGCACGTAGCTCCGTCTCGTTGAAAGTAAACATTGTCCAGATCAATAATATCAATTTTCGGCCATAAATATGCCAAATTCCAAAGAACGACGAGGAATGGACAAACCTGGGTTTTCTTCACTGCTGCTACAGCAGCAATATTCTAGGCTGTTCTTGAGCGACGTGAACGGGTTTTATTCTTCACATCCTCAACTTGTCCCAACAGCTCGAATTTTTCCACCAATTTCTTCATTGCTGTCCGACAAGGTGCTTCACGACCACCCAAAAATGGTCGAGTTTTACGAACCGTCTCTGACAAATTTTCACCATTTTTATAGTGAGTTCAAATAATTTGAATGCGTTCTTGAAGCGTCTATGTCAAATGTCAAAAAATGACAGCTTCAAACGTGACATCTGCCGAAATAGCGGGCTATTCAAAATAACAACTCTTTTTGGAAAACCCTTTATATCTTAGCTGTGAACTTGAGTTATAACGATACATAATGTGAACAACTATTTTGACTCATGCAGCCAGTGGAAGTAATAATATTTTTCTTGTTCTTTTATAGACGCCCGTAAAAAATTTTTTAGAAAAGCTCTGAGGAGGAGCTTTTGAGCGCTCGTTCATTGCTGGATATTAGATTATCAACTCAAAATTTTGTATTAACCCTTGATACCAAATTGATACATGCAGAATCTCAGCTCGATTGAAATTATGTTCTGAAAATTACTCAAGATATGAAATAAGTAAGAAATAAATAATTGACAAAAAATGTAATTCTATGATTCTGATTATGCGATGCTCTTGAAATTCTGTATGAACATTCAGTGTATTGATCTTCATTCACAAAATAAATTTCACCCATATCGAATGTCCTGTTATGGATATACAAAGATTTTTTTTTTCAACATTCCAATTGAATTTTCTATGGTTCTGTTGAAACCATGGCCACAATTCTGTATCGACATTCAGTATATCAAACTTCTTTGACAAAATGAGTTTCACTCGAATCGTATATTGTTATGTAAAAATGAAGAGAATTTTGCATTTGGATGCGAATTTCATTTCGATTGGTTTCGTTTTGTCTGAGATATTGAGGATCGAAAATTATGAATGGCCATATGGGACACCTTTCCGATTTGGCTGGTTAGCGAACTTAACCGAGGCATTTGGAAACCACACTCACCCTGGAAATCTTTGGGACAATCCCATCGTGCTTACGGCCGGACGGCCAGCTCCACGAACAGAATGATCACGGATTGGTCATTAGGGAGTCGAAACTTATCGTTTGAGACTATTTTATCTCAAAATTCTAAAATTGCAGTTTAGTAGAACGAGCGCTCAAAAATGTTCCTATTACGTGCGCAAAGTTTGTTCCGCAGTTATTGAAAAGTAACTATAATCTCGCCATCATCACACAAGAAAATGTTTATACATTTGCTTTTTGTGTACGACTAATGAGATATTTGAAATGTGACTATATTGTATTGTATTTATATTCGGAAAATATTTATTTGTCACCATGTGTTCCTCAGGATTCTTGTAGATACTGTGAACTATGAAATCATCAGGAATCAAACTGGATTTTTATTTAAAATATTTCAGGTCAGATCAAAACGAAACCCTAGAGCTTATGTTGTGTTTTAATTTATTCTTTTATTAATATATTCCAGAGTGCAAAAAACTAGTTACCAAATATAATTATAACTTATAATTAAAGAACAATGTTTCACTGGAACCATTGAATTGAATAAAATGCGAAATTTGATTCGAAACAAAGTTGAATGATTATCTAATTGACGAATATAATATTGACCTTCACTAAAAATTCAATAAGTAGAAGGTGAGATATTGGAATCTGGAAAATGTTCCAAACTTTTTTGGTTCTTAATTCTGAAATTTCATAGCTCTTACTTCAGCAGTTTGGGAGTTACTGTGTTAGCGGCCAGAAAGAAGCATTTTGACCTCGGATTCTTCATCAGTAAGTTCAATCCAAAATTAAACGTAATAGACAATTTGGGCAAAACTATAGCAAAAACGAGAGATCTGGTATTGTATTGAAATGAAAAAATTGTTTGTTATTGTTCGCTAGATTATTATCCAAATGGTAATGGAGCTTTTCATCAACCACATTATGAATTGAGTAGAATTTACTGATAACAATACATTCTTTTTTTGCTCAAGACAAACTTTTGACATACAATTTTGTATGTTTGAATGTTCCAGAGTTGTGACATTACTAGTATTTTTTCTGAATACATTGTGTTCGGTTGATCATGATAATTGGACATTAAAATAGCATGAATTGAACATAAAATGGATCGTTACTGTTCAATTTCGTATACTTTTTTGAGGTCGAGGGAAATACAGCTTGATCTATAAACAGTCTGAAATTATTCGTTATCATAAATTTGCCAATGATATTTGGCTCAGAGTGAAAAGTTAACCTAGAGATGCCTTCGCTCATTTGTTTTTTGCACGCGAACAACATTCCGGCGTTGTGAAGTCGTGCCGTATGTTTATTCCGTATTGGGTTAATTGGTCTATCGATCCCCAATTCTGATACTAACGGCTTGCTTCTGTTACAGACAATTCTGTCACTTTACTACATCGTCTATTAGTGTTTAGTTTCTCGATAGAATGTGTTTACATTTTCGTTTTTATTGACGTTCATAAACTGAATTATTTTACTGATTTGGTGGCAGTTTGTTGTTGCTTGAGGCTATTCCGGTGGTTAAAGCTGAGGAAAAATTGAATGTTGTATTATACTCAGGAATTGAAGAAATGAAAATCAAACCAATTGTTTACTTCACCCCAGTGCGGCAGTGAAATGCCTTCTATCTCACTCTAGAGCTTGGTTGATTACAATGCAGTATTATTCTCGCGTAGGGGCATCTCTATGTTTATTACTGTGAGTTCTTTAGTATCAGGTACAACATCAGTCCACCAAAACTCACTGTCTTGTTATGATGAATAAATCTTGCTCATATAAAATATAGTTTCAGGTTATGCCTGTCAAGTATGTAATAAAGTTTACAAAGCCAGAAGATCCCTTTGGCGGCACGTGAAATTTGAATGCCAGAAACCCCCAAGGTTTACGTGCCCAGTTTGCCCTTACATGGGAAAGCAGAAATCCACTGTCGTGAGTCACATGTTGAAGAAACACAAATCCTCGCATTTTCTGGCACATGATTCATACATGAGCGTTATATGCAATGATGATGGCTCTCTAAACTTCTGAAATGTTGTCATATACGAAATGAAAATTCATGCGTTTAAGAGTAACGCAGGTATAATATAAAACAATGAATGCAGAGAAAAATATTAATTGATGAAAATCAACCATACTTCGGGACTAATCCCGCACAAAGAATATTTCATACTATTATCACCACGTCTGGTTTATGACGATTAACCGAGCGTTTCCACTTCATCGATTGAAGGTTGAATCCACGATACACTTACACCGGTATGCCGACGCGCATCGAGATGTGACGCCACTGCGGAGCATTTCCATTGCATTTGCGGGATGGAAGTGTTAGAACTCCAGAGAATGATTGTAATAATGCAGTTAATCGCAAGTTTCATTGAAAATGCAACTAACTAACAATTTCAAATGAAATTTCTCCGATGAATTTGTTTGTTGATTCTAAAATATTTCAATGAAATTGTTTAAATATGGATGTAAGTGAAAAGTATTTATTTGTTGATACAGAATAAATTATTGAATGTTAATTAAAAAACTTCGAATAAATGAAAATATTATTATCATTTTCAGGGAAATTTCAATGAATTTCACTTATAATTCGTGAATTTGAAAAGTTTTTTGTCCACTTTTTCTTCATATTCTGAAAACTGATCTTTTTATTTAGATCCCTGTCTTAAGTTGCTCAAGCAAAGAATAACGTCGAATGGAATCTGAAAGTCATTTTTCAGTTTTGCAACCGTGTTATCTTCTAACACTTATATTTTTACTTATTTTTTCCTCAGATAATGAAGTACTGACGGGATACTTCCGACTTCGGAAAGCAAAAGTAGCTTATTTCTGTTCTCTTTTAACTCTTCTGTAATTCTTACAGCCAAAAACTGCGCAATTGGGCATGAATGCAGGTATTATAACAAATATAACTCCACTTTTATCTCTGCTCCTCAATGACGTAGATGAGCGCGCTGGACGAGTTTACACTCCGAATCTGGCATACCGGTGTGACTGTATCGTGGTTGAATCCACATGGTTGGATTACCACCAGTCTGTATGAAAAACAGATAAACATATCGCTAACTTACTTCGTTCAAGCTTCATGCATCGGAGGTAGATGTTTGTAAGGATCCCAGGAGATGGCGTTCTGTTTCTGTTATTCTCAGAAATAAGCGACATTTATTCAAATAAGGGAACCTAGAATGCCTTTCAGACGGAGCTCCTCCATACTGAAGAGCTCCAAATAGAGCAAAATAGCTGTCTATGGATGCTCTGTTTGATATTACCACCATGCATGTTCTTTGTGCGTTGACGGGATTAGTTCCGATGTATGTGTTGAATATTGGTAGATTTCAATCAATTAACATTATTCTCTGCTTTCATTGTTGTCATATACATTTAGTATGTTTGATGAATTATGCAACGAAATTTTTCATTTATATACTTATTTATTGTTTGAAGAGAATGACAATATGGTTGTAATTGTGATACTTGTTTACATGGAAAATATGGAATCTTGCTCGACAGTTCACTATTTCCTATTTTTGTTTGTGATATTTTTTATGCATAACCGTCCTAGTAATTCATGACATTTCCAGACGAATCCATGAATCGTCAAAAGTAGACATAAATATGTATCGCTAGTTTAGTATAGCACATGCGAACAAATACATTTTCCCATAAATTATTTTGTGTCTTTTTGATTCGTACGTTCCAATTGTTTGGGTAATAAACGCTTTTGTTACATAAATATCACGATCGGTTGTAAACACAATCGTTTCGCGAAAAAACTTTCCGGTTATGTTGATGTACAGAGCCTGAATACCTGTTCGCAAACGAATTCTGATGGTTATTTGCACATTACTTCTAATATTATTTTGGAATAGATGTGATCTTTCAGCGTAAAGACTTCAGTTTCTGCACTGCAAAAGAGGCTTACTTCTGAAAATCAATTTTCTTTTGTATGCAATAAATCAACTTTTATTCGAAAGCTCGAAACTAAAGGGGCATATCCTGAAAATATAAGATGTCAAAACAGCCCGGGAAGATTTCAATAAATTTTTTGTTCTTATGGTTTCACCAATGTTGTCAAACAAAGAAATTTAGGTTAGAATCTGGTAAATATAACCTCTTAAAGTGAGTTTAATTTCAATGGTGAAAACATCAGAATGAAAAACTCTTGAAATCCTCATGTGCCTTCTTGACATCCAGAATATATTCAGTTTCAAACTATTGAATAAAAATTGATTTATTGCATAAAAAGGGAAAGTGATTTTCGGTGTATTTCAAGCAGTTGGCCACTTTTTATGGTACTCCTCTATTATGGAGTTCTCTTGCTCATTACTATCGAACTGTTATATTTCTCCGAGGATACATCACAGTTATCGGAGATATCCTTTCCCTATCCTGTGAAACCTTAAAAGAACCATAATTCGTTATTTACAAAGAAAGAGCTCCTTGAGCCTTCCTTTAGAAGGTTGTATTTGCCAAGAAGTGCTTCTATCTTTCTTCCTAAGCATTGACCCTAGTCCCAGTCAGTGTGAGCATGAGTGTTCTCATTTTCTCAATGTCATTCATACTAAAGTTAGCTTGTTTCTCTTAGATGCTGTTAGGAGAGATGTTTTACATCTCCAATTCATGATTGATTCACAAAGGCCATCAGTAGTTTCAGTTCCATCTGACTATCAAAGTCGAGCTTATCTTTTAGGCGATCACCTATAATCTATTCATGGTAACGTCGAAGTCATATCTCTTTTTACTGTAAAAAGTTTTTCCGAAGGTATTTTATTCTAAATGAAGAACTATTGCAGTGAGTGTTTAACTGAGTGAGTACTAATTACTTAATTGACTCCTTTGAGCAAAAAGGTCAGCAACCTCTGATATCATCGAATGGTGCGGTACCTACTCATTAACTCTAAAAGTTTAATCGATATGGTATGTTTGAACTTTATCACTATCACTTTTTTAGCACTGTTTGAAAATCAGCGAGAGTGAGTGTTTTGTATTTTCATTTGTATGTTTTATATATTCATATCTTTTATATTTCAGTGCTTCCGAATGGCCGTTACTTCTGCCAGAACTGCAATTCAACCTTTAAATTCAAGTCGACTTTGAACAGGCATATGAAATTTGACTGTGGTGACCGAAGAAAATTTGAATGTCCTTCGTGCCACACCAAGTTTAAACGAAAATCTCATGTAACAGTGCATTCTTCCCATTGCAAGGGAATTTCGAAAATTCTTGATTCCTACCCACTTCATGACAATTATTCTACATAATTATATTTGAATTTTCGTATATTGCATTATTTCAATAACAATTGTTTTTCCACTTCTTTTGTACATATGTAATCTTGTAATCATTTCTCAAATAAATTCTTTCTCAAACTGTTGTTGTTCAAGAAATCCTCATTTATATTTCTTCTTTAGAGTGTTAGGGTACTGAGCTTAATATTATTATATCATCATACTCTACATTTCTCTGACTTTTTTATGTTTCAGCTAATCTCTACAAATGCGAAAACTGTTCTAGAACGTACAAGTACAAGTCCAACATGACTTTCCATAGGAAGAAGTGTGGAATTGAACCTCAGTTTCATTGCGTTGAATGTGACAAAAAATTCACTTCAAAATATGGACTCCGTGTACATACTTCAAACTCCTGCATTGCCAAATCTGCGAATAATCGTCATAGTACTCACTCTTCGATTGGCGATGCAAGACCTGGTGTTCATTCGAATCTTATGAAATTAGATCAAACTTTGATGACATATCCAGGAACCGACGTTTTAGCGAACATTCTGGGCAAAATTGGTGAATTTAGATCTACGCAATGAACCTAATAAAAACTGCTTGGTGATGTTATTTTCTAGTGATTCATTTTGATCATTTTACCGGTTTACTTTCATGCAATGTATTATACGTTATTTTTAGTGGAAACGTTGAGCTTTGATGTTCTGCTTGAACATGCGTGACAAAATATAACAGTTTGTACTGTAATGAAAGCAGATAGTTGAGAAATTATGCCATTTCCAATGAACCGATTATACCATATCATTAAATAATGCTCATAAAATCTTAGAGCAGGCAAAGAATGAGAACATTGATTGAATAAACCGCCATGATTTATTGATTTATTATTATTGATTAATCTATACGAATTCATACAAAATAGTTCGTAGCAATTCTATCCTCTAAAAATACGAGTATTGTTGTTGGTTTGTTGTTTTATCATGAAGGATAATTCAGAAAATTTTGTTGCTGTATTGAATTCAATTGCTGTCAGCCCCATATGAGGAGATAAAAGTAACAAACTCAGACTATTATTTCAAAATTTATGTTTCTTCGAAAAAAATGTATGTTTCGAATATGCATTCAGTATTAATGGGCGAGATTCCTCACCGTACATGGTGCCTTTGATTGGAAAGTCCTATTTCTCACAAAAACAAAAACTGATAATGGTATTTGGGGCCATTTTTCATGAGAAACTCAATGGTAGAAACCGCCGCGCATATCTGGGAACATGCAATATTTACCGGGTGTTTCTCTAATGTGCATTTTTTTAAATACTACTGTAATTTTTTTGAAGAAAAATTCTGATTTCTGTGAAAACTTAATTTCGGGAACTTTTTATGTAGAATCCGATGACGTTGATTATGTTCGACATTTAGATTTACGCAGATATGATTTTTTTCATTCGAATGGGACATTCTATACAGGGTGACTGGTGACGTAAGGGACAACGGCTAACTGGAGATAGAGGACCTCAAACTGAATGAGGATTGGGGGTTTAAATGTCCTATAAGGCTATTAGTTTCAGAGATACAGGGTGTTTTTGCAAAAGTGCTAAAACTATAAACTCCCATATCTTCGTCAATATGGCAAATTTTTCACTGATATTTGGAAAGCTTGTTACTATACATATTCTCCATCAGATCGAGAAAAAAAATTCCCAAAAATTGCAGGTCCGTATTCAAAAATTTCAATTTCCGTGTCAGGTTAGAAATATCACTCGGTATATGAGATAAAAAAATTTGAATTGGAAAATTGGAATCTTCAAGAAACACCGAGTAAAAATCTGTTTTTAGTTTGAATGGCACAAATTTTTTATAGTTTTTATGATATGTTGAAAGTCGAATATTACAATTTATTATATTCATATTCAGAATTCAAGAAACATACTATTCCTGATAGAAAAAACACTGAATTTGAGATGCTTAAATAATCCTGACGCATTTTGAATATTCCTTCACATCTTGAACTCCTTTTTTATCATTTTTTTATTAATATTATAGGAAAAATTAAAAAAACAAAAGATATACAAAGAGAGGAACAGTAGCACATATGATTCATACAAAAATCAAATAACAAATGCTCGATATGCGAGGGCCATTCCCTTCACACACTTAATGACTCTTTTGAACAATTGAAGTACTTTTCATATCCACAAGATGAAAAATTATACTCTTGATAGAACAGAAACATTGGATTTCAGCTCGAGAAAAGTTTGACTTTCTTCTCAGAACCCCTGAACAATAATCCATCTGGTACTTATGTTTTCAACAAAATTTATTCTTCAATGAAATAATGTATGAATTTTGAGGACTTATTTTCCTCTGATATGTACTTAGGTGTAGCAACTTCATCTTCTTTTGAGAAGCATATGAATTTCTTTAATGCAAACAGAATATTAGGGAAACAAGTGATTTTCTAGAATAACAGGTTTATTATTCATTATAAATAAAATACATCCTACTACACAGAGTAGGCTTATTTCAAAAAATGACGTTTATATTCATACATTCATTGATTGTGAATTATTGGGAATTGTGTCGTTTGTTTATCTACTGAAAAATGCCTTCAATATTCACGAATGAAGAATATGTAGATGATACTTGTTTTTGGATTGCGCAAAATGAACGGATATAATATTTTGGTCTCAGAATAATCCTCATCTCAAAAGAAGAAAAGAGAGTCATCAGTTCAGAGAGCCAATAAATGCGTTGAAGCAAATTGCTCTGATTTCGAGCATTTGCTTAGTTGTTTTCTCATGAATCATTGCATTATTTAATAGAAGAATAAATTTTGTTGAAAGAATAAGTATCAGGTGGATTATTGTTCAGGCGTTCTGAGAAGAATCCAACTTTTCTCGAGCTGAAATCTAGTGTTACTGTTCTATCAGAGTAATTTTTCATCTTGTGGATATGAAACGTACTTCAATTGTTCAAAAGAGCCAATAAGTGTTTGAGGGGAATGGCTCTCGCATATCAGGCATTTGTTTATTTGATTTTTTTTATGAACCATATGTGCTACTTAATCTTTTTGTGTTTGTATTGTTTTTTGAGTTTTTCTATAATATTGATAGAAAATTTAATGAAAAAGTATTTCAAGATGTGAAAGAATATTCAAAATGCGTCAGGATTATTTAAGCATCTCAAATTCAGTGTTTTTTTCTTTCAGGAATAGTGTGTTTCTTGAATTCAATATGAAAAAATTGTAATATTCGACTTTCAACATATCATAAAAACTTTAAAAAATTTGTGCCATTAAAACTAAAAACAGATTTTTACTCAGTGTTTTTTGCAGATTCCAATTTCCCAATTTAATTTTTTTTATTTCATATACCGAGTGATATTTCTCACCTGACACGGAAATTGAAATTTTTGAATACGGACCTGCAATTTTTGGGAATTTTTTCTTGTCGATCTGATGGAGAATATGTATATTAACAAGCTTGCCAAATATCAGCGAAAAATTGCCATATTGACGAAGATATGGCAGTTTATAGTTTTAGCACTTTTGCAAAAAACACCCTGTATCTCTGAAACTAATAGCCTTATGGGACATTTAAACCCCCAATCCTCATTCAGTTTGAGGTCCTCTATCTCCAGTTAGCCGTTGTCCCTTACGTCACCAGTCACCCTGTTTAATTTTGCACATTCCGATTGAGTTAAATAACAATCTCAAATTCAACTGTTGATTTCATTAAAGTTGTTTGAGTTCATTATTTATAATCCTAACTTTTCGCACATGTTTCTACTGTTTTTTTAGTTTTAGTGAAAAGAAATTATATTCGAAACTCGAGTATAATGTAAGCTTCGTGCAATCTATATTTGTATCAGTTTTTAGGGTTTATTGGAAGTGGTATACGTTCTAAGCTTGTCAGCTAAGTAATGATACATTCTGTTAATAAAATATTCTTGTGATGTCATTTGATGATTTGTGAAGAACGTTAACGCTGCTTTTATTTACAATTGACAAACTTTTTAATTTATATTCATGTATTGTACCAGTGTTTTTATTAGACATACCTACTCGATATTTATTTAAATATTTAAGATTGTGATTAGTGAGCTGGATATGAACCATGTCAGTATGAAATTAGATAATAAAAGACCTAACTTTGATGTCTATTTTTATCAACATTGAATAATAATATAATTTTCCACCTGTTCATATCTTTTTTGTTCAAGTTGATTGTGTTATTATTGTCCAACGATATTCTTTTGACGATAACGGCTCTCAGTTTTATAGATGTCAAATCAAAATGCGAATTGCTAATGGAATACTTTTTAAATTGTTCTTAAAATTGAATTAAATTGAAAAAGTTATTATCAGATCCTACACTGGAATGAGAACATGATTGTCTGTTTCATTTTTGTAGGTTGGAGTTTTGTGAGTTCTATTTCCAAATTTAAGTTTTTTGTAATATACATACGCGTATACAAAGCAAACATTGTAGTAATTCTATTGAGGCTTGTGATTATTTTAAATTAATTAATTTGTGAATCTCTTCGTTATTTATTTGCTCTTTTTCAATTTTTTATGGTGTTTAACACATTCAATAAATGAAGACTGTCATAAAGATTTCAATTAATAATCATTATTATCATACGTCATAAGAACAGCAAAAGTACACTGGTGAAAACGAAGGTAAGGTAATCAAAGAGATTTTTGTATTAAAACTAGTCCTCAATTCACTAATGCCTATAATAATATAATTGTTTATTGTCTGAATGGTTTTTTCCACAGTACAATCATATTGCTTAACTGTTATTCGGGAATACGTACATAAAATCTGTGATTAACCTATCCAATTCTTTCAGAAATGGACTATCACATGGGAATCGATGGACGATTTCTATGTGTAAGATGTGGTGCATCCTATAAAAATAAGAATCACGTGAAGCGACATCTCAGATATGAATGTGGCGTTGAACCTCAATTCTCCTGTGATATGTGTAACAAAAAATTCAAGCACAAAAATCATTTGAAATTGCACCACTCAAGAAAATGCTGTTTTTCGTATTGTTAATCAGTAAATATTATTCATTATTGTTGAAACTCATTTAAAGAGAGAAGATAGGAAATTTTTGTTTTATTCTTACGTACCTGACTATCCTACTAATGTAGGTTTTTATTCGGGATCTAATGAATAGTATGTTGTCAAACTTATATTGAATAATTAAGTGAACGAGATGTATTTTTCATCGATTCATGGGAGTTGCTTTCCAGAGATAGAGATACTTATTCAATACATTCCAAACCAAGTCAATATAAAAGTAAAAAAAATTCGCTGTTGGGTACTTACTAATTTCTGATTTGAAAAAAAATATAGGTGTGGAATTTTCATGCAAATTTCAGTTTTTTTTGACATACACCATACAATTCAAATCAATGTTCTAATCTCGTCAACGTTCAAAGTAAATACACAAATAGCTATTTCGTCCTATCGATTGGGCGATCTATGGATGCTCTGGATCATATCGCTTTGTATATACATATTCTTTCGAAATCAAGAACTAACATTATACAAAACATAAAACAAAAACACAAATCGTCTTGTATGTTCTAGGAAGGTTGACGAGATTAGTTCCGAACTATGAGTTTGATATCGGTTGATTTCAATCGATTAATATTATTCTGTGCTTTCATTGTTTATATCCTAACGACGATGTTACGCATAAATTTTCATTTGTTTATTTGAAATGAAATACACTAAACTAGAAAAATCGTCAACAGTAGTATACCACCATGCATAAAATATCATTACCATTATGTTCCATGGTCATAATCATTTCGCAGTACCCTGTTTATTGAGTCTTCCATGTCACGTTTTGCTAACGCGCGTTTTGCTAACGCGCGTTGAACGCTCATCATCTGAACGTACCCTTAAACTTGAACATATGAAAGTGATATTGAAATCTATGTTTCAGTGTTTCGTTTTTTACAGTATTTTCAAATTTCTGTTGGAACAATTGGCTTGAGTAAGAAATTGTTACTTTTCTAGGTTTTAACACCCCACCGATAGTCTGTATAAAATGCGGCAGAGTGTACAAACATAAGTGTTCCTTGTACAAACACCTTAAGTGGGAATGTGGAGTAGACCATCAATTCAAATGCACCATGTGTTCTCGCACATTCTCACAAAAAGCAGCATACTTGAAACACCAGTGGACTCATCATGGAATCACAAGATGAAAATTATTGAGGAATTGATTGTCCATAATATTCCAGTTTTCTAATCTTCATTTCTGTGATTGTCGATGTGTTAGGAATAATTTTGTTCAGAATAAAGGAGAATGATGAAATATCTGAAAGTCTTTGAATACCTGTATTTCGCGCTTGTTCCTAAGGGAACAGCGTTCGTAAAGGGGCACACTCACTAAGAAGGAAGCGCGAAGACTTCAATGTGCGTGGTACGGGGTACAATGAAAATAGTGTTTGTATGGCGTTCCGCCGTTTGAAATTTGGAATGCGCAATTCCCTTGGTCGGAATCAGGATAGTTTTGATTTTTAGCGTGTGCTTTGTTCATCGTACGTAGAAGAATAACCAAGAACGACCGTGTGTGGGCAACAAGTCTCTGCACGTTTCATATTTTTAGCAATACAGTGTCGGGTTCGCTATTTATACATTGGACATTTTTTCCTTAATAACAACACACGCCACTGCCATTAACATCAGATCTTTTTTCGACGTCATCTCACGCTTGTCACACATCCTCACTCAACAACAAAAATGTCTGTGTGTGGGAAATATGAAAGTACACGTTCACTTTAGAGCCAACGTGCAGATACTTAACTGCGCATTCTTCCTTCATAGTGAGTGAGCCCCTTAACAAAGTATGAAGCATGTGTGTTTCTTAGCGTAACTAGAAATAAATGCAAACTGGGTATTTACCATATGTACATCTGAATAGGGCATAAGAACCAAAGATGAAAAGCTTAAAAATCTGTGTGTATAAATGTTGTGATATTGGATTTGGGTGAATAAACTGATTTATTTTGAAGGGTTTTTCCTCATAAAAAAATAAAAACGAAAAATTAATAAAAAGAAACAAATTCTCTCAATATAACGCAAATTCTTTTCTTCACTAAGTCAATATTACACGCTCCTAAAAAATGAAACAGAACTTCGATCTCAAGTAGCAATGCATACCTATCATTGCATATCTTAGTGTTGTTCAATAGAACCGTATACTTTATAATATAAATGTATTTATTAGGAAGAGCAAATTTAATCATATTGTTGATTTATTTGTCAACTTGGAACTTTTTTTCCTGGAATGAAAGCATTCGTTGATAAAATGCAAATACTACTATCAGAAAAAAAATGGAAATATGTTAGCTGACTCGAACTAATAACCTCATCTGTGCATATTTTGATATATGTTTCATTCGAAATATTCAATTATAATTTTCAGGATCCAGAGGTTTCGTGTGTCGTAAATGTGGTAAGGATTACAAGAGGAAGACTTCCCTGTATAATCACACCAGATGGGAATGTGGGAAGGAACCTCAGTTTCAGTGTTGTTATTGTCCTTACAAAGCCAAGCAAAAAGTTCATATTACCGCTCATATATCAACGAGACATAAGTACTTAGACCAAGAAGTATTTAAAAATTATAAAGCAAAATAACATTTCTTTGCAAGAAACCTATTTGCTTATGATTTGGAGTTATTGAATTATTATCAAGTTATTCTCATATTTCGAGTTTTTTGATATTATTTTTGATTGAATGTTCGTTTTAATTATATGTTTTAAACATACTGTATTGTTATAAATTTATTTCATATATACATATTTCGATTTACCCTTCATCGAACACATGAAATATTGAATGAGGGAGGTTTATTTTTTTGAATGTCCATTTAGATTTCTTCAAAAACTGAGTAAGTGCCTCCATATAAAACCTGATCGAAACAATTCTCGCTAATATCCTTTTCCGTAATAACCTAGCGACTTGTGGTTGAGATGCATTGGGAACTTTGTTTTGTTTATCATAATCGACTATTAATTGTACTACATGTTCAAAACAATTTCATTGTCTTTCTCGAATTTAAGCATTGATTTGAATGATGATTGTCAATCGAATATTATCTTATTTCCTCAAAAAAAGTGAAAAATGAACTTAATTGTGACCTCATTCGGACAGAGTGGACTCTAGAAAAGCTATCATTTTTGTGATTTTTCCTCGTGGATATCTTACAGTTTTGGCTAACAGGTTTCTTGAATGTATGATATAGATAGATAAAAAAAACATATTGAATTATATTGTTTCTTTCTTCTTCTCACTAGAATACTGTTTTTTTTTGGAATAAAACATTAATTGAAAAAATGTTTCTACTATCTGACAAAAAACTTGAATCCTACTAGTACTAATAATCTCACCTCTCCATTTTTTGATGTGTTTCATCTGAAATATTCATTTAAAATTTCAGGATTGAAATATTTCGTGTGTAATAAATGTGGTAATGATTACAAGTTGAAGAGCTCCCTATATAATCACATCAGATGGGAATGTTGGAAGAAACCTCAATTCCAGTGTTGTTATTGTCCCCACAAAACCAAGCAAAAAATTAATATTCTCGTGCATATATCAACGGTACATAAGGACTTGGACCAAGAAGTATTGAAAATATATAAAGCAAAATAACATTTCCTCGCGAGTAAACTTTAAGTTCATGATTTGGAGATATGGAATTATTTCTTATGTTTCAAGCTTTCTTTCATTTTTTTATTGAAATGTTCGTTTTCATTATAGTTTTTTCAATACTAGCAGCATTGTAGCAAATTTATTTCAAATACATTACGATTTACCCTGGATCAACATAAAAAAATTGTTCATTATTTTAAATCTTCTTTTAAATTTTTTGACCTGATAAAAATGTTTTTCGCTGAAAGAATTTTCGGTAACTCCGTTGCGACACGTGGTTGAGATGCATGTAACTTCATGTATCCACCCTGAAATTTTTATAAATATGGAATAGTAATTTATAAGAGATTTTATTGTCTCATCTGCTTCTCCGCATTGGCAACAAGGACTCTGAACTGTATTCCCCATGATCTGTTCTTATACGATTGAGAACAGTCGATATTTTACTTGGAAGATCAAATCCGTTATTATATCTTTGTTCGAATTACTGCATGTGTTCCACTCAGATTGTCAAATAGCTTTATCCTGGAATTATAGAATACATTGTGAAAATGTTTATACTATCTGAAAATAAATACCGTTAGCTGACTTGTAGCTACTGATAATCTCAGTTCGCCATTATCTGAATTATATTCAATCATAATATTCAGGATCCAAAGATTTCGTGTGCCGTAAATGTGGTAAGGGTTACAAGTTGAAAACTTCCCTATACAGGGTGTTTCATCATAAACTGAACAAACATATATAATCGTGTAGGGGACACCAGGAGAATCATTTTTATGATTATTATGAGTGTGGTGAGTTATGTATAATACTTAAAGTAGGGGTTTTTATTCAAATCTCAGTATTTTTGCGTCCTCTATTCAAAAAGTTGACGAACTCAAGAAAAAAATTCACAAAGGCGGAAAACCTCAAACTTTTTTTTTGGGTTGTCAAATTGAATTTTATTTTCTGAGTGAACACAATTTTCTGAGAATTTCTGTGAAAAATTTTTCAAAACTAGAACACATATTTTTTTACATGTCTACAGCCAGATAAAAAATTTCACCCGAAGTGGATGAAATTTTGTACAATTGTATTCCTTAAATTTTCAATCACGGATATGAAAATAGAATTGTAAAAAATCAAATGGTTTCGTTACTACAGCCATTCAAATGTTTCGTCCAAACCTCTGAAATAATAAAAGTAAATTTCTTAAAAACTTTATAGGTTTTCACTCCCAGTCTCAATTTTTTCAAGACCAATTTGCTCCTGACAAATAAGTGCAAAGATTCTTGCAGAAGCACTTCACCTTGATTAAAATTTTTTAATTATTTCTGTTTCAGAACTGAGAGTGAAAACCTATACAGTTTTTAAGAAATGCAGAATCCTCCCAGAATATATTTCAATCGATATCTAATAAAAGTAAAATTGGTTTGAGTTCTAATCTCAAAATAATTGAATTATTAGTGTGTCTAAAAATTTCAGATGAGTTTATAAAGAACAATTCAGTGAAACTTAGTTGGGACTCGAACCGACGTAGGTATTAAATAGGGAAATTGGACTGCTCTAAGGATATTAATATTCTTTGCCAGGCAACGGTAATTGGTAGTTCATAGAGTTTGACTGATATTTGAATTTCATTGAATAAAATTTAGCCAGGAGACACACTCTATGAACTACGAACTCCCGTTGCCTGGCAACGAATATTAATATCCTTAGAGCAGTCAAATTTCCCTATTTAATACCTAAGTCGGTTCGAACCCCAACTATAGTCCGTTCACGAAAGGTTGAGCACATAGTAGGCGTTTCTTTATTTATCTGAAGTTGGCAGTATTTACTGTTATAAAGAAGAATAAAGTCAACGTTGCCGAATGTACTCGGCCTCGTTCGACGAGCTTGCGAGTTATCAGAAAACTCTATGCAATATTGACAACATTGTGTATCAATCTGACAAGAAAATAGAGAACATAACCTAAAATTTCAATATACACAGTGGAATATGCCAAATTTCCATGGCCAACCGACGGCTCAACCTTTCGTGAACGGACTATAAGTTTCACTGAATTTTTCTTCATAAACTCATCTAGAATGTTTAGGCATACCAATAATTCAATTATTTTGACTTTAGAACTCAAACCAATTTTCTTTTATTATTTCAGATGTTTGAACGAAACATTTGAATGGCTGTAGTAACTAAACTCTTTGATTTTTTAGAATTCTGTTTTCATATTTGTGATTGCTAATTTAAAAAGTACAATTGTACAAAATTTCATCCAATTCTAGTGAAATTTTTTTTATCGCTGTGGACATGTTAAAAAATATTTGTGTTCGATTTTTGAAAACATTTTTCCACAGAAATTCTCAGAAAATTATGTTCATTGAGAAAATAAAATTCAATTTTACAACCGGAAAAAAAAAATTTGGAACGTTGCAGGTTTTCCGCCATTTTGTGAATTTTTTTTGGAGTTCGTCAATTTGTCTGAGTAAAGGACGCAAAACTACTGACATTTGATAAAAAATCGTTACTTTAAGTATTATACATAACTGACCACACTCATAAGAATCTTGCTCAAAAATGACGTTGAAAACCCTGTATATCACTTATGCTTCGAAAACGGGATATCTTGTATAAGGCAAAAATGATTTTCCCGGTGTCCCCTACACGAATATATATGTTTGTCCAGTTAATGATGAAACACCCTGTATAATCATACCAAATGGGAATGTGGGAAGAAACCTCAGTTCCAGTGTTGTTATTGTCCTCACAAAACCAAGCAAAAAATTAATATTCTCGTGCATATATCAACGGTACATAGGGACTTAGACCAAGAAGTATTGAAAATTTATAAAGCAAAGTAACATTTTCTTGAGAGTAACCTTTAAGCTCATGATTTGGAGTGATCAAATTATTTCCAAGTTATTCTCATATTTAAAGCTTTTTGCTATTTTTTATTGAAATGCTCGTTTTCATTATAACTTCTTTGATGCTATTCGCATTGTTGTGAATTTATTTCAAATACATCTCGATTTACCCTGGTTCATCATTTCAAATATCCCCTCAGATTTGTTAAGGTACTGAGCAAAGTAAGTCTTTGCAAATAAAACCTAAAAAATTTTCGCTGAAAGACTTTTCGGTTGAATTATAGCGACAGGTGGTTGAAAAGCTTATTGTATTATTTTTCTTAATCGATTATTGCAATAGATCTTCCATACAATTTCATTGACGTGCTGTCATGAATTTGAACATTTATTCGAATAATAATTTTCAATGGAGTAAATTTTTTTTCCATGAAAAATGTTCATTTTATTTATGATATCTACTTAATTATGGCCTTAGTAGAGTGCTGCATTTGTATGATATTTTTATCGTGCGTTTCTTATAGTTTTCGTTCATAGGTTTCTTGAATGTATTCGGAGATACTCACCATACATTTAAAAAGGAGGTAATATTTTCACCTATATATTTTGTGATATGGATAGAGTAAAAAAAAGCAAATTGAATTCAATAGTTCATTTATCTTTTCACTTTGAATACTGTAAATATTCTTTTAGATCTAGAGCTACCACAATACAATACCGAGTACAATACATGAAACAGATAAGTCTTTAGCTAAGGGTAGCCTGTCATGGGGTCTTATACTATTCTACATATGATTCCAGTGCTTAGGGAAAACCCTCGGTAGAAAAAAAACCGTCTCGCCGTTTTTACAAAATTAAAACTTAAAGCTATTTGAATATGAAAGAATTTTTGAAATAATCGAAGCAGAAAAATTAACCAGAAAATTGGAATGGTTAAAACTCTATCAAATCGATTTAAAACTAACGACCCAATTGAAACTTCATGTATAGCTCTTAAGCCACCCTGATCTTTATATAAATATGTAACAACTATTTATGAGAGGTCTCCTCTGCTTCTCTGCATTCACAACTAGGACTTTCAACTGTATTTGAAATGCATGCTCTCACAACATCCATGATCTGTTTTTATACGATTGAAAACAGTCCATATTTTATTTGGAAGATCAAATCCAGGAAATACACTGCAGGATTCCGATATTAAACATTTGTTCTGAATATTGCATGTGTTCCACGCATATTGCCAAATTGCTTTATCCTAGAATTAGAGACATTGTGAAAATGTTTCTTCTATCTGAAAAAAAATTTATATTGTTAGCTGACTAGTAGGTACTAATAATCTCATTTCGCCATTTCTTGATAGGTGTTTTATTTGAAATGTTCACTTTTAATTTTCAGGATTGAAACAATTCGTTTGCAGTAAATGTGGTAAGGATTACAAGTTGAGGAGTTCCCTATATAATCACACCAAATGGGAATGTGGAAAGAAACGTCAGTTCCCGTGTTGTTATTGTCCTTACAAAGGCAAACAAAAATGCCATATCATCGTACATATACAAACAGTACATAAGGACTTAGACCAAGATGTATTGAAAAAGTATAAAGCAAAATAATTTTTTCTTGCGAGTAACTTTTTCATGATTTGAACTTATCAAATAATTTTTGTGTTATTTTCATGTTTCGAGCTTTCCCTATTTTTTCTATTGAAATGTTTAATTTGATACTAGGTATCTGCATTGTTGTTAATTTATTGCAAATATTTTGATGTAATCTGCTTTAAACAAATAAAATATTGAATGAGAAAGGTTTCTTATTTTGATTGTCTCTAATTTTTTCAAATACACAGAACCTCCAAAAAAAACCTGATTAAAATAATTTTCGCTAAAAGCCTTTTTGGTTTCAATATAGCGATACATGGTTGAGATATATGCAGGACTTTAGTTCGTTCTTATTGCAGTAAATGTTCTATCTATTCTTATACGATTGAGAACAGTCCATATTTTCCTTGGAAAATCAAATATAGGAGCTTCACCTCAGGAATCCGTTATATTATATTATAAATATTTGTTCTAAATATTGCATGTGCACTCAGATGGTAAAATTTCTTCATCTTGAAATTAACGAATTAATTGAAAAAACTTTTCCAATATCTGAAAAAAATTAAATAATGTTAGCTGACTAGTACTAATTATCTAATTGCTCCATTTTCTGATATGAGTTTCACTTCGAAATATTCAATTATAATTTTCAGGATCCAGAGGTTTCGTGTGTCGTAAATGTGGTAAGGATTACAAGTTGAAGAGCTCCCTATATAATCACACCAGATGGGAATGTGGGAAGGAACCTCAGTTTCGGTGTTGTTATTGTCCTTACAAAGCCAAGCAAAAAGTTCATATTCTCGTGCATATATCAAGTAGGCATAAACACTTAGACCAAGAAGTATTGAAACTTTATAAAGCGTCAAATTATTTTTAAGTTATTCGCTTGCTTTCTGATATAATTTTTTACTGAAATGTTTTTTTATTATATATTTTATAGATTTTGTCTGTATTGTTGTAAATTATTTTTATATAAATACATATTTCAGTTAACAAATAAAAAAAAAGAATGAGGATGGTTCAATATTTTCCAAATAAGATTTTCGAATACTAACCTTCAAATGAAACCTGATAAAAATATTTTTTATAGAAGACTTTTTTGTTATAAATACAGGGTGTTCTTAAATTGAACGTACAAACGAAAAAGGGAGATTCCTTAAGTAAGTTTAAGAAAAAAAAGTCCCATAAACATGGCGTTGCAAACGTTTCGTTTTCGAAATACAGAGTGTTGAAGTTTGAATTTTTTTGAAGTTTTTTTCTCATATTATCTACACCTCACAAGATATTCAACTGAAATTTGGCATAGATATTACATTTGAGAGTTCTCACCACGTGACATGGCAATTTCAATAGAAGATCTACAGGGTGATATTTTTTCTGGAACACTGCCACTTGTTCTTCTGCAGAACTTTTTTTGGTGAGCAACTGTTAATCTGAAAAAAGGTAAAAAGAAGCTTTGTTCTTATACTAAACTTTTCGGTCTCTTGTAGTTTTGTCGTATCTACCAACGATTTCGAGAAAATAAATTTCGAACGATTCTCTCGAAATCCTCGTGAAAATCCAAATTATGATGGGAAGGCCACTTTGTAAGCTGTGTTGAATGAATTCAGTGTCAGTTTTCCTGATCTGTAGCGATGTAGCGATAAAGATTGGATGAACTCGTATAATCAACACATGTTTTTGATTGAAACTTTAACACCCCGTATCTCGAAAACGAAACGTTTGCGACCCCATGTTTATGGGACTTTTTTTCTTAAACTCACTTTTCACTTTTCGTTTTCGTTTGTACGTTCAATTTAGGAACACCCTGTATAGCCAACACATTGTTGGTATGGCAAACTTTGTTTTGTATTGATTCTCTTTATCGATTATTGCAGCAGATGTAAGATAAATTCATTGAGGTGCTTTCTTGATTTCAAACCTTCATATTGAGAATGATTTTCACCCAATAATCATCGTATTTGTACAGAAAATGTTCGTTTCGTTTATGACATCAACTACATTGTGGCCTCAGTTGGAAAGAGTGAAGTTCGAAAGTGCCGTCATTTTGGTGAATTTCTCATCGTGGATTTTGCAGAAACAGGTTTCTCGGATTTATGTTTATTCATATTGAACAAAATATTTTTTTCAGATTCCTACATTTGTAGCTGTGGACGACGATATAAACATTTACGAAATTTAAAGCAGCATCAAAAATTCGACTGTGGAAAGGCTCCAAGATTTTCATGTCCATTATGCTCCTGGGGATTCAGAACACGCTTCAATTTAAAAATACACATGCTGAGACATGATGAATTGGATACAGTGTAAATACTGCTTGAGACTGTTCCATGAATGTCATCATCTACCCAAAAATATTCGAAATACAACAATTATCTTCAAGAAAAATATCACGAATTTTGAGTTGAACTTAAATTGTTATTATTTTTCTCGACTAAAAATATTTCTTTTCATCCTTTTTCCAGGTTCGGAACTGTTAGTATTTGACATTTCAAATGTGCTTCAAATCTGAGCAATGCATATCCATTAAGTCCTCTTAACTGAATGTGAAAAAAACCAAAATATGTATAACTTCATTCTAGTTACAATGTACTTAGTGGTACGTATGGGATACCCAAAATTTTTCGGAAATTGTGCATTTTAATGGAAATGGTGATTAAAAATTTTAATTTCTTGAATGATGGAATACAGGGTGGCTGAACGATTGACGTCCAAAAGAACAAAACAGGTCCCTCGTCTCATGGGGTATTCAAATCACCCCGTGTATGTTATGCGATTTTTCACGGTTTTCGAGTTATGAATTTCTTTATGAACTTTTGAGAATTTTCAGCGTGACCATATTAAAAAAGATATTAAAAAAAGTACAAGAGTTTTCTGATATATTTTTTTGTAAATAAATCGCCATGAAATGTACTTTTATACATAAAATAACCAGCATCGTAAATTTGATGAAAATTATAGAAATGTTGGTCTCAAGTGAAAAAGTTACGTATTTTGGATCATAATCTAAATTTTCAAATTTAAATTAAAAATGTAAACAGGCTACTTCATGGTTTCTCAGTAGGCTTAAAAACTGCGCTCAACACTCAGCTTTCAGAATCATTAATAAAAAATGGTACTCAACAGTCTACTTCTGCTAGAATTAGCCTTCAAAGTCAGCGAGGTGGAAAAAATCAAAGAACTAGACATTTACTCAAAAATTATTTTTTGCCATTTTAAGATTTTCCTGATCAAGTTATGATATAAAATGCTGAAAATTAATGAAAATTAGCATTAGAAGAAACGTTTTAGATAAGAAAAAGAAAAAGGTATGGCAATAAATCACACATCATGTACCTACTACCTAGATAAAAAGAAATTTATTTATAAAATTTACAATAGTTTTTCAAAAAGGCCACTTCCAGCCTCAATACACAATTTACACCTTCGCAAAATTTATTTATTCATTTATTTTTTATTGTAATTTTTATAAATAAATTTTTTTTATCTACATGATGTGTGATTTATTGCCATACCTTTTTCTTTTTCTTATCCAAAACTTTTCTCCTAAAGTAAATTTTCAGCACTTTCTGTCATAACCTGATCAGAAAAATCTTAAAATGGCAAAAAATAATTTTTGAGTAAACGTTCAGTTCTTTGATTTTTTCCACCTCGCTGGCTCTGAAGGCTAATTCTAGCAAAAGTAGACTGTTGAGTACCATTTTTTATTAATGATTCTGAAAGCTGAGTGTTGAGCGCAGTCTACTGAGAAACCATGAAGTAGCCTGTTTACAGTTTTAATTTGAATTTGAAAATTTAGATCATGATCCAAAATACGTAACTTTTTCACTTGTGACCAACATTTCTTTAATTTTTATCAAATTTACGATTCTGGTTTTTTATGTATAAAAGTATATTTCATGGCGATTTATTTACAAAAAAAATATATCAGAAAACTCTTGTACTTTTTTCTAATATCTTTTTCAATATGGTCAAGTTGAAAATTCTCAAAAGTTCATAAATAAATTCATAACTCGGAAACCGTGAAAAATCCCATAACATACATGGGGTTGATTCGAATACCCCATGAGACGAGGGACCTGTTTTTTTCTTTTGGACGTCAATCGTCCGGCCACCCTGTATATTCTTTGATTTTACGTTTCACATGATTTTATACTATTTTTAGACTTTAACTGAACCTGGAAATGAAAACAATCAACTTGTTTCAATCTGTGGTTATTAAATTATTATTACTACATAAATAACTCAATTTGATTGAATAATTTTTGGGAGGTAAGAGCTGTGAAACACATTCATTTTCAGTTTTGCAAATTCGTTTGTATATTATTTGATTTCACCCTTCTCATTTTGTTGATTTGTTTGAAAAATAAATTTTCTTTGATTACTTGTTTTCTATTTTTGTAAATATTAATATTCTTTCGCTTCCTACTTGTACTGACATCATCAACTGAATTTTGTGGTGAAACTTCTCTGAAAAAACTGCATCTAATCAATGTTTTCTTTTCAGAATTCATGGAATTCGAAAGAATCTACATACCACCAACCCTTAAATCACTACTAAAGTCTCCAAAACAATGTCGCAGGGGCCAGAACGGTCATTCTATGAGGAAATACAATTTATTTTCCGATCAGATGGTTCGACCTGGTTACAGCAGTGATTCCCAATTTGCCTGTAAACACTGTGGCAAACGTTATCGCTGGAAATCCACCATGAGAAGACACGAGCAGGTTGAGTGTGGTGGTAAGGAACCCATGTTTCTCTGTCCCTACTGTCCATACAGAGCAAAGCAAAAAGGGAATTTGGGGGTGCACATCAGAAAACACCATAATCGAAATGCAACGAACGAAGAAATAAACCAATCAATTCAATTTAACACTTCGATCAAACCAGATACTTTCGGAAAGGTAGAGGATATAAAAGATCCATATGAACCTGAAAAAGGCCAGTGAAGGCAGAAAATTCACTTTACTCAACCAAGATATTATACCTATTAGTTTTTTATTCAAAATCTTATTTGAAATAATTTTTATTTTATTGATGTTACCAAATTGGAATTAAACATTATTTTTATTGAGCTATATATCATAAGTTAATCTGAATTTTGTTTTTGGGTTAGTGGTATTCAGATTATTCAATTCATGGGCAATATTGTGGAAATTTGTGCCTTACCACAAATGATCAACATTGTTATTCACATTTTATAATATTGATGAGAAGAGGAAGATTTTCTAAGTATTGTTAACTAGTTCTAGTATATAATTTTATTTATCATAGTCGAGAATTTAAAGGAATGATTATTTACAGAATTGATTATTAACAGCTTGTTATTTTGATTGTTGAACTTGACGGTTGATTTATTGTTTATTTATTTTAGACAGGAAAATATTCATATTTTATTTATATTTTATACATATTATCTTATACAGGGGTTGGCAATAAAAATGGTACTCAATTTAATTGAACCAGTTATTTTGGCTCAATTTGATTCCCCCATCGTTTATCTTTATTTATTTATATTGTTTTTATTCATATTCGGAGAAATCTAAATATTTTTTGTTGTGTTGCTTATTTATCTGAACAATCATGAAGTTTTCGATAATTTTCAGGTTATTTTAAGCAGAAACTTTTTTTTACAAAAATAAGGTTGACCTTGTGAATTTGATTAGTCAATTGCTATATGAAAATGAGGTCAAATATGATATTTACATAATGTTTTCTTTATATCTGCTATTGGTATTTTCAGAGGCATAAATGTGGATCAATTTGGAAAAATAAAACTTAGGTTTCAGCTTTCAATTTTGAATCTTGATAGTTCGTAAAAATCCTACCGTGTTGGTTAAACAATTGACTTTTTCTATAATTTCTTTAGTTACAGAATTTTTACGAACATATCGATGGTTTATGATGAATGCGTTATCGAATTTATCAGTTATTTATATGAAATTAACATTTAGGTTTTTTACATTATAACTCTGATTTTTTTGTTAACTCTGTTAATATTTCAGGTGAAAAACCTCATCAGTGTCCAAATTGCTTCAGGCGTTACATGGTTTTGGGATCCCTTTCAAGACATTTAAAATACGAGTGCCAAAAAGCGTCTTCTATAATGTGTCATCTCTGCGAATACAGAACGAAACATGCATTTGACTTGAGGAAACATTTGTTGAGAAAACATAGCATATCGTAGCTACTGGCCGAAGATGAGAAATGCTGAATCTTTTTTAACTCATTTGCCTGAAAATGACGTCAATTCAATTGAAAAGCTGTTTATCTTTCTGTTTTAAATCGCAACTTTTTTATGCTAGTGCTTTTATATTTCGTTTTCACTGATTTATATTTTACATTATACAAATATTTTTTTCTGATTCCTACGTTAATTTCGGATCTTCGGTAGTCAACTTCCAAACAGTTTATTCCGAGTTTCAAATCGTTATGATTAAATTAAAAAAGCTCATTTTTGGATTAAACTCTGACATTTCAAAAAATTCTATTATACCATTCTACCATTGTTCAAATATTTTCATACGTGCACTTCAAAAATTGACTGGGGTATCATGAATCTCTGATGGTTTGCTTATATTCTAGAGAAATTTCAATTCACTTGACAAAATATTGAGTTTTATCGAGTTAAACCCAAATGGTGTGAGCAGATCTTTCAGGGTTATCATCAAGCTTGAAGTTAAAGATGAAATAGTTGGTCTACAAGCAAAGATTTGCAGAAAAGTTCAATTCTTTTAGAGAACGTGTACATATCTATGTCTTCTTATTTTGAAATAAAACTCTGAACTATGATTCATTCCGAAGAACAAGTGTTTACCAATCTTTGATTTTGAAAATAATACAGAAAATTATTTTTGTTTCACAAGTGGCTCTTTCACTTTGGTACTCTATTCGGACGTTTCAAGACTAATTCACCGATGCCTTTTTGAATGTTAGAACTGTTGGTTAATTAGTTATCATTGTATTCATGTTATTGTATGATGTTACAATCCTTTTCGATTTACCACTAGGAATGATAATAAATCCATAAATAGTTCTTTCGTAGTTTATTCTCCAAGCAATGGATTTCAACAATTTCCCTCTCTAGTTCCATCGAATGCCTTTCTTCGCTAATTTGTCATTTTTACAGATCGATCCTATATATGTGAAACTTGCGGTAGAGGTTATTTGAAAATCGCATCCTTGGTGAGACTTACAAGATATGTATGCCAACAAAAGGGTAAAATAAAGTGGCATCTGTTTCTTTGCATATCATTTTCATCACAAAAAGTATCTCAGGATTGTTCACGAATCGAACGAGGCAGATGCCAGATATAACTTCGAAAAACTAAAACTACAAGCCCTTTTTGTCGGATATGTTCATCTACGTCATTGTACAATCTTCATTAGAATTGGCAATAATTTCGGTATGAGTATGGATGTCTGTTTCGTAGTTTCGACAAGAGACTATGGTTTCGTCTGTTTTTCACCCATACAGCCAATTTGTACACCGGACAGACGAAATGCCCATTATATTAAATACTTGTCGATTACCACAAACCACATATACCATATGTAAATCAGTACGAATGTTTCAACAGGTACAGGGTGGGCATATTTCGATGTTTTAGTACTACAACTTTTAAACCACAGGAGATAGACAAAATCTTCTCGATCCCTTTTTCTGAGAAACTAACGAGAGTTGTATTCATTTTTGGCTACCTTCTTTTGTTTTCGAGTTATAAGCGAAAATTGGAAAAGTGTCGATATCGAAAAAAAAATCATTTTTCCACTAATACTGATGATGAAGCTCTGAAATTAAAACATTTTACGAACACTTTTTTACGTAGAATCCAGTGGAGTGCTCATCTTTTTTGCACCATATCTAATTACGAAGCTATGACCCAAAAATATGTTTTTTAAATGGGAATTCTGGTTTGAAAGTTGTAGTGCTAAAACATCGAAAGATGCCCACCCTGTACACTTTCTCTTGCAATTGAGTCCATTTAAATTCAGAAAATACGTTTTATGTTTCATAGGATGACACTATCTCATTAAATCATTATGGACTATTTTGCAAGTTGATTGCAACTGAATTTTACAAGTCAAGAGCTCGCATTGTCGACAATAGTTATTTTCTTAACAAGTGCGGAAAGTAATATTTTGCCGCACGACACTGCCGTTACCCAAACGACGCGAAGCGGAGTTTGGGTAAGCAGTGAGTGCGGGAAAAACACTTTCCGCACGAGTTAGGAACAATATTTTTTCTACAAGTGCTTATACGAGATCGATTTCAACACACAGATCAAATGTGAATTGATCATTCTAAATACACATGAATGACAAAAGTCTCTGACAAGTCGTTACCATTGTACTCTCATCGTTTCCATAGTAACGTCGTCGGTGGCATAGAGATATATCATTATTCAGTTTATTCTTTAGAAAAAGCGTGCGAGAAAAACCCTTGCTAATCCATTACCACACGCATTTGCGTGCAGGGGTTTTTCCCACACTGTTTGGCAATGTGACTCTTTACGAATTGAAATACGTGCGGGAAGAGAGAATGAAAGTGCACGCTTGTAGAAAATAGTTATTTCTTAACAAGTGCGGAAAGTAATATTTTGCCGCACGCGACTGCCGTTGACCCGAACGACTCGAAGCGGAGTTCGGGCAAGCAGTCAAGGGCGAGAAAGACACTTCACGCATGAATTATGAACATTATTTTTTCTACGACCGCATAAAGATTCGAAAGGCAAATTGAAAATATAAAATTTGTTTCAACATACAGCATTCCATGAAAATCCACTATTTATTAATTATTAATATTCATGTTGAAAACACAATTAGTTGCATTCTGCAAATGCCTCAGAATAGCCGGTCCAGAGTACTTAGTTGGTGGTAACGGGATATTGAGAGTAACACTCGTAGATTGCAAAGTGCATGAAGATGACGGAGATGGCATCGGTTGCAAGTTGCCAGTACATGAATGAATTTTAATCGAGATGGTGTTCTTCTTTTCTACGGAGTCCTCCAAATAAACTTCAGCAACAGCAGTTGACTTCCAACCTCCAAGACGTTTTATGTTGGTTATCCCTCCGCCTGAATCTGCTAAAAACTTTGCCGAGGATGGTCTAAAATTGTGACCTGTGTAACGTTCTGGGTGAGGTAGGCCTAAGTAGGTAGCGATCTCTTACTTTCCCGCACTAGTGCGGGGAGGTGACACTTTCTTAATTAACTAAAATGAGTGCGGTAAAGTGGGTAAAAACGAACGGTCGTAGAAAGGAGATTTTTCTTCTCAATATACAACTAGGAATGATAATAAATTTATAAATAGTTCTTTACAAGCAACTGATTTCAACAATTTCCCTCTGTATTTTTATCGAATTTCTGTCTTCGCTAATATGCCGAATATTTACAGATCGACCCTATAGATGTGAAACTTGCGGTAAGGGTTATTTGAAAATCGCATCCTTGGTGAGACATACAAGATATGAATGCCAACAAAAGAGTAAAATCAAGTGCCATCTGTGCAGCCATGTTTCACGCTATCATTTTCATCACAAAAAGCATCTCATGGATGTTCATAAATTGAACGACGCAGATGCCAGATATCACGTCGAGCAAATGAAACTACAAGCCCTCTTTGTCGGATGAAGGAGCCTATCTACATTTTCGTGTCAGAGAATTGGCAACAATTTCGGTATAAGAATGGATGCTGGTCCCGTATGGTCAACAAAAGACCATGGTTTCGCTTGTTTATTCACGCATACAGCCAATTAATTGTACATCGGAAAGACGAAATGCCTATTACTTGTCGATAATCAGAAACCACATACCATAGGTATGTCAGTTCGAATAAGTTTCAACATGTAAACTGTCACTGTCACAATAAAGTCCATTTAGATTTGATGAAAATTTTTTTAGAATAATTTTGTTATTGATTACCACATAATGATGACATCACCTTATATCATAATAGACTGTTTTGCAACAGATCGATAAGCAAGTTGATTGCAACAGAAATTATGCGAGTCAAGAGCTCGTATTATCGTCAAGAGATTTTTGATATTATCAAAACGTAAAATGTGTTCCCATATTCTTAGAGAACTACATACTGGCTTAAGAAACTCTTCAATGGAAAACGTCAACAATTCCACTCGTTATCTACTTCCAATAGCTCAGTTAGTTACTTTTTGACCAATCGTCAGTTTACGTGTGGTAAATTTTTTCAGACAATTAGTTTGCTTCGAATATTCATGCAGGCCTAATGATGCATTTCAGCCTCATGCATTATGCAGATAACTGAAAAAAGACGAGAAACGTGAACATTGAGTAGGTACGTTCAGCAGCACTCAACTGTTGATAATAGTTGAGTAAGTTGAGGAAGGGATAGCGTTCAGCAAAACCGCTGACAGATAATGATTGGGTACGTTCAGCAGCACTCTACTGTTGGACATAAAGCAAAAATCAGTTGAGTAGAGTTGAGTTTCAGCAAGTTGAGTGAATTACAAATCTGACATATCATGATATATAATCTTATTTTTTGATACCCAGTTGAGAAACTTGTTGTGATTGTACCTGCAGATTATAAAAATACTGCTTAATAAACTTCAACTCACAGAACACAAAAATACTAAACTTCAACTGAAGACAATAAACATAAACAAATCACAAAATAATAGGTATATGCGCATGTCTCAGCTGTCAGATGAGTAACAAAGCGCAAATTTTTACCGCAGCTAGAAACCAGCAGCTGCTGAGAAACATCGATCTGTCAGCGCTATCGCTTTCTCAACTCAACTTACTCTAAGGCTCGTATTCATAGTTCGCCCTTGAGGGTGAGTGTGAGTTTTTATCGCCCTTATGAATACTAGCTTTAAAGGTGACATCAACTGTCACTCAACCTCAAGCGCGAACTATGAATACGGCCCTTACTTAACTGTTGTCAACAGTTGAGTTCTGCTGAACGTACCCATTCCCAGCAGCTGTCGATTTCTGGCAGCAGTAAGAATTTGCGCTTTGTAACTCATCTGAGTATCTGACCGCTCAGACATGCGCATATACATACCTTTTTTGTGATTTGTTTATGTTTAGGGTTTTAAGTTTGATATTGTTGTGTTCTGTGGGTTGAAGTTTATTAAGGAGTATTACGGTTATTCCGAATACATTTCAATTTATAATCTGCAAGTACAATTATAACAAGATTCTCAACTGGGTATCAAAAAATAAGGCTAAAGTCGGGTTTCATAATACTCCCATAGATTATAGAGTATAGAAAGATAGGAAACGCCCCTACATTCGTAGTACTAAAAAACGACTACATTTTTTAGTTCACATTTGACCCAGAGATGGCACTGAAGATCAATTTTTATATAAAATCTGTAAATTGGATTAGAAATCATATAAAGAAAACTGTAATAAGAATTGATGCGAAATTCGTATTCCCTTCAGGATGTTTCATTTTTATATTTTAAATCCATAATTTTCAATAAAATGCAGTATCTCATGTATAATATTTTTATTATGCATTTATAGAAGATATTACAGAATATTAGGGTATTATTGTAAGATGTATACATGGATTGAATATGAATATACTTAGTGAGTCTGTGGAATTCCAGTTTCTGGCTCAGTTCAATTGCAGCTTCGTTGTCCACCATCACTGTTTGAATTGACGGAAAACTTTTCCTGAATAGTCACTTTAACCATTTCATTTTCGGTGCAGCTTCACTATCAGCCACAATTTCTGCCTCTATCGTGGAAATGCAACAGATGTTTGACGTTGATCAGCCAAGATATAGATTTACCTGCATACATCCATAAAACACCAGTTGATCATCCAGTTTCACTATCTCGTTCGTAATCTGCATTACTGAAGGGTACAAACTAATCTTTTTTCCACTTTTTTCGAGACGATACTAACGGCAAAAGCCGTTCGAAGTGAAATAATATTTGTGCAAACGAATTGATTGGCACTTTTTTATATCAATGACATTTCCCATGTATATTGATTTCGAAACTTATAATCATAGAACCAGAATTTTACCCTTCTATAGTGACATTAGTTCACATTTGACCCAGAGATGGCGCTCATACAATGTAGTCGTGTCGTTTCCGATCTTTATACTATATAATCTTTGAATACTCCGATTACCTTGATTATTGAAATGTCATCATTCTCTGTGCAATTTTCAGTTCATTTTTGACATAAGTATTCAATTAGAAATCGGGCTCCATAGCACAATTTCAATGATTTCATTGGATTTAATGTGATATTTTATGGCATTGGCAATTTCTGCATATGAAAAAATCAGAAGAGGTAAAATGCAGGCAACCTCTACAACATTCAACAATTGCGAATTATTGACATTGACCTCAAAGTTTTAGGCTGCATAAATATGCTGGGCAGAATTTCCTCAACGTAATGTTTAATTGGTGAAAATGCGTTGAAGGAGTGCGAAAAAAAATATTCGATTTATATTTAGCACCTTTCTTTTACAATTGAAATCTTTTTATTCACATAGAATACAATATGTATTCTATGTGCGCTAGTTTTGCAGAGTAAGGGTATAGAACAAATATGTCATATGGTAGTAAGGACTATATTGACTTCAATCGGGCGAATATCTTGAGGAAATTGATGACACAGGAAGAACCCATTTTCATTCAAGGTTTGAACACATACACAACATGCACTACTTGTTTTAACCATTGTTGAATAAAGGTCTATTTGCTGATATATTTGAATTTTCAGAACGACCATTTCAGTGCTTGCAATGTGGCAAGAAATACAAGCAGGAAAGATCTCTGTCGCGTCATCTTAAACATGAATGCCAGAAGACAGGCAGTTTAAGGTGTGGGTTCTGTGGATACAGTGCAAAATACAATTTTTATCTGAAAAAACATATACGCACGAAGCATGGGTATTAGACTTAAGTGCATTGCAATATTCTGTAATGTTTTTGAATTTGTTTTATATATGAAAATTCATTGTAGCAATGTTCGAAAAATCGTTAGACTAAGTGAATCCAGCTAAAAAGGGACTATGTTGAAGAATAAATAATAATTTTGAAAAATATTTTTCGTTTTGTTTGTAAGGCTCACTAAATATTGAACGCCCTAGTATATTATACCACTTTTTCTCGAACTGTCTGTATAACCTACATACCATCATCCAGTTTTTATGGGTCATTCATTTCTCAGTTGCAGATGATAGTTAAGGTGTATAAATTATGCTGATTTATTTTTTCTGTTTTTTTCGATAGTTGCATGAAAAATTAATTCTTATTTACCTCGTTTAATTATATACTTTATATGGATGTTATTCCATTAGATCAAATGTTATCAATATGAATATGGATGTGATTTGGATACGTGGTACTAGTGACAATACGTGGTCTAACTGTCACTTTCAAATGATAAACTGTCCTCATTTTATTGGACAGTTTCAAATCGACTGATCAAAATTTCAACCCGATCAGATTTCCAACTTTGAAGTTAACCGAAAAATTCAATTTTTAATCTCTATAACTCCGAAAATATTTGACCGACCCGTCAAAATAACGAACATACTCGAGATATTCTACACATTTTTCCTGAAAACTTCAAGAGTGACTAACACAAGTGTCACAAAGTTGAAGATTTTCTGTTCTAGGAATTTTCACGAAATTTTGCACATCATTGCGTAACTGAATGTAAAAGTTTTAACTGATCAGATTTCTTGTTTGAGAAAATAATCGAAAAAATTTTTATAGTTCAACACGACAAATACTTAACCGATTTGGCCCATTAACTATTCGGACTTTAAATGTTTTCTGATAACCTTAAGTCTGTAGATCATTTAGTTCAAAAGTAACAGTGGGTTCAACCGAGAGGCTTTAGAACACTTCCGACTCAATTTTCAAAATTGGGACATTTGGAAAATGATTTCCAACGATCAAGCGCACCACAACTATTAGGTTTGTATTGATGAGCTTGTTATCAAAATAAACGACATTATGTACGGTTAAGGATTAGAATCGATGTGTTTCTGACAAAATTTTCCGAATTGTTCAAAAAAATGGAAAACAAGATATAATAAAGTGAATCTTCCCAAACAATCTAAAGCATTTTTTCAAGAATTTCCACCACCTCATTTCATCAAAATACTCTTGGTCGGTCATCTGAATGAATTCAAGGAAACTCCGTAAAACTTGATGGTTGTGGAATCCATAATCGAAATCACCTGAATTTTAGGCATGTATTTCTATTTCTTTACTCCCTTAACATTGTATAATTTTATTGATATACTATATTTTCAGAGTTGGAGTTCGTATGTGACGTATGTGATAGACGGTATACAACAAAAGTGGGCCTTAGGAGTCACAAAAAATATCATTGCGGTAAAGAACCTGGTTTCCAATGTCCGTTTTGTATATTTCGGACATTCCAAAAGGGTAATCTGAAGAAACATGTATGGAGAATACATCAAACGAGGTTATGATGAGCAAGCACCTTCAGAATTGTATAAATTTACAAAAATGTTGAAATAGAATATTTGAAATGAAATTTGTTTCTCTCTTCCCCTCTCCTCCTTTAGTGTATTTAATTCATGGTGAACTTTTTGAAATAGTGAAACCCTGCCTATTATTATTTCAATCCCATTTGTATCTTGATACATTTGAACAAGCTCCGCTCACGCGTTAATAGTTCGAGACCATTAGTTGCTAGATTAATAACCGAGTTATTACAAGATTTTTCCGACCGATCTCAACAGAAATTGTGTATAAATTTTTTTGAAATACAGGGTGTCCAGAAAGGTATCGGTATTTGTTTTCGCGCCATATTCAGAACGGGACGTCTAAAAGTAGCGAGAAGGGGTTCGTGGCGTCCGCCATTTTGTGGAGTTTTAGTCACGATGGAACAATACTCGGAACGCATCCCGCATTTTGGCGTATGAGCGTATTATCGTATGGGGTTCAATAGTGACTGCTCAACGTCTCTATCGTGCGGAATATCTACACGCCACGCGACAAATGACGATAGCATTAGGAAATGGATCAGGATGTTCGAGAATACAGGTGCGACAATTAAAATTCAGAATTCTGGTCGTCCTCGTTTACTTCGCGATGAAGAAAACAATGAAGAAGTTGAGGCGTCGGTTCGTCAAAATCCGTCTTTATCCATCCGAAAGCGAAGCCAAGCGTTGAACATCTAAAAATCGTCTTTACTTTCGATTGTAGAGAAAGACTTACATCTAAAAACCTATTAAATTCAATTGATTCAAGAATTGAAGGATGCGGACTATGCTTATCGACTGATTTTCTGAACGAAATGCTGCAGTGATTCAACAAGTCATTTTGCGAAGGGGTACATCAACTGGCCTCCCAGAAGCCCCGACCTTAGCCCCTTTGACTATTTGCATAGGGATACCTTAAAAGTAAGTTTTATCAAAATAATCCGACGAATCGAAACCAGATAGCAAAAAATCAGGTCAGAAATGGCAGCAATATCAATATAACTATGTGTCAACGTGTTATCGCCAATCTTCGTTCCCGTTTAGAAGAGTGCCAGCAACGCAACGGTCATCATTTGATAACATTATCTTTTTCAAATCATTCTCCAATTCATATGTTAATAATAAACAATAATTTCTTCATTGTTCACAAATAGTTTTTGTTTTATTGAACTTACAAATAGCCGATACCCTTTTCTGGACACCCTGTACATTCTCATTTTGCACAAGACATACATTTTACATAATGGAATTTCTGTTTCTATTTATTCCAGTAGAGTTCTGACATTTCTCGTAGTTCTTTGAATAGTTTGTGTACGGTGGCCATGAGTATTGCACATTAAAATAGCATACATTGAGCATAACAATTGGTCATTAATGTTGAATTTCGTAAACATTAAAATCACCTTTCATTTCAAGGCCGACGGAAATAGTTATTTAATCAACTAGGTTATTAAAGACGGCGACTGATGGTCAAGATAGCGGAGCTCACGCGTTAATAACCGAGTTGATTACAAGATGTTTCCGACGATCTCAATATGAATTGTGAATGAATTCTTGATTGAAATACATTATCGATAATTTTTCACAAGACTTACCCTAGACATAATAAAATATCTATGTTCTAGTAGAGTTTTGACATTTCTCGTAGTGCTCCTGAATACTTTGTGAACGGTTGCAGTTGAGCATTAGAATGAGTCATTAATGATCAATTTCGTACACATTAAATCACAATTTATTTTGAGATCGACGAAAAATGTATTTTAATGCATTTTTGCGCGTCATTTTTAAAAATTTCAAATTGAGGGTAATGAAACTTCTAAGATTTTCAAGAATCAGAATTCCAGAGCTATACAAAAATATCATTGCATTACGATAATAGCCGAGGAGATGATCGAGCTTTGGCAGATTCCGATACACAGATTATACAGCGTGTCCAACAAAAAAAGTGTTACTATTGACGTTATTTCAAGAGTATATAGCCCATTGCAGAATCCTTAGGAGTTCACTTGTTTCCTCCTGAGTTGAAAAATGAGTGCTATATAATTTTGCTCAAAGGTCGTCTGAATGGTCGAATTTGAGCCGAAAAAGTTTCTATTCACTGATGACGAATCCGTGGTCAAATTCAATTCTGCCTGGGCCGTCCGTCCGTATACACGCTAACTCTCGAAAGGATTGTAGATAGGGTAGGAAGGCGGTTCCTGAATTCCGCGGTCAAGTTCGGTAACCAGCAAAATCAAACAGGTGTTTTATTAAATATGGCCATTCGATATTTTTGTTATTCTTATAATTCCAGAACAAAATATCCGATTGGATTTATTTGGGGGTGAAGATTCCTATACTAAATGTTCATAGCATAAACAGAAGCAAAGAATTAAATTTTATCCCAATTAACTATGTTTTCGAATAATTCAGAGTCTGTTTAAAAATTCTGAGCAGTACGCATAAATTTGTGGGAGCTGTGTTATAAGAAGCCTATGGAAAAGTCTATCTATCCCATAAAAAAACTCTCGAGTGAAAATTGAAGAAGTGTATGATCTAATTTTCGATCGTTCTGTGATTTTGCATTCATATTTTTAGTATCAATTTCAAGTCCTATACGAAATTTTTCGATATTAGTCTTATTGCTCCACCAATAAACAAACGCTCAATAGCACCCGCTCAGGACTTTTCTTACTTTTTTTGAAAGTAATGTTTTGAATTATAGGTATGAATGTTGTGTTTTTGCAAAAAAAATGATTACACCCTAGATAGTGATGTATATTAGGACTTTTATGTGGCCTGACAAAACTAATTTTTCAGATAATCCAAATCGATGCAGTGACTGTGGAAAAATTTACAAAAACCAAAAAACCTTGTACGTCCACAAGGCTATGGACTGTGGCAGAGCGAATCAATTTGGTTGTGTTCACTGTGTTTTTACAACAACTAGAAAATACAACATGAAACAACATATGACTAAAAGACATCCAGAGCATATGGTGACAGACAGTGATACTATACGATTTGAAATGATTGATAAACGCGGCAATGTTTCTGAATAAACTTAGCTCATTTTGTCGTAGCTATTATTAAAATTATCGGAGTATAGAAGAATATCTCGGTTGAATTCGTTAGGTAATCATCCATATCGGTTGAATGATTTCGAAGTTACTGGTCGTTGCAGTTTTTACATTTTTCTCGATATTTCGGAAAGTGTCTATTCGATTCATTTGAAGTTTCTTATTCAAATGGAAAAGGATAGCACGCTGATCTCTGTTCATTTCTGTGAGGGTTGGTGATGCAGAACATCAAACAATAACATTTTTCCTAATATCTGGTATAAAACTCTATTTCTGCATAACCAATCCTCACGAAATTTCGCAGATATACAGGGTTTTCCTTTTAAGTTGGCCTATTAAAAGTTTTCGGAGAACTAGTGAATATTTCGTTCTGAAATTTTAGGTGCAGCCTTGAGGGTGAAGGAACTCTTCGCCTAAAATTTTTCAGTCGACAGTGTTGCCACGTCTATCTCAAACGCATATCTACTTTCTTATTTCAAATAGAACTACCTATGTTTTCATTTATATATCGATTCAATACCAAATTCGCAGTATAACCCACTAAAAAAATTTCTCTGCTATGCACTGTTGCCAAGTTATTCACAATTTCCTGAAACTTTTGACACTTGCAATGCCAGTTTGGAAATTCAATATCTCGATTATTTTTCATGCAAACGGAACCAAACTCAGCAGTCTCATAGTAGAGACTTCGTGCATTCATGTGGTATATTCAGTATTTTGATACATCGTAAGGTTTTTCGAAGATATTACTCCGAAAATGTGAAACTCAAAATTGAAATATTTCGAGATTTTCAAATGGCAACCCCATATTCATTCAACAGCTTTCGATTCTAAATAGAAAATGAATGGCAGTCTCCTTTCACACTAGTTATTTATTTTGGATAGTTTTCGAATGAGATGAAAAATACTGAAATTTTTCAGGATTTATAGTTCATGATCTATGGTCCTGTTTACGATGAAATGGTTCTATGATTATGGCGTGAATTGTTGAAGTAGATTCTATGGTTCAAATCATAAAAACAGTATTCGATGATCGTTGATGTCATAGAAAAAAATTTACCCATATTATGTAGGACCTTTAACAATCGTTATTCACATTTGGCAAGAATGACTTGAAAGAAATTCCGAAAATTGTTTAGGCTTTCTGTAATCTGGCCTTATGTTCACTAATTATTTATTTTGGGCAGTTTTCGAATGAGATGAAAAATAATGAAATGTTTCAGCATTTATAGTCATGTTCAATGGACATAATGCTGTGTGATTATAAAGTGAATTATCGCAATGAATCCTATTGTTGAGGTCATGAACATGGGGCCAGGATTGCAGAAAGCCTATGTCATTCATGATTATCGAATACTTTTTATGATTTTAACCATAGAATTTACTTCAACAATTCACGCCATAGTCATAAATCCATTTCATCGTAAACGGGACCATAGATCATGAACTATAAATAATGAAAAATTTCAGTATTTTTCATGTCATTCGAAAACTATCCAAAATAAATAATTAGTGTAAAGGTAGACTGCCATTCATTTTTCATTTCGAATCGAATGCTGTAAAACAAATATGGGGTTGCCATTTGAAAATCTCGAAATATTTCAATTTTGAGTTTCACATTTTCGGAGTCATATCTTCGAAAAACCTTACGAAGTATCAAAATACTGAATACACCACATGAATGCATGAAGTCTCTACTATGAGACTGCTGAGTTTGGTTCCGTTCGCATGAAAAATAATCGAGATATTGCATTTCCAAACTGTCAATGCAAGTGTCAAAAGTTTCAGGAAATTGTGGATAACTTGGCAACAGTGCATAGCAGAGAAATTTTTTTAGTGGGTTATACTGCGAATTTGGTATTGAATCGATACATAAATGAAAATATAGATAGTTCCATTTGAAATAAGAAAGTAGATATGCGTTTGAGATAGACGCGGCAACACTGTCGACTTGAAAATATTTCAGGCGAAGAGTTCCTTCACCCTCAAGGCTGCACCTAAAATTTCAGGACGAAATATTCACTAGTTCTCCTGAAACGTCTAATAGGCCAACTTAAAAGGAAAACCCTGTATGTGCACTATTATTATCCATCAAAACACTGAACTTCGAATAGATCGTACTTTGCAAAATATTGGAAGAGAGGAAAAAAATTCAATGATCAATAACTCTGAAGAAATTAAACCAATTTAGCTCATCAACGAAACCAACAGAGATATTTGTAGTTCATATCTGTCTCTTACTTTTTTCCAAGCTTGAAGAGAATATTAAGCCTGATGCACTGAGGGAGTTGGAAAATCCTAGCACATAGAAACTACGCAGTAGTTCTTGAATTTCTTCACTCCGTTTCCGACTCACGTATACTTCTGTGCGTCTAACCTCAAATTCAGTTAGGTATTACTGTTATTTGGGAATTTGAAAATGCAACAGAATGGTTTTCATGCATTGAGCAATGGAGTAGAGAATGTTTTCATTTATTTCTCCCAAAATGATCAAATTCCAAATAATATCGAAATAAAATTGAGAAAAGAATTAGAGAAGCAAACCTAGTCTTTCTAACACTCAATTTTTCGATGAATTATAAATTCAGTTTTTATGTGAGATCAACTATTTTTTATTGTTTAAAATTTTGCAAACAAAACTTTGCTCTTCAAAGAGCAAATTTTCTGTAAATACAATAAAATTTTGATGTTAATGAGTTCTGTAAGATATTTTTTATTGTATATATGTTATAATGAATATATGTTCTATTCCTATAATCTGTCGTTTAATAACTTTGTTTTTCTAAAGTGAACCTACTACCCAATCAGTGTTTTACACAATTAGCAAAATGTTGAATGTGTGAATGTTTTCATTCAATAAAATGTGATTTTGAAGTTTAAACGAATTGGTAATCATACAAAGGCTCAAATTAACATGTTTTCACCAAAGATTATAGAGTATACTATATAATCTTTGGTTTTCACTTTTGATGATTCTATGTGGAAAATTGAAAATGTTTTCTATTATTTTACCGTTTTTACTCAAGTTTATTCTTCAATTGAAGTGCTATGCATCTGCTGATCATATATGGCAAAGTTTATAAATTATTTCACGAAAACAGATAGCTGAATAATTCGGGTTATGCGAAATGTACAATTTCAGTTCATTTTTGTCTTTTTTTGGGTTGAATGTAACTTTGAAATAATATACACAACAGTTTTGGAGCTTGATATAGTCGATTGAGATAGGTGAGTATTGGTTTTTGGGAATCATGTCAATACAAGTTATCACTCATACATATATTGGGACACAGGTAGAAAAAGGTTAATTCATTATAATATTATGGATAATACAGAATCTTTAGGTGTGTAACTGTCACTGTGGTTGATTCCTGAAAAATAATAAATTTATATGAACTGATATTTATAGAAAAAGTGAATGAGTTGATATTCACACAGTTTTCTGTATCGTGAAGGTGAATTCAATAATGTGAGGAATTAGTAGAAACGCATTGAAAACACGAACCCCACTTCTCGTATAAATATAAAAATATTGATTTATGCATAGAATCATTCATTATTACCGGGCAAGGTTTTATACACATCAAACAAATTGCATTTTCTTTGAGCATTTTATTCGTTAGTTTTTGAAATTCCTTTATTTTTTGAAAGTTTATTCATTTATTCATTCGAATATATAATTATAAATTTTTCATTAGACGTTTTATAGCGAAAAGAAATCTTTTGACGTGTTTAACTATTTGTCATCACTGTATAATTTTACTGCCTGTTTTTTCGCAATTCGTAAATTCTGATGATTATTGCACCTCTGATCATTAGGGAATAATTGAATGAATTGAAAATAAAACTATTATCCCATTAGTTCATCCTTCATGACACAATATTATGTTGAAAATGAGCAGACAAGTTTCATTCATATTATTATTCCTATTCGATTCCGAAACTCATATCATTTTTTCAGAAATAAAAACAATTCGCTGCAATAATTGTGGAAAACTGTACAAGAACCAGAATACCCTCAATGTGCACCAGGCAGTAGATTGTGGAAAACCAAATCAATTCCGTTGTGTGTGCTGCGATTTCACATCTAAGAGGAAATACAACATGAAGATTCATATGCTCAAAAGACATCCTGATCACATGTTAAAAAATTCAGAACATTTCAACTGTTATTATTGTAATTTCACATGTACCAAAGAATCCGACATAATGACACATATTAAGGCGGTACATGCAGAATGAGTTGACAGAATATCTGCTTAATCTTGCTTAATTTTTTCCTTGTGCAAATGCAAATTGATTTTATTCCGTTCAATATGAATAACCGGTGTAACGAATTGACGTCTACAAGATGTTGTATTTAATAAATTTAATTTTTGTTGGCATTTCTTTGTTTCTTCTGTAGATAGTCAATAATCTTATGGTGGGAATTCTAACGGGGGTTTTTTTCAGAGGTTTGATTTTCAAATTGGCAATACTGTTTTTAGTGATTACCCATTTGACAGTAGGTGGTATATTTGTGGTCAGTATCTCTGTTTGCCATTTCAGAATAAAAGAACTTATTCCAAAATAACACTTGCAAAATTATTTTGAAAACCATGGTTCTGTGCGCCAAACATCTGCGTAGGTAATTCGGCAATTCAATACTGAAAAATTTCACTATTTTTTGTCTCATTCGAAAACTATCCTAAATAATTGATTGCTGTAAAAAGAGACTGCCAATCTTTTTTTTATTTCGAATAAGGTCATGGCCGATAAATTTTTATTAGTAGATTATACTGCAAATTGAGTATTGCATCGATACATGAATAAAAATATGAGTTTTTCCATCTGACATAAGAAAGTAGTTATGCGTTTAAGATGTGGCAACACTGTCTACTTCAAAATATTTCAAGAGAATAGTTCTTTCTTCCCAAGACCCCAAGGCTCCAGCTGAAATTTCAGAACGAAATATCCACTAGTTGAAAGGAAAATTAACTAACAAGGGTCACATAAAAACATTTGAATTTTAATTATGAAAAAAACTAAATCCTAATGAAAAATTGAAAACAGATTTGCGTGATGTCTGATGTCTGAGAGAGTTTAAAAAATCATACAAACAACATAAAAGCAATCAGAATATACTTTCATGAAAAACAGTTTTGAATATGAAATCACTCACAATATCAGCTTGGTCCTTTGTCAATTTTAAGCAGAATATTAATAACTAAAATGTGGAGCATATTCATCAAGAGTTTATGTGTCTTTTTCAATGGAAGCATATTACTCAGCATTGCATTCTTTATTTATAACTTGATATTTTATATTTCAGGTCAGTTTTACTGTGAGATATGTGACAAGTATTTCAAGAATAAGAATTCTTTGAGTTGTCACAAAAGATTCGACTGTGGTAAAAAGAACATATACACCTGTTCTATGTGTTCTTACGCCGCCAAACGGCTGCACTCACTGAAAAGACACTTGTGCAAAGTTCATAAATACTCAAATTACTTGGATGGAACATAATTTCAAAATACTATTTTATATTAATATTCCTGTATGCATATGATTTATATCAATAAAATTACATAATTGATTGATGAACAAAGCATCTACATATGTGGATACTGGTTAAAATAAAATATTAATTTGTGCCAACGTGTGCAGTTAAAATTTTGGAAAACGGCACGACGAACACAACTTGGCAACGCCGCTTCAATATGCTAGAAAATTATCCTGATTAGATTGAGTTGAATCAAATGAAGCAGTTGTTGGTTCAGCGATTTTACATAATTTTATGTTATTATTAACTGGTAATTTTACTTTTCAAAACTACCAGTTTTTCTGAATGCAGCTTTGCCATTTTGTCATGTACCGTGTATAGGATGTATTCTTTGGGACTGACACCTTCAAAAAGGCTTTTATCTATACATTTTATTTAATTGATGATTTATAACAATTAAATCATTTCTTTATCTAGTCATAGAAGGAATTTTTTTGGAAATAATTTAGAATCTTATGATGGCTTATATTTTTGCAAGGAAACAATTGAAAAAACTTTTTATTAGCCACAAATTTCTGACAGGCGGTGTGCAGAAGGCTTATATTATATATTTCATTATTTTTTAATATTTGTTTTACTTATAATCGAATTGGAAATAAAATTGATGTCACCACTGAAAATGTATTTTGATTGAATCAAAGCCTTCATGGTTGAAAGATTCGCTTTTTTATTGTTGATTCTGTCATTTCGGAATAGCAATTAAGTACCTACTAATTGTGACTGCTCTGATTTTTAGCCAAGTATTTTCGCGAAAACTATGGTGATGGATTTGAATCACAATGGAGTGTTCGGAAAAGTCAAAACAAAAGTTTTCAAGCTCCCATGAGGGAATGTAAATTTAACTGTGGATATTCTACATCCAGAAGTTTCAATCTGAGGAGACATTATGTTTCTCGGCATGCAACAAAATAAGAATGGGAAATCCTGTTTTTGCGAATATTGTAAAATACTTATCAATAGAATGTATTCAATCATGTCACTTGTAATTATCAATAAATATGTATGTTACATCATTGTACCATTTCCTTGAAAAGCAGCATAGTGGTGGTATAACTTGAAATAATTTCTTAACCTTCTCTATGCTAAAATGTTCTTCATATTGTTTCGGTACATACTTTCCTCTTGCATTCACAAATTATCTACAGTTCATCTAAATTTGAGTGTTGCTAAAAATTTGCTGAATCGATGGAAAGTTGCAAATATTGTTTCTCAAATGTATAACAAGTATTCAAATCCATCGTAGAAAATAACAACTGAATTTTTGGACAAAAAAGATTGGTTATAGGAATTAGAAATGTGTGTTTTTTGTGAAGAATTTCTTCTTTGAGGATAAAGAAACCTACTATGTATATGAATTGTTGTTGATGTATAACTTCATAAAGTTAGTCTCTAAATATTCAGATCGTTTAGGTATTCATTATATTCTGTTTTTCAGCTCTTTTTTCCTGTGACAACTGTGATAAGGAATACAAAACAGCTTTGAGTCTACAGAAACATAAAACAACTGACTGTCAGGCTCCCATTCAGGAATGCAGATATAAATGTGGTTACTCAACAAAACGAAATTATAATCTCAACAGACATTATTACACCCGACATTCAGAAGAACTGAAAAAATATATGATCACTTAGTTTCGATATTTGGATTTATAATTAATGAATACCTAGATTGAAGCTATGTTTTCTGTTGACAATATCAATGTCAATGTGGAATTTTGATTAAATTTTCGTTCGTTTTATTTTGTGTGCGTATCCCAAACTTGTGTTATTTAATTGTTTTTATGTAAGGGAGCTTTGTTTGAGTTCAACAGATAGAAAACAACCAGGAATTATATCAATAATAGTTATTTAATCAACCATGTTATTAAAGACAGCGAGTTATAGTCAAGATTTTTTTACGCGTGAGCGGAGCGATTAATAACCGAGTCAATTACAAGGTTTTTCTGACGATCCCATGATGAATAATTGTGTATAAATTCTTGATTGAAATACATTCTCATTCTGCACAAGACATACATTCGACATAATGAATTTTCTATGTTTCTATGTTCGAGTAGAGTTTTGACATTTCTCGTAGTGCTTCTGAATACTTCGTGTACGGTTGCCATGAGGATTGCACATTAAAAAATCATAAATTGAACATTGAAGTGGGTCATTAATGTTCAATTCCCTACACATTAAAATCAGCGTTTATATCGAGGTCAGAGGGAATGGTTATTTAATCTACTCGTTTCTTAATCGTCAGATTGATGAAAGACATTAATAAAAGATTTTTTCGACGACCTCTAAAAAAAGGTGATTTTAATGTGTACGAAATTGAACATTAATGACCCCTTTTAAATCTATTATGTATATAATATAATGTTATTTGTTTATAAGCAATTATGAATAAATGATTATTAATTCAATTCAAGCTATTTCAATTCACAGTATTCAGAAGCACTTGAATCAATAATTCATACACAATGCATATTCAGGTCGGCGAAAAAATCTTGTAATCAACTCGGTATAAATCTAGCGACTAATGGGCCCCACTCACTTCGTTCTTCTCCGCCGTTTTTACCCGACGGTTTAAAAACGGTCGGGTAAAACTGCCGCAAAAACGAAGTGTATGGGCTAAAAACGGCGCACTTACCCGACGTTGCAAATTTCAGACGAGGCCTGATTTTCGTCCGTTCTCTTGACGTTTTTAACCGTCGGGTAAAAACGGCGGAGAAGAACGAAGTGAGTGGGGCCCTTAACGGTCTCAAACTATTGACCATTAGTCGCTGTCTTCAATAACCTAGTTAATTAAATAACTTTTTACGTCGATTGCATTATGGATTGAGTATAAATTCTTGATTGAAATACATTTTCATTTTGAATAAGATAAGTATACATTTGACAAAATATGAATTTCTATATTTCAGCAAAGTTGTAGCGTTACTCGTATTGCTTCTGAATGCTTTATTTTCGGTTGATAATTGCACATTAAAATTGTAGAAATTGAACAATAAAATGAGTCATTATTAATCAATTCCGTATGCGTTGAACCCATCTTTTCATTTTGAAGTCGACGGAAATTGGGAAAATGTTTTTGGAAACAAATCTTATCAAAAAGGAATAGCATATATGAAAAAACTTCTTTCTTATTTTCAAACATGAATTTGATAAGAAAGTATAATTTAGATCCAGTTGAATAATGAAATATTTTTTCATCTAGCTCTGTAGACTCTCTAGAACCTATCGAAGATCTCGAGAGAATCGAGCATTAATATTTATTCTGAAATGAAAATTTGAATTACTTCTTTGATGGCAAAATTGATGCCCTGAAAATAATAATGTAATTGTTAAGTTTTTATAGTATTTTTTAATGAATTAATTTCAGATCGAGTTCACTGCGATGTTTGCCTGAAAAGTTATAAAAATGAAGAAAGCTTAAGAGTCCATAATTTTGTTGTTCACAACCCAAATGCTAGAAAACACATATGTAGTATTTGTGGGTATACCACTAGTAGAAAACACGATATGAAGAGACATCATAAAGTTAAGCACAGAGAATTAGTTCTTGATTGATCTTAAGAATAAAAAGATTTGCTGTATGAGATTTCTTTCATTTCACCTGCATACCGACAATTAATTTGATCAAAAAAGATTTTTAGTGAACTGATCCTCGGTTATGAATACAACTTTTCGCATTCTTTATCATAATGTTTTTGGTTTAAACCTGAAATGATCACCAAAGTTAACTATACTCTTGTCCCGAAAAAGTAACTGGTCTAAAGAATCCTCAAGTTTCTCGAGTTAAATGTTTCAAATAAATCATCAACAATTCTTTCGTTTGTTCTTCGGAAAGATAACATAAATTTGTGATCTTTATTCCAAAACATAAAGCAAGTAAAAATACATTGCCTTTTTTGAAAAAAATAACAACGAAACATTTCATTAAAGTGAACTTGCAAAACACATCTATTTAATTTTTCATCATGATAAAGAAGTATTAGATTCTGTTGTAAAATGAAATATTTTTCATTCAACTTTGAAGTTATTCAAGAACGTATAAAATGTTTCGAAGAAACCGACCAATAGTATGTATTCTACATATAATATAAATTTAGATTCCTTCATCAATGGCAAAATAGAAGCCCTAAAAATACTAATATAAATGTTTAATTTCAAGAATATTTTTTGAAGAATTTATTTTCAGCTCGAGTTCTCTGTGATTTATGCTCAAAAAGTTATAAAAATGAGGAAAGCCTAAGATTCCATAAAAGATTTGACCACAACCCAAATGCTAGGAAACACATCTGTAAACACTGTGGATATTCCACCAATAGAAGTCACGACATGAAGAGACATTATATATATAAGCACAAAGAACTAACTCTGGATTCATAGGTTTTTGAGAATAAATAGTATTGCATTATGCGATTTTTTTACCTTCAATAAGAATATTATTGAGCCATTATACGCGAGTATAATACTAGTGTGGAAAGAGTCGAGTTGACATATAAGTAATTTTTTGATGAAACACGGAAGAAATATCAGATTAACAATATTATTTTATAGCTGAATCCATGAAGCATCTGACAGCAGTGAATAATGACTCATTATTCTCTAGTGATTAATGGGTTTCATTACACAGTTACAGACGTATAATGGGTAGGTTATAAAATAGTTTAGGATAAAAATTTTTATAATCAATTGATGTTGAGTTATGACCAATATTTTTCGGTTCATATCATCATTATCATGTTTTCAGTTTTGAAATGAAATGGTCACAAAAAATAACCATAATAGTACGGCTCTTGTATCAGCTTTTTCGATGTTTTCATTGGAGAATTATTACGCCAAATACCTAGTACAACTTATAGTTATTTCAACAATTAGTTTATTAGTGACTGCGATTAATGGTCGAGATAGAAATCGCTAGATTGAAAGAGTTCATTACAAGATTTTTTCGTCGACCGCATTATGAGTTAAGTGTTAATTATTGATTTTACACAAAACATTCATTTGTCATAATATGAATTTCTATGTCCCAGAAGAGTTCCGAAATTGATCGAATAGCTTCTGAAATTGTAGAAACTGAGCAATTAAATGGGTCATTATTGATCGATTTCGTATACGTTCAACACACCTTTTATTTCGAGGTCGACAAAAAAAATACTCAACTTCTCTAACTCTGTATAGTAATTTTTTCTGTGAGTAACCCTATAAGAAGAGTTTTTCAAAGATCTTAGATTTTTAATTTATTATTTTTATTTATATTTATTTTTATTCCCAAGTTTGATAATAATTGATAATGACCATGATAATCTTCAATTTCTTACGGTAGGCTTGTATGTTTTCGGATATTTATTAAATGTGAGTCATTTTCAGGTCGTATAAGCTGTGATATTTGTTTCAAACCCTTCGGAAATCATCATGAATTGACAGTGCATAAACTGGTTCATCATAATCCAAAAGCTAAAATACACAACTGCGTTTACTGTGACCACAAAACCATCAGAGAACACGATATGAGGATACACTATGTAGTTCGGCACTATGAAAATTGATTTTTTTACAACTGTCAAAAAAACTTTTTTTCATCACTGTGGATGTGTAAATGACTACTTTCTTTAATCGATTGAAATATATTCTGGGAGGATTCTGCATTTCTGAAAAACTTTATAGGTTTTCACTCCCAGTCTCTGAAACAGAAATAATTAAAAAATTTGTAATTAAGGTGAAGTGCTCCTGCGAGAATCTTTGCACTTATTTGTCAGGAGCAAATTGAAAAAATTGTTGCCTAACAGTAAAACTGAAAAAAAGAAATAAATTAAATGGATGAGTTAGGATTTTTTACGTTTTCTAGGGTATATTGTAATACTATCACGAGATTGGAATAAAAGTTTATTCACGAAAGAATAACAAAATTCGAAGGAAATAAAGCCTATGAAGAAACTCGTCTAAATCTGACTGACGTCTATCTCCCCCATCTTTTATTTTTTTTGCCTTTTAATTTAATTTTTTTCAGTTTTACTGTTAGGCAAAATTTTTTCGAGACCAATTTGCTCCTGACATAAGTGCAAAGATTCTCGCAGGAGCTCTTCACCTTAATTACAAATTTTTTAATTATTTCTGTTTCAGAGACTGGGAGTGAAAACCTATAAAGTTTCTAAGAAACTAAACTACTTTCTTTCGCTGTTAAAGAAGTTATTTTTTCAGTATGTTTCTATAGTAACGACACGAAGATCACTGGATCTGAATGCATGGAAATATTGTATTTGAAGCATTTATCTTTAATGATTATATTTTAGACGAAGTTAATTCACATTCACAGTTGTACAAACAATGTTGTTTGAATTTCGTGCGTATAAAATTCGTGTTTTATGGCACACTTGAATGAAAAAAAAATTGACACTCTCATGTGCCATGAAAAAAACATTCATTTTAAGCACTTAATACAAAAATAACTATATTATTTAGGAGATTAAATAACTTGGTTGCGATATTTTGTTTTATTTTTTAGATGATATGAATTCTTTATGCAATATTTGAATATTTAAATTTAAATATTCATGCTGTTGCTGTGAAAAATAACAGTGTTAACTATAAAAAACTTATGTTTGGTTTTGACTAGCGAAGGTATTTTAGCTGAATTATTCACTAAATTTGTTCGGAAGATGTTTATTGAAATAATTACATTTTCAGTTAATCGAGTGCAATGTGATGTTTGTTTGAAAACCTACAAAAACAAGGAAACCTTGTATACACATAAAAAATTTCATCATAATCCAAAGGCAAGAATACATAAGTGCCAGTTCTGTCAGTATACCACAACTAGAATACACAACTTGAAGCGGCATACCATCCAACATGTGAATACTAATTGATATTGTTATATTTTGCATATAAAACTTGTTTATAATTATATAATAAATATAGGATTCGATTATTTGAACCGTCTCATCATAACTATTGCCTATAGAAAAATGCATGGAAATATATTTAATTCTTTTCGAACCTCAATTCAATCATATCATACAGGGTGTCCCGGAAAGTGTGGGAAATCTCTCGGATAGAACATAAAAAATAAAGATGACAAGTTCTCATGATTTTTTCCTAGCGGCCCTCCCTACGAAGATACGACCTTCTAAATGACGCCACTGGAAATCCATTTTAGTGGAATAAGTTTCAAACTACACGATTTAATTTGAAGAAAATTTGATATTATTAATAGTATTGAGGACCCCTTAAATCACCGCACTCACATTTCAATTAGCTTGTTGAGTTAACCAGGGGCGGACTGGGTTGTACATTTCAATGCTTTCATTTTTAACACCCTGCATGATAAGGTGCTAAAAAATCAAATTTAGATACCTTGAACATTAAGCTAAAGAAAAGGTACTCTTGTTCAGTGTCGATAAAATGAACCGTTTTCGAAAGAAAATAATGAAAGAAGTAAGTAATTGAAATTTATTCCACTAAAAAGAATTTCTAGTGGCGTCATTTAGGAGGTCGTATCTTCGTAGGAAGGGCCGCTAGGAAAAAAAAATTATGGGATCTTGTCATCTTATTTTTTTATAGTCTATCTGAATCCGAGAGATTTTCCACATTTTCCGGGACACCTGTATATATTATCTACTTCTAAAAGTGCATGAATAATGTAACATTAGATTTCGAGTACGAGTTCAAACAAGCGGATTAATCAGCATGACTGTAAGATATTATTTTACAGTTTTCATTAACAACTCAAAATCTATCAAAGATAGGGTAGAACCGAGGGTAGAACCGATCTCATATTCGGAATAATCAGGAAAAATACTCGAGAATGTGCCATCAGCTTTTTCAAGGTGTTCTAGTTCTCGATATCTCTTCAAAAGACAACGAATTTTGTCCTTCCTATGTGTCAGAAAAATGAGAAACAGATAATGAGAAGATTATTTTTGTATAAATATTTTCAATGTCGATTAAATTCATCTTTGGGATCTAACACTCGATTGTAATTTCCAACGTCATCTTCATTGTATAAATTTTTCCACTTCTAATGATGTTTCTATAATGAAATCACTGGTATCACATCCATATTTACGTTATTTCGTGTCAGATTTCTTCTTATCAGTAAGTACGATCCTCATTTTTATGTTCTGTGTGAAACAATAAATGTTTTCAAACATCTAACTTCATTATTTTCCAGATTTCGTCGTTCCGAAACTGCCCAAGCATCGTCGTGATTGCAACTGTACAGAATGCAAAGGGAAACCGAGAAGTTTTCAGTTTGCTGGAAACTGTTGCAAGGACGAGGAAATATTTAGATGCATGGCGAAAAGTTGTAATTTCAATACTAATAATAGAGAAAATCTGATACGCCATTTGCTAGATCATGATTCTTAGGATGGTATATTGGAAAAGTTGTAAATTTACATTTTATGACAAATCTGACTCGTCCCAAAAAATCTTAATTTTTCATGAATTCAAGATATCGGTTCGAAATTTTTAACATTGATCTTTAAAATATTTCTCATTGAATGATATGGAAATTCACATAGGAAATAACATAATTCATCATTTCGTCACAAACGTAGCACTTAAATTTTTCGAATATACTACTGTTCAACTGGACAGCAATATTAATTCTCTGATACATTGTATACTGTATGTTTTCGATGTGAATTGCCATACCGGTATAGGTGATGTTATGTTGCTTTTGAAATGATGAAATTCTGCGTTTAAATTTTAGTGAAATAATGACGATAAAAAAACTGTACAAATCTATAGTTATTCTGAATATGATTTATCAATAGTCACCTATACAAATGGCGACTGCATCGATTTTGCTTTGCTTTGTTTTGGGAAGAAAGCCGGATTTTACCTAGTAGAGTACTTGATGTGATGATATTTTTATCTTTATATTTTTTTTAGTCCAATCAGATTTTCATCCATATAAAAAGTCCCATAATTTTTTTATGGGACTCTCTTTGAAATATTATTTGGAGTATTTTCATCAGTTTTGCTTCTTCTGTTCAACGTTTCGGCGAGCATTCGACAGCAGTCATCGGGTGAAAATAGTTTAAACTCTTAATTTCCAGAAAAGCACACATTCCCAAAAAGTGAAAGTCTGAAAGTTAAGAGTCTAAAGTGTTCTTTTCTGACGACGGCAGACTAAAACGGTGACCAGAAGAAGCAGAAGTGCTGGAAATAGTTCAAATAGTATTTCAATCATATCATGTAGGAAAAACGAATTAGATGAATATTGTTCAAGGAAGTATACTTTCTCAATGACAACTAGAGACTTTATATCTTGGAAATTTATAATTTCACCACACCTCCTCTCATTGCATCAAAATAACATGACGAGTCAAATTGAATATTTTGAAATAATTAATATTTTTTAGGTGCCATATTTTTGTTCTTCTTTTGAAACTAGTGTTCATGTTTCAGTATTTGAATCTCAACGAATGACTAATGCTCTTGCCTTGAATTCATCATTTATCTGATGTATTTTTAACATATTTTCATCCTACTTCTCAGGGATTATTATGAAATCAGTACGAAGTTTTTTTATTCATATAATTAAATTTTCATTTTCGTATATTTCTGCATCTACTCTCATTAAGCTTAGTAATTATCAAAATTATGTAATACGTACGGATGACATTAAAGTTACAACCGCTAAGTATAGAATATTCTATATTCGATGGTGACAAAAAATTCTATAGCTGTCCAATTGTGAGCTTACGAAGGATGAGCATATCATATCCTTCTGATAAGGATTCTACAGTAATTCGATTTGGATGCATTATATTAGTCAACTGGATATTTGTGTTTATGTATTTCATTCTTCGATTTCAAGGACTCTATTTTGCTTTTAAAAAATATGTACCTGTGAACTTTATTGAATGAGTAGGTCAGTTCTCAATTATTAACCAAAAACACACTTTTTTCGTTCATTCGGTTTTAGTGGACCGAGTTGAATTTGAGAGTGAATTCAAGTATTTTCTACTCTCTTAAAATCGTTATATCTCACGCCTTTTCGGCTATCTCATAGTTGTTAGTTATGAATGTTTCATGAATTTTATGCACTCAGGTGAACATTAGATACTGCTAGAACAATCTTCGTAGCAATAAGCATAGATAATAACATTCATTGATATGTCCTTCTGAATCAAATTGACAATTTACATGGGTAGACAAATAATCAAACAAAAATATTCTAGACCTTTTTTGATGAATAAATTATATTTATTTCTAGTCGTAATCGTATTTCCAAAGATTTATTTTATATTAAAAAAGAATATATTGTTAGAACAGGGTGCATATTCAATCAGATGTATTATTTTTTGTGTAAATATTTATCTGTACCAAAAAGTTATTTTGAATAAATGACTTCAGTGTGACAGTGTTTTTTCTTGGAGCCAATAAAGTATTTTGCGAAGAGATATTATTCAATTTTGATTTAACAAATATGTATACCTACTCTTTTCAATTCAATAATTTTTCTGAATGTACAAATTATTTAATTAGAAAACGGTTGCATGACATAAACCCCAAAATTGCGGGGTAATATTCCACTTATTATTCTGGTGGTGAAGATCTTCATAATATACATATTCAACTCTTTAGGTGATTTTTACTAAACTCGATACTTATTAATTATTGATAATGAAATCTAATTTTTTCTTTTTTTCAGGCTATTATCCATGTTTGATATGTGGAAGAATTTATAGTCATTATACCTCTCGTAGCAGACATATGAAATATGAATGTGGAAAATTGCCTACATTCAAATGTTCATATGATAATTGTTCATATCGAGCCAAAAGAAAAGGACATCTTAAGGTTCACATGGCAAGGAGACATAATATTGTTTTAATTTAATTAAATATAAGATCGTTTTTAATAAAATTGTAAATAAGAAATAATAAATTATGATTTAATAAAATATTAAAGTAAATCGAAATATATCATTTTAAAAGAAATAAATCCCTGTCTAAATTTTCGCATTATTTTTAATTTTGATATATTCAATTTTACCATACTTGGAGGTTTATTTTCATGAAGAAATGTTGCGCAATTGCATGTAAAACACTGTGACCCATGAAACATTTTGTTTCATATTGTATTACATACTGCATGATATTGTTTCAACTTTCCTTCACCGTAGATGCTGCAAAAGTTGTCTTAAACATTCCGAAATAAATTTTGGAAATTTCATTGTTACAAATGAAAGAAAAGATAACTCATAGGGAGATTAGGTATATAAAAAAAATATCTCGATACAAAATATACACGTGAAAAATATTCAATATTCAGATTTCTGCTCATTCGAAAACTGTTTTTTTCCTTAGTGTATTATATAGGGCGTCAAAATGAAAAAGCCACTCTTGATATTTCCCAAAATATAATAGAGCAGAATTAACATGAATATACAGGGTGTCCCGGGAAGAATGCGACAAACGGAAACCATGAATCAAAGACATCAAGGAGGACTCGCAACAAGAGGTTTTAATCGTTTGAGTGCCTTCGTTTGGAATATACAGGGTGATATTCATTTGATGGCTGAAATTTCAAAGTCAAAAAACTTTTGAACTATTGAACCGAATTATTTCAAATTTGCAAGTTTTGTCGCCCTTTACGATTGCCATCTTTCAATATTACAGAAATTGAAGAAATCAGATCCGGAATAGAAAAATATTGGATTTTTTTATTTTCATGATTATTGAAATACCCTGTAGGTGAACACTATGTTTTTGTTTTATTTTCGTTACCACAAAGAATCAATCAATAAGAAAAATTCAAAATCTCTGCTTGGCACGGTCATACAGGGTGATCAAGAAGTGAGCAAAAAACATTACCTTATGTGTAAAACTTCAAAGTTCAATAATTCTTGAATTATTTGATCGAATTATTTCAAATTTGGGAGTTTTGTCACCCTTTACGATTGCCATCTCTCACTATTTCAGAAATTGAAGAAATCAGATACGGACTTGAAAAAATTTGGATCATTTCTGTTTTCATGAATATTGAAACACCCTGTAGGTGAACACTATGTTTTTATTTTATTTTCGTAACCACGAAGAATCTTAATTTTTCTCATTATATGATTCTTTATGGTTACTGAAATGAAAAGAAACATAATGTTCACGTACAGGGTGATACACTATTAACAAAAACTGAGAATGTCTGAAATTTTTCTAGTCTGGATCTGTTTTATTCAAATTCAGAAATATTGACAGATGGCAATCGTAAAAGGTGGCAAAACGTTCAAATTTGAAATCATTCGGTCGAATAATTTAAGAGTAAATGAAGTTTGAAATTTCACTCATGAGGTTGTTTATTGCTCACTTCTTGATCACTCTGTATGACCGTGCCTAGCAGAGATTTTGAAAAATTTTGAAATCATTTGATTTTTTGCGGTTACGAAAATGAAATAAAAACCTAGTCTTCACCTACAGGGTGTTCCAATATTCATGAAAATAGAAAAGGTCTAAAATTTTGCTTGTCCGAATCTGATTTATTCAATTTCTAAAATATTGAAAAATGGCAATCATCAGGGGTGACAAAACTCCCAAATTTGAAATAATTCGGTCCAATAATTCAAGAGTTATTGAACTTTGAAATTTTACTCATGAGGTAATGTTTTCTGCTTACCTCTTGATCACCCTGTACGACCGTGCAGAGATTTTGAATTTTTATCAATAACGGATTCTTTGTGGTTACGAAAATGTAATAAAAACATAATGTTCACGAACAGGGTTTTCCAATATTAATGAAAATAGAAAAAGTCCAAAATTTTGCTAGTCCGGATCTGATTTCTTCAATTTCTGAAATATTGAAAGATGGCAATCGTAAAGGGTGACAAAACTTGCAAATTTGAAATAACTCGGTCCAATAGTTCAAAAGTTATTCGACTTTGAAATTTCAGCCATCAAATGAATATCACCCCGTATATTCCAAACGAAGGCCCTCAAACGATTAAAACCTCTTGAGGAGAGTCCTCCTTGATGTCCTAGATTCATGATTTTCGTTTGTCGCATTCTTCCCGGGACACCCTGTATAGTCCACTTATTCTCGTAGGGGGGCCCATGTTATGAATGGTGCCGAAAGTATATTTTCGTATTTAACTACTATAAAATAGCAATATGAATCTAACGACTATGTAGAGATGTTTTAACGAAAATGTGTTCGATAATAACTTTAATATTTTTCACAAATTAAACTCTTCAGGGGTTAACTATATTTTACCTGATAGTATATTAATCGATAAACAAGTCAAAATAATAATAAGTAGCCACAAGCAACAGATTGTTTCGATATATTCACGACTGCTTAGTAATTTCTCCATTCATGGCACTTTTTGGAGTGAAAGAATGTATTTTATTTATTTTTTCAGGTTTTCGAACAAGATCCACATTCTCGGAATATCAAATTCGTATGATGGAACAATATTATGAAAAACAACCATATCCTCGAGGACAAGAGTTGATATTGCTCTCTAGAGAAATTGGTTTGAAAGAGAATAAAATAAAAGTTTGGTTTCAAAATAAACGCCAGAGAAGTAAAAATAAAAACTTAAATGTTTCGAAACCCAGGTCGGAATAAATGTTATTAAGTAATATTGTTGCACCTCATAAGTTTGTGAAATAAATAAAAAGTTCAATTATTCAATATTCCACGTTTTTAACTCTTCTCCTCTACAGATTGTGTTGGTACCTACTACCTATTCAATAACCCTCAAGATTCTTGTAGAAATTAACTAAGTATTCCATGTGTGCCGTGCCTAACAAACTAGTAATCGAATGATTGTGGGTACGATTCCAGACTAGGTAAAGAAATTTTCTAGCTGATAGCGCGCAACATTCACAAATGGGTCTGCAATGGGCAGTGCTGTGCCTAATGTGGTGTAAGCTCAGAGTAGAAAGTAAACCTAGAGTTGCCTCCGCTTATTTGTTATGCAGCCAAGTAGAATCTGTTTATACGCCCCAACAAACTTCCGGCGTTGCGAAATCGTGCCGTATGTTTATTCCGTATTGGGATAATTGGTTTACCGCTCCCCTACTCTGATACTTACGGCTTGCGCCTGTTACAGATAATTCTTTCAGTTTGGCAACATTGTCTGTTAGTGTTTGTTTTCTTGATGCGATGTGTTAACATTTTCATTTCGTTTTGACGTTCATAAACTGAATTATTTCAAGGATTTGGTGGCAGTCTATTGTTTTTTAAGACTATTTCGTTAATTATAGCTATGGCAAAATTACGAAAATGTTGTATTATATTCAGGAATTGGAGAAATGCAAATCTAACTAATTGTTTACTTCACAGTGAAATGCTTTCCATCTCACTCGAATGCTCGGTTGATACCAATGCAGTACTATTCACGAGTAGGGGCATCTCTATGTTCTTACTCTGAGGGTGTAATCAGACCAAACGTATTGTACTGCAATATATGTCTATTCCTGCATATCTAAACAGGGCAAAATGAACGGGTTAACATAAAGTAAAAATTTAGCTTTCATATTGTCTGTGAACTGTTGTTTGTATGTTCTTATTCATATTCTGTAGAGCTTGAAAAAGCAACAATATGGTTGCGAAACGTCGCTCGAAGAGTGAATAGATGCTTCATTTAAACATTCCGATCCCACTACCGTTTTTTTCATATAATGTGGATAGTTGCATCAAGTTACAATATTTGTTGAAACTGATTTATGAATTGGATATCTCTAAGAAAGGTTAGGTATATCAATGGGAAATTCATATAATACTATTTGTTATATTGCTTGAAATGTTTTTATATGCTTCATGAGAGTTCCAGTAAAAGACAAATGTTTTCGAAAATGTTTGATATTTCTCATCTGAAAAGATGTTTGTCCGATCAATGGTCCGGAAAGGTTGATTTTACATTTTGATTTCATAATGTTGGAGGTAACATATGGACAAGATAAATCAGTTGAGAATGATCAGTGGTGTCGGAGAGAAGTGAATAATTCTAACACAATGGTTGAGTTGTACATCAGATCAGTGAATTTGCGCTGAACGCACCCGATCAGAGAACGCATGCTCAACATGTGATCGGTCGCTATTTTTCTGAGCGACTTCGAAGTACGCTCGCTACTCGCTCGCTCGCTGATCGGTTGTGATCAGCTGTTTACGTGGTGTAAATTTTACATTTAGAATTTGTGAGCATACTTTGACAATTTTATACCGCTCACTAATCAGTGAGCAATTTTATACAGCTCAGTGATCAGTGAGCGATCTGTGACTGCTGAACGCAATCACTGTTATAAACAGAAAAGAAGCAAGGTCATGTGAATTCATATCAATGCTTCACACGAATTCGTCAACTCTGATTTGATCAATTGCCGTTATTGATGTTTGCTGTTTTCAGGTTTACGAACAAGGAATAAGTTCACCAGGTTTCAATTAGATATGATGAATAAATTATATGAAAGTCAGCCTTACCCAACAAAGCAGGATATAGCAACATTATCCCGAATCATCTGTGTGGCAGAAAACAGGGTGAAAGTGTGGTTTCAAAATAATAGACAAAAACAAAGATCTTATGGTCAAGTACGCCGTTCGGGAGAGATGTACTTTTCTGGTCCACAAGTTCCTGGAAAATTAGAAAATACGAGTATATAGTGTATTTTAAGAACTCTCGAAGAATTTATAGACATTAAGGATGAATTCTTAATTTGTAGGAAAGGAAAATGAAGATTTTGTAATATGTTCTTTTGATATTACAATCTATTTGTTTATTGCATTGTTTGAATTATTTGCATTCATTGTTTAAGATCCTGGATTATACGTACAAATAAATTTCTTTGATTTTCTTCCAAGAAAATACTCCACAAAAACCTAAAACGAAAAACGAATTTGTAAAATTCATAGAGGGTGACAGTCAAAAACTTACCAGGCCAATTATGTCGCGACAAGGTTGTTTTCAGAGAAAATGCCGGAACAGTTCAATTTTTATTCAGAGGGGGATATATTTCGAGCAGAATTGTAAGCCGAAATCTCCTCAACCCTAGGTGTAGAGGCTATCACCCCTAAATTCTCGATAGAAGTTACACCCCAATTTAAAGATCAGTTGTCATTTCTCATGAATACTATGGTTGGCAAATAGTAGTAGTAACTGTCTTTTATTGCAATAAGCAAAGGCCATCGACCTAAGGTCCTTCATCCTAGGTTGGCAAATATTTATTGAATCCTTGTAGTAGTTACAGAAGCTAAAAATTTGAAAACTGTCCAGGCCAATTATGTCTCGACAAGAATGTTTTCAGAAAAAATGTCGGAACAGGTCAATTTTTATTCGGCGGGGGACATGTTTTTATCAGAATTAAGAGACAAAATTTGCTCAATTTCAGGCATAGCTCACCCTCTATTCCTTACCGAAAATTCAGGGGTGATAACCCAAAGATTGATGAGCTGTTGGCTTACAATTTTGCTAGAAACATGCCCCCTCCGAACAAAAATGTGTTACATCTAAATTTTCTTCTAAATGTTTGATATTTGTGTGCTAGGAAACATTTTTCGATCATATGAAATCCAATTTTACTATAAATGACATTTCAGAGTCAAAATGCTGCGAGAAATGTCAGGCGACATTCACAAGTAGGAAAGCATTTCGAAGACATAGTCGCGAATGTGGCATGGAACCAAAATTTATGTGCCATATGGAACATTGCTTCTACAAGGCGAAAAGGAAAGAACATCTTAAAAATCATCTGAGGAATAAGCATAGTGATATAATTCATTATTTTCCTGGCTAGGTTAACCAAAGTTTCTTATTAATTATCTCTGAAAAACCAAAGTAGTATCTTTATGTGGTATTGTATATACAGGGTGTCCCATTACTCGACGTCAACCCGGAACCGGGTGAAAAGGCAAGTAATGCTGGTTGTCAGAAAAATATAAAAAAAAATCTAAGTTGCATGATTTTAAAATAATGTGCATTTAAAAAAACACGCAAAATTCCACACCATGTGACAGTCTTTTCGCTCCTGTTGCCAAAAATATCAACTTTTTCCAATTTTTTTCTTTGCTGTGTCCCTTGAATAATGCTTGTCTAAACTGTAATCAAAATTGACACACCAGCTGCTCTAGGTTCCATGAAAATAGGGCTTACTTCTCAGAAAAAAAAATTCGAGATAAACAATTGCCTAGTTTCAACTAGCTGTATTGAAAAAAAATGTACTACGTAGGTTTGGCATGTTTTTTCAAAGTTGGCGCATTTAGTAAGGATTCCAAAATGGTATAATACTTGTTTAATTGTAGCTGCCGTAGTTCAAATTTATTTTCGATTGCCTTTGAAAACACTTTTCGTTAATTGCTTCCCAGTTAAAAAGTCCAATGGATTCAAGTCCGGTGAACGGGCCGGCCACGAGATTGGACAGAACGTCCGATCCATCTTCCGGGAAAAAAAAATTTCAGAGGAACTTCTCTGGAAAATTTTTTTCTGGAAAAATTATTTCTCTGAAAATTTTTTTTTCTGATAACATTTTTTCCCGGAAGAAGGATCAGACGTTCTGGTCCAATCTCGTGGCCGGCCCGTTCACCGGACTTGAATCCATTAGACTTTTAACTGGGAAGCAGTTAACGAAAAAGTGTTTTCAAAGGCAATCGAAAATAAATTTGAACTACGGCAGCTACAATTAAACAAGTATTATACCATTTTGGAATCCTTACTAAATGTGCCAACTTTTGAAAAAACATGCCAAACCTACGTAGTACATTTTTTTTTCAATACAGCCAGTTGAAACTAGGCAATTGTTTATCTCGAATTTTTTTTCTGAGAAGTAAGCCCTATTTTATGGAACCTAGAGCAGCTGGTGTCAAAATTTGATTACAGTTAGACAAGCATTATTCAAGGTTACACAGCAAAAACAAAATGGAAAAAGTTGATATTTTTGGCAACAGGAGCGAAAAGACTGTCACAGGGTGTGGAATTTTGTGTGTTTTTTAAATGCACATTATTTTAAAATCATGCAACTTAGATTTTTTTTATATTTTTCTGACAACCAGCATTACTTGCCTTTTCACCGGTTCCGGGTTGACGTCGAGTAATGGGACACCCTGTGTTTTATATTTCGAATGCAGTTTATTTGAAATGGAATAATCAAAACTTAATTTTATATGTAATTAGGATATGTAATGAAATTAAAGTAATTTGACAATCTGAAGGGTTTTTCGGTTTATTGTCTCATCAAATAATTCTTAGGGTCTAATGTGAGTTCTATCTGAATAATACATTTCATTCGTTTATTTATTTAGGTTTGTACAGATGTTAAGCTCTGAGTTTGGATTCTGACGTGAGTCATTTGTTGAAAACACAGTAATTCTAGAAGAATAAATGGCTATTGAAATATCAATAGCACATTCTAATTTTAGGCCGCATTGTTAATTGCTAATTCGAAGCCAATAAAAGTTATGGGATATAAAATTTTAATATAAAGGCTTCAATATTTCCATGAGATTGAATTACATCAAATACCAAGATTTTTTGATGTTTCTACCTCATCAACGTCATTATTATCAATGTTTTTAAAATGACTCAAAAGTTCTTGAACTAGAGAAAATTCAAATATTCCATATTGAAAGGAAATACATACATCATTTCTATTTGTTGAGATAACGGTATTAGGATTAGACTTTTCGAGTGAAAAACAATACTTTGAACATACATTGCACACACATACACATGAATGGATGCATATTTCAATATTTCAAGTAGCAACATGCTTGTGTTTTCGGTGGATGACTCTTTTTTTATTATCTGGTTTGATTTTTCCAATTTATTCAATATTTCTCATAATGTTTTGTGAAGTGAGAACAAAAACTTGTGGTAAAGTGAGAACAAAAACTTCTGAGTATTCAAAAATGGTAATTTTAGGACGCTTATTCCCCCGAAACGATTTCTTCGGAGGATGATTGAGAGTATATCGCCTGATATCAATTATGCTGTAACCCAAAAGTTCAGAGATATCTGCTGTAAGAGTGCCTGATTCTCTCAAATATTACATATGACAATTTCATGATTGAAATGAATTATGATTTTCCGCATAATCATTGATTTTTCTTTTCAATTTTACCTGTTTGACTAACTCATATTCTATTATATCGTAAAGGGTTTTCCAATAAAAGGTGTTATTTTGAATAGTTTGAATCTGTAGAAACTACGTCATTAATAAAAATGGAACGATGCACGCTTCAAGAACTCATAGAAATTATTAAAATTCACTATAAAATGGTAAAAATTTGGCAGTGACGGTTCGTAAAATTCGAACATTTTTGGGTCGTCGTGAAGTACCTTGTCGGACCGCCAAAAAGAAATTGGTGGAAAAATTCGAGATGTTGGAAAACGTTAGTGATGTGAAGAATAGAACCCGTTCACGTCGCTCAAGAACAGCCGAGAATATTGCTGCTATAGCCGAAAGTGTTGAAAAAAACCGAGGTTTGTCCATTTCTCGTCGTTCTCTGGAATTAGTCATTCCACAAACGTCATTATACCGTATTTTGTATAAAGATTTGGGTGTTAAAGCTTATAAAGTCGTCGTATCTCTACTGATTGGGTCGTTGAAATGAATAAAAATGATCCGCAATTGGAATTGACCACAAAGATCTTGTGATTTAACACCTTGCGACTTCTTCCTTTGTGGCCACGTAAGAGAGAAGGTCTCTACACCAATAGCCCAGCGCCGATTCAAGTCCTCAAATATGGAATTCGTGAGGCTATCGAGGTCATAGGGCAGCCACTTTGCGATTTGGTTGGAAAATTTCGTTAAAAGAATATGGTCCTGTGGGCGTGGTCGTGGTGGTCATTCGCTATTAACGGCATAGTTTCTTCTTTATAATGAAATAAACATCCAATCATTTACGAGAATTAAATTGACAGACCTCGTATATTGAAAAATTACATTTTTCTTTGAATATCAAAATGAAACCTCTTATTGGAAAACCGATTATTTAATTATTGGAATATGTGTACAAAGAAGCTATTTGTAAATTGAAAATTTTTCATTTGATAGGTTAAGCAAGGTTTTTAGGTACGCTTATTAACGGAACTGTTCGATTTGAGTTTCCTTCAGTTTACTGAATAATTTTTATAGGTACTGTCGCCGGATACCCTTGTCCAAATTGTCCCAAAGTATACCGATGGGCTAGTTCCAGATTGAACCACACGAAGTTTGAGTGTGGTAAAGAACCCGGTTTCAAGTGTCCAGTAGAAAGCTGTAAATACAAAGCTAAACGCAAAACCAGCCTGAAAGGACATCTCAAAAAAATACATGATTTAACATATGATATGTGTAATATTAAAGGGTGAAATCTCTCATTATATCACCGAATACTACATACAGGTTGGGCGAAAATCCTGTAAAATTAATGTATTTTTGATCAGTGACTTGAATTAATCTGAAACACATGAGTTGCTACTTAAGATTATTGTTGTCCTGCTGTTCTTAAGCTTGTGGTAATTTCTTGATTTTTCTGAAGCATGTGAACTTCAGTTATATTATAGAATTTTAAACTTTAAAAAATAGTAGTTTTATTTTCCTTCTGAATATTTAGTGCTAACAGTGAACGGATAAGAATTCTGTCTAAATATTTTTTTATAAATAATGAATTGGAGTGTGAAGTGGTTAATGACGATTCAATGGTCACATATTGCATGGATAAGCAATACTTATCGATACTACTGGTGGAAAGTATTCTCAACCGAATATTCAACTCAATAAGGTTACATGTATACAGGGTTTTCCTTTTAAGTTGGCCTATTAGACGTTTTCGGAGAACTAGTGGATATTTGGTTCTGAAATTTAAGGTGGAGCCCTGAGGGTGAAGGAACTCTTCGACTAAAATATGTTCAAGTCAACAGTGTTGCCACGTCTATCTCAAACACATATCTACTTTCTTATTTCAAATGGAACTACGTATATTTTCTTTTATGTATCGATTCCATACCAAATTCTCAGTATAACATACTGAAAAAAAAATTTCTACCATGCACTCTTGCCAAGTTATGCACAAATTCTTGAAAATTTTGACATCTTCATTGCCAGTTTGGAAATGCAATATCTCGATTATTTTCTATAAGAACGGAACCAAACTCAGCAGTATCATACTAAAGAAATTATGCTTTCATGTGGTACATTCAGTATTTTGATACATCGTAAGGTTTTTCGAAGATATTACTCCGAATATGTTGAACTCAAAATTGAAATATTTCGAGATTTTCAAATGGCAACCCCACATTTATTTTACAGAATTCCATTCTAAATAAAACGTGAATGGCAGTCTCTTCTCACACTAATTATTTATTTCGGATAGTTTTTGAATGAAATGAAAAATACTAAAATTCTTCAGTATTTATACAGGGTCTTTATAAATGATTGTAACAGCGCAGTTGGCTTTGGATTGCAGAATACCAATGTCTAACCAATCAGAGCATAGCATGATCACAGAATTCTGTGGTTTGCATAAACCAAAGCCAACTGCGCTGTTACAATCATGTATAGAGACCCTGTAGTAATGATCTATGGACATTATGCTGTGTGATTATAACTTATAAGGTGAATAATTGAAATGAATTCTATGGTTGAGATTATGAACATTGGGCCAGGATTACAAAAACCCAAAACAGTTTTCGGAATTTTCTAGTCATTCTTGCTAAATGTGGATAACGATTGTTGAAGGTCCTACAGGTCCCTTCAATGATTTTTTTGCATTCCCTGTGAATTGTGAAACAACCTGATTCGTGTTTGAATAACATGGGAAAACTTTTTTCTATGACATCCATCATAATCGAGCACTCGGGTTGATCGTGAACACGACCATAGATCATGACTATAAATACTGAAGAATTTCAGTATTTTTTATCTCATTCGAAAACTATCTGAAATAAATAATAAGTTTGAAAAGAGACTGCCATTCATTTTTATTTCGAATCGAATGCTGTAAAATAAATATGGGGTTGCCATTTGAAAATCTCGAGATATTTCAATTTTGAGTTCCACATTTTCGGAGCAATATCTACGAAAAACCGTACGATGTATCAAAATACTGAATATACCACACGAATGCATTATTTCTTTACTATGAAACTGCTGAGTTTGGTTCCGTTCGTATAGAAATGCAGATGTCAAAATTTTCAAGAATTTGTGCATAACTTGGCAACAGTGCATGGTAGAGGAATATTTTTCAATATGTTATACTGAGAATTTGGTATTGAATCGATACATAAATGAAAATATAGGTAGTTCCATTTGAAATAAGAAAGTAGATATGCGTTTGAGATAGACATGGCAACATTGTCGACTTGAAAATATTTTAGGCGAAGAGTTTCTTCACCCTCAAGGCTCCACCTAAAATTTCAGAACGAAATATCCACTAGTTCTCCAGAAACGTCTAATAGGCCAACTTAAAAGGAAAACCCTGTATGTTAATGTAAATTATTAAATATCACAATCATCATACAAAATTTTACTCTAAATTTAATATCACCCCATATTATTCCACTGTTGATTCTTAGTTTTGCACACAAAATTGTATTTTATCTGTACAAACTTATGATTTTTCTTCTAGCGTACGAAATAACATTATATCGTTTTATGAAGTTCCAATTTTAACATAATTTATTTCCAGGTATTAATACAAGGAGACCAAGAGGTCGGGGAGAATACCGGTGTTTATGTGGAAGGACATATTACGAAAAGAAAAATCTAATGCGGCATTACAAACTTAAATGTTCTAGAGTTATTAATTTCTTTTAGTAAATACACTGAATTGTTGATAATAAACATTTAATTTCGAACATGTACTAAATTTTAATTTGGGAAGTTGAATCGATGTATATGTTTTTTTGGTATTGTAATTATTTTCATTTACACAATATATTTTTCGATTATCACTTGTTGTTTCGAATCCATAAAACATTCCGCATGGTATTGACTCGAATTCATAGTTTACTAACTTTGCTTTGCAGATCATTTTTTTATTTTGTCGTTTTTATTTCTGTTCTAATTTATTTTTGATTTCAGGTCAACGTGTTCCAAACAATGTGAATGTGCCATTTAATCTAACCGAAGAGAAGAGACTTTTTTTATCGACTTTGAATATAGTTGAGAATTGCGGAATACTTAAAGCTGTTGATAACACAAATAGAAAGCCTAAAAAATTCGGAAAAACTGATGCTGATATACTTGAGTCTTTCAAATGTAAAAAATGTGATAGAATCTACAAATTGAAAAGTTCGTTGCGTAATCATGATAAATGGGAATGCGGCAAAGGACCACAGTTCTTTTGCCATTTTTGCCCTTATAAGGCAAAACAAAAAATGCACTTGAGGAGGCATATTGCTAGAATGCATGCCGATTCTGATAAAAATATTACCATGTAATGACGCATTAACGGACTGAAAGTGCCTTATGCCATTTGCCTTTTTCCTATCTTTTATCGATTACTTGAGAAGATTTTATTATTTCTGTTTCATTCAATTCATATTTTCACATTTTTCTTTTATTTTTTTTCTGTATAACTGATGAAAGTAAAAAATTTATCATATATTTTGAAATGGATGAAACATTTTGATATTTTATTTACCTATATAGATGATTTTTTTGTCATTTGAAAGAAACAGTCTTCCACTATTGTTCTATATTGCTATGTATCACTTGTTCAACGTCATCACGTAGATTTTTTATACTATTTTTTTTATAATTGTTTACTGGGAACTCATGTTCACTGAGGTTTCGAAGAATATTCTGGTTTATTTAAATGTACGAAATATTGTTCATGCAATTTTTCTGTTGTATTGTGTTTTGAGTTTTTTTGTCTTCTTTTCGAAAATTCATTGATAATCACAGAATGTGCCTTCTATGTTGTCTTTGTGTCGTAATATAGTGATTTTTATAGGAACTTTTTAAACATTTCAAATAAATTTTTTTAAATATTTGTCCGTCTCAGATTATTCGCCATGTTTACTGATCTTGTCGTGAAATTTTTTCGTGGAACAATATACCCCAAAAACTTTCTTGTTGAGAAACAAAAACAAGTTTTCTTTGCAGAAATATCATCTATAACTGGGTGAAGTTGACATAGTTTTACGCCCTCTATTTTCAATTATATTCTGATGTCGATTATTCATTCGATAGCTTTTGTTTTTGAAATCAGCTAGAACTCATATGGCATATGTAATAGGTGTTTTCTTTCCATCAAACGCTCATACTTTTATACATTCACAACTATTTCCATTGCATAATATATAAACTTTTTATTTGTTCGAACTATAAACATTACTGTCCAATTATAATTAATTGATGCACTTTTTCATTTTCAGGCTATAAAAGTGTTAGCTGCATAAACTGCAATAAAAACTTCAAAAATCAAAAAAGCTATAGAGCGCATATATATTTCGACTGTGGAAGAGAAAAAGAATTTGCTTGTGAACTCTGCACATATAGCACAACACGAAGATACAACTTAAAAAAACATATCAAGATCAAGCATGCGGAACATCGAGAAAATTTCCACTTGCTCAAAATTTTTTCAACTTTACCAGGATAACTCAAAAACTTATTTCGGAAAGCAGCAAGAAACATGCTTTTCAGGCACCTTTTTATTTTCTGGTCAAACTTAGTTGAGTGGACAAGTGGTGTACTTCATTTTTTTTTCACTTTTTTTCTGAAGAAGTTGAAAACTGTATTGTATGTAAATTAAATCCTTATTCCTCACATGCATTTTTGTTTCGAATGAAAACCTTCGACGCAGATTTTTTTGTGTAGGTAGTTAAGATTTTTGGGGAGTGTTATTTTTTGCATTGAATTGGAATGTAACCCTACACAATCTACAATCCACAGAATCTTCAGAATGGTGATATAGTAAGATCACTTTTAGGTGGAAAACTGAAGAATCTTACAGGCGATAAATTTAGCAATAACACAACTGAAATATCTGGTTAACTTCATTTTTCCCTGCTTTATTTTCGTTGAGACTTAGATGAAAATAGGAATTTGACCATTTGCTATACTTATATTGAAAAAAATCATACAATGTTATATAATTTCGAAATCAGAAAAAATAAAGCTTTCAGAAAATGGCACAAAAATGTAGTATTTTCATTTTAAAAAACATAACTTTGGGTCATAGCTTCGTAATTGAAAATGCTGCAAAAATGACGAGTACACCACTGGATTCTACGCAAAAAAGTGCCTCTATAAAGTCTTATTTTCAGATCTCTATCATCAGTATTAGCGGAGATATGAATTTTTTTCGGTATCGACGCTTTTCCAATTTTCGCTTGTAACTCGAAAACGAAAGAATGTAGCCAAAAATAAATAACACTCTTTTTAGTTTCTCAGAAAAAGAGATCGAGAAGTGGGGTAGCAGATTTTGTCTATCTCCTCTGGTTTGAAAGTTGTAGTGCTAAAACATCGAAATATACCCACCCTGTTCATATTCTCATTATTTAATACCCAAAAAGTATTCTCTTCCTGAATCAATAAAAGATATTCTGAATTTGATATGAATAAAAATGATAAATGCATCGAATGAAGTGAACGATTCAGTTACAGTTTAATGATAAGACTATTAGCAGCAGAATTCAGGAATAAATATAAAATTCCTCCTAAATTAATTAACATTTTCAATTTCAGCTCTCCTAAAAACTGGCGGGTGCACAAACTGCGGGAAAATCTTCAAAAATGAGAAAACCTGTAGAGCTCATATGTATTTTGACTGTGGAAGACAGAAAGAATTTGCTTGTGAACTCTGCACATACCGTACAAGACGAAGATACGACTTACAAAAACATATGAAGCGCAAACATATGCAATGAAAAAAATTCCAATTGCTTAAGACGGGTTTCATAAAACTCCGATCACGTTGATTATTGAAATGTCATCATTTCTGTGCAATTTTCAGTGCATTTTTGACATAACCGATCGACTTAATTCAAAATCAACAATTTGATTGCCCGATCAAGCTTTATGAAACCTACTGTTTAAGAATCTTTTCAACTTGGCATTATTTCCACGAGAAACAAGTGGTGTTTCATCATAAACATTTTACCAGTTTATTTTCGAAAACAAGTTGAAATGTACTGTATTCATATTAAATCCTACTTTCGAATATGTCTTTTTATTCCGATTGAAAACCTTCAGAATTCTGTGGTGCATTGAAGAGTCATTCTTTCTTGTGGTCCACTAATATCAATAATTCTAAGTGAACAAAATAATATTTTACCATGCTGGGAATCGCGCTATAGCCGTCACTTTGTGATAGTGCATTTGAAAAAGGATAATCTCAGAGTAAAAAGTAAACCTAGCGATACCTTCGCGCATTTGTTATACATGGTGTTCCTAAATTGAACGTACAAACGAAAAGGGGAGATTCCTCAAGTGAGTTTAAGAAAAAAAGTCCTATAAACATGGGGTCGCAAACGTTTCGTTTTCGAGATACAGGGTGTTAAAGTTTTAATCAAAAACATGTGTTGATTATACGAGTTTATCGAATCTTTATGAATCGTCGCTACAGATCAGGAAAATTTCCATAAAAACTGACACTGAATTCATTCACCACAGCTTACAAAGTGGCCTTCCCATCATAATTTGGATTTTCACGAGGATTTCGAGAGAATCGTTCAAAATTTTTTTTCTCGAAATCGTTGGTAGATACGACAAAACTACAAGAGACCGAAAAGTTTAGTATAAGAACAAAGCTTCTTTTTACATTTTTTCAAATTAACAGTTGCTCGCCAAAAAAAAGTTCTGCAGAAGAACAGGTGGCAGTGTTCCAGAAAAAATATCACCCTGTAGATCTTCTATCGAAATTGCCATGTCACGTTGTGAGAACTCTCAAATGTAATATCCATGCTAAATTTCAGTTGAATATCTTGTGAAGTGTAGATACTATGAGAAAAAAACTTGAAAAAAATTCAAACTTCAACACTCTGTATCTCGAAAACGAAACGGTTGCGACCCCATTTTTATATGACTTCTTTTTCTTAAACTCACTTAAGGAATGTCCCCTTTTCGTTTGTACGATCAATTTAGGAACACCCTGTATATGCAGCCAAGTAGAATCTTTATATGCACGCGAAGAATATTCCGGCGTTGCGTATGCGTACTCGTACCGTATGTTTATTCCGTATTGGGATAATTGGTCTACCGATCCCCTTCTCTGATACTAACGGCTTTCGTATGTTACAGACAATTCATTCAGTTTGGCAACATTGTCTGTTGGTGTTTATTTTCTGGATGCGCTCTGTTTACATTTTCATTTCGATTTGACTTTCATAAACTGAATTATTTTAATGATTTGATGGCAGTTTATTGTCGCTTAAGGGTATTCAGGTAATTGTAACTATGGCAAAATTACGAAAATGTTGTATATTCAGGAATTGTAGAAATTAAAATCTAATCTATTGTTTACTTCACCCCAGTGCGGCAGTGAAATGCTTTCCATCTCACTCTTATGCTTGGTTGATTACAATGCAGTACTATTCACGTTTAGAGGCATCTCTATGTTTATATCTCACTATGAATTAGAGAATAATAAATGTAGATCCTTTTTTGCCATTCCTATTATTATACAAGGTTTAACAATGACCCGAGTTTGGCAGTACCATTAGTTTTAATATACTTAAGTATTATACTGAATAGTAGAACTATACTGCATAATCGAACTGTTTCTCCAGATGTAATGCCCAGATATTCAGCCAAACTGAATGACAGAAAAAAAGGAAATTGACACATACATACTTCATTATTTGATATCATTCTGGATCAAGAGAAACCATGAAACACATATACTGCATTTGATATGCTGAAAATAAATCAAATGAATTGCATAATTCAGTAAAACTCAAATAATGGGCAGAAAATTTCACGAATTACTGTGAAATACGGTACCTCATTAATTTGAACATTTTCAATTCAGTCTTTGACGGTAGGTGTAGAAACTGCGGAAAAAGCTTCAAAAATAAAAAACCTGGATAGTAAATATGTATTTTGACTGTGGAAAAGAAAAAGAATTCGCCTGTGAATTCTGCACAAATTATACACCTCGAAGATTCGACTTAGAGAAACATATCAAGCGCAAACATGCGCAATATTGAGAGAAATTTCTCTTGCTCAAAGCGACTAGAAACAGGTTTCAAACATTCCATGAAAGTCTTTTATTTTCTATTCGAACTCTTTGTGATGTTTTGAATCTTTTTTTTCAAGGTAGTAGTATTGTTGAATTTATAATAAATTCTTCATTCTTACATTAATTCATATTTTCATTGAAACCTTCGTAGCATTTTTTGTGAATTGAAGATTTTTGAGAGTGATACTCTTTTGCAACTCACTAATCATAGCTTTCTATTTGATGGAATAATTTCCGAAATCACTTCAGTTGGAAGTGAAGTGATTTTGACAAATAGAACATGCCCTTTTCGGATGACAATCAACAAAACGATGAGGTTTGAAATCAGAGTACCAAATAGGAATATCGACGATAGTTCGGAGGGAAATTCTAAAAGTAATATGAAAAATTCATCACTAGCAATGAAAACAGAGGATAATAACTCATTTTCAGTTATGTTTAGAAGTAAATTGTAAACTTTTACGAAAATGTAAGTTTATGTTGTTTTTATGATGAACTGAAGTGATTGAGGAAATTAAACTGATTTTGTCAGAAAGCAATATCAGTTTGAAGTGATGCGCATCAGTTCAAATTCACAACATTGTCAAATACACCGCCCACCAACTGGTTTTGCTTCAGTTTGGAAGTCATGCAGCTTCAAATAGAAAGTACCTTAAATCAATAATTTCCAATGATTAAGAAAATATTTTTCAATGGGCATAAACATTTGGAAGAAAATAATAATAATTCATATAAACTCATTCTGAACCTTTGGGAAGACAAGAATACTCCCAGTTGTAGATACTTATTCGTAAGTTTACAAAAAATGTATATTATATTACAAAATTTGTTTTAAGCTGCTGCAATATGTCATGTTAAACGAAATGTATACTGAGTGACCGTTTTTCAGATGGCATATTCTGTGAAGTTTGCAAGAAGAAATTCAAACACCTGAAATCGTTCAACTGCCACCGATACAACGGTTGTGGGAGAGCGGCTGATATTTTGTGTACACTCTGTGATTACTCAACTAAGAGGAAATATGATCTGGCTACCCACATCAAACGCAGGCACCAGAAAAGCAATTATCAACACTTAATTTGAACTTTTCCTGGTAAACACCAATGTTGTGACAAAATTATTGATAATAAAGTTTTTTTGTTCGAAGTGAAGGTTTTCATGTGTTCTCAAAATGAATTTAGATAAAGTAGCGATGTCAAATCACAGGATGATGCCACCAGAAAAAAATGATACCCAACAGTTATCTTGAAAGATGAAATGAAAAAGTCCGATGCAGTAGCTCAAAACCTAATTATGACAAACACTTGCCGGAATGGACGAAACTTTTTTTTACATTTTTGTGATAATATATAGATTATGACTAACGTTATTGTACACAATTTTCTGGCGCGACACTTACTTAATAAAAAAAAATAAAGGTAACTGTGAAAGAATTAGGCAAAAATATGGAAAAGTTGAACTGGTATACTCTTATTTTCCTGGTGTTCTTTGCTCATCTATAAGTTGTTTATTTCTTTCTGTGGAATAGTTTTAGTTTCAGAATAACTACTTAATTTAATGTCACGCACAGGTTGTAATATTTATATTAGATTCCTCTGTGATATAACTTGTTTATTCATCAAAATAAACTTCATTATTATTATTAAAATGGGCGTTTCCAGTATGTCGAAATAAAGAATTTTGTTCATGTTCATTAAACGTAGTGTTGACTATACAGGGTGTCCCGTAATTAGACCGACAAACTTCTAGTGGACATTATAGATGATATTTTAGACAGATTCGACCCATATTGTATAATGCAAAATTGCTTCGTTAAGGAGCTAGTGGCCTTTGAAGACGACGTCCTGTCCACACTTTTTGCCACATATTCGCAAAACGGAGTCACATAAAGTGCTGAAAGTTTACACATTGGCTAATATCAAAAACACGCATCGATTAGATTGAGTGCATTTCTTTCATGTCAAGCACAATCGTATCATTTGGGGGGGTCGAAGGGTATTTTTGGTTCAAACTTTTTTAACTTTCATTATTTCGCGAGATTTACATCCTATTCATAAACTCTGATGTTTTTTGTTGAAAAAAAATGCTCTTATATAATAACACCCAGATGCACCATTTCTGAAAAAAATACATTTGAAATTTTCTCTCTTTTCACTAAGTCTTTAGAATTAGTTAAATGATAAAAATAATTTTTTCTCAGAAATGCTGCATCTGGGCGTTATTATACAAGAGCATCTTTTTTCAAGAAAAAACATCAGAGTTTATGAATATGATGTAAATCTCACGAAATAATGAAAGTTAAAAAAGTTTCAACTAAAAATACCCTTCGCCCCCCAGCAAATGGTACGATTGTGCTTGACATGAAAGAAATGCACTCAATCTTATCGATACGTATTTTTGATATTAGCCAATGTGTAAACTTTCAGCACTTTATGTGACTCTGTTTTGCGAATATGTGTGAAGATGACAGAACGTCATCTTCAAAGGGCACTAGCTCCTTAACGAAGCAATTTTGCATTATATGATTTGGGTCGAATCTGTCTAAAATTGATCTATAATGTCCACTAGAAGTTTGTCGGTCTAATTACGGGACACCCTGTATACTCATTCAGTGCACTTAAAATTTTTCAAGTTATCAATTTTTAATCGAATACCGAAAATGCGATTTCTATACTCGTATGCAAGTCGCGCCACCATGACGTACGAACAAGCACAATAAGTGAGGATGACGATTTACAACGGTGTGGTCAGTTCGCATTGTTTTAAACTGTAATTCAAAATCCATCCAATGAAATGATTGCTGTTGCGTACGTCACTCTCAACCCCCCATTTTGATCGTATGAAATCACTGGAAATGTTCGTTCGGATATCCAAGGTTACATAAATTAACACTTGGCTGAAAATTGGTGGGATTGTACAAAACGTCAGCATAAAAAGTAAACCTAGAGTTACCTTTACGCATTTGTCATGCAGCCAAGTGGAATCTGTTTATACGCGCGAACAAACTTCCGGCGTTGCGAAATCGTGCCTTATGTTTATTCGGGATTTTAGGAACAACATTGTGTTTTAGTAACTGTGGTTCAGTACCTACTTTAAATATATCTCAATATTTTTTCCTGAGAGCCACCGTTTTTGACATATAATTTGATTAGGACATATTTTATAGATCTGATGAGTCCAATAGTTGATATACTCTTTTATGAAGAAAAGCAAATTATAAATCGGTAAAATGTACATTGAATTTTTTTTGAATGTCCAGACAAATTTTTCCACGAAAATCCTGGTTTCAATATGTTCAATAAGTTTGTCACTGCCTAAAAGATAACCCTTTCATCAAGAAAATATTCGTTTCTAATATGTATTGCATTAGTATGATTCTCCAACCTGAATTAACAACAGTTACAACAGTAGTAAAAAACGAACACTCTAAAAAGCATTTTGAAATACTTTGTAGATTGATACTCAAATCATTATATCATAGAGAAGAATATCTGAATGACCAATTTTCAGATTATGGAATTGTTTGTGCAGTTTGCTTGAAGAAATTCAAAAACCAGAGTTCCTTCAGGTGTCATCAGTATAACGGTTGTGGAAGAGAACCAGATCAGTTTTGTCAGATGTGCGATTATTCAACCAAGAGGAAATACAACCTAAAGCAACACTACTTCAGAAAACATCAAATCGAAATGGCAACTTGAATTCATATGGATAAGCATTTTAATAAGTACTCACAGTAAAGGGTTTTCCAACAAGAGGTGTTTTTTTGAATGGCTCGCTATTTCGGTAGATATGTCATGTTTGAAGCTGTCATTTTTGACATTTGACAAGTAGAAACTACGCCATTAATAAAAGTGGAACGACACACGCTTCAGAAAACGCATTGAAATTATTAAAATTCACTTTAAATAGAGAGGGAGAGGCGGTTCATAAAACTCGAACATTTTTGGGTCGTCGTGAAGCACCTTGTCGGACCGCAATAAAGAAATTGGTGGAAAAATTCGAGCTGTTGGGACAAGTTTATGATGTGAAGAATAAAACTCGTGCAGGTCGCTCAAGAACAGCCGAGAATATTGATGCTGTAGTCGAAAGTGTTGAAGAAAACCAAGGTTTGTCCATTCCTCGTCGTTCTTGGGAATTAGGCATTCCACAAACGTCATTACACCGTATTTTGCATAAATATTTGGGTCTTAAGGCTATAAAGTTCAAAAGTTCAGTTAACAAAAGAACTCAAGCCGGCCGATCATCAACAACGCGTATTTGCTTATTGAGACGTAGAAATGCATGAAAATGAATTCAATCGAAAAATCATCTTGAGTGATGAGGCCCATTTTCAACTCGGTGGCTTCGTCAACAAGAAAAATTGTCGCATCTGGGGCTCGAAAAACCCAAGAGTTTTTGTTGAAAAGCCTCTCTATCCTCAAAGTGTGACTGTTTGGTGCGGTTTATGGTCCGGCGAAGTCATTGGACCTACCTTTTTCGAAAATGAGGCAACAGTTACGGTGAATGGATTGCACTATAGTGAGATGATTAATGATTTTTTAGGGCCGAAATTGGATAGTATTGATCTTGACAACGTTTACTTTCAACAAGACGGCGGTACGTGTCATACAAGCAACGAAACCATTGATCTTCTGGGGGAAAAATTTCCGGACCGTGTCATCTCTCGAATAGGTGATCACAATTGGCCACCGAAATCTTGTGATTCAACACCTTGCGACTTCTAACCTTTGGGGCACGGGGAAGAGAAGGTCTACGCCAATAGCCCATCGTCGATTCAAGACCTCAAAGATGGAATTCGTGAGGCTATCGAGAACAAAGGGCAGCCACTTTGCGATTTGGTTATGAGAGTTTTCATTAAAAGGATATGGTCCTGTTAGCGTGGTCGTGGTGGTCATTTGCCTGATATTATTTTCTACTATTAACGACATAGTTTCTTCTTTATAATGAAACTAGCGACCCGCCCTGGCTTCGCACGGTACGACATCACATTAGAAACCTCAAAAATAACAGTACTTCTCCACTATTTAATGGATGTTATTATACATATAAACCTTCCTCTTGAATCACTTTATCTATTAAAAAAAACGCATCAAATTCCGTTGCGTAGTTTCAAAGATTTAAGCATACAAAGGGACATAGGGACAGAGAATTTGTTTTATACTATGTAGTGATAAACATACTATCATTCATATTGAAAAATGGCAATATAAAAATAACACCTCTTATTGGAAAACCCTGTACATCTAAGGCTGTATCCATAAGAATAAATAAAAATCTATATTTATTGAAGAATATAATTTTTATAATCCCTCGACTTCAAGTCATATGAATCGAATGACTTGAAACTCTTGTATTTGAGTTACTTGTATATGATTAAAGTTACGTACCAGCCAGTATTTGATATAACGAAACTGAATAAAAAATAAAAGTATTTCGTCGAATCTGAGTTGTTTCTAGTTCACACCATAGCGAATATATTTATGCCCGATTGCACCGTTCGTCTAAGCAACGTTTAAGACCCTAAAGTGACGTTTATTCCATTGATGAAACGTCATTTCGGGGTTTAAACGTTGCTTCTCCCTTATTTGAAGTGAGATAACTTCAACGCCGTTATAATACTGAATATACAGGATGAATCATAAAGTGTTATATGAATTTCACGTGAAGTGCAACAATTTTTTTCATTCACTATTTTTCCAGATTCATTCATTTTCAGGCTCCATCGAAATCCCTCGATTGTTTCACAACGGTCCAATAAATCTTTCAACAAATGTTAATTTGAGACTAGTTAGGCGATTTCCTCGATCACAGAACTATTGGAAAGCATATGTTTAAAGCGTCGAAATACCCTTAAAAATATACCTAGCTTTCTATTTGACTGAATAATTTCCGAAATCACTTCAGTTGGAAGTAAAGTTAAGCTTTGGAATCAGAGTAAACAGGAATATCGACGATATTTCGGAATTGAATTCTAAAAGTAATATGAATTATTCATTACTAGCAATGAAAACCGAGGATAATAATTCACTTTCTGTAATGTTTATAAGTAAATTGTAAACTTTTACCAAAATGTTAGGTTATGTTATTGTTATGTTGAACTGAAGTGATTGTGGAAATTAAACTGATTTTGTCAGAGAGCAACATCAATTGGAAATGATGCGCATCAGTTCAAAATCACAACATTGTCAAATAGAACGCGCATCAACTGATTTTGCATCAGTTTGGAAGTGATGTAGCTTCAAATAGAAAGGGCCAGTGTTTCCACTGAAAAAATAAAGTGGAATTCAATGTGTTGTCCATTCTGTGTGTGCTTGTGAAATAATTTTCAAAAGTTGGTTCCGTACCATTTTAGTGAATAATATTTTGTTGTGTCGCTATTCGCAACAAAATGTTGCTCGATCATATAATTCTCACTGTTAATTTCAGGTTCTGAAGAAAATAGGTGCGGAACCTGCAACAAGATCTTCAATAAACGGAATTCTTATAGAGCACATGTAAATTTAGACTGTGGAAAAGAGAGATTGTTCTGTGAATATTGCCGTTATTCTACACTTCGCAAATTCGACTTCAAAAGACATATGAAACACAAACACCGCTGTATGAACGAATAATTCGTGATAATCATATTGATATGACACAAGATTTCTCGAAATCTAAGCAATAAATTATATATGTATAATGTACAAATGAAAAGTTGAAGAACTTGCAATAGCATCTTATTCTTTTAACAACATTACAGCAACATTGAAGTAATGATAGCAGCATATTTGTGTTGTGTCTGACAGCTCTTATTGAGCGTAAGATCTACTCAAACGAGTGCTATATAGTTTTGCCCAAACGTCTGTAATGTGCGAGTTTCGAGTCGAAAATGCTATCGAATGACAGAATAAAACAGATCCTATACCAAAATTCTTTTTGATCGGGTGCTCCCTTAAAAAGGTGGAAATCAAACGGCAGTCCAAAGTAATATTAAATATCCATCTGGTGGATTTTCGACTATGTGAGTTTCATTGATATTGATAATTCCAAATGTAGTTTGTAGATTTTGTAGACAGTATGTATGTATGTATGTATGTATGTATATATATATGTATGTATGTATGTATGTATGTATGTATGTATGTATGTATTTAATATGATATGAGTTATATGGGGAACGTTCTCAGTATAAGAAGTAAACTTTTACTTTGACAGAACGTTGATCTCAGTACTCTCCTAAGTGTGTAATAAATTTGCGGATTTAGAGAATATATTTCCAGTTACCAATATAACGATAAACTGCAGCATTTTATGGTTATTATAGTTTTAAGATATAATAAACGATATTGTTATGACCTGTGGTAAGTATCCAAATAATGATCCATTATTTATATTACTATTTCTATCAGCTTTATGAAAAAATCAATTTCACCGAAATTTCGGCGTATATAATATCTTAGCTATTTGTGCGATTATTGATCGATTTCCCTTTGATGTTACACCTACTGAACAGATTATAATAATTAGAGAGACATGCAATAATATTTCTGTCTTGTATTATAATATGTTATCAAGGTTGTAATACAATCATTATATGAAATAATATAGAGGCATCGATAAACAAAAGTCATTTAATCAACTAGATTAATAACCGTGTTGATTATAAGAATTTTCCGACGATCTCAACATGAATAGGGTATACATTCTTGATTGAAATACATTCTCATTTTGTACAACACATGCATTTGACATAATGAAATTTATATGTTTCTATGTTCCAGTACAGTTTTGACATTTTTCGTAGTGCTTCTGCAAACTTTGTGTACTGTTGCCATGAGGATTGCACATTAGAATGTCTAAAAAAATAAGCATTAAAATGGGTCATTTATGCTCAATTTCGTACACCTTAAAATCACCTTTTATTTCGAGGTCGGCGAAAATGGTTACTCAATAAACTAGTTTATAAATGACAGCCTCAATTGTGGAGATATTTCAACGTATGAGCGAATCCTACACGCTAATAGTGTCTAGCCATTAATCGCTAGATTAATGAACGAGTTGATTACAAGATTTTTCTAACTGCATCATTAATTGAGTGTATAAATTCTTGATTGCAATACATTCTAATTTTGCTCAAGACATACATTTGACATAATATAAATTTATTCATTTCTATGTGCCAGTATAGAGTTGTATTATTATTATTACTAGTATTGCTTTTGTTCGGTTGATCGGTTGCACATGACAATTACACATTAAAATATTAGAAATGGAGCAATGGAAAAGTAATTGTTGATCAATTTAGTATGAGTTAAACCCACTTTCTATTTTGAGGTCGAGGAAAAAGGAGATAACTTATCGCATTTTAAATTTAAAAAATATTATATTTCAAATTTCATTGTCGGACTCAGTCACCCCTTGTTTCAAATTGAAAGATAATTTTCTATTCAAAGTAGAAACTTTTTGTAATTGGAGCTCAATGTAGAAAACATCTGTTAGTGCCTTATAGATATCGATCGAAATATATTCTCGGAGAATTCTGCATTTCTAAAAAAATTTATAGGTTTCCACGCCCAGTCTCTGAAACAGAAAAAATTAAAAATTTTCAACTAAGATTGAGAATCTTCAGAATTGTATGTTTTTTCATTTGCAGTCTATTTAAATGAAAAAACATACAATTCTGAAGATTTTACAAGTTTGTCTGAAGAAGGTCTCTGATATAGACTTCGAAACTTTACATTGTCCTTTTCATTTATTTCCTTTTTCAGTTTTACTGTTAGGCAACAATTTTTTCAAGACCAATATGCTCCTGACAAATAAGAGCAAAGATTTCCGTAGGAGCACTTCATCTTAATTTAAATTTTTTAAAGTTTTTCTGTTTCAGAGACTGGGAGTTAAAACCTATAAAGTTTTTCAGAACTCCCTTATAGCTTTACATATCATTTTATTCATGTTTTTATCGAGAAGTTGAAAACATCAAATGTTGTATAATAAATTACAATTATTATTTTCAATATTTTATTTCTTCAAACTTTATCATTGATGATTTCTATTCTAGTTGAAACATAGTTGAGTTTTTCAACATTTTTTGTTTGTTTTTATTCTAACTCATATCATTTTCAGGTGTATTTAGAGTATTCAAATGTCCGAAATGTCAAAGGATCTATAAGCATCAATCTTCCCTACACCGTCACGTACATTTTGAATGCAATAAACCCCCAGCCTTCATGTGTCCTATTGAGGGTTGCACATACAGGGCGAAGCAGAGAAGCAGCGTTAAGAGTCACTTCTTCAGCAGACATATGTCATAGTATATAGAATCTTGGGTGGATGGCCTATGATTGGTATTATGTGTTCAAAATTGCAAATGGAGTGGAACCCATTTTTCAGGTGATGGGTACTAATGGACGAAAAATTGGAATATGGCATCTATAGATATCACTGTTGGAAGACGGAGCTGGTTGACATAAATTGTGTTTTTATTTGTTTTCATTTGTACGGTCACTGGTTGATTTTCTTGAAGAAATGAAAAAAATTTGAATCCATTTCTTCCTTCGAGTCTTCGTTTTAATAATAGGTACAAGGTGTCTAAAACTCATCTTTTTTTCATCTTTTGTTTATTCTCAGAAACAGTTTGACTTACAGAATTGAGTTTTTCTTCATTAATTTCTAATAATTATAGCTACTTATAGTGTTTCACTAGGTTTTCTTAGACGTGCCAGTGGCGGAGATTAGCACGAATGTTTTACACTTTCACAGCACTGTACAAATTTGCACAGCAAATTCTGATGCGCCAATATGTTTTACATATAGAAGGTAATGAAAAACAACTTTGTGATTTAAACTTGAAAACCTAGGTGTCAAAATTAGTCGAACTTGATTATCACTACTCATTTTTCCAATTATAGGAAATTCACATTGCGTTAACAAATTGTTTCTGATCATAAAGCTACTTTTCTCTAACAAAGTTCACCTTAGAGCTTTTGATTGTGAAACACAGTAATGTAAAAGTTGGGGGGTAGAACCATCGGTCAACTTCTATATCTCCGCTACTGGCCTAATAAAACCTGGTGAAGTGCAAGAAAGTAGCTATTATTAGGAACAAATGGTATACAATAACTCAATTCTGTGTTATTCAAGCGATTTCTAAGATATCAAAAATTTAAAATTAATATAAATTCTTTACACTTTGAAACAAAAACAGGAAGTGAAAAATGAAAGAGAAAATAAGAGGTTAGTTTTCTTGAGAAATATACAGTTGACCGTTGATATAATCATTGAGGAACACCCTGTATAAGTTTACCATACTCATATTAAATCCCGCTACATAATAACTTTGTGTGTTGCAATTGTGTTTTAGAATATCTGTAGCTGCAAATAAGATTAATTCAACCTTTATATTTTTTCTTCGATATAATTTTTTTTATTAAGAAATCTAGTATGTTGTGATTCACTCCAAACTTATTTAATTATTCTTCTCTTTAATGTACCTACATATAAATGGGCAGCCACAAGGGCGTAGCCAGGAATTAATTTCGGAGGGAGGTTTTGACATTTTGGCAATTGACTTTGTAGGTGCCGGGAATTGTGAGGGTCGCTTTCTGTAGCAAGTATTTGTTGTTTTTAAAAATTCATAGTGATATGAATCATTTTAACTAGATTTTCGGAGATAAGTTGGTTTGAGTGCCAAATGAAAGATTATTTTTGCAAAAAATAACTCTGAAATATTTCGGGAGGGGGGTTTGAACCCCGAAACCCCCCCTGGCTACGCCCTTGGGCAGCCAAAAACATTTCATAAATGTTAAAAATACAAAATGTAGGTACAGCAATCGGTTCAATTTGGAACTACTTGTTATCTGAACTTTTCGGTAATTGCTGAGACCAAGTACAGAATCGATGTAACTCACAGAATTACTAACGCTGAACTAAGCTGAACTAGACTTACTGGTTCAATAATGGTTAACCACAAACGCTGTTTTTCAAATGAGACATGAGTGTAGTACGTAGCTAGTTCAGTATCGCATCCGTGAAAAAACCTATTAGGTAAAATTACCTCCATACGTATTCAGAAATGATATTTCAGTTAATAACATATTTTTTGATTACATATGAGATATTAAAATACTGCACTGGCGTTTCTTGAATATTAACAGTTACAGATAAGAGATTTTTTCCTGAACAAAAAACAGTAGCTTTTTCTCCAAGATTATCTACTAGGCCATCAAATATTATTTTCTTAAGTTGATTTCCAATTCTCCCGTGCCTTGAGACCTGTTTTATTTTTTTAATATATTTTTTTGATAGTATCAGATGTAGTTAGTTCAACGAAACGTTACATTTTTTTATAGGATTATTAGATGGTTTCAATATTCGATACTAATCATATTGTTAAGAGTATTTTTCATTTGAATTGCATAGGTTTAGTTGATCATTGTAATTTAACTTAGTACTCAGAAAAATTGTTAGATCATGTTCTGTTTCACAATAAATTTCTACCTCTGACATTTCTTTTTTTATTTCTTTTTAATTTGACCCTATCAGCAAATTATTGCGCTTGGATGATGATCATATGTGTCCTTCAGTTTCCGTTATGTCATATATTACTCCCTTCAATTTTTGTTGAACTTTCTTCACGAATCAATTCAGGAAAAAAATTTGATGCAAATGCGAAGATTCATCCTACTATTAATTACAGAATTTGAATCCCCTGAACTGATGAAACTCTGTCATTTCATGGTATTATTAAAAATTCTTCTCTCTATTTATTTATTTGTCCATCTTGATTGAAATTATGTTTATAAATTAACTTTTTTTTATTTATATTACAGGAATACAAAGGTAATGGTTTATCTTTTTTTATTTAGGAAGGTTTGATTTGATTTCCAACTTAAGTTTGTTGCTTGTTTTTTCATCTAGAACTATTTTGTTAGACTTCATTGAATTTTGTGCAGTATAATACAGGAAATCTAGTGAAATATTTCAGAGACTCAAAAGTATTGCTATATTGTAATGTTTTTCATCAACTATATCCATTAAAATTTCAGGAGCTGGCGATTTTGTGTGTACAAAATGCTCCAAACACTACAAGTACCAAAGAAACCTGCATCGACACATCATGCTGGAATGTGATAAGGAACCACAGTTATCTTGTCAAGCTTGTACTCGAAAATTCAAGCACAAGTCTAGTTTGAAAACCCACTTGCGAAGGCATCTTAATCTCTTCGGAACAGAGTTCAATTTCAATTAATTGTTTATTTAGGAGTATGTCACTGAAAAACGCATTCGGAACAATTATCTAATTTTGTTTCGAAAGTAGTTCTATCATCAAATATAGTTGCGAAGTGTGACTTTAATTCCAGAGAGTAAATTTTGTTAGCCTAAAAATCTCTTATAATATGAGAAAAACTCAAAGTGGGATAGTGGAAATGATATTCAACTGTAATAATATACTCGTAGCTTAACCATTTCTGGATGTGTTATTCATTGGATAAAGTGAATACATAAGATTTCAAAATTCAACAGGAAAAATTGTGGGGACCTCTATCTTTATTTTTGTGAATTGGGCCTTCGTTTCGGAGTGGCAGACCTCCGAATTTGGTCTCCAAAATCCGTTATATTTCAATAAATCAGAACATAGTTTCAAATTACATCATAATTTTTAAGGAAACGCTTGTATAAAATTTTGTATGTATAATGTAACAAAGTTCCGAGATATTGACATAAAACAATTTTTCTAGGCCGAATACAGAGGTCTGTAACTCGGAAATGTAGACCCATTTCAAGAAAATAAAAAATATTTAAATTTCAGTTGGATATATTTTGTGAAACAATCTATAAATTTTCACATTTTTCAAATTAAACGAACAAAACTAGGGTGATATACTCCTTCTACGTAATGAAATTTTCTAGTCAGAATGAATTCTAATTGCTTTTATCTAGTCATATGAAGAATATCAAGCAATATTATACTTGAAAAGCACTAAGTAGTTCCTATTTTATAATTTTCTTGTCTAATAAAAATATGTATGATATAAATGTTTGCTTTTTAGAAACACTTTTCACATGAAAACTCGAAAGAGATAATGACTGATTTTGTTAGTTGAATAGTATTGCTTGAAAATGCAAGATTTTTTGGTTTTATGTAGATGAGTTTGGTTATTTATCAAAGCTATCAATAGAACATTTGTAAACCATCAGTATTATTATATGAATAAAATATATAATTCACCAGTATTTTAAGTATTTTTTTATTTTCGGGTCAGACTGATCAGAATGAAAGAAAGATTCGTCACAATACCTTTGGTTATACCTCAATGTTTTGGTCCTTTAGTCAGATACGTTAAATGACATTTTCCGTTTTTGTCACCTATAGGCATCTGAAAATAAGATTGCAGCGCCACGGTTGGCATTCCTAGAACTATTAATATTGACATGGAAGAATTTTGTTGTATTGTTTATGTGTAAGTTTGCTTGATTAAAATTTGAATTTTTCATCAATATTTCAAAAGTTTCAGACATCTATAGTGAACGAGTGTATATTATATATGTTAATTTTTCGTAATAACTGTAGGTGTCATCATTTATTTCAATTTACTTCAGCCATAGTGAAAGATCGATTAGGTTTAAAAGGCTGCTGAAGAAATTAAGGAAAATAATAATAATAACAGTTGAATTAACATTATTTTATCATATTCAAACAGTACTTTTTTCCTTCAGAATAGCATTCTGAATGACCATGATTTATGAAACAAAATATGGCCATTCAAAATTTTTGTTCCCCAATATCTCAGTAAAAATGAAACCCATCGAAATGAAATGTTGCCGTCATATACAAGATGGTCATAATAAGCTTCATGCAAAATTGTGTGACCATTGCGTGAACAGAACCATTCAAATTCAATTGGAATAAAGAAATCGTGAATCGAGACTGATATACTGAATGTTTATGCAAAATTTCAGGAGGATCGCATCATCGGAACCATAGAATATATTTTTTTTCCATTTATTGAGTCAAAGAAAACACCTCATTTTCAACTATAATTTGTGGTAGTCCCGTTTGTAGGAAATTTTATGTACTTCCCTTTTGTAAGGAAAGTTTTTTCACGAAAAGTCGATAATTTTAGAGTAATAAGCAAGAGGATCATTTATTGAGTCATGGAAAATACCTCATTGTAAACTATAATTTGACTCAGAACAGGTTGTCGCAGAACAAGCTGTGGTAGTACAATTCGAGAAAATTTAATGTATTCTCATTCTGTATGGAAAGGTTTTTCACGAAAAGTTGATAGTTTCCTAGTAATAAGCAAAAAACTGACCAAGAGTGAGATTTTTCATCTTTTTATGTTCTGTCACGAAATTTCGTTAGCAAACCTAAGGTTCGGATTGAGCACCCCAAAAATCATAAAAAATGGAAGATATCAAAACTACCTCAAAACTTTCCCACTAGGGGTTCTTTCAAGCACAAATATACTGTACTAATACATTTAGGCATGATATCGTATAAAACAACTTTCTGAATCTACACATCATCTCGAAAAAAAAAATATATTGGTGAGTTTTCAAACTTAATTATTTTTCGACCTTCGTTATGGCAAGTTTACCATCCAGCAATTCTTCTATTAAGTTCTAATCCTGTTTAACTCCACAAAAATTGCATACAAGCCTTACGCAATACGCAATAATGATTTTTTTATATACTCTCCAAGAATCTTTTTCAGAAATTTTTATTGATTGATTATTTTTTATTATCATGTACCTTCTGAAGACATAAAATTCAAATCTATTCTGGTCTTGTGGTCTTTAATTAAGTAGTGAATCTAATATTCTTGGTATATTATATATCATAGTTTAATTTGAGTTTTAATAATGGGCATAGCAGCAATGTTTTTAATTTATTATACTCTTTTTTCTTGGCTCGAGCTTTCGAGAAATATATTTTCTCTTCGTCAGGAGAACAACAATATAAAGTAATGGAAACATATAACTTATATAAAGATTGTATTAAAACTTAAAAATAACAATTCAGCAAAGAATTAAGGATACATATCATAGTTAAATATATTATGCCAATTTGAATCATGAATGAAATGAGATATGTATATGCTTAAAAAAATCTAATACATATTTTTTCCAGGGCCTCTTCCCTTCACCTGTTCAAGATGTTCAAAATCTTATAAATATAGAACGAATCTGGTTAGACACATGAACTATGAGTGTAATACAGAACCACAATTCAGCTGCAACTCATGCTCCAAGAAGTTTAGGCATAAATACCAACTAACTGTTCACATATCAGTGTTTCACGCAGGAAAATCATAATATGTTCTGCAGTATTTTCTTCAGTTTTTGTTATTGATTAATAATAAAATTGAGTTTGTGTACAAGAGTTATTAGATATTATAATATTCTTCAGATTAAGCTTGAAATTACTGATTACAAAGCTCTTTCTATTCATGTCACAGTTGAGATCATAGAATTCTCTATCGAACTCTGAATTCATATTCGATCTTTGGTTTAAAAGCCTGCATCGAAAGCATCCAATTGTTTCCATTGCCCTTAGACGACGTAAAAAAGTAAAATTCATTGACGAGCAATTTCATTGTCAACTGAAAATTGTCAAAGAAGTTGGTAGTTAAATTTTGAAATAAATTAGAAGGGGTACAATGTATACAGGGTGAAGGGATGAATATTTTTATTCTGTACAAGTCAATGTTGACTGGAAATGTATCTAAAAGTCGGAGAAAAGAATTAAGACGCCAGGCGTCGCGGCGCTATCATTTTTTTGACGTTATTTATTTATTTATTTATTACCGAAAATACACAAAATTAATTACACAAAATTAATCACAATATGTGTCTACGAAAGATAATTTTATTCTGAATGTTTCTTCAGAATAATATCGTTAATTCTTTTCCATTTTTTTTGTATTGTGACAGTATGCCTTGATTTAGAGACATAAATATGATTGTGTTTCTTAAAATCAAACAGACTTTGTAGAAAACTATTTCTCAATTATTATATTGATCAAATATTATATTTTACAACCACAAACATTTTTTTAATAATAAATGCAACATGTCAAATCATATGTTCTATATACCGGCCATTAGGATCCGTACATAAATTTCCTCGTTCAGAATCAATTTAAGCGATGAAATTCGAACAACGCTGAAACTCAAACATAAGCGGTTCTTAGTGCTATTACACTCTTAAGCGGTCCTCAAACTGGCAATAACGGCCATATTGCTCCTACCTTCCCATTCCCAATGATGTTGATGGAAACGTCTATTGCAAATATTCAAAAGTGTTCACAATCATGTTAACGTTGAAGAAGATTTTAATTGTGCTTTTATATTCCTGCTCTGTTTGTTGTGCTACCTGTGTTCTAAGTTTTGATAAACTGATAACCTCGTAAAGTTGAAAATATTGCTGTTGTTAAGGCTTTGCTAAATCAATACAGGCATTATTTTCTTCGCGAGGATCTCTATAAAATCTACTCATTTCTGTATACTATTCTGCATCAGTTCCAAGAAAGACGAACGAAGGTGTCGCAGCCTTTTCCTATTAACAGCTGAACAAGGATAATTGGGGATATTTTCGATGTTCCACAAGTGATATCAAGGATTAACATGTTTCGAGTCTGTGGGCCTTTTAGGTTCCTTTTATTTCTAAAGCAAACCACAGACACAGGCAATCAAAATAGTTTTCAACCTGTTTAGTTGAGTCCATGACGATGAAGTATGTCAGACAGGCTGACTGGGTCCAACCATAGACTCGAAAATTACAGATGACTCGCAAATTTTCATCGCCATCTATCGGGGTTATGCACCATATATACAGAATTAAAACCTCATTTGATTACAGATTTCATTTCATTCGAATTGTTCTGTAATTTTCGAGTCTGTGGTTGGACCCAGCATGGCTGTCTGGTATACTGCCCTTTTTAGAGCCTTAGTATCTCTGCTAACACCATTGACAACTCCTTAAACTCCATAATTCTGAGGGATTCCTGGACAGTATAAAGAAAAACTACGTCAGAGACCTAACATAGAATATCGGTCACCACGTTTTTCAGAATAGATCGTCTTCAGTTTGTTCGATAGAATATTCCATAATTGCTAATATGGCTTAATATTTTTTGAGGAAATTGTTTGTATAGTACATTGATTTTTTTCAGCCTGGTTCTCATGTATAAATTGCGATAAAAGCTACAAATATAAAAGAAACCTCCTGCGGCATGAAACATCAGAATGCTTAAAGGAACGTAAGTTCTGTTGTCAGTTCTGTGAAAAGAGGTTTTTCCATAAATTCCATCTACGAAGGCATATGAATAATATTCATAATACAATGGAGCAAGATAATTTCTAGTCAGTTGATAAAGGAAGATGTACAACAAAAAATGAAATGTTCCTCAGCTTCAAACCTATTGTTTATTATTATTTTATGAAATATATTTTGTTTTTTTCTAAGTATTATTCGAATTTATTTCAAATTAATTATACATTGCAGAATATCACTTTCCTTATTTGTGTATTCCGTTCGAATGTTATTTCAGTTTCACTCAATGTTAACTTCAGTTGATTGTTGGTTTCAAAATATTAAATATATATTTTCGATATTATCAGTGCGATTCTATTTTGCGCATAACCATATTGCTAAGATCATGCTATCATGCTTTCATAGCAAGATCCGATATATTCTGTATTCTGATCGATGATACTGTAGCAATATGATCTGTCAATTTAGCCGTAACCTTGCTATCCCCATTGCTATCTGGTCGAGATCGGAATAGTACTTCCCCACACAGATAACAATCTTGCCCAGGTCCAAAAGAATTAGAAATAAGATAGGGAAACTTTTATTTCATTTCAATTTTTAAGGGTTTGAAAATAGGTAAGTATGTTGCAATGAAAATTAAATTGACGTACTACAGAACATTTAATTTAGACGAGAATTCTTAGATCGCTGAACCGACATATCAGGGACACTAAAGAACTTTATAAAATATTTCTATCGGACAAACAAGCCGTTACTGATTTGATTAAAAGTCTGCAGCTCTTAGCATAAACTTCACTTGACACTTCCTGAATTATAACCATAATTATACGCTCGTTGGATAATATACTACTGTGCTTAGGTTTTCTCTGTTTTTTTTATCATACATATGTTGTTGATTGAAAGGTGACGCAAATAATCAATGCCGAACATTTTCGAAGGTGGTAAATGTTTATCCCAAATAACTAGTTGCTTATAATTTTATTTTTATTTATTTTCATAAAAGCATCAGTTTGTTTGCATTCGAATCAATTCATTGCTTATTGTTCATAATAATCAACATATTTTTCAGGAGGTTTCGGCTGTCCAAACTGTAGTAAAATATACAAGCATAAGAGAAATCTTCAACGACATCTCAAACTCGAGTGTCAAAAGGAACCTGGATTGTCGTGTAGTATTTGCAATAAGAGTTTTTTTCACAAATTTAATTTGAAAAACCACGAATTCAATGCCCATAGAATAGTGAGAGTTGCTTCATCAACTTGAGTGTAAATTCCTGGCGACGAATACACATGAAGCCATGAATTTTTTTTAAATAGAGGGCACACTGTGTACGCAGAATGGATGGAATAATTTGCACACTTGCCAGACTTTGAATGTAAGACGTGTAAACAATGACATTTTCTTTAGTCAAATCAGACGCTCGACTCTGATTTGGAGGATGACCTCCATGAATTGTTGAGGATGCTATTAATTGTTCGTCACAATGTTTTCAATTATTACTTACTCATAACAAATTCTGGTTATTCTGCTTCGAAATACGGAAAAATCATTCACTAAGGAAAGAAATATCAAGAACTGCTTGTCTATTGAAGAATATTGTAATCCTGTTTATTTTTTATACTTATAATCTGTCTTTTTTCAGTCGAACTATATACAATATACAGGATGTAATTTATTTCCAATTTCCGAAATTCACTGAAATTTCATATTCAAATCATATTCATTCAAATTGTGAAAAATTAAAATGCAACGAACATCATGACATATTTGCCTTGTTATCTAACAGAAAAGTCCGACTTATTGAACGCTTTTTCCCAGTTTTTTAACTTCACATGTTCCCCCACTGATTCTCTATTCTTTAGTAAAGTTTATTTGTATTTCCAAAAAAATGTGCAACAGTTCCTTGAACATGAGTTCAATCTATAGGAGTAGATCAAAAGTACTTATTAGTTTTTTTGAAGGTGAAATAAAAATATATAAATAACTATAAATGATTTTTATTTCGAAGTCTTAATATACGGTGCTCATAATATGATTTCATCACAAAATCAGAATTTGCATGATGATTTATATTTCGATCGTTTTGACAGTAATTAGTGAAAAATTACTTTCAGAACAATTTTTTGGTGTGATACCTTTCCAAAAAAATTTCCACAGGTAAAATTTTACCCATGTAATACTCAAGTTTTTTGCTTTCTGGCAATTTTGCTTATAACATTTTTTTCGAAATCACTCACCTCTTGGCTTTTTATTTAATCAATTGTTATTCGAGAAATGGCCAAGCAAACAAATTCTCCCTTCACGTTCGAAAAATATCACTCTACTGTACTATTAAGTCATGACACATAAAGTAAATTCCGAAACTATATGATAAAAAGGAGTGTAATTTGACATTTAAAGATTATCGTGTTTTTGATGATGGGATCTAAATAAATAGAATACATATTTCTGAAACTGGTCACAGCCATTAAAACTATGATAAAAATTTTTCTTCAACATCAATCTCATATTAGAAAAAAATATGTATCATTATCTAACAAAAAACAAATAGGATTATGAATATTTGATGAAATACATATAAGCAATTCTACCTATTGTTATCCATTTAGGAATTTACTGTTATAGAGTTAGTTGTGTTGAACTGGTTTAATAAACATCAATTAACAATTCTCTCTGGTTCATCCATGGCCGTGTATTTTCCAGAATCCATTGAAAATTACAATATATATACAGGGTGTTACATCATAAACTGGACAAACCGTGTAAAGGACACCGAGAGAATCAGTTTTTGCCTTGTACAATATATCCCGTTTTCGAAGCATAAGCTAGATACAGGATGTTAAACATCATTTATGAGCAAGATTCTTATGAGTGTGGTCGGTAATGTATAACACGTAAAGTAACGGTTTTTGGTGAAATCTCAGTATTTTTGTGTCCTCTATTCAGAAAAGTTGACAAACTCGGTTGATAATTTTATTTTCCGAATGAACACAAGTTTCTAAGAACTTCTGTGGAAAAATTTTTTGAAAAATCGATCACAAATTTTTTTTTACTTGTCTACAGTGATGAGAAATTTCACCCGAAATTTATGAAATCTTTTACAATTGTACTCTTTTAATTATCAATCACGAATATGAAAACAAAATCGCAAAATATCAAACGGTTTCGTTACCACAATCATTCAAATATTTCGTTCAGACCTTTCAAATAATAAAAAAATTGTTTTGAATTCTATAGTCAAAATAATTAAATTTTTGGTTTTTGGTTTGGACATATCAATAATTCAATTATTTCTACTCGAGAACTCAAAACAATTTTTTTTTATTATTTCAAGGGTCTGAAAAAAAATATTTGAATGACTGTGGTAACGAAACCGTTTGATATTTTACAATTCTGTTTTTATATTCGTGGTTGATAATTAAAGAAGTACGATTGTACAAAATTTCATATATTTGGGGTGAAAGTTTTTCATCGCTGTAGGCATGTACAAAAAAAAATTGTGTTCGATTTTGAAAAAAAATTTTTCACAGAAATTCTCAGAAAATTGTGTTCAAACAGAAAAAAAAAATCAGTTCTACAACCAAAAAAAAACCATTTTGTCAATTTTTTTTTGGAGTTCGTCAATTTTTCTGAATTATTATTAATTACCCAAAAATTCTGAGTTTGACCAAAAACCGTTACTAGAAGTGATATAAATAACTGACCACACTTATTCCGCTTATGCTTCGAAAACGGGATATATTGTATAAGGCAAAAATGATTTTCTCGGTGCCCTTTACACGAATAATTATGTTTGTCTAGATTATGATGAAACACCTGGTTTATACAATACATTATGAACTTTCATTCATTGTGGGTTGAATTTTAAATGTGGTAATATGGATATTTTCCATTTTGATAATAACTATCGTTTCAGGAAAATTCGTTTGCCCAAACTGTGAAAAACGTTACAAACATAAACGAAGTCTCAACCGACACCAGAATCTTGAATGTCAGAAGGAACCTAAGCTTTGTTGTGAGGTTTGCAATAGGAGATTTTTCCATCAATCCAATTTGAAAACTCACAAATATGTTCATAAACATTACAGAAAAAGGTATGATCTTGATTGGTTATCTACTTCAGATACAGTAGGTGATTTTTTCTGCGATGGAACATTTATTGAAATATGACAAATATTTTCAATGAGTGACGTGGTTGTTATCAGAAACCAGTCACAGAAAAGTAAGCAAACGCGTTTCTCAGAAGGATTGTTGATCAGTTTCAGATCAACAGTCAGATGTTCGTCTAGCAAGATGTTAGGGCCATGCGCATATCGAAATAACGGAATTATCACAAATATATCAACCTGTCATTGAAAATTGAATTGATTGTGTTGCAAAATGGGAATTGAAAGTTGTGTTGATTCGTCTGATGAACCTGAACAACTCGCCTCTATTTCGCAACAAAATATCTAAATATATATTTATTATTCTAGAAATAACCGAAACAGAAAATAAAAAAAGTCATATTCAATATATGACAGAAGTCTCCATCTTTTTTCATCTGTATATAAGTATCATTGTATAGAATGATTTTTCAATGAGGAGTTTTTCTTTTGTCTTTTGAATTCTCTGAAGTGAGAGTTTTTTTTATTGCCTCCACTTTTTTGTACAGTTACATTATTCACATTTTATTTCCTCTTGAGTACTGATGTTTTTTGTTGTTTATTTTGTTTTTGTTTTTTTTATATTTTCACTAATATACAGTGGAACTTCCCTATAACGAAAGCGCTAATTCGCAAAAAAATTCGTTGTACAGAAAAATTGTTTCTATAGTCGGCAATGTAGCGATTGATAAATTTAAGTTTATCATTAAAACTTAAGCACTTCCTTTCAGACATTTTCGCACAAAGTTCACATTAGCTTAATGGTTAGATTGAAACCAGCCAAGGGTGTTTCTTAGAAACTTTATAGGTTTTCACTCCCAGTCTCTGAAACATAAATAATTAAAAAATGTTTGATTAAGGTGAAGTGCTTCTGCTAAAATCTTTGCACTTATTTGTCAGGAGCAAATTGGTCTTGAAAAAAACAAATAAGTGCAAAGATTTTCGCAGGAGCACTTCACCTTAATCAAACATTTTTTAATTATTTATGTTTCAGAGTGAAAACCTATAAAGTTTCTAAGAAATGCAGAATCCTCCCAGAATATATTTCAATCGATAGCCAAGGGTGTATTCAAAACTGCTTCAGAAGGATCTCCCTGCCCGCCGTAATGATTTAGTTTAAGGTCGGGATTTATTACGGGCGTCCGGAAAAATTTCGGAAAAAACCCACCATTAAACCTTCTTATCAATACCCATTCAAAGAGTGATGTTCTTTGAATATTTCGTTATAGAGATAATTTACATCGTTTTATAGGGTGTTTTTAACATGGAATTTTTATTCGAGGTGCAATGTCTTGTACGAAATTCGTTATACAGACGTTCGTTATACAGAAGTTCCACTGTAATAGATTTTCGGATATTTCAACAAAACTGAAATGATCTTTTTTTCTATAAGTTTTCATCAAGCAATTCTCGGAATCTCCTCTTCTTTATAAATTTATTTAATGCTATTTAAATGCATATACTGCAGAAGGTGGTTTTCTGGTTCGAAAAACTGTCCGAAATTGATCAGAAAACACTAGTTTACTGACATTGAAGAACATACTTGGGATTCGTTGTCAGAACAACAATTCTTACTGACACTGCGTATTTATTTTCAGGGAGTTACAGCTGTTCAACGTGTAACAAAATATACAAACATAAAGGAAGTCTAAAACGACACCTTACACTCGAGTGTCAAAAAGAACCTGGATTGCGATGTGATGTTTGCAATAAAGGATTTTTCCACCCGTTTCATCTTAAACGCCATGAATTAAATGTGCATAAAATAGTCAGAGATGAGCCCACTAATTACTCGTATCTGGCACCAAACCAGAATTGAAAGTTACAGAATTCTTTATTTATTTTTGTGCACAGTTCAAGTTGGCTGTGTATGTAGTTTATATGAAGTTGGACATTTTGTTTCGTTTTCCCTGTGTATTTCAGTTGTTTTTCTAATCCACCTTGAACCGTACAAATATTTCGCATACTAACAATAGTTCTCTTAGGCATTGCCTCTGGATTTTTCTGAAAACTAGACGATTAATACATTCGAAATTTGAATTTTGTACGACTAACAAATAATTTCCTGAAATAACTATTATATTTTATTTTGTTAAATTGAACTTAAAGTTTATGGAATTCGAATAAATATTCATTTGCTACAAAACTTTCTATCATTTATGATTTTTTATGTTTTTTTGCATTCACTATATTTATTATTATTTTTTTGAGATACACTGAAATCTCGTCAGAGCAGGCGATTATACTTAATATGGGTGGTGTGAAATGATAAATATTGTCATATATGGGTAAAGTGACAATAAATATTTTATTTATCCGAAATTATTGAATCATTTCAATACCTCTTCTAATATATATTATATAAATTCAAGTCTCCTGTCTCCAGTATGATTTTTGTACATTCTCATTCTCTTCTTCAAATCAACCAAATGCAACCAGAAGTGTGTCATTCTTAAGATAAACAAGTTGATTACGCAACTACTAAGATATTTATATAGAACCGGGGTTGTTATTTGACCCTAAAATGACATAAATCCCACAATTTTTCATTGGACAAAGTCGAATATTCTAAACTTCAGAGTCCTGTTTTTGAAATTTTTTTTGTGAATGAATATAATCTTGTTCTCTTCGTAGTCGCTGATGAATTTTGTTCTGCTTCTCTATGAAACGACAATATTTTCAACCAATTTTGCTGCTATATATTTCTGATTCGATCAATATTTCCAGACTGGAACGAAAATATGTTAGATGTGTTGATTTATGGTGTTTTCTGCTTTTCATCTATAAGTTACGATATTGTGTAGCGTGCGATCGGTCTGTAACTGGCTGACTTACAGATTCGTAAATAATGCAATTCTGGAATGGTTCCTGTAACTTTCTTATTAACAGTGTCACTTTTAAACTACTCATCGAAAAACATGACCTTCAATCGTAAGATTTAATCATGGAACTTTATGTATTATGAGTAAATGGTTTGGATTTGAATATGAAAATACATTTATTTTAATGTAGTCTTCGTTTGTTTCTTTCATCTAATAAATTGAAAACAGGCATGAAAAAAATCTTGGTTAAAATTGCTGTAGAGCATTTATTAAGTTTATATCACACTGATTATTCGATCTGAACATGTTCACAAACTGGGCATTCGGAATTTCTTCAATCTGAACATTTTCTGGGCATCCCGCATTTCAAATGAATTCATTTGATCACGCAACCTTATCCCTCCAATTCTCATGAAGTTCCTACTTTGAAAAAGAATGATTTTCAGGTCATGTATAATATTGAACAATGTTTTATCTGTTATGATTTTCTTCCGATAATAATTCAATGAACAAAGCAATATTATTTTTATTCATCATTCAACGTATAACCTCACAATATGTCATTCGATAATGCTTCCGATTACCCGTCGAGTACTCGTAAATATTTAACGATTTCTGTAAGCTACAGATCCCATAAAGAGGTCTAGAATTGCATTTATCCTGTAAGCTTATGAAAACTTACAGATTGGCTTACAGATGAAATCAGAATAACACCATTAGTTCGATACAGTGTGCAATTCACATTTTCATATTTGCAGAATTTGGTGTATGTGGAACCATTGAAGTGAGTAATTATTGTTAAGCGCACTAAAATACGCTCAAATCACGAGTAAATGTGTGATGTGTGCATATTCAGTTTGCTGAAAATTATGTGTCGTATTGAATTTCTTTTTTTTCCCAGTAGGTGTTCCAATGTCCTATTCTTGTCACCAATGCAGTAAGCAATACAAATACAAGAATAACCTGTGGAGACATCTACGACACGAATGCAATCAGGAACCGAAGTTTTGTTGCAAAATATGTCCGAAGAGGTTTAAACAGAAAGGACACTTGAAGTCTCATTATCTAGTCCACATGCACATTGATGATAAAAAAATGTTTTTGCCATGAAATAGTTCAACAAGCAATGTAAAATTTGTAGATGATAAAATATATTGGAGAATTATAAATTTATTGACTCTTGACTTAGTGTTTAATAATTTTTGCTTTGTTCTAGTATTTCAGCTTACTTATTACTGAGCCTATTAAGCAGCTGATTACAAAAAATACAAAATATCATGATAAGAAAGAGAGATGGCAGAGTTTAAATAGGGTGAGATGTTCGGTTGTTGACACCCCCATAGTGATTGACACTGTGTACATATATACCGATGTAATAAACTATTGGTGCTATTTAGAGTTTTTCCATCTGTCCCCACATATTTCAGAATGATTTATTTTCATTAGGGTCAAGTTCAATTTCCTCAGGTTATCATTCTGAAAACGACATCATTAGATATTGTAGTAGTGTCAATAAGAGTATACTTAAGTTTACTTAAAGATAGCAACTTCACATAATTCCGTATATTTTTCGATTTTTTCTGTTTCATATTCGTTAGCAGTTTTTTACTGTTTCGAAGGTTTCGAGGAATATATAATTGATGTGAGTAAACCCTTCTATGATTTATTATTATTAAAGTTTAACCACATGACAATAACTGTGTCAATAATATCACATCGAACAGTGATTGACATAGGGTTCAACTTTAACATATAAATCATTTATTTACATCAATTAAATATTTCTTGAGAACTTCCAAACAGTAAAAAACTTCTAACGACTATGAAACATAACGAAACCAAAAAATATACGCTATTATGTGCAGTCCTTAAGGAAACTCTAACATATTTTTTATTGAAACTACTGCAAAATCTCGAGCCAAATATCTAATGATGGCGTTTTCGGAATCATGACCTGACGAAATTGAAGTTGACCCAAATAAAAATAAATCATCGAATATGTGGAGACAAATGAAAAAACCTTAGATAGCACTAATAGTTTAGTACATCGATATACAGGGTGTTTCCTAAACATGCGGCAAAAATTCAGGGGATTGTTCCTTGGACTATTCTAAGAATATTTTGTCCTTTGATGATTTTTGAAAAACCTCTTTGTTTCGAAGATACAGGGAAAACAAAATTTTAGATAATAACATTTTATTATGAAAAATTACATGAATTAACTTAACCTTCAAAAACTGATGAAAATGACCACCTCTAGCCAAAAAAACGAATTCAAATGAAAACCGTGTTTAATCTGTATTCCTTTACCATCTGAACTTATCAATTTTAAGTCAAAAAACTGGCCGTTTTTAGTAATTGGAATGTTGTTAAACAAATTTAAAAATAAATTGTACCTACTTAGTAAACACAGTGCGGTACGCATTTTTATTTAATCTATTATTAATTTTAAAAATATGAAAAATGTTGTTCGCCCTGTATCTTCGAAACAAAGAGGTTTTTCAAAAATCATCGAAGGACAAAACATGCTTAAAATAGTCCAAGGAACAACCCCCTGAATTTTTGCCGCATGTTTAGGAAACACCCTGTATATATGAAGATCACTAAAACTTTTTGTTACTTCGTTGGTTATATGGAATAAAATTGTCTGAAATTTCTTATTTCCCTCGTATTTTTAGTATGAATGTCTCAGTCACCCATAAAATGAAGACGTATGAGTGAGAGAAAGAAGGATGATATCATACCCAAAATTGATGCAAGAGTGAGATGAAATTATGTCAATGACTATCATACTGGGCTATCAAATATGTGTCTCCTCGAATATTCAATCTATATTGATTCAAAATTTGAAGGTAATACCAAAATATCAACATTCAACTATAGTTCGGTAATAGTAACCATAGTGTTGCAGTAAAACTAGGAACCGAATTCGCCTACTGAATATATCCATGCTTTTAGGGTGGTTATCACTAAAGCTTTTACACTACTATCAAATCGAATCATGTTTTATGTGAATCCTGCTACCACAATACAAAAATTCATACAAATGTAAAAATACCTTCTTATTCCATTATAGCATTCATCAAAATGCCGAGGGGCTACTTTCATCAAACTGTTTTTTCAATTGAGTGCCGAATTTTCACTTTGTATCTCTACATCTTTCTCACACAGATTTTTCTATTTTCAGAAAAAGCTTTTCGATGTGACCGCTGTGGAAACTCCTATAAATATCAATGTAATCTTAGGCGTCACTTGCGATTTGAGTGTGACATAGAACCAAAATTTAAATGTACATATTGTCAGAAAAGATTTAAACAGAAAGTCAACTTGCATACGCATCTGAAATGTGTACATAGTTGTTTTGATATGAATCTTATGTGAAAAGCTACTTCTAGTCATGTGTTATTTATTGGTTACCTAAAAATAAAATACTGTAACATTACTTCATAATTTAATACATTCCCGAAAATATTTAAATTTGTTCGAATTATTTTCGTGGATTATGCAGAATTAGTAAAGATTGAGACTGTCAGACTCTATCACCGATCGGGGGAATATAAACCAGCACAATAAATAATAATTCATTATAAAAATAATTATGAACACCATCTGAATCAAATACAGCACTTGAGGAGCACCGTACAATGAACAAATCTGAAAATCAGTCATCCTTTTATGAAATATGTGAAGATTTATGATTAGTACTCTAAATATAATTCATAAGTGATATATCCTTCTTATTTCATCTCTTAACGAATGAAAAAAACACTTGTTTTCGAAATGAAACAGTAGGTAGCTTTCGAAATGTAGTAAACCCTAAATCATATTTATTAATATTGATTAATTCATATCTTCATATTATCCTATTAATTTGTTATAGGTACTTTTAGCATGCGTTAGTTGAGATAAATTTCATATTATCTGCCCACAATTTACTTTATATTTATTCAGTAGTGCTTTTCAAAAGAAGTAGGGTTAACGCAGCTGAGCGTCTACCATAATATAGACGGTACACCTTTTAAAACATTTTATTAATTTTTTTGTTGCGTCCGTTTTGTTTCTGATTTTTTTTATGTTTTTCAGAGGAAAACCATGTATGTCCAAAGTGCGGTCGAAAATATAAACATAAGTTCAACCTGAACCGTCATATAAGATATGAGTGCAATAAAGAAGGAACTCAGAAGTGTCTTTTTTGCCATAAAGTTTTCAAATACAAACATACTCTGGAGAACCATTTCTTTACTGTACATCATGGATCTGTGGATTCTCTTCCCAATTTTAAACGGTCTTCATTGACGAAAGGCAATATATGAATATAGTATGTATTGTAATTCGTTCTTTAATTTGTATTGGAAATAAATTTGTTTATAATGTCTATATTTTCATTGCATGTCTTCTATTACTTGATATGAGGGGAAATTGAATTCTGAAAACACATTTAAAACTTGATTCAATTTTCAATTCGTGAAACTCGACCCATGTAGAAAATCGCCATTTTGAAGTCCGCTTGTGAAAATGAATATACATATTCAAATTTGAAGATTCTGCATTGTTGGTCTCATTATACTCGTTTGTGAATTCAATTTTGTTGTTCATATCTCGTCGGTTGAATGCAGAACTATACTAAGTCCGAAATCCATACTTCTCAGGAGACGAGTTTTTTTGAATAGGCCAAAAGATGATTGAAAATATATAAAAATTCTTTCATTCTGAACTTCAACTTGAAGATCCTGATTGTTTTGTGATGGTCAAAATTTGCCCAAAAAGAAATTTCCGAAAAATTGGGACATAATATAGCCTTGTATGGTAGTTCTGCACATCAGAACTATTTTATGTCCACTTTCAACTAAACTATGTCCTTATGTTATGGGTCAGAACTATGCTATGTCTACTTAATCGCTAGATTGAACTATCACGTGAGTTTATATGAAATTGAAAAAGTGGGGTATGGATATAAGATGGACTTGCAATACTTCTGCATCAGATGAATTGTAGTATCGAGCATCTTTTTAGGCCACAAACCGATTTTCTGGAAAAATGGACTTGGGATAGTTCTGCATTCAACTGACGATCTAGTTAGTTCATTTGAAAATTATGTTTGTATCAAGATATTTGAAGCGTAAGCGGAGCGTTGATAGTTCGATACCATTAAAAGCTAGATTAGTATCGATTGGAATATAATAACCTTTTAGGTTTTCACGTTTTTCAATTTTTAATTAAGATGAAGGGCTCCTGCGAAAATCGTTGCACTTATTTGTCAGGAGCAAATTGGTTTTGAAAAAATTGTTTTCTAACAGTAAAACTAAAAAAGGAAATTAATGAAAAGGATAATGTAACGTTTCGGTGTCTATATCAGACACCTTCTTCAGAAGATTTTTTCCAGATTTCAGAAATGCTATTACCTTTGCCTTGCGTTCAACTGTGATAATTCCACAATATATTATATCTTAACACCGATAACAACCATGACAATGATTACTTGCACAAATATTTCACGATAGATTCTATCGAAGTCGACAGCTTTTCGCGATTCCGTAAACTCAATTGCAGATTGATTCATCTATGTTAAATGGAAAAGATATATCACACAAATTTGATGACGAAGACCTAAACCTATGCAGACTGTTCTTCATTTCTTCAACCTTTCATCTAGAAATCGGATTTAACCTGAGTGATACTGAAAAACTAGTAATTTTACTGAAATTATGAATATGTCTTCGAAAATATTCATTTCTTTTCCTCTATCGCATTCATAAATATGACAATATATTGGGTGTCCCAAGGTAAGTAGCCTATTAAATCAAATTGGCGTGTTAGGAAAATGACTCTAGTTCTCTCAATATTCGAAATTTAAGTCAGAAAGTCAGATTTGCGATATGCAAGAACGCTTCAGTCAATGCGACAAAAGGTGAACACCTCGCTACTTCTTTCAAGGTTCATGGTATGGAAGAAGGTTCTCGTATGGAACTGGAGATGGTGTCGTTGGTATATATAATACCTTAAAGAAGATGCCATTTCACTGTAAGTTCCAAGAATTACCTTGTATCATTCAGAGTAAAGCTATCCTGTGCTGTTGAGTCCTAATAAGGACGAAACGGTCATTCATAGGTGCTCTGTTTGATACCACTTGCATTTTGTCTTGAACGAGGACGAGATTAGCTCCGAAGTATGAGTTTAATATTGGTTGATTTCACTCGATTAATATCAATCTCTGCTTCAACTATTTTTATATTCATGGCGATGTTACGCGTTAAACCTCTTCTTATAATACTAACTTAGCTCTAATATTTTTTCAGGTTTAGTTCCACACAGTGATAAGGTGTTTAGGAATCGAATCAATGATTCTGTTTCAATTTATTCAGGACTCAGTTCTTGATATATGATCTACATGACTAGTTTTATTTGTAGTAGCTGTACTTCTTGTCATATAGAGTAAAAATGTTCGATTTTTCTAGTACTGCCTTATCTCATCCTTGTATTTTTCAGAGGGAAACCATAAATGTCCCAATTGCGGACGGTCATACAAACACAAGTGTAACATGTATCGTCACAAGAAATATGAGTGTAATAAAGTGGGTACCAACATATGTCCCGAATGCCAGAAAGTTTTCAAACATAAACATAACCTGGAGACACATTTAATTACTGTACATAACCATAATAAAAATGACTTTCCTTTCAAGATTTCTAGAAAGAAAGACTCAATATGAGCTAGCATTCTTAATCATTAATAGTATATTGTGCAACGAGCGTAGTTTAGGCTACGAGCCGAAGGCGAGTTGCCCAAATCACCGAGTGAATAACAGCCATTATACGCGAGTAGCATCTTATACTTCATCCACGACTACTGAATATTTCCTGAAGATTTTAACATTTGGCCACCGTGACTTTCTACTACAAGTGTGAAAAAAGTCAAGTTGAAACATGTGAAATTTTTATAGAACTAATGATTGTATAATATTTTGTAATAAAAATTGCTTGAATTGATGTAAGTTAAATAGATTTGGCCCTCGATTGACAAGGTATATTTGGTAATAAAAATTGCTTCAATTTGTGTTATTGAAGTAGATTTGGCTCTCGTTTGACAAGGCATTTTTACATGTATATTTGTTGAATGGAGTACTTCAGAATACTGGAGAAATATCAATTTAAAGAGTACCTATAAAATTTAAGCTGAATCTATGAAGCTTCCGACAGCAGTGAATAATAACTTATCATTCACTTGTGGTTAATGGGTTTTATTATGGCATAGCAAACAGTCATGGATAAAATATTGTTTCGATTTTCGAGTTCCAGAGCATGTATTATTATCAAATTTTCTGTCAATGTTTGAAACTCGATTCTATTGTTGTTATGCATTCCTATGGTAGCTGAACACTAGATGGAAATAAATTGTGATTTTTATATAAATAAAATCATATAATTCGAATTAATTGGGTTTCAATTAATATATCAGTGATATGGTCTCTCATTTCAAAGTCTCCTCTAGAATTCAAAAAGTTTAGCTATTGACATTGTATTCCAGAAAAAAAAGTATCGTGGCAACTGCTAAGGATGTATGAATAATATTACAATAATCGAGCAGAGAATTCTTTGGATGGTATACAAGGTTATTCACTTATCTTGGTAACCTATTTTTTTTCGAAAAGAGATGAATATTTTTTCATTCTGTTGACCGTATTTGGTACAAGTTAATGTTGACTTGGGATGTTCATAGTAGTCGGAAAATTTTATTCTGAATATTTTTTTTAATACCATTATTTTCTATTTCTTACCGTCAGCAACCTGCAGTGTGTTCTATGTTGATTCTATTTCATTTATGTTTTTCTGTATTGTGACACTATGCCTTGATTTAGAGACATAGATATGATTGTGTTCCTTAAAATTAAAGAGAATTTGTAGTAAATAATTTCTCAATCATTATATTCATCAAATATATTTTATAACAATAAACATTTTTTTGATAATAAATGCAACATGTCAAATCATATGTTCTATGTAGCGGCCATTAGATCCATTCATAAATTTTATCATTTCCTTAGCTCTATTTATGTTTAGTTATTCGATGCGTCGTGTTTACATTCATAAACTGAATTATTTTACTGATTTGGTGGCAGTTTATTGTTGCTTAAGGTTATTCCAGTAATTATAGCTATGGCAAAAGTACGCAAATGTTCATATTCAGAAACTGTTGAAATGAAAATCTAACCTATTTTTCACGTCACCCCAGTGCGACAGTGAAATGCTTTCCATCTCACTGTAGAGCTTGGTTGCTTACAATGCAGTGTATCATTCACCAAAGATTAAGGAGACTTTTTTAATATTTGCCATTCACGAGTAGGGCCATCTTTATGTTTACTTCTTACTCTGAGACCATAGGTCATTCAGAGTTTCCTCTGTCTGCCAAATGCCAGAAACAAGATTCTCTGGGTGACGTAACCTTCAAATACATTCTTTGGACGATGAATAGCTCCTGAGTCTGAGTTTAGTATGTGTTTCTTTTATTGACGGATATTATTCTTTGCACAATTATCGTTATTTTATGGATTTTTTTTAATTCTCTGAAACCCAATAATTCTTTTGTCAGTAGGTACCTTCAGAACCGTTCGAAGCTATAGGTAGTAAAAAATATCAGTATTTCTATTACATATTATATTATAGCCGATTTTTGTTTTAGATTGTTGGTGTATCTTGGTGATTCCTTATTAATTCTTTTATTTTTCAGATGGTATGTTTATATGTCCTAGTTGTGGTCGGTCCTATAAGCGTAGGAGTACCATGACACGTCATCGAAAGTATGAGTGTAATAAAGTAGGAACGCACTTATGTCCCGTATGCCAGAAAGTTTTCAAATACAAGCATAACATGGAGACACATTTCTTCACTGTACATGATGGCTCTAAAGACTCTCTTATTTTGAAATATTAAAAGGGAAAGAAAAAACATAAAAGTTAAATTGATATGTACGATTCTGGAAATACATTTTTCGATGATATGTGTATATTATTTTCCTGTATGATCAAAGAATTCAAGAATGCTATATTGCTCCATTTCAATAGTTATTTAATCAATTAATTTATTTATGATAGCAATTTATGGTCGAGATGTGTTAAGGCGTGAGCGGAGTTAATAGTTCAAGACTATTAGTCGCTCGATTAATAACCGAGTTTATTACAAGATTTTTCCGACGATCTCAACATGAATAGTGTATAAATTCTTGATTAAAATACATTCTCAATTCGCACAAGACATACATTTGACGTAAAGGAATTTCTATGTTTCTATGTTCCAGTAGAGTTTTGACATTTCTCGTAGTGCTTCTGAATACTTTGTGTACGGTTGCCATGAGGATTGCACCTTAAAATGGCTAAAAAAATTAAGCATTAAAATGGGTTATTAATGCTCAATTTCGTACACATTAAAAGCACCTTTTATTTCGAGGTCGGCGGAAATAGTTATTTAATCAATTAATTTATTTATGACAGCAATTGATGGTCGAGATGTGTTAAGGCTAGGGCTGCTACCTTTCAAGAAACGTAGACCCGGAAACAACCCTATCTGTTCATACATTTTTGAGCTGAAAAAACTTCAAAGTTATTTAAAGCAGAATATTAACTATTCAAAATGAAGATTTATATAATTTCTTCTCGTTGTATAGTTACTTCCTTATATACAGGGTGTTTCTGAATTGATGCGAAAGATTTAAGGGGATGATTCCTCAGAATATTTTATGGAAGAAAGTTCCCATAAATATAGTTCCGGAAATGCATTATTTCCTAGATACAGGGTGTTGAACTTACAATTATTTTTGAATTATTTGTTCAATTTATGGCGAAAAATCTCTCAAGCGTTGCTTTCGTGTGGGGCTCCGTTTTTATGTATAAAAATAAATCATCTTAACGTAGTATCTCTACTACATAATGTGTTAAGGTAACGACAAATACGCGTTAAGATGTTTAATTTACGGCATCCCACTCGAAAAAAAAAGGAGAAGAGATTTTTCATCACAAATTGAACGAAGAATTCAAAAATAATTGTTATTTTAAAATGTCTCAGTGGCATACCACTTTTTCAGTCAGTTTTTAAGTGAAACTTCAACACCCTGTATCTTGGAAACAATACATTTCCGGAACTACATTCATGGGAACTTTCTTTCATAAAATATTCTGAGAAATCATCCCCTGAAATCTTTCGCATCCATTCAGAAACACCCTGTATATAAGTCTTTCTCGAAGGTCGGTTGACATTGGTTCTCTAAAAATCAGATGATCAAAAATTTTACTTCGCATTTATGTTTTTCCTCCTTTAACTTGAACCAATTTAATAATAGTTTTATTATATCGATTGGTGAAAGTAACAAATGTTTGAATGTTGAAAAATCTAATAGTGACTCAGTTTTCTCTGGTCAACGCATGTGTTTTTCATCAATTTGTTGGTGACGGTTTGTACTTGGTTTGTGCAATTTTTCATTCGGATGTTTTCAAAGGACTGTTTTTCGGCTAGAGGTTAAAATTCATCAGGTGCATGCATTTCAAAAGAAATGGGCATTCAAGGGTTACATTATATCAGTATAATCATATCTATAATGATATTTGGTCAGAACTCCTGAGTCTCGATCAAACATCTGATGGTCACTCACCACCTACATGAGGCTCAACAATCCTAGTATGAAACCACATAGAGTTAGATATCTTAAGACACCACTCGGAGAATCAAGCCCTTATTGAAAATGTCAGATAACACATTAATTTTCAAAGGTTTAAATTAGGTACTTTCATGGAATATTCAATTCATGCCATATTTCTTGTTTTCTGACGAGTTCTAACTCAGGTCACAAAATGTCTTTGAAAATATCCAGAAAATGTTGATCGATAGCGATTTTCGTTAAAATTTCATTCCCGTGCTTTCAGGCAGTTATTTTTGTCCATCTTCATTATGTTTTTTTTGTTTTAGGAACTTCTTTCCAATGTATGAGGTGTTTCAAAATCTATCTATATAAGAGCTCGCTGTTGCGTCATCAGAGATATGAATGTACAAATAAGGGATCCTATTCTTGTAAATACTGCGGAAAAAGTTTCAAATATGAGTACAAAATGCATCATCATCAGAAGACTCTACATGAAAATAGTAACAACGACACCAATTGAGCAGAAGAGGAGAAATTGAACATAATTAATGTGTAGTTTCGACTATAAAGAACTTGTCATACCGACATGTCTGTGATGAATGAATATTTGCGAAAAACAATAAAAATTCAGTTTTTTTCACTCATGCTGACGTATAACAAGTACCTACTTATTCTTCATTTCCACGTTTGGGATCAATTTTTATTCACTGTTGAGTTGTCATCTTATCCGTAATAATTTCTTATCATCTTATTTATTAATCGCTTGATTAATTAATGAGCTGATTGCATGATTTCTCCGCATTATTAATTCTTGATCGAAATACATATTTCATTTTGCATAAGAGGTATAACTAATAAATTATAATATATAGGTACTATAAATTTTTATGTTTTACTAGAGTTTCAACATTATTTGAATTGCTTCTAAATACTCTATGTTCAGTTGCCCATGACAATTGCAAAATAAAAAAGTAGAAATTGAGCAATTTAATGGGTCACCATTCATCAATTTTTAATACTTTTAACCCAACTTTTATTTTGAGATCGCATACAGTTAATGAATTCAGTTATTCTTCTTATGGGATATTTCAAAATCTGAGATGTACTGGGTACAAATTCCAAATAAGGTTGTTTCACGAAACTGCATGATAAGAGTTCCTCGTTGAGTTCCTCCAGAACTACTTCAGAAGTCAACCATGCCTGTAAAACAAAAAATTTTGGAATGCTTGGAATCGAACCATTTCAAACATTTAATGATTAATTCATATCGCATCACTCAACTTTATTGAACGGATATAGTTATTTAATCAACTAGGTTATTAAAGACAGCGACTAATGGTCAAGATATTTTAATTTAGTTTATTTTTATTATTTATTTCGAGACCATTAGTCGCTCAATTAATAACCGAGTTGATTACAACATTTTTCCGACGACCTTAATATGAATTGTGAATAAAAACTTGATTGAAATACATTCTCATTTTGCACAAGACATACATTTGACATAATAAAATGTCTATGTATCTATGTTCCAGTAGAGTTTTGTCATTTCTCGTAGTGCTTCTGAATACTTTGTGAACGGATGTCATGACGATTGCACATTAAAATGGGCCATTAATGATCAATTTCGTTCACATTAAAATGTCCTTTCACATTGAGGTCGGTGGAAAAGTTTTTTAATAGTTATACCATGCATTGGCTAGACGCATCGATAATAATTTTTCTGTTAGCCTCGAACTTTTATTCGAAATAATCTGTTATTGTGCTGAATCATGAAGACAGTTCAACAGACAATTCAAAATCAGAACAACCGTAACAAACATAAAAATTTTTCATCATGAAGAATTCAGCACCAATGAATTCCATTGTTTGTTGTGATAGGACCAGGTGAGTTGCTCATAATTCTTTTCAACATTGTATTTAGTAGTTGTCTGTACTTCCTTATCGAATGCCATGTTTTTCATACTTTCCCAATAGATACATTTATGCAATTTATATTAGATGATCTGTCATACGTCAAAACGTTCTGAATTTTAATTTCTTTGTTTTTCAGACTCTTATTTCCCTTGTGAGCAATGTGGCCGCCACTACAAATACGAGTATAATTTGAAGGCGCACTTGAGAAGAGAATGTTTGAAGGAACCTCGTTATCAATGTCCTGTGGGATACTGCGAATTCAAATGTAAAGTTAAGCAGTCTATGAAAAGACATATATTTCATTCCAGGCATAAGAATTTAAGTATGGAGTCCCGGATAGAATACTGGAACCAAGTATATACCGACGATAATAACAGAACAGATGCGTTTCTTTGAATAAGAAACTATTTTTACAGTATTATAGCTTGTGATGTATTTATTTTTTGCTTCGTGAAGAATTTTTCACTTTCAATAAAATGAGCAAATTATAATTCTTGCTAGCTCACCTCGATTTTCGAGTAAATTTTCAAAATAATACCGGGTGAGGTAGAGAAACCTAGTAATTATTCTTTTGGCTGTGTTGAAATTGTAGGGATTTTTGTATTACGTAATTATTACTTCTGTTCATCTTGTATCAATTTTTCAAATATTCACATGAAATTTTCTGAAGAGATTAATTTCTGTTGAAATAAATTTGATTCCACCAATCATTTTATTGTTCTCTTTTCATCATCCTGGGTGTTACTATTCATATTACTAATGAATACTAACGCATTTCTTATGTTGATAGTACTTTCATTCTGAATGATCTCATGATACAATTCCGTTTCAGCAAAATACGAATGTTATGCATGCCACAAGAGATACAAATACGGATCCAGCTTGTTAGCTCATCAAATGATGTGCAAAAGAAGAAGTAATCAATGAGTTATCTGGTAGTTGAAGAATATTGTTAATGATTTTGTTCTCGAATTAAGTTTCAACTTGTTTTTTGTATATTATCAGATAAATGCCAAAACAGGTTTGTGCAAAAATATTACAGGGATCTCACGAACTGAAGATCATTTATTTAATAACCCAAAACAAAATAGTTAAGAGCTATTTTAGCCCTGAATGAAGTGCCATTTCGTATTTCTATTTTCTAATGATTTGACTTGCTGATATATCTTGCGTAGTTCCTAAACATAGATCATGAAAATGAATTTTGCTGTATTTTTCCTCTGCATTGTTAGAAAGAGTATTGAGAAGTGGTGTGTTAATTCAGGGCTGGATAGGATACTCAGAATTTTCTAAGAGAAAACAATGTCTTTTTCCTTCCAATATTTCAGTCTCATGTTTTTGAAACATGGCAAATTCGAGTCGTGGGCATCTTCAGGGAACTGTGCATTTACATTCGTTACGATTAAATTTATATGAATTATCTGAAGAATGATGATTGAATCGAATATAAGAAAAAAATGGAATTATACCTACAGCTTATACATGTACACCCTCTGTATGGATGCTTTTTACACATCCTTATGACTTGAAGGAAATTTTACAACATACCTACCTATTTTCAAACCCTTTGAAAACTTGAAATGAAATAAATGTGTCTCGTATTTCTGATTCTTTTGTGCCTGGGCAAGATTATTATCTGTGTGGGCAAGTACTACATATTTCGACCTTGCTGAGACAGCAATGCGGATAGCAAGGTTATGGCTTAATTTACAGATCATATTGCCAAAGAATCGTCGATCAGAATATAGAATATTGCGGATCTTGCTATGATAGCAATATTTTTATCTTAGCAATATGGTTATGCGCTAACTGCTAACAGAATCGCCCCGAATATGTGCCCAATGGTTTCTGTATTCGATCTACATAACATACAGATATCAAGGTTTTCCCTACCGATCTTGTGATATCTCATGAAATAGTGATCTGGGAGAAACTCAGCGAGCAGTCTTATTATCTCGTTTTTTGACAACGGTAGAGCTTGTTGAGGCATCTATTGTGATTGTGCAATCAGTCTATTTTCTTGTCTTTGACCTGATATGTTAAGAGAGACTTTTTCTTTTTTTTTCTCAATCATCGACCTCTACCCCAATTATTGTGGGTACAATTACTTTGGATTATATGGAATTTTCACGAAAATTTAGTTGTCGTGTAGATTTTGTGCATCTATATTTCTGTGTGAATTTTATTTCGATCTATTTTGAATATATAAGTAATAATAAAAAGATTTCATTTCAGAGAGATTTAAATGCAACGTATGTTCGAGAACATACAAGTACAGATCTAGTCTTTTGACACATAAACGAGTGGAATGCAACACAAATTGTTCAATTATATTCAAGTGCTACGATGAGGATTGTTCCTACAGTACCAAAATTAAAAGCAATTTCAAAAGGCATTTGCTTCGACATGATATGCAGTTTAATGGTTAATATGCGTTAATGGTTAGTTAATCAACTTGTTAATTATTGACAGCGATTGATGGTCAAGATATTTTCACGCATTCGAGGCCATATGTCGCTAGATTAATAAACTTGTTGCTTACAAAATTTTCTGTCGACCTCGTCATGAATTGAATATAAATTCTTGATTGAAATACATTCTCATTTTGCACAAAACATACATTCGTCACAATATCAATTTCTGTTCCTTTGTTCCAGCGGAGTTGTGACATTACTCGTATTGCTTCTGAATGCTCTGTGTTCGGTTGCCAATGACAATTACACATTGAAATAGCATAAAGTGAATATTAAACCCACCTTTCATTTTGAGGTCGACAGAAAATATTATTTTATATTTATCTTTTCATTCTAGTCAGGACTTTCCTCGTAAATAATAAATTTACTTCAATTCTTCATTCCGAGTTTCATTTCATTCAAAACTTCCACAAAAATTGGTGATGGTACATAATCTATCCATTCCGGATGGTTATTGATATGAGTTCATTAATTTGTCTATGGAAGATTCCAAATAACGACGATGATCTGACAATGCCTGATGTGCGTTGGAATTAATTTTCCTGCAAAAAAACTTTCTAATTCATATATGTACCTAAGTTGCCTATTATCATTATCTAAATATCTCACTTAGTATGTGAAATATGATAAGATTATGTTATGGTTATACAGGGTGGCCGGACGATTGACGTCCAAAAGAAAAAAACAGGTCCCTAGTCTCATGGGGTATTCGATTCACCCCCATGTATGTTATGCGATTTTCCACGGTTTCCGAGCTATAATTTTTTTATGGACTTTTGAGAATTTTCAACTTGATCATATTAAAAAAGATATTAAAAAAAAGTACAAGAGTTTTCTGATATATTTTTTTTGTTAATAAATCGTCATGAAATGTACTTTCACACATAAAATAACCAGCATCGTAAATATGATGATAGTTATAGAAATTTTGGTCTCAAGTGAAAAAGTTACGTATTTTGGATCATGATCTAAATTTTCAAATTTAAATTAAAAATGTAAACAGGCTACTTCATGGTTGCTCAGTAGGCTTGAAAACTGCGCTCAACACTCAGCTTTCAGAATCATTAATAAAAAATAGTAATCAACAGTCTACTTCTGCTAGAATCAGCCTTCAAAGTCAGCGAGGTGGAAAAAATCAAAGAACTAGACATTTACTTAAGAATTATTTTTTCCCATTTTAAGATTTTCCTGATCAAGTTAAGTTATAAAATGGAATAAAATATCGAATCAACAAAACAACTTCAATATAGAAGAAAATAACATATAAACAAGCAGATTAACATAGAGTCCGTTCAAGAAAGTTTGAGCCGTCGGTTGGTCATGGAAATTAGGCATATTCCACTGTGTATATCAAGATTTTATGTTACGTTGTATATTTTATTGTCAGATTGATACGCAATGTTATCAATATTGCATTAAGTTCTCAGATAATTCGCAAGCTCGTCGGACGAGGCCGGATACATTCGGCAACGTTGACTTTATTTTACATTATGACAGTTGGCAGTACAACTTCAGATAAATAAACATACGCCTACTATGCGCTCAAACTGTTGTGAACGGACAACACATACGTATTGAAGTGCTATCAACGATTGAAAAAAATTATGTTGAATTTTTAGGAGTTTATCACTGAATTGTTGAAGGAATGTTATAGCCAGTTACAAAATACTACTTATTGAGTTCCGTTTCAGGGATAAAAAATGTTATCTATTGTAGTTATTTTCGAAATATCAATCACTAGATTTCTGATTGAGTGAAAGCCTTCGCCTCACTTTTCTGTGAATTTTTTTTGATAATCTGTGAAATAACGAGCCAATCTTATTATGCAGCTTTATTTATTTCTTTCATTCGTAACGAATAATTTTATTCTGTTTTTCAATGCTTAGATACTATTTCCGATGAAGATCTCAGAACAACAAATATATTCAACTAATCACACAAAAAAATGCTCGAGAGATCGTTCGATAGGATATCTTCTTCTAACCTTTTATGCCAGACATTATCTCTGCTTTCTCTGACTCTACCACACTCTAAGATAATCAAAACATATTCAAATATTGATTTCATAGAAGTACTTGTGAAATAAAACGAACATGGATAGCTAAAACGATTTCCTCTCTTTCTTTTCAATCCGAAGTTATCTTTCATTGAACAAAACCTTTTAGTTTGCAGTACACTGCATGGTAAGTATAAATTTTTTTCAAAGCTTGACATATACTAACATTGCCTTCAGTTTCAGGTCAGTTTGCGTGTTTGCAGTGTGGCAGGATTTATAAACACAAAGCCTCTTTGAGAAAACATGAGAAATATGAATGTGGAAAGGAACCACAATTCAAGTGCAATAAATGTGATTACACGTGCAAAATTCCCGGAAATATGACCAAGCATGTGAAGGTGCACTCAAGAGCTGATGCCTTTTATTAATGTTATTGGGAGCACAAATGAACGACTGGGTTAAAAAAAAGTTGCGAATGCTTCTGGGCCATGGTTGATAACCTGGAAATTTACTTATAAATTGGAAAATGTTTTGTTTATATTGTGGAGTTTTTATGTCATTAAAATATTCATTGCACTATTCGTCTCCTTTTTAGTTTCCTGCTGTTTCATACCGCTACTTCCATTCTTAAATTCGATGTTTCAATAAATCCGTTCTATAACCAGGAGGGTTTATCGAGCCGGGTCTAGCTCTCCAAGTGATGCTTTTTAGGAACTGCAGGTATACAAGGAACTGTCTAAAAACCAATAATCACCTCCAACAGATTCCAATGGTATTTTGCCATTAATATGTATTTTGAAAATAATCATAAAAGCTTGTGTGCGCCAAGCCCCGAGCTTTCAGGCACCTGGTAGCAAGCAATACATTCAGTGGAACTTCCCTATAACGAATGTCTGTATAACGAATTTCGTACAAGACATTGCACGTTGAATCCAAATTCCATGTTAAAAACAGCCTTTAAAACGAAGTAAATTCTCTCTATATCGTAATATTCTAAGAACATCACTCTTCGAATGGGTATTGGTAAAGGAGAGCGTCCACCTATCGGCAGCGAACGAAGCGGACGAAGCGGATTTTAGAATTCTTTGTATAGAATCCGATTCGTTCGGCGCGGGTAGGTGGACGCGCTTCCATTAGTTTCTATAAAAAGGATTCTAAAATCCGCTTCGTCCGCTTCGTTCGCTGCCGATAGGTGGACGCTTACCTTAAGAAGGTATTAGGGTGTTTTTTTCCGAAAATTTTCCAGACTTACAAAATAAATCTCGGCCTTAAACAAGATCATTACGGCGGGCAGAGAGATCGTTCTGAAACAGTTTTAAAAACACCCCTGGCTATTTGGTTTCAATCTTACCATTACGTTAGTATGAAAAGTTTTGCGAAAATGTCTTAAAGGAAGTGCTTAAGTTTAAATGATAAACTTAAATTTATCAGTTAAGTCGACTGCGACATTACTGACTGTAGAAACAAATTCCACTGTATTTATATTGTTCTCTCTGAAGCTGAAAACAGTCAAAATGAAATAAAGTAGATGCGAATAAGCAGTAATAGTTGTTCAGTCAACTAGTTAATTAATGACAGCGATTAATAAACATCTTGATCTCAAGTTCTTTCCGACCACTTCATTATGAATTGACTATTAATTAATTATCGATTGAAATACATCCTATTTCACACAAGAGATATATTCGACGCAACATACATTTTTTGTTCATTTCAGTAGAGTTGTAACATTACTCGTATTGCTTCTGAATACTTAAGGTTTTATTGGCCATGACAATCATACGTTAAAAATGGGTCAATCATGCATCAAAATGAATAATTATTGATCAATTCCGTGTTAGTTAAACTGAGATTTAATTTTGAGAACGGCGGAAAAAAATGTATTCCCCTGTGATAGGTTATAGAAAAGATTTATCTTGTAGAAATTATGCTTTTAACATTTGGTTTTTGGTTTCTTTTGGTAACCTCCTGTTCGCCATTGAAATTTGCGTTTCATTAAGAAAAAAAAAACTTATTTTGAAAGTTTGTTCGAAATGTTACATATGTTGTACATTTCAAATTAACATATTTTTCACCAATGATTAAGATATTCGTTACCGGAATAGATGAATTGTGCGGATGATACTACAATGTTTTTAGAGATATATCACAATGTTGAACCAGGGAATGAAATTATTATTATTATTCGCCTAGCAATTATGTTTTATTTCTGATCGAATTCAATTTCCTAAAAATAGTTATTTATTATACAAGGGAAAAAAGTATTAGATTTTAGCTTGAGGTTATGTTGTCTCTCGACGCTCTCACTTTAGCGAAAGCTAAAATCTTATATTTTCCTCGTGTATAATACACTATTTTTTTCTGAAACAGGAAAAACGATCATTTAATAGTGAAAGAAATATAACATTTCACGAAGTTAATCATTTCTCGGGAAAAGAGTGAGTACTTTTTTCCGGATATGTATAGACACTCACTTTTTTGACAGGAAAAAAAGTAATTTCGTAAAAAGTTATATTTTGTGACCTGTTAAAAGATATAAAATGTCAATTTTTTGTCCGTCACAGAAAAATAATATATTAATAGGTTTATTCTGATAATCATCAGTCGATTACTCTACTCGTTTCTGAATTTCAGACTATTGATGAAATATCAAAGCATTTGTTCTTAGTATTGAAAACCAATAAGCTTTCACAAAAGATACATATTAGAAAAATCCCTGATATTTTATTGATTCTGATGTATACTCCTGATTTTTAAGCTTTGTTAACTCATATTTGCTTGAAAATAACATTATCAATTGGTTGATTGTTCCACATTATTTTCAATTAGGTAGTTTCTCTCAACCGTCATCACTAATTGCTGATTATTCTAGGAAAATTCGAATGTTCCCAGTGTGGAAAAATGTACGTTCAAAAATGCTCTTTGGGAAAACACCAGAAATACGAATGCGGTAAAGAGCCACAGTTTAGATGCTCCGTCTGTCCGTACGTCACGAAACAGAAGGCGAATTTGAACAAACATATCGTCAGATTTGCGCATAATTGATAGCCAATATTATATCGACAACTCTGACAATAACTTGTTAGTTGTTACTTCATATAATGAGTGAATTATAGTGATTTCAAGAACTACATTAAGTGAGCTATGAGTCATATAACTAGATAAGACACTGAGAAGGCGAGTACTCATTGAGCAACACGGATAAAAGTAGACATCACAGCTTGTGTTTGTAGGTGAAGACGCGACTGGGATTCCTTTGAGAATTATTAATGAATGATTTGAAAATTCGATTAATTAAAATTGATTAAAAAACCTCGTTACACAACTTTTTTTCTCAAATCGAAAATATATTATAAAACTTGGGTCATTGTAGTACTTTCAATAAACTTAGTGGCATTAAACGAAAGCCTTTCATTTATCTTTTTCATTAAATATTTGAATTTTTCATATAATATTCGAACATTGCATGGGTATTCGATTAATCGTGCAAGTATTCATGAATATTTAACAAATCAATCTACATTGTATATGCAAAGTACCTAATCATTCGGAATATTTTCATCGAATTAATTATGGGTATCATTACACAATCTAGATTAAAAAACTTACAGTATTATTCAGGATGACAAAAACCAGTGAGGTTATAAGCCTAAAAATTGATATAAAAATACAGTGGAACTTCCCTATAACGAACGTCTGTATAACGAATTTCGTACAATACATTGCACATTGAATCCGAATTCCATGTTTAAAACAACTTCTAAAACGAAGTTAATTCTCTCTATAATGAAATATTCAAAGAATATCACTCTTTGAATGGGTATTGGTAAGAAGGTATAAGGGTCTGTTTTTTCCGATATTTTTTCGGACGAACGTAATAAATCCCGACCTTTAACTCTATCATTATGGCTGGCAGAGAGATCCTTCTGAAACAGTTTTGAATACACCTCTGGCTTTTTGGTTCAGTCTAACCATTACGCGGCTAGTGTGAAAGTTGTGCGAATATGTCTAAAAGTTTGAATGATACACTTTAATTCATCATTGCCGACTATAGAAACAAATTTTCTGTATAACGAAATTTCTTTATAACGAATTTTTTGCGAAGTTCCACTGTAGTGACTAACGATTTCTTCAAAATAACCACGCCCTAGATGTTACATTTGATTTACTCGATTTGTTTTGATATCATCCAAGTGATAATAATCTAACAGAACAAGGCGCTACCTCTATAAAAGTGTATACTAGCGCTTTTCTTGAAATCAATTTCCACTCTATCAAGTCGGCAATATTTTGACAATTCTGTTGTACCCTTAAGTAGTATGGCTATCATCAGAGTACAGAATTTATGATAAGTTCAATATTCACGAACAGGTCTAGTATTCCTGGAATGTTTGAATACTTTTGATTGGTTGTATATTCAAGAATGCTTTTGTTATTTATCGAATATTTTGATTAGATCTTAAGAATTATTAGAATACTCAAATTATTAAAAAAATTCAAATAAATTATGCGAGTCTCTCAGAGAGTACTACTACAGGCCGAGTTTCACATGTTTCGAACTGAAATAATTACATTAAATATTATCAACTGGTAACAATATTCGGATAGGTACTGATGGCTTGGGTTGCAACCTGCTTGTCAATATTAATAGACATCCTAGGGTACAGTCAAAATCCCCCAGTGTGTACTTATAATCGAAACACACTGAAATAAGAAAGGATACATTTAAGATTTGATCAAACCATGATTAATTTTTATCGATAGTTTGAAAAGAAACATTTAATGCTGAAGTCATCAGGAAAACTTCAAAGTTTCCTCTCTCGATATTGATAAATTATTATCTATTCAACCATAGCTTTGAACTAAAAATTTCATATTTATCATGTATATGAACTGAAAATGTGAGAAGTGGCATCTTTGTACATAAAACATAGTAAATTAAAACTATTCCTGATAAATTGATGATTTTTTCTTGGTTACTCGGTATCAAAATTGAATTATGTTCACAATATTTGGATTCATCTGAGACAGTATTTTTGTTCACAATTTCAAATCACTGGAGAGATAGTCTAATGAATCAATAATCTTCATTGGGAGATGTTGTTTGATCTAGTTAACATGTTCTCTTTGTAATTTTGGAGTTCCTATGTATCATTCAAATAAAGATGAAATTTTGCAATAAGTAGTTTCTTTGCAGACGAAACATTTCGTTTCAAATCAATGAAAATATATTCAAATTTAATTTGACGTCTACAATTCTCTTGATTGTATTTGAACATCAATGTATTAAACGTTAATTACTAATTTTGTACACATTTACACTCATACCAGATCCATAATGCCACTATACATTTCATTTCAGGAATAGCATTGTAAAAAACGAAAACTCTGGAGTTGTAATTTAATTTCGCTGTTATTGAATGAAATGAATATCTCATGTTTGATCATTTCAGATGAAAGAATTCACGAATGCATCAGATGTCTTCGACGTTACAAACATCCACAATCTCTGAGAAAGCATGTAAAATATCAATGTGGAAAAGAACCTCAGTTTTATTGCCCGGTGGAAAACTGTAGCTACAAATCTAATATCAAAGGAAATTTGACACAACATCTGAAACGTCATGAATATTAAGTATGTCTGAAGTGATTCCGAAATTTGAATAAAGTTATTTAAAATTCCTGCGATTTATTCTCAGTATCATTGTTAATTTTATTTGTCTGAGTAAAAACATTCCAATGAATTTTATTAACTATGATTATTACAATAAATAAGATCAACAGTTAAAAGAGATGATAACAATCTCAGAGTAAAAAGTAAACCTAGAGATAGATTAGCGCATTTGTTATGCAGCCAAGTAGAATCTATTTATGCACGCGAACAATATTCCGGCGTTGAGAACTCGTGCCGTATGTTTTTCCGTATTGGGATACTTGATCTACCTGTCAGTTGGCAACATCGTCTGTTAGTGTTTAGTTTCTGTATGCGATGTGTTAACATTTTCATTTCGATTTGATGTTCATAAACTGAATTATTTTACTGATTTGGTGGCATTTTATTATTGCTCATGGCTATTCCCGTAATTATTGCTAAGGCAAAATGTGTACACAATTATTTAAAAGTCTGTAAGGATTGAATAAGAAGTCAAATAGTTCCAAAAATATATCGAAATTGGCCTGAAAACTATACTGATTGTAGAGTTAGAATCATATAGAACAAGTACTTCTAGCTAGGGACATTTTTGTTTTATGTATTGTATTTTGTTAGCTCTCAACTCAAAGAATATATATACTTCTATTTTATGATTACATTCAGTCTATATTCATATTGGTGAGAAATTATGGAGTTGGTATGCCGTTCTTGGAAAATTTGCCAGTGTATACAGGGTGATTTTTTTAGGTGTTTCATTAGACGTTTCCGAGGAAGGAATTATAATACAGATTCAAGATTTTGGATTTCGTTTTAGAGTACATGAACTTTAATTGTAAAATATTTTCAAGAGGAATCTACTTCCGGTTTCACCGGAAACGAATGTGACTTCGTTATTTCAAATGCAACACCCTGTATATTTACATATTCGAATTCTTCGTTCAATTCTACACTGATTTGATGTATGATATGTGCAACCACTCAAGCGGTTCTTGAATTATAGCCTTTTTATCAAATTTTTTGAAAAAAAGGTTATCACAAATTAGTGTCCATATCTTCAAAATCCCTCATTACAAGAATTTCTTTTGCGAAAGTGGAACAAAAGAAAGTACGCTGATGCTATTTCGTGTATAACTTATGAGGAAATATTATACAGGGTGTCTGAAAAAGGGCCTCAAAGTGAGCCTCAATAAAACTATGAAATCTCACTTTTTTCAAATGGCAACCCTATAATTTATAATTCCAATCGATTGCTCGTCAAAAACCAGTTATAGTGTCCCGAACGTTCATGCCTCTAAAATCAGTATTTTGGCCGTTTTTCAATAAAATTCGAATTTCACGATTAAAGACAGGTTTCGCACAGTTTGTAAGCTTGCATTTTTGAAGTAGGCTATGTTAGGAACTGTCATTCTTACTTTTCTTACAGATCAAGCACTAAGCATAACATGCAATAATAATTTCACTGGAATGATATATCAAGGGTATGTTTTTTATTTGCGGCAAATTCGTAGAACAGGTACTTAATTAGAAATTCAACGAACGAAATTCACATTTACTGACTTTAACGGAATCAAAGTTCAGGAGGTATCAAAACAATTTTCTCCGTACTGGAAGCCTTAGCCCTAAACGGTCACGAGTGAATACAGTAATAGATAATGAATGATCTGTTACTGTATTCACACGATTCCGTTTTAGGTTAATACTTCCACTACGAGAGAAAATTGTTTTGATACTTCCTGAACTTCGATTTTGTTAAGGTGGTAAATGTGGATTTCTTTCGTTTAAAAGTTCTGACTGCCCTTTCTAATATTTTGTTACATTCACCATAAATGAAGGACATATTCAATACATCACTGTTACTGTAATTCATATTTTGCATAGTGGCCGATGGATCAAAAAAGTATAAATGACAGTTCTCTAAAATGCATTATAATCACAGACACAGCCTTCTTGAAAATTTCTATCCTAATAAATGCATGGTTAGACTAAGAAACCTTGATTCAATCCTGAAATTCGAATTTTATTCAATAACGGCAAAACTACTGATTTTAGAGGCATGAATGTTCGGGACACCCTAACTAGTTTTTGACGAGCCATCGATTGGAATTACAAAATTATAGGGTTGCCATTTGAAAAAAGTGAGGTTTTATAGTTTTTATTGAGGCTCACTTTGGGCCCTTTTTCAGACATCCTGTATAATATTTCCTCATAAGTTATACAAGAAACAGTATCAGCGTACTTTCTTTTGTTCCACTTTCGCAAAAAGAAATTCTTGTAATGAGGGATTTTGAAGATATGGACCATAATTTGTGACAACCTTTTTTTCAAAAATTTGATAATCAGGCTATATTTCAAGAACACTTGAGTGGTTGCACATATCATACATCATCAAATTAGTGTAGAATTGAACGAAGAATTCGAATATGTATAAATATACAGGGTGTTGCATTTGAAATAACGAAGTCACATTCGTTTCCGGTGAAACCGGAAGTAATTCCTCTTGAAAATATTTTACAATTAAAGTTCATGTACTCTAAAACGAAAACTCCAAAATCTTGAATTTGTATTACAATTCCTTCCTCGAAAACGTCTGATGAAACACTTAAAAAAATCACCCTGTATATTGGAGGTGTCTGAACAGGATGTATCATTATTTTTTGGTATATTATTCAGTTTATAACTCGGTTTATAATTTTTATCTTATCAACTTAAATGCGGTATTTACCATTTTGCATTCTTACTGGCTTCTGGGTTCCGTGACTTGAATATAAATATTATCAACAAATGTTATATTCAATAGGGTTTATTATTGAGACGAACTCCCTTAAAATGAGGTCGTTTCACCAGAATTGTAATTTATTTTCTTCTTGTCAAGATTGTAAGTTATGATCATATACAGGGTGTTTCCTAAAATTCAGGAGATTGTTCCTTGGACTATTCTAAGAATATTTGTCTTTGATGATTTCTGAAAAACCTCTTTGTTTCGAAGATACAGGGGGGGAAACAAAATTTTAGATAATAACATTTATTATGAAAAATTACTTGAAAATTTAACTTAACCTACAAAAACTGTTGAGAATGACTACCTCTAGTCAGTGTATAGCGATTCTTAATAGTCAAAGATAAAATGTTAATGGCTAATACATCACAAAACGAATTCAAATGAAAACCGTGTTTAATCTGTATTCCTTTACCATCTGAACTTATCAATTTTAAGTCAAAAAACTGGCCGTTTTTAGTAATTGGAATGTTGTTAAACAAATTTAAAAATAAATTGTACCTACTTAGTAAACACAGTGCGGTACGCATTTTTATTTGAACTATTATTAATTTTAAAAATATGAAAAATGTTGTTCGCCCTGTATCTTCGAAACAAAGAGGTTTTTCAAAAATCATCAAGGGACAAAACATGCTTAAAATAGTCCAAGGAACAACCCCCTGAATTTTTTCCGCATGTTTGGGAAACACCCTGTATAATTATGTTCTTTCGAATTGAGATCTTATACAATACATGAAACAAGAAATACCTGACTGAAGTTACAATTCTGAGTATGATACCAGAGCTCAAGGAAAAACCTCGGTAGGAAAAACCCGGTCCCTCCAGTTTTGTGAGTCGCAATGCATTTGAAATTCTTCCTCTCAAAAATTGGGACATCGCAATTTATGGAAAAAAGAAAAGTTCAGTTAGAATGAAGCAATATCTGAGCGTTCGTGAACATTTTTCTGAGTCTGATTCACTGCATAGGGTGTTGTGACGAAAACTCACTTTCCATTATTGAATCAATTGAGAAATCAAGCTAGAATTGAGAAGAAAGATTGTAAGAATCGAACCTGAGTTTCAAGGGAAAATGCACTACAAAAAAGTTTATAGAAATTTGGCCCGTAAAACTAATTTTGACTGTGTGTATGTATAATTCGCGAAGAACGTTTAAAAGTGATGATATTGTACTGGATATGCTGCTGGAATCATTGGCCGGTGCCAATGGTTATCATAAATTCAATGCTTACTTATTTTTTACATAACTAATTTTGAACATTTACAGATTCTGGAAAATATTGGCCATGTAATCAATGTGGCAAGTTCTATCGACACCAGCAGTCCCTTCATCGACACATAAAATTTGAATGTGGAAAAATGCCTCTGTTCTCCTGTCCAGTGACTGGATGTTCCTACAAAACCAAAGTTAAGTGCAATTTGAAGCAGCACTGTACCAGGCATTATGTCAGAAGGGAAATACCACTTCATATTTTGAATTCTCTGAGCAAACAGGAAAATGTTGAAAAATCTAGTTTCAAATGAAAAATGTTGAGTTAGGACTGACCTATTTCAATAAATATACAATGGTATACTTCGTTTCATTAAATTCACGGTTTGATATAGTAAATTTCATACATTGCGGGAGAAAGCTTCGATAAAACTCAGATAAGAAATCTTTTAATGTTAGAACAGGTCGGATATTTTTCTGGCAACTGTCTGGAATGTTCCCAGTTTTCGGGCGCTCTTTCTTTGAGGAAGTAGCAATACCCAGCCTAGTCCGGAAAGTAGGTTATAATCTTGATAAATGCAGTTGTTCATTACCATGGCAACGAAATAACAGCTTACAGTTGAATATGAATTTAGTTGTCAAAAGTTGGCACGTTTTTGGATCGCAATTTGCGATAAAATATGGAAATCAGAAGCAGTAGTATCTTTTTTCTACAAGGGCGCCGAAAAAATATTATACGCAAAATGCCCGAAATAGCTATTTATGTATTAAGTGCGTAAAACGAGTGTTTGTTTCATGGCACATGAGAGTGTCAATTTTTGGTCGAGACCGCAGGTCGAGGCCAAAAATTCACTCAAATGTGCCATAAAACACGAATTTGAATTTTTTTACGAAATACAAACAACATTTTCTGTAAAACTGTTAATGTGAATTTACTTCGTCTGAAATATAATTATTTAAGATGATGCTTCAAATACAATATTTCTATGCATCCAGTGATTTTTCTGTGTCGTTACTATAGAAACCTACTTTTTTTAACGGTGAAAAAAAGTAAACTCTTTTTTTAACGGTGAAAAAAGTGAACTCTTTTTTTAACGGTGAAAAAATATAAACTCTCTTTTGAACGGTGAAAAAAAGTTTACGCATCCATAGTGATGAAGAAAAGTCAAGTTTTTTTGACAGTTGTAGGTTTCGCCTACAACTTCTTGTGCTGGAATTTTGTCTATTCCTAAAAAAACCCGTATTTTTCGGATTTGTTACGTAAATTACTATTTCCATGCGTATTGGACAAGTATACTGAAGTCTATATCAGTTTTTGATGAGAATAGGTAGGCAGCCCTTACGTGAAGTCAACAGATTTTCCGCCCTTGCTTATGTTGGGAAATTGAATATTCTGAGAACATTAATTTCGTTCTATTCATTTTTGAAGTTATTACCATAGGAATACTGAAACATAATACATTTAAGACGTGTTATTTGGGCTTTTTCCCGAAACACATTAAAAAAAATTTTCATCCTCAAAAACAGGTAAATCTTTCGGCAGTTTGCCATTATTCGGAAGGTTGAGGTTTAATATTTAGAGTAGGTTTTTGAATTTTGTCGCTCCATTGACTTGCTTATAATTAACCTAACCTAACCCAACCTTAGCTAACCTAACTGAACGAGGAAGTGAAAAAATACCGACAAATTCATATAGTTCTCTTCAGTTATCAATGACTTTCTTGTTTCTTCATTTGTGATGCTTCTAAATATTTTTGTAAATATGTATTGAGGATCTGATGGTATGTAATTACAAGAATTCACCTAAAGAATTATTTTTCACTCTGTATGTTTTTAGGCTATCACACTACTTATACAGTGGGACGATGGGGTCACAAATATCAGAGGACACCAGATGGACGATTTATGTGTCCAACATGCCCAGCAACGTATAAACATCAAACTCATATGACACGGCATTATCGTCACGAATGTGGTATTGCACCCCAATTTGTTTGTCACTACTGTAACAAGAGATTTAAACAGAAATGTAATCTCACTGTACATGTAAAAAACAAGCACGAAAAAAAGGAACAGCCACAGGTTTTTTGTTGTCAATAAAAAGTTCGAGCACATTTTTGGAATCCAATTTTGTATATTTTGCATTATGAATGGACAAGTTTTTAGTGTGTAGTTCGAAAGGGAATGATCGAAAGCAATAGAAATTTAAAAAATAAAATATTGAGGGAGGTGCAACAGAAGAGGAATGATATAAAGTGAAGTACTTAAGTATATGCTTGTTGAACTCTCACGAAAGAAATGTATCTGACGGTTGAGCCAACGAAATCGTCTAAACTAAACAATAATTGATAATTATTCTTTTGAACCGAAAATAGATATACAATATCGTATATGATCTGTCCAAGTCACTCAAAAAACTGAAAAATATATTCAATGTTCAGGGTGTGTTCAAGTTTCAAAATATTCACTAAGATATTGGAAATTCTTTTCTTTTCATTCATTTTTGAGTCGTTCTGGTATCATAGGACACTCCTCAGATTCTAGCTTACAGTCATTGGAACTCGTTGATTGGTCAAATTCAAATATATTTTATTTGATTATAAACTTCTTTAAAAAATTTCGAAAGTTGTCTCTCTATAAACTTGCTTCATTAACCTAACCTAATTTAACCCCACGTTAGGGAACCTAACTGAACGAGGAAGAGAAAGAATTACCGACAAATTCATATTATTCTATTCAGTTACCAAAGACTTTTTTCGGATGTTTCTTATTTCTTCTTTCGTGACGCTTGTATTTTTGTAAATATGTATTAAGGATCTGACGGTATGTAACTATAAGAATTCACCTTAAGAATTATTTTTCACTCTGTATGTTTTCAGGCTCTCACACTACCTACTTAGTTGGACAATGGGGTCAAAAATATCCGAGGACATCAGATGGACGATTTACGTATAAATACAGACTCATACCCCAATTTGTTTGTCACTACTGTAACAAGAGTTTCAAAAAGAAATTTAATCTCACTGTACATGTAAAAAACAAGCACAAAGAAAATGTGTAATTTACTGAACAGCCACAGGTTTTTTGTTGTCAATAAAAAGTTTGAGCACATTTTTGGAATTCAATTGTGTATAGTTTGCATTAAGAATAGACAAAAAAACTTTAAGTACGTAGCTCGAAATGGCATAATTGCCCGAAAACAATAGAAATTGAAAAAATAAAGTGCAACAGAAGAGGAATGATGGTCCATCCAAGTCACGCAACAAACTGGAAAATATATTCAACGTTCAGGGTGTGTTGAAGTTTCAAAAAATGCATCAAGATATTGGGAATTCATATCGTTTCATTCATTTTTGAATCGTCCTGGTATCATAGGACACGCCTCAGAATCTAGCTTATAGTTCCTGGAACTCGTTGATTGATCAAATATATTTCATTCAATTAGAAACTTCTTCCAAAAATTAGTGTTTTTATATACAACCACAGTTTTCGAAGAACATTTGTCTGATCATTCGGGCCAGAAATTTGTTTTTAATGCATCTTTTCTTTCTACCAAGTCCCAATCCAGAGAACAAATAAGAGAATTTAGTGAAGAAAATCATTGCATGTTTAATGATCTTTTAGTTAATGCTGACTGGACTAATATATATAAAATTCCAGATGGTGAAGTGGATAGGATGTGGAACGGATTTTTCGATATTTTCAAGAATAATTTTGAAAAATCTTTTCCATTCAAGACGGTGAATACTAACACCAAAAAACGTAGTGTCAAATTGTCAGAAGAGGTCGAACATATAAAGAGGGAACTTGATCTATTGTTCATAATGTCTAGATATGAACCGAAATTATTAGAGTCGTATAGTAAGCTCAAAAAATCCTATGATACTGCTTTGAGCCAGCAAAAAAAGAATCACTACAAATCCATAATTGACCAGGCAGATAACAAGTCCAAAGCGGTATGGAATATTATAAGGAAAGTCACTAACCGCAATCAACCTGTAACTAAACTTCCTTTCATTTCTACAGATCCAGAAGGAATATCTAAACTAACTAATGACTTCAACTCGTACTTTTCGAAAGTGGCATCACAAGTCAAGCCACACCCCAAACAAACATACAAGAATAAGAAGAACATTTCCAGATCCTTCTGCTTGTTTGAGATCACTGAGGATGAGATTTTATCTACTGTCAAGAGAATGCCGAACAAGTTTTCCTCAGGATATGATGAGATTCCCATTAGCGTAATAAAGCGTCATATATCCAGAATAGTTGGTCCACTGTGCTTCATCATGAACACTATCTTCAAAACAGGAATCTTTCCTAATGCACTCAAGATAACAATTGTGAAGCCTTGTCACAAGAAAGGGAATATAGATGACTTATCGAACTACAGACCTATAAGCCTCATTACGTCTTTTGCAAAAATTTTAGAGAAAATTCTAGTTAATCGTTTGGTGAAGTTCTTTCAAAAATTCAAGATCCTTTCCACTAAACAACATGGTTACACAACGGGTAGAAGCACCGAGACAGCAGTGTTCGAGTTCACACAAAAAATTTATTCATGCCTTGAAGACAATGAAATACCAGCTGCCCTGTATGTCGATTTATCCAAAGCATTTGATTGTGTCAACCATAAGATTCTTTTACAAAAACTTGAAAGCTACGGAATAAGAGGCATACCACTTAAGCTTATAGAGAATTATTTGAGCAATAGAAGGCAAATAGTTGTATTGAGTGTGAATGAAGAGAAATATTCGTCAACTGAAATAACCATAACATCCGGCGTACCACAGGGCACAAATGTTGGTCCCGTTCTATTTGTTGTCTATGTTGATGATCTCCCAGATGCTTTGGAAAGCGGGCCTTATTTGTTTCAAGAAACAGAAATCATGGATTTAGAAATTAGCGCTTACACCTACGCTGATGATACTAATGTAATCGTGGCTTCCCAAGATCTGGAACCCGTTAAGGTTGGCCTAACAAGAGCTCTATCGGAAATAACCGAATGGTGTACCTCAAATTCATTAATTCTTAACTCCGACAAGACAAACATAATGTTCTTTTCTAGCAACCGGACTACAATAGCCTTTCCTGAACACATCAACTTTGAGAATCATCAAATACCTACTAGTTCGAGTACAAAGCTCTTAGGAATGACAGTTGACAAGCACCTAAACTGGGAACAACACTGCAACTTACTAATATCTAGGTTAAACTCGGTAGTTTATACACTAAGAGCTATTCGGAATAAAGTCTATATCTCTACAATGCAAACTATCTATTTCGCTAATTTTCAGTCTGTTCTTTCATATGGCATTGTATTTTGGGGCTCAAGCTCATCAATTGAGCGCATTTTTGTGATACAGAAGTTGGCCGTCAGGACTATGTTCAAATTAAAATTTAAAACATCTTGTAGGACTTATTTTAAAAACAACAATATGTTAACTGTTCCTGGTCTGTACTTTTATAGGGTATTGCTTTTTTTAAGAAAACATCAATATTATTTTGAGCATTATAAAAATAAAAATTCAACAAGACGGGTTCAAGAATACTTTTTCCCAGTACATAATTTACAAATACTGAAAGGAGTTTATTGTATATGGGTATTAAGCTATATAACATACTGCCAAAGAGTATTCGAGATTTCTCAGACTACAACAGATTCCGTAAGTCTATCTATGTATTTATGTTGAATTCTGAACCATATTCTTTCGAAGAGTTCAAACAATTTTGCCATAAAAGATGAAATGTACTGTTTTATTTTAGCTTAATTTTTCTTATTGTTAAATTGATTTGTTGACATGTTTCCACTTTGTTGTCATTGATGGTAATTCTGGAAATAAACACTATTATTATTATTATTTCTCTCACTTTACAGAATGATATTCGTATAGTTTGCAATGAGTGCAGGGCATTTTTGCCTACGCCCATGGAAGCGGCAATATATCGAAGGAAGATCTGCCATGAATTTTTTAAAGGTTCTTTAAGTGAGTTAGAATAGACTTTACCATAAAAATTTGAACAATTCACATCATTCGTATCATATACAAATTAATAAATTCAATACGAACCAAAAAGGTACCTACAGTCCGTTCACGAAAGTGTGAGCCATCGGTTGGCCATGGAAATTTGGCATATTCAACTGTGTATATTTAAATTTTAGGTTATGTTATTTATTTTTTTTCAGATTGATACGCAATGTTGTCAATATGATATGATATGATTATGACAGCAAATATTGCCAACTTCAGATAAATAAACAAACGCCTACTATTGGCTCAAACTTTCGTGAACGGACTATATATCGAGCTGAATGCATCATTGTCTGTAAAGGATTTTTGTAATATTCACAATTCACAATTTTTTAAATCCAAAGAGTAATTCTTCAAAGAACATATAGCAATATAGGCAAATAGAGTGAAGTAAATATTTCTTTAGATTTCAACTAAGGCAGCGATCTTATATCGAACACCGATGAATTTCATCAAATGATATAACAGAAAATTTATTGAAAATCGTTGAAATCAATTCATTGAAGGTTACAGAAAATCTTTTTGCAAAATAATTGTTTAATTCAAAATGAAAAATTTGCAGGTATGTTCACTTGTTATAGATGTGGTCGAGCCTACGCATGGAAAAAAAATTTGATGCATCATATCCGTTATGACTGTGGACAGGAACCCCGTTTCAAATGTGATTTTTGCAACAAAAAAGCGTTCCAGAAAATTTCTATTCAAAAACATATTAGGACTAAACATGCACATCTCATACCAAATATACTACCTGGAATGTAATACACCCTGCACATTTATTTGTTGAATATTGTTCAAGTTTGGTTATTGGAATTTTATTTTTTTTGTTAATAAATAACATTTTATTTGGGAAAATGATTTGAGTTTTTCTCCTTGAGTTCAATTTGTACGGAAATATCAATTTGGATTGAAATGCAGGTTTGATAATCAAAAATTTGTATGATTGAACGAATAACATTTACGCTCAATGAAAAATTGGCATGAAATATTTATACACAGTTATTCACTACGATTGGATTTTGGCTTCAACGTTGTTTAAAAAAGAAAGTTAAAAAATGTGAATTTCCAATTTTTTTCATCAAAATTATTCCAAAAGTTAAAATATACAGTATGGTCAACACTTTTACAAATTTGAGATTCATATTCCATTGCTCATGTTCTGAAAAAAATCAATGAACTCCGAAAATTATTTCATGTACGCAAAATTGAAAAAAAATATATATGTTAATAAAAAATTCTATTTATTAAACATACAAAACATATGTATGGCGAAACAATTCATTCTGAAAAACGTTTGGAAATATCGCATGTACTCTTTTCTATTATTCCGCACCTGTGCCTTTTAACCATTCAAAACGTGTATTTTTGAGATCAACATCGCAACGAATCAATTTTAGTGAAAATTTGTTCACGTTTTCAATGGAATGGAATGAGTTAAAGCTCTATGTCTAATGAAATATAATTTCATCAACGATTTCACAGAACTTTTGTTAGTTTTTAGGTAGTGGTGAACACTCGTTTGCAAATATTGTGTTAATAATACCGAACTGGACTTAACTATATACTGTACATATAAAGACCTACACTGTTACTAATAATCGCTTTTTTCTTTTTCTTTTTTAAACGTTTATTTTTACTTTCATAATATCAGCATTTTAGGATTACGATGTGATAGATGTGGTAAGCGATATAATAAAGTAACTGCCCTTATATCACACAAACAAATCGACTGTGGAGTGCCTAACAACCAATATAGATGTGACTTTTGTAATTTCCAATCGAAACGAAAATATAATCTGAAAACCCACTTGAAGAATAAACATGGAGTTATATAGAAGGCATGTATATTTTTATTTCAGTTTCCTTTATTAATCTTTTCTGCCTAAAACTGCATCTATAGACCAAGAGTTAAGGATTATAGGACCAAATTAATCCAAAATTTTCCCTCTTCTTCTAGTTTTTATATTTCAATATGAAACTAATCTGAATTTGGTGTTCACAAGTTGATAATAAATCGCATGTATGAGTTTCACAGTTTTGCGTGTGGTAATTTCGAATAATACACTTTGAATTGAATGATAAAGGTTATGTTTCCATCATTAGAATATCTCTAAACTTTTTTTTCAGAATGGCATTGTGAAGCCTGCCAAAAAACATTCAAAAATAAAAATTCTTTGGGTTGTCATAGAAGATTGGATTGTGGGAAGCAGAAGAATTTCACTTGTGATCTGTGTCCTTATACCGGCAAGAGACTGTACAGTCTGAAAGTGCATTACCTACACAAACATAAAACTATATTTTCAAATTATATTCCTCAATAAATCAGATATTGTAATTTTATTGTTTTGAGTAAAAATGTTTGAATGTTATTGTATTTTTTATTGAATTATGGAGGAAATTATGAAAAAACTAGAACATAAAATGGAAGTGTTAAATTGGAGTTTAAAGCTAATAAACTGAACATTGAATGAAATTTTCTGAAAAATTGCAAATTTCAAAAATCGATTACGCTATGGGTTCTGAAGTGATAGGGAATAATTGTAGAAGTATAATATATTTTTCTCTAATTTCAGATCAAGTTGATTTAAATACTCAATAATATTACATAATTATATGTTTTTTATTTGTAATACTTTCTTATTAGTATTTGTCTGCTTGGAACAAGAAATTTCTTTCTTTCTGGGGAATTTGTTACATTTTATTAATGTTCATAGATGCATACATGTTAAAGATCCTGGTTGACGAATTTTCGTCAAAATAGTTATTTAATCGACTAATTTAATAATGACAGCGATAAATAAGTTGAATAAATTATATAACATAGCTTGTAAACGACTTACTGAAATGGTTTTTGAATGAATTTGAAATATGCGACGTCATTTTGGTGAACTACAATATTTCCTCAATAATTTGTTATTTGCTTCTTCTCAACAAATGTAATATCTTGAAAGTGCACACAGGAGTCGATAGACAGTCTTCAACGAGAAGAAAGAGAGTTTGTCGAGTCCTTGAAATCTCTTCGATATTAAAAAGGAATCGACCTATAATCACTAACCAGGTTTATTTTTCAGAGTGATGATTTTTCAGATACTCAGATTAGCAAACCTGCGAATTCATTACACTTTTTCACGAAGTTTCTCTGATATCGAACAATATAACATGTGCTTTTCAGAGTGTTCGCTAAGACGAAAAACACTCGAGAACGTAATAAATAGTCATTTTCCTAGCAAGTGCGGAAAGTGATATTTTCCCGCAGGCGACTGCCGTCGGTCGAGCAAGTAGTCAAGGGCGGGAAAGACACTTTACACATGAATTAGGAACATTATTAATTTTTTTCTATGACCGCAGAGAGATTCAAAAAGCACATTTGAAATATAAATTATTTTCAACAGATGTATAAAACATTCCATGAAAATCCAATATTTATTATTAATATTAATGTTGAAAACACAATTTGTTGAATTCTGCAAATGCGTCAGGATAACCGGTCCAGAATTTTGGTGGTAACTGGCTGTTAAGAGGAACACTCGTAGATTGCAAAGTGCATGAAAGAATTTTATTCGAGATGGTTTTCTTCTGTTCTACCGAGTCCTTCAAATAACTTTCAGCAACAGCAGTTGACTTTCAGCCTCCAAGACGGTTTATGTTGGTTATTCCTTCGCCTGAATCTGCTAGAAACGTTGCCGAGGATCGTCTAAAAATATGACCCGTGTAACGTTCTGGGTTAGGTAGCCCTAAGCAGGTAGCGATCTCTGCCGGCATTTTACTTTCCCGCACTAGTGCGGGAAAGAAACACTTTCTAAATTAAAATAAGTGCAGGAAAGTGGGTAAAAACGCACGGTCTTAAAAAAATATAATTTGTACCGGGTTTTTCACTATAATTTGATCCCCCTTTAACTTTGTTACTAAAAGAGATATAAAAAAATGTTTCGTATAAAATTTTCACGGAATCAACCGAGGTTTTTGATATGAGTCCAGAAACTGAAATATATATAGGGTGGCCAACATATTGATGGCAACTTCATTTTTTCGAATGGAACACCCTGTATATTTTTCCATGTTTGGCTAGCTCTTTTTCTCCTGATTTCGAATATGTAACATATGTTGGTCTATCTTTTTTATTCTGAGAACCACAGAGTTTCACATTTTAAGAACCACCTGCCAAGATCTGTAATAATTTTACAAGTGGCAGAGTGCGTTTACTGAAAATGCTCATTTTTGGAGTTATAGTAACGTCAATGGGAAGATATACAGGGTGAACAACATTGAATACAACTATATTTTTTCAAATGGGACACCCTGTCCTGTATATTCTTCCTTTTTTTGAAAGGCTATTTCCTCCTGATCTCGAATATAAATGCGTATGTGGATGTGTCTCTTCAATTTTCAGAGTTTCAAAGTTTTGAAATGATGACACCGAATAAAAAAATTTTTGAAATACCTACGAAATTCTTTATATCCAAACAATCTATTTAAAAGTATTATTTTAAAATAAATCACTTAACCAATGCAAAATGATAAACTATGGTAGTATGGTAAGAATAATATCAACTAAAGAAATTGCCCAAAATGACCCCTTCATTCAATACACATAGTTCCTATAGTTGTCTCAAGTTGTGTAGACTATTTTTGATAGCATTTTTATGGCTCTGATTCAAGTCAGAAATTAAAGCTTCAAAATTTTTTTCTAATCATTACAATATTATCATTATTCTTTGTGCGTTGACGGGATTTGTTCCGAATTATGGGTTTAATATTGGTTGATTTTATATCATTAATATTATTCTCATTATTGCTGAAGTAAATTTTTTCCTTCAGGAACTCCTATAAAAACGTGTCCAACGGTGTTAAATCGGGACTATTTGGAGGCCATAAAATGGGTGCGCCATTACCAATCCAAAGATCAAATTGGCCACTTAAATATTCACGAACTTCCAAAACGCTATGCCAGATGGTTATTGAAATTTGAAACTCTGTGGTTCTCAGAATAAAAGAGATAGACCAACATATGTTACATATTCTAAATTAGAGGAAAAAGAGCTAGCCAAATATGCAAAAATATACAGAGTGTTCCATTTGAAAAAATGAAGTTGTCATGAATATGTTGGCCACCCTGTATATATTTCAGTTTCTGGACATTTTTTTGTATCTCCTTCAGTAACAAAGTTAAAGGGGGGGGGCAAATTATAGTGAAAAACCCGGTACATAATAAACTACTGTAAAGTTCGATCTCATGTTCTTGCCTGTCATATTCGGATTAAGTTGCTAGGCGGGTTCACAAATGGCAAAACCAGGTCACAGATCCATAATACTCTGATCTTCCACATACTCGTATTTAATTAGTGCAATTTCACTCCAATATCACCTTATATTTCAGAATCAAAATAAAATACGTGTTCATTAATGAAGTTTCCACACAGGTATTTCTCTTACTTCAAATATACCTTTTCTAACATCTTGTATTTTAGGTTACACCGCTTGCGAACTTTGCAACAAGCCGTTCAAGAATCTGCGCAGTCTTGATATTCACATCAAAAGAAAAAATTGCAAAGTCATTGCTAGAATGAATTTGGAATGCAAATATAACTGTGGATACATAACAAACCGTAGATATAATCTGGAGAGGCACTACGTCCAAGGGCATAAGGAGGAGTCTACCAAAACGTATTGTCCACTTCCTATCTAGAAATGTATATACATTTCTAGATAGAAATTTATTTACTTGTACCTATTTAAATTTGTTTTCTTTAACTTGTACAAATGTAAATGTTGATATAGAATTTGATTAAATTGTTTTTGGGCGAACGGAATTCAGTTTTTCTCTTATAAATATTTTATCCTCCTTATGTGAAGTAAATATAAAAAATAAAAATTTGTTTTCTTCAACTTGTCTGAAAATCTTTCAACTTTTTATTTTTTCTGGGTTTTTTTTCAGAAATGAATTGCATTCGAATCCATTCATAATGTTCTCGTTGTAGAGGAAATAGTGGAAACAAGAAAAACCTTTTTTTAAATTTTAATGACAAAGGTTACACGAAATTTTCCATGAATATTCGAATAACGTGGATTGAGCAGGGAATTATATTCCTCGATAAATCCAAGATACAGTGTGGAACAGCCAAATGGAATTAATTCGATAACGAATTAATGAGAGCGTGTTGGGAGATACGCTCGAACACGTCGATTTGTATTTTTAGATGCGCATATTTTTCAAAAACAAACAATTATATAGGGTGTCTCATGTCACAGCGGCCGATACCAACTTTCTTATTTTAAATACAAAACCCTTTATATTTTTAGTTTTTTGGATTATCTTCATAAAATTCTAGACATAATTCTAGAACAACGTCCCCTAGTTATCTTCAACTGTTTCGGAAATATTAAGTGTTTTCAGATGTATTACAAAAATTAACATTAAAAAAATATATTTTATTTCACAAGACGTCTGCGGTGAACATCTCTTACATTGGAATTACTATTTTTTTGTTTTTTTTTCACATTATTTGAGGAATAAGATATTTTTTTAATGTTAATTTTTGTGATACATCTGAAAACACTAAATATTTCCGAAACAGTTGAAGATAAGTATGGTACATTGTACTAGAATTATGTCTAGAACTTTCTGAAGAATCCAAGAACCTAATAATATACAGGGGGTTGTATTTAAAATAAGAAAGTTGGTATCGGCCACTGTCACATGACACACCCAATATAGATATTTTTGTTTGAAAAAAGGCGCATCTAAAAATACAAATCGTTGTGTCCAAGCGTTTTTCATTTATTTGTTATCGAATTTATTCAATTTGGCTGTTCCACACTGTATACAATACCTACACTATACACATTCAGAATAAAGTTGAAGGAAAAAAATACCAATACACATTTTTTACTATTTTGACTAAATAACTGGCAACATTGGAATGAAATTTTGTACGTATACGTTTTCGAATCTGATACATTCAATGACATTGTTTTTATTTCTTTCATAACTTGCGGTAGTTATACGCATAACTTCCTTAATATCAGATTGATTTAGCAAAAAATAAAGTGAACATATTCAATTGTACAGCAAAAAGATCGAATCGAAATACTCCGAAAACTGTACACAGTGACGAGTTTTACCAAGAGTACCTTTTTTTGTGAAGAATTGAATGATGTTTAAGTTGAGAGGGAATTCTGCTTAATGAATCAAATATAAAACAGTTTTTTCTATATAAAACTTGGTACGAACAGTGTGAATATCACTGTGAAAATCAGACATAAAAACAAATTCATTGAATGTATGAGCATCCATATTCCTCAAAATTTTCTTTACAATCTTCCAGTAGATGTGGCTGAATCCTGAAAGTTGAATTTTTTTCTTCAACCCCATTTATTTGGAATAGGTACGGATAACGTTACGACATTTTTTTAATGAAAAAACCTCAATTATTTTTCAGTTTTCTATCTATTCTAGAGACGTGATCACTGTATTTTTGTTGAATTTATGGACGAATAACGATTCTCTATTCCATTCAGACTATTTAAGTTTTTTTTCAAATATCTTTTTTCAGTTTTATTTTCAGTTTTTTGCCATCGTTAATTCGAAGGGATCATTCTTTGGAAGACTATCTGACTTGAATGCATTTTTGCCATTAGTGAGTGTGCCTAGTTGTTGTTTCACCATTTCATTCTGTTCAAATAATGAAGAGACTGTTTCAGATGTGGTGCTTTATGCAGCAAACTTTGAGGAGTATAGCAAACTCAAAGTTTTCAACACTGGAGTTCGTTATGGTTGCTCAAGATGTCAGAAGACCTATTTGCAAAAGAAAACGCTTGGTCGTCATCTTCGATTCGACTGTGGACAGAGTCCTTCGTTCTCTTGTCAGATATGTTCGAAAAAATTCAAGCACGGGTATATTTTGCTTAAACACATGCGACATACGCATGATATATTTATTCAGAAACTGCGCAGAAGGCAACAAAGCAATGATGTTAGTTGTTGAGTACATGATGTAGATTTTAGACAGACATAATTAACTATAGTTTGTTAAACCCAGAATCAGAATATGTGCGTTCCTTCCACTTCACCATACATCATACTTTTACTAAGTATCACACCGAGAAATTGCCTACTACTAACTGCCATATAGAGAAAATAATTCTTCGCTGACATGATAATAAGTGCGACACTCTTCAGGAGGTTATTCGGAATGAAAAAATTACATTACGCTCTATAATTTTTGTCTGCAAATGCTTGGTTTTACGACATATTGTTGAAGTTTTACTCGAAAACTGAAAAAAATTGTACGTCAATGAGATTTCAAACTAATTATTATTTTTGAATATATCGTTCAATTGGTAACCAAATCTCTTGATTTTTTCGTATATCAAGCGATGTTTTCATACAAATAATAAGAACATCTACACGCGTGTTTGTCGATACTTTTACACATCATCTAGTAGCCACGCTACGTTTGTCTTATTATTATTATTATTTTTTTGTCACAAATTGAACGAGAAATCGAAAAAAATTTTTTCATATCCTAAAATGCGTAATGAATACCTCTTGAAAACCGCCAAATTTCATTCGCATATCTCTACCAGTTTTCAGAGCAATAAATAAAATAAATCGTCAATTTTTAAGTGAAACTTCAATTTCAGAAAACGAAGCATTTACGGACAGAAATTATAAAGCTTAATGTCGTTACTTTTTTCATGAAGAATCACCTCTTGAAAATTGTTGCACGTATTCATCGGCACGCTACATTTGAGGTGATTGTAAGGAAAAATTGATTGACGAATAGGTCTGCTAGCGGCATCTCTCGGCTAGTTGGTATACCACCGAAGCAAGGAAGGTAACTGCACAGCACGTTATCATAGATTATAATAGTGACTCACTGTTATATCGGGTTATCTAGGCTTGGAACTTATAATGAGTGTTCTAAAATTTATTTATTTATTTATTCTTTTGAATTGAGAGCTAACAAAGTACAATACGTGAAACAAAAAAGTCCCTAGCTGAGGTTGGTGCAAAACGTGTTACCATACTATTCTGGCGTATGATACGATAGCAGCAGAGTACAGGGAAAAACCTCTGTAGAAAAAACCCTGCCTCGCCGTTTTTACAAAATTGAAACTTAAAACTATTCGAATAAATACCTTTAATATTCAGATTCAAAATACTTCATGCTCTTGGGCCAGGAGGGTGTTTTAAACCAGGTCTGGCGTACCAAGTGATGATTTTTCGAATCTCCTGTTCTTCTAAGACCGCTACAGGACCCTATCAAAGGGTAATCATCTCCCATAGATTTAAATAGTGGTATTTCATCCTAAATATCGAATTCAATTTCTGAAATTAGAACAGATAATTGAAAAATGTCACAAATTAGCAAATAGATAGAGATGGGCTTAATTATTATGTTATTCAACTATGAGTTTCAAACGAATAGGTTTCGATTGCCCCTCAATAATTCTTTGCAACGATCAATTTTCATTGATACTGTTTTTTCGAGTTGCAATACGAATTCAACCCTATATATAAAAGAATTCTCCATCAAACACAAATAATTGGATCCAAAATATTCCCTAAATTTTGACAAAATATCAGAAATGGTATGAAAATTGAAGAAAAGGTCCGCTACAATTGGATTCACTCACAGAACACTTGAACTTTTATTCTATCATTATTGCAAAATTTTTTCACATCGTGTTTCAAATAATTTGTTCTATCGAAATTTCTTCTTACTGCGGAAGAAGTACGAAAAAAGATATTAACGAATTTGTTCGATTGAATGGAGTCTGAAGAGCTTTTCACAATATGTGAATTCCTTTCAGATTTGATGCCATAACGCAAAAATATTTTTGATTGCTACTAAGCCAAAAGGCGCATCAAATATATATATAGATTGTAAACCGCTGTGATCGTGTTAATTATGTCTGCAAAATAAGATGAACGATACTTATATTAAATCTAGTCTGAACAAACTAAATTCCTATATCTCTCTAAATATTATATGTATATTCGAAACTGTAAGTATATCAATATCAGATCTAAGTAGATACATATATGCATAAAAGATATTAGAAGCACATAAATATGTATACTAGTGCCTTTAATTTTAATATTCTGAATAAAAACAGAGTGACAGTTGCACGAGATGCAATGAGGGTCAGAATCAAAGATTATGTATGTTGAAGCATTTGTCGATCGATATTCCCAAACTCTCAAATCGGTCCCCTTAAGAAATTATTACACAGATATGAACTCGCATTGGAAACATACTATATAAAATGCATCAAAGGGGGGAGACGTCCAGTTGATCACTGGTATATTCGGAAGATTTACGTGCTTCGTTTCTGATGAAATGAATAGTTCAGTGCGACTAATGTTGCTGTCTTCTTCGAACCTAGTAGCACAGGCGGCTGACGTATTTAATATACATTATACAACCTGTGCGTATTGCTCGATTCGGGTAATTTAACCAACCACACTGCTTGAATAAGGCCACTTCCAACGATAACATAAAGACAACATTATTCGCATTGAACCATTCATTCCGACAGAAACATAGCACGTGAATCTTCCAAATATTCCAATCTTCAACTGGACGGCCAAATTCTCTCTCTGATGCATTGAATATCGTATGTTTCCGTTGTGAATTTGCATACCAGATAAAATAAATAAAATTTCTTGGCCCGAATAAGTTTGGAGTTATGGCCACTCTAAAATAAGCAGCTCTGCTGGTGAGCTTATGTACATGGCAATAGCTTGAGTATTATCTGTATTACCGAATTTACTATCAATCATTGAAGAAACCAATAACAGCATGAGATTTGCTATTTATTCGGAATTGGGAACCTGCTTTATGCTGAAGTATTTCAGAAATTTATGATCATTCTTAAAAAAATCCGTGAAAAAATCTTACTTAAACTTCACGACCAGGAATTAATTTCGAATCAGGTCACTTCGGTAGCCAAAATATTTCTTCGCGCTCAAACTCATTTTTTGTAGCAGTTCCTTCTAATTGAAAATTTTGGAGTGAGATTGATAATTTGGCTGCAAATGCACCGTGAGATATTAACTGTTTCTGAATAAGTTGAACATACATCATCGCTGAATATTTGCGATGATAAATCGCTTCATTTGTGTAATATCGATTTTTTCTCGATATAAAATGAAAATAACATTACCGTTTGAATGATTTCAGTAGGTTGTTCAAATTAGAAGAGAGAAAAATAAAAAAAAAATAAAAAAATTCAATTCACTTTTTTATTGGCTTCGATAGCAATGCGATTCGAAAAATAACAAAAATCGACTCTCAAATATTATTCACAGAATGGAATGAAAACTTGAATCAGAATAGAGAACAATATCTTGTTATTAAACCATCTAAAGGAAAAATTCAATTCACTCTTGTATTGGCTCAGATAGCAAAGTGATTTGAAAAATAACAAAAAGCTACTGTCATTTATTTATTCATAGAATGGAATAAAACTATTTGCTGATATGATATACAAGGGTCTCGCTTATTATTATTTAAGGTTCACCAATGCGCAAATTACTTTCTAGTCATTTTTGTGCCATAGTTATTGTCTTTTTTATATTTGTATATATATTATGTAACTCTGATATTAAACAATTACTTTCTAGTCATCTGCGTGCCATCATTCAATTGCTTAACTTAAATATTTATATATATTTTTTTCAATTATACAGTATTTATTTATAGAATAAATGTAGTCGTACATATTTAGTTTAATTTTTGTAAATATTCATGAAGATTTCCGAAATATTCTTCGACTTATTTTTCGTGGAATGATTTATTTTTCCCAGAAAAAGGATTGAATAGTTAATTTTCCTGTATAACATTGTTATGTTCTCAGCTAAAATTTATGCTTGAATTTAAGAAAAAAATATGAGGGTGAAATATTTAACCTAGTGCATATTAGCAGAAAATGGTAAGCATCCAAAAATTCAGCAGGTAAATACTTTCTCCAAAAATATCTGTGGATTACCGTAGTCGGTGAGGTATTATTTGTGAATATGTCATTTGCATACTGCTATTATTCGGTGGAATTCAAAGATGTTTCGCTCATTTTATGACACATACTACAAATGTATTTAACGGTGTAAATTATTCGTAAATGCAGGTACTTGAACTCTTGAAAACAGGTAGGACTCAAGTAGCCCCATATTTTCAGTTGGCAATGTGCTCTACCTGCCAAGTATCGCATAGAACAATATGGCTTGTTCCAACGGAAGAATCTTTGGAATATTTTCATGTTTTTTACGCAAGCTAGATCACGGAAGAATATAAAGAGTTTTCCAATAAGGGGTGTTATTTTGATATTCAAAGAAAAATCCCATTTTTCAATATAAATGATCGGATGTTTATTTCATTATAAAGAAGAAGCTATGCCGTTAATAGTGCAAAATAACATCAGGCAAATGACCACCACGACCACGCTTACAGGACCATATCCTTTTAATGGAATTTTTCATAACCAAATCCCAAAGTGACTGCCCTATGTCCTCGATAGCCTCACGAATTCCATCTTTGAAGTCTTGAATCGACGCTTATTGGCGTAGACCTTCTCTTTCACGTGGCCCAAAGAAGTAAGTCGCAAGGTGTTAAATCACAAGATCTTGGTCACCTTGGTGGCCAATTGTGATCACCTCTTCGAAAGATAACACGGTTTGGAAACTCTTCCCACAAAAGATCAATGGTTTCGTTGCTTGTGTGGCACGTGGCGCCGTCTTGTTGAAAGTAAACGTTGTGCAGATCAATACTATCCAATTTCGGCCATAAAAATCATTAATCATTTCTCGATAGCGCAATCCATTCACCGTTACTCTTGCCCCACTTTCTGCTAGAGCAGCAATATTCTCGGATGTTCTTGAGCGACATGCAGGGGTTTTATTCTTCACATCACTAACTTGTCCCAACAGTTCGAATTTTCCACCAATTTATTTATTGAGGTCCGACAGGTTGCTTCACGACGACCCAAAAATTTTCGAGTTTTACGAACCGTCTCTTCCAAATTTTCACCATTTCTATAGTGAATTTTAATAAATTCAATGCGTTCTTGAAGCGTGTATCGTTCCATTTTTATTAGTAGCGTAGTTTCTGCTTGTCAAATGTCAAAAAGTGATAGCTTCAAACGTGACATCTACCGACATAGTGGGATATTCAGAATAATACCTCTTATTGGAAAACTCTTCATAAGAATTTTTTTGTTGATTAATAATGGTGATCAAGATTTCACAATAATGTTATTGTGAAATGACACTTTGTATTCATCATGTAATATTGAAGAAGTCATTGACACATTTAATATAATTCTTTCACAATGATGTTAGTTTGATTTATTCCCCAGTTATCAATTGATTAGAAATTAAGCTCAGGCTCGGCGGAAATGCTATGTGACACAGCTTCTTGGCTCACATATAACTCATAAACAATATTCTTGCAGCTCTTTACAAATGTGAGCGATGTCCTAGATCATATTCCAAGAAAGGATCGTTGGCCAAACATATGAAGTGGGACTGTAATCCAGAAAAATTTTTCAGATGTGAAATTTGTTTAAAGTCGTTCAAGAGGAAGGAAACTCTTAATGTTCATGTTAGGAAAATGTCTTGCTTCAAAAGATAAAATTTGGAATCCATACCGGTGCAATCGTTTATTAATTTATCTGTACATTTTGTAAAATGATTACTTTATTCCATTCTAGTTTTTGAGAGTCGTTTTTCACGAGCGAACTGTCAGAAATGCAATAATTAAATAATATTCAATAAAAGGAGAATTTTTTTGCGATGAGTATCAATTCGCCTTCATCTAAACTTCTTAAGAGGTTAGTGGACTGTATTTAAGAATAACCTTTTCTCTTACGCTTTCGAAAATAAGTGCATAGATATATGGGTGTAGGTAAAAAATTTACAATCCGAAAGTTTTGTTCATATGATAAACAGGGTCTATGTGAATGAGTGCAATAAGCTTCAGGATTTTATAGCTTGTCCAAAAATATGAACAAAAAATTTTATCAATTTACTTACCTTCTAAAACGCACCACTTTCGAGAAATAGAGTTGAATTGAATATAATTGGTTTTTGTGGATATCTCTTTTTATTGTGAGCATTTTTAATCGTGATAAACTATGTGTATTTTCGGCGGATTTTTTTTCTCTTGAAGTTTTTGAGGGGTTAGCGAGTGGTTTTCTCCCCCAACTTCTACGCTGATGGAAAAAGAACGGGTTTGAAGATTAAAAAAAGTACTTCACTCTGAAGCTGACTGTTTTGAAGAAAAATCATCTCTTATGTTGAAAAACATGCTCAATTTTTTAATGTTGTAAATAAGTTTGAAAAGAAATCATTAAAAAAAATTACCATGCTTTTCAACACAAAAGATGATTTAAAACGGTCCAGTTTGAAGCGTGTAATAAAGTGTACTTCAATATTTAGAAAATATTGGCGGTTTCAATGCGCTCCTCAAAAACCGTACTTTTTCCATAGGCGTAGAAGTTAGGAGAAAAAACACCCACTCACCCTTCAAAACCTTCATCTATTCTGCTAAGATAAGAGAATGCACACGAAAGCTGTTTTCTGTGCGATAAAAGGTTACGGAGATATTCGCAAAAAACGATTTTAATTTTAATTTCAAGACCTGAAAACGGTGGATACTAAGTGAGAGTTGTCTTATGGAATACTCTGTTCATACTGTTGGACGAGCTATAACATCCTGAAGTTCTGATCATATATTATGGAACAGTCTGTATATAAATATAGGAATTAACAATTTTTTCCATATTTTTGCTTTTTGAATCATTCATAATTGAATAATGAATTATTATACAACTCTTTCTCCATCGAACGTAAAATGTTAAAAAAATCCTGAAATTTTAGAGAAGCAGTGCTTAGCTATGTTATCAAGTGTTTATGTAATATATTATATTTATTATCGGATCCTGTGAAATGTTGAAGTTTTATTCCTTCATATTTTTTCATTCATTTTGAAAATGTCGTCACTTTCACTTAGACCCTACTTTATTGAAAGGAAAATAATATTCAAAAGAAGTGAGTCATCTTCACCTGACCCTTTCCAAGAAAATGAATAGCCCTTAATGTTGCAATTTAGAAAATAGTTTTCGTACCTGATAATGTGATAAGTCTCTAGGTACCTGGTGGAGAACGAATATTAATTTTTCAGTTTCGGGAAGTTTCTCAGTGAGTTAGGTTGTTTGGCAAGATTCGGGTGCATAAAGATGTATTGCGACTTAGGAAAAAAATATTTTTGTGTTAATTTAGTGATTTATTTTTTATTTGATCACTCATAGTGATTTTCAACTAGATGCGATTATCGGTTTGAATTGTTTCATTATATAGTTTTCATCAATGGTGTTTTTTTTCTGGGATTTTTCATTGGAGTCTGTGATAAGGAGAATTTCAAAGTGCTAAAAATAAGTTCCGTTTTGTATGGAGAATTATAAGTAAGGATGACTTATTCTTTTGCAGTACCCACTGGTAAGTTTATATATGTCACTCTGGATGTCACTTCATCAATGAAATACTAATAAGGAAACTAATGAGATATATAAAATGATTGCCGATGGCCAACATAAGCGCAAGCGGTGATTTAAATCGAATAATTTTGTGTTCGAAAGGTATAGCAGTTATTGGCCGATCTACCAAATACCTGTCAAAAATTGAAATTATAAGAAAAGGCCAATTCGCTGCCACAATATGCTTTTTTTCCAGCAAATCGTTTAATCGCCAAGAAAGAAATTTTCAATGTTTTTTTCATAGTTGATTTATTAAGAGTTTACGAAGTTTGATTGGTAGATAAAATTGTTGATTCGAATATTAGTAGATCAAAAATGAAACGGAATTCTCAGAGAATGACATTTAACTATTCAACGTAAATGAAGTTTTGCAAAACTCAACTTCATTGTAGATCATCATATGAATGGTTTTCATCTGTATATATTGAAGAACAGTTTATATTGTTTTTCAGTCATTTGATTCATATTATTTTTAATTTGTTCTCATTCACTGATTCATTTTACTAATTTAATCGATTCGATTGAGCTATGGAAATATTTTAGTCGGGATTCTGATTTTATTGGCTTTTCACTAAACAATAATTTCATTGATGTGAATTCAATGGCACTTTACCTCTCACACCAAATGGTATGTAGTTACCATCAGTTGGTAAGCAAGTTTCAAAGATTCTTCGTGTCTGTCTGGGTTATTCGATATTTTTTTCTGTGACAGGAAAAAAATGTGACATTTTATATCTCTTGACAGGTCACAAAATATGACTTTTTATGAAATTACTTTTTTTCCTGTCAAAAAAGTGGGTGCCTATGTATCCGGGAAAAAAATACTCACTTTTTTTCCGTGGGCAAAAAAGTAATTTCGTGAAAGGTTATATTTCTTTCACTATTAAATGGTCGTTTTTCCTGTCACAGAAAAAAAAGTGTATTATACAAGGGAAAAATATTAGATTTTAGCTCTCCATTTTTTGTCTTCGTCCGCTTCGCGTCGGGAGAAAATCTAATACTTTTTTCCCTTATATAATAAATAACTATGTATTTACAGTTACTCGCTGTAAGGAGATACAAAGTGTCTTACAATCACTCGAATTAAACGACTTTCAATAATTTTCTAATAATAAATTTGAAAGCATCACATGATATATTGACAGAACAAACGTTATTTTAGCGTCAATAATATGGAGTTTTTTCAATCATTAATTTTTACTAAATAAAATGTTTTTATGATGAATTCATATATTTTGTGACGTTTTTTCTGGTATTGATTGTGGCATAGCGTTTCATCATCATACAAATTTTCGAAATAGGTTTTGGATTACCGTTGGATACTTTCAAGTACTTTGGAAAAGTACCTTCCTCCAGGTAGCAGTTTTATTGCTCTCAGAGAGGTATGTTTTACCTCAGTCAACAATTCTTTTTGTCCGTTACGAGTAATTCTTGAAATCATAACGGACAAATGCTCGAACCAAGTTAACGCATTTTTCTCGCTTTACAAATGCTTTGTTATTTTGTTGTCGTAGTCGAAAGTTTTATTGATTTTATAGTGTAAAATAACAGATTGCGTCATAAATAGTAGAAACTATTTTTTCGTAAAGAAAAGGCTAATTGGTTTGTAATAGCGTATTATTCTTTTGAATAGAAGGAACCATTCATTCGATTGAGATGTTGATGCGATATCATTATAAGCACTTTGGTTAATAACGCACAGAAGTTATTCGTTTTTTTTATCTAGATAGATTTAATTGCTTTCCGTGCTGAGTTTATTGTTAACTTTTATTCAAGATTTTTCCGTGATAAATACAACAAACTACTGCGAAATTTGTTAATAGGAATAATTGAATTCAATTATTCTTTTCAACAAGTTCCAAAAGAGTTCATTGTATTCATTGAATTGTTTGAGCACTTATTCTCATTAAATAGTTCAACTCTGTTTCATCAAATAATAAAGAACGTGAGTGTTTGTCTTTTATTTATATTCTTCATATAGTATCTCCAAAACCTTATCGAGAATAAATTGTTTATTATTGCTATTCACGAGTTTCAAGGTTGCTAATTGCATCTATAAAATTATGTACATATTTATATTCCTGTTGAATAATTAATATCTGTTTAATTGCTTTTCTGAAAATTTTAAGAGTTTCGTCCTTATATCGTATGTATCCGCGAAAGTTTTTCTACCATAAATGAAAGGGGTTTTCAGATTTTTTATGATGAAAAATGAAGATGCTACAAAGATGAAGTTCCCTCTTTGAGCATGTATCTTTTTGCTGGATCTATATATTGACCTTTAATAATAAAGATTTCAGCAAAACAAAAATATAATAATAAAACAACTATTCGAATTAAAATAATGAATATGCTTTGAATAAATTTAAATTATTCATTGTCTCCTTCAAATTAACAGCTGGTGAGACTTTTTCAGCTACACTTACTAATTTGACTTAGTATATTAACTGAGTATTCTATTATTATTCAGTCATTATTTTCTGCATGTACTTATTCAATTACTATATTTTCAATTACAGGAATGTTACTATCGATAAATAAATTTTAAGAGCGTTTAACTCAATTCTGATGAAATTATGTTTTAAATCTGTCGAACTATTTTATATCATTTCAGTCGTATAAATTGATATGCTAATGCCACGCCTTCTATTTAAGGTTATGTTTTTCTTATCCTCATTGATACAAAACGTGATTGTCTGCAGAAATGAAATACAAAAAATGTTTGTATTTTTATTCTGAATAGTTCTACAAGTGTTGATACGATCAATCAAAGTTCAATTATTTGTGTGAGAACGTTTTGTACAAACTCGCATTCGAGACGTTAAAACATTATTTGAATGTGTGAATGTATAGTAGTAGTACCTTGGCATACGTTCATACTATCGGATACAACTTCGGAACTTCATATAGTGATATTTTGTATGTATTTGGTGCTTTCGAAATCACAGAATTTTCCGATAGACATGTTAAAAATGTTTTATTTATCTACTTAAAACTTTATAATCAGGTATCACAACTGAATCTATACCAAATATTGTGATTCGCAAAAATAAATAATAAAAAGCAAACACCAATTTCACACGAGAAGTGAATTTCAGCATGGTAATTTTATATCTAACTGAACGAAATCTTAAGAGTTTTCTAAAAAAACAAAAAATAAATATTTGGGTTCATTTAATTTCTATAGATTTTGTGGCATTTCTCTCGAATTCTTCAGAAAATAATTCTACATAATAGTTTATCGATTTCTTAGAAGGTACAAATGTTACAACTTTTTCGTATATTTTTTCGTTCCATGACGAGTTGATAACATAATATGTATCTTTATTGAAAGAAATCTAATGAAACCAGAATATTTCTAACTTACATGCCAAGTTCAAGAGCATAATCCGAGTTTTACTCAACGAAATTTATTTAACATTGAAATCAATGCCAATTGACTTCATTTACTTCTGAGATTCAAGTTTTGAAAAAGTATCAATTGAATATTATATGGTTTTTACTCAACTATTTCCGTATATCTGATTTATTTATAAACTAATCCTACAATTCCACAAATATTTTGTGGATTTGTACTTTCCCCTATATTGTTGGTATTATGTTGAATGTTTGGCATATTCTTTAATAACATCTATTTTATTTCAGTGAAGCATTTGATTTGCATCGTTTCTCAATTCTTGCGTTGTTTTAATTCACCACTTTTTAATTTTTATTAATACTGTTGTGATCTATAAGACGATAAATAAATGACATTATAATTGTTATTATTATTATCTGATTTATTTTTATGCGATAAAATAACCGAATTTCAAACAACAGGAACCACTGATGAGTCAAACCTATTCATTTTGTGATCACTAATGATTTTATTTTCAGGTCCTCATGAATGTCTGCAATGCCAAAGAAAATATAGAACAAGGGCAACATTGAAACGACATATAAAATATGAGTGTCAAGTTCCCAGAAAGTTCTTCTGTGATATTTGTTGTGTACGATTCAAACGAAGAGAAACATTGAAGCGTCATACTCAACTCATTCACAATGTTCACTGTTGATTTTATTTCGGTATTGAATGACAACAGAAAAATTAATTTTTTTCTGTGACGGGAAGAAAACTTGACATTTAATATCTCTTGAAAGGGCACAAAATATAACTTTTTACGAATGTGCTTTTTTCCCTGTCCTAGGAGTCTATTTATCCGGGAAAAAAGTATTCACTTCTTTCCGGGGAAAAAAGTAATTTCGTGAAAAGTTATATTTCTTTCACTATTAGATGGTCGTTATTCCTGTCACAGAAAAAATAGTGTATTATACACAGAAAAAATATTAGATTTTAGCTCTCGGGAACATTATATAATAAATAACTATTTATACAAGGGAAAAGGTATTAGATTTTAGTTTGAGCTTATGTTGTCTCCCGACGCGAAACGGAGGGCTACAAAAAACCGAAAGCTTAAATCTTATATTTTTTCCGTGTATAATCTACTTTTTTCTGTGACAGGAATAACGACCATTTAATAGTGAAAGAAAATAAATTTTCACGAAATTACTTCTTCCCCAAAAAAGTGTGTACCTACTTTTTTCCCGGATATATAGAAACCCACTTTTGTGACAGGGAAAAAAGTAATTTCGTAAAAAGTTATATTTCGTGACCTGTCAAGAGATATAAAATGTCAAATTTTTTTCCCTTCACAGAAAAACTAACTATTTTTTCGATTACGGCTTAGTCAAATATAATAAATATGTGTTTTATTCTTGGCAAGAAATTAGTGTGGGGTAGTTTTTTCCCGAGATGTTCATCAGAACTTCTCGTTCATAATGGTTTATGTGAAATAAATATGTAAATAACCTTTTGTATTTTTCTTTCAAACCCCCTAATTCCTGAATTGTTGTATGTTAAAAGTGACCAAGTATATTGGGAAAAATAAAACCGAAGGTATGATATGAATCAGCATATATGTTTGTTTTATTCATGCTTTCTTTGAGTTCTTATTTAGTGTTGTTTTGTTTAGTTATGTATAATTATTGTATTCGTATTTTATTTAAGTTTGTGTAGTAATCTTTGGTTTTCGTTATCATCTCATTTAACCATCAGTCATGTAAATAGCTTCGCTTCACTTCAATACTATTTCTTCAATATTTCTGATCGTTTTTTGTTCTAGGAAATCAAGGTCCAGCACTGCTCAGTAAAATACCACCCGCCTTATATTTATCGATGATGCTCATGCGTGAAAATTTTCAAAAATCCATTGCGGCTGATAGTATGAACTACACTCCCTGTCCTACTCAAAAACCTAGAGCTTCTACTAGTCCCGAAGGTGAAGGCCATGATTGTCCCGATTGTGGTAGGATTTATAAATTGAAGAGTTCTTTGAGAAATCATCAGAAATGGGAATGTGGTAAAGACCCACAATTCAAATGTTCTTATTGTTCATACAAGGCTAAACAGAAAATGCATATGGTGAGACATATGGAGAGAATGCACAGGGATATCAATAAAACTATTAAAAAGGAAAACATTGATACTGCCGAAAATAGTTCCCAATCAAATAATATATAATTTTTTTATAAGAGAGGTTGAAGTTTGTTGTGGTCATTCGATGCCAGATATCAGAATTATACATTTATCACTTGAAAAATTAATGCATCACACTAAACAGCCACTGATATTCGGATTATAACATGATATCTGCATAATTTCACACAATATGAGTCCTTACACCTCTATGAGAAGTTTCTCAATAAAATTCATTTCTTTCAGTTGGGTAATCGTATACTAAGCTCTTCCATTATGTTCCTAATCAATGCCATAACTTTCTTGATCAAATCATCTCAACTATCATAGTTAATCTTTGCAATAACCAGTGTTCGCTCACTTTAAGTATTCTGTTTCTAAGAATTAATCCTACGTGTTATTTACTACTCTTCCTGAGTTTTTCTCAATTGGTTTCCCGATCCATCAAAATCCGAGAAACACATCACGAATATTTTTTTCTTGGAGATCGTGCATATAAGGAATTATACTATTTTGCTAAGAGTAAATATCCTAGTGCCTTGGATTAATATCGCTTTCATTAGTTGACTAAGTTTAGTTCCTTCGAGCTTATTTTAATCACTTGCTCGATTTTTATCTGTATATCCTCGAAATATGCTACCAACTAATTTTTCATCTTACACATTTATGCTGTCATCATCTTTCATGGGTATTTTATTGAGAAGCCTAAAAAGTTTCGTTCCTAGATATGCCATAAACGTAATAAAAGCGATTGACGATTTGCCTTTCCTTGATGACAATAATCGTATTTTTATATAAACATATATTGTTCAAGTGCCTTCCATTTACCATTGTATTTATGAATGATCTGTATACTCGTTACCCGTTAAACTCTTGTTGAAATATCTGTTGATAATAACTAAAATTATCACTAAGAATTGTAGTTGTTGAAAATTTTTAATTAGTTGTTATACCCTCGTAGGCAAGCTACGGTTTTTTATGACATATTATGTATCCATTCTAGTTATACAATAAGTAGTTATAATTTTAGGATTACTCATGGATTGTAGCTCTCTTTTCTAAGTTATGTTTATGAAATAATCGAATGGGACAAATCCTGAATATACTCAGAAGTTATTTTTTATACAGATAACTAGATTTACGACAGAAACGAACAAATTTCAAAATTTGTCTAAACATATCTTCTTATACTTTTATTTGTTATTTCGATATGTTATTTTGTATATAAAGCTCTCTGATTATACAGATTTTTTGGTAAACGATGAAAGTAATGTCAGTTTGATATCCAATTTCAGTCTTGGTTAATTTAACAGATAAGTTTAATTTATGAAGAGATCACACATTTTCATTTCATTTAGTCATTATTATTCATTTTCTCTCAGTATATAAAGCTAACAACAACAAAGGAACTCTTGAATTGTAAAAATATTTACCAAAAACTCTGTATAGCAGACCAAAAAAAATTTGAACACTAAATAACCTACTACATAGGTTTCCATGGATATTGAAATTTAGATATATGTTAAGGAATTATTTGAGTGAAAACTGAGATTTCACAATTTTTAATACTCATTTGTGATCCAATCCAAAAGTTCCTCAAGCAATTTTCAAATATTTTTACGATATTTTTTAGAATTTTTTTGAGAATGATAATTATGCTGTCATTTTATAAGTAGCTTTATAAGGTAGTGGTATTTCTTTATATTACAAATAAAATACAGCTTTCGAATACGTATTTTTATATTACTTAAGTTACCTATGTCCAAATACATATCGTCGTGATCGAAATTTAGTCTGCATAACTTGAATTAATAATTTTGAGCATATGGACCACATACTTCGAGATAGAATAATTCTCAGATGTATTGGATTTCACCTCAGGGAAGGGTTTTCTCTTTTCATTTCGACAATTTGTTTTATTACTTTTCACACTTTTTATTGTTAATTGTGTAATGAGATATTGCCGAGTTAATGAATTTTCTCTATTGGCTTCTAATAAATATATATTTTCAGCATTCAAATGTTCTGCATGTCAAAAAAGCTACAGCAGTCTCGACTCCCTATATGGCCATCAAAGATTGGATTGTGGAAAACCTAAAAATTTCAAATGTATTTTCTGTAGCTGCGCCTATAGAAGAAAACATGATCTGAAAAAACATATGCATATCAAACACAAATAATGAATGCAATCTCTTCAACTATTTCATATCTTCTTTATCATTTAGTTATGTTATTTTCTTTTTTTTTGTTTAAAGCTGGTTTTTTTTCTATCGTCGTTTCAATACGAGATACAAGGGATTAATTTATGATTTTACCGTTCACCAGTTTGAATAACCTCAATATACTGAATAAAGATTACAGGGGCAGCCAAGTGACAATTTGAAGAATGATGTTACAACGGCTTAATATTTAGTATTCAATATTATACGGCATATGTGTTTTCAAGGAATAAAGAATAATTTGACGTTATTTTCATCTTTTACCTTCAAAGATTCTGACTTTCAATGAAGCATTTGAAATCCAACATTTATATCAGCTATAATTTATTATGCAACCTGATAATAATAATTATAATGATAATGTGTATACCATTCCCATTCTTATATCAACCACAGGAATTATTCCTAAGAGCCTCAAGTCCAATCTCAAGGAGCTAGGTTTGGATGAAAACCTTTACAAAATAATGCAAAAAGCAGTAATTCTCGGTACTGCTAGAACGGTAAGGAAGTTTGTAGGTCACGGTGGACACCAGGAAAAACCATGGAGGGAAATATTGCAAGACCGACTTCCAAGACGTCAGCCGGGAAATCCAGGACCAAGCAACGAAGGACGAACAACCCAGGACCCAGGAGAAGAAGAACACCGAACACATCAGAGCTCAATCCCCCTGATACTTGTTATCCGGGATGAGTGAATGTTCCCCTTAGTAGGGAGTGTGATAGCCGATCGCTAGGGGGTGTGAGAAATCACACCCTTTCTATGCTAATAGGCTCAAGTCGATATGTGTATACCTTGGTTTTCTGCATAGAAGTTAGGAAAAAGCAGAGATTCCTCGTTATTTATTTCTCTTTCTGGCGGTACATATATATCCTCGATAATTTTTATTATTCATTATCATTTAATTTTTTATGTTGTTATTCACTACTACCACTGTTTTAATCTTTAAAGGATTGATTACGCGGTATTTGGATCTTCAGAGTGTTCTGTATTTTATTATTGATTAATATTTCATTATATTATATTTCGAAATTTTAACTCAACAAAAATTGAATTGTGGGTTAAGCCCATAGTAATGAATAAGGTTTAAATATAAGTTCTCATTATTTCATAATTTGTTCTCTCAAATACTCTGCGAGGTTCTTTCAGTTACTGAAAAACATTACGAACTAAATCAAAAAGAAAAAAACCTTTTCGGTAAAGCATTCATCCATAGTGATTTTGTAATAAATGCAATCTGCCCGCTGTTGATACATGTTTCAGGTTCCTGTATTCTGACTGAATAAGCAATACAATTTATAGTTATTTAATCAACTAGGTTATTAAAGACAGCGACTAGTGGTTGAGGGAGTTCGGGACCATTAGTCGCTAGATTAATAACCGAGTTGATTACAAGATTTTTCCGATGATCTCAACATGTATTGTGTATAAATTCTTGATTGAAATATATTCTCATTTTGCACAAGACATACATTTGACATAATGAAATTTCTATGTTTCTATATTCTAGAGTTTTGATATTTATCGTAGTGCTTCTGAATATTTTGTATATGGTTGTCATGAGGATGGCACATTAAAATAGCATAAATTGAGCATTAAAATGAGTCATTAATGTTCAATTTCGTACACATAAAAATCAACTTTTATTTCTAGGTCGGCGGAAAAAGTACTTCACATCGATTATCCCATCATATGATTGGTATCATTTATACATATGTTGTAATTTTTTATATATCTCGAGACAAGTGTTTCTACACTTATCGAGAACCAATTGTTTATTCTTTTGTTTGATGTTGCTGTAATGTACCTATATTTGAGCGAATAAACTTGATTGATTGAGTGATATAATTGTATAATAGTGTCGGACTTGTCAATCAGGAAACAACCTAAGCCTAAGGTGGCTTGAGAATATAGGATACAGTTAGAGGGTTTACTTAAAATACATATAATTACTTTACCAATATACCTAAAGGTCGCAGTGGATATATCTATTTTTAATCTTATCAGTTATTCCGGTGTTTTCCCCTCTTTCGCACTGAATACACTCGATGCAGTGAAGATATCAATTTGAAATATATTTTTGGAAATATTTTCTCTTTCTCTTTGTACGAAGTTTGGTTTATTTATTGAAACAATTGTAATACAATCGAGATTTAATTTGAAAACGAAAACTATTGTAAGTTTTATCATTCATGTGACTTCTCAGTAGTAGGATTCGTGTTTTTATTCTATTAATTTACACTTTTCAGTGGAGAATGTAAGTTTTGTCCTCCATTTTCTTTCAATGATATTAACCTAATTTTTTTCAGGTTACCAGTGCGAACAATGCCTCAAAATTTATAGTACTGTGGCATCTCTCAGATCCCACAAACTCCAAGATTGTGGAAAGCAAAAGGAACATGTTTGTTTGAAATGTAATAAAGGGTTCTGTAGAAAATGGTATTTAAATTTTCACTCTCGTAAAGTACATGGACGATTTTGACCAGGCAGATCTATACTATATGACGCTGATGTATAGCATATTTTGATGTACTGAAAAGTTTTTGATTTGACATCCAAGAATTGTTTTTTCGGAATAAAATACACTTTATAAATAGTTGCAAAGCTTGTGTTATTTATCTTAATTTCTCTCTCAAATACTAGTTATAGGCTTAGGGCTTAGATAGTTCCTTGTTGCAGTTTGAAACACAACCTGTATTTTGAGGGCTCGTTCTACTCAAACGAGTGCTATATCGTTTTGCCCAAATATCTGTAATTTTGGACTCCCTGATGACGAATTCGTGATCAAATTCAATTTCTTCATTTTTTGGATGAGTTCAGGTCTCAAATGAATCGGTTGAGTTCGTTAACCAGCCAAATCGTACAGGTTGTTCCATAAAATATGCAAGATGCTCATAACAAGCCTCCTGCAAAATTTTGAGGCGATATTGTGAACAGAACCATAGAAAATTCAATTGGAATATTGAAAGATGTACTTTTTTCCATAACAGATTATCCGATTCGAGTGGAATTCATTTTGAGAATGAAAACTAATATATTGCATGTTTATGCAGCATTTCAGGAGGGTCGCATGAGAGATCCATCGAATTTAATTTTTTGACATATTTCATTTTTCTTATAATTTCCAGAATGTTATTTCGATTGTGCTGAGATTCGGCATTCATATATTTGATTTCAGTCACAAGTCTCATATAAAATTTCGAGGTAATAGTCTTATTGATCCACCTATGAAGGACCGCTCAAAAGCTCCTGCTCAGGGCTTTTCTTGAATTTTACTTTTTAATTTGGATAGGAGAAATACACAATAATCATAGCCCCACATAAAAATTGAAATAGACAACCATATTTCGTGATATTTTCAATGAGAACGATTCCCCTTCAATTTCTCCACACATCTTAGTTTTGATATTTGTGTATGATTTTGATTGGAGTGAAACATATCTTATAATAAAGGTATTTAATGTTGAAACTGGTTGTTTTATTTTCAGGGTATCGGTGTGATAAATGTTGGAAGACATACGGTACGATCAACTCCCTGAAATCTCATAGAAACAAAGATTGTGGTAAAGAAAAAAAGATTTATAAGTGTCCAACATGCTTTAAAGGATTTGGTAGAAAATGGTACCTTGATTTTCACTATCGTACAAAACACTGCGAAGATATTCATGAAAATACTTTATCCTGAAAGTTATTGAACTGAATATATTTATGTTGACCATATTATTATTAAAATAATAAATCGAGAAGAACTATTTATTTCGTAACAGTCGTATCCATGTTATTTCCCTTTGGCTCGAATTAAGAATTGATAAGAGAACAATTATTATGTTTGCTGTTCATACCACTGATGATCTATTTCATATGATGAATAGGGTTATATTACTGTTTGGATAAATCCTTTGTATCAGCGTTTTCATTATGAGCTATTGGCTGAAAAATACAAAGTAAATATCGAATTTTTGTGAACAGCAGATATCGTCTTGATTTTCGTGTTATTGTATTCAATGGGTCTTCTTGAACAACATTAGTGAAACCAACAGGTGGCGGTCTGTCTGTTTAGAAAATATGGACACCCAAAGTTGCAAAAATGTTCCATCTTCACGTGGCTTTTTTCACAAATTCACTGCTCCAATTTAATCCACACATCACCTTCGAACTTTCAAATAACTATTCGATTAGATTCATTTCAGGTATATTCAATAATTAATGCAGAAACATCGAAATCCACAAATTTTAAAGAAATCCCGCCGTTCTTCATATAAGTTTGGCACCCCTGCTCCGTCCTTCGCCGAGTGACATATCAAATGATGACGGTATTTAGGGCGAGGCATCGTATCATATTCACGCGAATGAATCTGCGGCAGTGCCAAGTCTATCAAACGGCACGGCGGGATTTCCTTAGAATTTGGGGATATATGGTGCCTCTAGAATTTCAATGTTTCTGCATTAATTATTGAATATATATGAAACTGATCGAATAGTAATTTGAATGTTCGAAGGTGATTTATGGACTTAATTGGAGTAGTGAATTTGTATTTCTACAGTGAAAAAGTGACGTGAAGATTGAACATTTTTGGAACTTTGGTAGTCTTTATTTTCTAAACTAAGACAGACCGCCAGCTGCAGGTTTCACTAATGTTGTTCAAGAAGACTCAATGAATACAATGACACCATAATCTGGTCGATATCTGCTGATCACCGAAATACAAGTATTTACACAAATTTTATTCTAGACTTAAGGCAACCCTGTATAGTTAGTATACATACTGTTAACGCTTTCAACAGCTTGCTTTATTGCCCAAATGTCTGTAAGTATTGAATTTTGAGCCAGTAGAGGTTTCAAATGGCTCTGTTGCACCCAATGGTGGAAAATCCGAGGTAAAGAAAATTCTGTTCAACCGAATACATACCCCAAATTTCATTCATTCTATTGGAATTAACTGCATAGGTTGTATCTGCTTCCAGGAAAATGGTAAGTAAACAAAGTTTCAGTTTGGATAACATCAACATATTGTGGATACCGACCCTTCCTTATTAAAATTTGAATATTCCGAGAATGAGAAACAACTCGGAAATTTTAATGTAGTGGTGTGCTCTGTATTTTGACTTTAGATCAGATCTTTCTTTAATTTTCACTCTTGATTTTGATTTGGGCACAAATAATCTATCTTTCAATGTAGTGGCGTGCTTTGTATTTTGACTTTAGGTGAGGTCTTTCTTTAATTTTCACTCTTGATTTTGATTTGGACACAAATAATCTACATATAAAAAAATCTCCCGAACAAACATCAATGAAATAGAAGAAACCAATATAATCCGAAGTCATTTTAATGAGAAGAACTCCTCTTGAAATTCTACACGTTATAAATACCTATCTGAAATTTGAACATATAATCTTTGAGTGAGATGTTGGAGTGAAAAGTACTTCTTCTCAAAGTGTTTAATTGTTCTTGAAACTAAGATATTTATTTTCAGGGATCTCATGTCAGAATTGTTGGAAGACGTACAGTACGATCAAATCTCTTAAATCTCATCTACATAAAGATTGTGGTAAAAAGAAAAAGAATTATAAATGTCCCACATGCCGTAAAGGGTTTGCTAGAAAATGGTACCTTGATTTCCACGTTCGTACAAAACACTGCGAAGATGATACATGAAACTATTTGTTGATAGCATATGTTTTTGTTTGGTTGTTTCAATAATAGTTATTTAATAAACTAGGTTATTAAAGACAGCGACTAATGGTCAAGATATTTTAATGCGTGAGCGGAGCGAACGCGTTAATAGTTCGAGACCATTAGTGGCTCGATTAATAACCGAGTTGATCACGAGATTTTTCCGACGATCTCAATATGATTTGAGTATGAATTCTTGATTGAAATACATTCCCATTCTGCACAAGACTTACATTTGACATAATCAAATTTCTATGTATCTATGTTCCAGTAGAGTTTGTACATTTCTCATAAAATTGAGCATTAAAATGGGTCATTAATGACCAATTTAGTACACATCAAAATCACCTTATATTTCGAGGTCGGCGGAAAAATAATTTAATATAAGGTTTCAACAGTTTAAAAGATCAATTTCGAGAAGTGAACCAATTTTGTACTTGTTTATCCGCATTATATTTTACTATTGTTGTCCTCGTTGAAATAAAATTGATTCAATTGATTATCTTTTTGTTGGTATACGTTGTTATTTCTTGGCCTCAAATAAATTTGGAGAGAACAATTATATTTATTGTTAGTACCTATTGAATTTTTACGAAAGATTTATTTCTCGTATTATGTCAATTCTTCATTTTAATTAATTGAGATAAAGACTCAATGTACCCAAAAAAGACCTAGTTGATTGAACTCAGGCAAGCACTCTAATTCCATCTTCTATCAGATGACACTTGGGTTTAAAACTTGAATAGTTGCTTTAATCGAGAGTTCTATCTCTAGAAGATTCCTTTCAAGAGAATAGTGAATAAGGTGAACATATTTCAATTCAAAACCGAATGAAGGTTAAATTAAAATACTCATATTTGGTTTTCTGGTGCTATTTGATAATATCCATGTTTTACATTTTTTATTGCATCTTTTTCTTTTGTGTCGTGATTATGAATATATTTTCATAATTTTATTTCAGTGGTATATGAATATGGTTGATATGAAAAAAAAGATAGACACTATTGAATCGTGTTATACCTAATAATTATACCATGTCTATTTTTGATACGATTATCAGGGTTCTTTCTTCTCATATTTTGTTTTCTGGTGCTATTTGATTATATCCATGCTTAAATTTTTTATTGCATCTTTTTCCGTTGTGTCGAGATTATGAATATTTTTTAATAATTTCATTTCAGTGGACTTACTGATCTGAAAATTTCTATCGATTTTAATATCGCTAGAATATAAATATGGTTGATATGAGAAAAAACACTATTGAAGAAGTCCCAATAGTGTTATAATATACCATGTTTATTTTTGATACTATTATCAGGGCTGTTTCTTGTATAGGGTGAATTTTCTCTAAATGCATGTATATGGTACCCTTATTACATGCCTTTTTTAGGTATCAGTTTTTGAGCTGCAGACGTTTAAGAAATTGACAGTAACTTTATGCTCAAGTTGATGTTTTATTCAAACATATTTGAATGAATACCATAGTTTTGGGTATATATATAATATAATAAATAATGAGGCTTAGCACAGAAACAAAGAACAAGTTAGAGGAGGTTTTTCCAGAAAATCAAACCAGACAAATACGTACAGTATTGTGGCCCTGGCATTTCTATGAAATGCCTTGAAATCTTAGTTTAGAGGAAATTAATTGAATCAATTTTTTTCATTTTCAAATCCGAAAAGTCCTAAAAATAGTCCACGGCGGTCAAGCTGATAGAAAAGCATATTACCTAATAGAAATTTCAGTGAAAACGATTTCGATGATTTTCAACACAAAAACCAAACACTTGACAAAACAAACTTTGTTCATGTGTGACTTAATCTAGCTGATCTTATTCAGGTTGAATACGAGTAGATACCGATTTTTCCCCTAATGTGATAGAAATTGAATAAAAGGAAGTTTAAATATATTTGAATTGTTCAATTCTTTGCTTGCGGTATGAATTTGATCACTTCCGATGTAGCATTCCTCAGAATTAACAGTAAAACAAATGAGCTGACGCCGGGCGACCTCATCGACCGTGGTGGAATAGGCGCGCTTGGAGCTGGTTGGCCGGGAGCTAACATCACCGGGGTCAAATAAAGGGTAGTTCATTGATGGGTTGATGTACAAAAAATCAAACTAAACATGTACAGCAGTTGGGGTATTGAAAGAAATGCCTGTATATATTCAAATCCTCAAAATATTTTTCTTTACTAAAACAATTTATTTTTCAGATTACGGTGACATTTCTCATGTCGTGAAATGTGAGGAAACAGTTGAAGACGAAAACTCATTGGAGCTCGACTGGGAACATAACTGTAACAAACCGAAAAGATGTAGTATTCTTTATTCAATATTGACATCGAATGAACGAAGCGATTGAACAAAATACCTTATTCGTGAACTTTTCTTTTTGTTATATGTTTATTTATTCTTTATGCCGTTTCATATTTTAACAATCTCTTCCTACTCATATACATAATTATTTTGTTTTGCAACATTAGTTAAAGTTTATTCGATCTAGTTTAAGTTTTAAGTTAGTTAGATTGGGCATCATTAAAATCTTTATCGCTTATTAGCAAAATCGTGACATATTTTTATACCCATTCATTGAAAAGAAAAATGGTTCAACTAACAACTAGAATGGTAAACTTACTAACCTGGCTCCAGTAGCGGTGGTGGCAGCTCATGTTGAATGTATTTTAATAAACTTGTGAATTAATTTTTAGGAAAGAGAAAGAAGAGGCCAGAAGTCTCTTGGACTAGAATTTACGCTTGCGAAATCTGTGCTAAAGTTTACAAGCACAAAGGAAATCTGAAGAGACATCAAGATTACGAATGTGGAAAAGAAGCCACATTTGCTTGCGAATTTTGCAGTTTCAAATGTAAAAGACTGGATTATCTGCGTGTTCACATTAAATCGAAACATTACAAGAAGTTAGTCACTACTGGCCCTGAATCGTTTAAGATAGAATGATGAAATTATGCTTGAAGAACTTTTCTTTTGTATAATAAGTATTTTTATATGTTACTTTACTCTCTTTAAAAATATGTTTGCTGATATTATGTACATTTTTCTTCATTTTTATAACAATTATGATTTAATTTGTATTATTTCATTATTCAATATAAATTAATTTTATGTTTTTCGTCTGATTTTTGTTCAAGTATCATAATTTTTACGGGATGGGTTCTCATATTTTATTTCACGATGGAATATTAAGTGAAGCTTTTTTGGATCGTCGAAGGTTCTGTACATTCTCTATAGATGTTGCCAAAACTGGTGTGAACTATCCCCAACTATTAAGGTTGGGTCGTGATGACTTCGGAAGGTCACAGGTAATGAAGGCGTATGAAATTGATTTTAAAATTCGCATTATATGAAATAATTTTCGAATAACTTATGTATAAGTTCGAGCTCTTATGTTGTAACGAAAATATATTTATTGAATTGATTGGAATTTAGTCTTTCAGGGGGCTGAACTGAATGTCTGCAGATGAACGACTTTGTGATATTATTACGAAAAATATATAGGAAAACTGAGTTTAATACTTTTCTTACTCCTTTATCACCTGTTGTCGTATTGTCTGTTAAATCAACCGCAATTTAGGTGAGAACAGTTTCTCTGAACTTGAAAAAATATAACGAATAATAGATGTATAAAAAACATAACCTGACATCTAAACATACAATTGTTTCATGTCATTTGTGCCTATCATTTTTTCTATTTGAGGATCTTTTTAGCAAACGGTGGGATTCATTGATTATAAAGGAATCCTATGTCAAAAATCGTTCTGTCCGGCCATACTTTCGAAAGGAAGTAGCTGGAAATTTTCAGAAAGTTGAAAAAGCTCTGTTCGGTACCTGAAAAAACACTTAGCACTAGAACATCTCAAATATGCAACTGTCGTTACTTTTTGACGTCCAAAAATTAACGAAAATTGCATTTCTGGACAGTGTTATTTCTGTACCTTCTGTGAATCAATGAAGAAAAATATTTCCCTCCTGTCGAAAATTCTATGCAAATGTAGTGCAATTACCGCATAATTACAGCGAATATTTCCCTCATGTAAAAAATTTTATGCAAATGGAGTGCAATTACCGCATAATTACAGCGATAATTGCATTGTAGAAAGCGAAAGAGCCAAGCGGTAATTGCACTGGGTCGAAATTAACAGATTAATCGGGATTTTTATCGAAAACGAGCTAAGAGTTTATAAATTAATAACGTCCATTTGACAAGTAATCAGTTTATTCGGTAAATATCATCCCGAATCACATTCGTCAATTCGTGCAACAATATAACCGGATAATTTTGCATTCCAGAGTGTTTGTCATTTAAAAACTGCATTCGGTCATTATCATTTTTCAAGAAAGAGCTCCCCACCTTCGGTGGCGGGATCTTTCACGAAAAATGAAAATGAAATCGTGCAGTTTATTGAAGCTTTTGACGTTGACGTGCAATCACGACCCGCCCCGGCTTCGCACGGACATCACATTAGAAACCTCAAAAATAACAGTACTTCTCCACTATTTAATGGATGTTATTATATATATAAACCTTCCTCTTGAATCACTCTATCTATTAAAAAACAACGCATCAAAATCCGTTGCATAGTTTCAAAGATTTAAGCATACAAAGGGACATAGGGACAGAGAAAGCGGTTTTGTTTTATACTATGTAGTGATGAATGTTCTCGAATCTTGAGTTTGACCTGCGTAAGCGCAAGCCTTTGGAGAATTTCTAAATGTGACAAGAAAAGGTGACATTGAATAATTTTTCTGACTCGACGAATTTTTCAGGTTCAAGTGGTAAACCAAGAAGAAGACGAACTACGATAGAACAATATGCAAAAGTCATGCTTGAAGTAACCTTCAAAAAAAACCAAAGGCCTACAACGGCAGAGCTAGAGATGCTTTCAGATGCACTCTGCATGCAATTTGATACTGTCAGGACTTGGTTCCAGAACAGAAGAGCAAAGGAGAGAAAGACTAAGAACTTACCGCCCACTCAAGAGCCAGAATAAATTTTTGATCTTGATGATGCCAAATGAGATTAACGATGAGCTTTAATTATGTTTATTTTATGTCTGTAATATTTCTTATCTCTAGGATTATGACTGACGACAAATAATGAGTGTTTGCCCTAGTTCGAAGAGTTGTTTCCTAATATGATGTATGAAGGTAATCATAATTGAAATGAAAATACTGTAAAAGTATTTTTCTTGCCAAAATTCAGATCTTGCTTGCGCTACCTAAAATTTTAGGCCAAGCAATAGAGATATTTCCTTGACAAAAATACTACCTGGAAGCCACCTGTGCCATTCCGAGCAGGACAGTCCGTAGTTTATTCCCACCATGTTTTAAACACGAAAATGCCATTTTTTTATTTGTTATTAACAAAAAACAACAAAATACGCGTTCTTTTTAGTTTTTTGGTTGCAAAATGGAAACTATTGATGCAGTGATAACGTTGCAATGGGTCCAATGGGATGAATTGTAGAGAATTACATTGTGAAGAGAATGGTGGGTCAAACGATCCGATCGAATAACTGAAACTGGAGAAAAGCGGAAAAAACCGGAAAATTGCGTGTTTTTTCTTTTAACTCATAACTCTGCCATTTTGCAATATTAAGAACTGAAACTTCACACGATAGTAGCTATTGACGTGCAATTCATGTGTGCCAAAATTGGATTCGGTCGGATAAATAGTTTTCACATAATTCCCATTTGAACTTTTTTTGGGCATATTTTCGCGGAGAGCTGGATGCGTTTGAGGTTGTCCGATTGAAAAAAAATTGATTTGGAAAGAAGACATGATCAGTTACAAAACGTCTATTCTGATTTTTCAATAAAACGCGTTTAAGTGTGTTAAAAACTAGTGAGAACATGAGGGAAAACGACCGACCAAGCGAGAGTGGTCGAGTGGAGAGGGAATGAGCGAATCGAGGGGAAACGCCGCGGAAGCCAACGGTCGCTGAGTTTAAGAATTGTTGCGCGGACAGCGCACCAAATTTTGTACACATATACGTTTCCCCTCGATTCGTTTTTTTCCCCTCCACTCGACCGCTCTCGCTCGGTCGGCCGTTTTCCCTCATGTTCTCACTAGTTTTCAACACACTTAAACGGGTTTTATTGAAAAATCAGAATATACGTTTTGTTACTGATCACGTCTTCTTTCCAAATCAATTTTTTTAATTTCAATCGGACAACCTCAAACGCATCCAGCGAAAATATGTCCAAAAAAATTCAAATGGGAATTATGTGAAAACTATTTATCCGACCGAATCCAATTTTGGCACACATGAATTGCACGTCAATAGCTACTATCGTGTGAAGTTTCAGTTCTTAATATTGCAAAATGGCAGAGTTATGAGTTAAAAGAAAAAACACGCAATTTTCCGGTTTTTTCCGCTTTTCTCCAGTTTCAATTATTCGATCGGATCGTTTGACCCACCATTCTCTTCACAATGTAATTCTCTACAATTCATCCCATTGGACCCATTGCAACGTTATCACTGCATCAATAGTTTCCATTTAGAAAAAACTAAAAAGAACGCGTATTTTGTTGTTTTTTGTTAATAACAAATTAAAAAAATGGCATTTTCATGTTTAAAACATGGTGGGAATAAACTACGGACTGTCCTGCACGGAATGGCACAGGTGGCGTCCAGGTAGTATTTTTGTCAAAAAACTAATCATTTGTAGCTCTGTTGCTTGGCGTATTTATGATTTGACTGAATATCGAGTTTCTCGAAGTTCTCGAAGTCTGGAAGTTTTAGTGGTATCTTCGTTATGCAAATTATTTGCATATCTGAGCTGTTCGTTTTATGGAGTTCTGAAAATTACAAATGCTGAGCTTTTCTTTGCATCCTCATGCGGCTTCTCAAGTCATAGTGACCGATAAAAATCCCATGGGTTACCTCAGCTTATTTTTGAGTGCTCGTTCTACTTAAACGAGTTTCGCCCGAATGTCTGTAATTTTCGAATTTTGAGCCAAAAATGGTATCAAACGATAGGGTTCGACTCCCTGAAGAAGAATTCGTGGTCGAATTCAATTATGTCCATGAGGCCGGCCGTAAGCACGATAACTTTCGGAGGGATTAACCTAGAGACTTGAGATATACAGAGTGAGTTCGGTTTCCAAATGCCGCAGTTAAGTTTGTTAACCAGCCAAATCGTACAGGGTGTTCCATTATGTGATATATCGGAACTAATCTGAGTTTAGATATTCACAATAATTATAAATTAAAAATCGCTAATTTCAGCTTGAAGTTTATTCTACAACTGGCTATGAAAAATATGTACAAACAACAACATATGTTACCAGATAAAATAAATCTCTACGCTAACAGTACAGATATACAGTTGTTCCTAATCTATAGGTACCTACATCACATCTCCCTCCTAAATACTAAATTTTGTATATCCTTATGCTGTACAAAAAAATATATATAGAATGAAAATTACTTATAAACTAAACGATCAGGTGGCTTAACCACCCTCTTAGGTCTAACAATTACATTTTCAGGTGAAACATCAGGCAATACAACAGAATTTGAATTATCAGGTTCATCTGATACCTGTTCATTCGATTTCATCACAATTGAAGAGACCTTATATTCTAATCTTTTTATTTGGTTCAAATGACGTTTCCATAAAACATTATTAAATCTGGCACTTTTACCATGTACATTGATTTACCAATTCTTTCAGAAATTACTGCTTTAATCCATTCAACACTATTAATTTTTCTATAGTCACGAACTGAAACTACATCACCTGGATGAAAAATAAGAAATCTTTTACCTTTGTGATAAAATGATTGTTTAGACTGCGCTTCTGAGATACGATTTTTCAAATCTGTTTCACCTTCAGAATTCTCAACTCTTTTTTTAGGCAATAAATTATCAAAACGAGTTTTCAACTCTCTCTTCAGAAATATTTTGCACGGTGTAAACTTTGTACTACAATGCGGTGTTGAACGATAATCGAATAAAAAATTGTTCAAAGCTTCATTTATACTCAATTTCGTGTTTTTACCCAGAGCATTTTTCAACGCATTTTTCACAGTACCAACTGCATTCTCCGCAGCACCATTCGAAGATGGGTGATATGGGGGCGTTGTTATATGGATAATATTATTATTATTCAAAAACATTTCGAATTCTTTAGAACGAAAAGATGTTCCGTTGTCCGTCACGACTTGACTGGGCAACCCATATCTGGCAAAACAAAAACGTAAAATATCTATTGTAAGCGATGATGTAATAGATGACATAGGAAAAACTTCGATCCATTTACTGTGTGCACATAAAATGATTAGAAAATATTTTCCCCTAAATGGACCTAAAAAATCCATATGAAGTCTTTCCCATGGTTCAGTTGGCCATGACCAGCAATTCAAAACACTTTTGTCCGGTGACTTTTTATTCACCAAACAATTTTCACAATTTCGACAAAGTTGTTCTATTTCTTTGTCTAAACCCGGCCACCAAAAATAAGACCGAGCTAGACTTTTCATCTTCACCATGCCCATATGGCTCAAATGCAAACTTGACAACATATCTTGCCGTAATTTTTCAGGAATAATGACTCTATTATTCCACATCAAACAACCTGATTCGATGCTTATTTCATTTCTAATTTTATAAAAAGCACGTATTGAAACATCACCTAAAATATCTACTTTATTTGGCCAGCCCCGTGTTACCAAAGTTTTAATCTTACTGAAAATTTTATCTGCTTTTGTGGCTTGTCTTACATCAACCACATTTATAGGAAAATGTTCATTATCTTTAAAATAATTCAAAAAATTCAAATCAAAATTATCTGATGAAAATTCCATGGTCGCTTGCGGCAATCGCGATAAAGAATCTGCTGGATTATCCTCTGATTTTATGGTCTCAATTTTATATTGAAAACTCGAAAGAATCAGAGCCCATCTACGCAATCTATTTGCCGAAAACTGTGGAATTTTCTTGCTAGGGTGAAAAATATATGACAAAGGTTTATTATCCATTACTAATGTAAATTCCTTCGCAAAAAGATAGTTATAAAATTTGGACAATCCGAAAATAACCGCTAACCCTTCCTTTTCTATTATGGGATAATTACGCTCAGTGTCTGATAACGTTCTAGATGCATAAGAAATAACTTTCTCTGAACCATCCGGTAAAATATGAGAAATCAGAGCTCCTACTCCCTCATCACTAGCGTCAGTAATCAATCTTAGCGGCAAATCAGGGTTGAAATGAATCAACACTGGAGCTGAAGATAAAATTCTTTTTACCTTTTCAAAAGCTACTTGACATTCTGAAGACCAATGCCACTTTACTTTATGTTTCAGTAAATTGTATAGAGGGCACAATAATATTGATAGGTTTTTCACAAATTTACCGTAATAATTTATTAACCCCAGAAATGACTTGAGAGAAGTTACGTCCGTGGGTACAGGTGCTTTAAGAATCGCATCTACTTTAGAATAAGAGGTGTGCAAACCGTGTTTATCAATGTCAAATCCCAAATACGTTACTTTCGACTGAAAAAAATGACATTTTTCTAAGGATAATTTGAGACCGGCTTGTTGTAACCGAGATAAAACTTCCTCTAATCTTTCTAAATGTTCCTCTCTATCTTTACCAGTTATTAGAATATCATCCAAAAAACTGACAACACCATTAATTCCCTGTAATAAACTTTCTAAATTCTTCTGAAATTTAGCAGGTATGCTCGCTATTCCGAACGGTGATCTATTGTACCGATACAGACCCTTATGTGTCGTAATAGTGACATATTTCTTTGATTCTTCCTCCAAAGCGACTTGCTGATAAGCATTAGACAAATCTAATTTTGAAAATTGTTGACCACCCTGTAGTTTGACAAATAATTCTTCTATCTTCGGTAATGGATAAGGATCTACCTGAATTAACGGGTTGAGAGTCACTTTAAAATCTCCACATAAACGTACTGATCCATCTTTTTTTAAAACTGGGACAATAGGTGTTCCCCATTCCGAATACTCAATTGGTTCAATAATTTTCAAAGTACATAACCTTTCTAACTCCTTTTCTACTTTTTCCCTCATAGCAAAAGGCAAAGCTCTAGCTCTGTAGAATTTAGGAGAAATTTCTATTCCCGGTTTAAAATGAATTGCAATTTTTCCTTTATTGAACATTCCTAAACCCGGAGAAAAAATACCGTTGTATTTGGAAACTAAAAATTTCAAATCTTTCGGAAATTCCGAATTCATTTGGAAAATGTTTAATTCAAACAGATTGAAAAAATCGCGTCCCAGAAGTGGCGGACCTCCGTTCTTAATTACAAAAATTTTAAGTACATTATTCATATTCTTATAGCTAACATCACACAAAATATACCCCAATGGTTTAATTTTATCTCCATTATAAAGATTGAAAATTTTATTCGTGGGTTTTAATTCTTTTTCATTGAAATTTTCCATGAAAAACTTTTGTGAAATAACTGAATCACTAGCACCAGTATCCAAATGGAAAGTAAACTCTTTGTTATCGATCAACAAATTGATTGAAATCCAATCGGCTTTATCTTCTAATTTGAAAAGTGAGTAATTTCCCTCCAATAAGTTATTAGATTCATGAGAATATGTTTTATTTGGACACATTGGTGCTAAATGACCCTTTTGATTACAAGAATGACAAGAAAAGTTTTTATAATAACACTTATCTTTGTTGTGATTTTTCCGACCACAGACAGAACATTTTAGGTTAGACTGTGAATCTGGAAATTTCTTCTGTTTCATAGAACGGCGGCTACTTTGACCAGCATTTCTAGAAGTGGAGTGGGAATGCTGCGCTTGAGTCTTATTTTTGCTCTTATTATAGGCGCCTGCGTAATGAATTTCTGCCTCCTTCTTCGTTGAACCTGTTTTGCAAAATGGCGGAACTGAAGATTTTGCAGAAGCGATGTCGACCACCCTCGAAAATGTTACTGTAGTATTTTCTTCAAAAAGGCGATCTTTTATCGATCCGCGTTCAAATCCAATAATGAAACGATCCACCAATGCTCGTTCAATCTCTGCCTCCCCATTGAATCCACAAGAAGATATTAAATTTCGTAATCTGGCTGCCCATTCTTTCGGTGATTCATGTGGCATTTTTCGACTTTCATAAAATCTTTCTCTGCTTGCGAAAACTGAAATGTTTGGTTGAAAATGATCATCCATTAATTTAATTATTCCATCATAATGTTTTGACTCTGGCTCGCTGGGAATGCACATGTCATGCAACAATTTGTATGCTTGTTCATTCAGGAAACTCAAAAGAATTGCACGTTTACGGCATTCGTCCTGAATATGATTCGCTATGAAATAGTTTTCTAGTCGTTTTTTATAGATCGACCAGTCCGAAGTCACAGGGTTGAATTCTTGAATAAAACCAGAATATTGCACTGTCTCCATCATTTTCACTAATAAATCTTATTGCACCTTTTAAATCCTCGTCGCCACTTTGTGATATATCGGAACTAATCTGAGTTTAGATATTCACAATAATTATAAATTAAAAATCGCTAATTTCAGCTTGAAGTTTATTCTACAACTGGCTATGAAAAATATGTACAAACAACAACATATGTTACCAGATAAAATAAATCTCTACGCTAACAGTACAGATATACAGTTGTTCCTAATCTATAGGTACCTACATCACACATTAAATATGGCCATTCAAAATTTTGTTCCTCAATATCTCAGACAAAACGGAATCAATCGAAATGAAATGTAACGGTCTAAAGCAAGATGCTCATAACAAGCCTCATGCGAAATTTTGTGGCCATAGTGTTAAAAGAACTATAGGTAATTCAATTGGATTTTTGAAAAAAGAATGTTTATACTTCCATAACAAGATGACAAGAAATTTATTTCGTGAAGGGAATTTGATATACAGGGTGTTCCTAAATTGAACATACAAACGAAAAGGAGAGATTCCTTAAGTGAGTTTAAGAAAAAAAGTCCCATAAACATGGGGTCGCAAACGTTTCGTTTTCGAGATACAGGGTGTTAAAGTTTTACTCAAAAACATGTGTTGATTATACGAGTTTATCGAATCTTTATGAATCATCGCTACAGATCAGGAAAATTTCCATAAAAACTGACACTGAATTCATTCACCACAGCTTACAAAGTGGCCCATCATAATTTGGATTTTCACGAGGATTTCGAGAGAATCGTTCAAATTTTTTTTTCTCAAAATCGTTGGTAGATACGACAAAACTACAAGAAACCGAAAAGTTTAGTATAAGAACAAAGCTTCTTTTTACATTTTTTCAAATTAACAGTTGCTCACCAAAAAAAAGTTCTGCAGAAGAACAGGTGGCAGTGTTCCAGAAAAAATATCACCCTGTAGATCTTCTATCGAAATTGCCATGTCACGTGGTGACAACTCTCAAATGTAATATCTATGCCAAATTTCAGTTGAATATCTTGTGAAGTGTAGATACTATGAGAAAAAAACTTGAAAAAAATTCAAACTTCAACACCCTGTATTTCGAAAACGAAACGTTTGCGACCCCATGTTTATGGGACTTTTTTTTCTTAAACTCACTTAAGGAATCTCCCCTTTTCGTTTGTACGTTCAATTTAAGAACATCCTGTATACTGAATTTTCGTGCAAAATTTTAAGAGGATCGCATCACCAGAACCATAAAATCAATTTTTTTCAATCATTTATTGATTTCTTACATATTTCATTTTTTGAATTATTCTGAGATTTTGCATTCGTATACTTGGCATGAATCTCAAGTCCTTTACAAAATTTCGAGGTAATAGCAACATTGCTTCACTAATGAACGAGCGCTCAAGAGCACCTACTCAGGGTTTTCCTTTAAATTTTCAAGAATGTATTGATTCGAAAATTTTACATTAAAATAAACTACCTAGAGTTTTTTCCGGTATATTCAGGCATTGAAAGTATGCTACAATACAAAAAATTGATGATCACAACTCAAAAAAGATGCTCTTTGATAGCTTTCTCTTTCGAGCAATAAAATATTTTGTTGAAACGAAAGAGATTCTCATTTGTTTCTACAGCTCGATACACATTTTCATTTTTGGTAATTCATTCAATAGCTAAAATCAGTTTTGGATATAATATCAATGTAGAATATAGTGAGATTTCATCGACTGAACAAATAAATGGAAGATGTAGTTCTAGAAAATTTCATATGTGTATGTGTTTCAAACTTGTATGTATAATTAAGATAACTAAAATAAATATGTGTGTTCTTTCTTCTCAAAAAATTTCATTTGAATCTTTGAGTAAATACGTTGGTACTTGCTCTAAAACTCATGTAATATAGTAGAGAATCTAAGGTACTCATGGTGATTGAGTAAGCAACCATTGCAGTGTTTAGAAATGCCCACATGAAATGCGTAATGTAACAACTCATCTTCAATTTTTGTCTCAATTGGAGGTTTTGGTATTTTGAACCAGATTTTCAACATAGGCTTTTGTGAATAGCTAATGTTTCATTTTACAATGTTAGGATTGTTGTTATTTTTTTGCAAATACATAAATGTGAATATATGCTTTTTGATTTGGGGGAAATGTTTTTAAGGTTGTTCACTGATTCGTTCGTAGAAAATTTTTTCGAATACTAGGAGTATTCTTTTTCAGTTCTTCATCTGAAAATTTAATTTCTCTAATTTCAATTCAATTTCACTTGATGAAGGCCTTCGGTTTAATATTTGAAGTAATTCCAATTTTGTATCAATACACACTGTAACAAAACAAATAAGTCAACTTACATAATTTCTTCGATTGACCGATTTCGCCGATTAATTATTTGAAAGCTGATGATGTACTTTATAATATGCTTTTTCTTCATCGCTCTTTTCCCGTCTTTGTTTTGGTGCTTTTCCTACATTTGGACACTATTAATTTTTTGAGCGCTCGTTCTACTTAAACGAGTGCTATATCGTTTTGCCCAAAGGTTTGTCATTTTAGAATTTTGTGCCGAATATGGTCTCAAACGGTAGGATTCGACTCTCTGATGACGAATTCATGGTCCAATTCTTCAACTTTCGAAGGAATTGTCCTAGAGAGTTGAGATTTTTAGGGTGAGTTCGGTTTCCAAATGCCGCGGTTAAGTTCGTTAACCAGCCAAATCGTACAGGTGTTCCATAAAAAATGGCCATTCAGAGTTAGTGTTCCCCAATATCTCCGACAAGACGAAACCAATTGAAATTAAATTTTGCGGCTACATTCAACTTGATCATAAAAAGCCTCATGAAGAATTTTGTGGCTATAGTTTTACCAGGACCATAGAAAATTCAATTGGAATATTGGAAAGAAAAATCTTTATATTTCCATAAGAAGATATCTGATTCGAGTGAAAATTATCGTGTAAATAAAGACTCATTCACTGAATGTCCTCACAAATTTTGAAAGGATCGCATTATCTGAATCATAGAAAATTCAATTTCGACTATTGAAAAGATGAATCTCTATATTTACATAACAAGATCTCCGACTGGGGTAATATGTATTTTGTGAATGAAGATTGGCGTACTGAATGTCCATGCAAAATTTCAAGAGGATCGCATCATCATAACTATAGAATTTAATTTTTTTAATTATTTATTATGAGGTTTTTACATATTTCAGTTTTTGAATTACATATATCCATAATATTCTTTCGTTCGTGCTGAGATTTTGCATTTATTTATTCAGTATCAATTTCAAATCCTGTATAATTTCGAGGTAATTGCCTCATTGCTCCACTAATGAACGAGCGCTCAAAAGGACCTGCTCAGGGCTTTCCTTGATTTTTTATTATTGGTGTGTACACATATTACATCACATTCATACCTATTGAGATTAAGTATATTATTTCGAATGCTACACAATATTCCGTTACAATTAACGTTTATTATTTTAATTTCGGAAAGAGGGTGTTTTCGAAGGTTTAATAGAAGATGAATGAAAATAAGTTAGCTTGATTTTTCTGTAGTTTCAACTATATTTCTGTCTGATCCATCATCAAGAGGATATACTTACTTGAATGTCACTTAAGTCCATTTTAATCATCGAAATGATGTAGATATTGATTACCTATAGTTGTTGTAGATTGTAGACTATTGTAGATTAAAGGTGATACCATTCATTATTGGCATTTGGATATTTCTCCCCGTCCATTCTAACTTTCAAACCTGCGTATTTGAAGTTTTTGACTGTTATTTATTAACTGTCATAATATTGTATTTGTTTATTCAAGAGATGAGTGAAGAAATGCGTAAACTCGTGAGATGTGGCCTTCTACTAACTAGTTTCAATTTGTCTGCTGTTTCAATTTTATAGAACAGAGGTTTGTGATTTCTCAGCTTCATAACCTTTCTGTGTGCATCAAGAATATTTTATTCGGAAACCGTCCGGGAAGTAACTACTTCCCGGATGCTGAGTGTACAATCAGCCTTTCCTACTGCCACTCGCGTTGTCGGCAATAATTCTCGAAATACTTCTGCGGCAGTATCGAAGGCAGTGAGCATTTACTCTCTGCTGCAACATTTCTCTCTCGACCAAGTATCGGCAATGACAGACAAAGAAATTTCACTGCAACCTTGCGTACGAAAAACCAATGTTGGTAGCGTAAAATAACACGAGCAGCAGCGGCAGGGATCAGGGAAATGTAGTGATTACATTCTCGTGCTGCCCATTTTCCTGCTCCCTGCCTTGGCAGCGAGCTGAGTGCAATCGGGTTGTAAGAAAGTAGCACATACCGTTTCTAGTCCGGGAAGTACGTTCTACTACTAGTTAATATGATTTTGATAAATGTAGTTGATCATTACCATTGCAAAATAACGACAGACATTCCATATTAAATTACTTATTTGTCAGGAGTTGATGTTTTTATCACAATTGGCATTACATAATTCATTTATTTTATATTGTTCTTTCACAGTTGCCGAAAAAATAATATAAGTAATTCTTTCGAAAATAGTTTTTTTGGACTCGCAGTCTGCCAGGACGACCTGTAGGCGAGTTCTAGGATTTTGTCTATTCATCCAGAAAAACCTACTTTCCGGACTTGTTACGTTAATAACTATTTCGATTCTGCGTCCGATTCTAATGCACATTTTCTCTCGATCATATTCAGATAAATATCCTCAATAATTTTGCAATGAAAGTAAAGACGCTAAAAATCTCAATCTTCTTATTCCTGTATAATTATTAAATAGGTTTTGTAAATAACATATTTGAGACTTAACAGCACAACAATATTCATTTCGCTCAAATTGATTGAAGATAAATATGATGCTTCAAAAATCTTCTTGTATGAAGGGACAATTATATGAACAAAACGTCGGCTCAGTCTAAATTGGTTGTGCTTCATTTCGGTTCCTATTCCTGTGAATACTATCATTCATTTGTCATAATCTTCTTCTAATCCTCCGTATAACAAAAACTTATGTGAACTTTTTCACAAAATTCTTTTTTTGAACGACAAGATAAACAGGTAGGACCTTATCTCACTCAAGTTGAAGATTATTAAGTTCAATTGAAGATTGCCACATACTGTTTTTTCAATACAGTATGAATTCAGTGAACTACTGTTCTGTTTTTCAGTAGGAGATTATATTTCTTTCAGGATCTTCAATTTTTAGAATTTGTCACTTGTATAATATGTAAAGTCATATTAACGTCATCTTCAATCTTTAATGAACAAAGGAAAGAACAAGTGAGACTTGTGGAGTAAAGTTATAAATAATTTGATCCATTTATGATATTTGCAATCAAAATAAAGGCATGAAATATGATATGTTTTGTGAGATAACGATCTTGATCCCTCTGTTGATTACTGTTTCTCGAATTTTCATGAGAACTAATAAAAACTATTTAGCAGGGGGAGTCCATGAGTGTCCAAACTGCTTCAGAGTATTCACTTCGAAGAATAATTTGAAACGTCATATGAACTTCAACTGCGAAACTAGACCCCAATTTCAGTGTGTTATTTGCTGCAAATTCTACAGTCAGAAAGCTAGTTTGACGAGGCATTTGATGACCTTGCATGGTCATTTATAAAAGGAGTATAGGATATAATGCAATAAGTAAATAAATTTTTCTCATATAATACAGCTATTTCTTTTATAACCACCCTATTTTTTTTCTAACTGTTCTTGGAATTCGAACATGGTTTTTTTCAAACTTTATATACTCATTTAGTGAACGTTAGGGTAAGTTCAGATGATCGCGCGTGAACGCGCGTTTGTAGCTCGTTAACGCGCTATTCATCTGAACACGTCAATGCCTGACGTTGTACTTCAAAACGCGCTAGATCGCAAGTAAACGCGCGATGACGCGCGACCATATAAACATTTTGTATAGGACTACTCTGTATCTCTAGTCGCGCGGTTTGTGAAACGCGCGTTTACGCGCGATCATCTGAACTTAGCCTTATCGTCTAATTAATATTGTCCATGGAGAAAAAAACAAAAACAACAACAAATATAGATTCAGCTTGATAGCTTGGGCCCAAGAAATATTTTGACTGATATATAAATCAAAATATTCCTTGCACTGCTACTCTCTTTTTAAATTTTTGTGTGATCTATTTTGTCGGGTATCTGTAGAGTTCACGAGTTTAGTACATAGCTGAGGTTCCAGAATATCATCGCTTAAAGGAACATATTTGGTTTGATAAGCCCACAGCAAGAAGTAGTTTGTGGTGCAGAGGTGATAATTTTTCATATTTGCTTACATCAAGTTTGTTTTCCATAATTTAGTTTTTTCTTCAGATATAATACTAAGATAGCTTTGTGAAAATACACGTGAGGAGAAGTGATAATTTCTTAATATTTCGCCTACTTCTTTGGATAAATCCGAGATCATTATTACACTTACTCGTATACAGGGTGTCCCATTACTCGACGTCAACCCGGAACCGGGTGAAAAGGCAAGTAATGCTGGTTGTCAGAAAAATATAAAAAAAATCTAAGTTGCATGATTTTAAAATAATGCGCATTTAAAAAAACACGCAAAATTCCACACCCTGTGACAGTCTTTTCGCTCCTGTTGCCACAAATATCAACTTTTTCCAACTTTTTTCTTTGCTGTGTAACCTTGAATAATGCATGTCTAAACTGTAATCAAAATTTTGATACCAGCTGATCTAGGTTTCCTAAAAATATGGCTTACTCCTCAGAAAAAAAATTCGAAATAAACAATTGCCTAGTTTCAACTGACTGTATTGAAAAAAAAATGTACTACGTAGGTTTGGCATGTTTTTTCAAAAGTTGGCGCATTTAGTGAGGATTCCAAAATGGTATAATACTTGTTTAATTGTAGCTGCTGTAGTTCAAATTTATTTTCGATTGCCTTTGAATACACTTTTTCGTTAACTGCTTCCAAGTAATAGAGTCCAATGGGTTCAAGTCCGGTGAACGGGCCGGCCACGAGATTGGACCAGAACGTCCGATTCATCTTCCGGGAAAAAATGTTACCAGAAAAAAAATTTTCAGAGAAATTTCTCAGAAAGAAATTTTTATGGAAAAATTATATTCTCTGGAAATTTTTTTTCTGATAACATTTTTTTCCCGGAAGATGGATCGGACTTTCTGGTCCAATCTCGTGGCCGGCCCGTTCACCGGACTTGAATCCATTGGACTCTATTACTAGGAAGCAGTTAACGAAAACGTGTATTCAAAGGCAATCGAAAATAAATTTGAACTACGGCAGTTTCAATTAAACAAGTATTATACCATTTTGGAATCCTTACTAAATGCGCCAACTTTTGAACAAACATGCCAAACCTACGTAGTACATTTTTTTTTTCAATACAGTCAGTTGAAACTAGGCAATTGTTTATTTCGAATTTTTTTTCTGAGAAGTAAGCCATATTTTTAGGAAACCTAGATCAGCTGGTATCAAAATTTTGATTACAGTTTAGACATGCATTATTCAAGGTTACACAGCAAAGAAAAAAGTTGGAAAAAGTTGATATTTGTGGCAACAGGAGCGAAAAGACTGTCACAGGGTGTGGAATTTTGCGTGTTTTTTTAAATGCGCATTATTTTAAAATCAAGCAACTTAGATTTTTTTTATATTTTTCTGATAACCAGCATTACTTGCCTTTTCACCCGGTTCCGGCTTGACGTCGAGTAATGGGACACCCTGTATGTGTATTCAAAGAATTTGCATAGGTTTTTATATCTGAAATGCTCTGTATCATACCTAGAAATTCATGCTACCCTGCTCACAATTTCTCTTCTGCTAATTCTGTTAAATCTGTACCTACACATGATTTTGCTTGGGTATTTGGTTGTACATCCAATTATTATTAAAGGTATTATAACCTCAACTAACCTAACCTATCCTGAAATAAGAGCTGTTATGTATAGAGAACATCGCGATGATGTCTTAGTTGGTCATTTCCAAAGCAAAGAAATAACGGCTGACAGTTCATATCAAGATAGTTGTCAAAAATTTGCATATTTCTTGATCGCAATTCGTAATAAAATATGGAGAGCAGCAGCGATAAAGTTATTCTACATGGTTGCCGTGGAGTTTTGCCTATTCGTTAAAAAAAAACATTTTTTCCGGATTTTACGTTAATTACTATTATGCTTTTATTTGGTTATCTTCCTGAGATGTATCGGCAAACAAGATAAATTTTCAAATTAACTTACAAAGACAATTTATAGAAACGACTGCTGCTGGTTGGAAACCGGTGAAAAATAAATGAACATAATTTAACCGGTAGTATTTTTAATGAAATTTGAGTGAAAAGATACCGGCTTTTTCACTCTGTTTTTTCTCTTTTTTGGGAACTCCTACAATGGACACACTTTCCGTACATAACTTATTTGTTGATCGTCCAGAAGGACAAATTTTGAAGGATAAAATTATGAATTCCTTCCATATTTCCAGGTTCTCAACTTTATCGATGTGAAAACTGCTCAAGAACATACAAATACAGGAACAACCTAACAAGTCACCAAAAATATGATTGCGGAGAATCCAGACATTTTATTTGTCCATTATGTTCATTTCGATTTAAAAGAAAACATCATATGATGGATCATATCAAAAATGTTCATGGTCATAATAATTAAATTCTCTTATCTGTGGATGTATCTGAATAACACCGAAAAAATGAAAGGGGTGATTCCTTAGATTTAGGTCCGGAAATGGATTGTTTCCAAGATACAGGGCGTTAAAGTTTTACTTACTAGAAAAGTGGTACGCCACTGAGATATTTTAAACTAACAATTCTTTCAATTCTTCGTTTTCGATTTCCTTGATATCCTTGATTTTTTTCACTGTATGTTTCGTCATATACTATTTTGTGTTGTGAATAAAATATGCTTCCAATGTGGAATAAAAAAAGTTTTTTCGATCTTGTTCGATCGTACTCCAAGATTTTCAATTTCAGGAAGAATTGATTTTTCCGTTGACCTCAAAATAAAACCACTTCTCAAAACATATTTATGTCCATGTTTCATAAGCCTAACCTTTTTCCTGTTCAATCAATTGTTAAATCTAATAACTAAGGTCTTTAATCCACACTCTCAAAATAAAAGATGGGTTTAACGTACACAAATCGAAAAATAATGACCCATTTTAATGATAAATTTTTGCTATTGTAATATGTAATTGTCATGGGCAACCGAAAGTATTCAGAAGCAATACGTGTAATGTCACTACTTTACTGGAACACATTGAATTTATATTATTTCAAATGTATGTCTAGTGCAAGATAGGAACGTATTTTGTTTCATAATTCGGTTGACGGAAAAATCTTGTAACCATGACGTTTATTATTGTAGCGATTGATAAACTAGATGATTAGATAACATCTATTAAATCATCTTTTCGGCTGTTAAACTCGAGCATTAAACTATCTCGACCATTAATCGCTTTCCTTAAAAACTAGTTCATTAAATAACTATAATCGTACTTTTTTTAACCTTTCTTAGATATAACAGCAAATTAGACAAATTTTTAAATCAGCCTGCAATGACCAATTTATGTGGACGGTTAATTAAGATACTAGATTTATGAAGTAGGTAACTTCGACAACTAATGAAAGTGAATAAATATATAAATTCATTTGTTGATAACCCATAAAAACGAATTTTGAAGGAAACATTTATAAATTCCTTCAATATTTCCAGGTTCTCCTTATCGATGTGAAAATTGCTCAAGAACTTACAAACACAGGAAGACCCTCATTAGTCACCAAAAGTACGATTGCGGGGAATCCAGACATTTTATTTGTACATTATGCTCATATCGATTCAAGAGAAAACATCATATGATCGATCATATCAATAAAGTTCATGGTCATAATTAAATAGAGTTATTTTCAATTTTTTGTTTTGCTTTTCCAAGCTCTAATTGACTGATCCTTCAATTTCCTTTATATTTTTGTTTGGTTATAATAGACTATTTTATGTTGTGAATAAAATATGATTTCAAGATGAAATAGAGTAAAGTTTTTTCGATCTTGGAGAAAAATTCGCGAATGTGAATCTTGAAAAAAAATCTTGGGTTATCATAATCACCGATTGCTATTCCAAGATCGGTGTAACATATGTGTTAACTTTACTACAAGTATAGACTGAAGACACTTTTTTATACATTTAACAACAACAATAAAATGCATGAATTAAACTGTTCATATGCGGATACCCATAAATCACTTGTGAATAATCAGTCATTATTGCTTTCAAATCATAGGAGAAATCTTCATTACTGTATTACTTTACATTTTGAATTATGTCGTTAAATGATTATAAATAATGAAAGCGGAGAATAATATTAATCGATATAAAATCAACCAATATTAAACCCACACTTCGGAACTAATCCCGTCAACGAACAAAGAACATGCATAGTGGTAATCAAACAGAGCATCCATAGATAGCTATTTCGCCCTATTTGGGGCTCATCAGTATGGAGGAGCTCCGTTTGAAAGGCATTCTAGGTCCCGGAGCTCCTCCATAATGATGAGCCCCAAATAGGGCGAAATAGCTATCTATGGATGCTCTGTTTGATATTACCACTATGCATGTTCTTTGTTCGTTGACGGGATTAGTTCCGAGTGTGGGTTAATATTGGTTGATTTTATATCGATTAATATTATTCTCCGCTTTCATTATTTATATTATGCCTGCGTTACTGTTAAACGCATGAATTTTCATTCATTGTTAAATGATTATCTTATGATGTAAATAGATCACTTTGTTTCCAAATTCGATCAATTTTGAGAGAACTAAAATATACAGGGTGTCTGCAAAAAATGTGAGTAATTAAGAGAGATGATTCCTCGATGAAAATAAGCAATGGTAGTTCATATAATTTTTTTTCGAAATCGTCTCCCTCCAAGATACAGCCTTTGAAGGCGATGACGAATTATAGGTTTTCATTTTTCTAGGAGTCCTAAAATACACATGGTCATAAAACTATACATAAAATGCTTTAATAAGTAGGTGTTACTCACACATTTTTTTGATCTCATAATTTTATTATTAGGGGTTGAAAATAACCACCCCTAATGATTTTCCTTCAAAAATTGTTTTCGTGGGATAGATTTTCGAAAAATAAAATTATCTTATGGTTTTCCATTCAATTCTGGAGAAAAAATGTCTCTTGCAAAATTTCGATACAGTCTCTACTTTTCTCGGGAAAAGTAAAAACTTACAAGCAGTTATGATCACTGTTCATTCCATTTCATCGTATGTTCCATAGAATGAATATTCTAAGATATCGTTGATGCTCAAAATTGGTTTTGTCGATTATGCTCATCAATCGAAAGAAAGTTCTATTTGTGAAATTAAAATATAATTTTCTTCCGGAAATTAGTAATTAAACCTTCAGAAAGCTGTATAGAACATCTTTATCTCCTGTCCAGAATTGAATAGAAAACCATAAGAGAATTTTATTTTCGAAAATCTATCTCACGAATACAATTTTTGAACGAAAATCATAGAGGGTTATTATTTTCAACCCCTAATAATGAAATTATGGGACCTGAATAATTTGTATGAGTAACATCTACTGAGTGCTTCATATTATGTATAGTTTTATGACTTTTCTTCGGAAGCCGTAGAAAAATTAAAAACTGTCAACTCGTCAGTGCCTTCCAAAGACTATTTTGAAAAGGAAGTCGATTTCGAAAAAAATCCATACGAACTACCCCTGCTTATATTCATCGAAGAATCATATCCCAAAGTCCCTCGCATTTATTTACAGACACCCTGTTGTATATTTTCAAAATACAGAAGTGAGCACGCTATTTTTACAAGGTAGGTTCATTCAATGTTGAAAGTATTCCCGCTAAGATCCATTTGTTTCAGGTTTCCATCATCGATGTGAGAACTGCAACAGACAATATAAGTATCGCAGAAATCTACTCAGTCATCTGAAATATGAATGTGGAATGATGGCTAACTACGTATGTCCGATGTGTCCTTACAGGGGCAAACGGAAGCATCACTTACAGTTGCACATGAAAGTGAAGCACGAACTCGTTTTCCAGTAAAAGTTGAAATAGTGATTACTAGCTGGTTATCGAAAACCACGCCTGGAATTTTTCAATTCAGAATTTGCTGTGAAACTTGGATTGCATGCCAAATAACGAAAATGCCATGGTTTGAGTTTGAATAGCTCACATGAAAACAATAATCATTGTACATGGTGCGCCAAATTCGACACTTCTGAAAAGAAAGTCCTATTTCTAGCAAAGACAGACAGAAACAGATTTTGTCTGAGTGCCAATTGTGAAAAAATTAATGATAAACACCGCACGTAAATATCTATAAGCGTTTCATAGTTACCGGTTGTTTCCTGAAAATGATCACTATAATTTTTTCGAATGAAAAATTTTTTTTTTCTGTGAAAACATTGTTTCAGGAACTCATTATGTTTTTCGCAAATCGACATTTCATCAGATTTTGTATGGAATATTTGATTTAATTGGGACACCCTATATATTTATGCACCTTTCAATAGAACTTGAAATGAGAATTCCAAATATATAGAATACTCCATATTCTTCTTCAGCAATACTTCTGTAGAAAAATAATTTGAAAGCTGATTATTTCAAGCAATACTCCAAAAAAATGTCAGGTATGTTTCAAATTTGGAATTGTTATCTCAAGCTCTATTGAAATATGTAAAAATTTATAGGATATCTTAATCGAATGAAAAAAAATCATAAAAAAATCTGCTAAAATGGCAATTCGCGAGAATCATTAACATCAAATGGATTCCACTTGAAAAGTCTATGCAATAATATTTTCACAGAAAAGAAAATTTTCCTTTAGAAGAATAGCAATATTTCGAAAATGCTCATTTTCGAGAAACACCAGGTAACTATGGAACGCTTAAAGATATTCACGTGTAGTTTTCACCATTAAGTTTGTCATAAAAACTCCGTCAGAAACCGTGATCAGATTTTGTCTATCTTTGTTAGAAAGAGAACCTTCCATTCGAAAGTGTCGAATTTAGCCCATCCTATACTTTTTATTCAGAGTTACCATTTAAGTTACCTTTGTTGAAGTTGATAAAAGTTCATTTTGTATATTACAAGTAATAATTGAATCTTATCACAAAATATCGTGAACATTCGTTCAGTTATTAAAAATACATAATTCAGAAAGTATTGAAGTATTTCAATTCTCCTGTTGAGAATGGGTTGACGAAGTATTTACACAACAAATTGTGTAAACGTGTATCGATTTTCGATAATTTTGAGCGGATAGTACCGGTAATATGGGGTAACTTGGCCACCCCGGGGTAACTTGGTCACCTATGATTTAATTTTTGTTTCGGTTAATACTTTTCCGCTGCGCAAACGTATCAGGTACCTCGGACAACTTTGGGTCGTAAGATTCTTGGCAAAAATTCTGGAGCAGTGGGCCGCCCAAGAGTCCTTTCATCCGAGGAAGAACGCAGTATATCTGAGACCCTTTTGAGGAATTTTTGTCGTAACTTTTGTGTTATTTATGAAATTTTCAAACTGAAATAAGTAGCTGCGGGTTCGTTTTATCAATTTCCGAACGAATTCGGGGTAACTTGGTCATGCGAACCATTAAAAACGTTCATTCAATTGAAATTAGCAAAAGTGACCAAGTTGCCCCAAACCCGGGTAACTTGGACACCCCACATATATTTTTTTTTCTTTTATATTAAACAAAAACATTACTTTTACGAACTTCAGCTCTTTCATTAAGTTGAAGTCGGTTTGGGGAAAAATTTGGTCCACATGCGTCAAATATAATGAAGATATTTTGAAAAAAGTCTGAAAAGAGTGACCAAGTTGCCCCGTTTACGGTACCAATGATTAGAACCGAGATTAGAACTATAAATGAGTATATTGGAAAGGTTTCTTACGCATTGCTGAGAGTCAGCTTATGAAATTTGCTTCTTTGTCGATTATTGAAGAATTAACGTATTGAAAATGAGAACCGAACATTTTTTTCATCATTTCTTCTGGTGCTTGTTAATGCAATGAAAAATAACACTTATCTCGAAAGACTGTTATAACATTGGGTATATTCTTCCTTTGATTCTTTTTGTGAGACCACAAGTAATGTGAATATTACCACTTTTTTACTTTGCTGTTTGCTTGATAACACAATTTGATAAAAAGAGTAATAAAAAAAAGTCGATCCCGGTAAAAAACATTTATTGAATCCTTATGCTTTGAACACTGGGTAACTGTGCACAATGCACTGATTTTTACAAATAAACCTTCTTCAGAACATGTCGAATATAAACCTTTAATATTTCCCCTCTTACAACTTAGATTTTTTTCTTGGGAATGTGAGTCACGACTCAATATTTTTCCACTTACAGATAAACTGAATATTCAAGTCTATGTGAAATTATAAACTTCCCGCTATGGTAGTATTGAATATATTAAGTTCCCACCTACAGATTTTCCAGATTATAAATTGCTAAAATTACTAATCTCGATTATCTGAAGAATCGAGAGAAATGTGATCTGCACGTTAATTTTCAGCTAGCAAATTTGGAAGTAAATGACGGAAGTGAAACACTCTTACAAACTCAATAAAAATTCTTATATTTCGACGATAAATTTACAGAAGAAACTCGTAATTTATTATTTGACAATATAGTAGTATGTAGTAGATATCATTAGAGAAATGAGATCATAGCTAGCTGAAATTTTTGATAGATGAGCCTTAAATTCTATTAGTTGATTCATACAGTTGGCACTTTTTCGTCTAGATATCATTTTATTCACGTAAATCAGGAGATAGAATCCAACAATAGTTAAGTCACTAACATTTCTTACCTACAACCTGGGCATCTTTCTTCCAACAAACTATTAGTTCATTAATTTAATCTTCTCAAATACTTTTTCCTTATTTTACTTACGATTATATTCCTGTGTTTTTCAGGTAAACAATTCCAGTGTGGTGTGTGTAAAAAAGCATACAAACATTCTGCATCTTTGTACAATCACACTCGATTCGAGTGTGGCCAATCACCTCAATTTGTTTGTAAAATATGTCCATATAAGGGAAAAAGAAAGCACCACTTAGTGAATCATTATGTCATGCAGCACAATGTACCATTTGAGGAATATTTGGGAAAATAGTGAATAGTTTTTTCTATCAACATAAAAAAACCATATTCGAGGATTTATATCGATTAAACCATGATTTCGAAATAACTTAATGAATTTGTTGTTTTACATCCTATTCCTTGTACTCTACATGCTACCCAAAGTTTCCCGAAACAACCAAGCAAAAATGAAATTTCTCCGATCAACTAACGAAGAAAACAAAATTAAACAAAACAGTTTGAAAAAGAATAGACAAAATATGATTTTTAAGTAATGCAGATGTAGATTTTTCAAAATTAAATTTGTGAAAAGTTATACAGAGACGACTGTTCTCGCAAAATAAAAAACTTATTTTTAATAATATAAAAGTTAGTACTTGAATGGTGTTTTCTTGTGAAACCTTTTATGAATGTTGTAAGTGTTGAAATCCTTTTCATTGATTTAGTTTCTGACTATATTTTTTTTCAGATATCAGCCTGTTATGGTTCAATGATTCCCTATTTCACTGTCTGAGGTGTGGAAAGCAATATGGCACAAAACAGCATGCAATTTGTCATATAAAGTTCGAATGCGGCGTACAAGCAACTTTTCAGTGTCCACTTTGCCCTCGTAAATGTAAACAGAAAGATATTCTTCAGAAACATTTGAGGAACATACATAAGATTTTAACTTGAATGATTTGCGACTTTCAGTATACTTAGTTATAGACTACATTTCTGTTCAGTTACTCAGAACATTTCCGAACGTGTATAGTTTTTTCTGTTGTACTCTCATAATCAAACACAATAAGCGTGTTTTAAAGATGGAAAACCGAAGGCTGATAAAAAATTGCAGCTGTAGATTTTCAGTTGTTGACTGAAATTCTTGTTTATTGAATGATTATAAAATATAAAACGGGCTATTTCCATCACTGCTATTCAACTATTCGGTTGGCATTCACCATGGCCATTAATAATTGTTTTTCGAGAGTTTTCAACAAGACAAATATTTTCAAAAAATTTTTTTTTATTCCAAGTCCAAAGTGCGTGGACTGGCGAGGGCTGGCTGATCCTGTCCGAAATGTTGAATAGTACAGGTTGAAATGATGGAAATTTCCTATTTTCCAATTGATAATCAAATGGAGAAATATGAAATGATGCATCAAGAAACGAAATTTATGCACAAGTTCTCATTTCAATGGGTTTCCCCTCTACAGACAGATTTTTCATTTTCAAATACAATTGTTACCTTTCTTGAGTGGAGGGTAATCTGTATTTTCCAAGATTCAACCATTTTTCTACAAAATAATTTTTTGCTTACCCTCTTAAAAGTACCATTTTCGAAATACAGTGTGTTTGAATTGAAAAAAAACTTCCATCGTACAGAAAACAACTTTCGTGAGCATTTTCTGATCATATTAAGTAAAGTTTTTTGTGTTTTTTTTCGAAAGACTTAAATGGATGAGGTTTTGATGGGTGAGTGAGTGTTCTTTAGCCTAAATTCTACGCTAATGGAAAAAGAACTGTTTCTACATGCTCACTCGCATCGCCAATGTTTTCTACACCAAAAAGGTACCCCTGCTTTGCAGTCATCCATTTTCGCAAAAAATCAACTTTCTTTTAAAAAAATATGACTGGGACAACATGGGAAAACATTCACCAAAACTTCCAAACCTTTATCTACCTTCATCAATCATAAGACTTTTCAGAAATGATTGTGCAAAAAAATGGCTCATTATGATTAAAAAATACTCAAGAAAGCTGTTTTCTGACCGGCTACAGAGATATTCGTGAAAAATTATTTTTTTCAAAATCTTGAAAACGGTGCATTTAATGAGGAAAGTCGAATGTTTTGTCCGAATATTTGTACGAGCTATGACATTCTGATGTCTTGATGTCCTCCACATATACATAAACACCCCATAGGTATAGACTTCAGTCTTCATCTAAAAAAAGACTTAATTTCGTGATTAGTACAAAATTTTCGAAAAAGGTTCAGTTCATATTCCAATGAACATGACATCTCAAATCGGTTGGCATAGTATAAAATTGAAAATACTATAGATTAAGTCAATCATATGATGGTAATTCTGATAACAGACAAGCGAATCATGCTAGAATTCTTATTGACAAAATTTCGAAACATCCAGTATCATAGAAAAATTTCCTGTATATTGTCCCAATGCAGTTAAAACTTTCTTAATTTATATTAGTACAAATTATTATTTGAGCTGCATCCATCGTTCTTTCAATGATAGTTTTTCCGTTTTAAACTCAATTCTGAATGATATGAAGAGGAAAACTTTGCAGTTCAAATATGGAAAAGGTTGATTTTCAATATTTTTTCTGTGTATGGTAGAGTACAAGACGCTATACGATTTTCAAGTGATTTAAGTGTATTTACATCGAACAATCAAGAAATATTTGCATAGAATTAGTATCCATTTTTCTTCTTACATATAGTGTAATAATTATCGTTCATTACTAGGTAGCATTGTCTTATTTATGTCAATAAATATTTATGGAATATATTTGTAATTTTATTGCTTTTATACCAGGTGAAAGACTCAATTAACTTTTGCATTTTTTACGAAGGTATATTCGGAATATACAAAATAATACATCTGCTGGTGCATGATAAAAAAAATTATATTATAATATATTTCAATTTGACTCAATTTGCTGTTCAACATAACATATTAGAAATGAAATAATACTGTAAGCTGTGATTCCATCAACACAGTGGAAATGGAATAAAGACATCGTCGAATATCATCGTTAAATGGAAAATATTCTTGGATTTTTATTTTGCTGTCTTTATATTTTTGTGACTTTTTGTGTTTTTGTGATTATGAAATAAATACACATTTTTACCCAGATACCCTAGTTTTGGTCGATATTTACTATTTTCAAATTTTTGTTAATAATGTTTTTTATTACAGGTTATTATAGATGCAGCAACTGTTGCAGAGGATACACTCGTAAAGCTAATTTAGGTAGACATCTTCGTTTGGAGTGTCGTGTAGAACCTAAATTCAGCTGCTTTCTCTGCAGCAAAAAGTTTCGTCAAAAACATCATCTGAAACAACATTTGAATAGCAGTTTACATAATAAAAATGCGACGTTACAATTTCAGTAGCTTCTATAATGTTTTTTGTTCATTCATTCAGATAACGTCTCAATGTCAAGAGTGGAAATATTGAATTTGTCGAATTTTTGTATCTCTTGGAGAGCGCCTGCAAAATTGTGAACAGTTTTGAACATTTTTAAGTCGTCTTTTATGCCTTGAAAGATTAAATCATTATTTTGATATTGTTTACAAAAGTTTTCGTTTTCGTTTGCTTATATTTGTTAACAAAAATCGAGATTGATAGATAAATAATCAATTTTCCAGGTGAGTTTGGCAACTGCGTGCAGTTTTTCAATTAGTTTTTGTGGAATTCGACTCAAAATGATTATTTAACATTTTGCTCAATAATAATAACGTTGCCCAAAGGTTCAAGATAATTCCTGAAAGTCAAAATAGCGAGCTTTGTTTTGAAAGTAGCAAGTATCTCCAATAGTTTTGTCTGCCTATAACCTTAAAGGTGATACAAAAATTTGACAAATATCTCTGATCAAAAAATATTTACCAAAGATTGGATGTGCATTGTGTTTGGTTCACCGATAAATATTCTTGCTGGTTGGAAAATAACATATGTATTTGATATTATTCGAGTTATGATTTATTAATTGATTTTTTACTTCCATTCTATTCACAATAGCGTTTAAGTAAGAACTACAATGTAGCGAAAGTACTTTGTGTATTCTACATATAAAAGGTATAGATATATTGATAGTTACGAAAAAGTTGAAGAGTTCCTGGTTGAAAAATAGGCTGGGTCTTTCATATCAACATTTTTGTGACTCTCCAGCTCAGTTACATATCCCTGAAAAGCAGTTTTTAATTACATATACAGAAAAAAACAAGCATATATTTTATGCGGGCGAAAGCCATTCAAAAATAGTTCGATAGTGTTCTACGATTTCGAGGATCTCAAATAGCACACCCAAACTATGTTTGAAACATTTCTACATATTCAAATTTCACAATTAAGGAATTTATTTTGGATAGCTTGATCCATTCTTCACGAATAAGGTCTCTTGTAGTGTTTCGCTCTACGACTCACGCTAGTGAGATGTTATTTTTTTCAAAAACCGTGAAGCAAGGTGCTACAACAGACTTTATTTCTTAAGAATGGATCGAGTTATCTAAAATTAATTTTTTCATTGTGAAATATAAATATGGAAAAAAGTTTCGCGCGAAACAAGGTTTGGGCGTGATTTTCTACCACTTGGAATAATAGTTATGGTTTGAAAAGGGGTTACAGTTCACTGTAACCTCAAGGTTTATTGTGCCCCCTTACAGAGCTGCTCTGACCACACACTTTACAGCTCACCTTCCAATATCTGTGGAGGCTTCAACGAGGCTAGTTCCTCACTTTTATAATTTTCTCGCCCAAGGCATTCTCTCCTCAGGCTCGCAATGCCAAAGCATTCCATGACTAGTTGAATGGGGGTTTCTTCCTCCTCCCCACAGAACCAACACTCGTCAGTGTCCGATAATTCCATCCTCAACAGATGCTTCCTGAGGCGACAGTGTTCTGTAGGAAAGCCAGTGAGGAGGTGTAATTGTTCTTTAGCAAGATCCAGATATCTTTTGGATTTTGCTGTTTCAAAGTTCCGAAGGAACTTAGTAGAATGATCCATCCCTGGGAGACTCCGTCAGAGTTTTTCTTTTTCGGCTGTCCCCTTCTCCAGTTTTTATAATTACAATCACCTATACCACAAAAGGGTTATAGGCCAATGAGTGTCATTGGTGCCCCCTTCTAGTCCGAGAGCTGGCACGAATTTTAGGGTAGGTATTTGAGGCAAGCTGAAAACTTGTCAGATTACTCTCCTATTATATCCCAACTCGGGATTGCAGACCTGGCTGGTGAGTAGCGGGGCTAAATCAACCCCTACATTTTTAATGGCCTGGCAGGTAGAAAACCCTACCGAAATGATCTGTCTTTTTGGGAATCTCATTTTTTAGTTTATTAAGTAACACTCCATTAAAATTTCAAGCTGCCAAATAATTTAATCGGGGTTTTAACATTGCCAGACGCGTGCAAAAATATTTTGCAAAAAATTATAAAAAATGTTTTTGAGGCAGCTTGAAATTTTAATGGAGTGTTACTTATAACTAAAAAATAAGATTCCCAAAAAGACAGATCATTTCGGTAGGGCTTTCTACCTGCCAGGCCATTAAAATGTAGGGGTTGATTTAGCCCCGCTACTCACCAGCCAGATCTGCAATCCCGAGTTGGGATATAATAGGAGAGGCATCTGACAAGTTTTCAGCTTGCCTCAAATACCTACCCAAAAATTCGTGCCAGCTCTCCTACTATTCTGGGAAAGTGTATTGGCCTCTTTGTTTCCTTTGATTCCCGAATGGCCGGGAACCCAGATTAAAAAGACCTTATTTTTCTTGCCCACCTCATTGAGACTTGCAATCATAGAGGAGCGTCAAATAATTTCGAATCGAACAGTTGTTCAAGTGAACATATTATGCAATTATATGGAACAATATAAGATAGAATACGACTAAAAAAAGTACTATTTTCCATAAATATGTATCGGTTAATCAAACATCTTGTATATCGGAAAAACTTTTCAATTTATTGATGCAAAAATTGGAAATATATTGTACTGATTTGTTTTTGGTGCCATGTTTTTGTAAATTAATGTGTGATCGTTAGGTCTAATTGGAATACTTCTTTCGGCTTCAAATCGTACATTGTGCCCTATTCTTTCGCTCAAACTGTACCTAGAAAAAATAAATATTCAGAAACACTTTTGTATGAATATTTCTATGACCAATGTTTTATTTCGAATAATTGCTTCAAGACATACGTGCGGCAACAATAAAGGGAAATTATAATACCGAGAATGATAAAATTAGTGCAAAATTCATTTCTTTATTCTCCAATGAAGATTTTTTCTTATTGAGTTATTCCTGAAGAGACATTGAAACTCACATATTCGTAACTGACATTATTGAAGGTGGATTATTTCTAATTGAGATGTTCGAAAAATTATTCGTACATTTAGAATGTGTCATAGAAATCCAGTGGCTTAATCTCATTTTTGCTGAGCGGTTTCTTTCCTGATTCATTACAAAAACTTTTCTTCTTATGAAAACTATATTTTATTTTTTCTTCAGAATAATCACTGTTTTTTCTCCTTTTAAAAATATGTTACATATGTTACCCTTAGATCAGTGGCGACGTTAGGGGGAGAATCAAGGGTTGGCCCAGGCCCTCTCTAAATTTGTATGGACTTTATGCTCAACAAAATTGTACTAATTAATTGATCATTGCCCCCACTGAATATACCAGGCTGCCCCTGCTCATTAAACACACGCTCCTGAAAAAAAAGATCAAAATATTAATGTACAGAAAAAAATAGCAGAAACTTTTACGATTTACGACAGGCTGTTTAAGTTAAGTGATGACATAGCACAATTTAGAAACTCTTATATCCTGAGGTATATCTTAGGGTGAAATTTTCACAATTTCAATGGCAAACGCCGATTCTTCATCTACTGAAAATATGTGTATGATCTCTAGTGTTTCAGAACACTGCTCGACATAGATAGGTCTGCTCTAAAGGTTTGTTCACATAATTATCTTTTTTATGCAAAAATCACAGGGTGTTTAGAAACTCAACTTCAAAATAATTATTATGAGCTGATTTGTAATAATTTAAGTCCAGCTAACTAGAGAGAGAGGTCAGCGATCCTCGTTAGTTTCCACTTTACAGAAATAATGAATAATGTAATAACAAGCATCCTGTAAACACTCAATCAGGTAATTCTTAATTTTTAGTCATTTCAATCAATTTGTTACGGGTGAAATCTCTAGAATAATCGCATCGAATTGCCAAACACCCTGTATAAAACACTGCTTATTGTACAGAACGAGCCACGGTTGATGGCATCATTTCACAGAGAACGAAATGTACTATTTTATTGAAATTTTTGTTTCTTGAGTGGGGCCATTGTATAAAGTATCCTTAAACAATGGAAGGAACCACTGCTCCTCCGATTAAAAATATTTTCAGCGTTGCGCTGTTGCCCTTTATCTCAAAAAGTATTATCAATTTCGAGATTTCGAAAATACTTCTTTGTTTTTTATTGTTATATGACATTCATTGGATATCTTATACAAATCCTAATATTGCGATTGGCTTGAAATTTGCTTTCAGACTTTCAGTTAGATACTTATTATAATCAAGGCATGCGAACATTTTATCTCAATTGAAACAAATTTCATTCTTTTTCAACATGTTTGAATTGTAGGTCATACCTATTGTAACCAACGCTTTTTTATCATTTTAATAAACAGGTGTCCCGTAAAATGTGGGAAATCTCGCGGATTCAGATAGAACTTAAAAAGATGACAAGTTCCCATATTTTTTTTCCTAGCGGCCCTCCCTACCAAGATAAGACCTCCTAAATGACGCCACTGGAAATTCATTTCAGTGGAATAAACTTCAATTACTTCTTTCATTATTTTTTTTTTCGAAAACGGTTCATTTTATCGACACTGAATACCTTTCATTTAGCTTAATGTTCAAAGTATCCAAATTTGTTTTTTAGCACCTTATCATACAGGGTGTTAAAACATGTAAGCATTAAATGTACAACCCAGTCCTGCCCCTGGTGAAACTGAACAAGCTAATTGAAATTATACGCGTTAATTTAAGATGATATCAAATTATATCGAGTAGCTTGAAACTTATTCCACTGAAATGGATTTCCAATGGCGTCATTTAGGAAGTCGTATCTTCTTAAGGAGGGCTGCTAGGAAAAAAATATGGAAACTTGTCATCTTCATTTTGTATGCTCTATCTGAATCCGACAGATTTCCAACATTTTCGGGACGCCCTGTATATTTCATCAATCCTGAATCGTTAAAGACGAAGTTTATTACACGTAACTGAACCTTTGTTTGGCAGAAAAAACAAATCATTTACTACCCGAAACTGCTCGAAAAGGAATAAGTATATTAATGCAGAAATTATCAACAGACTATAACGATCCAACCAAAGTATCAATATACAGTGGAAATTCCCCATAACGAACTCCTGTACAATGAATTTCTCTGTATAACGAAATTCTCTGTATAACATATTTCGTCCAAGACACTGTACCTTGAATCCAAAATCCATGTTGAAAACACCCTCCTAACGAAGTAAATTCTCTCTATAACGTAATATTCAAAGAACATCATTTTTTGAATAGGTATGGTAAGAAGATATAAGGGTGGGTTTTTTTCCGAAAATTTTTCGACATACGTAATAAATCCCGACCTTAAACTAAATTATTACGGCGGCAGAGAAAGATCCGTCTGAAAAAGTTTTAAATACACCCCCGGCTTGGTTTGGTTTCAATCTAACCATTACGCTAGTGTGAAAAGTTGTGCGAAAATGTCTAAAAGCAACTGCTTAAGTTTAAATGATAAATTTAATTTATCAGTGAAGTCGACTGCGACATTGCCGACTATAGAATCAAATTTTCTGTATAACGAAATTTCTTTATAACGAATTTTGTTTACGGATTTAGCGTCTTCCTAATAGGGAAGTTCCACTGTACAGGGTGGGCATATTTCGATGTTTTAGCACTACAACTTTTAAACCAGGGGAGATAGACAAAATCTGATAGCACTTCTCGATCTCTTTTTCTGAGAAACTAACAGAGTGTTTTCATTTTTGCTACCTTCTTTGTTTTCGAGTTATAAGCGAAAGTTAGAAAAGTGTCGATATTGAAAAAAAATCATATCTCCGCTAATACTGATGATAGAGCTCTGAAATTAAAACATTATACAGGCACTTTTTCACGTAGAATCCAGTGGCGTACTCGTCTTTTTTACACCTTTTCTAATTACGAAGCTATGACCCAAATATGTTTTTTAAATAGGAATACTAGTTTTTTGTGCCATTTTCTGAAGCTTAATTTTTTCTGATTTAAAAAATATATAAATTGTATGGTTTGTATCAATATGAGTATAGAAAATTTCAAAAACCTTTTTCATCTGAGTCTCAATATTTTCTATGGTTTCAACTGTGATGAGCACAGAAAAAATTAGCATCGTATAATTACCACAATTTCTTTCCAGTAGTCTTTTCATTTCTACGATCTTTACTCAATTTTTCCAAGATCGAAGAATAGGTGGACTGCTCTGAAACTTGATCCTCATTCTAAGTTATTACCTACTGACCTATTATTGTATTCACTATTACATATTGAAAAATGTTTTTCCTCTGATACATTTCTAATTGAATGGATAATTTTAATCATATCTATATGCGTTATTTCATATGCGATTTGAAATAGACTGGCACTTGTGCGTATTTATTCTGAAGAGCAATAAAAATATTCTCCTGCATTCATCTCATTATAACTAAGTTACTAAGTATATATATTGAAATGGAGGATCATGTGGATCTTTCCGTTATTTCGTAATCCATTTTAAGATATAAGAGTTTATGAAATATATAAATGTTCAACTTTTGTAGAAATTAGTTGAAAGCATAGAAATAATGAAATTGGCGGAAGGAGACTGCTCTTGTTATAGGAAGCTCCATTTTTCTGTGCTCATCAACAGTTGAAACCATAAAAAATATTGATACTCAGATGAAAATAGGTTTTTGACGATTTTCTTTATTCATTTTGATACAAACCATACAATGTTACATATTTTTGAAATCAGAAAAATATAACTTTCAGAAAATGGCACAAAAAATTAGTGTTCCCTTCTAAAAAAACAAAACTTCGAGTCATAGCTTCGTAATTAGAAATGGTACAAAAAAACGAGCACGCCACTGGATTCTACGTAAAAAGTGCCTGTATAATGTTTCAATTCAGAGCTCTATCATCAGTATTAGCAAAGATATGAATTTTTTTCGATATCGCCACTTTTCCAATTTTCGCTTATAACTGGAAAACAAATGAAGGTAGCCAAAAATGAATACTACTCTTGTTAGTTTCTCAGAAAAAGAGATCGAGAAGTGGGTATCAGATTTTGTCTATCTCCTATGGTTTAAAAGTTGTAGTGCTAAAACATCGAAATATGCCCACCCTGTACATGGTATTTCATTCAAAATATCGAAATTGATGTTAAGAGACAACATGGCAACGAAGAAACTATTTCAAAGACCGATAGAGCAGTGGATCCTACCCAAGAACCCAAATTTTCAATAAAAGTTTGCGGAACCATTAACCGTGGTCCACCCTGCATATAATTTCTTATCTATTCATTCCAGCCTTCTGCTGGAAGTTTGTTAATTTTTTTAACTCGTTGCTAATTTCAGAACCACTCAAACTGGTATGCCCGAAATGTTCGAAAATCTACACGAAGAGGAGCTCTTTCAATACACATGTTCGATTGGATTGTGGAAAACCACTATTGATTTGCAAACTCCCAATGTGCAGCCTGAGAACTAAACGTAAAGGAAACATAAGAAGTCATTTGAGCCTCGTTCATGGTGTGAAAAATGACTACGAAAATTTTTACTTCACGGAGTATAGTTGAATAATTTGAATTTAAATCAATAAGTTTTTTTGGTATTGAAATATTTGTGAGTTGTCTTCCATTGTGAATATTTTGTCAGATATTGTTGGTATTTAATTGATTTTGTCAATTTCTTCACTAACCGACAACTTTCGAACCACCTATATAAAGGGTTTTCCAATAAGAGATGTTATTTTGGTATTCAAAGAAAAATGCCATTTTCAATATCAATCGGATGTTTATTTTATTATGAAGAAGAAGCTATGCCGTTAATAGTGTAGAAGGAAGAAGTCGCGAGGTGTTAAATCACAAGATATCGGTGGCCACTAGTGGTCACCTCTTCGAGAGATAACATGGTCCGGAAACTTTTCCCGCAAACGGTCAATGGTTTTGTTGCTTGTGTGGCACGTAGCGCCGTCCTGTTGAAAGTAAACGTTGTCCAGATCAATACTATTGTAATGACGTTTGTGGAATGCCTAATTCCAAAGAATGACGAAGAATGGAAAAACCTGGGTTTTCTTCAACATTTTCGGCTACAGCAGCAATATTCTCGGCTGTTTTTGAACGACGTGCACGGGTTTTATTCTTCACATCACTAAGTTGTCCCAACAGCTCGAATTTTTCCACCAATTTTATCATTGCGGTCCGACAAGGAGCTTCACGACGACCCAAAAATGTTCGAGTTTAACAAACCGTCTCTGCCAAATTTTCACCATTTTTTTAGTGAATTTTAATGATTTCAATGCGTTCTTGAAGCGTCTATCTTTTCATTTTTATGAATGGCGTAGTTTCTACTTGTCAAATGTCAAAAAATGACAGCTTCAAACGTGAAATCTACCGAAATGGCGGGATATTCAAAGTAACACCTTTTATTGGTAAACCCTTTACATATTTTGATGATATTTGGTAGGTTTTAGCCCAAAACAAACTTATTCATACAGACATGAAAAACTGGTTCTTTTTTCAGGTACGTCCCAAGAATATTTGATTAATAAGATTCAATAAGAAAACACCTTGTCTATAAACATTTCATTCATTTGCTAAAATAATCAAAGGGAACAAGATTTCTCTCGTACTTGCGCCAGATGCGATTCGAATACTGATTCGAAAAAAACGCAATTTTATTCGGTTTTCAGTATTTTTTCGAATATCTTATCAAACTCATGAAATTTTGATATCCAGGGTGTGTTTTTTGTGGAATCTTATCTATCCATTTTTCCTAGGCGGACCAGAGAACAAACCAGGTACTATGTTTCCATGAACTAGTTTGTCGTAAAAAATAAACGTACCTGAGAAATTGACAAAATCAATGAAATACTCAGCATCTTGATAACAAAGAAAGGTGGATTTTTTAAATATAAGTTATTCTGACTCACCTCAGTGTTCTCAATCAATCCTTAGTTTCCGCCCATTAACCACTGAATCACTCTGTATACAGGGTGTTTCATCATAAACTGGACAAACATATATTTTCGTGTAGAGGACATCGGAAGAATCATTTTTGCCTTATATAATATATCCTGTTTTCGAAGCATAAGCGAGATACAGGGTGTCAAACGTCATTTTTGAGCATGATTCTTATGAGTGTGGTCAGTTATGTATAAAACTTAAAAGAACAGTTTTTGGTCAAATCTCAGTATTTTTGGGTTCTCTATTCAGAAAAGTTGATGAACTCCGAAAAAAAATTACAAAATGGCGGAAGACCTGCAATGTGCCAATTTTTTTTTGCGGTTGTCAAATTGACTTTTATTTTTGGAATGAACACAATTTTCTAAGAATTTCTGCGAAAAATTTTTTTCAAAAATCGAACACAATTTTTTTAACATGTCTACAGCGATGAAAAAATTTCACTAGAAATGGATGAAATTTTGTACAATTGTACTTCTAGAATTATCAATCACGAATGTGAAAACAGAATTGTAAAATATCGAACTATCCTCAGAACAGTGCCATTTCTCTACTTAATACCTACGTCGGTTCGAGTCCCAACTAAGTTTCACTGATTTTTTTTTTATAAATTTACTACAATGGTTGGACATGCCAATAATTCAATGATTTCGACTTTAGAATTCAAAACAATTTTTTTTTAATATTTCAGAGGTCTAAACGAAACATTTGAATGACTGTAATAACGAAACCGTCCGATATTTTACAATTCTGTTTTCACATTCGTGATTGATAATTCAAGAAGTACAATTGTACAAAATTTCATCCATTTCGAGTGAAATTTTTTCATCGCTGTAGACATTTAAAAAAAAATTGTGTTCGATTTATGAAAACATTTTTTCGCAGAAATTCTTAGAAAATTGTATTCATTCCGAAAATAAAAGTCAATTTGACAACCGCAAAAAAAATTTGGAACATTGCAGGTCTTCCGCCATGTTGTAATTTTTTTTCGGAGTTCATCAACTTTTCTGAATAGAGGACCTAAAAATACTGAGATTTGACCAAAAACCGTTACACCAAGTGTTATACATAACTGACCACACTCATAAGAATCTTGCTCAAAAATGACGTTTGACACCCTGTATCTCGCTTATGCTTCGAAAACGGGATATATTGTATAAGGCAAAAATGATTCTCCCGATGTCCTCTACACGAAAATATATGTTTGTCCAGTTTATGATGAAACACCCTGTATAGGGCAATCGTTCTCATGTAAGGAAGTCCTTGAACACAACAATTGGAGTGAAAGTGAAACATGGTCGAAACCTGTGACTGTTCTCATGTAAGAAAGTCCTTGAACACAACAATTGCAGTGAAAGTGAAACATGGTCGAAACCTGTAACTGTAGTTACAGTCATAGAACAAGTATTTTTTATTTCCTATGGTTACAGAAGTAGAGAGTGCAGGTAAGCATTTTTCATACTCCTAATCATTAATGCTATTCAATGATGAAACGATGATTCCTGATAAGAAAAACCCTGATGATGACCTCTGAGTAAGTCGAAAGCGCTAGGTTCTTAACATTTGAATTAAAACATACTTAAGTATATCCTCGTTACCTCGTTACATTATTACGTTCATTTTGTATGCACAACTATCCTTGCTTTATCCAATTGATACCCTTTTTTTCTGCGAATTTTATTTGGATATTCCTATTTTACTTGTAGGATTAATATTACGTTTTTTTAGGAAAACAATGGCGTTGTAATGCCTGTGACAAAGCTTATAAATACAAGATATCTTTACAGAGACATCAAAGATATGAGTGCGGAAAGCAACCTCAATTTCATTGTAGAATATGCAATTACAAAGCAAAACACAACTCATCAATGACAAAGCACATTCAGCGACATCTGAAAGCAAGTGTAGAAAGCTTTCCACAGTGTAAATGAAAAGTGAATTATTATTAGATTTATGTTATTCCATATGGCGCTATATGTTTATGTAAATAGAGACTATTAAACGTTTTATCGTTTGAAATACTTTCCTTTCAATTATATTTGTTTGCGAAAATAGTTTCGGTAGAAACATAATCCATATTGATCATATTTTTCTTCTGCATGCCATACTGGTTATCTCGGAGCTCGATTGCCCAAATTATCAATTATAAAAGCCTTTTTGGCTGTGTCAAACATTTGCTTAGTAATTTTGTGGGTCAAGAACCAAGAATCCACACACCTGACTTCAAAAAAGCATGTAAGGAGTTGGAACTACAACTTTTTAACCCAGTGCGAATAATGTTGCTGTCTTTATCGAATCGAGTAACACGGGCAGCCTGACCATAAGAGAAAGAAAATTACATTATTCGCGTTGGATCATTCATTTCGTCAGCAACGTAGCAAGTGAATCTTCCGAACATACCACTGTTCAGCTGAACGGCAAAATTCTCCTTCCGTGCAATGAATATCGTATATTTTTGATGCCCATACAGTTTGAGTGAAGTTATACTAAATGGATTCTACTATAGTTAGGCATCCTCAAAATAGATAATGATTCGATTATGTCTCGAATTTTTTTCATTATATTTCTACATTATTTCCATTGTGCTATCAATCAAACTCATCTTGTAGAATGTGAAGTTATCATATTGTATTTTTTTTAGCCCAGAAATTTGTGGTCTTGAAATCTATTGAAAATATTGGTATAAATCAATCTCTTGAGGGAAACAAAACTTGTTGCAGGTTGAAATAATTGCTGAATGAATAACTATTAACATCGCTGTGCCAGGTTTTTAAAGAAACTGTTATATCGGCCGATATACAAAACAGTAGTTATTCAATCAACTAGTTAATTAATCGCTATACATATTTATAAACGAGTTAATCACTAGATTTTTTCGTCGATCGCACTATATGAATTAAGTATAAATTATTGATTGGAGGACATTCTTATGTTGAAAAGGACAAGCATTTGACATTATACAATTTTTTTGTTTCTATGTTCCAGTAGAGTTGTGACATTACTAGTATTGCTTCTGACTACTTTGTGTTCGGTTGCTAATGACAATTCCACATTAAAATTGCATAAATTGAATAATTGGTTATTATTGTTGAATTTCGAATATGTTGAACCCACTTTGTTATTTTGAGGTCGACAAAACAAGTAGGTACTTTTCATCGCAGTCTGAGTATCAAAATTCGAAAATACAATTTATATACGTATATCAAGCGTCGAAGAATTATTTGAATTTTCATTTCAGTTGAATGAGTATGTATGACTTTATAACCTACGAATGTTTGCCTTTCTAACTCACTTTTCTTTCAGATTTCCCCTACAAATGTGACTATTGTCATCGTACGTACAAATACAAAGCAAATATGAAATTTCACAGAAAGAAATGTGGCATGGAGCCTCAATATCGTTGTGAGAAATGTGATAAAAAGTTCACGTCAAAATATGGCCTTCAAGTTCATTCTTTGAAAGTTTGCTCGAAGCACATTCATGGAATGGGTGAAGTCCCTGCCGTTGGAGGGTTCTTTGGTAAAAACCCCCTCATGCTCAACAATTGGGGGGCACAACCAATAATGTCATATGAGACTATTTACGCCAGAGAAATGACAACTCTCTTGAGCAAATTGAGTGGACTTAAGTACTTGAAGTGAATTCTCCATTTTCTAGGATATAATGACATGAAATAAGATTTTTGTAGAGATAAATGAAAAACTGTTTGTCCTGTCTACGACCGACCGTAAACATGAAAACTTTCCAATGGAACGTGTAATTCAGTTCTAAGACTTGATCAGCAGAGCTGAAGTCAATATGAACAAGCATGCAAAAGCTTCTGACTTGTGTGATGTTATTAGCAATAGCTCTTGATTTGGTTAATATCAACCGCATTAACATCATAGAATATTTTCACTTATAGTCAGTCATCTAAATTCTAATTTTGGCACACTAATAATCCTGCAGAAATTATAAATCTTATTTAGAATTTATTAATTTTTCAGCTTTCGTATGTACTATTATTACACAGAACCAGAATAATACATTTGCATGTAACTTTTCTGTATCTAAAAAGCCCGAAAATATTTTTTTGCGTATAAGCTAGAAGGTTGAATTTTTCAACACTTGATTTTATTCACCTCATATATAACTTAAATTTCAGCGATATGAGTCGGAAACTTTATCAAGAATCAAATTTTTCCAGCAAGATATTTTGTAATGATTAATTTCAGGAATTTTATCCAAGTTTTGCACAAATCTACCTGTTATTGTTATTGATCGGTTAAACATGCAATTTCAAGATGATCATCTTGCTTCGAAAATATCAGAGAAATTTAATGACAAATCTGCATAACTCAAAAAAATAGCTGACGAACAAAAATTATCTCTTAAACATTCCGACAGGATAAATGGAGTTTCCAGACTTAGTTGGAAAGTCTTGATATATCATTTATACAGGGTGACCAGAATTCGTGATGCCCGAACTACAAATTTTTAACCCTAAGAGATAAAGAAACATGAATGGTACATTGCGGTCATCTTTTATCGAGAAACTTATTATGTCGTCAACCGCATTGTTCTATCTTCTTTTGTTTTCGAGTTAAAAACCAATATTGACATTTGGGCAATTTCACCTCCGGTCATTTTTTCCGTTCCTGTTTGTGATGTAAATTTGAAACAAAAACATTATAAAAACACTTTTTGATAGGAATCCAGTGGCTTGATATAACTTTTGCTGAAGATTTTTTTTCCTGATTCATTAAATATAAGTTCCTTTGGTTTTTTCCATGGAAACAGTTTATTTCTAATCGAAAATAATCATTGTTTTTTCTCGTTTCAAAAATATAAAACACGTCATATATCGCTCTTAGAGCAGAGGCGTTTATAGAGAGGGGAAGGTTTGCCAAAAATTTCCAGTGAAGGTAGTGATTAATGAATAGGTATAATTTTGTTTAGCATAGACCATCACAATTTAGAGGGGGCCTTGGCCAACTCTTGCCCCTCTATCGTTGTCACTAATATGAGGGCGATATATAACATGTTATATTTTTTTGAAGCAAGTAAAAACGCTGATTATTTTTGAGTAAATATAAATTATTGTTTCCAAAAAAAAAAAGTTGTTAATGCTGATGTTATAACTCAGGAAGGAAACCCCTGAGCAAAACTCAGATTAGGCCACTGGATTCCTATCAAAAAAGTTTCTTTTTAATGTTTTTTTTGAAGTTCATAGCACGAATAGGAACGGAGATAGTGACCAAAGTTGAAATGTCAATTTTGGCTTTTAACTCGAAAAAAACAAAAAAATTTAAATTTCAAGAAAATGGCCTAGTAAATAATCCGTATTGAGTTTCTGGAATAAAATAAAACAGAAGTCATATCATATTTTTAATTTTCGATCCAATTATATTTCTGTTGGTGCGTGACTAAACTTGATATGAATATAACCCGAACGGAGTTTATATCTGATTAACTTGAACAAAAAATAATCAGGATCTATGACTATAAAGTAATTTCACAAAAACTAAAAAGGTTGTAAATTTCAGTATTGTGAAATGCATTTAGCAATGGTGTGTAATACATTGTAGAAAAATAAAATAGTATTCTATTATATGGTACAAGTATATAGAAAAAAGTAGAAGTAAACTATTGTAGGGAAAATTTCATCACAGTGTGTAGTCCTTATAATTAACGCTTCTCTTAAGATCATTGTTCATTGACTACGATCAGTATTATGAGATTAGTAGGAGTATGTAAATAATGCATTTATATAATTTTTAGATTATAGATTCTATTTTTACATAACCATATGAGAATGTATTTATTTCATCAATGTGATTATATCGACTATATAAATTATTATGGATTATTGTGAGATGTTTTTTTCCTATCTCAGTATCAGAAATCGTTGTATTTTCTTTATACGATGTCAAGATGAGGTAAGTATATTGAATCTCTCGATTGCCTGGAAATGAAAAAAACCGATTTCAATAAACGGTTCGTGAATTTCAAGGATTCATGCAAAACATAGACATCTTTTCTTGAGCTAAATATCACGTTTAACCACATCATTTGCATGAAAATTCCAAGAGTGTTTCGTTGTTTTGCAAAAGCTAAACATTTTTTCTGTAATGAATGAATAAGTATATGAAACTTGCGTTCGATTGCTTCATAAGGTAAAAAGTAATGAAGAGTTGAAGAATTGACTCACAAATTTGTTATAGAGGAAAACTGACTTCTATATATTTTCTTCGTATAAAAATAAGAATTCACTTCATCGTTGGTTTTGGAAGGGCTAACAATAAATATAGAACTAAAAAGGAATATATTTTGGAGAAATTTTATGGAAAACATCGGTTATAATTTTCATAGATGTCAAAATGTGTATAAACTTTTTTCTTGTCATGAGGTATCTTGTAGCAAATAGTTATAAAAATGTCAGTTTGACTGTTCAACACTTATTACAGTTTTAGTAATGTGTCGAAGATAAGATAAACCCGAGGGGTATTTCACCCTGGAATTTCAATGTACAAGGCTTGGAATTATTTGCAATTCTTGGAGTTATTCAGAATCATTGGAATTCATCGGAATAAATTGAATTTATTCGGAATCATTGGAGTTTTACAGAATTATTTGAAATTATTCGAAATTAGTTGGAATCATTTGAAATCATTCGAAATTTTTCGGAATTATTTTAAATTTGTGCTTCGCGCATTATGTTAATATTAGATCGGGACTGAGGAGCAAGCGCACAAGTAACGTTGAATTTGAAATAATTCCGAAAAATTCCGAATAATGTCGAATAATTCCAAAAATTTCGATTAATTCCGAAAAAATTTGGAATTACTCTGAGTTTTTGAAATTTTTTGCGAGTTTTGGAATTATGTGGTGTGTTCTGGAATTATTTGACTGATACTTCTCGAATAAACCGTTATTGAAACTTTGCCATTGCTTCTATATTTTTCGTACTTATCGATGTCATTGTCATGATTGATTTGATAGTTTTGGAAGAGACATATATAATATATAATTCAAATAAAAAGAAATATATTCTGAAAACGGTTCATGGAAAAAAATCGGTTATAATTTTTTTCAGTTCAAGTATCATTTTTTCATAGATATCGAAATCCGTATACCTACCTTTTTATTATCATGAGGTGTCTTGTGAAAAAAAATTATCACAAAGCCTCTACTCTTCTGTCACTTCGATTCATTACGACTAATCGAAACATACGGAACTGGAATTTCGAAAAATTTTATTTTCTCTCCGAATTTAACGGAAATACACTCGGAAATACATATAAAATAACTACTATTATATTCCTCATTTCCACAGAATTCGAAACCATGTACTGATTGATCCAACATAAGAGTTAAATGTTCTCTTTTTTCATGATTTTTCGTTTCAGGATTACTTCAACATGTGCTATTTATACAGTCAAATGGGTGATTTTTGGATATTTCATTTTACTAATACCTACTTTCGGATAAGGTCTGAAATCTTCCACATATTAAATGATGTACAGTTTTTTCTGTAAATAAAAATTTTCGACCTAACTCTTTTCCTTTTTTCTTCTCACAAACAAATCTAATATCACATTTTAATATTTCTATGTTGTAGTGTATTTGGATCAACAATATCTCTTCGCTTGTCTCAAATGCGGAAGAGCCTACAAGCGAAAGAGTTCCCTGTACAATCACAACAGATGGGAGTGTGGTAAAGAACCTCAATTCAAGTGCAATTATTGTCCATATAAGGGAAGACAAAAAATTCATTTTATTATGCACACCATGGCCAAACATAAGGAGCATAAGGACGAAGTTTTGTCTCCGTCTTACAAAAAGAAGGACGAATTATGATTTTTCTACAATATATATCATTACATATTTATAGTTATTTATTAATTCGAGGAATTATATTCGGCACTTATTTTTAAGTTATTATGTAAGTACAGAAAAATAGTTGGATTCGAATACTTGAAAAATAACAAAATTATAATTCTTCATTAAAACCGATGATGTGAAGTATTAATTTTGTACAGTAATTCTGAGTTCTCTATTTTCAGTTATCTTCATCTTTTTTTAACCGACAAGGAAATATTATTTTATACTTTGCTCATTCATTTGATAATGTATTTATTTTATACTGATTTTGTTAGATTATCCTTCTACATATTGTTCGAAATTTTTTTTTTAGTTCAACTTTTACACATTCTTTGATAAATACTCCAGCCTATCATAGTATTCAAAAATAATTTATAAATATTTTATGATACGAATTGCTTGAAGTAGGTACACATTGAAAACTAATATTAAGAAAGTTTTTGCCTGAACTCTTATAAATTTTTCGAGAAATTCATCTGCAGAATTCGTACCTACATATTAAGGTGAGACTGTGAAATATAAGAAGATTTTTTACCGAATTGATACATTGAATTAATGAAAATCTGTCTTCGTATGCATTGCATCAGCTTCATTCCGTCCTTTCAAGATTATTTAGTTCTTGATAAGTACTCATTAGTGTTTAGTTTTCTGAAATTTAATCATTTTTCTCTTATTTTTTTCCACTGTTCAAGACTGATATACTCGTATTATATCGAAGTTGAGATAAACCAGTTTAAAAACTTTTGCACTACCTCTAATCTCTATATTTTAGTTTTCCTTGATTTCTTTGTGAGGCTTGATTTTTTGGTTTCCGAAGATCAGAATCATAAGTTTAGAATTATTGGAAATAATAGGAAACCTGTATTGAGACAAATTTCATGCAAGATAATCAGTAATAAGCTTCATTTTATTCAAAAAACTTACATGAATATTCTCTATTCTTTGAAAAACATTTCTCCTCAAAATCTGAATATAAGTATAAGGTGTTGGAAATATATCGATATTGTTAGGTAGTTGAAAAAAAATTATATTTAATTTATTATTGATATTATATTTATCAAGTTATTGTTCTATATTTTTTTGGGTTTTAATGGTAGAAAATATTTTATTATCCGTCAGAAAATGTTTGCTAATTTGTATTTTTATATAAGATTATAATCAAATTGTTTATTAATGTTGCATTTTTTTTACTTTTTTTTTCCAGATTCGAAGATAACTCACTAGCTATGAGTTTTGCCGTTTGATTCGCGATTGTTTTGAGGTCATTAATTTCCAAGAAAAATAACGACCGAAACAAATTTGAGTGATAGTGTGTCGAAACGCAAATATTCAAAGATTTTTACGTACAGGCTCCACTTTTGCACTTATTGTTCCTTTAGCATAAGGTCTGATATAATTCAAAACATAAATAGTTATTTAATCAACTAGCTCATTAATCGCTTGCTAGATAAACGGGTTGATTACAAGATTTTTTCGTAGACCACTTTATGAATTGAGTATAAATTATTGATTAAAATATATCCTCATTTTGCTCGAGACATACATTTGAGGTAGGTATAATCATGAATAATAAATTTCGTTTCAGGAGAGTAACATTACTCGTAATGCTAATGAATACTTTATGTTCGATTGTCCATGATAATTGCACATCAGAATAATAGGTATTGAGTAATATTAAAATTGGTCATTATTGATCAATTTCATTCTGAGATCGATGAAATAGTTATTTAATCAATAAGGTTATTAAAGACAGCGACTGATGGTCAAGATATTTTAAAGCGTTCGCTCCGCTCACGCTTTAATAGTTCGAGACCATTAGTCGCTCGATTAATAACCGAGTTGATTACAAGATTTTTCCGCTGATCTCAAAATGAGTTGTTTATAAATACTTGAGAAATACACTTATATTTGCACAAGACATACATTTGACAATATAATTTTTATGTTTCTATGTTCCAGTAGAGTTTTGACATTCTGGTAGTGCTTCTGAATACTTTGTGTACGGTTGCCATGAGGATTGCACATTAAAATAGCAAAAAAATTGAGCATTAAAATGGGTCATTAATGTTCAATTTCGTACACATCAAAAGCACCTTTTATTTGGAGGTCGGCGGAAATAGTCATTTGATAAATTAGGTTATTAAAGACAGCGACTAATGATTAATATATTTTAAAGCGTAAGTGGAGTGAACGCGTTGATAATTCGAGACCATTGGTCGCTTGATTAATAACCGAGTTGATTACAAGATTTTTCCGACGATCTCAACATGAAGTGTATGAATTCATTATCGAAATACATTATCATTTTGCACACGAAATACATTTGACATAATGGAATTTCTATGTTTCTATGTTCCAGTAGAGATTTGACATTTCTCGTAGTGCTTCTGAATATTTTGTGTACGGTTGCCGTGATTATTGATTATTTGGCAGAAAAAATAATTAAATTGTACCTACTACTTCCTGCTTCATCACTCTGAGGAAGCAATGTTCTTTATGCTTACCCAAACATCAAACAAAAGATATTAAAACCTGAGTTCGGATTTCAGAATGTCTAATAATAAGAGCAGCTATTATTTCTAGTGATTTGAATAACAAGATAGAATTGCATGATTGAATAGGTTTTGTGATTTCACGGAGAACGTCACACTTCTTTTTATGTTAAAAATAGCATTGATATTCGACGTATTTATTTCGTGTTATGCTTGAAAAGATCTCATTATCTTGAACATCCATGCGTTTCACATTGAACCATAAAACATGTAATTTCTTTGAGGTATTCTTATTCTTATTTTCAGAAATATCAAAAAAAATACATCGTTCACATACGGTTGGTGAGTATCATAGTTGTAGTATATCATGAACTCCATTTTGGCTAGTGTATTCATAAATAAATTTTGCAAAGTGTAATTAACAAGTATGGGCATTTATGTAGAAAATGTGCAATTCAATAGCTTTTACCAGTTCATCAATGATCAACTGGATCTGTTCTGGTACGAATATCTGAAACGTTTTTTAGAACAATCAAATTTTAGGTCCTCTGATGGTCTTTCCTTGTCCACAATGCCCAAGATCTTATAAGTCGAAAAAAGCTCTGAAAAGGCACATCGATTATGACTGCGGAAAGGAACCCAGTTTTGCTTGTGAATCATGCGACAGCAAATTTTATCAGAAAGTCAGCTTGAAACGTCATATGGTGAAGATACATAGTTTATTATTGGATGATCAACGGCCACGAAAGTATTCTTAAAAGTGAATTTTGTTCAGATTGAAACGCCACATGGTGGCGAAGCATCAAACATTTCACTGATAAGATGCAGTACGAAATAGTTGTTTTCCTATCTGGAGTGGAAAGTAATATTTTTCCGCAATAGATTGCCGAGTTTCCACAACCAATCGAGTCCGGGGAAGATGCTTTCCGAACGAAATAGGAACAATAGAGGGTCTTTCAAGTTTCACGAGGAACCTCACCCATATTTATACGGAAAACTACTGAACGTATTTTCATGAAATTCAGCACTTATAAGTATTTCACGATGCTGATGAAATCTAAAATATTTTCAAGGCATGAGCACCTCCGGTTTTCCGGAAATGACGTCAACTTTCATTTTTCAAATTAGAACACCATTTTTTTATTGCAGAAATAGATTCCTTAGAAAATTTCAAGTTATTTTGATGTAACATTTTTCAGTTTTTGTTGGAGAATTCTCTCTGAGCGAGCGGGAAAATTCCAAAAAAAATTCGAAAATAGAGCTCCACTGAAACAAGAAATTCCTGAGAATTTCATCTTTTTGGTGTGAAGGGGAAAGAAATAGCTGAAAATTCAAGACGAAAAACAGTTTTTTTGTGAATAACTCAGAAAATATCCATTTTAGGGCAAGGGTGTTGATGCATACACTCACATTATTTTTTAACGTAGATTCAATATCTGCCATAAAAATGGGGTTCTAATTTAAAAAATTGATTTTTCACGATTTTGTCATCCCTATCTTTGAAAGCGATTTTTTCACCCCTGTATCATGAATCGCGATTTCGATTCTTAAAGTGGATACATCAATCTTACATCTTGAAAAATCCCAAAAATGAAAATTTTCCATCTAAAAACCTCGAAGTTATTCTTGTTTCAGCGGAGCTCTATTTTCGATTTTTTTTCGAATTTTCCCGCTCAGAGAGAATTCTCCAACCAAAACTGAAAAATATTACATCAAAATAACTTGAAATTTTCTAAGGAATCTTTTCTGCAATAAAAAAATGGTGTTGTAATTTGAAAAACGGAAGTTGACGTCATTTACGGAAAAACCGGAGGTGCTCATGCTTTGAAAATATTTTAGATTTCATCAGCATCGTGAAATACTTATGTGCTGAATTTCATGAAAATACGTTCAGTAATTTCCCGTATAAATATGGGTGAGGTTCCTCGTGAAAGACCTGTATTTTTCCTACAACCGTGCATACTGAACTACTTCTACCATGTTCTCGTCTCTGAAAGTTTGACTTTCCCACGCACTTTTCAGACAAGTGAATATTTGTTAAATTTGTAGATTATCTACACAACCTTTTAAATGAGTTTCATGCAATCAGCTCACTTGAATGATTAGTTCATAAAGATGAATTATGAAATTAACTATGATAGCATAATTATTAAGTTTTCATTCAAAATGATGGAATTCTCAACTTCACATCTTTCAAAAATAATTGCTAGCTGATTTATTCCTATGTAATGACGCTCATGACCTATACAAATTTTTCTGAGCAGCTTGGTTACTAAGTTAAAAAATTGGTAGAACATAGAATACATGCATATATTTTTTCATTTTATAATACGGATGTAAGAAAAATCTCGAGTATCTTCTTCGCAATCGAATGCGAAAAAGCTCAACTTTCCGCGTTCTTTAGAGGAAAATATATTTATTACGACAGTATTATAAAATTAAAAATAATCATATACTTTTCTACAAATAAATTGAATTAGTAACCTAGTTACTAAGGAAAATTATTTTTGAATTGTACCATTTTTATAATTCTTTTGAATTCGATCATTTAAAAAATTTGCATTTATTGATCTCGTTTTGAAGGCATTTAAATTCATTAATTACAAAAAATCACTTGTACGAAAAGTGTGTGATAAAGAAGTTTCCCCGCAGAGTGTGTGGGTAAATTATTCCTGTGAAGACTGGAGTGCTGGAAAGTGGTAAAGTTATAAAGGCACGGTTGTAGGAAAAATACTTTTCCATTGAAAACTTTTTCGACAATAATTGTTCTCAATAGTAAAAATAAAACATGCCTTTTCAAAAATCCTCATTTCTGGATAATACTTAAGTCATTACAATTCGGTTTGAGTTCTACAATTCCCCAGTTTCGAATGATTTCATTGAATGCTATGGCTCCATATTTTCATTTATTATATACTTTTTTATTTTTTTGCAAAACTGATATTTCAGTAACTATCCTAGTCAACTATGGTATTCGTTGTTCAATAAAATAATTCAACTTTTCGTAATCAGTATCACTGGAATCTAACCTTCAATATCCGTGTTCCAAAAACCTAACCTAACCTAACATTCGAATCCTCCTTTCAAATAGCACTATACTCACGAAATTACGAACGAATTTGCACGTCATTATTCTGCTTCTAAATATCATAAAATCATAAATATTGATCAGATATCTGATTCCGAAAAAGATGAAAAAATATCAAAAAATTTCAAACGTCAATAATTCCAAAAATACTTGGCCGATTTGGTCCGTTGAAAAACTAAATCGCGGCTTTCGGGTCCCTAACCAACCCTAAAAATTTCTAAGCCCTCACTTTGTCCGTTCAAGAGCCATGTGGCTAGTCAGAATCACTTTTGACCATGAATTCTCTATCAGTGTGTCCGATCTATTTATTCAATACCACTTTCGCCACCAAAATAACAGACAATTGAGCAAAAACGATAACACGCTATATCTCGCAAAAATGGTACACATAGTTCAACAAATTAAGGAAAAAAACTATATTTGAATATGTAAAATAATTTACACGTAAATTACTAAATTAGGTACCCAAAAATTGAAACATTCATAACTAATGGCGAAAATAACATGATTTCATCATATATCATGTATTATGTAACATATTTTAAAAAATTTCAGAAAGCCCTGAGCAGGTGCTTTTGAGGTCTCGTTCATTGGTGGAGCAATGAGGCTGTTACCTCAAAGTTTTGTATAGAAATTGAGATTTACGAGTATAGTAAATAAAGGGTAGGCCATCCATAATTTTCCACGCCGAATTTTGAGCTTTGGTATGGAATAGAGAAAAAACGCTCGGACATGTCAAATTTTGTTGAAATGGGGAAAATAAGGGTGTCAAATTCGGATCTTTGAGATTGGAAAACACTCGAACAAGTCAAATCTTATTTACAGGAGGACATTCAAGTGTGTTGAAATTAGTTTGATATCACTAGCCGCTACCCTAACAGCAATTATTTCAATGTTAACGAAAGTGCACGATTGACTTTGTAAAAAAATACACTCATGCATGAACATTCACTATATCAATTTTCATTCACAAAATAAATTTCACTGGAATCGGATATCTTGTTATGGAAATATAAAGATTCTTCTTTTCCTAATTCCAATCAAATTTTCCACAAAAGTTTGCATGCTGCTCATTTCGAACATTTGTATGTGGCTGCAAAATGTCATTTCGATTGATTTCGTTTTGTCTGAGATATTAAAAAAAATTTTGAACATCCATATTTTATGGAACACCCTGTACGATTTGGCTGGTTAACGTACTCAACCGCGGCAGAATTGAATTTGATCACGAATTCTTCATCAGGGAGTCGAACCCTATCGACCATTTTCGGCTAGAAATTCGAAAATTACAGACATTTGGCAAGAAAGATATAGCTCTCGTTTAAGTAGAACGAGCGCTTCTTTTGAAGTCATTTTTACATTCATATCAATTTCACAATGCAACGTATATTCGTGACTTGTAGCGTCATCTGTGAGAATTTGCTAGTACTCTTTGAAACAGTGCCCTGCATATACCACTAAAATACCGGCAATGCCGCTGCTATCAACGGACTTTCACAAGTCACAACAATCGTTTGTTTACATGTGTGTTGTGAAATATCACAAACTGTTCAAATTAATTGTGGTTTTGTGTTTCGCTGTGAATCATAGTTATTGTTGTTCTGCAAGTATAAGAGGAGATTTATCATGTGAGTCTGTATAAATTTGTACCTCCGTTTTGTGTATTATTGGCGTTTTAAATGTTTGACATAACCTCAATCTCAGTTAGTGATAAATTATTTTGATTTATGAACACACTACACACTAAAAGGTGTTGTGTTACATGAGAAATGTTATAACAGTGTTTGGCTTCCGTGATTCCTTATTATTTTTCGATTGAATTTTTTATTGTGAAATGCTTTCGTTAATTTGTTTATAAAAGTAAAAATTCTATTTATTCAATTGGATTTTCTGGCTGAAATGAGGATTTTCCATCTGAAATATTAACTGTTTATCAATACGTTAACCAGTTGGAGCTACATTATTATGCAAGATTTGCTACGCAAGGTTTTGTCTTTTACTTTTGTTATTTCTTTCGTCCAAGATAAGTGTGGTAGATCGCTGAAAGGTATAGATCTACCTGTATACCTCAGAAGAAGTACTTCTTCCTCTGAGGTATAGATCGTCGTTTTCCATTGCCTATGGTTCGTACATATTTAAATTGAAGTTGTGCGAATAAAAGGAATTCCGAGTATAATTTAAGAACCATGAACATTTCAGGTTTTAAGAAGTTCCCTTGCTCAGGATGCACTAAAATCTATAAATCGAAAACTGCTTTGGGGAGGCACGTCAAATATGACTGTGGAAAAGAACCCAGTTTTGCATGCAACTTGTGCGACAGCAAATTCTATCAAAAAGTCAGCTTGAAACGTCATATGGTGAAGAAACATAATAGTTTATTTTTGGATGAGCAACAACCACGACAGTATTCTAAAAAATGAATTCTGTTCATGATTTTTTTATTAATTTATCTGACGCATATATTGTATGAGGTTTACTGTTTCGATAAAAATAAATACTTTCACACCATCATTACATATTTTTTCAAAAATTGACTTGAGTTCCATCGGTATAGATAGAGTTACAATTAATTTTCTTTTGACGTAATCGTTTAACTGTCATTGAAGGCTTATGCATTTTGAAGTAATATAAGTTAACGGAAATGGTTTTTAATCAACAAGTTAAATAATGAAAGGGATTCATGGTTGAGACAATTTAACGCGTGAACGGGGTGAGCCTATTTAAGGTTTGAGACCGTTAATCCCTAGATTAATAAACGAATTTATTACAAGATTTTTCCGACGATCGCATTATGTGAATTGTGGATAAATTCTTTATAGAAATGTCGTAGTACGAAGTAAAGTTTACTTTTTACTCTGAGATTGAAATGCATTCTTGTTTTTGCACAAGACATACATTTGACATAATATACATGTTTCAGTAGAGTTGTGACATTACTCTTATTACTTCTGAATACTTTGTGCTCGGTTGCCTCTGACAATTGCACATTTACTTAGCATAATTCGAATATTAAAATGGGTTATAATTGTTCGATTTCGTGTACATCGAACGCATCTTTCATATTGAGATCGAGAAAATGGGTTATAATATGGCATTCACAAAATATTCTGCCGTAGTTATGCATATCTTACAATACTACTTTTTATTCCCAATGTAATGTGCGACAGAAAATAAGACAATTTTTATAGACTTTCAAATAGTCATCTAAACGATGAAATTGAAAGAACGGTTAATAAAACTATAGAATCGAGTATAGAATATATAACATTTTTATCATTTTTGTTTCATTAATCGTTATTTGAATTTCTTGATTTCATTGACCATTTGACTTCGTATAAAAATTTGTCTTATACTTAATAGCACGTGGTGTTTGGAATGAAAAGTGATATCTTAAGACGTTCATAATTAACAGAAGAATGATTAGTAGAGTTTACTGCAGAATATTCTGTGAGTTTTATAATGATGAAGCTGAATTTATATCACGGTTGCTTCCTTTTGCTGATGTGTGATTAGATATAAAACTACTGAACTGAAGTTTACAGGGGTGTTTGTTCTAATGAAAAAGAGCCACTCCTGATATTTCTCATGATATGTATGTAACATAGGTACTCGAAAATAACATTAAACATGGATGGGTACACAAGAAATTATAAGAAATATTTTACAAAAGCCAATAAATGCAAGCCAAGCTAGAGACAATCCGAAAATAAACTGGGACTGAAAAAATAGATCCATAAAATATTTGGTTATGTTATGTGTTCGTAAACTAAAGGCGAATTTTGTCAATGTAACCACAGCTTACCATAGTTACATAATTGACAGTTATTACACGTATGTTCTGTCAAGTCATCACGTGATAGTTACGTGTTGACAGAAAATATGAGTGTTTACTGTCAAGTATGTAACTATGGTAAGCTGTGGTTACATCCCCAAAATTCGCCTCAAGAACCTGGGTCCGTGATCCGAGTAGATCATTCACGTGACCCAATGGATCGAGTAAGTTTCCGAAAACGCCTATTAGGGGTTGCATTTTCAAGCATCTACTGTGAAGCAGATGAAAACCCCCCTACGAATATTAGGGAACGTATTCATTGTAAATTCCTTCATTATTTTATGAGGACTATTTCCCTCGTACTGAGGAACATGATTTTTCGATTTTTTTTCGAAAATTAGCCCTTATGTTATTACTTATGAATATCGGAAGTGGCTCTTTCTCACTAGGCTCAGCCTGTATCTATAGCTTTTTTCAGCTCTCCTAAAAAAGTTCGCAAACTTCAGTTTTTCTAGTTAAGTTATCGGTAGATTTCGCGATACTGCTCGTATAATTCATAAGGCTCATGTGATTTTATTTGCAGATAATTTTCGTTGTTCTGGTTGTCCAAAAGGTTACAAGTCCAGGACAGCATTAAAGATGCATGAGAAATATTATTGTGGAAAATCACCCAAATTTAGTTGCTTACTCTGCGAACGCCGTTTTTACCAGAAAGCTCATTTGCAAAGACATGTTTTGCGGTGTAAAAATTTGATATTGTCATAAAATGTGTTTTGGAAGGATCTATATTAAAAATTTTTGCAACAGAAAGATTATTTCGTATTTATTTTTTCATATGATATACAAATAGGTATACTTAAATCCTTTTATTTCCTATTCCAAATCAACTAAGGTGTTGCATTTTATTTCATGCCTAGGAGTTAAACTTTGTGCGTAGGTATAGAGAATTCGATCTAAAAAAAAAATATTTTTTCGTTCTCTGTTATTCATCTCGCCTGCCTCCAAAATGGTTGAACTCTATAATGTTTCGTTTTGGCTAAGTATCAGAGACTGTCACAAAATACACGAGAAATCGAAAGATTTATTTGTGTATTTTTTCTCATTATGTGGTAAATCCTTTCAGTTTGCCACACTTTGTTGACCAGAATCGTGGGGTGATATTTCAGATTTTCACAGGTTTCATAGTTATATTTAGCTATTAAGTTATCTAGGTGTAAAACGGTTTAAACTTTGAGTGCTCGTTTTCTCTCTTCCCTAAATGTACTTTCAGTTGAATTCTGTTCACATGAACTTTTTTTCACATGTTGTACTGTAGGTATATGAGTTGATGATTGAGATAATATATTTTCTTATTATCTGCCGTTTCAGAGACCTATTAAATGTATCTATTTTCATCTTTCACCTTGTTTTTATAATGAAGTGGTATATACAGGGTGTCCGGGGAATAACTGTACATACTCTTACCAGAGATAGAGTTGCACTAGCTGACTACTGATTGACTATAAAAAATAAATTTTTCTCCAACCATCAAAAAATGTTGACTTTTTTGTACTATTTTCAGGTGCAAAAGTCATAAATTCTCTTACCGTACAAAAATTTGCTCGTTGCTTAGCCACACTTTTAATCCTAGGATTAAAAACGCTACTTTTAATCCTTGGATTAAAAGTAAATGCATTTGAAGTCTACTTGACAATCACTGTCATGATTCTGTGTTCAAATTCATAACCAAATTATGAACGATTTTTCACTAAAACCAATTTTATTGTAATTTGACTTGGTTGTAGAAAAAATAGTATATATTATTCGGATTAAAAGTGCCTATTTTAACTCGCAATCCTGCATTCGCTCGGCTGCGCCTCGCAACTGCAAATATTGCTCGTAAAAAAATATGCACTTTTAATCCTTATAATATAATATACTATTCTGGATTTCCCTAGAAAACTACAGGGTGTTTTTCCAACTTCATGGAAATACTTAGACCATCATAAAATCTAAACTTATTGACGGATATTATTGAAACTTGGGAGGTTATTGGCACATGCCTAGGTCGAGTCAGAAAGATATCAATTATTTCATTATTCCAGGGCCGGACTCATTAATCCTCATTTAAAGTGTTCAGGGTAAAAAAAAAACACTTTGTATTTCTAATTACGAATAATTTATTTGCTTTTTAGAAAGAAGCTAAATTATGCTTCAATTTGTGGTATCGCTTTAAGTTGTCACATCAACAATTATTTTTTATGAATTTTTGAATTTGGAGAAGTTCGAAAAATTGAATTTATTTACCTGAACAGGACTTAGTCACCTTGTGGAGGTCAAAAATAAATAATAAATTTTCTTTAAAAAGTCACTGATGGTGAGGAAGACTATAATAATTTGTTGATATACTGGGTGGCCACCCTAGACGCGGATCTCATTGCGATAAAGTGAATGAAGGTATATTGCGAAAAAAACTATTGGCGACATGTATAGGGTATACATTAGCATATTTCAAAATTATTCGTATGTATACTGCGTGTTCATTGGAAGAAGTGTCACTTTGGTCTATATCATTGTTGTCGAACACCCGGTATACATACGAATAATTTTGAAATATGCTCATGTATACCCTATACATGTCGCCAATAGTTTTTTTCGCAATATACCTTCATTCACTTTATCGCAATGAGATCCGCGTCTAGGGTGACCACCCAGTATATCAAAAAATTATTATAGTCTTCCTCACGTACAGTGACTTTTTAAAGAAGACTAAGTCCTGTTCAGGTAAATAAATTCAATTTTTCGAACTTCTCCAAATTCAAAAATTCATAAAAAATAATAAGTGTTTTTTTTACCATGAACACTTTCAATGAGGATTAATGAGTCCGGCCCTGGAATAATGAAATAATTGATATCTTTCTGACTCGACCTAGTTATGTGCCAATAACCTCCAAAGTTTCAATAATATCCGTCAATAAGTTTGGATTTTATGATGGTCTAAGTATTTCCATGAAGTTGGAAAAACACCCTGTAGTTTTCTAGGGAAATCCAGAAATTAATTTTTTATAGTCAATCAGTAGTCAGCTAGTGCAACTCTATCTCTGGTGAGAGTATGTACAGTTATTCCCCGGACACCCTGTATGAGAATTTGTCTTATACCTTATATCACGTGATATCTGAAATAAAAAATAATATCGTATGAAATTAATAATAACCGATTTATTATTTGTGGAGGTTTTTACTGAATATTCTGTAAATGTCATAGTGTATTGTGTTTTCTGAAACTGCCGTTCTGCATTAAACATGGGCTGCTTTCTTTGAGCTGTTTATGTATAAAAAGCTATTAAAATATTAAAATGTACAGGGTGACCAGAAGAAGTGTTCCTCGAAGAACAACTTTTTAACCTGAAGAGAGAGAATAAAGAGCTCATTACGGTTGTATAACATGTATAACATTATATAGACACTTTTTTTGATATGAATTCAGTGGCTTAATCTAATTTTTGCAGAGGGGTTTCCTTTCCGATTTATTACGCGAGCTTTTGTTTTATCTTATGGACCCAAAAATGTATTTTCACTTGGAAATATTGACCATTTTTTCCCGTTTCGAAAATATATAACATGCCATATATTGCCCATATGTCAGTGGCGACGCTTGGGGGGCAACAGTTAGCCCAGGTCCCCTTAATTCTTATGTCCTATGCTGAATAAAATGGTATACAATTGAATTGAGTGGAAAATTCTCGGCCGCCACTGCTCCCTCTCAAAGCGTCGCCACTGTTCTTCTCACGATATACGACATGTTATATATTTTTGAAAAGAGAAAAAAACCGTGATTATTTTTATCTGTTTTTTCATAAGAAAAAACAAAATTTTATGTCATAAATCAGGAAAGAAACCTCTCAGCAAAAATTAGATTAAGCCACTAGATTCCTATAAAAAAAATGTCTGCATAATGTTTTTGTTTCAAGCTTATAGCATTACCAGGAACAAATTAATGACCAAGATTGAAATTGCCAAAATGTCAATTTCGTGTTATATTTCGAAAACAAAAGACGATAGAGCAATGCGGTTGGGAACGAAATGAATTTCTCGAAAAAAGATAACTGTAATGTGTCATTCATTATTCTCTATCATTTATTAAGTTATTACGGTTAAAAAGTTGTACTGCAGGGATCACCAATTAGGGCCACCCTGTACAGGTGTTCTAATGATATTTCTCATAATATTTATCATAATGAATACCAGAATGAATGGAGAAAAAAGTTTGCTAACTAGTTTGTTTTCTTCCTAGTTTTGGGCAGATTTGGCGATACTGTCCGTATTCATGTTCAATTTGACTTTTATTTGCAGGTAATTTTCGTTGTTCTCGTTGTCCAAAAAGTTACCAGTCCAAGAGAGCCTTGAGGTTGCACGAGCAAAATTATTGTGGAAAGTCACCTAAATTTAGTTGCTTGTTGTGCGACCGCCACTTTTACCAGAAAGCGCATTTGCAGAGGCATACTTTGCGGTGTGAAAAAAGTCAATATTGTAATACTCTGTTTTGAGTTTTTTTACGTGAAATAATAACATTTGGAGCTTCAGATCAGTAGAAGAACCCTCATTGAAAATTTTTTCAATAGTATATTATTTATGTTTATTTTTTTCTTTATTTATATGGTATAGAAATAGGTGCATTGAAATCCTTTTATTTTTTATTCTGAATCAACTGAGGTTTGAAATTTCATTTCATAAGTAAATATATATTTCTATTTATCTATTAGAATGATTTTATTTCATACCTAGGAGTGAAATAATTTTTTTTGGTTCTGCCGAGAGTATGGAGAATTCGATCTTAAATCTATATGCGAAATACCTGGCAGATCGCACAGTATTTAATACCTGTTATTCTTCTCGACTGCCTCCAAAAATTTTAAAATCTATAATCTTTATCTTTGGCTAAGTTAAGATATGTAACATTTTACCGCTGTTCCCTATACAAATTTTATTTGGAGTGTTATCGCTGGTTTGCATTTTCAATCATCTTCTGTCCAGCAACAGGAATCCCTCTACGAATATATTCATGCGAATTCTGCTTTTTAATTTACTAATGCTCAGTTGCAGGAACGTCCATTAAAATTTAAAGGTCCATTAAACCCTTAATCCTCCATTAGTTCCTTGTAATAATGGAGGATTAAGAGTTTAATGGACCTTTAAATTTTAATGGACGTTCCTGCAACTGACAGTAAGAGGAATATCGGCAGTGGCGGCTTCTCATTGCGTTCAATGTGTCTATAGAGATATTTTCAGCTTTATCAATAAAATTCGAAAACTTAAGTTTTGTTTACTTAAGTTATGGGCTGATTTCGCGGTAATGTCCGTATTCATAATGTCCAATTTGATTTTTATTTGCAGATAATTTTCGTTGTTCTGGTTGTTTGAAAAGTTACAAGACCAAGCCAGCTTTAAAGATCCATGAAAGAACAACATTTTTGTACAACTGTGAATGTAAATTCACATCGTCTGAAACATAATTATTAAAGATAATTCTTCCAATGCAATATTTCTATGCATCCAGTGATCCAGTGATCTTTCTGTGTCGTTACTATAGAAACTTACTTTTTTGTAACGGTGAAAAAAAGTAATCATTTACGCATCCATAGTGATAAAGAAAAATCAAGTTTTCTCGATAGTTGTACAAAAAATCATATTATTTCCTTCTCCAACTAAACTGAAGAATGACATATTACTTCATGCCGAGAAGTGAAAATTTTCTTGGTACGCCCGACTTTACCTATTGAAGAGAAAAATATAGAATTCGATCTGAAATCTAATTTGTCGTTTAGACAAGCTTTTTAATAAAAAAGTTGTAACCCAAATGGTTTGGTTTGGTTGAATATCAGGAGCTATAATATATATAACCCAGAGGATATTTTATTTAATACATTCAAAGGCTGGTAATAAGGCCAGATTTTACAGCATTAATCATCGATTTCGAATAACATTCATAGGATTACATAAATCAATCGCCTATAGTGAGCTTACGTAGATTTGTAGGCAATGTAAGCTGATTTCTGCTATTTTGCTATTCAGCACAGAAAATACTAGGGTATGTTAAAATTGTCAAGAAAGGTAAGTAAAAGTAACAATTTATGACTATTACTAAATAGCATTAAATTTTGGACAATGTTCACTATATTTAGGATGAATCAATGTACTCTTGGAAAAAATATGAATATAAAAAGAATATTCAAAAAATAAAACGAAATAAAGTGTTCTGGAGTGCTGAAATATGATACAGAATGGTTTTTTCATTGAGGCTCGTGTGATTTTGAAATGAAATGAAACAAGTTATGTATGAGATATAAAAAATATTCATTTCTCAATTGAAAGGCCTGTACATGACATTTAGGTGTGGAATATCAAATCCTTCGAATGTCCGACGAGGACTTTAGGAATTCACAGTGACTGACTATGCGTGTCAGGTAGCGCAGCTCTGCTGGAACCATGTCATTGACATGCGAGTTGACATGCGAGTTGAAATCCAATTTGACGGAAAGAAATATTTTATCATTAACAACTGGCTGTCCGTAATTTCTCTAGCGAACGTTGCAGTGCTGAATTTGTTGATAATAATAATAAGCAGTTCTATCATCTAGACATGTCTTTACTTGATGATTTGGCAGGAGTATCTGAAAAAATTAAAGGTAGGACAGTGATAGCAAAAGTAGCCATAGGTACCAATTTACTCCAGGAACTCGTAGGATTCTTTTCTAGTTACATTCCTAAAACATGCAAAATAGTAGTAGTAGCTACTGTAAATCATTTTTTGAATTGCTAAAAGACCACCAAATTTAGAACTTTCTACGTGCAATGAATATCAAACTCAAATCACGCCTCTATACAAATCTCTAACTTTTTCTTTTCAGTTCGTCTTCATATTTGTTCTGATTGTGGCCGAGGATACAGACATCCTCCATCTTTGTATAACCATAGAAGGTATGAATGTGGCAATAAGGAACCTACATTCCATTGCGAATTGTGCCCGTATAAAGCCAAAAGAAAAGGTCAATTGAAAATGCATATGGCCAGGCATGTAAACGAAGTTGGATGGTCGAATATTTTATAGGTTGTGCGATTGTGATAATTTTTTCGATATTTATTGAATTTATAATGAAGTGATTTTTTAATAAACTCGCAAATGTAAATTTATTTCCATTTTATTATTCTGGTGTCCGATTTTCAATATGAAATTGGGTTTCAAATACAATAGACTTAAACAATTCTATTTTTATGCATACTTTTTGTGGAGGAACTATTTATAAGTTCCTGAATAGTTTGTGTGATAGGGGGAGCGTGTTTGAAAATTCCACGCCACCCTTCCAAGGGCTTATTCTATAGATTATTTGAAAATCCATAACAATAACTGATAACGTAACAAATTGAATGAATATTTACTATTCATTGATGGTTTGAGGCATTCTACATAGTGGTTTCATTTATTCATTAACTGTTAGTATGTTTTTATATATTTTATCCACTCCTATAGAGTAATATGTCAATTATTAAACTAATTTCTATGTGTAATAGTAGCTATAACACAACCGTAGACATGTCTATGAACCGAAAAGCGAGTGTTATAATAACACCCGCTAATAAAAATACCTAGGAAAAATGAAATTGCTTACAAAAAAAATTTATAAAGAGAAGGATCGACCCGGAAATCTATTTCAGCCATCAAGATAACGTTCTAGCGATTCATTCCAGATTTATTTTTGGAAAAAATAAATTTTTGAAGTTGCGAAAGTACTTGATTTGATTAGTTAGAGACTCTGATTTGATTACCGACCACAGAGTACAAAGGTTTGAAGGTTGGACGAAATGTTGTCAACGCTTTTGACAACTGTTCAAAATTTTTTAAATGCAGATTAATTCGAATTTTACTGAAGAAGTCGTGGATAAAGTATAGTATTCAATTCGCGATAATGCTCAAAACACACTTGATGAATTACACCACTCGCCTGACGGCTCGTGGTGCAAAATTCATCTGCGTGTGTTTTGACCTGCATTACCGCTCATTGAATAATATACTATTGAATCCTGTGAAATAATAATATCGATTCAAATGAAAGAATATCCGCGATGTCGTCAAAGTTGAGAAGTAGCTATTTATGATATAAATGTTAAAAGTGACGTTTTATTTTGTAAGTGAAAAAGTTCGTGAAATAAGCGGAGCGAATTGAATTACGAACAAAATAAAATCACTTTTAACACAAATACCATACAACGTTTTTTGTACAACTGCACTATTTTGATGATGAAATGGGCGAATTTGCAATGACAATGAACTTCAAAATGATATGAGTGTTAAAAGTGACGTTAATTAACGTTAATCCACGTAAACAATCAATTTTAACATTGTTTGCTGTCATTATAAGTGTCACTTTTAATGGCAGTTGTAGAAAAAACTGTGGCAATAAAAAAAATTATTAAAATTGGTAAAATTCTTAACTTGTAATGAAATGCCGCAACACGATAACTTCCGAAAGGAACAAACCAATGTGGAATTTTCGAGGTAGAGTTAAGTATCCAACAGAAAACTTGAATTAATGAGTGAATAGAATGAAAGCAAAGGTTCTCAAGATATTCAAATTTAAAAAAATTATATTTCCAATACGAACAAGCATGCGGAAGGTTAGAATTTCATTCGATGTATTTTCTTTTAGTCACTGGTGCAGCTAGGGGGGGCTTTGGGGCTGCAGCCCCCCAAAGATTCTAACAGTTTCAATTTTTTCTGAGTGGATTTTTTGCAACTTTCGTATTTGTTGTATCTTCAAGAATTGTTCAGTTCAGCCCCCATAACAAAATCATGGCTGCGTCTCTGATTTTAGTGATCCGAACCCCACAAACCCTGCGTGTTGCATTTTAGGACTTGATATTGCGTGAAGTTTGTGTTGCATGATCTGATTTATTTTCTATTTTTGAATAATTAAATATAATTTCAGACAGTCGACCCCACCGATGCTGGAAGTGTGGTAAAGCCTACAAATGGGCTTGCAACCTGGGACGTCACGTCAAGTTTGAATGCAATACTGAGCCTAAATTTCAGTGTCAAATATGCCAAAAGAAATTCAAACAGAAAGTTAATTTGCGTACCCATCTCAAATTTGTTCACGGTTATTTCAACCCTTTATCTCATTAAATTATAAGGGGTTCAACTTGACCTATGTGGTATAGTACAGAAAATACAGCAAGAAAAAAATTGAATTTTTCGTAAAACTACCTACAGAAATTTGATTTCATAAATCGATGGAAGGACATAAAAAATTGTTAATACCTGATTTCCGAAGTGACCCCCCCCTGGTTTTGAGAAAATCTAAAAACATTTTGAAATGCGTTTTCCTTGGAATCTATAGGTTTTAGAAAAAAGTTTATTTAACAAAAAATGTAGAGGACATTTTATCTCTTTGGAGAGAAGTCGTTTGACTTGAAATAAGAAAAGTAGGTGGCGCTAAAGAATCATGAAAGTGGTTCTTTGGTTCTCTCGTTAAAAATGAATAATTTGTTTCTAGTAATGTAAATGGAAAAGTTGTTTGTCACAAAATTATCTACATTTTTTGTCTGAATAGTTTTTTTGTAAAACTTACCGTTACCGAGGTGTAGGCAAAAAGATGCGCAGCGCAGCATATTCAACGTTTTCGTAACGGTTTTTTCCACTTTCGCCGGGCCGTGTATTTTATGGAATACACGCATCGGCGCAACTTTCATAGTTTGACAAGCTCCTGCTCAATAACGGTAAGTTTTATAAATTGTTTCATACAAAAAATGTAGATAATTTTGTGACGAACAACTTTCCCTTTTACGTTGCTGCAAAAAAATTATTCATTTTTAACTAAAATGCCAAAAAACACTTTTTTGATACTTCTTTTTTTACTTTCTTTTTCAAGTCGGACGACTTCGCTCATAGGAGGTAAAATGTAGATTATAATGTCCTCTACATTTGATATTAAATAAACTTTTCTCTAAAACTTATGGATTTCGATAAAAACGCATTTCAAAATGTTTTTGGATTTTCTCAAAAGTAGGAGGGGGGGGGGTCACTTCAGAAATCTGGCATTAACATTTTTCTGTGTCCCCCTATCGATTTATCAAGTCAAATTTCTGTAGGTCATGTTTTGAAAAATAAACGCTATATTTACTGTACTATAGTAGGTTGGCAGCAAGTACCTACGATGTTTTTGTATCTTTTGAAATGTCAGCTAAACAAAAAGTTAACACTCATGTTCTGTTCTCATTTTTCGAGAAACAGTGATTGGTGAAAATCACGAGTCGCTACACCATCAAGTTTCTGAGCTATAGGGTGATTTTGAAAACTATCACATTGCTTATAATTTCGTAAACTCATCCAGATTATTAATATTGTTCATATAGACTGTGATGACTTCATTTATCTTAGGGAAAGATAGTGACTTCTTCATCCATACTTGAATGCGCTTATCGTGTGGTCAATTTCAAATGAATTTGAATATTAGGAATTTGTATATAAAAATTCGAAAATGGCTGATATAACCAAATATTTTAAATCATTTTGAGTCGGTGTGATTTTTTTAATTTATTCATTCTTTGAAAATGGGACACGAAAAGGTTGAAACCATGAAAGTGTTGAATTTTCATTTGATCCATTTCCATTACATTTTATTCGAATTACGAAGTACTTCAATATCTTCGGAAGAAAACAAGTTTCGAAAGAATCGATTGAAAATAGTAGATGAATATTGGAAACAGTTCTGAAATGACAGGAATTTCATGCAAATAGGTCAGAATATTTAATATAATGTTCCCAGAAGATAAATTTTGAGTTTACACTGTTCCACATTCATTCATTCGTGATTCCAAGCCGTTTATATGATGTGACTTGATCTAATTGCATTTCAATGTGCTGAATATATCGAAACGAAAAGTAAATGGTAAGTGAAGAAAAAACTCTGAATTGAAATCATGAAAGCTCTCCTTGATTCAACTTTTTTTATGAATCGATATTTCACTATTAATTTATTTTCCCTGAACTCTGTGCGCTATACTGCAATTGGATGTAAATGAATATATAAATGTATGTAATTTGCTGTAATCATTAATGCTGAAAACATAACTCTGAATTCGTTTTTGTGATAAGAAATTTCCTTAACAACTATACAATCTAGATTGAAAAAATGTATGAGGCAAGAATTTAAAATTAAATGCTTGCGTTGTGTACACCACTAAAACAATAAACTTATAGAAATAATAGTTTTGTTTCAGTTGATATTATTTCAGTATTGTCCTGAAGCCGAAACTCTTTAAATTATAAGAATTGAATATTTCAAATATTACTGCCACCTCATCCATCGCTTCAGCAAATCACTCATAATATTTTTTTTGTTAGATTATTTTTTTCATTTTGAAGGCTTGTTATTTTCAGTGACCAGGGGGGATTCTTGAATAATGTCGTGTTCGCGATTCGACAATTGTCGACCAACTTCCCTGCTAAGTTGGTCGACATTTGTCGATTCGCGAACACGACATAATTCAAGAATCGACCCCCTGTATTACTTCCATCGTAATTCTGGACAATCAAATACTGGGTAGAGGAACTTGCCATTTTGGAAATTCATTTGAACAGAAAATTATGTAAATATCGATTTCATTAATTCGGAAGATATCTTAATTCTGAGTGTATCTTCTGAATACCATTTTTTCTAATCCTTTCTGTCAGCGACCTGCAGCGTGTTTTATGTTAATTCTATTCCATTTATTTTTTTCTATATTGTGACAGTATACCTTGATATAGAGAAATAGATATGATTGTGATTCTCAAAATCAAAGAGACTTTGTAGCAAACTATTTTTCAATCATTGTATTCATCAAATATTATATTTTATAAAAATAAACATTTTTTTGAATAATGAAGGCAACGTGTCAACTCATATGTACTAAATAGCGGCTATTATGATCCATACATAAATTATATCTTTTCCTCAGTTCATTATAAGTTACTTTGTTCAAGTGAACCCTAATATTTCGGACGAAGTCAGGTTCAATGAAATAAGGAAAATATATAATCTATGTATGAATAATAATGGATGGTATACAGTACATATTATGATTTGACATGTCTATTTTGTTATTCAAAAAATGTTTATTGTTATAAAATATAATATTTGATGAATATAATGATTGAGAATTAATTTGCTAGGAAGCCTCCTAAATTTTGAGAAACACAATCATACCTCTGTCTCAAAATGAAGGCAGACTGTCACAATACAGAAAAAAATTAAATGGAATTAACATAAAACAGGCTGCAGGTCGCTGACGGTAAGAAATAGAAAAAAATTGTATTATTCAGAAGAAACATTCAGAATTAAATTATCTTTCGAATGACAAAGTAAAAAAGGCATGTTCCTGTGAAGAAAAGTTTTATAGCGCTGTGACGCGAGGCATCTTAATTCTTTTTTCAGACTCTCACACACATTTCAAGTCAACATTGATATGTACCAAATACCGTCAAAAAATAAAAAAAAATCATCCCTTTTCGATAAGAATTAGGTCACCAAGATAAGTGAATCACCCTGTAGTACCTATCGATGTTCATTTCCTTAAATATAGCGTGACCTACATGATTACAGAAAAATAATTAAATCGATAAATAGGGTGTTTCTGAATAGCTGCCAAAGATTTAAGGGGAAGATTCCTCAGAATATTTTATGAAAGGAAGTTCCTATAAATGTAGTTCTGGAAATGCATTGTTTCCAAGATACAGGGTGTTGAAGTTTTACTTAAAAAGTGACTGAAAAAGTGGTAAGCCACTGAGATTTTTTGAACAATTATTTTTTAATTATTCGCTCAATTTATGACGAAAAATCTCTCGAGCGTTTTTTCCTATGGGGCTCCGTTTTTATGTAAAAAAATAAAATATCTTGACGTTGTATCTGCTACATAATGTGTTAAATTTGCGACAAATACGCGTTAAGATTTTTGATTTTCTTGAATAAAAACGGCACCCCACACGAAAAGGAAGCAGAAGAGTTTTTTTCATCACAAATTGAACGAAGAAAAAAATAATTGTTAGTTTAAAATATCTCAGTGACGTACCACTTTTTCAGTCAGTTTTTAAGTGAAATCTCAACACCCTGTATCTTGGAAACAATGCATTTCCGGAACTACATTTATCGAAACTTTCTTTCATAAAATATTCTGAGGAATCATCCCCTTAAATCTTTCACATCAATTCAGAAACCCCCTTTATACATGGGTTTTTATTCAATTGAGTTTCTTATCCGCTAGTTCCTCTGTCCCATCCTGTATCGTTCTTATTCTGATAAATTTCGGAAATCATCGACTAGATGAAGTTTACTTTCTCCCCTAATGAAATAATTCAAAGCAATGGTTGTAAATTATTATTGGTACATTACCTACTTATCATTCTGGGAACTTATCATCATCCAACAGCTTGAAATATTCATCTCCAACATCTATAAACATCAATGTTGTCATTTTGTGCAATTTTCGTTTAGTTTAAAAGAATTTCGTTGGTTGAATCTGGAACAGTTATTTGCAGCTTTGCTTCACTATATCAAACTCACGGGACAATAAGGTATTCGAATATTGCATATATAATAAGCTATTTCTTCATCAGATTATTTGGTTCATGTGGCTACATTTCAATCCAAACCACTAACATCCATGAAACTTCCCCTACTGTTAACATTCCTAGGCGAATATAATCAGCTTCAAATGAAAAATGCAAAAAATACTCATTTTATTTTTCAGGTGAGTTCGACTTGTGTCCAATTTATAAATGTGATTTATGTGGAAAACCTTACGCAACCAAATCGACAGTTATGAGACATATGAAACACGAATGTGGAAAACAACCCTCCTATAAATGTGCCTTTTGTGGATTAACAGCGTTTTACAATTTCAATATACAAAAACATATGAAGAAGCACCAGCAGCTGCTGAAGGATGGTCAGAAATTAACAGATTTTATTATGAAGTTGGATGAAGTTATAGAATTTATAGATAGAAAATAAATATGAAAAAGTATTTTGTTACAGGTAATTTTATATGAAACAATTTGAAATCAAGTTTAGAGAATATCACGAATAGTTCCATACATTAAAGACATTTATGATTGTTGACAAAATATTGACTCAAGTTAAATTCGCACCTGGATAATTTGAATTGATATAGCTCAAGAATATTTTGCGTTCGTGTAATGATACAGGATTTTCCATCTCAGACAAGCCAATCCGTATATTTATTATTCCATACTGATTGGAAAAATTTTCAGAAACACGTCGAATGTTGTTACCTTTTTTACAACGGTGTATGAATAACGTGAATTTGGTGAACCGTTTTCGCCAAAAATATTTTTTTTGCTCAAATAAGCTACCTTGATCATTTTGATTATCTTAAAAAAAATTAATTGCAGTTATTTCTCAAGAAATACGAAAAATTTTCTCGAACAATGAATGAAAATTACAAAACATTTCCTTATGTTGCCTTCAGTTTTGTTCTTAGTGGATATTAATCTGGTTGTAGTACATTTCATCCATCAATTATTATAAAACAATCCGAATTAATACAGTGGCGGATCCAGCTGTCGAGAAAGGGAGGGGGGGTCACGGTCAGGTGGATTACATACCCGCCAATTGATTTCTGGGGACAAATCAGCACTCCCAAAAAAATCATAATGAGGTCTTACACAAACAAGAAGTTTATTTAATTTATTATCAAAATCAGACAAACCATGTAATTTTTGATGAAAATAAATTTATTTTTATTATTATTACAGAAACAAACACTCAAACTATTTACAAAGGTATAACTAAATGGCAAAGGAAATTTTTCTATTCCTCCTTCTTGCAAAACGAGTGATGACTTCCTCCACCTACATTAACAGATGCCATTATGGATATGAAGTAGTGCTAGTCCAATAAGTCGTTCTTCTGCCTTCGAAGCCCTTAACATTGCATGACCCCCCTGGATCCGCGCTTGAATTAATACGGATATTATTGATTTTTTCAAAATTGAAAGATTTATGGTGTACAAATTTCAAAAACGTGTTGAGCTAATCAGCCTGTATCAACATAATCGAAATCAATTTTTTTATGGGTTGTTTGTTCAAGAATCAAATATACATCAAAAGATACTCCAAAAACATCATTCGACGTGTTTCAGAAAATTTTTCAAATCGCTAAAGGAAAGGAATATATGGGGTGTCTCATTTGAGATGGAACACTCTGTATATCAAGAGAAATATGAAAGTGATTTGCAGATACATATTGGTTTTTTCGTTTTTGTAATTATTGTATATTCGTAGAAATTATCAGCTTACACAGTTGAAATCATTGGTCAGATGTATTCATCTGTCTGCTAAAAGCTCTAATATCCACTTTTTCCTTTAAGCCAATATTAGTCTTTTTTTCTCGTGAAATTAGTACTGACTGAATAAAATACCTACAAAAGTGTGTAATTAAGTAAATTTCCTGGTTGACATAAGGTTACCTTCATAAATACAGGGTCTATATAAATGATTATAACGGCGCATTTGGCGTTGGACTACTATAAATATTTATATTCTGATGTGAACTTTAATTCAAATCAACGATACTGTGAACTTAGGCTGGTCATTCCGAAAGAAATTTAATAATGTGACAGGAATTATAAATTTGTAGGCTTTGCATAAGAAAGGATGAGATGAAAATTTTCCAAAGACCCCGTACCTTCACAACATTCCATTATTGCTCAATATCGTTTGTTTATATCTTCATTTATTTGTTACTTTTTATTAAGTTTCAGAAATTAATAATCAATTTTTGAGGAAATACCATCTTTTGTTATATTTATTTACAAATTATTATGTTTATTCAATTGATGATACGTTCAAATAACTTGGTACAAGTTTATTAGTAAATGTTTAAAGCACATTATGCAATGTTGCAAGTGCTTTGAAAACTTATAATTTATATCATAGAATATTGTTTATTATACCTGCCTCATAATTTGGAAAACAATGCTTGATATGGCATATAATCATACACTGCTGGAAATGGTCCAAGCATATTGAAAATTTCAGGTGAATTGCAAACCTCGATAACTTTCTTAAGAATGATCCCATGTTCGCGACCCATGAAACATCCAAAAGATTATTGTACTGTCTTTGAAAACAGGAGTTCATATTGATCAAACTCTATTTGTGACGCTATACGGGATTTTCAAAATATAGGGGGATTTTTTCCAGAAACTAGATCGCGTTTTGCGAAAAGTATCAAACTCAATTTTGATTTCAATTTTTCGATAAAGCAAGTCTTCAGTTCCAAAATGTTTTATGGTGACACTTCGCTATATCTTATAATTAAAGAAAGAGACACGATTTTGTGAAACTCTTATCTTTTTTACGGAGTGGTTGTACCGTATTTCAAAAAGAGGAATTCATTTGACATTTTAAACCTGCAAACTTACTTTATCGAAAAAGGAAATTCAAAATTTAGTGTGATAATTTTTCGCAAAAAGTGCTCGATCAACTTTCCAGAAAAAATCCACCTTTTCTGGAGAACCCGTGTGAAGTCACAAATTGAGTCTTTGAAAAAAAGATAGTTTCACAAAATCTTTTCTTACTCTTTAATTATAAGGGATAGCAAAGTGTCACCTACTTGCTTTATCGAAAATTTGAAAGCAAAATTGAGTTTGAAAGTTTTTCGCAAAATGCGCCCGATCTATTTTCGGGAAAAAATTCCCCAATTTTTTATGACTCCGTATAACGTCACAAATAAAGTTGAATCAATTTTAACTTCTGTTTTCGAAAGACAATACACACCCTTTCGGATGCTTCATGGCGTGAAGCTGGGATAATTTTTAAGAAAGTTATTGCGGTTTGAAATTTTCAATATGCTTAGACCATTCCAGCAGTGTACCGGGTCTCTTGAATTCGTTGTTTGTGAGGGGATCTCAGAAACCCGATGAGCTGGAACAAAATGTAATAAAGAAAAATGGATAACTTCAATGAATTATACTGAAAAAAGTGCCTGTATAATGTTTTTATAACTTCAGTAATGAAGAAGTTATGAGAACATTTCATTTGACGCCATTTTCCTATTTTCCCTAAAAGCTCGAAAACGATTGGACCCAGAAGGTCGCGATTTCCACCAAATGAATTCTCTCATAAATGGAGCCCGAAAATGTACCACTCATTTTGTTCTATCTCGCCGGGTTTCTGAAGTCGCCTCATTAGACAACGAATTTAGGACACCTAGTATAGTGATGGCATGCGAATTGTGAACGATTTTTTTCCTATTGTAAATTGGGCTTCATTAATATTTTATGTCCATGTATATCTATGATTATATCGCGCATATAATCAGAGTTCGCAAGATTTCCACTTTATATTACAACTTTAATTATGCAGGTATGATGAAATAAAAATTTTTATTGTGATATAAAAAGCATATTTATAGAATCCTGGGAGCTCATTTATCATTATTTTTGTGTCCATGTATTATGAGTTGTGCCTCAGTCATTATCAGAAATGTACCTTATATAATTAATATTTTAAATAAAGAGTCTCTATAATTTCCATATTCTTCGGAGTTTCCTAATCAATTGATATGTAATGTAATAAATTCAGAGCTACCGCCAAAAACCATTTTAAGAAATAGTTATTAGCTGGACAGGTACAATTTCACTAAGGGACCATACACAGAAACGGTAATATTTGAGTTTTTCTAAGCAAAAAAGGCGTGAGAAAGATATGCCGTTCTCAGAATGAAGGAAAAGTCAAACTCAGATATACTTGCTATGTTTCGCTTTCGTTTGACGCGATGGATGTTCCAATGAACAAATATAATAATGGTTGACCCTTTCAAATTGACTAACACGGGCAGTCTGATGTATTCAGTGAATGCGTCAGGCTGCGCGTAATACTCGATGCGAGTACTGCACGTTCCCTACACTACTGCTCGATTATGACACTCCCAACGATAAGAGAGACCAAACTACGTTATTCCCTAGGTGAGTTACGAATCACGTAAACCTTTATATACTATAATACACTATAGCACTGTCCAACTGCACGGCAAAATTCTCTCTGTGATGCATTGAATTTCCGATGTAAATGTCCAAAACCGTTGAAACTACTTTTTCGGTTCCAGAGATTATCATTAGATGATTATGAATGAATATTTCACAGAAAGGTGAGCCCTCGTATAATTGAAATTTTTTGGTACTTGGGTATCTGGCAAGAATGCATCAATTTTCTATTGAATAACTAATTCATCATCATTTCAGAATACTATCAATGTTCCCAATGTGCCAAAGTATATAAACTGAAGAACTCCTTAAGATTGCACCTGAGATTTGAATGTGGAAAGGCACCTCAGTTCAAGTGTCCTATGTGTTCATATGAGGCAAAATTGAAAGGAAACTTAACGAAGCACTTGCGATCCAAGCACGGTTGGGGCGAATGACCAACGAAATGGACTAGCGCTACCCTTTCTCAGTGAAAAATTCATTGAAATTTATACAACAAATAAGATTATTTTTTAGATCAATTTTTCATACACTCATTATCTCAGATCAATAAAATACATAGATAGGCCCTGTCATATGAAACAGAGGTAAAAATTAGAGCAAGATCTCTATGTCTATACAGGTTTGGAAATTCACATCTGAAACATACGATATACAATGCATCAGACAGAGAATTCTTCCCTCCAGTTGCACAGATGAATAGTCGAGACAATTACTTGCTGTAACACACCGAATTCAGTTGTCTTAATTCATTATTCTAATCTTGTCTCTCTCTTATCGTTTAGAGGAGCGTAATTCTTTAGTATGGTAGGCAACAGTAAATACTTGAATCGAGTATTACGGGCAGCCTGACAAATTAAAAATTCTATACGTGAAGTGCGGGTTCCCTACCATACTGCGATAAGAGAGAGACAAGACTAGATTATTGCAGTAAGACAGTTGAATTCATTCAATTATCGCACTTGATTATCTCGCCTATTCATCTATGCAACTGGAGGGAAGAATTCTCTGTCTGATGCATTGCATATCTTATGTTTTCGATGTGAATTTCCAAATCGGTATACCCCCCTGCTGTTTATAAACATTGATCTAAATTTGTTTATCTCATGATTTTCAATATACAGTGGAACTTCCCTATAATATAATATAATATAACTATAATATAATATAACGAAAGCGCTAAATCCGCGAAAAAATTCGTTATTAAGAATTTCGTTATACAGAAAATTTGTTTTTATACTCGGCCATGTCGAGGTCGACTTTACTGATAAATTTGAGTTTATCATTCAAACTTAAGCACTTGCTTTTTCCCACAACTTTTCACACTAGCGTAATGGTTAGATTGAAACTTAAGAGCCAGGGGTGCATTTAAAACTTTTTCAGAAGGACCTCTCTGCCCGCCGGAAAAAAACCCAGCCTTGTACCTTCTTACCAATACCCATTCAAAGAGTGATGTTCTTTAAATATTTCGTTATAGAGAGAATTAACTTCGTTTGAGGGGGGTTTTTAACATGGAATTTGGATTCAAGGGACAATGTCTTGTACGAAATTTGTTTTACAGAGAAATTCGTTATAGGGAAGTTCCACTGTATTTGCGCCGGTTTTTTTATGTGCCTTGTAAAGCGATATTAAGTTCATTTACTCCAGAAACATGTCGAAGTACTGTATTATGTGCAAAACATAAGAAAAACATTATTGTTTACAAAAAGCAACATTTCAGAGTTTATTACAGTAACGTAAATTGTGGGTTGATTATGGATAGTAGGTCATATTTCAATTATTTTCCTTATTCAGCGAACTTCTAATTAATAATAATATCTAATAACCATAGAGTGAATGCGATTAATTTCTTGAAAAAATTTCTATTTATTACAAAGATGTTATATTTATCTCGCTTCAGTACCCCTAAAAAAGTACGACTCTGCCTTTGAATTGTCGAATTTCAAAACAAACATGTGGTTTTTATATCTCACCCTCAAATTAATTCCATTGGTATTATGCTTGGGGCCTATAATGGTTATTTAATCAACTAGGTATTAAAGACAACGACTAATAGTCAAGATATTTTAACGCGTGAGCGGGGCGAATAGTTCGAGGCCATTAGTCGCTAGATTAATAACCGACTTGATTGCAAGATTTTTCCGACGACCTCAAAATGAATTGTTTATACATTCTTGAGTGAAATACATTCTCATTTATCACAAGACATACATTTGACATAATGAAATTTCTACGTTCCAGTAGACTTTTCACATTTCTCATCGTGCTTTTGAATACTTTGTGTACGGTTTCCATTAGGGTCGAACATTAAAATAGCATGAATTGAACACTAAAATGGGTTATTAATGTCCAATTTTGTTAACATTGAAACACCTTTTATTTAGAGGTCGGCGGAAAACATATTTTATTCGGTCTTTATCATTAAAGTGTCGAGTCCAGATCTTGTCAATAAACACCTGGATCTATTGAATATACTGTTCTGGTTCCAGGGACAATCATTGAATGATTATAAATGAATATTTCACTGAAGGTTGAGCCCTTGAATTATAGAATTTTATGTACTGGAGTGCCTAACAACAATGCATCAATTTCTATTGAATAACTAATGTAATCATCGTTGCAGGATGCTACGTATGTTCCAAATGTTCGAAACCATATAAACTGAAGAACTCCTTGATTAGGCATCAGAGATTCGAATGTGGTAAGGCACCTCAATTCAAGTGTCCCGTATGTTCATATGAGGCAAAATTAAAGGGAAATTTAACAAAACATTTGCGATCTCAGCACGCAACCCTTTTTCAGTGAAAAATTCATAGTTTTATTTTTGTACTACTAAGAAGATTATTATCTGTGTGATGAAGTTATGAAGAATGCTAAAGATCTATGATTGTAGGAAAAACACTCTAGGTAGAAATAGATTATCCCAAAATGTTTCTTTCCTGAAAAAGTTTGTACAGTTGAAAAAATAAAAGTTTTTTCTTTAAACACGTTGTATTCATTATTATTTATTATACATATTAGTTTGATCTGAGGTGGTTCCCACATAGGTCTAATCACGACGGGTATTTCGCCTCGAAGATTCGGTACACTTAAATTCCAAATCAGTCAATAATTCCAAAAAACACCAAATAATTCCAAAACTAGCAAAAACTCCAAGTATTTCCAAATAATTCCTGAAAATTCGAAATAATTCCTAAAATTCCACTGAATTCCAGTTATCCTAAAACATTATGTTGTTCTTTCATCCCAAATATTCATCAACAAGCTGCCATTATTTACTTCAATAATTTTTATTTTTGCTCGCTTGTCCCAAAGGTGCCTAACAGCTATCATTTTGTTCAAATATCTGTATTTTTTTAATTTTGAGCCGGGACTGGTCTCAAACGTATCGGTTGAACTAACTGATGAAGAAACCGTGGTCAATAAAAATTCTGTTCAGCCTGGTGGCTGTGAACACGATATCTCTCGAAAAGATGAAGAATCTAGTTTGGTTCACTTATTCGACTGCCAAAATTTATTGAAACTTTTAATCAAATAATATCCTATAACTACAGGGTTTTCCTTTTACGTTGGCCTATTAGACGTTTTAGGAGAACTAGTGAATATTTCGTTCTGAAATTTTTGGTGCAGCCCTGAGGGTGAAGGAACTCTTCGCCTAAAATATTTTCAAGTCGACAGTGTTGCCACGTCTATCTCAAATGCATATCTACTTTCTTATTTCAAATGGAACTACCTTTATTTTCATTTATGTATCGATTCAATACAAAATTTGCAGGATAACCCCTTAAAAAATTTCTCTGCTATGCACTGTTGCCAAGTTATTCACAAATTCCTGAAATTTTTGGCATTTGCATTGCCAGTTTGGAAATGCAATATCTCGATTATTTTTTATGTGAGCGGAACCAAAATCAGCAGTCTCATAATAAAGACTCCATGCATTCATGTGGTCTATTCAGTATTTCGATACATCGTAAGGTTTTTTGAAGATATTGCTGCGAAAATGTGAAACTCAAAATTGAAATATTTCGAGTTTTTCAAATGGTAACCCCATATTTATTTTACAGCATTCGATTCGAAATGAAAAATGAATGGCAGTCTCCTTTTACACTAATTTTTTTTTCGGATAGTTTTCGAATGAGATGAATAATACTGAAATTTTTCAGTATTTATAGTTCATGATTTATGGTTCTGTTTACGATGAAATGGTTCTATGATTATGGCGTGAATTGTTGAAGTAGATTATATGGTTGAAATCATAAAAGTATTCGATGATCATGGATGTCATAGAAAAAGTTTACCCATATTATTCAAACACGATTCGGGTTGTTTCACAATTCACGGGGAATGCCAAAAAATTATTGAAAGGACCTATGTACATTTAACAATCGTTATTCACATTTAGCACGAATGATGGGAAAGAAATTCCAAAAATTGTTTAGACTTTCTGTAATCCTGGCCCTATGTTCATGACCTCAACAATAGAATTCATTTCGATAATTCACTTTATAATCACACAGCATAATGTCCATTGAACATGACTATAAAAACTGAAAAATTTCAGTATTTTCATCTCATTTGAAAACTGTCGAAATAAATAATTAGTGAACATAAGGCCAGGATTACAGAAAGCCTAAACAATTTTCGGAAAGTTTTTCAAGACATTCTTGCTAAATGTGAATAACGATTTTTGAAGGCATTTCCCGTGAATTGTGAAACAACCCGAACCGTGTTTGAATAATATGGGTAAACTTTTTTCTATGATACCCATGATCATCGAATATTTTTTATGATTTGAACCATTGAATCTATTCCAACAATTCACGCCATAATCATAGAACCATTTCATCGTATTTCATTCCAAAAATAATAATAATCTGAATTTCTTATTTTATTCGGAACGCTTGGAGGAAGGCATTGAGCAGACGGCAACTAGCTGTATAAGATAAAATATTTGTTGTATTTTTTTCTTGCTCAATATATATATATTCGGAATTTTTCGGAATAACTTGTACGAAGTACGAATTTCAAATAATTCCTAAGAATTCCAATAATGAAATGCGAAATACCCGTCGTCTAATCACATAGATTAATATAATGTCGTTAATTCTATGCATGTTCCTATTTCATATAAACCATAGACTGAAATTCAAATCAGCGATCGAGGTTTGTGAATCTTTGTTGAATTTTCATTTTTTTCTCATTCTTGCTCATCTCAATCGAATTATCGAAGTACATTACATCTTATTAAAACTGTATAAATGAAGACATTTATTCGGACGTAAAAATTATTTTGAACTTCTGATCAGAAGATGCTATTTCAGAAGGCCATATAAGGGAATATAAGAAAATTCCGAAAGTCTTGCCCGGCATAATAATGTAATACATACATAATCATTTATTATTTAGATTTCGAATAATTTTATCTGATTGTTATTTCATCATCTTTGCGAAATACCAAACTTTTCAAATGTAAACTAATTCACATTAGACAAATTTCGTGTCTAAAAACACGGAAATCAAATCCGAGCTCTGGACTCATGGACTTTTCGACCAAAATAAAATAGTCAGTAGATTCGTAGTATACAGGGTGTCCCATTACTCGACGTCAACCCGGAACCGGGTGAAAAGGCAGGCAGTAATGCTGGTTGTCAGAAAAATATAAAAAAAAATCTAAGTTGCACGATTTTAAAATAATGCGCATTTAAAAAAACACGCAAAATTCCACACCCTGTGACAGTCTTTTCGCTCCTGTTGCCACAAATATCAACTTTTTCCAACTTTTTTCTTTGCTGTGTAACCTTGAATAATGCTTGTCTAAACTGTAATCAAAATTTTGATACCAGCTGCTCTAGGTTTCATAAAAATAGGGCTTACTTCTCAGAAAAAAAATTCGAAATAAACAATTGCCTAGTTTCAACTGACTGTATTGAAAAAAAAATGTACTCCGTAGTTTGGCATGTTTTTTCAAAAGTTGGCGCATTTAGTGAGGATTCCAAAATGGTATAATACTTGTTTAATTGTAGCTGCCGTAGTTCAAATTTATTTTCGATTGCCTTTGAATACACTTTTTCGTTAACTGCTTCCGGTGAACGGGCCGGCCACGAGATTGGACCAGAAAGTGCGATCCATCTTCCGGGAAAAAATGTTATCAGAAAAAAAAATTTCCAGAGAAAATAATTTTTCCAGAAAAAATTTTTCCTGAGAAATTTTCTCTGACAATTTTTTTTTCTGGTAACATTTTTTCCCGGAAGATGGATCGGACGTTCTCGTCCAATCTCGTGGCCGGCCCGTTCACCGGACTTGAACCCATTGGACTCTATTACTGGGAAGCAGTTAACAAAAGTGTATTCAAAGGCAATCGAATAAATTTGAACTACGGCAGCTACATTAAACAAGTATTATACCATTTTGGAATCCTCACTAAATGCGCCAACTTTTGAAAAAACATGCCAAACCTACGGAGTACATTTTTTTTCAATACAGTCAGTTGAAACTAGGCATTTGTTTATTTCGAATTTTTTTCCGAGAAGTAAGCCCTATTTTTATGAAACCTAGAGGAGCTGGTATCAAGATTTTGATTACAGTTTAGACAAGCATCATTCAGGTTACACAGCAAAGAAAAAAGTTGGAAAAAGTTGATATTTGTGGCAACAGGAGCGAAAAGACTGTCACAGGGGTGGAATTTTGCGTGTTTTTTTAAATGCGCATTATTTAAAACCGTGCAACTTAGATTTTTTTTATATTTTTCTGACAACCAGCATTACTTGTCTTTTCACCCGGTTCCGGGGTGACGTCGAGTAATGGGACACCCTGTATGTTTTAATTATATTGTCATTTATTGAGTTTCTCCACAAATTATAAAATTTTTACACACATTTAATACGTTTTACGTTAGTGAATGAAAAATCTTGTTTGTTGAGGCGAGATCGTGCCAGATGATGTGAAATATGGAATATATTTCGACATTTGAATGAATTAATAGTGAGTTATCAACCTAAAACAGTTTTCCTTTATCCTATTTGAAATGAAAAATATTTATAATCGTTGTTTTGATGATAATCATAAATATTATTCTGTATTTATAAGAAACTATTGTATTTTATGAAGTATTAACTGAATCATGAATGAAGTTATCAGGAATACCCGTTCAGAATTGGTATATCTTTCATTGCTTTGAATTTTCTTTTTTTTTCCTCAATCAATATTTTCACATCAGAATGTGGCCGATGAATAAGTGTATAACTAAGTACATCTTTATTTCAATAATTGATCGTCAGTCGAATTAATGAATAATAATTTGTGTTAGGTGGAGTTAAATTATAATTTTCTACTCGATTCAAATATATGATTCTGTAAATTTATTCAACCATATATGATTGAAGATAATATTATGAAATTGCAGCAATAATATTGTTTCTGTCCATATAAAGTCAGTTGAGACCTTTAATCAGTTAATGAAATACAAAAGTATTTCTTTTCATACATGGAGAGTTATGCAATACATAAAACATAGTATGTAATGAGTAGTGTAGAAATGGTGCAAGGATATAGAATCACTTTCATTAATCTTCTGCTAATCATATTGTTATTCTCGTCTTTCATATCTATCTTATTCTTATATTGATTATTTTGTACATACGCCCTTCATCTTTTTTTCTATTCTAACATACTTCTTTTCCAGATATATACACGAACGATGAAAGATTCCTGTGCAAAAAATGTGGTAAATCTTATTCACTAGTGAAGAATCTCCAAAGACATGTCAGTGTGGAATGTGGAAAGCAGAAACGTTTCAGATGTGAATTTTGCCAAAATTCCTACTATTATCGAAGCGATTTGAAGAGACATTTATTTCGCGTTCACGGAATTGATGTTTTCAAAACGTTCTTCGAATAGTAGTTATATCCATCACTATATTTTATCTTTAAAACTATGAACGCCTCTACAAGATCTGTTGTCTGGCAAATAAGGTTTAAAACAATCAGAATAACGAAAATGAAAATGGTGCAGGAAGAATGTGAATAAATCTTTGTTACAACTCGAACATGCTTGCTAGCCTCAGAAAGTCAATGTTTTGAAGATTCTGTTAGGTATGATCGATGTATACAGGGTGTCTATAAACAAATGCGAGGGACTTAGGGAGATGATTCCTCAATGGAAATAGTCAGAGGTAGTTCATATAAATTTTTGTTCGAAATCCACACTCCTTCCAAGATACAGCTTTTGGCAGGCAATGACGAGTGATTGTTTTCGTGGGATAGATTTGCGAAAAATAAAATTCTCTAATGATTTTCCATTGAATTCTGGAGAGAAAAAGTCACCTGCAAATGTTCGCATTTTTGCTTTCATCTCCTGTCATAGACATACAAATCTTAACATAGAATATTCATTCTATGGAGCACTTATACGATGAAATGGAAAGAACAGTGATCAAAGCTGCTTGTAAGTTTTTATTCTTCCGAGAAAAGTATCGACCTCCTGAATTAAATGGAAAACCATAAGAGAATTTTTCGAAATTCTATCCCACGAAAACAATTTTTGAACGAAAATCATAGGGCGTTGTTATTTTCAACCCCTAATAATAAAGTTATATCTAAAAAAATTGTGTGAGTTACATTTACTTAGTGCTTCATATTATGTATTGTTTTATGACTCAGTATTTTTAAGAAGCCTTAAAAAAATTAAAAACTCTCACCTCGTCATCGTCTTCCAAAGGCTGTATTTTGGAAGGGGGGTCGATTTCGTAAAAAATTGATATGAACTACCCCTGCTTATTTTCGTTGTGGAATCATATCCCAAAGTCCGTCGCATTTGTTTTCAGACACCCTGTACACTGTGGTTTGCTTTTATTTCAGAATGAAATATGAACATGGATCCGTATCGGTTTCGTTATCGAGATGCGGAATGTTAAAGTTCAAGAAAAAAATTATTTCTGTTTATATTTCAAGGCCGACGATATTGAATTTTATTTTGGTACAAGCTTAACCCATTCAAAGTGCTTCGTAAAACGAGAAACTTTCGAGTCAGAAGCGTAGAATTTGGGGGTGAATTTTTACCCTTTTTTCTCAACACGGTAGCTATTTTGTAGATTTAATAACCCACATGAAAATCCTAGTAATTTTTTGACAAATTCCATGCTCTGGAAAAATTTGATATCCCAAGCCGTTTCGAAGAATTTAAAAATATGAATAACAGGTTAATGTAAAAAAATTTTATAATCAAATAAATATATTGATAATAATTAAGTTTTTTACAAGAATGAACGACGACCTGACTCAACTAAAAAATTAAAGAAGCACTCTACGTCCTTGATTTGACATTTTTATCACTTCTCAATTTCTACAAAGCATTTTGAATGGCTTTAGCATATGTCAAATTGGAATTCAATAGTAATTGTCAATTTTAAAATAAAAAATAATTTTTATCCATGACTACTTTTTAATCTAGCCATTTATTTCACGTCTGTGGGCTCGACCAAAAGAATAACCATGAATCACGAGTGATTTATGAGATATATAATAATTCACTACTGTCAGGCACTTCATAGATTTAGCTTCGATGAATATTCTTCAAATTGCTATTTCTTCAGTATCCTAAAGTACTCCAACTAATAAATATGGGTATACCTTGTCAATCGAGGGCCATATCTACTTTTATTATATCAATTAAAGCAATTACTAAATATACAATGACCAGTTCTCCAAAAATTTGTTATGTGTCAACTTGATTTTTTCACGCTTGTCATAGAAGGGTCTTGTCGCGGTCGCCAAATGTTGAAATCTGCAGGAAATATATTCAGTAGTCGTGGATAAAGTTCAGTATAGCACTTGCGTATAATGGCTATCATTCGCTCGTTGATTTGGGCCACTCGCCTACGGCTCGTAGCCTAAACTTCACCTCGCGAATATTAGCAATCATTATACGCTCGTTGCGTAATATACTATTCTAGAACTTGAATATCCCGTATCTCTATTACGAAGCCATTTCCGACCTTTGTTTATTATATGAATTTTTCTTCTAAATATGAGCTGGAAAAATCTCCCTTTAGTGTTTAATGACGCGAGTGAATTTTTAGCCCCACCTTCTTCATAGAATATTGGTTACTTGTCGTTTATATTCGCAAGCGGACGTTTATTGGACAAGAAAAAAGATATAGATGCCTTCTTTGCTTCATTCACGATTTGTCGGGCTTAGGTTTCCTTCACTTCATCCCTGCTGGAAAAAAATCAAACAGATGTTATAACAAAGATCTATTCTCTTATGGCTCATTTTATTTCTTGAACGTTGAATACCTATTTCACTTCAAATAATACTTTCACAAAAACCGCGAGGTTACACTAGGTTTAAACAAAAAACATTTTAAAATTGAAACTACAGGGAAACCTTTTTGAATGAATTCAAATTTCAACAAACTTTGAAAATAGTTCCAGAGAGGTATTGACATACAAATCAGACTCTACAGACATTCCAGAACTATTTGTTGATAAAGAACTTCGGAACTATGAATTTTCTGAAGTTCATGTTGAATAATGTAAAAAAATATTTTTTTATGGAGTTTTGTCGATATGTTGTTGATTGAATTATTCCCAATGTTTTATATTTGACTCTCTCTTTCTACGAATATCAATATCTAATTTTATATGGACTGGAAACAATAATTAGGTGCTAATTGGAAATAAAGATTGAGGGAATGAATAATGTTTTGAGTAGGATAAGGTTACTTTGTATTTTATATATTATATTACATAATATTACTTGTTGGAACAAGACCAGTTAGTTTTCTACTATATCTATATTAATAAAAATCGTAATAAATGAATATTTTTGTTTTTTTCTGAGTCCTTTTACAGATTTAAAATAGGTATTTCCAATACAGTATAGAAGGCGCTGGCCAACGAAAGTTAGATTTCTGTGAAGTTTCTGGGATGGCTATCAAGCATGATTCAAATTAATGATTAACTATCTCACGCAGTACTTCTGATAGTTATTGACGAGCATTTCAGTGTTGCCGGGTGTACGACAATTTGGCAACAACTTTGTTATTTCAAATGGGACAACCGGTATTTCTATTTTTTATGATACTCCATTCAATATTAAATCTATTCACTATTACTTTTTCATACCTATCTTTAACGTTTTTTGAGTCATTAATTATTTTTCGAAATTTTAGATCAAATTGGCGTGTTACGAAAATGACTCTAGTTCGCTCAGTATTTGAGATTACATCAGAAACTCAGCAAGTCGATAGATCGATAGATATCGATCTGATCTATGTCACTGTTTTTGAATTCTAGTTGCCAGTTAGGTATACAGAATGAACCAAAAAAAAATCATCATTTGCCAAGTTACAAAATAGGTATAGGGACGTGAATGGAAAATTGTAGAGTGTGTTGTACTGATTCCAAAAATTGAAAAATATACTAGGTGTCTAATTTGAAAAAAAGTTTTTACGATTTTGTTACTTGGCAAATGATTTGTTTCGTTCATCCTGTAAAACTGACAACTGAAATTCAAAAGCAGTGACATAGATCAGATATCTAATGACTTGCTAAATTTCTGCCTTAAATTGCAAATATTGAGCGAACTAGAGTCATTTTCGTAACACGCCAATTTGATCAAAAATTTCTAAAAATAATTAATAACTCAAAAACCATTAAAGATAGGTATGGAAAAGTAACAGTGAATAGATTCAATATTTAATGAAGTATCATAAAAAATAGAAATACCGGATGTCCCGTTTAAAATAACAAAGTTGTTGCCAAATTGTCGTACATCCGGCAACAAATTATCTCAAAAATGTACCCTACATGGCCAAATTTCGATCCACAAAATTTCAGATCTTTACCATCAATAGTTTCCATAATAATCTAATAGGCCTTTCACCTTGGGACACCCGAGATGCTTCCTGGCCTAGTCCGGGCAGTACGTACTTTCCGGAGAAAGCCGGAAAATGCCACTTTCTCAGAGAAAAAGCGTCAGGAAAGTGCCTACTTCCCAGACGGTTGCCGAAAAAAGTAATTTTTTGTAATATAAAATGTTTCGGAAGGAAATTGCAAATTTGCATCGATTTCAGCGAAATTGAATGACAAATCTCAAAGTCAGGTGAGTGAAATAATTCAAAGTCTATGAATTCAAGAAATGGGAACATTATATTGCTAGATAACTGTGGTGAGTGGGTACTTATTAATTTGGTTCATTGATAACTGCTGTTTCTCAAAATTAGGCATGATTACATAAGAAGTTGTTTCTTATGATGGTTTGAAGAATCGAAAATTTTTTTTAAATTAGTACATTTTGCAACAGTTAATAGAGACATCGACTGAGTGGCCACTGGTTATTTTTCTTTTGATTTGAATTCCAAAATATCTTGAATAGCAGGCTCAACCCTATGCCCATTTGGTCACATCGGAAAAACACGCCCTTTCTTTCGAGAGTCAATAAACATTAATTCCTTAAGGAGCAGAAATGGACGAAATAAATTCTCAATTGAATACTTCCTTCATAGAGGATGGGTCAACCAATGCGTTCTTGGTGGTTTCTTCGAAATTTACTACATGGTGAATAGATGAAAACGAAATACAAAAATACATGGTTTCAAATATTTGTTATTGAATCGAACCGAGACTAACGTTGTCTATTTTCAGCTGAATATCTCCAAAATGTATGTAATAAATGTGGAAAACGATACAAATATAACACGAGTCTCTACAATCATCAGAAGTACGAATGTGGGAAAGCCAAATCGTTCATATGCAGATTCTGCTCTAGGGCTTTCTGGCATAAACAAACTTTGAAGCACCATATACAATTCAGGAGATGCAAGAAAATGTTCTAGGCAGAACTCTTCGAGCAAGGTCTCAAACAGCCCCCACCATAGGTTTTTGTAATTCTAATGAAATTTTTTCATCGTATTCCGATTATTCAAATTTTCGTAATATAAATTTTATCAGTGTATTATGCTTGTAGTGTAAGAGCTAGCAACGTCGACGATCAGGATGTACATTTTTTGCTCATTGAAAAAAAGATAACCTTGTTTCAATTTTGTTAACATTACTACTGAAAATCATTGGAGTACCTTAATTTAATTTGAGTTCCCTAAATCTAATAATTCTGATGTTCAGGGAGTGTTTAAAATCGAAATTTATTTTCATAATAAATATCTCTTTTACAGTGTGGTTGATCATGACTCCCCCCATTGGGGAGTTCACCTCCTCAGTTTTGAAGTGGCCCCCATTTTGAATTTACTTTTCCATTTTGGTTGATCCTTCCAAATAATATAGATTTCTTCGGACATAAAGGTCCTACAGATGTGAAAAAAATGTTTTATGAAAGATGATACTACCACCTTTTATTGAAGTGGAACAATTGATAAAATAAAATAAAACTCAGTACTTTACTTTCGATAATTTTTAATGATCAAACAAACCAATGAATCATAAAAATTGCTCAAAATGGCCGCCTCTGCTTTGTAGACAGGCAGTGGCCTCATGACGACCTGTAGCAACAAAAAAAAGTTCGGGGCGCTCGCGTAGTGGTCATGTTCGAACAGCAATAACTCTCAAATTACGTAACTTACAGAAATGATGTAGGTGTTGTTACGTAGCTAATATCACTTCAATGCGCTAGTTCTTGTACTATTGCGGATTAACTAAAAAAATCTGTACATATTTTCACTACAATTTTTTTAAAGAATTTTGTTATGGCATTTTCAAGTTAAAAGTTCTCATATTGCTCTACTTTAATGAATGGTTGAGGTATCATCTTCAAAAAAACATTTTTTTCACATCTGTAGGACCTTTATGTCCAAAGAAATCGATAGTATTTGGAAAGGTCAACGAAAATAAAAAAGTAAATTTAAAATGGGGGCTACTCCAAAACTAAGGGGTCAAACTTTCCAATGTGGGTGTTTTAGTCGATAATATTAAGTATATTTGATGTCATGACCAAACACACTGTAGAATTAAGTTTTAAAATGTTCAAATTTGCTAATACAATGAGACTTTGTCCCGTTCAGCAGATTACCTTCACTATCTCTTGTGATTTTATCATGAGATGCAAGAGTTTTGAAGAAAATCTATTCTACTGGATTGAATTAAGATCCAGTTTCTTACCAGAGCTACCTGCGATTGACAAGTAGAATTTCTAGTCTTGTCACGTTCAAATGAAGATATAAAATTTCATACGTCTCACAATTCATTCAATAATATTTTGTTTTTTCTCAACACTCTTGATTTTCATTCAAACAAAACTAAAATAGTGAGTTTTATCAATTGAATGGGGGGATATTTCGGATATCATAATATTCTTGAGTGCATAGTTCAGGGGTCTTCACTTTCTGAAGAAAGGTCGCAAAAGAATCTGTAATTTGGTTCGAGAATCTGTAAACACATTTTTGTTATGTCTATAAAAGACTCCCTCGAAAACGTTTTGCTAGCTTTTGTGCTTTTATGTAAATAAATTTTATTTTATATTTTTATGGTATTAAATTATTATGAAGATGAAATAAGTAGGTATCAAAGATACCTATTAAATTCATAATCTGAAATTGAATTTAACTTAGCAAAATAGATTATGACAAATTATTTTCTGGTATATTTTAAACCGTCATATTTATATTTTCAAATCATGTATTTATATTTGTTCTCAACACTGGAAAACTTGGTATATATTTCTACTAACAGCAAAAATAATATCCGACTGCAATGTTTTACAAATCCTTAATTAAAAAAAGAACTGTATGAAATTAGTCTAATGCAAATGTCAAAATATTGTGTCTATAATATAGATAGGTTTATATTCGTTTCTTATGTCATTCACGCCAATTCTTCAATTGACACCCCGAGAAAATAACTTCGATATTTCATCTGAACGAATTTTGATATAATAATGACTGATTTCTCCTACGATTTCTATCAGCTGTCAAAAAAAGACTCAATCCAGGAAACACGTATTTTTCAGTATATCAAATTGGAAGAATTTTGTTTCGAATTATTGTAATAAATTATGTTCGAAAGGCTTGAATGTGCGAAAGTTTTATTTTTTGATATTTATGAACTCATTCAAATATATCAATGTCTGTTATATCATGTTATTTCGCCTACATGCCTGTGATTACATTTCTTCGCTGTAATCTATGTAAAGAGGATACAAATTCTAATTTGTATTGTTATCCTTTGCAGGATAAAATGAAAAATATAATTAGTTAACTATTAATTGATTATACAATTGCCGCAATTTTTTAGGTTTTGTATGTTGTATCAATAAAATAATTCAATAAATATTTATCTTCATATCTTCAATCCATTAGTGAAATAAAACATTTTCAGGATAAAAAGCTAATCAAATATTAGTGTGTTGGTATGTGGAATAATAACTGGCATTGAAAGCTGAAAGTAAGTAAGACAGAAAATTAGGGACAATGTAGTAGAATATCTTTAAAATTCGAGGAATGAAAAAGATGGTTTAGGTAAATAAAAAACGATATAATAACACTAATAATAATTTTACTGAAAAAAATTTTATAGACGTAGTGAAAATAATTTGAACAATTATCAAAATGAATTGAATAAAATTGGTAAATATTTACATACATAAAGTACATATGAAAACAAAACACATAAAACATTCATGATTATCTGAAAATTTATCTCATTTTTCACTGAATCAATATTCGAATAATCAATAATTAGGTAGAATCAAAATATATGACGTTGATGTGATGCTTGTGTGGAAAAAAGGCAGTTGTTCTTCGTGAAACCATGTTGCTCAAAATTTTAGGCATTCTTCATTTTTGGGGAAGAATCTTCGGTATCCGTTGATTGCTGTAAAATTTTAGATGATTTTCAGATTCATTTGTATTTTTCATTGAAGTTTTGCATTTATATGATAATAATAGTCCATTTTCAAAGTGAGTGAAAAAAAAATATTTTCTACTCTCTGTCTATTCAGTACCTCTAATTAAACGATTTGATGAATTAATGTATTTTGGCAAAGTATTGAAAATAAGAATGCAAGAATTTTCGAATAATTTTTTCATGACAAAATATCTGAACTGATATTGGCTAAAAATTTCAAAAATTTTAATTTGTTGAACTCGACATAATTTCATATCTTTCATAATTTATTGATTCTGGACGTCGAATTTCGCTTGCTATGTACACAAATAATTTCTGATTTTTTTTCAGTTTCTCAATATCAATTGAAATAGAAAATTCTCAAGATAACTTACTTCTGATCTTAATGAATCCAAATCCAGCAAATTTCTTTCCTTTTTCCTCTCGATTTCATGCAGAGTGAGCATTTTACATTTATATAAATCATCGATGGCTACAAAACATTCCATGCAGATTTTAGACGATTCTTCATTTGGTTCTTCCAACTGAAACATAGGTATAATTGTAATGAGGCACTAAACTTTATTCACGCAAAACTCACCAATTCGGGAAGGCATTCTTTTGTAATTTGGTCCATATCTACATCGCCATCAGTTTTTTCATGTACACTGATTTTTTTAATTGTTGTCGGTTGAAGATCTTCAAAGCAGTATTTGCAATATTTATTTTCTTTCAGGTGAGTATCGTCAATAGCTTTCATGAGCGTCTCCATGGTTGTGATTTCTTTATCGAAGTAGATCGTAGTTAGAACTAACTCGAATTGAAGACGATTCTAACAAATGTGCTAACAAACGAGTAGAGCATATGTGAATGATTTTTATAATAAACATGTTTTCAATTATTTTTTGCATTGCCCTTTGTGTTAGAATATACAGGTGTCCACGTTTCAATAAAAAGGGTCTCATAGAGTGAATCCCAATAATCTATACCTTTTCAACTTCAAATTGAGACTAATCACATTCATATTGGAATTAAACAAATTCAAAATGACATTAAACAACTTCAAAATGGTAAACACCATCGAAATGAGATTAAACAGATTCAAAATGAGAATAAGCAACTTCAAAATGGTAAACACCATCGAATTGAGATTAAACAGATTCAAAATGAGAATAAGCTACTTCATATTTGGAATAGACATTTCCACTTGAATTTGATACTGATCTACAGGATGCGTAAGATTTGAGGGGGTGATTGCTCATATCATTTTATGAAAAAAAAGTTCCATAAATAATGAAGGTCATGAAATGCATTTTTCCAAGATGAATGGTGTTGAAGTTTTACTTAAAAACTGAATAAAATATGTGTACACCGCTGAGATATTTCTTACAATTATTTTGGAATTCTTCGTTCAATTGTAGTAAAACCTTCTACCTGTTGTTAGTGCGGGGCGCCGTTTTTATGTAAAAAAATAAAACATCTTTACGCTTATTTGTCGTCACTTTAACACATAGTATGAGGGCTCAACGTTGAGATGTTTTATTTTTTCTCATGAAAACGGTGCCCCACAGGAAAAAAAAGGCAGAACACATTCTTGTCACAAATTAAATTCAAATATATTGTTAGTTTGAAATATCTTAGTGGCGTAGGTACCACTTATTTCGGCCAGTTTTTAAGTAAAATTTCAAACACCCTGTATCTTGGAAACAATGCATTTCTGGACCTACATTGTTGGAACTTTTTTTTCATTAAATAATGCGAGAAATGACCCCTTAAATCTTTCGCATCTATTCAAAAACACCCTTCATAGTGTCAGTTGCAGGAACGTCCATTAAAATTTAAAGGTCCATTAAACTCTTAATCCTCCATTATTACAAGGAACTAATGGAGGATTAAGGGTTTAATGGACCTTTAAATTTTAATGGACGTTCCTGCAACTGAGCAATATTGTCCAAATTTTTGTATGAGCATAAATCTGCTTTTAAACATTCGCTGCTTCCGATTCTTAAATGTAACGCGACATATACGAGTATAGTTATATACAGAACACACAAAATGATCTGATGAATACCTTTATATTTGACAATATTTTTGAAGAATCAAAGTCAAGTGGAAATGTCAGTTCCCAATATGATAATGATTACTCCCATTTTGAATGTGTTATTCCCAATTAGATTGTGTTTACCATTTTGAAGTTGGTTAATGTCATTTTGAATTTGTTTAATCTCAATTTGAATGTGATTAGTCTCAATTTGAAGTTGAAAAGGTATAGTATAGATATCATTTGATTTTGGGTGAATTCGGAAAAGATTTTAAGGTGTTTCTTGTAACTTATTGACCCGACAACTCATATTTCTGTTTGATATCTGAATTGAGTGTTTTTTTTGTTAATTCCTGCAACAGATACATAAATGATGTTGAATGCAAATGAAGACGAGTGGAACTTTCGACATTCTTGAACTGACCAGTTATTGATGTTTCAGGATATCAATTCAGATGTGAGACATGTCTAAGATGCTATAAAACCAAGCCAAACCTTACCAGGCACATTACTTACGAATGTGGCAAAAAAGCAGCCTTCAGCTGTGGAATATGCGAGTATAAATGTAAAAGGAAGGACAATCTTTGGTTCATGTGAGAGTGAAACATCCATCTTCAATTCGATTATAACGTTTGTTCAGAAAATAAATAATTTGGATTTATCGAATCGTACTTATTACCTGCCAGCTTGCCACTTATCTCAATTGAGACCATTTTATAAGCCGAACTATAGTCTATCCAAATCCGAGAGGCCAAGCGTAAACAAACTAGAAACGCGATTGGTCGCTCTTATTGTCGAAAGTGGCGTTCCTGAAGCTTCGACCAATAAGAGCGACCAAATCGCGTTTCTAGTTTGTTTACGCTTGGCCTCTCGGATTTGGATAGACTATAGTGATATCAATTGGCCGCCAAGAAGCTGCGACTTGACACCGTTATACCCATATTACTATAGGGTTTTCCAATGAGAGGTTATTTTGATATACAAAGAAAAATGCCATTTTTCAACATAAATGATCGGATGTTTATTTCATTATAAAGAAAAAGCTATGCCGTCAATAGTAGAAAAATAACATCAGGCAAATGACCACCACGACTACGCTTACAGGACCATATAATTTTAATTAAATTTTCCATAACCAAATCGCAAAGTGGCTGCCCTATGTCCTCCACAGCCTCACGAATTCCATCTTTGAGGTCTTGAATCGACGCTGGGCTTTTGGCGTAGACCTTCTCTTTCACGTGGCCCCAAAGAAAGAAGTCGCAAGGTGTTAAATCACAAGATCTCATTGCCAATTGTGATCACCTCTTCGAGAGATAACCCGGTCCGGAAACTTTTCCCGCAAAAGCAAAGACACGACGTTGTTGATGATCGGCCGGCTTGAATTCTTGTGTTAATTGAACTTATAAGCGTAATACAGTGTAATGACGTTTGTGGAATGCCTAGTTCCAAAGAAAGACGAGGAATGGACAAACCTGGATTTTATTCAACACTTTCGGCTACTGCAGCAATATTCTCGGCTGTTCTTAAGCGACGTGCACGGGACTTATTCTTCACATCACTAACTTGTCCCAACAGCTCGAATTTTTTCACCAATTTCCTTTTTGCGGTGCTTCACGACGACCCAAAAATAGTCGAGTTTTACGAACCGTCTCTGCCAAATTTTCACCATTTTTATAGCGAATTTCAATAATTTCAATGCGTTCTCGAAGCGTGTATCGTTCCATTTGTATTAATGGCGTAGGTCCGCCATACTTGCGTTTCCTTGTTTTTGATCACTGGCTACCTTCTCAGAAAGCCTCACATTTCCTCAAATGAGACGCCGTTTTTCTTGCTGGCTCGCGGTCTACGAGTATAATAAAAACACTGAATTCTCAAATTCAAATTCAACTGCAAATAAAGGTACCTTGTCAGAATTTTTTTGTGATAATATCTTTGGATATCAGTCCTAAAATTTCGATTTTTTTTCAGGATCTACTAAACGTTTCAAATGTCCAAACTGTATTAAATCATATACACAAAAGTGTAATTTGAGGAGACACATTAGAGTTGAATGTGGACAGGAGAAGCATTTCAAATGTGAATATTGTCAATTCAAATTTTACTATAAACAAGAATTAAGTATACATATAAAAAGACGACACGAAGATCTTCATTTGTACTAAGATTTTTGGAATGGCTCCATTGCTGAAAAAATGAAGCATTCATTTCAAACTGAAAAACAACGTATGAATTTCCTCAGTTGATAGTTGTTAGTTTTTTCGTTGTTCAATGTGGTCGCAAAATAATACCTGTCACTACAATTCTGTTATTTAAATATTTTGGGTTTTTTATGTTTCGAAGATAATCGGCTATTGTATATTCATATACAGTGGACTCTCGATAAGTCGAACTCCCAGGGACCACATAAAACTGTTCGACTTATCTATAGTTCGGCTCACCAAACGTTCGAGTTATTGAGGTGGGAGTTCGACTCATTGAGGGAAAAACAAGAGGTAATACATATTGATCATCGTTAGTCAATGAGAAGCAAGCGTATATGTATTTTACATTTAATGAAAAATATGTATACATACATTGTACATATTCTTATCACATATCTTCATAAAATTCATACGGGTTTAAAAAAATCGTTAATTTTCATTTGCTTTAAACGTTTTTTTTCCAATTTGCAAACGACCGAAGATATTTCATTTAGTTTCCTGAAAATGTCGTATTCGATATCTTCAGAACTTTCCAGAAAACATCTGATCGTATCGATAGCTTGTCTAGCTTTTTGAACAGTTGGTGGTGTAGGTGGCTCAATTTCAGGGTCCTCCAAATTGTCCAAACCTGCATCGTCTTCTTCTTCCCTTCCTAACACTTCACGTACGATGCTTTCATCTGTAGGTGGAAAGCATACCGGTAGATCACAATCCACCTCCACAAATTCGTTAAAGTTTGCATCCACATCAAATACAGATGAAAGGATTCCCCATCCATCAATTTCCACTTCTTCTGGATTTTCCAGCGCTGTGTCTGATTCATCGGTGGTAATCACGTCGAATCCACATGCAGAAAAACAATTCTGAATTGTTCGAGGGCTCACTTCATCCCATGCCTTCTTGATGAAATGTAGAGCTTCTAATACATTTATTGGGACTACAGCACGATTTTCCTGTATTTGTCGAAGCACATGGTTTACTACTTCAGTACGGTATTTAACCTTAAAATTTTTAATGATTCCCAAATCCAAGGGCTGTAGTTTCGATGTCGTGTTCGGTGGTAGAAACTCTACTTTTAACGATATAAGAACAGGCAAGGGATTATGAGCTGGACAATTGTCTATGAAGAGAAGAGCCCTCTTCTTTTTTTTTGTCAACTCGTTATCCCACTTTTGCAACCATTCTCTAAAAATAATTCCAGTCATCCATGCTCTAGAATTCGCAGTAGGTATACTCTGTAGGAAAGGTTTTAACATTTTTGAAACAACGGGGCTTCAGCGATTTGCCTATAACGCATGGTACATGTTTCACTGAACCGCTCATATTAACAGCAAGCAAAACAGTTAAACGTTCTTTACTTTCCTTACCACCATGACAATCTGTGTTTTTGAAATCTAATGTTTTGTTGGGTAAACATCTGTAAAACAGCCCGGTTTCGTCTGCGTTGTAGATCTCATCGGATGTGTACGTTTCCAATAAATCCGATAGATGAGCTAGCCATTCAGCACAAGTGTCTTCATTAACGCTAGCACTTTCGCCTGACAAGGTTCTTCCAGCAATTCCGTACCTTTTTTTAAAATTGGATAGCCAACCACTACTCGCTGCAAATTCGTGGCCTAGGGAAGATGCGAATTCCTTCGCTTTCTGTTGAAGAAGTGGTCCATTTACTGGAATATTGTTTTTGCGCGTTTCCTGGAACCACTTTATCAAACATTTTTCAACATCTGAGTGCTGAGGCAATTTTTGACGGTACCGGTGTACTGATTTTCCTTCTGCAGTGGAAGCGATGATTTTCATTTTGTTTTTGATGATGGTTGACAGGGTAGATTTAGGAATTCCGAACTGGATAGCGATGAGGCTTTTACTTTTTTCGCCTTTCTCTACTTCCCGAATGAGTTCCAGTTTATCTGCTACTGATAAAATTTTGAGTTTTCGCGGAGCCATGACTTATAACGCTCTTGGCACACGATGGCTTCATAAACAAATAAGGAATGAATTGAACTAATGTCCCTCGACTCCTGAGCGGTTGAAGAACACATTATGATGGCTGCCACTTGTGGTGATTGGTTTGCGTAACGAATCCTTTTCGCTTTCATTCGTGAGATCAAAAAGTTCGACTCATTGAGGCGATGGTGGTCAGGAGTACGACTCATAGAGGTGGAGATTTCCGCGGAGCCCTTCCAGCAGTTCGACTCATCTATTAGTCTCCTTAGTCCCAAGAACACTGTTCGACTCATTGAGGTGAAATTACATAGGGTAAGATACGCAGGAATCGGGACTGGAGAAACAGTTCGACTTATCAAAGAGTTCGACTTACCGATGTTCGACTTATCGAGAGTCCACTGTATGTATATATTTTTTAAATTTATTTGTGAAATACATTCAGGCAGTAAATCGTGATGAAATTTGAAGATTTCGAGCTCGGAAAAAATTTAGAAAAGAATAAAATCCTATAGATTTTTTGAGTAACCATTATCAGTGAATTCTGGCAATTGAGAATTTTGAGTTTCCACTTGTAGTGAATTCAAAAAAGCGAATGAAATACTGTGGAACTTCCCCATAGCGAACGTCTGTAAAACGAATTTCGTACAAGACACTGCAACTTGAATTCAAATTCATTATTAAATACACCCTCTTAAACGAGGTAAATTCTCCTTATAACGAAATATTCAAAGAACATCACTCTTTGAATGGGTATTGGTAAGAAGGTATAAGGGTTTTTGTCGAATTTGTTTCCGGACGTACGTAATAAATTCCGACTTCAAACTAAATCATTACGGCGGACAGAGAGATCCTTCTGAAAAAGTTATACACCCCAGGCTGTTTGTTTTCAATTTAACCATCACCCTAGGGGGAAAAGTTGTAAGAAAAGGTCTAAAAGCAAGTGCTTAAGTTTGAATGATAAACTTAAATTTATTAGTAAAGTCGACCGCGACATTGCCGACTATAGAAACAAATTCTTCGTTATAGGGAAGTTACACTGTGTTTGACAAATTTCTAAATTTATTATTATTGATACAAAAATATTTTGAGCAACATTTATAAGCAACGTCATCATATACCAGCAATAGCTTGGAATAATATTAAGTCAATAGATATTATTTCTTTGATAGTGAACATCTGAGATGTTATTGCTACTCTGATATAAATCGTAGAGTTTCATAACCTGGACATTCATATTTTGTATTTAAACAAATAATTGGCAAAACTCACACATCTTCAGTATTTTGATCCGAACGATCAACATTTGAAAACAGAAAAATGAAATAATTGGTCCCCTGTAGTAAGTGAAATAAATATATTCGATCAAATTTTGTAATTTCATTGCATATTATGCATTTTATGTTTTTCATATTGTTTCGAATAGCTGTTTCATATAGATAAAAGTCTAAGAATCATCATTTAGTGAACCATAGAGTGCCCCATCTGATTTGGTACACATTTGGTATTGGTATAAAATAGAAATACTCATTTTTTGAAAGTCATGTTAACTGTGCGATCCTAGAGTTTGGAACGTGTACGTAAGCAATCCAAAATAGTATCATGTTAAGTTCATAAGTATGTTTTGTAATCTTGATTATCACTCAATAATTCATAATCATCTGAAGATTTATTTTTGGCCGAGTCTGAACCTGAAGTCATTCAAAATCTCAATAATTTAAAGGAGCGATGATTAATTTTTCACTTGCAATGTCATAGATGTACCAAACCAATAACATCAGATCCGTAATTATCAATTAATTAAGGTTCCAGTAGCAAAATAATTAAACAAAAAAAAGTATTCAAATGAAAAAGAAATTCGTTTCTTATTCTCTGTAATCTTCGTAGAATTTCAACATTTTACAAAATGAAGAAAACAACGTTCATTAATGTTTCTGTTTTGTTCAATCATGCTTGCAACAATTGTATATCCCTTTTGTTTATAAGATAATAATTTTCACCATTTCTGAGTCTCAATTATTTGTTTTTATTATGCAGGAAATGGCTTTAGGATACCAGTTGATAAACAAGGCAAGTCTGGAAGGAACCAAGTTTATTTTTACTGATTTCATAATTTTTTACAGGCTTCAGATGTGAGAAATGCTTCAGGCCATACAAAAGCAAACAAGCTCTAGTTAGTCATCAGAGATATGATTGTGGGAAAATTCCTCTTCTCCAGTGTCCATCATGCCCTTATAAAGCTAAGAGAAAACATCATTTACGAAATCACTGTCAAATTAAACATGGGGTTGACGTTGATATCTTTGAAAATGTATTGAGTTCCTAGTTTACTAGTTTTTTTCACATTGTAAACTCATTCACATTATATAGGTAGATTAATTTTATACTTTAATTTTCAAAGTAATAATTCAATACATGGGACAAAAAATGATTATCAATTTTGAGGATCAGTTAACTTTTTTGATATTCTATTCAGTGGCGGCCGGTGTATTGAAGCTGTGGCTCTGCAGCGCTGGAAAAATATGTTTATCTTCGGGTTAAACTACTCATTTATGTCCACAAAGGAAAAATATCTAATTCAGCTACTTCATACATTTTTGCGAACGCTTTGCTGTGGAGATTGGAAAGTGAAGTTAGCTACGAAAGAGATGAACATTATATTGATGAAAAATTAGAAATAAATCGGTAGTCCGCTGCCTGATTTCAATTCCAAAATGTTATCTCTAGTATGGGAATATTTAGGTGAGGAAATTTAATAGAAATATTCATGAAAAAACCCTGTGTCTGTGAAGTAAAAAATCTACCTACTTGTTTGCGTGTCTTCTTTTTGTGGATCAAAACTTTTGAATTTCCAAAGTTGTTCTTTCGCTGAGAACATCAAATTACATGGAATTGCGAAACAGGAACTAACGAATTGAATGCAATTTTGTTTGAAAAATTGATTGTGTAAGAGCAGCTTTCATTATTCATTTCATACAACTTTCAGACACCGTTAAGAATTGCGGTGTTCTTGAGCTCGCAGCTTTATACAGTGAAAATCATGAAATTCTGAGAATTTGTCAAGTTTTATCAATCGTACCTACAGCAGCGATAGATCAAGCACTAAAAAAGGGATAAAACTGTCGGCACAAGAATCACCCTTGCAACAAGACACGAGCCGCCACTGATTCGTTTATATCAATACTGCTAATCGGTACGAATTTTGAGTTAAATTTTTAAGAAATCTAATATCGTTCAGATTGAGGGAAAATATTCGAAATATTAATTTTCAGCATTTTGATTTTCTAATACATATTTCAATTCATTTTCTAGGTTTTCTACTTTCTCAAATAAATTGAAAATCATTATAAAAAACTAGAAATTCATTTAGAATTTTCCTTGACAATTTGAACCCTAAGTCGTGCTACCTATAACAAAAGTATACAGTATTTAATTTTTCAATGTTGTGAAAATGTGAATCACCTTTAATATGTATGTGTCTAGTTAAAATAAAAATATTTCAGTAAGTTATGCCTTTCTTCGTACTGATGCAGCAAATGAAATAATGGACTTATTCAATTCTACAGGTTCTATGTAATTTCTATGGTAATTCAATGATTTAGGAAGATAGGAAGAAAAGTTCATTTTCAATATTTTTCTCATTAACATCGACATGAAATATGTAATTAACCCTTCCCAGAGCACTTCTACCATTTTGGTTTTTCTAATTCTAAAAATAAAAATTTTCACAATAAAGTGGAACTTCCCTATAACGAAAGCGCTAAATCCGCAATAAACCTTCGTTATAAAGAAATTTCTTTATTCAGAAAATTTGTTTCTATAGTCGGCAATATCTCGGTCGACTTCACTGATAAATTTAAGTTTATCATTCAAACTTAAGCACATCCTTTTAAACATTTTCGCACAACTTTCACGCTAGCGTAATGGTTAGATTGAAACCAAACAGCCAGGGGTTTATTTAAGACTATTTCAATAGGATCTCTCTGCTCGCCGTAATGATTAAGTTTAAGGTCTAAATCAATTACGTACGTCCGGAAAATTTTCGGAAAAAACCCACCCTTATACCTTCTCACCAATACCCATTCAAAGAGTGATGTTCTTTGAAGATTTCGTTATAGAGAGAATTCACTTTGTGTTAGAGGGTGTTTTTAACATGGAATTTGGATTCAAGGTGCAATGTTTTGTACGACATTCTTAATACAGAGAAATTCGTTATACAGATGTTTGTTATAGGGAAGAAATTCCACTGTATATAATTACTATTTATGGATGCTCTGGACTTCTAGGGAATTAAATGAAATTCCATCAGTCAACAGTGTTGATATCGAAACAATCTGGACTCTAATAATAATACCCAACTTTAAAAAAATCAAATGAATTGTTTGACAATCAAAAATAGATCGAAGTCATCGATGTTTGTTTTCTGAAAACTGTCAAAGATGACATTTTCAGAGTGTGACGAAAATAGCTTCTCTGAAAGTTGCAAGTTTTAGGAGCTTTTCTGAAGACAAGTGGCGAATGCCTCAATAGAAAAAAGATATACAATTCGAAGGGAAATTCAACAAGACATCTTAGAACCGAGTGTCAAAAACTATCAAAAATCAAACACCAGAAATAAAAAAAATAGAAAACACTTTTGAAAACCTCCATGTAAAAATCAATTATTAAAATTATTCGACTAGAATGTTCATGTTATATTGTGCTTTTCAATTGTTCTCACTAGAAGGATTTCTTCAAATGAATATTGAGATGAAAAATTGAAATCAATATTCCATCGTTCAATTTGAGGCATCATGGTTGCTAAATTTTACTTACAATTTTACATTTTGTGTTTTGTGAGGTAATTAACTTAGTTCCTATTTTCTTGTTTCTTTTCTCTTTTTGTTGGTAATTTTTTTCATATAACATTTAAACAGTAATTCAAATTCATCATTAATGCTGTCTATCAGAAGTATGATGCAAGCTTCTTGAAATATGACCGAATTTCTGTTTGACTGAAAAATTGTTTCTTTATCTTTTCTATTGTGGAATACTGTCTCTGGGTTCCACACCTGTTTGTATCCAAAATTCTCAAAATAAATAAATATACATCAGTACAAAATAATTTCAGAATTATTCCGGTGTGAGGTGTGTGGTCGTACTTATCGCTATAAGAAGACTCTTAGACAACATAAAACATACGAATGTGGAATTTTACCTCAGTTCATCTGCCACGTACCTGGTTGTCCTTATAGATGTAAAACGAAGGGAAATCTCAAACAACATTTTAAGAAGAAACATCATCTAATTATATCTGGATGATTTTAAAGTTCAGCAAAAATTCAATATGATAAAAACTAATGTTTTGTTAATAAATTTTCAAATAAGAAGTTACTATTAATCTTATATTATAATATATATATAGCAGTTCTTGTTTTCTGTTTGTTTTGTAATTTTTCAGTAAAGTATTTCAACATGATCGTTTTTTGATACTCAGTAACATTTTCCTAAAATAATCTTTCTTTTAATGATCAATTGATTTTCTTTATAATTTCCACACCAGCAGGCTCATTGTCTCAGTTAACAACTCACTTAATTATGTATTTTGAATACTTCATGAGATGCGTTTGGTTTAACATGAAGTGGAGTGTAATTTTGCTCGATTGAAAAGAATTACGAAATGAAAAAGTAAGAAAAATATGAGGTTAAAAAATTATATTACTCGTTTTGAAATGTTTATTACCTAAGTAACTGGATTGCAAGGAAAAATTGACAGATATGTGAATTTTTTTAGGGAATTTGACAACTTTGAATGGATTTTCAAACCATAAATAAAACTATAAAACTACTTTCAGAAAGGCCAAACTTCAAGGGAATATCATACAAGTTATCTGTAATAAAAATTTCTCGAGCAAAATTTTGAGGGTCATTCTTCAGTTTAGCATTTCTTGATTCCACGATACATTTGAAAATTTTCCAGAATATCAATTAAATTTTGTTGTTTCATCAAATTTTCAATATACCATCTTGAATGCAATGAAGCTAAACGTTTTGTCGAATTATTCGAAAATTAGGTTTTTCTGCAAAAAAACCTATTGTAGGCGTGGAGAGCGGGTGGAAATCACGGTTTTGAAGAGAACAAAATCAATCATATTTTTTCAATTGTTTTTCATATATAAGAAATCATAAATTATGAACATATTTCCTTTTTGGAAATACTACTCATTCAGTGTGCTTTCGAATAACATATCAACTTTCTCGTTAGCTAATTGTCCCATTACATAATATGATGATTCTCGGATAATACAGATTTGAAATTGTACTACCCGAATACATATTTTCGAAACCTAAATTCCGGGCGCTTCGGCATTTGTTCATTAACTCATTAATCATCATACAGAGAAAATTTTTCAATAAAATTTAAAAAACTACATATTCATTTACTTAATATATAACGATATTTTTGATGCAATTTGGACCGAATATAGAGCGCCGATAAAACCATGTATTCAAACTTCCAGCTTGTTCGTAACCTAAAATTTTCAAGTTTTTCATCCATGAATGTAATATTCAGTTAAAATAGGCGAATGTATTATTCTGACAATTAATTGTACAACTATAATACGCATTCAATATTTGTATATCCGAAGAAAAAGAATTTTCGTAGAGAATTTTAGTTAACAGGATTATATACTGATGGACAAAATTAGCGCACCACCTAAAATTTCGTTGAATTTAAACAATTGATATCTTCCAAATCTTTAGTCGGATTTCAACGTTTTTTTCTTTCAATAGTAGCTCTGTTATTGTCGAATTCTCTCCATTAAGCAGAAGTCCAAAAAATGAAATCTTCATGTTGTACAGGGCGTTTAAATAATGTCATGTTTTATAGTCAAATTTTACCGTTTTCTGTGGGCAATGCTAGGTTGCTGAGGCAAATAAAAACAATAAAGCTTTGTAGCCTAGTATCTCTTGAGTATTTTTTTTTTAAATCAATTTATTTTGAAGTCGTCCAGAGATATTCAATTTTTTATCAACTCTTGTATTTTGTGCATTAGCCATGAATATCTTCGCAACCATTTGTCCGATTTGAATGTTTTTTTTAAGTTGTAGCTCTTTTATTGGCGAATATCATACTAAAATGAGATGTTAAGAAAAAATAAATGCATCATGCTGTACAGGGCGTTTAAATTTTCGGGTTTTTTCATTACAGTTTAACGCCTTCTGTGGGCAATACCAGATATATTAGGCTTCTTGAAACTATACAGTGATGTAGCTGATGTTTCCTGAGTATTTTGCATTTTTAAAAAGCAATTTCACTTGTACCCTTCCAGAGCTATTTACATTTTCGAACATCATACATTTTTCTGTTTTCTTAATTTCTTTTCGTTTATTTTTGTGTTGAAAGTTAATTCTTATTTATTTTTCTTTGGCCGTTGTCATCGTAGACTTATGGAAAGTAAAGAAAACTTTAGAAATTTACACAATTATTTATTTCGAATGAATTTTATGAATTAGAGAAAATTATGACAACTGTAAACCCCAGTATCACTCGACTGAAAATATTCATTGTCAATATATTGTATGAAATGCAAGATGTTATAAAAATGTGAATATCTCTGGAATGGTACAAGTTAAATTGCTTTTAAAAAAGCAAAATACTCAGGAAACATCAGGCTGCATCATTGTATAGTTTTTAGAAGCCCATAGAAGGCGTTAAACTGTAATGAAAAAAACCCGAAAATTTAAACGCCCTGTACAGCATGATGCATTTCTTTTTTTGAATTTCCCATTGTAGTATGATATTTGCCAATAAAAGAGCTACAACTAAAAAAAAACATTCAAATCGGACAAATGGTTGCGAAGATATTCATGGCTAATGCATAAAATACAAGAGTTGATAAAAAGTTGAATATCTCTGGACGACTTCAAGATAAATTGGTTTTTAAAAAACAAAATACTCAAGAGATACTAGGCTACAAACCTTCATTGTTTTTATATGCCTCCGCAACCTGGCATTGCACACAGAAGAAGTTAAAATTTGACTATAAAACATGACGTTATTTAAACGCCCTGTACAACATGAAGGTTCTATTTTTTGGACTTCTGTTTAATGGAGGAAATTCGACAATAACAGAGCTACAATTGAAAGAAAAAACGTTAAAATCCGACTGAAGATTGGGAAGATATCAATTGTTAAAATTTAACGAAACTTTAGGTGGTGCGCTAATTTTGTCCATCAGTATATTTTCAAATCGGCTAAATTCGATATTTAGGTTATGTAGGACAGTTTGTTAATTCAAATTCTTCCTGACATTATTTTATTTCCTCAGTTAATCTGACAAATCCATCATACACTTCAGACGCTTGTTCGTATTAAGAAAACGATCAGTCAAATCTGAAAATAACGAGATTGGTTAAATTATATTCGTGAATGAGATCAATAGTTCTCCAGATATTCAAATTTGAATGATCTTTTTCCTTTGCGCCCGAAACTTGCATCCCTGAATATATTCCTGAAGTATTGGAAATTTTCCAAATTTGTAGGTGCAAGTTGTATCTCAGGACAGTGTCTTTGTATCAAGATAAATGTTTTGTTACTATATAGTCGTTAAAAAGTCACTCACGAATATCACATATTTTCAGGTTATTTCGCTCCAGCTTACAAATGTGAGGATTGCAATCGCAGTTATCGTTACAAGAAAGGGCTCAATCAACATAGAAAATACGAATGCGGATTATTAGCTAAGTTTTCCTGTTCTGTAAATGGTTGCTTATATAGATCCAAAGTGAAAGGAAACGTAACAAGACACATGAATACTATGCATAAGTTTGAAAAATTTGCTCAAATAAACTCGAAGTAGGATATGAAGCAAACGAAAAAGACTGTTACATAGGTTTTAGATGAATATAAAGTTGAAGAAAATATAGGTAATTTTTCTTCCAAATTCTTTGCGTCCCTTACCTAATAGTAGCTCAAAAACTGCCGAGATGCTGCTTCGAGAACATACAGTGTGTAACAGCCAAATGGAATAAATTCGATAACGAATAAATGAGAGCGTGTTGGGAAAAACGCTTGGACACGTCGGTTTGTATTTTCAAATGCACATTTTTTCTAAAAACAATGATTATATACGGTGTGTCATGTGACAGTGGCCGATGCCAACTTTCTTATTTTAAATACAACACCCTGTATATTATTAGTTTTTTGGATTCTTCAGAAAATTTTAGACATAATTCATGTACAATGTCCTATATCTATCTTCAACTGTTTCGGATATATAAAGTGTTTTCAGATGTATTACAAAAATTTACATTAAAAAAACAAAATTATTTCATTTCTCAAATAATGTAAAAAATTCAAAGTAGGAGTGTAATGTAGCTAATTTGTGAAATGAAATAATTTTTTTAATGTTAATTTTTGTAATACAAACACTCGATATTTCCGAAACAGTTGAAGATAGATATGGAAAATTGTACTTGAATTATATCTAGAATTTTCTGAAGAATCCAAAAAACTAATAATATACAGGGGGTTGTATTTAAAATAAGGAACTTGGTATCGACCACTGTCACATGATGCACCCTATATAAATATTTTCATCTGAAAAAAATGCGCATGTAAAGATACAAATGGACGTGTTCGAACGTTTTTCTCAACACACTCTCATTTATTCGTTATCGAATTTATTCCATTTGACTGTTCCACACCGTATACTATCAAACGAAAATTAAGTGGATATCAAAAAGTAACAATATGTTATCTATCCCGACACTACAAGATATATTCTTTTGAATCTGAATAAGTTAAATTGGGATTTTCATTAATAGGGCGTGGCATTCTCCAGACAAAATGAACATTACTCCAAATTATGTTTATTTTGATTATTCATTTAATTTTCCGAATAGTCTTTGCATCTTATACTTTCATTTTAGTGGTGTTCGAAATCTTTTTTCATGTTTCGATTTTGTATTTGTATTTTCACCGTTTCAACTTCTTATTTTTTCCTTAATTCATGTCTGGGTAGAATTTCGGAAGTTTTTGTGTATAGGACTAGTCCTAGACTCAATTTAGATTCAGTTAATCATTCATAATTTCAATATAGATCTGTTTTGTCCGAGCAGAATATTATTGACAAAGGCGAAAGAAAAAAATAATTTTACATAAGAAGTTTTATGTTGCAGCTTATTCCAATCATTGATTTTGTCTTGCCTGAACAGAACATATTAATATACAGGATTGGAAATCCACATCGGAATCATAAGATATTGTCGAAAATTAATGCATCATACAGATCATTTTTCCATCTAGTTGAAAAGTTTTATATTTTAGAGATCAACTGACTGAATCCAGCTGTCTGATTGCAATATTGTAGTGTTGTCTCTCTTATTTTTGGGAGTGGCTTAACTCAAGCATTTTGGTAGGCAACCAAATGAACTTGAATCCTGTATAGGTGTGTTCTTTTATTCATCAGATGGATTCACCGCTGTCACCACGGTTGCATCAAGTCGTTCGTTTATTCAGCGGTTGAAACTGTCACTCGTTCGTTTACTCACCGATGTTTCCATCGGTGGCTCATCGGATCCATCGACTTTCAGAGCCGGTGAATGTGATGAAATTCTGATGAGTCAAGTGGAGGGGGTAAATTGTATGGCAGAAACGTCAATGTTATCTGTCACGACTCAACTAAACAGCAGATAACTATCAACTCGTTCTTTTATTCGACATCTGATGAGCCATCTGACATTTCATCTGGTTTCCATCCGGGTGAATCCATCGGTGAATAAAAGAACACACCTTATTACAGCAGCTGACACATTAAATAATTCTATGCGAGTACCTTACTGCTTGAATGAATCACTCATAACATAACGTTAAGAAAGAGACGACTCTACATTATTGCAATCGTACAACTGGATTCAGATAGATACGTGGCACGTAAATCTCTCGAATACAACTGTTACAACTGGACTGCAAAATTATCTGTCTGATGCATTGAATATCGTTTGTTTCCGATGTGAATTTCCAAACCTGGATGGTATAGAAAGATAAAATTCAATTCGACAGCATAAATCTGTTGTGTCGTAAAATCCTCAAAAATGTGAATTTTTATATTTTCATATAACGATAATCAGCAAATATTTTCCTGGCTTGTTCTTGAGTAGAATCGTGCTATAGCTTTGCCGAATATCTGTCGTTTTCGAGTTTGGTCTTGTTCTTCGTTTGTTGTTAATGTTGATTTATTACATATTTTCAGGTCACAAATGTGATGCTTGTAATCGTATATACCGTTATAAAAGTGGTCTGAACCAACACAAAAAATACGAATGTGGAGTGTTGCCCCAGTTTTGCTGTCCTATTCCTGGGTGCTCTTACAGAGCCAAAATGAGGGGAAATATGAGAAAACATATAAGCAATCGACATAAGTCTGAATGATATTCAGATATTTACCTGTTCGTCAGTATTACTACTAGTTTGTAACCAATGCTTAAACTGCTTTTCTTGGAAATGACAGTGAAAAAATAAATCACTTCAAAATAACTTTTTCTATTATTTATTATGACAAGCTAAACAATCAGGTATAGTTTATTTCGGCTTAAGGACCGGTGAAATGGAATGAAGAAGTAAAACTCTTATTAAAATCGCCAACGTTTCGAATCTTGATTAATTCTTCATCAGGGCTAGAAAAATACAAAAGGTATTACACGGATGTCACAAAATACAGAACAAAAACATCTAAACAAAACAATTATATAAAAGATGTGATTAACAAAAATATGAAATAAGATAGGCGCACATTGTCAAGGAAGTCAGTATAATAGAGCGTATAATTGCAGTACAACTCTAGTCGACATTATAGTTAAAAATTCACCTCTTTAAAAGGTTTCATAGATGTTAGTCACCGCAATTGAAAAAGCGTTCAAAGGTCTCATAGATGAATTCGTTTTGTCAGTTACGTATATCATAAATTTCGGTGCAGGTCAACGATAAACTGAAGTAGATAGAATAAAAAAATAAAACATAGAACGATCAAGTTACGGGCGGTGCATTCAACAATATATTTATTCATTAAAATCCGGTTCAGGTACTCAGCCGCAATTTTACAATACTTGAGCGTATGTTATACTTAGGTTTTGTGTATCTGTTCTCGAATTAACGTTGTTATTTAAGAATATATTGATCATTTCGAACGGCCGATCCACGATGGCCGTTCAATTTTTGTCAATTTTTTTTGTTATCCTTGAAGTATTTCAAGAATGTGTTCTTCATTCCATCTAAATCTGGTGCAACACCTACTTGTGGTTATCGATGTTGGAAAACTGAATTTTGGTTGAATTAATTCATTTTTAATATTCTACTTTTCAGAACATGCTTGCAAGATGTGCGGTAGAACATACAAAGCTAGAAGATCACTTCTGAGGCATCAAAAGTATGAATGTTATCAAGAAAGGAAATTTCAATGTCCAAACTGTGTCTATAAAGCCAAACAGAAAACCCATTTGAAGAATCATCTTTATAATTGCCATAGGTCTTTTCTATGAACTATAAAGATAATTTGCTCGTAATTAAATCTTGGCAACCGAAGGCCTATTCTTTTTATTCTTTTGTAATTCACGAAATTATCAATTAAGAATTTGGATCTTTCAAGCAGAATAACAGATTAGTTCAAAAATAAATTTTTCTCACTTTGTTTCCATAAAATGTTTTCGAACCTATTATGTCCAAGTATAAATTGTTAATAAGAATCGTAATTTTCTTGTCGTATAATTGCTAATTTATCGATTAATCATAATCCTCATTATTGGGACGAAAGTTATCTTCACTTTAATGTAGTTTCTCGAAGACAAGAAGCCGTTTACAGAAATATACGACCTATGTTATGTTCAAAATATTTATCTGCTGCCTCTAATAGCCTCTCTACAATTTGGTGTGTTACAATTGAACATTTTCTCTTTGAATAGCTTGTTATTCGCCACTGCACTCTACATATAATTGTGTCATCTGATATTTCCACTATTCAATTCGGATTTATACATTTTTTGCTCGTATATTTCAAGATCTGTAAATATCGTATAATTTAAATTGAAATCTTGAAAAAAACAGATTACTACGAGAATAATTCTTGTATTGCTGTGTGTTTCGAAACAATGATGAAAATTCTAAATGTGAATCAGTTTCTTTGAATTTCGAACGTCTAAAACGGGCAATAATAATTAACTGAAATTTATCAAGCTACATACATACAGATGGAGGTATTAACAGACCCATTTCGATTTAAGATTTGGAAACCATTTGTCGCTTATGTCGAAAATTTTTGGAGAATACAATATATTCGAAATTTTGTGAATTTACACCATAAAAAATATTGCATATAATACAGCCTATGTGAGGATTCGAAACTTGAATTTAGTTTTCTTTTAAATTCACTCCTAAATAAATCTTTCTGTCCGTTGATTTTTTCTTGAGAACCATTTGTGTACGTATATTTTTTTAACAATTAAATGTTTCAGAATTTGTGTGCACCGTTTGTTTCAAAGTGTATAAGGCTAAAAGATCCTTATGGAGACACCTGAAGTATGAATGCCAGAAAAATCCTCAGTTCAAATGTCCGCTCTGTTCTCATCAGGCTTATCAAAAATCTTCGATCGTTTCTCATTTTAACAACAGGCATAAAGGTTACTTCATCGGAAGTTACTTGATCTAATGTTATCAAATGTGAATCCATTCCTTTCATTAGTAATTCCATATGTAAATATTGTGTATGTGTATATAAATATAATAAAAATTGAATGAACTCGATTCGTGTTTAGTCATTTTTTGGGTTTACCTGACTGTGTGAAATTAAAGGGATTTGTCAACTTCAATTCGTTTGTATTTCAAAAGAGAGGCGCTGACTGAGACACCGCATTCAACATCCATGAAATTCATAAACAGGATATCCCACTGAAAAGATGTCAGGCCTGATTGTAGTATACTGAATAGCTTAATTCAAATGACTCATATGATTTGACTCAATATGTTGAAAATGTTTCTAAAACACCTCGAAAGCTTAAAAAGCAAGAGAAATTAATATGAATGTCACATCTGCTCCACAATTTCAATGAAATTTAATCTCATTGTCCTTGAAATCTCTTCGATAGTCGAACAAAGCTGTTCTACAACCTGGAGGGTTCATTAAATCAGGTTTGTCTTTTCAATTGATGGTTTTTCAGAACCTCAGATGAGCATGAAACTCCCTACAGACCCGTTATACAGGGTTTTTATTCAGTTATTAAAACAGATGCATTTCACCCCGTTATAATAATAATAATAATAATTTATTTATTCTCTTAAGACATGGTTCATGTATAGGACAAGTCAATTAACAAAATAACAATGTTTAACTTAAAGAAAATGAAAAAAATATATATATATATAATTCATTCAATGACAGAACTCAAAAATTCAACTTTGCTGTAGAAACATCTTTCCATCAGAAGGTTCTTGAGTTCCCTCTTAAATCTAAAGTATTCCAAGTTTTTGAACCCATTTGGTAGTTTGTTATAGAGTTTAATTCCACTGTACATAGGTGCATTTTCAAATTTATGTTCTATGCACAGGGATCGAGTGTTCATATGTCTTGTGTTATATTCATGATATTCAGAGCATTTCGTGAAAGATTGTATATTTTTGTGAATATGCAATAAAGATCTCAAAATATAAATACCAGGAAAACTCTTCATTCTATGTTCCAAAAGCAGTGGTTTGCAGGACTCCTGGGGTTTCAGACCAAAGATCAATCGAATAATTCGCTTTTGAGCAACAAAAACCTCCATACTGTCTGATGATCCTCCCCATAGAATGACGTTGTAATTCATATGTGAGAAGGCCATTGAGTAGTAAATATTAATTAGCACCTCTGATGGAAATATATGCTTCAGACGCTTCAGCGCATAAAACGCACTGCTGAGCTTTTTGCACACAGATTGGATGTGACTCTGCCAATTTAAATTTTTGTCGACCATCAGGCCCAAAAACTTCACACACTCAGAAGATTCTAGTCTCCCCAGAGGAAGTTCAAGGACCAACTGTTGGACTAGATTAGTCTTATCAATGTTTAGTATCAGAGAATTTTTGCGGCACCAGTCCGAAAAATACTCTACCAGCATTTCGCATCTTGTCTTTAGCTCTTGTAAGCTTGATGCTGTTATCAAGAAGGACGTGTCGTCCTCAAACAATAACATTATAATATCGAACAAAATTATTGTTTTAAAAGAGTCCGGTAAATCATTAACAAATAAAATAAACAATAGTGGCCCCAACACGGATCCCTGAGGGACTCCCATTTGAATGGGATAATCTTTAGAATTTCTCTAATTGCAGTAAACGAACATTTTTCTATCCTCAAGATAACTTTTCACCCAATCGAGAATCATTTTACCTTCCGGAATAATATTAAAAAAATTAGGGGAGCGCTCCAAATTTTGTAAAAGTTTAAGACGATCAATCGCAAGAGTTATGAACGATTTGATTACAAGAAAATAAATTTTCGATGGATATACATTTTTATTTTGTACAAGACACACTTAGATTTGACATAATAAAATTACTATGTTTCTGCGTTCCAGTAGAGTTTTGACATAACTCGTATTGCTTCTGTTTATGCTTTGTGTTCGGTTGCCCATGACAATTGCACATTGAAAAAGCATAAAGTGAACATTAAAATGGGTCATCAATATTCAATTGCGTACACATTAAAATCACTTTTTATTTTGAGGTCGACGAGAAAGTAAATGATTTTTCATTTATTTTATTCAGGTAAGTTCTCTCGTGCACTGAGCTATATCACAGGTGGTAACATTTTTCGGAAACCTACTCAGGGTTACTAACTCGATCCATTGGGTCAAGTGACGGATCTACTCGGACCACGCAGGTGTTCCCTGCCATATTTAATTTTATTTTTCAGTACCTTTCTTAAAGAAGTAGATAATTTATTTTTTCAGTGCCAGTTTATTTACTGATTTCTCCTAATTTCTGGTTTGCCCTCGCATGTTCAATGTTATACATATATAATGTAGTGTTGTTAAAACAAAACCAGATGAGTTTCTTATTCTGAAAACAAGTAATATTTATTCAATACCATCAGTAATCTAAATATATCTTCACAAACCTGAAAACAAGAAACTACTTTCAATGTTCGTATTTACAACTTCTGACAATAACAATGAAATTTAAATTTGACAAATATATAAACGCCGACGACTTTGTTCGAAAAAAAAATATTAAGAAAGTGTAAGTTTTCTTACACATATAATAAATAAGTAAAGAAGACTCTAGCTTCAACGCAGAAAGATCTGTATACAAAGTTATGAAGATGTTGTTTCACATTATTTTCTCGGCTCATGGAACCACACATTTTACACTTAACCAAATTCTCTTCTCTTTTCATAAGTTAAGGAATAGAATAAAAAAGAAATTACTAAGAAAAGAGTAGAAGACTTATTCCAGCCTTTTTCGAATACAATATTGAACTGCAGTGCGCATACGGTGACTGTACGACCCTGCTCTCGTGTAGGGTTACGATAGATCAACCTGAGTCAGTGATCGAGGTAATAGCACCCTACTTCACGAACACGAGTTCGGGTCAGGTAAACGAACCCGAAGGTTAACCCGAGTTAACTCGAGTAAGTATCCGGAAACGCCTACTATTATTCTGGAAATGCTCACATTGCATTTTGCTTCTGTAGTAACTCATCGAAAGTACCTACAGTAGTTTGCTAACAATTACCAAGTTTCAAGATAAAATGAAATATTTTATACAAAATCTCAAACGGAAGCGTTTATTAATATCATAAAAGTATTTCAATTTCACAGAGATAATATGTGGCAATTTAGATCAAAATGTTCTATCCTATGATATATTTTTCCTTTTCGTTTTGAAAAGTTTTTCCCGAGGACTTTTCCCTCTTCTTAAATTTTTTCGATCTTCAGAATCTTCGAGTTCTTTGTTATGTATTGCATTTTACTTCATTTAGCCATTATCCTGTCCTGCCTCTTCTACTTCTTTCAATTACACCGATTTTGTTCTTTCATCTGCCATTCACACTTTTTAGGTTTTAATATATTTCCAATATTAATTTTTTTTAAATTCTATCTCTTCTAGGTCATTTTTTCTACTTTCAAGCGTCTATCCAATATTCTTCATTTAATTTGGTAACATGTATCTTAGGTAAACTTCATCCTAAGATTATCTTGCACAGCGGCAAAGCATATTTACATATGGTGTTAGCTTCTGATCGCAATTCCCATTCCTTGGCATTTCTTTTCCACTTCACCACATCATTACTGCTGCAATGTTTTCGTTGTTTTAATTTTTGCCTGAACTCTATTTTGCATCTTCGTGAATACATCACTTATGCTCTGCATATTCTTCGGTTCCTATATTTCAGTTGGTGGTATTTCATTTCGTGCCATTCCTTCATCCCTTTTTTCTAATGAACGTCTCTATTTTCAGCGGTTTCTTTTTCAATTGCGTGGTCCAAGTTTGATCTTCCTGGTACTAAACCTACCTGCACTTTCCCAACCTTTCTTGCAATCAATTACTTATTCTATTTCTCGCAGCTCTACCATACTGTATTCCCATTCTATCAATTTCAGTAATTACAATTACACTAATCCTTTTAACTACAACCGAATATGTTTGTTATTATTTCACTGATATGATTTTTTTTCAGTGGAGAACCAATGCACCAACTGTCTAAAAATATATAAGTACAAGAAAAATTTGAATCACCATATTAAGCATTTCTGTAATGTTGAACCAAAGTACGTGTGTCCTATGCCTGATTGCTACTTCAGGACCAAATTTGGCAACAGTTTGAAGCGACATTATAATACCGTTCACAAATAATATAATTGATGTTTTTTGATATATAATTGTTTTATCATAAGGAAAAATATATTTGTTATTATTGAATTATTTATTTCGTAGAAAAATGAATAGTTCCTTCGAAATTATACGAAGGAATTATGCTATGACATATTCAATTATTTCTTTCGTTCATTTTCTTGAAGAAATATCGAATCTGATCATCTTATACTCCTGAAAATGCCAATTAAGCTAAGAATATTACTCTTGTTGAAAATATAATGAGATAGATTTTCACTTTATCGACTGTCCAATTTTTTTCTATTATACAAGGATTTGGTACCTCTCTTTTTTTTCATTGTAGGAAGGTTGCTTTTCTTAAGCATTCGATACCACGTAATCATATCATAAATCATATATTGTTATTTTTTACTTTGAATTGGTCGCTTTATGCTCATTTCGAATCAAAAGATCATTGAGGCTCCAGCCCAAGTAGCAAGTAGAAGACGATAACAATATGTGTAGTAGTGTATAGAAAGTAAATGAAAAGCCACCAATGGCTAGAAATGAATGAATTGAATTTCATTTTTAATTAGACAGTCGAAAATACAAAGAAAAATAGATTTTCCTCCTTACATATCAAACTGATGAAAAATAGAAATAGTTTCAATTGATTCTCCACTCAAACACTCAGCCTGTATATTCAAATGTAGTATAAGTATATTTTTTTACTGCTCCAATTTCACGAAAAGAAAATATCAATTCCTCTAAACACTGTGAGCATATTTTACTAAACGCTTATTTTTTCAGGTGGATATAAATGCACCAGTTGTTATAAAAAGTACAAATACAAAAGGGATTTATCACACCATCTGAAGTACTGGTGTAATGTTGAACCAAAGTTCATATGTCAAGAACCTAAGTGTTTTTTCAAAACGAAATTCGCCAATAGTTTGAAACGACATGTAATAAACAAACATGGATTTCAACATAGTGTAAAATGATTTCGTGGTCGAACAAAGAATTTAATCAAATATATTTTTATATGTAATGAATAATTATGGGAATAAAGCTTTATTTCGTTATTATCATTATACACACATTTCTTATAGTATATTGAGCCTCATATCAGGTTTGAGAGAAAGAATTTCTCTGTTTTGGGAGTAAATAGCAACTGAACAAAGAACTATGTTATAATATAAATATTCCACACGACGCATAATTTTGTATGATGGAGTGTTTTAAGCAGAACATGAAGCGGTACTATTTACCTAATGCTACATAACTTTTTCTAGTAAAAAAGTTTGACCTTTTCGAGAATTTTGTAGATAATGCAGTGAGATCCCAGTTGATAGTGATGAGAATTTGGCTAATTATTTAGCGCTACTGTGAAATATTTCGTCGAGTGTCAACTGTCAAGCAACGTAAAGGCTCCATAGACTAACTAAACGGAGAATAGATGAGACACTAGTAGAACAAGCTTCAACGCCATCTGTTTTTGTACAACATTACTAATTCGTGAAAAAAGCTCAATTGAAAAAGGAATCTGTATCGTAAAGTTGCTTCAAAAAGAATTCTGAAGTGCACCTTTTGAATAGGTAGGTACACCCATATACAAGAGGCAAAAAGTTTTTTGAAATTCAATTTCCAAAAGGAAATCAGAAATGGATTCGTGCAAGTTATCGATGAGTGAGGAAATTTATTTTCATGAAAATAATACCTGCAACGAACTTTCATCTAATTTTCTTTTGGAATCGAGAAATGAGGATCAATAATCAAATTCTGGATAGAATAAAAAATTATTAACTGAAATAGGTATCACCAATTGAAAATACAGATTTATTTCATAAATATCTAATCAATAAACTAATAATTGCATTGAAAACATTTTCAAAAACTAACAATAATGAATTCAATAATACAAAATATGAGTATTTACCGACTTAACTTATTCAATACATGAAAAACTTTTTTGAAAACTACGAGTATCTTAATTCTTATAGGTAACAGAATACATATAAATTTTATAATTACCTTCTTGCATCTCGATTTTCACATCCAATAACACAGCACATCTTCACTCTTGCAGGCATATCGAAATTTATTATATTTCAAAAAGAACGTGTCGAACCACTTCTTGTGTCAGTTGACAATTCAAAGGTTTTTTGATAATAATGATTTTACATACTTACTATTTTCTCGATAGGATTTTCATTAATGCAACGACATCTAACTATCAAATTGAAAATAATTTTTTCGTGTATTAGTCTCCTCCTCCGACAGATGGCGCGGAATATACGAGTGGCTCATCTAATTTTTTAGTTTGTCTATGAAAGGCTCACGCTTCACAGGATTCTAATTTTACCTTGAAATTTTACAGGATGATCTTATTATCACTGAAAACGAACAAATAGCTTTTGTTAAAATATTGCATAAAAACCTCAAGCTTTGCTTGCATCCACAGCTTGCCCTATCGTTTTCGTGTGCCATATAATTTTTCTTGGTGTGTTGGATCGAAAGTATATCCATGAAAGCTTTATTTATTCAATTTTTTAAAAGATTTCCGGAAAAAACTTCTGTTCTATTTCGAAAAAGTTGACAGGTAAAGAACTCAAAGTATGTTTCACTGATGCAAATAATATTGTCGATATTAATTTTCAACTTCGGAGTGTGATATGAATGTTTTAAAATTTCAGGTAAACCTGCGTATTTCTGCTTTACCTGCGGAAGATCCTATCTAGCTAATAGATCCTTGACAAGGCACCAAAAATATGAATGCCAGAAGGAACCATCGTTTCAGTGTTCAGCATGCCCTTACAGGGCCAAATATAGAAGCAGTATTATGAGGCATATGTTTTCCTTTCATCCTGACGTTGCGAGCACGAGAGAATGTGAAGATACACAGCAAAAAATTTAGCTGAACCAGTACAGTACATTGATAATGAAAAATTTCGAAGTAAATTTTTTGTGAAATGTAGAATTCACAACCAATAACTATTTCATATTCTTCGTTTTTCGAAGCAAGTTTCAATGGGTTTAACGATGTCTCGCAATACAGATAATTTCTATTCAGTAGAGGAAATTTTCGAATTTGGTGATACTATTACATGTTGGGTAACAAGATTTGCAAATGTTATGTCGGCTAATTTTTTCGATTATGAACAAAACAGAAATTCAATTCGTCTAAGCAATTTGAGTAAACAACAAACTATACCTTTCCAAATTTAGAAAATCTGGAAATTCTGAATCCCACACCAAAAAGAAAGATATTTGACATTTTGGTCTATCAACAACTCAAATATCCAGAATAAAACTCCTGAATGAACAGACAGATCTAAAAAGTTCTCCACTTCATGAAGTTTTGAAGAAATGAACCAAAAAGGAATCGAAAACCTGTTTACACAACTTGTTATTTAACTAATTCAAAATACAGTAGTACTACGAAACTAGAGTTATTGAAAAACTTCGATGAACTAACATAAAGTAACGGAATCACTCTTTTCCACAAACAATTTCAACACTTTCATCAGAAATTGATGAGGTAGGCACTAGGAGAAATTGAAACGATGTGAAGAAAGATACAAAATATAAATGAAAACGACATAAAACTTTCGATTGTTGGGGAGAAATTCTTGATTTTACAACATTTATTGAAATATTATTTTATTTGGGCTTTTTCTATCACTTTTGCTTCTTCAATTCAATGTTTCAGACAGCAATGAATAGAATAAACAAAAGTGAGGGAAACAGCCTAAATAATATTGAAATCAAATTCAATTCACATTATCGAACATTGGCTCTGAGTCATCTATGAGTAATTCTCAAATAATACTATATACTATGTTAATGTATGTTACCGGTGTGAAGTTAGCAGCCACTTTCTTCGGATTGAGCGGCCGTTTCACCAGTGGCGTCGGGTGAAATATAATGTATCATAACTTTTGACTGGAATGAAGTAGCGATCTGAAATTTCTAGAATATCTTTCTGAAATGATTTCCAATATTATACTATGAAATCAGATTTTTCACACCCACCCGGAACTGTGAAAAAAAGCCCTGGAAAAAAAGGAAAATTATGATCAATCAAAAATAACCGAAGAAAATGGCCTCTACCGATGAAACTCACAGTATACGTTTATTATGACCTAAGGAACAAGTGTTATCAACCTCATCTCCTTCGGAAGGGGCCGAGGGGTGAAAATCGACGCCGCCTCCATAAACCTATTATTATCCTGAACACATCGAAGAAAATGACCTCTACCAATGAAACTTACAGGATACGTTCTCTGTCATTTAAGGAACAAGTGTTATAAATTTCATTCTCTTCAGATGGGGCCGAGGGGTGGAAATCGACTCCGCCGCCTCCATATCTCACACTTATAGAAAAACACCGAAGAAAATGGCCTTTACCGATGAAACTCACAGGATACGTTCTTAATGATCTAATAAACACGTGCTATCAATTTCATCTCCTTCGGATGGGGCCGAGGGGTGGTAATCGACTCCGCCGCCTCCATGTCTCGCACTTATCATAGAAAACACCGAAGAAAATGGCCTCTACCGATGAAACTCACAGGATACGTTTATTATGACCTAAGGAAGGAGATGAGGTTGATAACACTTGTTCCTTAGGTCATAATAAACGTATACTGTGAGTTTCATCGGTAGAGGCCATTTTCTTCGGTTATTTTTGATTGATCATAATTTTCGTTTTTTTTCCAGGGCTTTTTTTTACAGTTCCGGGTGGGTGAAAAATCTGATTTTATAGTATAATATTGGAAATCATTTCAGAAAGATATTCTAGAAATTTCATATCGCTACTTCATTCCAGTCAAAAGTTATGATACATTATATTTCACCCGACGCCACTGGTGAAACGGCCGCTCAATCCGAAGAAAGTGGCTGCTAACTTCACACCGGTATGTATGTTTGCCTATTTCATGCCTTATCCAGAGTGAAAAAATTTAAAGTAGATTCGTTCATCGTTATTTGAATGCAAGAGAAGATGGATAATTATTGATTAATCTAAAGAGATAATTTCACTTCAAAGGTTAATTCAAATATTTAAGAATAATTTTTTTCATTTCACTAGTATCAAAGTAAAAAGTTGTTTCGTAAGAATATTAATTTCAGAAGGGATGACTTCATCGGAACTTCATTCAATTGGCCTTTAAAAGAATTTTCTGAATCGATGGCTGAAATTGATTTTCCCGAATATTCCTCATTCGGAAAACTGAACCGACTCGATTAAATCAGTGTGCAAAATTTCAGCTTGAAAGTTTTTGGCAAAAAAAAACTCAAGTTTTATGAAACAATGTTGTGTCTTTTTAATTTTACAAACTATAGTTGCAAATTCGAGAATGGATCTCTAAAATGGTACCTATTCTATTATTTCATATAGGTAAATTCAAATGTTCAGTTAAAATTTATCATGAAAATCACACTCGCAAAACCTGAAAAACATATCTGCATTGAACAAATTCTGAGATTTTATTTGGTTGAAAGACATCGAAAGAAATTCATCACAGAAAAACCATGCACAATCTGATATCATTTGAGGATATTCACTAACCGACACCCCAATTTCATTTCTGATCTCCCTATTTAGAGATCCTATTCTTGAATATAATCAATCAATCAGCTTTATAACTTCTTAATTCAATTAGTAGATTTAGGTTGTCAAACAAGAAATATTAAAATCATAACTATTAAATACAACGTTTTCGCGAAACGTCACACTTCAACAATCCATATAAAACGCATACAAAAAAAAAGTTAATTTTTACTGCAATTTTTGTATGAATTTCTGGGAAGGTTACCCGTGTTCGAATTTTTTCATTCTAAACCGTCTGAAATAACTGCCATGCCATAAAGGTTAAAATGAAATGAGTCAGGTAAGTCTCAGAATCGGTTGGTTTACTCAGTCAGTTACAATTTTAACAATGGATCTCTTAGAAACTCAGGTAAATTCCTTAATGAGTACCTGAAGTGCTAGAAAAATATTTTTGAAATTTGACTAGTTACTCGTATAGTTGTGCTTAAGTCACTAGTGAAAGAATTTGTATTTCATCTCGAAATTAGTGTTGTTGTATAAGACAAATATGTTCCTTAACTAAAGAGTGTGTTATAAAATGAAAACTACAATGAGAATGCTGGTGAGTGGCTTTTATTGTTTCAAATCAATCTTTTTTTTAATTTTTATTTATTCTTTATTCACCTAATACAACTACAATTTAGAAGACTGTTAATGTAGAGGTTATATTTACATAACTTAAAAGAGACTAATAAATTGTTTATAATTTCTCAACTAGTTTTTCAAAATAATGGACATGGTAAATTAAAATCCAAGTACTCTGTTTGGTTCAAAACTCAATAATTTTTTACATTCCAGTTGTTTATGGAACTGGAGAATTTCACTATCTTATTACAATTTTTTGCCCTTTTTTATGGAAAAAATACAAGATATTTTTTATTTTTTTTTTATTTTAAATTTTCGTTAGAACTTTTGTTTCGCCTAGTATGAAATGACGTAAGCCAAGTTTTCTTTAAATTCGAAACTGTTGATTGATTTCAAATGAACTAACCTACAATTGAAAAAAAATTTCAATCAAATCGGACTCGAAATAACATATTAATGAATTAACAGACTTCTTCGATTTTTTGAGTTGATCGATTATGTCACCGGTCACTGTATTTTATTTTTGAGTGTGAACATCTGGTCAGAACAATACCTGGTTCATATTAATAGCTGATTGTTGATATAAAACATCTGTTATTATATTTTTGTGAACAGAATTGTAAATAAAAGATATTTTAAGAAGTTATGTGACTTTTTTTGCATCGCATTTTGTATAATAGAGTTACCGTGTTGTGAGTATGAATTTATTCATGAATCAAATCGATAAGTTTCACATCAAGAAGTGTGAGAAATGAAAACTATAGATATTTTTTCAAGCAACTCCATGATTTTCCGATCACAAAAATTATTCATAGTCAAGCGTTAGTTACTACTGCCTTTTGAAACATAACAAGTTTATGAAATTGAAATGTGGAAGGAATACACAAATAATAATTTGGTTAAATCAAATATACCTCAACGTACTATGTTTATTTTCAATGAATGGAAAATAAACCTTTTTGTTTTCAACTTTTATTCGTTTTGTTTGGCTGCTCATATAGTCATGACATATATTATATACATTTTAATTAATATCATTATATTATTACGTCTTACTAGTTTTTGTCTTATTTTCAGATGTTTATCTCTGTTTTTTTGTATACAAATATTTCTACGTTCGAATCAAGAGCATAGAGATAAAATAATTTGGAAAGATTATGTAGAATTGTTTTAAAATTGTAATTGTTTCAAGAATAAGGTGATATATTTTGTACTAAAGAATTCTTCCTCACAGTGTATATAAAAATTTTTTTCTACTTGCATGATATCAAAGGAATGAAGGTAACCCAATACCCCATGAAATGAAATAATTTTTAATATTTCTCAGGTGAAATTTTGAAAATTTCGGAATAAAATTATATTTCAGTGAAAAATTCCATACAAAATTCAAATTTAATCCCACACTAGATTTTCTCGTTCAATATTCTGTGGGGTTCGATTGAATTGAATGATAACCCAGGATTCTTTATTCAATGCAGTAGGTACTTTATCTGCTACCAAAATCATTATATTATCCCCATAATAGCTTTACGTACCTAAGAGAAACATAATGGTACCTACATTTCTGAAATGCACTCTCTGACATAAACAAGAAAAGAAGTTCTCAATATTTTAAGGATTTCTGAAATTTCATTAACTCCTTATTATTTCCAGGGTATAAATGTGATGGTTGTCACAAATCATTCAAAAATAGGAATTCCCTCAGCGTCCACAAAAGTCTGGATTGTGGCAAACTACGGATATTCCCTTGCAGCTTCTGTGAATATAGTTCCAACAGATCTTTCAGCTTGAAGCAGCATATTCGAAATAAACATAAAATGCATCTACCATGAAAATTTCTTATATTTATAACATAATCTGGATATGTCTCGTAAGGTATTGTGGTCAATTCAAATACTTGTGTGTTAGTAAATCAATAAAATTTGGCGAAGGAATATAATATTTTATACCAACAGGCTTCTACATTCCAATTGATTGTAGGTATTGTGTCGATTTTTAAGAGGATGATACACGTAGTATCTTTCAGAATAATTCGTTTAATTATGATTATGTTTATTGATACTTAACGTCCATAATAGCAATCAAATGAATGGTTCACAGGAATTTGGAACAGTTTTTGTTTTGACTTATTTAATACTTTGTTAACATTTCGAATCGGTTGTGATTTTTTTTCAAGGCTAAAGTGAGTACAATGACATTAATAAAATAAAATTTGCTAGGAAGAATCTGTCACTCGCCTCGTATTTGTATTGAATCAAAATGTCAGCATATAAATATGTTAAAATCGTCATGTTCACTTTTTCTGTGTCATTTTAACATATATGACGACATTTGCATTCATTACATATACGAGGTGAGTGACAGATCCTTCTCAACAAATGTTTATTTTATTTTATTAATGTATTAATGCTATTGTACCTTTTTTAGCCTTAAAAAAGAATCACAACCGATCCTAAACGTTGACGAAGTATCAACTTAGTCAAAATAAAAACTGGTCCAAATTCCAGTGAACATTTCATTTGATTATGAATTTATCCTTTTTTCTGACCACTGTCATTTGTCATTAAATTTGGATCCATGAAAACTTATTATTTTGCTATCTAATATTTTCATCTTTTGATCTGGGACAACCTCTGTTGTTTGATTGTGGATTGATAGTTTCTCCATTTTTCTTTTTTATTCATGTTTGGTTAAAATTTCGGAGCAATGACACGTATATGACTTAATGGGCCCCGCTTAAGTTGAGTGTAAAAGTAGATATTGACCAAGCTTCGCTCCAGTTAGGTCCAGGTGCCTTATTCTCGACAAGTGATATTCGAAAACGTATACGAACTTCATTGCGCGAGTCCCTGTTTTACCTGCAAAAATGCACACCGCGCAATGAAGTTCGCATACGCTTTGGAATACGGGGCCAGGTGCCGTATTCTCGAGAAGTGATATTCGAAAACGTATACGAACTTCATTGCGCGGTGTGCATTTTTGCAGGTAAAACAGGGACTCGCGCAATGAAGTTCGTATACGTTTTCGAATATCACTTCTCGAGAATACGGCAATTACTTCAATTTTAGTGAATTGAGATAAATTCTTTTCAATGATATCTGCTAGATAGAGCTTTCAGTAACTTATCAGTTCTGAATCATGTGTGTGACTACGAAGTCCTATTCTTTCACATATGTTATTGCTTCTTTGGGAGGAAGCTTGAAAATTTTGAAGATGTCAGTTTCGTTAGCTATTTTACTTTATTTTTTTATCCTCCTCAATATTTGTTTCTTCAGAAATAAAAAACAGTACTTTTTCTGTAAGTTTGTGAGAATGACATCAACCGAATCATCATTGCAAAAATGAAGTCCCCTGTCCCAGAGCAAAATATTCGAAAAGATGTTTTTCAGAATGGCTGTGAAAACTTCTTGTCGATAGATCAAAAGATATAATTAAAATATAACATTAACAACCCTTATAATAATATGATAACTTCTGAAAACCGTTCTGTAAGCGTAGAATAATTTAATAGTATCATTCTAGACATAATGAACCCAACCATAACAGTAGCAGTTCAATAACAGTTTTTCAATTATTATATGTACCCTGTACGCGATTTAAAATTGGGATTAATTCAAGGTAGATTTTAACCATTGTGAGGTCGTCTGAAAAGTACGGGGTCTTTATAAATGATTTTAACATCGTAGGTTGCTTAAGAAATTTTTTATCTCACCGTTTCTTATGAAAAGTCTACAAATTTATAATTCCAGCCACATTATTCAATTTCTTTCAGAATGATCAGCCTAAACTCACAGTATTGTTTGTTTAAATTGAAGTTTACATCAGAATAAAAATATTTATAATAGGCCAACGCCAACTGCGCTGTTATAATCATTTCTAGAGACCCTGTATTATGGGAAATGGTTTAATAACTTTTTCATCATCTTCAACACATATTGAAACATTTTTTTAATTTCCAGAACACTTTTGTTGTAATCGCTGTGGGAAGTTTTACAAGACAAAAAATTCTCTTAGGGTTCATCGATCAAGGGACTGCGGCAAATTTAAATCGTATAAATGTTCATACTGTGACCATAGCTTCAAAAGAAGAGAATACATGAGAGTTCATATGTTAGCCAAACATTCCATGTGAAATCTTTTAATGAAACAATAGTTTCATTAGAGTAGTTGATTATTGTGAATAATTTTCGATTAGACACCAAACGAAAAAAGAGTTTGAAGAAGAATTTTGATCTGTATAATAAAATTCTTTTATTTAACTGGTTTTTTAGTTAATTATTTATAGTTGCCGCAACTCGCAAGTAATGCATTCTCGCAGATATTTCATGTCCTCGCATGAGCATGACGTTTAAGAAGATTGGAACAAAATTCAGTGAAATTTTCTTTTTTTTGCAATCAACTATTTATACTGAATATGTGGATTGGAAAGGAATGGAATTCCTGGCCAGCATAAGTTTGAGGGGTAAATAATTTGAATTTGTTCTCTCCTTGTTGATGGATATTTAAATACTCGTTTTAGCGGAAGCAATGAATTAAAAAAATTTCAACATTCACTTCAAATTAGTGCAACTAAGCTCTGTTCAAATGACAAATTAAATTGTCAATTGATAGATTGAAAGCGTCTGATTTTAGACAAGCTGTTCAAGCCATCTTCTTCTTCTTCTTCTCTGTGCGGTGCCTTACCGGCCGAACTGAGGCCTAGTGGCCCATTGTTCACCCGCATCATTCTGCAGAGACTCAGCTCCTCAGACACGAAGACAGAAATGTCGCGAGCCTGCCAGGAGTGGTCCTCTCACCATAGGAATAGAAGGTGTTGGATTTCCTAGGTGTGTTGACCTTAACTCAGTAAGGTTTTCACAGTTGAACAAAATATGCTCAACCGTTTCATCAGTACTCCTGCACCACCGGCATAGGGAGCAGCTCGTCAATCCCATTCTCTTCAAATGCTTGTTAAACAGGTGACCAGTCAATGCACCAGTCACCAGACTGAGTTGTTTCCTCTCCAGCAGCAGAAGCCTATTGACCTCAGATCGCGAGGACGGTCTCTCAATGAGAATCCTCGACCACCTCAGGCCCCCCCTGCGCTCCATTCCGAGGAAAATTCCCTGTTCAGCCAGTTCCTGAAGAAACTTCTGACAGATGTGCGACAGATTGGCAGCGAAGGCTCCGGACCAACAAATGCTAATCCGGCTCCCCGCCTAGCCAGTTCATCTGCCTTGACGTTACCAGGTATATCCGCATGAGCCGGACACCAGACCACTTTCAAAAAGTTATCAGAGCCCAGCCCACGCAGAGCTTTCTGCATTCTTCTACCAAAAGAGAATCAACTCTAACATCAGATAGAGATTTCAGAGTTCCCTGGCTGTCGCAACATATATAAATGTGCTGGCCAGAGTATCCCCTGCGAATGTTTTCCAGTGCGCATGCAAGAACCGCAAATAGCTCAGCTGCACAAGGAACAGTCCTTCCCCAGAGGGATAGCCTGATTGAAGTGAGGACCCACGATTCCGGCCCCAGACCCTGTTGCTGTGACAGAGCCATCAGTGAACCAGGTGGGACCTTCTGGACTAAGAAGCCTGTTTGATGAAGACCATAGGTCTCTGTCGGGAACAATTACCCTGTAGGGTTCGTCGAAGCAGAAACCTAGTGCCCGCGCGGTCACCTCTCTGGAGAAGGGGAGCGTGAGCATCCTTAACCATTTTGAGGGCCCTCGCGTGCCCAGTGAAGTGTTCAACCATAGATTAATAGTAATTTAGTCAACTAGTTCATATCTATGAAAGCTACCTACCTATTAAGGGATAAGATATTTTAAGGCGTGAGTGTATCGAGCGCGTTGATAGTTCGAGAGCAATAATCGATTTTTTAATGAACGAGCTGATTACAAGATTTTTCTGTCGACCACATTATAAATTGAGTATAAGTTCTTTATTGAAATACCTTCATTTCCGTATTTTTATATAGGGTGAGATTCTAGGTTCGACATGGATTTCAACCAAGGATTTCTCCCTTCGAACACCTTTTTCTAAACAGTTTTTCAAATTTGATGCTGGTAAAAATATACCAACTAGATTAATGAACTAATAGTTGATTACAAGAATTTTCCGTCGACCTAATTATGAATTGATAATAAATTCTTGATTGTAATACATTCTTAATACATTCTTCTGCACAGGACATACCTTTGACATAATGAAATTTTTATGTTTCTATGTTACCCATTAAAATAGCACAAATTGAACATTAATATTCAATTTCTTCCACACTAAAATTTCTTCTTATTTTGAGGTCGACGGAAAAAAATATTACATCAACTATTGAGAGGATCAGACGTAAAATTAAATCGAGTATTCTTTATTCAAAAAGCACAAACTAAGGAATACTGTTGAAAAACAATACTCAGCATTCGAAGTTCTTTGGCTATAATTTTGCTATTCATTGTCGTCAAAGGAGTTAGAGGTTAGAATTTCGAGAGGTGACTAGGAGTTGCGAAGGAGAAATGAATATTTGTTTTTGATAGGGAGAAGAAACTGAAATATATAACAAAATTCCTGATTTTCGTTTCTTTATATGGAAATATGTTCCAAATCATTTGTGAATACGTCTGATGGATAGTGTGATTCAGATAAAATACATTCAGGCTATTTGACAATCAAAAAATTCCTGTTGAAAACAGATTGGTAAACTATGGAACTATTAAAATTTTTCACCTGAGGCGAACGAGGAAAGACAGAAATCCCTGGTTAATTACAATTCAAAGTACAAAGTAAACTTGAAATACTCGTTAGTGTTTTTTAACAATGGTGACGCAGGGAGGTGCCAAGAATACCCCTGGTAAAACAAAATTGTACAAATTTATTCATTATGACCTCCACTGAAAAATCCTGCCTCCTCCTTGACCCTCCCAGAATACGGCACCTGGTGCCGTATTCTCGAGAAGTGATATTCGAAAACGTAAACGAACTTCATTGCGCGAGTCCCTGTTTTACCTGCAAAAATGCACACCGCGCAATGAAGTTCGTATACGTTTTCGAATATCACTTGTCGAGAATACGGCACCATAGCAAGTGCAGAATGACAGCGATGGTATCATGATTATTAACTATAAAGTAAATAATGTGGACAATTTTTATTCGAGTTCGTCGAGTAGATTTCAGTTGAAGATTATGCGTGAATATTATTATTTGACATTATTGAAACGAAATTTCAATTAACTACTATTTATTTGCAGGATATATATGTGATACTTGTCACAAATCTTTCAAGAATAAGAATTCACTTAGCTGTCACAAAAGTCTGGACTGTGGCAAAAAACGAATTTACCCTTGCAACTACTGCGAATATTATACCAACAGATCTTACAGTTTAAAGCAGCATATAAAAAATAAACATAAAATGTATATAAATGAAAATAACTGATACTCATTATGTTAACTCAACATGGACATGGAAATTACTGTTAAATAGTTTGGCAATACAATCTGAATTATACATACATACTTACTTATTGGTGATATTAGCATCACTTTTTCTGCAAGTTATTATTTTTCCTGAATTTAAAATATACGAGAAAATCAACTATTCCAATCTATAGTGACCCTACCAATCCAAGATGCCATTCTGAAGATATCGTGAGAGTGGGTTCAGGAATTTTATACCCTTCAGTTAAAGGTCTGAATCGGTACAATAGTTCCATAATTTCTCCTTAGCTTTCAAAATGTTCCGAAATTTGTACATGATACAGTCGTTACAGTTAACAAGTTTTTGGTGTGAAAATATTCTCAAGAAACTCATAATTCTGACTTCTCTTTCTGTAACCTTCTTTCTGTTTTTTCTTTGAAATTATATTTTGGATATCAAACCTATTAACATAAGTATCGATTCCTTAGTTCAAAAGTTTCGAAAAGTAAAATAGTTTTCATTCTGATTGGCCCTACTAAAACAAAATGTTATGCTGAAGATATCAACAGAGTGGGCTCAGGAATAATTGTGTACCCTTCAGTTAAAGTTCTGAATCAGCTCAATAGTTTCAGAGTTGCTCCCATGTGAAACCTTCCAAAATATTCCGAAATTTTATTCGAATTTAATTTTCTGATTATTTCAAAACGACATATTCTACCTCGAACTTTTCTAACGTTTTCATATATGTAATTTGAAAATGCGAACGAATTTCTACTAGTAGTGCCATTAGAGGTCAAATATTTCCGGAAGTTTTTTCGAGATTATGAATATTTCAAAAATTTATAATTCACTTAAAATTTGGGATTTCATTTGACCTCGTATTTCAGTATTGGGTAACCACGAGAACAAAAATTTCACCAAAATTCATCCGTTTCAATGGTGATTTGTTGAAAATACACCTTTTGATTGAAAATTACAGGTGTGGAATTTTCGAAATAATCGTTGTATAAGGATGTTGAATGTATACTCGAATATAAAAGGTTAACATAATACACTAGCCACTGTCAAAACGTTTTTGGTGTGAAAATATTTCCTAGAAAATAATTCGAAACAATAAAAAAACTGTCAACTCCTATTTCTGCAACCTTCTTTCTGTTTTTTTTTCAGTAAAATTATATATTGGATATCAAACCTATTAATTAATTATTTGATGGTACTGATATGAAAAATGTATACTGTAGCCTGTTGGCCTCAACTGGTCACTTTTGTATATATTGAAATGTATAATATTTTCTAACTTTTTATTTTTTTCAGGTTATTCCTACAAATGTCTAGCCTGTCTGAATGTTTATGGAAGTTTGGACGATTTAAGAGCGCATAGAGAGAACGATTGTGGAAATGAAGAAACGTTCTGTTGCTTCATATGTCAACAGTCTTACAGAAGAAAAGACGATCTGAGAAAACATATGTTAAAACTACATGATGGAGTATATTTTCATTCGTGAAAACCACTTTGTGTTTCCTTTGTGAGATGTTACCTGTTCAATCGAAAGTTTCTAATAAAATGTTAATCTGATGTGCTGCCTTTGAATCGAAAATTTTAAGTTTAATCTTGCATCGAGAACTATAATTTGCTTTTTATTGTGATTTTTATAAATTTTTCCGAAATTCTCATGTCAATCAATGGTAAACTTAAATTTTTATTCTGGGCGGAAAGTAAGCAGTGTAGTAGCATTCTGCTGAATTTCTTTTTTCCTTTCAAATTTCGGCTTCTGGTGTTATAAATTCTTTCATGAAAAGTGAGAATATTCTTTTTTTCTTTATTTTACGTGAAATACTGATAACAAATGCTATGAATCTGTTCGGGATCTTAAATTTCTGGAAAGTTTCGTTGTTGAATAAACTCCTCGAATAGCTATATTTTCTTTTTGCTTCATAAAAATTGTACAGGACGGACAAAATTCGTTGTCCACTGCATGGATCCCGAGAATTTGCTGCTGGAAAAAAAATAATACCACATTCTCGAGCTCTGTTTTCCTGACTTTTATAATATCGCATTACTTTTTGGTTTTCAATTTTTTTCCAAATGAAAAATTTGAAAATCTTCAATTTTAGTGAATTGAGATAAATTCTTTTCAATGATATCTGCTAGATAGAGCTATCAGTAACTTATCAGTTCTGAATCATGTGTGTGACTACGAAGTCCTATTCTTTCACATATGTTATTGCTTCTTTGGGAGGAAGCTTGAAAATTTTGAAGATGTCAGTTTCGTTAGCTATTTTACTTTATTTTTTTATCCTCCTCAATATTTGTTTCTTCAGAAATAAAAAACAGTACTTTTTCTGTAAGTTTGTGAGAATGACATCAACCGAATCATCATTGCAAAAATGAAGTCCCCTGTTCCAGAGCAGAGTGATTTTATAATTAAAATATAACATTAACAACCCTTATAATAATATGATAACTTCTGAAAACCGTTCTGTAAGCGTAGAATAATTTAATAGTATCATTCTAGACATAATGAACCCAACCATAACAGTAGCAGATCAATAACAGTTTTTCAATTATTATATGTACCCTGTACGCGATTTAAAATTGGGATTAATTCAAGTAGATTTTAACCATTGTGAGGTCGTCTGAAAAGTACGGGGTCTTTATAAATGATTTTAACATCGTAGGTTGCTTTAGAAATTTTTTATCTCACCGTTTCTTATGAAAAGTCCACAAATTTATAATTCCAGCCACATTATTCAATTTCTTTCAGAATGATCAGCCTAAACTCACAGTATTGTTTGTTTAAATTAAAGTTTACATCAGAATAAAAATATTTATAATAGGCCAACGCCAACTGCGCTGTTATAATCATTTCTAGAGACCCTGTATTATGTGAAATGATTTAATAACTTTTTCATCATCTTCAACACATATTGAAACATTTTTTTAATTTCCAGAACCTATTTGTTGTAATCGCTGTGGGAAGTTTTACAAGACAAAAAATTCTCTTAGTGTTCATCGATCAAGGGACTGCGGCAAATTTAAATCGTATAAATGTTTATACTGTGACCATAGCTTCAAAAGAAGAGACAACATGAGAGTTCATATGTTAGCCAAACATTTCATGTGAAATCTTTTAATGAAACAATAGTTTCATTAGAGTAGTTGATTATTGTGAATAATTTTCGATTAGACCACCAAACGAAAAAGAGTTTGAAGAAGAATTTTGATCTGTATAATAAATATTCTTTTATTGTACCTGGTTTTTTAGTTAATTATTTATAGTTGCCGCAACTCGCAAGTAATGCATTCTCGCAGATATTTCATGTCCTCGCATGAGCATGACGTTTAAGAAGATTGGAACAAAATTCAGTGAAATTTTCTTTTTTTTGCAATCAACTATTTATACTGAATATGTGGATTGGAAAGGAATGGAATTCCTGGCCAGCATAAGTTTGAGGGGTAAATAATTTGAATTTGTTCCCTCTTTGTTGATGGATATTTAAATACTCGTTTTAGCGGAGGCAATGAATTAAAAAAATTTCAACATTCACTTCAAATTAGTGCAACTAAGCCGGCTCTGTTCAAATGACAAATTAAATTGTCAATTGATAGATTGAAAGCGTCTGATTTTAGACAAGCTGTTCAAGCCATAGATTAATAGTAATTTAGTCAACTAGTTCATATTTATGAAAGCTACCTATTAAGGGATAAGATATTTTAAGGCGTGAGTGTATCGAGCGCGTTGATAGTTCGAGAGCAATAATCGATTTTTTAATGAACGAGCTGATTACAAGATTTTTCTGTCGACCACATTATAAATTGAGTATAAGTTCTTTATTGAAATACCTTCATTTTCGTATTTTTATATAGGGTGAGATTCTAGGTTCGACATGGATTTCAACCAAGGATTTCTCCCTTCGAACACCTTTTTCTAAACAGTTTTTCAAATTTGATGCTGGTAAAAATATACCAACTAGATTAATGAACTAATAGTTGATTACAAGAATTTTCCGTCGACCTAATTATGAATTGATAATAAATTCTTGATTGTAATACATTCTTAATACATTCTTCTGCACAGGACATACCTTTGACATAATGAAATTTTTATGTTTCTATGTTACCCATTAAAATAGCACAAATTGAACATTAATATTCAATTTCTTCCACACTAAAATCTCCTCTTATTTTGAGGTCGACGGAAAAAAATATTAAATCAACTATTGAGAGGATCAGACGTAAAATTAAATCAAGTATTCTTTATTCAAAAAGCACAAACTAAGGAATACTGTTGAAAAACAATACTCAGCATTCGAAGTTCTTTGGCTATAATTTTGTTATTTCATTGTCGTCAAAAGGAGTTAGAGGTTAGAATTTCGAGAGGTAACTAGGAGTTGCGAAGGAGAAATGAATATTTGTTTTTGATAGGAAGAAGAAACTGAAATATATAACAAAATTCCTGATTTTCGTTTCTTTATATGGAAATATGTTCCAAATCATTCGTGAATACGTCTGATGGATAGTGTGATTCAGATAAAATACATTCAGGCTATTTTACAATCAAAAAATTCCTGTTGAAAACAGATTGGTAAACTATGGAACTCTTTAAAATTTTTCACCTGAGGCGAACGAGGAAAGACAGAAATCCCTGGTTAATTACAATTCAAAGTACAAAGTAAACTTGAAATACTCGTTAGTGTTTTTTAACAATGGTGACGCTAGGGAGGTGCCAAGAACACCCCTGGTAAAACAAAATTGTACAAATTTATTCATTATGACCTCCACTGAAAAATCCTGCCTCCTCCTTGACCCTCCCAGTTAGCGACGCCACTGTTGTACTGAAAAACTTTATTTTCAGGATACCTAATCTGCCCTACCTGTAAAAAGTCCTACAAAAACAAGAATTCTCTAGCTGTACATCGTTCGAGAGACTGCAAAATACAGGCTGGTTTCTTTTGCATTCAATGTTTTCAATCGTTCAGTTGTAAAAATAAACTGAAAAATCACATGATATTCGATCACGGTTATACCGAAGAGAGTTGAAATTATATTTTTTATTTATTGTTTTACTGAACCTTTTATTCAATGATATATGTATATGGTTTTAAATAATAAATTTATCGAATGTTTATTTTATAGAATGGCCTTATTTATTCATTTCTCTTGTTTACCGCACTCTAAATTATTGCGAAAATGGTGAGAAATTAATGATATTGTTCGGTGAATTTTTTGCAAAATATCTTAATTCTACATGTATATCAATTTGCATCTTCAGTTGATGTACTTTCGAAAGCTAAAAATGAGTAATAAGATTGCCCTGATTAGTTGGTGTCATTGTTTTCATTGATATGTTGAAAAAACTTGATCAACCTAGTACAAATACATAAAAATATGTATTCAGCAGCATTCATACTTCTTTTTATTTCTGGTGTGCCCTTCCATGTTGAATGTTATTTTTGAGTACTCATGTTAAAGAAGTAGAGAATTTACTTTTTCAGTTTCAGTTTATTTCCTGATTGTTTCTAGCTTTGCTTGGATTTATTGGCTTTTGTAAAATCTTTCTTATAATTTATGGTGTGCCCTCGCATGTTCAATGTTATCTTAGAGTACCTATGCTAAAGAAGTAAAGAAGGCTTTAGCTTTAACGCAGAAAGATGCGCTTACAAATTTATGAAGAAGTTGTTTCACATTATTTTCTCGACTCATGGAACCACACATTTTACACTGAGCCAATTCCTTTTCTCTTTTCATAATTTTTAGGAATAGAATATGGAATTACTATGAAAAGAGTAGAAGACTTATTCCCGCCTTTTTCAAATACGAAATTGAACTGCAGTGCGCATTCGGTCACTCTACGACCCTCTTCTAGTGTCGGGTTACGATAGATCAACCTGCGTCAATGATACTTTCCGAACACAGGTTGGATGTTCGGGTTAGGTAAACGAACGCGAAGGTTAGGGATCGAGTTAACCCGATTAAGTATCCGAAAACGCCTTAACAGAACATACTTGCATTAAGAAGCATAATATGATGAGAATGAGTATGTAACAGAAACTAACGAGTAAAGGATTCTCTGGGAAAGAGGAGGAAGTCCTTTTCACACTTTACACCAATGACATTGCGAGCCTGCTCGGAGAAACTCTTGGACAATAAAGGTTGACGAGACGAGACGAGACTAAGCGGAGAGTTGTTTTCCGCAGGCAGTAGGCACGATTTGCACTGAATCAAATGGGTAGAGCGCTCACTTGGGAGGCGCGAAGCGAAGATCAGAATCGTTAGGCGCGAGGCAGATTAGACGCGCACTTGGACGAAGCGAAGCGGTCGGAAGGAACGCGTCGTTTTCCGCTGGGATCTTTTGCATTGAAATAAATGGGTAGACACGCACCTAGGAGACGCGAAGCGAGGATCAGCGAGGCGGCGAGTCGTTGGTCGCCAGGAAGATCTTTGGGGCATGTGAGCGAAATTTCTCGAGACGGCAAGTAGGTATCCGACGGCCGGAAGTTCGGCGCTCTTTATTTTTCAATTTTGTACTCGAATTTTGTCAATGGGGAAATACACAGTTATTTTTGAATTTGTGTGAAATGAGTTTGTTTTAAATGGCTCATGAGAGTGTTGGTTAGAATTTTCTCGATTGAGAATGTGAATTCAAATCGTCTGAAGGATATTTTATTATGTAAATACAACAAATATTGAGGAACCCTTCTTCCGAAGAAATTAAAATATCTGATAGAATTGGAAAACTGTGGAATAATTCCTTTGAGGGATATATGATATGCAAACATTGAACTTTCGATTACTACTTGCTTTGTTTTGTTTGATCGGTTAAAGAGAAAATAAGCATTTCGTATCATTATTTATATTTAATTGTATTACTGGATGAAGAACTATGAGGATTTCATTGGAAAATTCCCAATTAAAACATGATCATGACCAAAACACGATTCTTACAAATCTTTCATGGCTGACCAAGGCCGTAGCGAGGGGGGGGCTTTGTCCGGACCCCATTGGACCCGAAATTTTTCTGAAGTACAGGACTAGAAAAATTATCATTCTGTCATTCGGTGGACCCCCGAAATTTTTTCTAGCTACGGCCTTGTGGCTGACCATACCCAAAAATAACCAGGGACAGCGCCAGAGATTTTACCCCGCCCGGCAGAAGTATATTCAGAATAAATTGAATATAAATTAGTCTGATTTGAAGCTTATACAGGTAAGCGGTATGCAGCAAGGTATAAAAAATGCAACTTCCCAGAACTTATTACTGGAAATTTTTCGATATTATTGTCGTAGGAAAAGTATTTTTTTCTGAAATCACCAGAATGAAGGAATTAGATTAATACTTAATTTTTCAATCGGTTAAAGAGAAAATAAACATTTCGTATCAATGATTTTATATATAGTTAAAAAAAAATAACTCGGTTTTTGTCACCCTCCGCTTCTCGTTGGAAGACAACATAACCTCGATCTAAAAACTAGTATTTTTTTTCCCTTGTATAATACATAGTTTTTTTCTGTGACTAGAAACATGACGATGGAAAAAATATAACTTTTCACGAAATTAATCCGGCAGAAAAGTGAGTACTTTTTTCCCGGATACATATATACACTCACTTTTTTCCCGGGGAAAAAAGTAATTTCGAGAAGAAAAGTTATATTTTGTAACTTGCCAACAGAGATAAATGTCGAATTTTTTCCACGTCACATATTTTTTTTTTTCATTCCTATATGAAGGTGGGACGACGAAGCTATTAAAACAAGATTATGACCAAAACACGATTCGAACAATAGCTATACCCTTGTTCATTAGGGTAGTCAGCATGCAGCATGGGTAATAAAAATTTATTGCGGCCCAAAAATAGGGGGAATTTCTTCCGATGGCTGATCGTTGCATCGTTTCGTCCAAGTGCGCGGTCCCAGGCGAACTAACGCGTCTCTTAGTCTCGTCTCGTCTCGTCCAAGTGAGCGTCAACCTTTATGAGAAACGCGGATCCAGTCTCCTTGAAGTCCTATCATACACTGGACTTCATTAAACATTGATAACTATTTTTACTGTCAGACATTTGTGGTAAGTATTTTTTCGCTCTACAAATTGGTAAATATTCATTCTAGATGCAGTGACTCAAGGGTTAATCAATCAAAAAAGTATAATTTGATCACCATGGTTCAAATTATATAATTGTAGTGAAATAGATTATATCATCTCACAAATCGTTTTATTGATAGTACTAGTGGCACATATCACAATTCATAGATAATTGAGATGTAAAATTATCTAGATATAATTCACTGTCGTGCGCTTTCCGTCTTGTTGTACTGTTTTGTTCGTTTTTGACTGTTTGAATTTGTTTCAGGACAGTTTATGTGCCCTCGATGCTACAGGTTTTACAGTTATAAAAGATCACTGACAAGGCATATGCAGTATGAGTGCCAAAAAGCACCCAGATTTAAATGTTGTTTCGATGGCTGTTCCTATAAAGCTCACCAAAAGGCTACTCTTCTCAGACATGGCTTTAATAAGCATGGTTTGGCCACCAATGATGATTCGATGGTTCTTGAAATTTCTATGAGTATTGGGGAGCAGTAATTTATGATTTAACATGTCCTTTTCTTTCAGTGTCGTGTGAAGTTTTGTAAATACTGTTCGTCTTTTCTTTCTTGAAATATCTTTCATTGTTGTTTTACATAATGTTTTACATGGAGCGAACAATACCTTAATTATATTTAAATCCGTTATAAGAGTCCGTTACTCTGCACACTTTAAGATGTCTTCCTAACTATGTAGTTCGGTTTAGAAATACACATAGAATTTTGAGTTACTATGATATTATTTGTGACTAATTATAATCTCTGAAATAGAGAATAAATGTTTCTCTTGTGTAAGATTTTTTTTTAGTTGAAAACGGCTGTGGCGGCTATAAATTATCTAGAACCGGTTCGAAAATAAGTTGAAACCGGTTTCGAAAAATATACGACATTAGTAATGCAGAGGACACCGAAATTTAGAAGCTGAATTTGTCTGCAAGTCGTTCAAAAATTACCAATCAGAACATACTATTTGAAATTGGGAGTTAGACAGAGATATATGAATTCTGTTCGTCAGATGCACTACTAAGGTCACCAACTGCGGAATATTGTAGTCTTTGGTAGAACCATGTCCTTCTTCTACTGAATCATAAAAAATAAAAAAAATTCGAAAAATGACCTACAGAAATTTGATTTCATAAATCGATAAAAAAATGATAGTGCCAGATTTCCGAAGTGATGCCCCTCCTGGTTTTGAGAAAATCCAAAATCATTTTGAAGTGCGTTTTTCTCGAAATCTATGGTTTTTAGAGAAATGTTTATTTTACAAAAAATGTAGAGGACATTGTTATCTACAGTGGTTTTTCGGCATTATCCTTAAAAATGAATAATTTTTTGCAGTAATGTAAATGGGAAAGTTGTTGGTCACAAAATTATCTACATTTTTGTCTAAACAATTTTTTTGCGAAACTTGCAGCGTAGCATTGTTAACTTTCTCGAAACGGTTCTTTTCCAAAGATGTCCTACTATTGTAGAATATATTTTTTCTGTGACGGTAAAAAAATGTGACATTTCATATCTCTTGACAGGTCACAAATATGACTTTTTACGAGATTGCTTTTTTCCCTGTCAAAAAAATGATTCTCTATGTAGCCGGGAAAAAAGTTTTCACTTTTTTCCCGGGGAAAAAGTAATTTCGTGAGAAGTTATATTTCTTTCACTATTAATCGTTGTTTTCTTGTCACAGAAAAAAATAGTGTATTATACACGGAAAAAAAGTAGATTTTAGCTCTCGGTTTTTTGTCTCCCTCCGCTTCGCGTCGGAAAACAATATAACCTCGAGCTAAAATCTAATACTTTTTCCCTTGTATAATAAATAACTATTATTTGTTCTTTTTACTTTCGCCGGGCCGTGTATGGAATACACGCAACGGCATGGCACATAATGAACAACTTTTACACTTTGCTAAGCTCCTGCTTGATAACGGTAAGTTTTACAAAAAAATTACTTCGACGAAAAAATGTTGACAGTTTTGTGACGAACAACTTTCCCATTTATATTACAGGAAAAAAACACTTTTTTGCGAGGGGTAAACATCTAACCTAAATGTTGTACACCATAAATCCTTTGCAATGAATAAATCCCCGTAAATTCTCATAAATCCGCAACTATTTCCTTAAATCCCCGTGATAAATCCTTGTAAATCACCGTAATTTACCAGTTATACAGGGTGTACCAAAACTCGACGTCAACCCGAAACCAGGTGAAAGGGCAAGTAATGCTGGTTGTCAGTAAGATACAAAAAAAGATCTAAGTGGCAAGATTTAAAAATGATAGGCATTAAAAAAAACACAGAAAATTCCACACCCCGCGTGACAGTCTTTTCACTCCTGTTACCACAAATATCAACTTTTTCCAACTTTTTTTTACTGTGTAACTCTCAATAATGCTTGTCTAAACTGTAATCAAAATTTTGATACCAGCTGCTCTAGGTTTCATAAAATAGGGTTAACTTCTCAGAAAAAAATTCAAAATGAGCTTAAATCCTGGGTACGCCCTTGAGCAGAGGGAGGATTTAGTTTTCGTTGTGTTAAAAATCTATCGACCCACCTTAATTTTGACTATCAACAACAATATTTCATCAATATCACTGTAGAAAAGAATTAAAGGTACTATATACTACACTCGTAAGTGTTAATTGTAGGTTAGAATCGAACACACCATGAGCATGCTCAACTCAATAATTGGAAGTGGGGGTAATTCCCTGGTAAATCCCCGGTAAATCCCTGGTAAATCCTTAATAAATCCTTATAAATCCCCATAAATCCTCTAAATCCCAAGGAAATCATCAATAAATCCCCGTAAATCCTCTTTTTCTTGTAAATCCTTAGTAAATCCCTGTAAATCCTCTAGGCTGTACACCATAAATCCCCAGATATTTACCCCTCGCTTTTTTGATACTTTAGCGCCACCTACTTTTTGTATTTCGAGTCGGACGACTTCCCTCCAATGGGATAAAATGTAGATAGCAAAATAACACATGGATTCCGAGAAGAACGCATTTCAAAATATGTTTGGATTTTCTCAAAACACGGGGGAACCCCCACTTCGGAAATCAGGCATTAACTTTTTTTTATGTCATCCTATCGATTTATCGAGTCAAATTTATGTAGGTCATTTTTTGAAAAATTAATGCTATATTTACTGTTCTATTAGTGTACATTCTCTTTGCGAACTGGACAGCGGTGCTTGCACTGAGACCATACCTTGAAAATAGCGAAGAAGTTTTCTGAATAATTTTTTGGCTAGGTGAAGTCGTTCTCATACTATCCACATCTTTTTTCAGCTGTTTATTAGAGTTCTTCAAATGCAAAGTTGTCAGATTGTTTTCTTCGACGAGCAGCCAATGCTTCCGATTCCTTGATCGATTAATCAAATTTCACTAAAGAACCTGCTTGGTATGCTATTTTCATAGAATGCAACGGTATTATGGTTATAATCATTGTTTCATTAACTCCATTCTTGTCAATGTAGAAAAAGTCATTTGGGCAAGGAACAGCTGATAATCTAAAATATTATCTGAATCGCAAGATTCTAGACAGGATGTTAGCGAATAAGTGAAACAAATTCCAGGAGGTGATTTTGCATGGCTTTATGCTATACATATAATGCCTATTCTCAAATGCTTCGTTTATCGAGGTACGGAGTGTATAAAAATAAAACATCTCAACGCATATTTTTTATTAGTAATCCACTTGTGTTAAAGTAACGAAAAATGCGCGTTAAAATGTTTTATTTTTTTGCATAAAAACGACACCCACTAAGAAGAAAAAAACAGGAGATGTTTTCTGTCTTGAATTGAACGAATAATTCAAAAATGAATATCAGTTTGAAATACCTCAGTAGCGTACCTTTTTTCTGCATGTCAGAAAATGCGAAATACTTAGCCCTTGAAACCCACTACATTTCATCTCGATTGAATTCAGAGAAATAAATAAAAAGTCAGTTTTTCAGTAGATTTTTAATACAGGTGACGGAGTTGTATCTCCGAAAAAAGCATTTGCTGACAAAAGTTATACAGCAAAATGTTCTTATTCACTAACACCTTGTGAATATATAGCTGATTATATTTGTGAATAACCACGTCAACAGTTTGTGACCTGTGAATTAAAAAAACTATCATCATGCTGTATATTATCGCATTTCACACATGTTTAGGCAATAAAACAATTTTTTCATGCACATTTGAAGCATGGCATTGGAGGAATAAAAAACGCAAAACACATAGTATCATTCGTATCCAGTTATAATTCATTCAATTTCATCGAATTCTTTTTCCAGAATATACTGCAGGAAATGGTCATACTCTCAGATGTAATATTATGAAAAGGGGTAGATGTTCTTCTTGCTACAGACACCTCAGTTTACATGGGGGTAGAATGTTGGCATCAAGGAAAACTAGACAAGTCAAAACCAGATGTGATGTTTGTGACAAATATTTCTGTTTGAATTGTTTCAAGGCTACACACTCTGAAACTTAAAATTATTTATTTAACCTCAATTATTATTTTGAATTTTGTTGAAATATATGTTTTGCTAAACCGATTATATGATTATTTTTTGACTTCTATACTATATTATCATTAATTCGGTTAACTTTTGTTTTCGAGTTATATACAAAAATCTGAAAAATGGCGATTTCAAACAAAATTTATATCTCCGCTGATACTGATGATGAAACTGATATGATAATGAATGATAAAATCAAAACATTATACAGGTAGTATGCAGAATGCAGTTACGTGCTCGTCTTTTCAGCAGTGTATTTAATTACGAAGATGTGACACAGAATTATTTTTCTTTCTGTGCCATTTTCTGAAAGCTTAATTTTAAACGTTTTAGAAAACATATAATATTGTATGGTTTGTATAATTCCATTATTTAGGTATATTACAAAGATATAATTTATGTATCGATCATAATGAGCGCTATACAGGATGTTCCTAAATTGAACGTACAAACGAAAAGGAGAGATTCCTTAGGTGAGTTCAAGAAAAAAAGTCCCGTAAACATGGGGTCGCAAACGTTTCGTTTTCGAGATACAGAGTGTTGAAGTTTAAATTTTTTTCAAGTTTTTTTCTCATAGTATCTACATTTCACAAGATATTCAACTGAAATTTAGCATAGATATTACATTTGAGAGTTCTCACCACGTAACATGGCAATTTCGATAGAAGATCTACAGGGTGATATTGTTTCTGGAACACTGCCACATGTTCTTCTGCAGAACTTTTTTTTGATGAGCAACTGTTAATTTGAAAAAATATAAAAAGAAGCTTTGTTCTTATACTCAACTTTTCGGTCACTTGTAGTTTTGTCGTATCTACCAACGATTTCGAGAAAAAAAATTCGAACGATTCTCTCGAAATTCTCGTAACTATGATAGGAAGGCCAGTTTGTAATCTGTGGTGAATGAATTCAGTGCCAGTTTTGACACATCAAATTATTGAACGTTTGTTTTTTTCAAAAGTGAGGGTGGTTGCATTCGCGGCTATTTATTTATTTTTAAATGTAGTTAGACTACTATTTTCATTAAAATTTTTATGACTGTCACAACAATATTTGATCAGAAATCAGAACTTCAACACTCTGTATCTCGAAAACGCAACGTTTGCGACCCCATGTTTATGGGACTTTTTTTTCTTAAACTCACTTGAGGAATCTCCCCTTTTCGTTTGTACGTTCAATTTAGGAACACCCTGTATAGAACGTATGATTGGACATGTTTCATTTGTTATTGAGAAATGTTTATTATTATAAAATATGATATTTGAATAATATAATGATCGAGAAATAGTTTGCTACAAAGTCTCTTCAATTTGAAGAAACACAATCATAATTATGTCTGTAAATCAAGGCTTACTGTCACAGTAAAAAAAACAAATGGAATAGAATTAACATAAAAAACGCTGCAGGTCGCTGACGGTAAGAATTAGAAAAAATGGCAAATTAAATTAAATTATCTTTCGAATGGCATAACAAAAAAGGTATAAAAAGATATAATTTATGTATCGATCATAATGGCCGCTATATAGAACGTATGATTGGACATGTTTCATTTGTTATTAAAAAATGTTTATTGTTATAAAATATAATATTTGATTAATATAATGATCGCGAAATAGTTCGCTACAAAGTCTCTTCAATTTGAAGAAACACAATCATATTTATAGCTGTCTGTAAATCAAGGGTTACTGTCACAGTACGAAAAAAAATGGAATAGAATTAACATAAAAACGCTGCAGGTCGCTGACGGTAAGAATTGGAAAAAAATGGTATTGAGAATTAAATTATCTTTCGAATGACACAATAAAAATGGTATGTTCCTGAAGAAAAAAGTTTTAATAGCGCCGCGATGCCTAGTGTCTTAATTTTTTTTCTGCGACTTTTACGCTCATCTCAAGTCAACATTGACTTGTATCAAATACCCTTAACAGAATAAAAAAATATTCATCCCCTTTCGAGAAAAACATTATTGAACGTATTCATATTATTTACTTTTTATTATGTGCAATATCAAGGGTGATTCTTTGAAACAGTCTGTATAGTTAGATGATTGGGTTGGGTATTGAAACCATGAACCATAGCGCGCACTGTTATCGTTCACTGAAGCAGCTGTTGCATAATTGCATACTGTCACACTAAACTAAAGGCAGGTATAAATTCATAGGGGAGAACGTTATCAACCCGCGAAAAGTATGTTGGACTTTATTGAAAGTGTAGGTTATGTTATTTTATATGTGGTTCTGAAAACTGTTATGGTTAATTCAACTTTAACTTATTTTAATCTCTGAGTGTAGGTATATGGCATATTATACTAATCTGGATATAGTGTATATGTGAAGTGTGGTTGTGCGATTGGTAAGGAGGATTTTGAATTAAAAATACAAGACGGAAGGAATTACTTGGGACATGCTATACAATATTAATAAATACTATTTCTGAGGTAATCTTAAATTTTTCTAGGCCTTAAAATTTCAAACTACAAACTGAGTTCTTTCGCAAAAAATATCAATAGGTTAATATATATATAAAATAATAGACATATTTAAAATATAAAATTCATTTCCCCAGAAATGGATCCAGTGAGATGTCAGGTATGAAATTTTCAACCTTAACTTAGAAAAGAAAAAGATTATGTTTATTTGCTTCATAAATAAATAGGTACCTATATTTATCAGTTTTTAATTTATCTTCCTTGTTTCCTATCATATGAACTTATGTAGAACTTCTACAACAAAATATTAGATCTTACATTCATATGGGAATAAGAACTACTAGTTCACTCGTTCGTCTTTATTTTCCCTCATTTCAACAAAATTAACAAATTTATTTTCAGATCATGATAACTACCTCCTATGTCCAAAATGCCAGAAATTTTACAAACACAAATGTAGTATGCAAAGAGACCTCATGCTTGAATGCGGTGTAGCTCCGAAATTTACCTGTGTGATTTGTGGTTACAAAAATAAAAGAAAACACCAGATGACACGTCACATGAGAAGGATTCATAAGAAGGGCACGGACTAAATATTTTATATTTTCTTTTATGCTTTCGTTTTAGATTGTCAATCAGAATTGTTGGTTAAGTTGCGTATATTTTATAAAATTTACTGTTTAGTATTATTTTATATATATTTATCAAGGGATGATATTACTATAATAATGTTATATTGTTGACATGCCTAGGAGTACCTAATAATTGGAACTAAACGATTTTGTCTTGAAAGCGTGAAGAAACCTCGTAGAGACGAAAGTGTGAAGCCCTTTTTTTCTGGTACGTCCTGTACCGGGTTATACATTTTAACTCAACATCCCTTTAACTTTGTTACAGATAAGGTTAAAAAAAGAGTTTATTCACCAGATTTCACAAATTGAAATGTATAAAGTAGACAACATAATATTAACCTGAATTTCATATTAGTTCCAATGGGAAACACTTTATATTCTTTTTTATTGCTCAAGAAATGGAAGAAACTGTATGGTGCATCATGAAGTATTTTTTCGGAAATTTCGGAATGCCTTCAACTGTTTTCTTCAGTTGTTCGAGTTATGGACCAAAAATTATATTTGGGCATTATTTTTCCCGTTTCAAAAATATAATATGTAAAATGTACCATTGGCATACCTATAATTTTGTTACGTATTTCCTTACTCAACTGAAAGTTATGAATACAATAATTCGAGATACGATAGCAGATATCATAATTCCCATTCGTTTTGATGTTGAGTTGAAATCATCTAGTTTCATATTATTCTTTATCTCTTTAGGATAAAGTTCTGCGATAAATAGCCACCTGGTGACGATATAACAATTATGAAGAATTCATAAACAAAACATGCTACCACATTTTGGTAACATTTCATATATTCCATTTTTTTTCGAAATTGTAAAACTCTGAAATCATCAAAATAAGAGGAATATGAACATATTATAATACATTGTATTTTTGTTCAGGAAAATATAATATAATAATATAATAATAAAAAGGCTTTCTAAAAAAGGGAAAATTAACACTGCGTAGTTTGTTACTGCTAGAGAAATTAAGTTACATTCATATTTACATGTTTTTTACCCAACCTGTACATATTTTATTATGTGGAATCATATAAAAAAAATTTCCCTACAATAAATAATAAATAGTTATAAATTCAGTTAAATGGTATTATTTTTGCAATAACATTCAGTATCTTCATACAAATCCATATCAAATGTGAAGATAAATTTTATTTTTTTGAATTATCTTTCTCAATACATACCTTTCCAGTTATCCCCATTAAATCCGCTACTGCCTAATGCTATACGAACGCTTTATGATTTCGTGAATGATATTTTTCAAAAAAAATACATGAATGTATTCGCCTACATATTACATAATACTACAAAATATACATAATACTACAATAGAAATTTTTCTTGGAAAAATTTTATCTCGTATTTGACATATTTCTCGAAAACATTGTCCAAAATGTAATATTTATCAAGAGTTTGTGAGAAAAATATAGAAAAAGCAGTTTCAGTGGTTTTAAAATCTGGTTTTGTATGCCACAAACGTCCCCTTTTCTCAGCTCTAACTCGTTTCGTTGGTCTTCTTCGGGCTTAATATTTTATCGACTTATGGAACGACCGTCGCTGTGGGACCTAACTGAATAAATTTTAAACTATGTAGTGGGAAAATCATTTTATTTATTTCTCATTTGTAAACTTCAGTTTCCAAAAACACAATATTAATCAAGAAAATTTATTTTACCAAGTCACTAACTTGTAAAACTGACAGTTGACTTGTAAAATTTTTACAAGTTAGTAGTATTATTCACATTGAGATTTGTCAAGTACTTGCTTCTAATTTCATTCATCCTTGTAATTTCAGAGTTCCTGGAACAAATGTGTTTCTCAATAAACGTTCTCGAACTATTCGAAAACGATATTCGTACCTTGTTTTATTCGTATCTCTATGTTTTCCTTCTCAGAATTGCAAATATCCTAGAGGTTTTTTGACCTGTAAACTCACTGACAGTTTCACGTACTCGCTTCTAATTTCATTTATTCGTCTAATTTCATCGTTCCTGGACCAAATATTTTTAGAAATAAACGTTATAAAAGTATTTAAAACGATATTCATGCCTTGTTTCATTTGGATCTGGCCTTTTTCATCAGAAATGAGCAAATATTCTCGAAGGACTTTCCTCTCGTAAAGCCACTGACAGTTGTCATAATTTTCCGATGTCGTAAATAATCATAAATAATGCAACTTATGACATTTGCGACAAATTCTTGAGATTTTTTTGGAATTTATCTAACCTAAATATAAAACAATACACGCAAGGTAACGGGTTTACTGGCTCAAGGAGGTAACTGACGAGCCGCAGGCGAGTCAGTTATATCCTCCATTCGCCAGTAAAAAAACCCTCTTACCTTGCTAGTAATGTTATATACTATTGAACATCTTCATATTCCAACATGACTACTTTTGAAAGTGCCAATTGTGTGTGTCAAACATGACGTGCATTTCAAATCTTCGATACAACCTGTATATTTCTCGATTTGCCGTGGCTCATAAGTTTAGAGCTACGGATTGTCCATAAAAAGATTTGCTGGTTCGATCCTGTACTAGAAAGGAAATTTTCCAGTCGGTATATCGGCCACCATTCACTGCATGTTCAACAAGTTGCAGTGCTGTGTCGAGGTGGCGTAAGGACACTGTAACAAAGACTACTAGAACACAACTGATCTGTAAAAGAATACCACATATTATTTTTATTTTTGCATGATAAGCTTTCATTGCCTTTGTTTTCTTCAGTTCTTTCCTTACCTACCGCTTTTTTCAGAAAGGAAAAGAAAGTACAACTGTCCAAAATGCCAGAAACGTTATAAACACAAACATGTTTTGCAACGCCATTTAGTTCTCGAATGTGGCCTAGATCCGAAATTTGCATGTCATCTATGTGACTACAGAAGTAAACGGAAACATGTTTTGGATCGCCATGTTAGGACGAGACATAAGACTAATTGTTGAATATGCGAAAGATCTTAGTTTGCTTTCGTAAAAGCCCATCCTACACTCACCGACAAAAAAATCGATCCTCTCAAAAAATCGATGCAGTTTGATTTGATTGAATTTTTTTCCAATTGTAGGTGAGTTCATTCGAAATCAATCAACAGTTTCGAATATCAAGAAAACTTGGCTCAAGCGATTTTACATATACCTACTGGGTGAAACAAAATCGGTTTTCTTCCTCTGACTTTGAAACTACCTGTGGTGTGCTCCAGTTGTGATTTCTTATTTTATTATCAACACACATCTTTCCTCAACAATTTCGTTCTTTATTTTTAACAATAGTTTAGTTGTTGTTGATGATACAGGGTTTTCGGTAAAACATTAAGTTTCGCTAGGGTTTCAATGAACTTCAACAAATTTCACCTAAAATCCTGACCTGATGAAAATAAACTGAAAACTAAGTAAAAAACATGACGTGTTTTCCGCCCAGGCGCGGATAACAGATGTAATTAATAACGTTTTGAATCAATTAGAGCACCACTGAGCTGCTGCAAGTTTTCAGGAGTTGGTACGCTAGATGAAATTTTACTCACAAGAGCATCCGAACATGCCCAATGGGTTCAAATCTGTCTGTTCAAATAGTCTCATACGGTCGGGCATTATCATTTATTAGCACGAAATCGTCTCAAATAAACGGTGCATAAGGAACAACATGTGACGCTAGACTTTCTCTTGTGCTTGTGTTATGTTTTTTCTTAGTTTTTAGTTCATTTTTATTTCGTTCTGATTTCAGAAAGAAATTTCTACTATTAGAGCAAGAGCCCCAGACCCCAGACCTTCGTTATTTTATAAAAGCTGAAAACTTGTCTACGCATGCTCCCAACATAGGTAAGAACGATGGACCATTATGAAGTTTGGGTTACCCTGGCTTTGGCAGGTAAACGGTATGAAAGGGATGTAAAATACTGATCTAATTTCGTCAAATTATAAAGTGTGATTTTTTGATATTACCTTCAGAATATCATTAAAAATCACGTCATTAATTGCCAGACACTTACTATAGTGGCAACCCCTTGCCAGACACCCTTAATGTTCATAAAATTATATGTAATTCTACTTACGTTATAGTATAAAAGCTGATTTTTATATATGATACTTGGGCAATAATAAGATAATGTTTCCTCATTAGCCAGACATTTTTGATAGTGCCAACCCTTTGCCAGACAAGCTTGTAGTTTAGCTGCAGGTGCGAGCACGAGACAGTATTTATGAGTGGGTGCGAGTGAGACGGCATGATTATAATGACTTATGCAAATAAATTTTTTAGTACAGATTTATATAACTAATCATTTAAGTGAATCTCAAAAACATCTGAAGAAAAGACATTCGATGCTACAACTAAATAAAATTGTTAAAAATTTCAATTTATTCTATTAACAATTTAATTTAGTTGTAGCATCGAATGTTTTTCCTTCAGATATTTTTGAGATTCACTTAAATGATTATTTATATTTATATAAATCTGTACCAAAAAATGTATTTGCATAAGTCATTATAATCGTGCCGTCTCACTCGCACCCACTCCATAAATACTGTCTCGCGCTCGCACCTGCAGCTAAACTACAAGCTTGTCTGGCAAAGAGTTGGCACTATCAAAAATGTCTGGCTAATGAGGAAACATTATCTTATTATTGCCCAAGTATCATATATGAAAATCAGCTTTTATACTATAACGTAAGTAGAAGTACATATAATTTTATGAACATTAAGGGTGTCTGGCAAGGGGTTGCCACTATAGTAAGTGTCTGGCAATTAATGACGTGATTTTTAATGATATTCTAAAGGTAATATCAAAAAATCACACTTTATAATTTGACGAAATTAGATCAGTATTTTACACCCCTTTCATACCGTTTACCTGCCAAAGCCAGGGTAACCCAAATTTCATAATGGTCCATCGTTCTTACCTGTGTTGGGAGCATGCGTAGACAAATTTTCAGCTTTTATAAAATAACGAAGGTCTGGGGTTCACGGGCTCTTAGACTATATAGGTATAGCGGAATTGAGGAATTAAATGTTGCTATGAAAACCCTGTATCTTCAAAAAAATTGGGCTTTTGTTATAAATAAAGAATGAAATTGTCAAGAGAAGATGTGTCTTGATGATGAGATGAGAAATCACACGGTGGAACAATTGGTACCCATCCCTTGATGCTTCTAAAATTAGGTTAAAAAACAGATTTTGTTTCACCCAGTATTAAATGACGTAAGCCAAGTTTTATTGATAGTCGAAACTGTTTATTGATTTCGAACGAACTCATCTACAATTGAAAAAAAATTCAATCAAATCGGACTTGAAATAACATATTTATGATTTTATGTATCAGCATCGATTTTTTGAGTGGATCGATTATTTTGCCGGTGAGTGTAGAAGTGATAAAACGTTGAAAAATAAAAGTCTTAAAACTCCAAGTTTATATTGGTATCTTATGTGGTCATCTAGGTAACATGTTTCGGCATAACAATGTCATTACCAAACCAGCAATCTGAAAAGTACATTTAAGAATTTGTTTTTTCTCTTTTATTCAATGGTACCCCTTTACTATCAGCCTTCTCTCTTGGTTTCGTTCATTTGTTGTTTGACTAAGAACCCCATAATCGTGAGTTTGCAACATTAAATTTGTTTGTCGTTTATTTGTTTGTTCAATCAGTTATCTTAACTTGAGACATGTTTTTGGTTATCAATTTTATTTCCTTGTGAAATTTACACCCTTAAATGTAATTTTCATATTGTGGATTTGGTAATACCATTGTAATGCCGAAACATGTCACCGAGATGATTACATAAGACTTCAATATAAACTTTTTAAAACTTTCTTTCTCTACGTTTATAACGTACGTTCCAAAATTGCAAATTGCCAAAAGTAGGCTATGCAATTTTGAACGTCAGTATAAATTGATACAATATTATAGCCTATTTGAAGAAGAATTTGTTCGAAGGCACGTTATATGGAAGTTTCTCTACTAATTGGAATTATTGTTCTGAAATGGTTTATTAATTCAGTTCATTTCTTGGTCATCAAAATACAATATTCTTCCATTTTCGAAGGGTTCAATGAACGACTACTATGCATATGTATATAAAACCTTACAATTAGTAGAAATATCCCAAATAATGTGACCTATTAAATATCCAAATGATTACTGTTTTCTGATCAATTATATTGTTTGAGATAAATACTTAACTATCTGTAATGTAATAACTTATCACAAATAATATACATACAATGTAAATATGATGAGATTTTTTATTCGGTTTTTTCTGAAAATTGTTTCAAAAATTAATCTCTACTGTGTGCTGAATGATAGCTAAGAAGTATTTCCATACTTTTTTTTCAAATATTTTCGAACCAAGTAATAGATAAGGACGAAATTTCGTATATAGCTTATCAATAACAATAGAAAGACTTGTGAAAAATTGCGCGAAGATCCTTGAAATAAGAAAAACTTTTGCGGAAAATTTGTATATGTCAGAAAATTTTCAACATAATATCGCTGAAATTCTGATCAAATCAGGTAAAAAGACCCTCCAGCTCATTTACAATAAAAATTATCATTATTATTCGAAAATGCTACATCAGATTGATAGGAGCAAATATATTTTTATCACCCCATTTCCATAGTGTGCTAAGGTACAAAAAGGAGGAGAAAGGAAGAACAAAAAACATATCAATAATTTATATAGTAATAATAGTTTTCCTAGAAAAACCACAACAAACTGATGAAAATTTGATATTCAGGTAACAATATTCTGTAAAAGACTCTCATAATTGAATTCATGTTGTAAACAAACCATTGCAGTCAGCATATTTGTTCATAGTGGGAAAACAGTAATTCAAATTTGAATATTCACAGAGTTTACGGCAGAGCATAAACACGATAACTTCCGACAGGAGTAACTAAAAAACTTAAAATTTTGAAGATAGATTTAAGATCACATCAGGAATTTTAAATTCTAGAACAAAAAGAAAGAAACCAAAAGCCTACACGATATTTTAATTTGAATGACCGTTTTCCAATATGACTTGATATCATTAATAATTCATTTTTATTATCATAAATCTGATTATAACATTAAATTCATATCACTTCATTTTTTCTTTGATTAATTTGGAAGCCAAAGCCTAATTTCGTCCAGATATCATGTTTGCATGAAATTTTACCACTTTAATATTTTCGTCACTATTTTTGTACCGAACTGATTGATTTTTTTTTCAGATGAGAACAGGAAGTTCGTATGTCCAAAATGCAATAAACGATACAAACACAAACATATAATGCAACGCCATTTATTATTCGAATGTGGAATACCACCAAAATTCACGTGTTCCCTTTGTGGACACAAAACTAAAAGGAAATACGAAATGGCATCCCATATCCGATTGAAACATATGGCAAACCTGGATTGAAAGATATTAAAATTCTTGCTTTTGTGACCTTTCATGTTTGATGTAGAAATAAAGTTACTTTTTCAGTGCTTCTTGCATTTCTTGAACGACATAGTATAAGGTGGAATTTACCTAGAATAGATCACTATCATTATAAACAATCATGTGTATTCACATTTCAGTTCATACAAAAAAGGTAGTTAAATAAAACGAGTCAATACCAGTACGCAAATGATTTGAATAATAATAATAGTTCATCCACGACTATTGTGAAATCCGTCCATTGTACGTCTCTGTGCTCGGTCTTAATAATACCCATTAATCACGAAAGAATAATGATATAATTATTCACTGCTGTTAGATACTTCATTTAGCTTTGATATAATAGGCTTTAAATTGGTATTCTAGAGTACTCCAGCTAACGAATATGGGCATACCTTGTAAATAGCGGGCCAAATCAACTTTCATTATATCAATTAATTTTTTATTACAAAATATACAATGACCAGTTCTCCAAAAATTTCCTATGTCTCAACTTGACTTTTTCCACGCTTGTCATAGAAGGGTCTTGTCGCTGTCGCCAAAGTTAAAATCTTCAAGAAATATATTCAGTAGTCGTGGATAAAGTATAGTATGCTACTCACGTAGAATGCCTGTTATTCACTCGGTGATTTGGGCCACTCGCCTACGGCTCGTCGACTAAACTTCACCTCGCGAATAATAGCTATCATTATACGCTCGTTGCATATTATACATACTATTATTTGCAGAAAATAAATCAAACAATCAGATATAAAAATCGTCTCTTGAATTTAGTAAGAAACGCATTTGTGAAATTGAATAACTGAAGCTATCCAGATATCAAAACATTCAACAGAAAAAATACCAATAAACTCAATAACCACAGAGTCCGTGGAAACCGTCTGTGGTGACAAGTGTTTCGTATCACTTAATACAACAAAATAAAGAAAACAGCAGAAAAAAAATTAACGGAAACCTGTTTTCGAAATTCTTCTGACCGTACCAGGATATTTTCTCGATTTCAACAAAAGTTTTAAACCTAAATGACATTTAGAGCTGAGAACAAAAATTGAAGGAAACCCTGACTTGAACTGAGAATTTTTGTGCGTTTGTTCAAATTGAGAAAACGATTATTTGAATTTGAGCTAAAGGTTTCATTCTATTCATTTGTGAATTTTAATTTTATTCAGATCTCAAAGCTACCTTGCAAATTTCATGTTTTGAAGGTAGTGCAGTTGGAAGCCACTGTATTCATAGTCGGCTGTAGGCACAAAAATTAGAAATATCTAGCTTCTTTGCAAAAAATATAGGCATTTGGGACCCGAACTGATCTCTGGGACAATTCCTTCGAAAGTTATCGTGCTAATGGGCGGCTTCACGGACAGAACCCGATCGTTTGAGACCATTTTCAGCTCAAAGTTCGACGTTTGGGCAGAACGATATAGCACTTGTTTGAGTAGAACGAGCGCTCAAAAAAAATAGGAAACATAAGTTATATGACATCCTCAATTATGAATACTTATAAGCAAATTCAAATATCTCTTAGGATGAAATGAAAGTAGTCAGAAATCAGAGGTATTCAGGGTCAGGCTCCGGGGATATTTTTTCTATCGAATTATTCCTTGGTCCATCCCGTATAACTGACAACTATATTCAAGAGCAGTGACATAGATCAGATGAATATCTGATGACTTGCTATATTTTTGACTTAAATGTCAGATATTGTCATTTTCGTAAACGTCAATTTGATTTCTATAATTCCGAGAAATAATTAATAACTAAAAATTTGTTGAGTGAGAGTGAATAGATTTATTTTTATCCAGTATCACAAAAAATTCAAAAAATACGGGATGTCCCATTTCAAATAACAATGTTGTTGCCACATTGTCGTACATCCGGCAACACTGGAAATGTGAAATTATTTTGAAAATGTACCTTACATGGCCAAATATCGATTAGCAAAATTTCAAACCTTTACCATCAATAGTTTCCATAATATTCTAATAGGCCTCTCACCTTGGGACACCCGATATATAAGAAACCACTTCTGATTTCTCTTTTCTGTATTGTATCAGAAATCTATCATTGTATACTTTAACTATGTATTCTCAGAAATACGGTTAAGTGGTCCTCATTGATTGATTTTATCTCTCATTTCATTGTATTTCATTTTTTAAATTTACCACCAATATGGACTCTTTTATGAATAACCGTATATTCATGTTTTGATTTTATACTACTACATTCTTGTTTTCGCTAATTTTATATTATTTATCAAATTTATATTAAATATTATCCTTAGGTTATTTATTTTTATTATAATGACTTTTTCTTTCAGAGAATGAAAGGAAATTCGAATGTCAGAAATGCGGAAGATGGTATAAACACAAATTCGTATTGCAACGTCACCTATTACACGAATGTGGTGTAGCTCCGAAATATGAATGTACTTTGTGTGATTACAAGAGTAAACGAAAATACGGATTGACCAAACATATTAAAATAAAGCATATGTCGCATTATGATTGATCATAACTTCAACTATTTAGTACGAACTCATCAAACCCTGGAAGGAACAGATGACAATACATTTTTTCAATGTACATTTCAGTCCTGTTATATTTGAAAAAATTATATTGCCAAATACATGATCTTATCGATTATAACTGTATTAACTACTTGAATATAGTTTATTGTTCATCTTTCACGCTGCACACAATATCAGATTTTGAAAATTAGTCTGAAAATACACCTATCGAGATATGTGAAATAGAATGTTGAAACATGAATTTTTTTCATTCAAATGACCTCTGCAAATTTTTTTTAAGATTGTCCAAAAATTACCAAGCACCCTTAATTTGTATTCTCGAGACAATAGAAGTCAATTTCTTACAAACTTTATAGGTTTTCACTCCCAGTCTCTGAAACAGAAATAATTAAAAAAAAATTCAATTAAGATGAAGTGCTCCTGTGAGAATATTTGCACTTATTTTTGTTGAACATCATTCCTTATATTCATGGTCTTTCAGAGAAAATAATAAGAATTGTTTCTAAATTCAACATAAGAACTGTTTTCAAAACACAAAATGATTTGAGATCCATTCTAACCAGAACGAAACCAATGAATGAGACACAAAAATGAAAAAATTGTGTTTACAATATTCCCTGTATATGTGGAAAATCTTATACAGGAGAAACGTCAAGACCTTTAGAGATAAGAAAACGGGAACATAAGAACAACATCAAAAATAGAGACATTACAAGATCACAAATCGCTGATCATGTATGTTCAAATAGCGGAGATCATATGATTAACTGGAACAACACGAAGGAAAATTAAGAAATCCACATGTATTTTGTTAGATGAAGTAGATAATTTGGCCAATTGTTCTGTTGGAATAGATCGTATTTGTATTGATTTATTGGAGAAGGAAATGACATCAGGAAATTTAAAAATTAAATAAATCAACATTTCAATATATTTGCAACTTTCAATGTCAATCAGATTGCAAATGGAAAAATACAAGTAATTAAAAGTTTGTCCGAAACAGGTGTCAGTTTGCAGGAACGTCCATTAAAATTTGAAGGTCCATTAACTCTTAAACCTCCATTATTACAAGGACTAATGAAGGATTAGGGTTAATGACCTTCAAATTTTAATGGACGTTCCTGCAACTGAGCAATAGATACCGAAATGTTACATTATCCTTTTCATTTAATTTCTTTTTCAGTTTTATTTTTAGGCAACAATTTTTTCAAGGCCAATTTGCTCCTGACAAATAAGTGCGAAGATTCTCGCAGGAGCATTTCATCTTGATTGAAATTTTTTTTTATTATTATTTCTATTTCAGAGACTGAGGTGAAAACCTGTAAAGTTTTTGAGAAATGCAGAATCTTCCGAGAATATATTTCAATCGATAATAGAAGTCAAGACGGAGCACTATCTATTTGCGAAGCCTGTTTCGAACTTGACTTGACAAGTGTATTTTTATTTTCTTTTTATGAAAGCTATGGAGGACTGTGAAAAAAATAGGGTGATTAGGATCGAATCGTGGATCTCTACAAAAAACAGCTTATTGAATAATTACTTGAAATGTAACAACATCATGTTCACAGCAATACAGAAAGAATATAACATTCTTGATTTGACTTAACAGAGAAGTAAAAATGATATCATAGTGGTCTTTGAATTAATGAATTCACTTATCGATTCAACAGAATTCTTATTATTGCTCAATTTCAATGTCTGTAGTCGTAGTCCAGAATTATTGAACATGTTTCAGAAGAAAAAATATTGGCTTGATTTCAAAGGATCTGTTTTCGAACCTCTATTATATCTCCTTGAAAACATTGAAGAGATTAGCTACGAATATAATTGTGCAAAATCGATTGACTATGTTTCCTGTCTTTTATAAGAGATATTGTATGAATGTGTCTTATAAATATTCTGCAATAACTGTTAACTGAAATAATGTTCTTTCTTTCGTTCAATAAGTGAATAATATTATGAACTTGTTCTGTTTATATCCCGTATTTCTGAATAAATAAATAAATATTGCATGCTTTACCAGCGAATCATGTTTCAGGGTTTGGAAGTAAGCACCCATGTCCCAAATGCAACAAGCTATACAAATACAAACATCATATGCAACGCCATCGAATGTTTGAATGTGGTGTAGCTCCGAAATTCACGTGTTCAATATGTGGTCACAAAAGTAAACGAAAAGAGGAGATGAAATATCACATCAAAGCGAAACATATGAAAAATCTGGAGTGATTACTTCAGACTGATTAAACAAGACCTCGATTGTGAAAATTTCTCACATTGTTACTTGATTAATTATTGTACAGCAGAATGCAATTTTTTATTTATTATTGTTTGCTAACTCTAACTTGATTGTTGTCGAAATAGTCACGAATATATTGAGTTGGGTAAAATTCTCAATTTGAGTTGATTTTATCATTCGACAGATTCATTTTTGAAATGCATAGTTTGTTCATAAACAATAAATATAATGAAAAAATAATGTTTTTTATTTTTATTTCAAATGTGTATTCAGCTACTACTTTCTGTAAGAATAAAACCCAACCTTGATAATATGTTATATCGTTTTGCCCAATTCCGTCTGTAATTTTAGATTCTGATGTGAGCACGATAACTTTCTAAGGGAAACCTGAGATTTTGAGGGTGAGTTCGGTTCCCAAATGCCGCGGTTATGTTCGTTAACCAGCCAAATCCTACAGGGTATTCCACAAAATATGGCCATTCTAATGTTTTGTTCCTCAATGTCTCAAACAAAGGGAATGAAATTGTGCGGCCAGATGTGGCCGCACCACATCATGGATGCATGATGCTCATAATGAATCACATCCAAAATTTTGTGGGTATAGTAAACAGGAAGTGAACCATAGAAAATTCACTTGGAAAATTGAAAAGAAGTATTTTCATATTTCCATAACCAGATATCCAATTCAAGTGAAATTTATTTTGTAAATGAAGATTGATATAGGTACTGAATGTTCACGCACAAATTTCAAAAGGATCGCATCATCAGAACCATAGAATTGAATTTTTTGTTATCGATTTTTACTTATTTCATTTTGAAAATTCCCAAAAAATTATTTCGATCAAGCTAAGGTTTAGCAGTTATATATTCAATATCAATTTCAAGTCATAAACAAAATTTTGAGGTAATTGCCTATTGCTCCACCAATGAAGAAGTGTTCATAACACCTGCCAAGGGCTTTCTTAAATTTCTCTTTTTCCTTCTGCAGTTGAAATTGAAGGCAATGCTTGTGATAACATAACGAAATCGAATAGTTTGTTGTGTACTTTTTGGTTTATAATATTTTTTTGGTATATGCTCACAATGAGAATATATGCTTAACTTTTTGCTTCCAACTAGAACTTTTAAAGACCCCAAGTCTTTTCTATTCTTCTTAACCAGGTATTTTATTTTTCTAATGCCATGTTATGTGAACTTAACGTTTTCATGTATGGTCAAATGCAGAATCACATCGAAAGGTATCAAGAGCATAATCCTCATAAAACGTCTTTTCAGAGGTAAGTATTTTTTATAGGAAGCGCATTTAGTTAAATAGATAATATTGAATATTCTGAATAGAAATCTTGAATGAAATGATGTACTTATCCTTAGTTCTACTACTGCCATGAATCTGGTCAGTTTTGACTCTTAGACGATTTGACGGCATATTCGTGATACAGACTAAAGGTAGACTTTCGATGGTAGCGGCTACTGCGACCATGTTTTCTATGACTGCGACTTTTCTATCGATGCGGCAATGCCACCAGTCGTATGGATACCGTTTCTAAAGCCGGCCATAGAAATCGTTATTTTTCATCCGTTCGTACCGCTGCGATGAGAACCATCTTGGCAAAAGCGCCAAAAACTGATGTGTTTGGCGAAAATCGTCGGTATTCCTCGTCGGTAAAAATATCTGCGGATGCTTGATTTTTGTGTTGCGACAGTCATCCGGTTATCGTGCATACCGACTGTGTACGGGAATTTCGTCGAGAATCGGCCGTTATTTTCCATTAAGCCGGCGGGTTAGACGAAGCGCCCTACTCGCGCACCAAAACTCATCCTCGCGCCAGTGTTTACACTACGCGCTGGATTCGCCTAGAAAGGTGAGCCAGGATGAAGACGAGGTAGTTATCAGCCTAGTATAAAGTCCGAGACTCGACTAGCTCCAGAAGCTTCTTCAAAACGACACAGCGAGGCTTCTTTGGTGCGCGACTGAAACCGACCGGCAATGGCCAAACCTGAGGACGAGGGGCCTCACGGCGAGGAGCATGTTTACACTATGCGAGGGAGCGGAAGCGAGGCTGGTGCGCGAGTAGGTGCGCTTCGTCTTAACCCGGCTTAGCGTAGTACAAGTCGCGTTTCTTTTAAAATCAGCATCGAAACTGCGTCCGCCACTGCTAAGAGATGTTTCCTCTTCTTGACGTGCTTATTCGCGAATGACAGTAAAATAACTGGTAGAATTACCGAAGTGTGTGGGGCAAAACAGTTCCGAGATATGACTCGGCGGTACGAACCGAGGCGAGGAAAACGAATAAAAACAACGGTTTGTCTATGGTCGGCTTAATGGATTTACACTCCTTTCAACGCATGCGACCGCGACTAATGCAACAGATGCGACCAATGCGGCCATGCAACCTGACCGCTCCAGAAGCAGTCTGGTCGCGTTGATCGTACTGTTGTATGCACTTTCACCACTCATGTGCTGATTAATCTAATAACCCAGGGAGCAGCCGCACATTGTCGCATTCCTCGAAAGGGGGAACGAATGCGTTGGTCGCCGGTCGTTGCCACAGCCTATCGCAGCCGCAGCCATCAAAAGTCTACTTGCAGCCCACTGCGACCATTCCGATCGATGCGGCAACTGTGAAAAGTCCAGGGCCTCAATTCTCGGGATTACTCGTTCGACAAACGTTCGTGATATTTTGAGCGTAGATTTTTGAAAATTGTGACAATTATTTCCGATATTCTCGAGCACATCGTCAACTATCTTTAGACGAAAGTATACGTTCATTTAAAGGATATAATTATACAATTCTCAAAAATCTACGGTCAAAATATCACGAATGTATACGTTTGTCGAACGAGTGCTCCCGAGAATTGTAGTCGTATGGATATCGCATGGATTTACACATACTCCTTTTGAAGTCTTCGACCGGACTAATGCAACAGATGCGACGAATCGCTTTGTTCACCGTTCGTTGGCGCTTCAGGTCGCAGCCGCAACCAACGAAAGTCAGCCTCTAATTTGGTCTAATTTGTTTTCTTTCTTTTTGTTCTATGTGTATTGATTTATGTGCAAAAAGTTTAATGTCTCTTAGTGCGACGAACTGACAATGCAAGAATAACACATGGTATACTAATTTTTATATTGATCATTCTAATAATTCTCTTTATTTCAGAGCCTCAGTTCTTTAGTTGCGACAAATGCGACAGAAGATACACACTTCGTTACAATTTGTTACGTCATCAGAAAATTGAATGTGGAAAAACGCCTACGCACACTTGCCAAATATGTGGTTTCAAATTCAAGTATAAGCATACGCTTACTCGCCACGCTTTGGTACATATGACTTGAAATCTGTGCGTAGCACGATTCTGTGAATTATGGATTTTGAATTAAAAACTGCCTTTCATGTACCGCATTTTCATTTAGAATTTGCATGAAATAGTAAATTTCCTATCTAGAGCGGAAAGTTCTACTGCGGGGAAGATATGATTTCTAATGTAGTACATTGTAATACTACTTATTTTATTGTGCACTAGTTGTTGGGCATGCAGACAATTAATATAATCAGAATTTCTTTGACAGAACGGATTCTTATCCCGCAAAATTTGTTATCACAGGCGTAGAAGACGTATAGTACTTTTTCCTACTTTCTTATTATAAAATAAAAGGAACTGAATCATGTGTTCTAGGATTTTCGTTTTCACAAGTTTGTCAACTTACTTGCCCATTTGCTATTGCACTTGCTATTTTTTAGGGGTGTCAGGTTAACATTCATTCATAATTATGAATGAATTATATAGTAGACCTATTGATCTGTTTTGAGGCATATAACATAATATATACATTTATTTAACTGAGCTCTCTCGGGAAGATCTTCAGTTCGAAATATCTCTTATTGCCCTTTTTTGAGCTGTTAGAAGAATCTCAACACACAGTTCTATCTTTGTAGATCCTTCTTCGTTGCCCTGAATTATTGAGTATTTTTGATTCCGACCAAAAATTCATTCATTTCAGATTTTGTCAAGATCTTCAATTGCATTGACTGTGGAAAGGCATACAAACATAGTTCGTCATTGAGAAATCATAAAAGATTCGAATGTGGCGTAATACAAGGAAAATTTCAGTGCACCTTTTGTGACTCTCGATTCAAGAAAAAGACTGGACTTAACAGACATATACAAAGTAGATGCTGCCTTAAATTTCAAAATCTCCAATGTTAAATTCGAATTGAAAGTTTAGATTTTATTGTGAAATAAATGAGTTGTTACTTTTCAGAACCATAGTTGTAAAAATTCATAGCTAATGAAATGTCTTACCCTCTATAACTGAAGATGAAATAAGATCTATAATGGATTAATTTCCTGATAAAACTACTGGTGGTGATGATCAACTTTCCTCATTTTTCATCAAAAACTGTAGCTCTGTGCTTGCTGAGCCTCTACATCGCATCATCTCTGTCAGCATGCGTACTTAAATTTTTCCCACCATTTGAAAGAGAGCCCGAGTAATCCCGATATTCAAAAAAGGCGATAAATCTGAAGTAGAGAACTATAGACCAATTTCTGTACTGTGTAATTTTGCAGAAGTATATGAAGAAGTTTTATACGCTTATATCTATCACAATTTCAGACCACATACAGGGTGTCCCGGAAAATGTGGAAAAAACACGGATTCAGATTTCCAAATTTTTTTTTCCTAGCGGCCCTCCCTACGACTCCCTAATTGACGCCACTGGAAATCCATTTTTGTGAAATAAGTTTCAAAAAACTCGATATAATTTGATGAAAATTTTATATGATTAATAATATTAAGGACCTCTTAAATCACTGCACTCAAACAAATTTGGATACCTTGAACATTAAGTTAAAGAAGAGGTACTCTTGTTCAGTGTCTATAAAATGAACCGTTTTCGAAAAAAAATAATGAAAGAAGTAAGTAATTGAAATTTATTCCACTAAAATGAATTTCCAGTGGCGTCATTTAGGAGGTCGTATCTTCAGGGAGGGCCGCAAGGAAAAATATTATGGGAACTTGTCATCTTATTTTTTTATGTTCTATATGAATCCGAGAGCTTTCCCACATTTTCCGGGACACCCTGTATATCAACAATGCAACACGGTTTCATGCGGGGCAGGTCTACGGTCACGAATTTGACAACATTGTCAGTCAACTTCTATCGAAACAAGGTTATGCATTATCATAACGCGAAAATTTTCTATCGACAGGAAAGTAGAAAATGGTTTATCGCAAGTTGAACCTTTTCTTAGATGCTAGTAGATTAACTTAAAAGGAAGGTATATATTCTTCCCGCGGATTCTGTCATTTTTTACTTCTTTGTCTACTTAATATTCGTTTATTTCAGGGTCCAGAAGGCTATACAGTTGCGTGAACTGCGGAAAAGTTTATAAACATAGTTCTTCACTGAGAAATCATAAGGTTTATGAATGTGGAGTTGTACAAGGAAAATTTCAGTGCACATTTTGTGGCGCTCATTTCAAAAGGAAAAATGGACTGAGCTACCATACGAAAAACAGATGCTGTACACAATTTCAAAGTTCCAAATGTTAAATTGTATATTTTATGTATTTAATATAAACCTACAGTGCACAAAATCTTGTTTTGCCGGCTTCTTTTAAATTTTCGATTTTGCTAATCATTTGACGGTGGGTGGAACCTTTTGGAATATCGTAAGATATTCATAATTTGTTAAGGTCACGACAGGGTATTTTGAGTTTTCCAACTATCTTATTGTTAGAAACTAAAAATAACTCTCGATCGAATTAAAACACTCAGGTTTATCATAATTAAATCATCTGTTCCTCATCTCTAGAAAACTTTTTTAGTTTTTCATGCCCAGTCTAAAAAAATGCTCCTGCGTAAATCCTTGCTCTAATTTGTCAGGAGCAAATTGGTTTCGGAAAAATTGTTGCCTAACAGTAAAACTAAAAAAGGAAATAAATGAAAAGGATAACGTAACGTATACCAGACTCCTTTTTCAGACAAGCTTGGAAAATCTTTGGAATTGTGTCTTTTTTCGTTTGTAGTCTAATTGACATTGAAAGTTGTCAACACATAAAGATGTTGATTCATTTAATTTTGAAATTTCCTAATGTCATTTCTTTTTTCAATAAATCAATCCAAATATGATCTATTCCAACAGAACAAAAAGCCAAAATATACTTCATCTAACTAAATATATATGAATTACTTCAATTTTTCTTCATCAGGTTCCGTCATTAGAATCTTTGTGTTGTTTCAGTTCATCATATGATCTCCGCTATTTGAACATACATGATCCAATCTAATCTAATCAGCGATTTGTGATCTCGTAATGTCTCTATTTTTGATGTTGTTCTTATGTTCGCGTTTTCTTATCTCTAAAGGTCTTGATGTCTCTCCTGTAAAAGATTTTCCACATTTACAGGGAATATTGCAAACACAATTTTTTTATTCTTGTATCTCATTCATTGGTTTAGATCTGGTTAGAATGGATCTCAAATCATTTTGTGTTTTGAAAACAGTTCTCATGTTGAATTTGGAACCGATTCTTCTATTTTTTCTGAAAGGCCATGAATATAAGGAATGGCGTTCAACAAATGCGGTTGTTGTTGACGGTTTTCTGTTCGTACCTGATCATCATTAGAGTTTTGATTAGATATTTCTCGTTCGCAAAGCGAAATTGTTCTTTCTATTAACTTTGGTGGATATTGATTATCTAATAGAAACTCTTTAATGAAGGTAATATCATTATTCCTAATTTCAGGCAACAATTCTTTTAAAACCAATTTGCTCCTGACAAATAAGTGCAAATGATTTACGCAGGAGCATTTCATCTTAATCAAAAAAATTTTACTTGTTTCTGTTTCAGAGACTGGGAGTGAAAACACAAAAAAGTTTTCTAGAATGCAGAATCCTACCAGATTATATTTCAATCGATATCCAATCTGTTCCTCACTTTACCAGTTGTAAAGTGTAGTCGACTGTATGGGAATTTCAAGATTAGTTAGAATGACAAATGTTTCACCATCTGACGTTTGTGTCTATTTTCTGGACAGTACTTGAAAAACTGCTGTATTACGGCCAAGCAACAGAGCTACAAATGATTATTTCTTAGAAACTTTATAGGTTTTCACTCCCAGTCTCTGAAACATAAAGTTTCTAAGAAATGCAGAATCCTCCCAGAATATATTTCAATCGATATCTACAAATGATTAGTTTTTTGACAAAAATACTACCTGAAGCCACCTGTGCCATTCCATGCAGGACAGTCCGTAGTTTATTCCCACCATGTCCTCAACACGAAAATGCCATTTTTTATTTGTTATTAACAAAAAACAACAAAAATCCCCGTTCTTTCAGTTTTTCGTTGCAAAATGGAAACTATTGATGCAGTGATAACGTTGCAATGGGATGAATTGTAGAGAATTACATTGTGAAGAGAATGATGAGTCAAACGATCCGATTGAATAATTAAAACTGGAGAAAAGCGGAAAACCGGAAAATTGCGTGTTTTTTCTTTTAACTCACAACTCTGCCATTTTGCGATATTGAGAACTGAAACTTCTATTGACGTGCAAACATGTGTGCCAAAATTGGATTCGGTCGGATAATAGTTTCACATAATTCCCATTTGAATTTTTTGAACATATTTGCGCGGAAAGTTGGATGCGTTTGAGGTCGTCGCTTGAAATTAAAAAAAATTGATTTGGAAAGAGGACGTGATCAGAACAAAAACGTCTATTCTGATTTTTCAATAAAACGCGTTCAAGTGTGTTAAAAACTAGTGAGAACATGAGGAAAAACGACCGACCAAGCGAGAGTAGTGGTCGAGTGGTGAGGGAATGAGCGAATTCCGCGGGAGCCAACGGTCGCCGAGTATAAGAATTGTTGCGCGGAGAGCGCAAAAATTTTGTACAGATATACGTTTCCCCTCGATTCGCTTATTCCTCTCCACTCGACCGCTCTCGCTCGGTCGGCCGTTTTGCCTCATGTTCTCACTAGTTTTTAACACACTTAAACGCGTTTCATTGAAAAATCAGAATAGACGTTTGGTTACTGATCACGTCTTCTTTCCAAATCAATTTTTTTAATTTCAATAGGACGACCTCAAACGCATCCAGCTTTCCGCGAAAATATGTCAAAAAAAAAATTCAAATGTGAATTATGTGGACTATCCGACCGAATCCAATTTGGCACACATTGATTGCACGTCATAGCTATTATCGTGTGAAGTTTCAGTTCTTAATATCGCAAAATGGCAGAGTCATGAGTTAAAAGAAAACACACGCAATTTTCCGATTTTTTCCGCTTTTCTCCAGTTTGATTATTCGATCGGATCGTTTGACCCATCGTTCTCTTTCACAATGTAATTCTCTACAATTCATCCCATTGCAACGTTATCACTGCATTTTGCAACGAAAAAACTAAAGAGAACGGAAATTTTTGTTGTTTTTTGTAATAACAAATGAAAAAAATGGCATTTTCGTGTTGAGGACATGGTGGGAATAAACTACAGACTGTTCTGCTCGAATGGCACAGGTGGCTTCCAGGTAGTATTTTTGTCAAGGAAATATCTCTATGCTTGGCCTATATTGTATTGAAATATTAGGATGGTAGAAATGTTGTAGGTTTTATTGAAGCTTGTTCTCTTAGTTTGTCAGATCGTTTTGTTATGTAGTTATTATTGTTATTAATCTACGTTGTCAGAATTAAGGCCTTCCTGAATGACCTTCAGTCATTCAGGACTCTCGTATATAGTGTTTGTGTTCATAAGGGGATGTAATTCTAATTTTATTACAATAGCATTTATGGTATGATATCTATGTTTCGGGCCATATGATTTTATTCAATACAGAAAAAATAGAAACATTTTCACAAGTTAAATCAGTTTCAGCTACGAAACAAAGGAAGAATAGGACCTACTTTTCTCCAGAAGCTAGAGCGTTTCTGGAGAATTGTTTCCAGATGAACAACAGACCAAAAACTAATGACTTAATGGGAATGGCCCATCGAATTCAACAAGATCTGAGTACTGTAAGAAAATGGTTCCATAATCGCAGACAAAAAGAACGAACAAGTCAACTTGCTGTGAATATTACTTTTTAAATTAAAAACTATTCAATGAATCATTCTTTCATTATCTTTCCTTCTAGTACGAGAACTAACAACGTTGGAAAAACGAGAATTTCTGCATGGCCAGATTTTAGATTATGTTGTCTATGTCGATTTTTCGAATGTTTTAACCCTTTCTTTCCCAAGTTTCTTCAAGATATTCTGGTTGGCTCGAAAAAATTATTACCGGCGCAATACATCTCTATCCGAGAATAAAACCTCGAAATATACTATTTAAATTTTTTTAGAATGCGATTTGAAAAAAAATTTTTTTGGATGCCATATGGAATCAGTGGGAATAAAACCTTATTAAGATAAACATTTTTTATGAAACTCAAATCAATAAACTTTTGCAAAAACAATAGTAAACATTCTTTCTATATAACTAAAAATGGAAATATCAGGAAATTAATAATAATATTAAATATAACACAACTTATGACTTGATATGGAAAAGCTTGAAGCAGCTATCTTTGGTCACGCAAAGAGCATATCACATTGGAAGCTTTTTTTCGAAAGTCTGTGGTTTTTCGTGAAGGAAAGAGTGTGGCCAATTTAATATCGTCTTCATCTGTATCCAGTATGGGATCAAGGTTTATATTGTCTTCTAGAACAGCGTTGATAGGAGATACGCTCATATCATGTAATAATTTTTTTACATTTTCCGCCTCATCATCATCATCTCAACTCGTCAACAACAGAAACATCTCCCTTCAAAAGTAGTAGTAATTCAGCGCTTCTTTTTCCGATAGTCCCACATACGAGTCACACGACATCTGGAGAAATATAAAAAATTATATTGAGTTTCCCATTGACTCCAAATGAAGTCAAATTTGTTTGAGTCATAAAATTATTTTGATGATATTTTGAAGGAAAAAACTTCCTACGGAATCACAAATAGTGTTTGAATATGCTTCATATTTTTTCAATCATAATTAACTTCAATACTTACGATTTCATCAACATGAATAATACAAACATTGAGCACAAATCACGTAACTTTGCAACGACCCAAAATTTCAAATTGGATCTGGAGGAAATAAAGAAGCACTATCTGGCACGCCGTAGTATGTCTTAAAAACGAACTGAACATTAAGAATCTATCCTGGCAACCAACAATACATCCCTATGCAAAAATGTGAATGACGCCAAATGTAAGCAGTGAAAGAGAGGGAGAAGGTTTTTCATTTGGATGCACAATTTTGACCTTCCCATGTTGCCAGGTATATTGATTTTTCGAACTGTGCCGCCAATTTTGAATAACTGTTAATGAACATTACGCAATCTATTTCATAATATTAGCGTATTTGCGGATTATGGTCCTAATTTTTTTTAAAAAGGACGATACAGCGAAATTCAAACTGAAAATAATTATCGAACTTCCCATTCAATTTGTCACATTGTTAAAGGTATTGAGCTTCGTTTTCATGCAGAAAATAATAGTTAGACAGCTACCAATGGTCAAGATATTTCAACACGTGAGTGAAGTGAAAGCGTGAATAGTTCCAGACCATTAGTCGCTATATATTAATATCCAAATTGATTACAAGATTTTTCCGACGATCTCAATATGAATTGTGTATGAATTCCTGATTGAAATGGATTCTCATTTTGTACAAGATATACATTTGACCGAGCATTTGACATAGTGAAATTTCTATGTTTCTATGTTCCAGTAGAGATTTGACATTTCTTGTAGTTCTTCTGCATACTTTATGTACGGTTGCCTTGAGGATTTCGCATTAGAATAGCATAAATTGAACTGTAAAATTAATGTTCATTTTCGTAGACATTAACATCACCTAATGGTCGAGATATTTTAACGCGTGAGCGGAGCGAGACCATTAGTCGCTAGATTAATAAACGAGTTGATTACAAGATTTTTCCGACGATCTCACTATGAATTGTGTATGAATTCTTGATTAGAATACATTCTCATTTTGCAATACCTAATAAAATTTCTATGTATTTATGTTCCAGTAGAGTTTTGACATTTCTCGATGTGTTTCTGAATACTATGTGAACGGTTGCTATGAGGATTGCACATTAAAATAGCAGAAATTGAGCATTAAAATGGGCCATTAATGGTCAATTCCGTACACATTAAGATCACCTTTTATTTTGAGATCGACGGGAATACATATTAATGCGTAGTTTTCGTTTTTTAATACATTATCAAGAAGTATATAATAATATTTAGCCATTACAATAACAGGAAATAACAATTATTTACAAAAAGTATATAAAATTAAATTTTATTACTCTACCGGTTTTACATCAACTAGTGAATTAAGTAGTTAGTTTTCGAAATTATTTCATCGTATTTCGAAAAACGAAGCATTTGTGGAAAGAAGTTATATAGCAAACTATAATTTTTTCATTTAGAATATGGACATGAAGTATATTGTACTTATTCATCAATATCTTGTATAAAAGCTATATGTACTGAAACAAATGAAAGGTATCGTACAAAAGGCTTAATAAATATGAATTTGCATAAATCAGTTCAACTTTCAACTACATATATGAATTTTGGAAACTCTGTACTGTAGCTATGAGATTCATTCATTTCATCATTTATGGAATGTATAATAAAAGAATTTCTCTCATCAATATATTCATTTATATTGCCCTACTTTTAATTTCTGCTAATGTGACACTGAATTAGTTTCAGATAATTATGTTTGCAATCAATGTAACAAAAAATACAAATATCTGGCTGGCCTCCGTGCTCACCAAAAATACGAATGTGGAAAAGAACCCGAGTTCAAATGTGATATTTGCGGATTCCCAACAAAACTCAGAGGAAATTTGAAGAAACATATGATGAGGAAACATGGCGTGGTCCTTGTATGAATCAGCGTTATTATGTTTTTGTTAGATGTTTGAATTATTTTATAATTCGGGGTCTTTATAAATGATTGTAACATCGATGGTCGCTCTGAAAATTTTTTATCTTATCGTTTCTTATACAAAGTGTACAAATTTATGATTCCAGTCACATTAATCAATTTCTTTCGGAATGACCAGCTTAAATTCACAGTATAGTTTGTTTAAATTAAGGTTCACATCAGAAAAAAATATTTATAATAGTCCAACGCCAAATGTGCTGTTGTAATCATTTATAGAGACCCTGTATAAGAATCAATTTACCAATAAAAACTGGAGTATTAATTGCCTTATGGAATCGAGATCGAAGCATCAAGGTGTGCACTTTTAAAATTATTAGTTAATGTATTCTGAACTCAAGTTGTCTTTGTTTTATTACATTTTCGCAAGGAAATAAACGAATATGATTGTTTTTATTTAATGTTTTTTTTCCATTTTTCATCTCCGTAATTTGAAAGCACTTAACTGTAATTTGATTCGTATTCATTTCCACCTAGTTGTTGATGATGAAATGAATCCTGTTTCTTTATTTTGTTGTTTTCAAAATTATAATGATTCTTTGGTTACTAGGGACCGTACTCATAGTCATACCTCAAGGTGAGGATGAGTGTAAGTGTCAGATCGCCCTTGAGTAGCTGTATCCGTTTCATAAAGCATACTCAGTGAGTGGAGTGCGATTTTTGCTAGCCTCAACTTGAGGGAAGGCTCTAGCACCTATGAAATGAGTATGCCTCATGAAACGGATACTCAAGGACGATCTGACACTCAAACTTATCCTCACCTTGAGGGATGAGTATGAATACCGGCCTTATGACTAGGACCCTTTCAAGTACCACTCAATTGTTGGGCTGTTCTTAGACCGAATTTGTTATATCTAAGTGGAAATTGACATTATTTCTTGAAAAAGTTACACTACACTTACTAGACTGAATTTTTGTTTACATCTCAGGCAACCTGAATATTCCAATCTATAGAAAATTCTATTGTCATTTTTTAGAAGACGATTTAAGAAAGATTGACTGATTCTTTTGAAAGAATCAGTCAATCATTCTTAAATCGTCTTCTAAAAAAAAATTGACTGATATAGCGATATTAACATTACTCTGCGATTGAACTTCCGATTATATTATTTGTCTCTTAGTCGAATCAGAAAAATAGAAGTGTTTACTTCTAGATCAGTGTTACATGAGATCTACAAAGTATTTATAAACTTCAGGTTAAATAGGGATAGGATTCCAATGGCTCAATCTGATTTTTCCTAAGGGATAAACTTCCTTTTGTTTTTCTTATGAAAACAGTAATTTATCTTTACTCAAAAATAATAGCCTTTTTTTCTCGTTTTGAAAATATATAACATGTCATATATTGCCTTTAGATCAGTGGCGACGCTAGAGGGAGGGTAGGGGTGGCCTCGAATTTTCAGTGGAGGTAGTGATTAATGAATTGGTACAGTTTTGTTGAGCGTTGGTCATAAGAATTTATTAAATAAATCAGGAAGGAAACTTCTGAACAGAAATAAGATTTAGCCACATCCAAAAAGTATCTGAAGTATCTTCTTGTTGAATTTTTATATCACAAAGAGGAACGATGATAATGACCCCATTGCCAATTTTGGCCCATAACTCGAGAACAAGTGACGATAGAGCAATACGGTTGACAGGATAAAGTGTTTCTCAAACAAGGATGATCGTAATATGGCATTCATTTTTCTCTATTTCAATTCTGGCCACCCTGTATATTGTAGTACAATTTTTGATTTATGGCATAGTCCATTTCAACAAACTTAATGGTGTCCAAAAATGTTGACTATGTATACAGGGTGTTTCGTCATAAACTGGACAAACATATATTTACGTGTAGAGGACATTGGGAGAATCATTTTTGCCTTATATAATATATCCCGTTTTCTAAACATAAGCGAGATACAGGGTGTTAAACGTAATTTTTGAGCAAGATTCTTATGAGTGTGGTCAGTTATGTATAACACTTGGTGTGACGGTTTTTGGTCAAATCTCAGTATTTTTGGGTCTTCTAGTCAGAAAAGTTGACGAACTCTGAAAAAAAATTACAAAATGGCGGAAGACCTTCAATGTTCCAAATTTTTTTTAGCGGTTGTCAAATTGACTCTTGTTATCTGAATGAACACAATTTTCTTAGATTTTCTGTGAAAAATCTCTTCAAAAATCAAACACAATTTTTTTTTACATGTCTACAGCGATGAAAAAATTTCACTCGAAATGGATGAAATTTGGTACAATTGTACTTCTTGAATATCGAACGGTTTCGTTACTACAGTCATTCAAATGTTTCGTTCAGACGTCTGAAATAATGAAAAAAAGATTGTTTTGAGTTCTAGAGTCAAAATAATCAAATGATTGGCATGTCAAAACATTCCAGATGAATTCATACAAAAAAATCAGGTATTAAATAGGGAAATGGCACTGTTCCAATGATATTAATATTCGTTACCAGGCAACTACGTAGTTCATAGAGTTTGACTACTGGCTAAATTATATTCACTGAAATTCAAATACCAGTCCAACTCTATGACCTACGAACTACAGTTGCCTGGCAACGAATATTAATATCATTGGAACAGTGCCATTTTCCTATTTAATACCTACGTCGGTTCGAGTCCCAACTCACTGATTTTTTTGTATGAATTCATCTAGAATGTTTTGACATGCCAATAATTTAATTATCGTGACTCTAGAACTCAAAACAATTTTTTTTTCATTATTTCAGACGAAACAATTGAATGACTGTAGTAACGAAACCGTTCGATATTTTACAATTCTGTTTTCCTATTCGTGATTGATAATTCAAGAAGTACAATTGTACCAAATTTCATCCATTTCGAGTGAAATTTTTTCATCGCTGTAGACATGTAAAAAAAATTTGTTTTCCATTTTTGAAAAAAATTTTTCACAGAAATTCTAAGAAAATTGTGTTCATTCAGAAAACAAAAGTCAATTTGACAACCGCAAAAAAAATTTGGAACATTGCAGGTCTTCCGCCATTTTGTAAATTTTTGTCGGAGTTCGTCTACTTTTCTGAATAGAGGAACTGAAAATACTGAGATTTGACCAAAAACCGTTACACCAAGTGTTATACTTAACTGACCACACTCATAAGAATCTTGCTCAAAAATGACGTTTAACACCCTGTATCTCGCTTATGCTTCGAGAACGGGATATATTGTATAAGGCAAAAATGATTGGCCCGATGTCCTCTACACGAAAATATATGTTTGACCAGTTTATGATGAAACACCCTGTATATAGTTTATGAATTTATTTGAAGACATTATGCTTACATTTGTTCCTGAATCGATGAACAACTGCTCAATCTCCAAAAATAATGAATAATGATATTAAATCATCCACTCACGTCGTATATGTATTTAATTCTTCATCAGTAAGAACAATTAGTCCTACATGTTAGTCTCGTTTCTTACTTTATGCACTTACCATTCCAACTATAATTGTAAACGTTTTTCAGATGGTTTTGAGTGCGACTTATGTGGAAAAAAATACAGACATCTCGGCAGCCTTCATAATCACAAAAAATACGAATGTGGTGGGAAAAAACCTGAATTCAGTTGTGACATTTGTGTCTTCTCGACGAAACGTAGAGGAAATTTAAAGTTACATATGATAAGAAAACATAAAATTTTGGAGTAGACCGATTTCACTGATCAAGTTATATTTCCATGATATGTACATTTCTATGATTCACACAGCTGTAAGACTTTGTATGACTCTTTTATTATTCTCCCAATTCACGATTAGGATATATTTAGACTACAGAGATGAAAAAAAACTCATTTGGATTTCAAATTGCCTAATTATTTCACCACTGAGAGTTTAAATCCTTTTTATGAGGTGACAAAAAAGCTCCACCATTTTTCTTCATTTTCGTCACTTAATATTGAACATAACCTTATACTTTTTGTACTAGAAAACTAACATTTGAATGATTCGTACAAACAAATCTCATTCTTTCGATTATTTAATGTTTACCATTACTCTAAAATTTCGACTGTAATCACAAACTGAAAGAGAAAGTTTTCAAGCAGTCAAGTTATGAAATATCTCATACGTGAAGTGTTCAATATTAACCACCTAATTTTAATATTATGCAAATAGCAAAAATGAAAAAAATGGAAAGTTAAGCGAGTGTGTTACATGGCAAATTTCAAAGTTTTCACTGAATTTATGAACTTCGAAATCAGGTGTAATCGTTTTTCACCATTGTTAGATATGGGCTGATACGTTAAAATTTGAGAAAAGTTCTGAGCAGGAGCTTTCGAACGCTCGTTCTTTGGTGGAGAAATAAGACTGTTACCTCAAAATTTTATACGGGATTTGAGATTGATACCATATGTATAAATCCAGAATTTCAGCACAATAGGAATTATATTCTGGAAAGTATCAAAAAAATGAAATATGTAAAAATAAATAATTACAAAAATTTCATTCTTTGGTTCTGATGAATCTATCCTCTTGAAATTTTGCATGAACATTCATTATATTTAGAGAATATAGAGATTCTTATTTTCAATATTTCAATTGATTTTCCTATTGTTGTGTTGACACTATAGCACAAAATTTTAGATTAATATTCAGTAAAACAGTCTTCGTTCACAAAAAACATTTCACTTGAATCGGATATCTTCTTATGAAAATATAAAGATTCTTCTTTTCAATATTCCAATTGGATTTTCTAAGATTCTGTTTATGGCCACAAAATTTTGCATGAAGTACATCATGATCATCCTGCATATGAGCGCAACATTTCATTTCGATGGGATGTTGAGGAACAAAAATTCTGAATGGCCATATTTTATGGAACACGATTTGGCTGGTTAACGAACTCAACCGAGCCATTTGGGAACCAAACTCGCCCTGTGTCTCTAGCTAGGGCAATCCCTTCGTTATGCGAAGTTATTGTGCTAACGGACGGCTGGACTGCCTGACGGGCAGAATTGAACGAATTCGGCATCAGGGAGTCTAACCCTATCGTTTGAGACAATTTTCGGCTCAAAAGTCGATAATTACAGACATTTGGGCAAAAAGATATAGCACTCGTCTCAGTGAACGAGCGCTCAAAAAGGTGAGTTCTTCAGCTGTATCGCACCCCACTGATCGCCATAAATTAATAATTCGTTTTCCAGGAAAGATACGGCTGTTTGAATGGAAAAATAAGTTGCTTGCATGTTTTCCGTCAGAATGAATATGAATATTTTTATGACTGTCAAACATATTACAATATTATATTCTTACTTTAATCATTTTCTTGTCAAAGCCTTTTCGACTTATATCCACTCATCTAAATGACCTAAAGCCAAGATATAACTAGAATTTTTTCACATCTTAGAACTTTTTTTCTACATCTAAACTTGTTCAGATTTCCCCCTCAAAGATCACAGATATATATTTTTTTCTTTTTTGACTGAATAATTTATTGCAGATGGTTTCGCCTGTGATGTTTGTAACAAAAAATACAAATATCAAAGGAGCCTTTATACTCATAGAAAGTATGAATGTGGAAAAGATCCTGAGTTCAATTGTGATATTTGCATATTCTCAACAAAACTCAGAGGAAATTTGAAGAAACATAAGATGAGAAAACACAACGTAGTTTCACCTTAACTCTACATCATTCTATTGTAAAATCAATTATTGTGCACATAAATATTAAAATGTTTGAGTAAGCTTATAAATGTTATTTTATTCAATTAATTCCATTGGAATTCATTTTAGGTAAAGAATGACAGATCAATAAAGTGATAAGAACATTTATTTTATATTCCATGAATAAATAACTTTAACTGAAGGATTATCGTTGATCCATTATGAAATTATAAATTAAAGTTCTGTAGTACCTTTACAAATCAACTTTTCGGCCAATGAATACCTTACGATATTATACTAATTTATTTCGAAAATATTTCTTTTCTTCATGTCTGGAAGAAAAAAGTAATATCTCAAGATATCCATTAACCGAAAGGTTAATTTGTAAAGATTCTACAGAAAAATTTGTAAATTCATAATTATCAATGATAATCTTTATCTTTATCAAGTATATTTTTTCTATATATGTTTTTCAGTTGAGTAATTTGGGGTTTCGAATAATTTCGAAAATATAAATGGAATTATAAGAAGTGATAAGACCAAGACATAACAAGATTTAAGAACCCTTAGAATATATTATTAGGATTGATTTGTTTATAGAACTGTATAGTTTAATTTGAATCAGTCTTCTAGTGATTGTTATTCTCACCTATTGTTGAGACAGGTATGAATAAAAATTAGATATCACTGATGAGTTTCAAGTAAAAAACGAAACGCGTTTGGTATTACTATAGTTGTTTTATTAATCGTTTTTTTTAATTTCATGATTTTTTTTTACTATTAGGAAGCATAATAAACAAATTTGTCTTAGTCTGCATGTCACGTTGTGTGTGGAATAAATCAGTGAAATCTTAAGATATTCATTAACCGAAAAGTTAATTTGAGGATAATTATTAATGATAACATTTAGCAAGTATACTCACTCGAATTAAAATTTTCAACGATAGTTTCAGCTTATGTCTGCAATGTATGTCAGAAGGAATACAAAATAAAGAGATCCCTTTGGAGACATGTCAAATTCGAATGTCAGCAGCAACCAAAGTTCAATTGTCCATTTTGTCCGTACATGGCAAAACAAAAGTCTTCTGTGACAAGTCATATGATGCACCGGCATAGAGAATTACTTGTATGAAAGGACTCAATATGTACATACCTACTAGATTCTTGAAATTGAACCTATAAGCAGTTCGCCTCTTTTTCAATTTAAAGCTTGGATTATTTGATGATATTCACAAAGCTATAGTGCATTCAAAATTTTTTGTCATAGTTCGTATTATCATTGTGAATGAAATTTCAGTTTAATGTTCATTTCTCGAAGAATAGTTTTTGGAACCAAAGAATAAAATTATTGTTTTCTTTCCATATTTCATTTCATTCAATAACCTTTTCAAATATCCAGAAAAATTAATTGTATAATATCTATAATGAATTTGACATATAATAAGTTACAATTTTCTCTTGCATCAGAAATGAATAATAAAATGAAACAGTGTAAACAGATGTTTTGATAAATATTCATAAACTGGGAGTATGGGTTAATTGTTTCTTACATCACTCTATTTTCAGTTAAAAAATACCGCTACGAGGATGGTGTATACCTTTGCAATACATGTAATTTTTCTTCGAAATGTAGGTCTTCCATTAATAGACACGTCAAGTACGACTGTGGTCACGAGCCTAAATTCCAATGTTTGAAATGTAACAAAAAATTTAAGCAGAAGAATAATCTTCAACGACATATGGGGAGAAAAACCTCCTGTTTAGATATTTTGAATTTGTTCACAGATGAATAAATTGTTCGTTTCTCATTTTTGTTTGTTTCACTTTTTTATAGAATGTTTGTTCATTTTTACAATCTGTCATGTTGGTCAAAACTAAGGCAGATCATTCAGATGACATCCAACAAGCCGTGCACATAGCTGATACATCTCAAAATATTATGTATCTGATGCATTCTTGTAGCATTGTTATATTACCAAAGAAACATGTCCCTTTCGTTGAGAATAAAGAGTCTGATAGAATGAATAAATTATGTCAACGACTAAGATTTAAAACTGATATTGTGTACATAGCCTACATGAGCTGAGTACATTCAGAGAGAATTGTGCAATCCCTAATTATTGCTTTTGTTATTAAAAATTATTGCCAATTTTTCCGTATTCGAGATTGGAATGATAGATAAAAACTGTACCGATTTTTCTCGATATAAATTTACTTGCCGTATGATTATATTTTTCTTACATCATTCTATTTTCAGTCAAAAAATTCCGTTTTGAAAATGGTCTTTACCTTTGCAATTCATGTTATTTTTCTTCGGTATATAATGCATCCATTTATAGACACATCAAGTACGAATGTGGTCTTGAGCCTAAATTCCAATGCATGAAATGTAACAGAAAGTTTAAGCAGAAAAATAATCTTCAACGACATCTGAAGAAAAAAACTTCGTGTTTGGATAATTTGGATTTGGTGTCAGATGAATAAATTGTTTTTTTCTCATTTTCGTTTGATTTAATTTTACAGTATGATTCATTTTAATTTTTTCGATTTGTCGTGTTGGTCAAAACTTATGCCCGGTTGTACAGTGCCAGCTCAAATCGAAACTCTACTGAGCTCGGCTCAAGACTGATGCAGGTTCCGATACGTCATACCGTTGTACAGTCTATGTTTGAGCCGAGCTCAACTGAACTTTCCCTTATTACAATTCTTTAGAAAATGGCAACGTCGCTTCCTTTGAGACATGCGTTTTCGATACGGATTGCGACAAATTTGGGACAAATGGAAAGAAGAGTAAGAAAAACAAGAATAATAAACATTCTTCTATGACAAGAGAGCGAAGTTTCATAGAATATATTGTAAAAATTTTCATTAAAAGAGTCGGGAATCATCATAGATAAACTAAATAGTTTGTCTATGTGAATCATGTCGGACGTAAAGCACAGTGCTAATTTCACGTGTAACGAAAACAATTTTTTGAATAATTTAATAAAAAATATAGTAGTGTAATAGAAAATAAAAAAACAGACAATAATATAAATGAAATTCAGTTTCATTCCACACCTCATTCTCGAATTCATTGCAAAATTCACTATTTCCACAAAATCTTCATCGTCGGTCAATTCCGCCAGATTATGGCCGACTTAAAAATCCATGTTTATCAATTTGATGTACAAAATCTGTTTTCTTGAATCAAACAAAATTTTAATAAATGAAAAAAATAAATACTAGCAAGCGAAGGCGGAGAGTTTGAAGTTTCAAAAATTTGAAATATAACCTATAATTTGATCATTTGAAGTGACATTTCAGCTGAACCAGGCTTGAGCGCCCGATTTCCGTACCTTAATTTGAGGGTCGGTTTGAGCGAAGCTCAGGCTTGTATTCGAATTGTACAACAGATATTTCTGGTTTGAGTAGGGCTCAGCCTTGAAGTCGGCTTAAACTCCGACTGTACAACCGGGCCTTAACCAGATTTCTCAGGTGATATCCCAGCAAACCATAGTGTAACATGCGCCTTCTCGTTACATAACATCGGAAATCGTGTACATAGCTGATAGATCTCAAATTATATGTAGGTACCTATCTGATACATAACATTCGAGTAACATTTTTATATTAAATAAGTTACATGATAATATGTTATATTATGTATGTGTGGTACCATAAAGATAGGATAGTATAGAGTTGCCATCATTAAAATAAACGGGGTATCAGATGCGCCATATTACTACCACCTAACGTCAAATTTGACAATCGTTTGAATTTTCTGGAGGAATTGTGATTCTTGCTCCTGTTTCTAGTTAAATTGTGATTTTTTCTGCTTAATAATATATAGGTACAATAAAATTGTATCGTGCACTGTATACGGCTTTCTTCAAGCAGAGAAGAGACAAATAAGAAGAAAATTAGATGAAAAACATATCACAGGTGAGGAAGAGTACTGAACAGATTCGCATTTGAAATTTTTGCCAGTCTGTCTTGATAATCTGATATCCTTTTAAACGTGTATATTATCGCCTGAAGAAAAATTGTTTATTTGATATTCAATTGACCTTATTTGAACAGAATTCATAAAGACCCAACACGTCGCATTTTTTGGGTGAAATTTGTAAACAGAAAAAACTGGCAACTCAATTCAACCCTGAACTTTCTGTCATATTGGTCCCCGCCCAGTAGTACTATTTTTCCTTACTCAATTGTATGTCATAGCGTCCCTTCTCTATTATATCTTGATGTGCGGTACAATAATTGGTACAAGGTAAAGAACATATTCGATGTGACTGAGCAATGATGCGTACATAAACATAACTTTAATTATTGTTTTAAAAATTCTTGCCGTATTTTCGTGAAAATGATTCACGCATATTATATCATCTATGATATCATTAATCTTTAATTTTGTAATTCGTATGTGTTCATTTCTGTAAATATTAGTTAAATATACATAGGTGTCATGTGTAACCTCACTTCGAATTATTTACCTCAGGTTACAAAATAAAGATGTCTTTTTCGATTCCGATTCGAGTGAAATTTCTTTTGTGAATGATGATTTGTATACTGAATGTTCATGCCAAATTTCGAGAGTAGGGTATCATCAGAACCATAGAATTTTTTTTTACTAGTAATTTTTTACATATTCCTTTTTTTGAAAAATGTTCTGAATGTAAAGCAGATCTTATAGAGATTTTGCATTCATATACTAGCATGAATCTCAAGTCCTATACCAAATGATCGAGCTCTCGAAAGTACTTTTTCTGAAAGATGAACGAAAATTTGGATAGAAATGATTATACTTAATCATTGTGTTCACGAAACGACACACCTCATATTTTCGATTGTTCCTAATTTTTTTATTTGAATGTTTTATAATTTTCAATCGCCAACATTTTCATCCATAAATAATTATATTTGAATTGATTGGATAGTTTCATGTGGGTATGGCATGTATTATTTAATAAAAATGTATAACTCATTCGACAAATAAAGCTATATTTTTTAAGCATAAAATATGCTCTGTAGAAAATTGTCAATGCAATTCGAAATTATTTATCAGTTCTGTGTAAAGATATATAGAAGAAATGTATAAACTAAATATTATATATAATTATGTTTTTAGGGAGAAACCGTATTTTAAAAAATCAACTTTATTAAGCGAAGCAAAGCGTACAATATCTCGATACTTAATCTCCTCGAGGAGGCATTCACAATAGTTTTATAATCATATTGTTTAAAGTCAGCAGAAATGTTGAGTTGCAATTATGCACGTTATAACATAGGTATATGAATTAGAAAAGCTGTAATAAGATTATCTTGGCTAAAGGAATCCAGGGTTGGCATTACATAATTCCTCCCCATTTTGGTTAAAGGTATCACCTATGGGTGTAGCTTATTTTTACATAAATTATTTTTGGATAAAGCAAGCTTGAAAATAAAGTAAAAAGTAGTTATTATAATTATTAGAATTATCAAATAGAAAAATGAATTAAATGCAGTCTGAGGAAGATTCCACTGTTGGTTTCTTCAATTCGATGTCGGGGATGTCGTCTTCTGGTTGATGTTCTTCTTTTGTGTATTCCTGGGGTAACTTGTGTGGTGTTTGTAGAAGGACGATTCTCTCTTCGCTGATATTTGTGGTTGGAACTATTTCCTTTTCTTTGTTACTGATGGTATAGTAGTATATAGTAGTAGTACTAGTACATTTGGTACGTAGAATGGCCATCGTAGGAAGGAAATGATGTTTCGTTTGCAATGGACATTTTTCGATTATTTTCTCATTTGAATTGAGAGAATGCCTTCCATCTTCTAGGATCTTCAGGTCCTGGGTTGGAATTTTTGGTATTCTCTGGCAATTTTCGGTGTGTGGTGGTGAGGATATTTTCCAGGCACTTCGGAATTTTTTCTAGTGAGTCTTGATCGCATAAGTAGTCGTTTTCCACTGGATGGCAGTGTTTGGTGGACCATTTCAGCTTTTCTTCTTGCGAGAGCAAATAAGGATTGGTATATGGAAGGGATTCATTATTTTGTGGGAGATAGTAAAATTTGTATAGATCATAATATTCTTTTTGAACTAATGGAATTGAAATCAGAAATAATAAAATTTGTTTTTGAAAATAACTTTCGTGTGACACAATTGATATAGTCTTTCAGGTGGTGAACTGGTATAAATATTTCATTTTTGATCAATTCTAGAATTTGGAATATGGTAAAACTGATTCGTGCAATAAATGTAACCTCGCAAAGCTAACAGCTGTTTGTATTTCGTCTAAGATATTTTTATGTCTTTCAATTCGAAAATCAAAAGGTGCATTTGTTGTACTTCATGTAGTTCAGGTACTATCTGAAACAATTTAAGATTTTCTGACATTTTCTGGAATTTACTGATATATTTATTTTTCAAGTCATTCACTATAGTTGCGATTTGTTTTGATTTCGAAATAATATGTTCGTCATTTCTGATACTGTTGAAATAACTTTGATATAAAGCTTCGTCATCAGAATCGAGCGTTCCGAATAGAAATTTTGAAATTTTTCCACCTAAGTTTATTAATCCTTTTGATTCGTATTTTTTCGTTTAAAAGTTCTTCTAATGCATTCAGGTTTATTTCGTTAGAGTGTCTTAAATATCGATAATTTGCAGTTTGTGCGAAATTCAATTTTGAGTTTTTGTAGTTGTCTATTTCAGTTTGATAATTAATTATGATTTGTTCGATTTTGGCTAGGTCAATATGGTATAAAAGTTGCAAGTTTTTGTGAGTTACGTAGGCTTTACCTAGTGAAATGGGTAGTATGCTGTTTTGGATTTGGATAATTTCAAGGGATATCGAGAAGGTTATTATTCCGAGAAGTATGAAAAGTATGAAAGTGTATTCCATTTTGGATCTGTAACAAAATTTTGAAACTAGTTTTTTCTCTGTTTCATGATTTTTGTGGTAGATATGCTTGTTTTTCTTATCTTGGATTCGATTTTTTATCTATTTCACAGGCATCAATTTTTTTGAATGGGGGATCTAATTTTCGTGTCATAGGATTTTTGATGTAGGTTGGGTTTTTGTTTAAAGGTGGTCTTCCTTTGCTGATCGTTTTTCATTAGTTTTTTCTAGAGCGTTGAATATTTTTTTGTCTATTTTGTTCCAAATGTTTCGTTATGTCATTCAAATTTCGACGTAATTTTCCACGTAATTTTGTAATCGTTCATTATGTGTTTGTTCAATAGGTAATGAGTAGTTCAAGTCTGCCTTAATTATTTGCATAGGGGTCATTTCTAAGCTCGCATGATTTGAATTATTGTAACTGAGTAATGCTTGAGATAATCTATTTTGGAAAGTCAAATTTTGTCTGTAATTGTCCTCAATTGTTCTATTAATGTGGAATGAAATCGTTCAACTATTGCATTGGAATTGGGATTATAGTTTGTAATGTAATGAATTTCGATTTTGTGGACTTTAAAAATCTTGTATAACGTTTGTTCTTGAATTCGAGACATTATCACATGTAATTTTGTTAGGAATTCCGTAATGGCTAAAGAAAATTAATAACTTGTCTAAAATTTCTGTTCCTGTTTTTTGAATTAATGTATAACATTGTCCTAATCTTGAAAATGAGTCTACGATACTAAGGCAATACGTTTGATTGGAACCTAATCGTGTCACAGTAAACGTGCGTAAATGGTTTCGTTCCGATAGGGTTGGGTCTGATTGAATTTGGATGGGGTGTGCGTTCGTATTTATTTTTCTGACATAATTCACAAGAATTTATGTAGTTCCTAACGTCTTTGTCCATGTTGGGCCAGTAATAATTTACGTTTTAGACTTATAAGATTTTCTCGTAATCCGCGATGGATAGTTTTTGTCTCGTGGTATTGTTGTATGCGAAGAAGTTGTTCTTCTTTGTCTTCTACGTCTTCTAGAAAAATTTTTGAAATTTTTAAGTCATAAGATTATAATCGAATTTTTCCTGTAGAATTCGTATAAGTGGTTTTTCTAATTCTTGAGAGGCAAAAATACAAGGTGTATGCTTTTGGGTTGAATAAATTCCTTGATGAATTTTATGAGATCATTTCAATTTGGTTGATGGAAACTCTGAATCTAAGTTTATCACCAAAAATTTTGATTTTGTTACTTTATAATTTGGAGTCGTTTTGAAAATTATTTGTAGGCAGCAGCAGATTTAAACTTCTTTCGGTAATAGGTAATTCGAGAATAGGATTTTCTAAAGTACTGTGAAAGTTATGTCGTCTGTTCGAAATCTATAATATTGTCATTTTGACTAGTACTAGGGGTTCAGTCTGGTTATTTGCATTAAGTAAATTCAAACAATCGTCTAATTCTTCGGTCGTTATTTGATTTGCAATTGAATCTAAATCGTCTTCAATACCATTAATTTCGATATTATTTTTGTCGATTTTAATCCTCGAAAGTGCGTCTGCATTATTTGTCGAACCTTTCTTGTATTTAATTTCGTAGTCGAATTCTTCTAACTGAATACGCCATCTCATTAGTCTGGAATTTGGCTCCTTTAAAGAAAATAACCAACATAAAGGTTTATGGTTTGTGTAAATCGTGAATTTGCGTCCGTAGAGATATTGTCGGAAATATTTGCATGACCATACGATAGCTAACAGTTCCTTTTCTATCGTACTGTATCTTGTTTCGGCGTCATTTAGCGTTCTACTTGCGAATGCAATTGGAAGATCATTCGGGGAATTTCCTTGCGATAGAACTGATCCTATTGCATAACCGGATGCGTCTGTCGTGAGAATAAAAGGTTTATCAAAGTCAGGGTAACTTAATATTGGATCGTTCATTAGATTCCGCTTACAAGTTTCAAATGCTTCGATGTAATTTAAATCGTCAATGTTAATTTTTCCATCTTTTCTCAGGCATAATGTTAGAGGTTTCGTTAATTTAGCGAAATTTGGAATGAATTTTCTGTAATAACCTATTAATCCGAGAGGAACGATTTAATTTCTCTTTGAGTTTTTGGAATTGGAAAGTCAGTAATAGCTTTCAATTTATTAGGGTTTGGTTTAATTCCTTGAGGTGTGATAATGTGACCTAAAAATTCAATTTCAGTTTTGAAAAAATGGCATTTATCAAGTTGGATTTTTAAATTATCAATTTTGAGTGCTTCTAAGATGGTATGTATATCTGCCAAATGTTGTTCTTCAGTATCCGAAAAAAAAATAACTACATCGTCCATGTATACAAACAGATTATACCTATATACTTTTTTTAAAACATTATTCATTAGCCGCTGGAAAGTTTTTGGGGCGTTTTTGAGTCCAAAAGGCATTCTAAGAAATTCGTAATGTCCGTTTTCTACGGTAAAGGCCGTTTTTTCTATTGATTCTTCGTCGAGTTCTATCTGGTGAAAACCGGATGCTAAGTCAAGTGTGGTAAAGTATTTTTTATTGCCTAATTTATTTAATATGTTATCGATTTGGGGTAAGGGATATTTGTCGTCCATGGTTTTGTCGTTCAGTTTTCTATAGTCTATGGCAATTCGCCATTCGTTTGTCCAGATTTGTCCTGCTTTTTGGGAACTATGACAACGGGAAAGGACCATGGGGAAATACTAGGTCTAATATTTTTTTCTCTACATGTCTTCAATTTGTCGTTGTATTTCCGCTCTATGAATTTCTGGATATTTATACATTTTACCGTGTACAGGAATTTCGTCAGTCGTTCTAATTTTGTGTTTAATGTTACTAGAAAATTTGAGTGGTTGATCAGGTAGTTGTAAAACATCTTCGTTCGTCTGGAGAATTTTAGTCAGTTGGTTTCTAATTTTTGATTCTAAATGACTAAGATCTATTGGAATGTTTGAGGGTTTTTGGGAAACTTTTTGATATTGGAATGGAATCTTACAATATTCATTAGTTAAAATTTGGTTTTTGAAATCTAAATTTAGTCCATATTTATTCAAGAAATCTGCTCCTATTAATCCATCGTAATTTTTGTGAAATTTGTAAAGTATGAACGGGTGAAAATCATCAATTTGGAATTCTCTAAATACTGGTATAAGTACTTTTTCATTAGAAGTTTCCTGCTTCATACATGCAGTTAAGTTGTCGATTCCTTAAAAAATTTTTGGGAAAGTTATTATAAGCAAATTTTGGGTCAATTAGACATACTGAACATCCGCTATCTATAAGAAGTTTGCACTTAGGATTTTGGAATTCAATGTAAGGTAATTGATTTTTATTGTCTAAAGCAGAATTTAGGTCGATAAATTGTTCGAGGCTAGTTCGTGAAAATTTTCATCTGAAAAATTCTCTAAGTTTTCATCTTCAAAGTTTTCGTTAATTTCAAGATAATTTTGTGACTCATTATATTCTACATCGATTGGCTCACAATCTGGTTCAATATTAGTCAATTCTTCAAATGTGAAATTAGGAGGTTGATTATTGTAATTTTGCTGATAATTATTTTGATTAAAATTTGGGTGTTTTCTTGGAGGATTTGCCTGATATTGTGTCGAATAATTCGAGCGTTTATGTGGATAATTTCGCGTCTGTATAGACATTTTTTTTGTGGGTGTCAAAATTCTTTGATTTGGATTAGGTTGAATACATCTACTTCCTTAGAAGTACTAGGTCCGAAAACTTGTTGTCTGGTAGGAAAATGATGAGTTACTGGGCGTTGTGTAAATTGGATAGGTTTTGAAGGAAATTGATTGGTATTTTGTTGCGTAAATTGGATAGGTTGTGGAGGAAATTGATTTTGTGGTGGTTTAAAGTGTTGTTGAAATTGATTAGGAAAATTTCTCTGTATTGGGTACTGCATTGGGTTTTGCGTTTGGCGTTTGTTTGAATTTGGAAAATTGTTAGGTTTTTGAGAAACTTGTGTTTATAATGTAAAAAGGTTGCTGGTAATAATAAAAATCTTGCCTAATAAAATTGACCATGTCATCGTAATTCATTATACCATGACCTCTCAGTGCAGTTCGTAATTCAGGGTTAATGTTGTAAAGTAAAACTCTAGTGGCTACTCTAGATGCAATATTTTTTCTTGTTCTTTTTCAACTATGCTCAATTCGGATAACTCCACCTGATAATCGTATTTGTTTTTTAAGTCGACAATTTTTCTAGGAATTCTAAGTCATTTTCATTTCTAAATCTTTGGGCATTCTGGAGATCCCAAAATAATACAGTTTTAAACTAATTTTCTCTTCAAATTTCAATTTGAGGAATTTTTTTAAATCTGTCCAACTAGAAGTGATGCGTTCATTGCTGCTCACTATTTCACTAGCTGTACCTATTAATTTACTTTTAATGATATCTATTATTGCTTCATTAAGTAATGCATCATTTGATCTGAATTTATTGGAAAATCTTTCACAATGATTTAAAAATCTTGTTAAATTTGCGGGGTTTCCGTCAAATGGAACAATTGATTGCGCGAAAAGGCTAATCAGCTTCATTCTCTCGAAAGTATTATTATCCTGTGTCATTTTGTTATTTTTCAAATTAAGTTTCGATAAATTATCGATTAAATTATCTATAATAGAATCAATTATGTATGATTGAAAAAAAAAATTATTAATAATTGAATTATTTGATCGGTTTTTGGAAAGAAACCTAGGAAAAACTTATACAGGTTTTACTCTCAAAACTGTACGGGAAAAAAGAATTGGATTGGAATTGGTTTTAACTTTGGGCCAGGTTAAAATAACTGGGGAAAAAAGTAAAGGATTTGCTCTTGCTCACCTCTGAAGTTCTTGATTTTTCTTTGTTGAAGTTGTCGAAGGGCGCTACTCGGTCGATCAGGGCTTCTGCTTTTTCTCTCCTTGTTCTTGGTTGCACCTTAACAGTTAACACTGACAGTCCGTATTCGTTTCACGAAGACCGGCACAATCCCATCACCTCGTCGCCAATTATGTTTTTAGGGAGAAAAACCGTATTTTTAAAAAATCAACTTTATTAAGCGAAGCAAAGCGTACAATATCTCGATACTTAATCTCCTCGAGAGAGGCACTCACAATAGTTTTATAATCATATTGTTTAAAGTCAGCAGAAATGTTGAGTTGCAATTATGCACGTTATAACATAGGTATATGAATTAGAAAAGCTGTAATAAGATTATCTTGGCTAAAGGAATCCAGGGTTGGCATTACATAATTATATACACTGTGTCCGTGAAGTATGGAACAAATTCATTTTTAGCTAAACAGACCATTTTAAGAAATAATCCTGAAACACGTCAATTTTTTATTTTAATTTACCGCATTCTAAAATAATAATCTAATATACAGGATGAATTATTTCCAAGTAATGACGTCACCGTCAATTTTTTTACATGGAACACCCCCATTGTGTCTCAATTTTCGGATCACTGTAGCTGAGTTGATTCCACAAATGTATCACATTTTGATTCCAATTGGTAGACAAAAATACAATTTTTTTTTTGTGTGTGCGCATGAAATGATGAATAAAGACTGTAGCGAGATTTCTTGATTTATTTTTACTTGCTGTATAATTATATTTTTCTTACATCGTTCTTTTTTCAGCTAAAAAATACCGCAACGAAGATGGTGTATTCTTTTGCAATACATGTAATTTTTCTTCGAAATGTAGGGCATCCGTTTATAGACACGTCAAGTACGAGTGTGGTCACGAGCCTCAATTCCAATGTTTTAAATGTAACAGAAAATTTAAGCAGAAGAATAATCTTCAACGACATATGGGGAGAAAAACTTCCTGTTTAGATATTTTGGACTTGTTCACAGATGAATAAATTGTTCGTTTTTCATTTTCGTTTGTTTCAATTTTTTTATAGAATGTTTTTTCATTTTTACAATCTGTCATGTTGGTTAAAACTAAGGCAGACCATTCATATGACATATAGCAAGCCGTGCACATAGCTGATGCATCTCAAAATATATGTATCTGATACGTAACATTAACATTCTTGTAACATTGTTATAAATTATAAATAAAAAACATGCCCCTTTCGTTGAGAATAAATAGTCTGATAGTATAAATGAATCATGTCAACGACAAAGATTTAAAACTAAGATTGTGTACATAGCCTACATGAGCTGGGCACATTCAGAGAGAATTTGAGTGAAAGCCCTCATTATTGCTTTTGTTATTAAAACTATTGCCGCCTTTTCCATATTCGAGATTGAAATGATGAATGAAAACTCTAACGAATTTTCTCTTAATATGAACTTACTTGCAGTATTTTTCTTACATAATTCTATTTTCAGTTAAAAAAATTCGTTTTGAAAATGGTCTATACCTTTGCAATACGTGTTATTTTTCTCTTCGGAATGTAGGGCATCCATTTATAGACACATCAAGTACGAATGTGGTCTTGAGCCTCAATTCCAATGTTTAAAATGTAGCAGAAAGTTTAAGCAAACATAATCTACAACGACATCTGAAGAGAAAGACCTCTTGTTTGGATATAATTCAAAATGGATAATTATTTTAATCTTATATTCTTCTTCTTAATTTCATCTAAGCTTCAATAAAGTTTATTTGATTGGTGTTTCACTGACTGTGTTCGAAATTCAAATTAATACATATAATGGGCCCCAGATTGATTGACGTCGAAAATAAAAATTTGACTCACTACGTGTATTCAGATCGACCGTCTCAGTTTTACTTTTACGAGTAATTTTTATATGTTCATTTCTCTTGTTTTCCTTCTTTCGCGAATTTGTTTTCGATGAAGTTACCATCAAATATTCATTTTTCGGCTACCATCTGCGAATGCGAATTAATGATGAAATAAAGAAATCTGTGTATATCAACTACATCCCATCTCTCATGAACAACTCTGCCCAAGAATCAGAAAAAATGAAATTGATATTGTGTGTACCAATAAGAATAATTTGAGATCTATATTTTTCAATGGGAAGGATCGACTGAATAATTCGCAGCTGAGTGGTGTATATGCTATCATGTGATGAGTGCCCTGCATTTTATATAGGTCAGACTGGTCGTTCTCTCGGAGTTAGAGTTGATGAACATAAACATCTATACTACAAATAAATCAACAACAGGTTTCTCCACTCACTGTATTACTCTCAACCACTTCATAGAATTCAATAATATAAAAATCCTACATAAAGGTGATAAAGGTAGAAGTTTAGATCTCTTAGAAATGTTAGAAATAGCCTCAGCTCAAACAAAATCTCCTAATTGTGAACGATCAATTAGATTTCCGACTGTCACCGATTTTAACATGTGTTACCTGATAGGTGTATGAATATGTTCTTTCTGTGTTGATATGTATTGAATTGAAAAATTTTTTTTAAAATGGGATAAAACCCGAAATACGCGAGTCAACAAATTTTTAGTAAAAAATTGTGAAACTTTGTCAAGTATTTTTTAACTTCTTTTATTATTCTACCATCTTCGATGTACCCACTTACGGACGCTTTTTCTTGGAGAAAGTAGCATTTTTCGGCTAAGAAAGTACCTACGTACGTTTCGGACTAGGCTGGAAGAATCACGTTGCAGTTGATCATTACCATAGCAACGACGCTGACAGTTCATATGGAATTCGTTGTTTTTGAGCGCTCTTTCCCCTAAACGAGTGCCAATATCGTTTGCCCAAATGTCAGTATTTCGAAGTTTGAGCCGAAAATGGTCTCAAACGATAAGGTTGCTTATTTTTAGAATGAAGATTGATATACTGAATGTTCATGCAAGATTCCCAGAAAATCGCTTTATCTGAACCATAAAAAATTCAATTAAAATATCAAAATTAGAATCTCTATATTCATAACAAGATATCCGATTCGAGTGATATTTATTCTGTGTATGAAGATTGATATACTGAATGCTCGTGCAAAATTTCAACCCACAAAATTTTGCTCCATCAATGAAAGCACCTGCCTAGGGCTTTCTTAGATTTTTTTATCGCAATTCGCGATAAAATATGGAAGCAGCAGCGAATGTGTGAATCCATGCAGTTGACCTAAAAATATTGTACGCAAGTGCAACACGCTTGAAAATAGTTTTTCTGTAATCACAGTACTTGCCTATTCGTCAAAAAAACCCTATTTTCCGGATTTGTTACGTAAATTACAATATTCACATTTATGTTGCATGTTATGTGCACGTAGCAGTATTGTGTTGTCCTTGAGTGTGATTTAAGGTACTTATTCAAAATATAAAACTGTTTAATTATGCCGTAGTGATTTATTTTTTGTTTTAGGCTGCTACCCTTGTTTCATCTGTGGAAGGGTGTACAGTCACTACACCTCTAGAAGAAGACATATGAAATATGAATGTGGAAAGTTACCAACTTTCAAATGTTTTCAGACAAACTGTTCTTATAGTGGTAAAAGAAAGGGGCATTTGAAAAGCCATATGTATCGAATCCACAATATCGAACTTATTTAATAAAGGTACCTACTAGAGTGAGCGAAAGTGTCAATTTACCTGTGCGTTCAATATATAGTGAGCCCTGGAATAAGTGAAGCCTCAAACAAAAAACCGATTTTTTTTAACTTGTAAAGAAGATACAAAGATCTTGCCAAAAAAATACCGCATGACCCACTTTCCCTATCCGAAAAATTCGAAGGTTTGATGGGGATGGCACAGGGTGAAACAAAAATCTTTCAAAAATTTGGTAAAAGTGAAACAAAAATGTATCTGTTTCAAGATTTTGTTTCCAAATATTTTTTTTGGTGAAAATTAATTTGTTCCATAATTTTAACGCGCACTGTTGAAGAAATCACGAAATAAAATAGGTCGTTAATGATGAATTTCGCATCTTCTTCTATTTCAAAGTCGACAGAAATATAAATTTTGTTCTCGGTTACTTTTCAAAACAAACTTTTTCGATATTGTATATATTGTATGTCATCTCGAAATAATTCCCGAAGAAGTTTTGTCAAAATGTATGAAAATATTAAATTAATTATTCATTAAATAAAGCACTCGAGAATGAACAATCTATATCATTTACATATATAAAATGAGAACTGTTGAAGCTTGAGCTGAGCCAATAAATAGTATAAATAAGAAAGAGTGGAACAATGTTTTTGCAAAATAATTGTGAGACTTCATTCTGGAAATTCATACGTTGCTTAAACTTCGAAATCATAGTTTTCACGTCACTAGTGAAACTTTCGTAGGTAATATCAGAAGGGCTTCTAATTTTTCCGAAAAAATCGAAAAAACACGTTGCTAAGTAATATTTTGACGAAAAGCTTGAGTGCTTGTGGTAACAAAAATCAGAGTCGAATACGCGGAATTTTGCACTGCTCGAATGCTTTTTGTTAACAAATGATATTTCGCATTGTATTTTTTCGAGGAAAAATTAGATGCCCGAATGACAAGACTATTGTTCATGAGTGACAGATTATTCGGCATGCATTCATTACGTATACTGTCTATATTAGAATTTTAGGTTATGTTATTCATTTTCTGGTCAGATTGATACGCAATGTCGTCAAGTCAATATTGCATAGAGTTCTCTGATAACCCGCAAGCTCGTCGGACGCGGTCGGGTGCATTCGGCAACGTTGACTTTATTTTACGTTATGACAGTGAATACTGCCAACTTCAGATAAATAAATACTTACTTTGTGGTCAATAATATGTGAACGGAGTATATAGGTGATTTGACAACAACTGTTGTGCCGCGAGTAAACTCGAATAAACTGCTGACAGCTCTTGCCAAACAGTTTTTCCACCTAGAAGCCATTTGTAACTCAAAATTGCGCGTTTCTAATTGGTGGACATTACGAAAATGGAACTAGTCAAATGAAATGAAAAAATACGGTAATTATATAGTTCTAAAAGAATCGTGTTGGAATTGTGAAAAAAATTGTACTCACTAAGTTTGGGTCCCAGATTACGAAAATGATAACGAGAGTCTGCAATCCTTTTAGTTTTTTCAAAAAAAAAATCCAAAGTTTCAGTCAGGTTAGGGAGGTTAAGCATAGTTCTAGCCAATTTTCCTCTATTTTCTCAATCAATACTCGTTGGAAATGTTTTATTTATCATTTCCTGAAAGTATCCTGCAAAATAAAGCCTTCGTTTGGTCGAAATCGACGATTTTATTAATTGTTTTTATCTTCACGGCAGCCATGATAATTTTAGTAGGAGAGCTGGCACGAATTTTTGGGTAGGTATTTGAGGCAAGCTGAAAACTTGTCAGATACCTCTCCTATTATATCCCAACTCGGGATTGCAGATCTGGCTGGTGAGTAGCGGGGCTAAATCAACCCCTGCATTTTTAATGGCTGGCAGGTAGAAAGCCCTACCGAAATGATCTGTCTTTTTGGGAATCTTATTTTTTAGTTATAAGTAACAATCCATTAAAATTTCAAGCTGCCTCAAAACATTTTTTATAATTTTTGCAAAATATTTTTGCACGCGTCTGGCAATGTTAAAACCCCGATTAAATTATTTGGCAGCTTGAAATTTTAATGGAGTGTTACTTATAACTAAAAAATAAGATTCCAAAAAGACAGATCATTTCGGTAGGGCTTTCTACCTGCCAGGCCATTAAAATGTAAGGGTTGATTTAGCCCCGCTACTCACCAGCCAGGTCTGCAATCCCGAGTTGGGATATAATAGGAGAGTAATCTGACAAGTTTTCAGCTTGCCTCAAATACCTACCCTAAAATTCGTGCCAGCTCTCGGACTATTTGCCCTTGGGCTGTCAACCGGCGCGAATTGCGCAACGTTGCCAATGTTTCAAACTTGTAGTTAAATTTAGGTTGCCTAGTTCGAATATTGTTTCAAGAATGTGTTATCAATTGAAATGATTCATTTCGCACCCTTTTTTTGTGAAACACTCGGCAAGAGTGAATTGCTATACGAGTCCTAGGGATAATATTCCAATTTGAGATCCGGCAAATTAATATGTCCCGTGAAAATGGAAAAAGAATATCTATTAATGTTAGTATGACAGAAATTATAGAATAGCTTGAGTAGGTTAGGTTAGGTTAGGTAAGATAGGAACAGTGCCAAGTATTAATAGGAGTGTGAATCACTCAAAAACACTTATTTAAAAAAAAGATTTCGCTCGTATCAAGAGAAATGGTACTTAAATTATTCCATTCATAATTCAATGGCCATTCTCTTCCTACGAGCCTTTTTTAGTGTGAAATAAGTGTTTTTGAGTGATTCCCACTTATTAATACTGGCACTGTTCCTATCTTAGCTAACCTAACCTAACCTAGCAACCTACTCAAACTCTTTTATAATTCCTTTCATACTAATATTGGAAAAGTTAACAAAAATGGGCTTCCCAATCTCATCCTAATAATTTGAAAGTAACTGGTTCTGGTTATACGATTTGAGACATTGGCAACGTTGCACAAATCGCGACCGATGACAACCGAAATACGCCGAAAGGCAAATTATCATGGATGCTGCCGTGAAGATAATAAACAATTAATAAAATCGTCGATTTCGACCAAACGAAGGCTTTATTTGCAGGATACTTTCAGGAAATGATAAATAAAACATTTCCAACGAGTATTGATTTGAGAAAATAGAGGAAATTGGCTAGAACTATGCTTTACTCACTACCTTACTGAAACTTTGGATTTTTTTTTTGAAAAAACTAAAAGGATTGCAGACTTCTCGTTATCATTTTCGTAATCTGGGACCCAAACTTAGTGAGTACAATTTTTTTCACAATTCCAACACGATTCTTTTAGAACTATATAATTACCAAAATAATGTTATATGCGAAAAAACCAATCAGTTATTCCCCGTTTTACATTTTTTTGAGAAAGTTAACATCGATGTAGGAGCTGCAGCTCGACAAAACTCCGTATCACAAGTATGATGGCCGCTCAAGAACCAAGTAAGTACCATTTCCTGCATGATGATTATTCAGTCATAAAAAAAGACTGAACCTATGTATGATATCAATCATTGATTGTGTTATCACAACTGGTAGTGTATTTATATAGCTACATATGAAATTATCATTTTATGTAGAAACCAGAAAAACTATTTTAGAATAATGGTTTTCTGAAGACAAGTTGCCTAATAGAGACGAAAAAAGAGGATAACTTTAGCCAACACTTTATTTAAGTAGTCAGTGCGAATATTGTCAGATACCTCTCCTATTATATCCCAACTCGGGATTGCAGATCTGGCTGGTGAGTAGCGGGGCTAAATCAACCCCTACATTTTTATGGCCTGGCAGGTAGAAAGCCCTACCGAAATGATCTGTCTTTTTGGGAATCTTATTTTTTAGTTATAAGTAACAATCCATTAAAATTTCAAGCTGCCTCAAAAACATTTTTTATAATTTTTTGCAAAATATTTTTGCACGCGTCTGGCAATGTTAAAACCCCGATTAAATTATTTGGCAGCTTGAAATTTTAATGGAGTGTTACTTATAACTAAAAATAAGATTCCCAAAAAGACAGATCATTTCGGTAGGGCTTTCTACCTGCCAGGCCATTAAAAAAGAGGGTTGATTAGCCCCGCTACTCACCAGCCAGGTCTGCAATCCCGAGTTGGGATATAATAGGAGAGTAATCTGACAAGTTTTCAGCTTGCCTCAAATACCTACCCTAAAATTCGTGCCAGCTCTCGGACTATTTGCCCTTGGGCTGTCAACCGGCGCGAATTGCGCAACGTTGCCAATGTTCAAACTTGTAGTTAAATTTAGGTTGCCTAGTTCGAATATTGTTTCAAGAATGTGTTATCAATTGAAATGATTCATTTCGCACCCTTTTTTGTGTGAAACACTCGGCAAGAGTGAATTTGCTATACGAGTCCTAGGGATAATATTCCAATTTGAGATCCGGCAAATAATATGTCCCGTGAAAATGGAAAAGAATATCTATTAATGTTAGTATGACAGAAATTATAGAATAGCTTGAGTAGGTTAGGTTAGGTTAGGTAAGATAGGAACAGTGCCAAGTATTAATAGGAGTGTGAATCACTCAAAACACTTATTTAAAAAAAGATTTCGCTCGTATCAAGAGAAATGGTACTTAAATTATTCCATTCATAATTCAATGGCCATTTCTCTTCCTACGAGCCTTTTTTAGTGTGAAATAAGTGTTTTTTAGTGATTCCCACTTATTAATACTTGGCACTGTTCCTATCTTAGCTAACCTAACCTAACCTAGCAACCTAACTCAAACTCTTTTATAATTCCTTTCATACTAATTGGAAAAGTTAACAAAATGGGCTTCCCAATCTCATCCTAATAATTTGAAAGTAACTGGTTCTGGTTATACGATTTGAGACATTGGCAACGTTGCACAAATCGCGACCGATGACAACCGAATACGCCGAAGGCAAATTATCATGGCTGCCGTGAAGATAATAAACAATTAATAAAATCGTCGATTTCGACCAAACGAAGGCTTTATTTTGCAGGATACTTTCAGGAAATGATAAATAAAACATTTCCAACGAGTATTGATTGAGAAAATAGAGGAAAATTGGCTAGAACTATGCTTTACCCTCACTAACCTTACTGAAACTTTGGATTTTTTTTTTTGAAAAACTAAAAGGATTGCAGACTTCTCGTTATCATTTTCGTAATCTGGGACCCAAACTTAGTGAGTACAATTTTTTTCACAATTCCAACACGATTCTTTTAGAACTATATAATTACCAAAATACTGTTATATGCAAAAACCAATCAGTTATTCCCGTTTTACATTTTTTGAGAAAGTTAACATCGATGTAGGAGCTTGCAGCTCGACAAAACTCCGTATCACAAGTATGATGGCCGCTCAAGAACCAAGTAAGTACCTATTCCTGCATGATGATTATTCAGTCATAAAAAAGACTGAACCTATGTATGAAATCATCATTTTATGTAGAAACCAGAAAAACTATTTTGGAATAATGGTTTTCTGAAGACAAGTTGCCTAGTAGAGACGAAAAAAGAGGATAACACTTTGTTTAAGTAGTCAGTGCGAATAAAATATTTGTTTATCTTTTCTTTTTTTAGTCAACAGTTTAATCAACAACTTCTGAAGTCAATCACTATAATCATAATTTAAGTTATTTTTTCAGGTTTCATTCACGTATTTACTTTCAATTAACTCTGTGAATACTCACTTCCACACCATATAAGACATGAAAATTGTAATAATTCAGATTTTGTGTTACAGATTTCATGTATCAAGCGACGGATGAACCTGGTTCGAGCCTTCCAGAAAAATCGAGAGAACTCTATGAAAAAGAGTACAACATATTCAATGGTTGGTGCATCGAACATCACCATGAAAAAATAAGCGAAAACGTCGTTCTCGGTTATTTCCAGGACAGATCGAAAACCCTCAAATCCACCACGCTGCATACGAAATTCTGCATGTTGAGAGCAATGCTGAGCATGAATCACGATATCGATATCAGCAAGTTCAGTCATGTATTGAAGTTCCTGAAGGATACGAAACAGGGTTACGTAGCTGTTAAAAGGTCAGAAAGTCTATCCAGGGAACAAATGAATGTTTTTATTAGAGATGCCCCTGACGAGATATATTTGATGATGAAGGTGAGCGATTGTATCTCAAGTGTTCTGCCCAGTGATGGGATTACTGATCTTTCATAGATTTAACCCATAATTGGTATGATGGAGTCCACCAGACCCCCAAGATTTTATTTTCCTTGATAGTTCAAGTAGTATTCAATGTATGATGTCATCCACAATAGTACCGGGTTTTTCACTTTAATTTGACCACCCCCTTTAACTTTGTTACTAAAGGAGATACAAAAAAATGTTTCGTATAAAAGTTTCACGAAATCAACTGAGGTATTTGAGTCCAGAAACTGAAATATATATACAGGATGGCCAACATATTGATGGCAACTTCATTTTTTCAAATGGAACACCCTGCATATTTTCATTATTTGGTTAGCTCTTTTTCCCCTGATTTCGAATATGTAACATATGTTGGTCTATCTTTCTTATCCTGAGCATCACAGACTTTCAAATTTCAATAGCCATCTGGCATAGCATTTCGTGAATATTTAAGTGGCCAATTTGATCTTTGGATTGGTAATGGCACACCCATTTTATGGTTACCAAATAGTCCCGATTTAACACCGTTGGACACGTTGTTATAGCCGTTCCTGAAGAAAAAAGCAGCACAGAGTTTCAAATTTTAAGAACCACCTGCAAAAATCTGTAATCATTTTACAAGTGGCAGAGTGCGTTTACTGAAAATGCTCATTTTTGGAGTTATAATAACGTCAATGGTATTCAGGGTGAATAACATTGAATGCAACTATATTTTTTCAAATGGGACACCCTATCCTGTATATTCTTCCTTTTTTGATAGGCAATTTCCTCCTGCTCTCGAATATAAATGCGTATGTGGATGTGTCTCTTCAATTTTCAGAGTTTCAAAGTTTTGAAAGGATGACACCAAACAAAAAAATATGTGAAATACCTTCAAAATTCTTTATATCCAAAAATTCTACTTAAAAGTATTATTTTAGAGTGAATACTTAACAATTACTTAACCAATGAAAAATGATAAACTATGGTAGTATGGTAAGAATAACATCAACTGAAGAAATTGCTTAAAATGACCACCGTCATTCAATACACATAGTCTCAAGTTGTTTAGACTATTTTTGATAGCATTATTATGGTTCTGATTCGAGTCAGAAATTAAAACTTCAAAATTTGTTTCTAATCATTACAATATTATTCTTTGTGCGTTGGCGGGATTAGTTCCGTATGGGTTTAATATTGGTTGATTTTATATCATGAATATTATTCTCCGCTTTCATTGATTGTCATTATTGCTGAAGTAAATTTTTTTCTTCAGGAACGGCTATAACAACGTGTCCAACGGTGTTAAATCGGGACTATTTGGTGGCCATAAAATGGGTGCGCCATTACCAATCCAAAGATCAAATTGGCCACTTAAATATTCACGAAATGCTATGCCAGATGGTTATTGAAATTTGAAAGTCTGTGATGCTCAGGATAAGAAAGATAGACCAACATATTTTACATATTCGAAATCAGGGGAAAAAGAGCTAACCAGATATGGAAAACATATACAGGGTGTTCCAATTGAAAAAATGAATTTGCCATCAATATGTTGGTCACCCTGTATATATTTCAGTTTATGGACTCATATCAGAAAACCTGAGTTGATTTCGTGAAACTTTCGTAAACTTATACGAAACATTTTTTTATATCTCCTTCAGTAACAAAGTTAAAGGGGGGAGGTCAAATTATAGTGAAAAACCCGGTACCTTTCATTTAATGCTTCTTGCGTAGTTCAGTGTTACGAATCTATTCATATTACGATTCAGCACGATTCTGCTGGAAATTTTTATTGGTTTGAGGTATACTAAACCCCACCTTAGCAATAGTATTATTAGTCTGTAATCGAAGCCATGTCCCTTTGGATGTTGCGATATCAAGTTTTGCACGAAAGCGAATGCGAACGGATCATCCACGGTTTGAAGAATGGTCATTTCAAGACTTGAATGCCTTGGATAGCATTTTCATCCCATATGAAAAGAAGATATATAACACAAATATTGTTATATTCAATTTTTGATTAAAATAAGAATTTATATTTTATTCTTTGAATCTTTAGAAACACATATACATAATTGGAATTTTTCCGAATTATATGAAATCCGAAATTTAGACATTTTTCAGCTCTTTCCTCATCCAAAATCATTTCTTTCGCATAAAATTATTTTCTGCATGTTCAATTTATATCATTCACACTGTACGTGGAATACCTAAACATTCATATACCGTCTGTATAAAAAGTTAATAGTTTAATGCGAACACATATATTTCGTAAAAAAAGTTTGGGGTCTAACTGACCCCACGTTACCGAATACTTACCAGGAACGTACCATACCAATTCGGTTTGTATACCAGAAATATGCGATCAATAGTTCTTTAATCGACCAGTTTATTAATGTCAGCCATTAATGGTCGAGATATCTTAACTTTCAGCGGAGCGAGCGCGTAAATATTCCGAGACTATTGTATAATTTACGCATTATACGTGTGTTAGTTCGGCTATAATAATGCCATTAATCACAAGTGAATAATGACATTATTTACTGCTGTCAGATGCTTCATAGATTTTGCTTCAATATTAAAAAATATTATATTCGCTAAAAAAATTTAATTCTGGTCTGTATCAAAATACCTTTGAACGGAAGAAGCTGAAAACTTAACATGTTCAGAATAGGTTTGCAACCTAAGCTCTCATTCGAGTAGTTACCTAGCCAATCGGTGAGTTAGTTTCAAAGTTATTGTCATTTGGATTTTCCGAGAATATATCTCTTGTGTTTCTCAATATTTTCGAAACAGCTCACCCGATTAATTGAATTTCAGTAATCGTGTGAATCAGAAATGCAAAATGTCATAGAAAATACGGTTTTAAAAAGACAGAACCGTTTTACGTTTTTTCATATAAGAAGAACGACAATCAATTTGAACATGTTGATGATACTTGGACTGTACAGAGTGTCCCAAATTCGATGATCACTGAGAGCATCTCGAGAACCATAAGGTAAGAGAAAAAATGTCAAGAAACTCCTGATCTCTTCTTCAAAATAATCATAGAAGCAAACAGATCCCAGATATCTGAATTGGTTCTCGAGTTATCTGAAAAATTGCTGTTTCAAAATTTCGCTATATCTCGTTTTTGTTGGAGATATCACGAAAATTCCAACAGGTTTTCGTTTGTAATTTCTATTCGTAAACGCTGCTTCCATCTGATCAAAAATAATAAAGTTTGCGTTTTTTAAATGGAACCTGCTATACCGAGCACTATAATTTTCAATTCTGATATCTGGGATCTGTTTGCTGGAAATTGATTATTTGGAATCCTTGAACATTTTTTCTCTTACCGTTATGGTTTTCGAGATAATCTTAGTGATCATCGAATTTAGGACACCCTGTACAGAGTGGGCATATTTCGATGTTTTAGCACTACAACTTTTAAACCAGAGGAGATAGACAAAATCTGATACCCACTTCTCGATCTCTTTTCTGAGAAACTAACGAGAGTAGTATCATTTTTGGCTACCTTCTTTTGTTTTCGAGGAATAAGCGAAAATTGGAAAAGTGGCAATATCGAAAAAAATTCATATCTCCGCTAATACTGATGATAGAGCTCTGAAATTAAAACATTATACAGGCACTTTTTTACGTAGAATCCACAATCCACAATATCTTTCCAGTATTCTTTCATTTCTATGCTCTTTACTCAATTTCTCCACGATGAACTGCTGTGAAACTTGATCCCTCATTCTAAGTTATAATAACTAAGATGTCTAAAATAAGACATCTTAGTTATAAACCTACTGACCTTTTATTGTAATCACTATTAGGTATTGAAAAATATTTTTCCTTTATTACTTTTCTGATTGAATTGATAACTTCAATCATATCTATATATGCGTTATTTCATATGCGATTTGAAATAGACTACTAAGCACTTGTGCGTATTTATTCTGGAGTGCAAGAAAAATATTCTCTTGCATCCATCTCATTATAACTAAGTATTCGATTGAAGCGGAGGATCATGTGGATCTTTTTGTTATTTCCAATCCATTTCAAGATATAAGTTTTTATGAATATATCCATGTTCGAATTTTTTGGAGAAATTAGTGAAAGCATAGGAAATAATGATTGACGGTTGGAGACTGCTCTTGCTATAGGAAGCTCCATTTTTCTGTGCTCGTCAAAATAGAAAATATTAGACTCAAATGAAAATAGAATTTTTGACCATTTTCTATATTGATACAAATCATACAATGTTATATATTTTTTAATCAGAAAAAATTAAGCTTTAAGAAAATGCCACAAAAATCTAGTATTCCATTAAAAAAACATAACTTTGGGTCATAGCTCCGTAATTAGAAATGGTGCAAAAAGGGCGAGTACGCCACTGGATTCTACGTAAGAAAGTGCCTGTATAATGTTTTAATTTCAGAGCTCTTCATCAGTATTAGCGGAGATATGAATTTTTTTCGATATTGTCACTTTTCCAATTTTCGCTAATAATTCGAAAACAAAAGAAGGTAGCCAAAATTAATACTACTGTTGTAGTTTCTAAGAAAAAGAGATCGAGAAGTGAGTATCAGATTTTGTCTATCTCCTCTGGTTTAAAAGTTGTAGTGCTAAAAATCGAAATATGCCCACCCTGTACACAGGTCAAATCAACGCATATTGAAAAAGAAGCTGAGAATGCAACCTTGGGAGTAAGGGGTGCTTCAAATTGAATAATTTGCATTCATTTCCAATTGCTAATTGAAGTATCAGTTATGAAATTTACGAACGAAAAATAATATCTGCCATATGTCCAATGAATTAAATTTGAATATCCTCAGAGCCATCGAATTCATTTATGAAATCAATTTTTTCAAACCTACCTTGAAATTTTCGAGTTTTTTACTTCGGAAATATCAGTTTTAAATGTTTGATTTCAGGTGGCACTGATTTTTGGGGTAGCAGGTTCTATGCGACGTGACGAACTCTGCAACATCACCATAGACGATATTGAAGATTCAGGAACCGTTATAACCATCAAAATATCCGATTCAGATAGTCAACTTCCACGAATAGCTAGAATAGTGGATGAGGGCGAAGGGCCTGAACTACGCCTACTATTACAGAAAATATGCTGCCCTCAGACCTCTTCATACTAAACCATCGTCGATTCTTCGTTAACTACAGAGGCAACAAGTGTTCTACTCAAGTCGTTGGCATAAATACTTTCGGAAAAGTACCTTGTGCTGTTGCCAAATTTCTGAATCTCCCAAATCCTAAAAATTACACAGGTCATGCTGCTTCAAGCGCACTTGTAAATCTCTGAGCACCATGCAGCCAAACAGTCCTTATCGACTTTTTCCAGTGTATTTGGATTGCACTCTTGAGTCTTAAATGTTTGTATTTTTATTTATTGCACTGATATGTTGATTTCCTTATTCGCGTTATTCATAATCTAACAGTTGATAAGAGGTTGAAATGAATTATTATAATTATATGCAATTGAGAGTATTATAAAATAAAGTATTTAAAAAAATTAATATTTTTGTGTTACATCAATGAAAATACTAAGTACAAGAAGTTAAAGTTGAGAATTATAAATAACGACTGTGCCTATTGTGATGGACTGAGCACGTAAGTGAATTAGTGCAACTTCGGGATGTTATAACTCGTCGAAAAATATGAACAAAAAAATCTAAATGCACCGTTTTCGAGAGATATTGAAACTTTAATCGTACTTAAAGAAAGCTTTCTTGAGCATTCACTTATCTTAATATAAGCTATGTTATTTGCGGAATTTTCTTGAGTCTTAATTGGAAAATGATGGTGAAGGTTTTGAGCAGATAGTGGGTGCTTTTCGCCCTACGTCTGCGATGATGAAAAAGGTCCTACATAAAAAAGGTACTCTTGATCTCGAAAAAAAACTTCCATGCTGAAAAACATGGTCAATTTTGTTACTGCACGAGAAAGTTTTATTATTTCAAGAATTTGACCATGTTTTTCAACATAAATACCTACATATTTTTCTTGAAAACCGTTTACTTTAGAAAATGACTAGAAGTACCTTACCACCCACTAGCCCTTCGAAAACCTTCACCAACCTTAGCCACAAAACGCTAGTTTTTCTCTCTCGAAAACAGTGCATTTTTGTGGGTATGTGAATTAAATCTTTTGCTCATATTTTTGAAAGAGGCTCTGAACTACGCTCACTATTACAGAAAATATGCTACTCTCAGACCTCTTCATACCAATCATCGTCGATTCTTCGTTAACTACAGAGGCAACAAGTGTTCTACTCAAGTCGTTGGCATAAATACTTTCGGAAAAGTACCTTGTGCTGTTGCCAAATCTCTGAATCTCCCAAATCCTAAAAATTACATAGGTCATTGCTTTAAGCGCACTTGTAAATCACTGAGCACCATTGCAGCAAAACAGTCCTTATCGACTTTTTCCAGTGTATTTGGATTGCACTCTTGAGTCTTAAATGTTTGTGTTTTTATTTATTTATTGCACTGATATGTTTATTTCATTATTTATCTAACAGTTGATAAGAGGTTGAAGTGAATTATTATTATAATTATTATGCAATTGAGAGTATTATAAAATAAAGTATTTAAAAAATATTTGTGTTGCATAGATGAACATAGTGAGTACAAGAAGTGGAAGTTGAGAATTATAAATTACGACGCCATCGTGAGTTTTTCAATATACAGTGTGTCTATAATCAAATGCGAGGGACTTAGGGAGATGATTCCTCGATGAAATCAAGCAGGGGTAATTCATATAATTTTTTTTCGAAATCGACCTCCCTTCCAAGTTATAGTCTTCGGAAGGCGATGACGAGTTGACAGTTTTAAATTTTTTTTTTAGGAGTCCGAAGAACACCGAGTCAAAAAACTATACATAATATGACTCTCTTATGGTTTTCCATTCAAGGTTCTATTTGTGACATGGAAATATTACGGATATAATTTTCTTCTGGAAATTAGTGATTAAACTTCCAGAAAGATTTGATAGAACATCTTTATCTCCTGTCATACAATTTTTTATAATACTCATTCTATGGAACATACGATGAAATAGAATGAACAGTGATCCTAACTGCTTGTAAGTTTTTATTTTTTCCGAGAAAAGTATCGACTGTATCGAAATTTTGCAAGAGACTTTTTTTCTCCAGAACTGAATGGGAAACCATAAAAGAATTCTATTTTTCGAAGATCCATATCACAAAAACAATTTTTTCACGAAACTCATGGGTGGTTGTTATTTTCAACCCCTAATAATTAAGTTATGAGATTTAAAAAATTGTGAGTAACATCTACTTAGTGCTTCATATTATCTATAGTTTTCAAGAAGACGTAAAAAAAATTAAAAACTGTCAACTCGTCATCGCCATCCAAAAGCTGTATGTTGAAAGGGGGGTCGATTTGAAAAAAAAGTTATTGGTATAAACCACCCCTGCTTACTTTCATCGAGGAATCATCTCCCAAAGTCCCTCGCATTTGTTTATAGACAACCTGTATACGACTGTGCCTATTGTGGTGGACTGATCACGTACAGGGTGTGTAAGTGCAACTTCAGAATGTTATACCTCGTCGAAAAATAAAATGAAAAAAAGGTTTCGTAAGCATTCACTAATCATAATATAAGTTATGTTATTTGCGGAATTTTCTTGAGTCTTAATTGGAGAATGATGCTTAAGGTTTTGAAAGGTTAGTGGATGTTTTTCGCCCTAATTATGCGATGATGAAAAAGGGCGGGTTCACGAGACGCCCGTTTGAATCATCAATCTTTTCTACATAAAAAAGCACTCTTGATTTTGAAGAAAACCATTTTACATGTTGAAAAACATGGTCAATTTTGTGACTGTACGTGAAAACGTTTTATTATTTCAAAAAATTGACCAGGTTTTTCAACATAAAACCAGATTTTTTTTGAAAACCGTCCACTTCAGAACATATGACTAGAAGTACCTTTCTTGTGTAGAAAAAACCACACACTAGTCCTTCAAAAACCCTCACTAACCTTCACCTATCTAGACTTAGGGTAAGAAAATCCTCGAAAAACAAATCTTATTATGATTGAAAAATGCTGAGAAAGCTGTTTCCTGTACGATGAAAGGTTTCGGAGATATTTCACAAAAACGATATTTTTTCTGTCTCGAAAACAGTGCATTTTTGTGAGTATAGCTATAAATTGAATCTTTGGTTTATATTTTTGAAAGAGCTAAACCATTCTGAAGTTTGTTACACATAGGTATTTACTATATCGATTAATTTGTTCATTCGTCTATAAATGTTTCGAATCCTTTTTTTTCAAATTATTACGTATCCATCGCCTATGAATGTTTCATTTCAGTGTTAATTTCACATTTTGGAGCACATTAATGATTCAGATCCATAACCATCTTCATGCAGGAGCTTGTAAGCTCTTGTTGGATTTATACTTTGGTTTTCCTGAAAATAACCGTTTTTTCACTTCAGTGCTCTATTATCTCAATATTCACTCGAAAAAGAAAGTGTTTTTTTTGCAACGTCGTGCACATTCTTGGAGTCGATTATGCTATGATTTTTGGGGTGATGATCATGCAAAGATAAGGAAGATTTGTTGTGTCGGATAGTTACTTACTGTCTATTTCTGCAATTGATGTTTCTTTCATCCAAGTATCTCCAGGTAGGTATGTTTATTTGAGACATCTCTCAGCTTGAATGTCAATCACCATTTCACATAAAATGTGAGAGAAACCAATGAAAAGTGATGTCCTGTGTCAGATATAATATAATATAAATAATTCACAATTGAGGGTTTACCTCAAACAATAATTGTATCGAGGAAAAAGAGGGACAGTTTTGATGTTGATGTACATCGCTAAAGCTTATGGAATGAATTGAACACTCGAGAGTAGCAGAAAATAGGTCTTCAATTTTCTAATCAGAATTAAAGAAGAACTGGAGTTAAGTTGCAGTCGTTTACATATTAACTTTTCTGTAGTTTAAATCTGTTTTACTAATTCAGATTATTTTTTCTGAATGTAAGTTATTACTTCTGAAAATATTAATAATCTCATTTGAATTGTTAATATTTTCATTCATAAACATATGTTGAACTTTGTTTATTAAACTAAGAAATTTCAGATCCCCCCATCTATTCATGCGAATGTGGAAAAAGATACAGACATCAGCAGTCTCTTTATAATCATCGAAAATTCGAATGCGGAGTACCTCCAGCGTTCCAGTGCAACTTGTGTCCATATATGGCTAAAAGAAGGGACCATTTAAGGAGACATATTCTAGTTAAACATTGATTATTAATTTTTTTCAACATTTGATTGAATTAATTTTCCATTCATACTATGGTTGATCAATGAAGATAATTCTGATTATTTTTTCTCGAAAAATCCAAAGGATTCTTCATCTCAACTACGAATATTTATTTATTGTGGGCTATTTGCATTTGGAAAGAAATTATGAAATTAAAACTATTATATCTTGTTATTTTCATTATATCATTCCATTTCAATTGTGAATACTTTCTACACATAAACCTATGTTGCCATTCCTTCATTGAATTCAGAAATTACAGATCCACATAATTATGCATGGAAACGTGGAAAATCCAAAGGATTTTCCATATCAACTACGATTATACATTTATTTTATGTTATTTGTATTTCGGAAGAAATCGTGAAGTCAAAGCTATAATTTCTGCTAATTTCCTCTATATAATCTCATTTCAATTGTGAATAATTTCTTCCCATAAACTTATGGTACAAATCAAAGCTACTATTTCTGCTAATTTTCATTATATCATCACATTAAAATTGTGAATCATTTTTTCGCATGAATGTATGTTACAATTCCTTCATTAAATTTAGAAATTTCAGATCCATACAATTATGCATGCGAATGTGGAAAATCCAAAGGATTTTTCATATCAATAACGATTATTCATTTATTTTCTGTTAGTTGTTTTTCGGAAGAAATCGTAAAATCAAAGCTATTATTTCTGCTAATTTTCATTATATCATCACATTTAAATTGTGAATCATTTTTTCGCATAAATGTATGTTACAATTCCTTCATTAAATTTAGAAATTTCTGATCCATACAATTATATATGCGAATGTGGAAAATCCATAGGATTTATTTTGTGTTGGTTGCATTTCGAAAAAGTTGTGAAATCGAAGCTGTTATTTCTGCTAATTTTCATTATAACATCATCTCATTCCAATTGTTAATAATTTCTCTGCATAAACATATGTTGCATTTGCAATTTAGTAAATTTATAAATTTCAGATCAATACAACTTTGTATGCGAATGTGGAAAAAGATACAAACACACCCAGTCTCTTTATAATCATCGGAAATTCGAGTGCGGCGTACCTCCAGCATTCCAGTGCAAACTGTGTCCATATATGGCTAAAAGAAGGGACAATTTGAAGAGACATTATCTCGTTAAACATTGATTATCTGAGCAAATCTATTTTTGAGCACTCGTTCTACCTAAACTAGTGCTATAGCGTTTTGCCCAAATGTCTGTAATTTTCGAATTTCGTGCCGAAAATGGTTTCAGAAGATAGGGTTAGACTCCCTGATGGCAACTTCGTGGTCAAATTCAATTCTGTCCGTGGGGCAGTCTGGCCATCCGTTAGCAAAATAACTTTCGAAGGGATTGTCCTAGAGACTTGAAATTTTCAGGATGAGTTCGGTTCCCAAATGGCTCGGTTAAGGACGTTAACCAGCCCATTCGTAATGGGTGTTCCATTAAATATGCCCATTCAAAATTTTTGTTCCTCGATATCTCAGAACATACGAACCAATCAGAATGAAATATTACGGCCAAATGCAAGATGCTGAAAACAAGCCCCGTGCAAAATTTTGTGGCCATAGTGTGAACAGAACCATAAAAAATTCAATTGGAATATTAAAAAAAAATTTATATTTCCATAACAGAATATCCGATTCGAGTGAGATTTTCCTTTGAGTAAATATTGTTAAACTGAATTTTTACGCAACATTTTGTGGCCATAGTATGAACAAAACCATAAAAAATTCAATTGGAATATTGAAAGAAGAATCTTTATATTTCCATAACGAAATATCCGATTCGAGTGCAATTTATTTTGTGAATGGAGATCGATACACTGAATGTTCATCCAAAATTTCGTGGCCAGAGTGTAAAAAGAACCCTAGAAAATTCAATTGGAATATTAGAAATAAAAATCTCTATATTTCCATTACAGGATATCGGATTTGTGTGAAATTCATTTTGTAATTGAAAACTGATATGCTGTATCTTCATGCAAAATTTCAAAAGGATCGCATCATCAGAACCATAGAATTTAATTCTTTTCAATTTATATTTTTTACACATTTCATTTTCTGAATAATTTCCAGAATATAATTCCTGTCAATCTCAAGTCCTATATAAAAATTTGAGGTAATAGTCTTACTGGGGTACCCCCAAAATCTTTAAAGCTGAAAGCAGAACATATCTAAACCAAGAATGGTACACAGCTACTTGTGGCTAACATGCCTCAATCAGTTACTTAAGTGTCGCCAAAATAATAGGTCAACTATTTGCTTGAGTGCATGAAAATTAGATTTTAATTTGTTATCATTTTTTTTTATTTTCTTTGCGTGCCCAGAACTTTTTCGAATAATATTGTTACAACTTGGTCCTTGAAGTGACAGTGGAAAGTGGAGGTTAAAATAATGCTCGTTTTTTAAGTGATAGTTTGTGTTATAAGTTATTATGACCGAAAGGGCATGACCGGGTTATCAATTAGTGGGATACCTCATCTTGCCCCCTATTATATTTTTGCTGTATGTATTAGAATATTTCGAAATTAACATAATATTAACTACAGTAAAAACGAATATTTTTAACCATGTCAGGGCATGATGCACTGATAAAATCATTTCTCATCTTTCCTCCGTCTTACTCCGCCCTTTTTGTGTAAATTCGCCTTTTTTCTCTAACCTTGAGAATATTGTTTTTATTTCACTTTTGATCCGATGTTATATTAGTAGTAGTTAATTCAATAAATTAATTATCTGTTACTCTTACCATGAAGATATCAGTTCAATTCTCAATCAAAAGTACCCCATCTTGCCCCACCTTCCCTACCTTGAATTGATTAGCAAATTTGATATACCTATGTTGATAAATTAAAGTTTCAATAAATGAATATGAAAAAAATATAGTGTTTTTAATACATGAACAAACATTCAATTTCGATATTGGATCAAAATTTTGGAATTTTCCACGCAATAAAAAGAGCAAGAAACTCAAGGAATTATTCACTAAAATCACCGTTATAATAAACGGGATTATTTATCCAATCATCTATCTACAGGTTTGGAAATTCACATCGAAAAGATATGACATACAATTTTTCCGTCCAGTTGAACAGATGAATCGTCGAAAGATTCACGTGCTTGAATTGACTGAATCCCGTTGTCCGATTGCGATATTGTAGTGATGTCTCTTTCTTAACTTTGGGAGGGGCATTATGGTAGGGGACATGCAGTACGGGCATCGAATTATTCAATAATACTCGATTATAGTACTTGCGGTTGCCTACAATAGGTACTGTTTGAATTGAGTCACTCCCAACGATTAGAGAGAGACAACACTACCTTATTGCATCTGTACAACTGCACGGAAAAGTTCTCTGTCTAATGTAGGGGTTCCCAACCAGTGGGGCGCTCTCCCCTAGGGGGGCATAATATTCGAGATATTACCGATAACTACTTTGGATAATCGATTGTGAAATTAGTTGTTCAGTAGTCGAATGATCTCCAAAATCGATCAATAACTACTTATTAGTAGTTTCCTTAATACTTCTTTTTCCTATTTTGGCCCCTGAGGGGGCGCTAGTCTTTCAGCAGAAATTTTAGTCGGGCGCAGAGGGAAAAAAAAAGGTTGGGAACCCTTGGTCTATTGCATTGTATATCGTATCTTTTCTATGTGAATTTCAAAACCTGAATATTAATTATTCGACTTCTTGTATGTAAATAAATATAGTGAACTCATGAACTATCATTATAGTGATATCATTCTCTGTAGAATTTCTGGAAAACCGAAATCGTTATTTCAATAGTCACTAATTCGAGATTTTTTTAGGTCGTAAAATTCACAGGTGTCCAATATGCTTCAGAGAATATAAACATCAATCTTCTCTTCATCGTCACGTGCAATTTGAATGTAATAAACCACCATCCTTCAGATGTCCGTTTGAAGATTGCACTTATATGGCGAAGCAAAAGAGCACTGTTAAAACACACGTGCTTACTAAACATATTTCGTTATAGCTGAGTTAGTATGCTAAAATTATTGTGCAAGTACGTTCACATCACAAAATGATGTATGTTTTTGATACTAATGAAAATGTAGAACCAATCTCAATTTCTGTATGTCTTTATTAACTTATGCTTTATTCGCTTCGAATATTTGTTTTTATTGTATTTGAAATTGTATTAATTTTTTTTATTAAAGTCTTTAGTCAAACATTTGTTTTTCATTGTCAAAACGCAATATGTTCTGGAAAATGGTGATTTGTCGAACTGTCTCCGATTGAAATTTTCATGTTGCTTCATTGCTCATAAATTTTCCCCGATCGATATTATGATACAAAGCGTCTCATAATAAAGTATAGATATTGAAGGCATCTATCAAAATCGAAAACGAAAACCGTGCATCGATAAATTCCTGTTCGCGACAGTTATTTACCCAAATAGTAAACTTACTGGGGAAGTGGGGAGGTTGGTTTATTGGTTTATACATACAACCCCTTTCAACCCTCTCACGTAAAAAATTAGGATGTATGAAACACTGCGCTTCGGCTATGATCTTAAGTAGGTATGTTATTAGTACGTTTCTACTGAAGATTAAACTCTTCGATAAAATCTTTCAACTCAAAGAAAGATTTCTGACAACACAATTTTATTAATGTTCTAATTTTTTACGTGAAGGGGTTGAAAATTGTGCATGATCAAAATGGTCGACTTTCATTCGGTGACAAATTTCATCAGGTACCATCGTCTCAAAGTAAATGGGCCAGGACAAAGTGCACATACCTTTTTGAACTAATTTTTCAAGAAAAAATGGTTATTTTTGTGAAAATGCGTAAAATGGGTGTTTTTTTCATGGCATATAAGAATGTTCACTCAAATGTGTCATGAAAACACGAATTTTATACGGTGAAAAAAATACTTTTTTTAACGGTGGAAAAAAGTGATCATTTTCGCATCCATAGTGATGAAGAAAAGTCAAGTCTTTTTGACTTTCTTGAAAATTTCTGCACGCCGGTAAAAAAATACCAAGATCTTGCCAAAAAAGTACCACATGACCCACTTTGCGAGCCTAAGGAAGGAATGCCTTGGGCGAGAGCACTTCAAAGGCTTGTTCGCACTACGCTAGTAGCTCAGGCGAATAGTGAGAGTTCACGAGTGAGAAGCGCTTTGTCGAATGAACAACTCGCAACGCACAAACCTTTACGCGATTTCTTACGAATTTAAGGGTGATTACTTCGCTCCAACGGAAAGACATTTTCGGCATTGAATAAGTATTTTACCTATGCTTCAGGTTATCTATATGACATGTCGGCTGCAAATAATAATACTAATGCACTCGACTAAACTGATCGGATCGAACCTATCTAGTCCGTGAGCGAATAAAGAGTATCGCGTGGTGGGGTACTCTACTCGTCCGATAAAATTGAACCAAATGGATCGACTCGACTAAACTACACACTAATCTACACAACTTAATTCTTGGTGTTCACACACGTTCAGTAACTAAATTTTTAGCTACTCGACTAAGCTACTAGCGTAGTGCGAACAAGACTTAAGAGATATTGGATTTCATCAGATCTCTGGAACTGGAAGACTAAAGGTTGACGCTCACTTGGACGAGACGAGACGAAGCGACGCGTTAGTTCGCCTGGGACCACGCACTTGGACGAAGCGTTGCGGCGAGCAAGCATCGGAAGAAATTCTCCCTATTTTTGGGCCGCAATAAATTTTTATTACCCTTGCTGCATGCCGACCACCGAATGAACAAGGATAGAGCTATTGTTCGAATCGTGTTTTTGGTCATCTTGTTTGAATAGCTTCGTCGTCCCACCTTCATATAGGAATGAAAAAAAATGTATGTGACGTGAGAAAAATTCGACATTTTATCTCTGTTGGCAAGTTACAAAATATAACTTTTCTCGAAATTACTCTTTTCCCCGGTGCCTCCTAGGTGCGTGTCTACCCATTTATTTCAATGCAAAAGATCCCAGCGGAAAACGACGCGTTCCTTCAGACCGCTTCGCTTCGTCCAAGTGCGCGTCTAATCTGCCACGCGCCTAACGATTCGGATCTTCGCCTCGCGCCTCCCAAGTGAGCGTCTACCCATTTGATTCAGTGCAAATCGTGCCTGCGGAAAACAACTCTTCGCTTCGTCTCGTCCAAGTGCACGTCAACCTTAACTGTGAAGGGTGTGGCTAGCTCTGTAAGGGGGCACAGTAAACCTTGAGGTCGTAGTGAACTGTAAGCCCTTTTTTAAAATATAACTATAACATGTAATAATTAAATACATATATTTATGGAACTGAAATATTCGCATGCAATTTCGGTATGGCAGACTGAACAGATTCACCAGAAAAGAAGAAAGAAGTTTGTGCTCTAGGGATTGATATCAGAATTTTCATGTTCAACAAGCTAGTGGGCAAATTCGTAAAATAATTATGTGATGTCTGAAGTTATAATATACTGATGTATGTGTGTGTCGTTTTATCATATTTGACTGAAAAAAATTAAATATTGCAAATATATTATGACAAGAAAAATGTTCATTCTAATTTAAGTATGTTTTAGATACCAACCATGTTTGTCCTGTTTGTGGTAGATGTTACAAAGTAGCAAGATCCTTATGGAGGCATCAAAAATATGAATGCCAAAAGGAACCAGGATTCAGCTGCTCCCTATGCTCGTACAGGGCTAAACATAAATCTAGTATCATGAAACACATGTGCAATATTCACAACGATTTCTATTCAAAAATGATGTGGTACATAAAGAATTCGAATGTTCTGATATGCTTTGTTTGTAGAAACACTATTTCAATATATTATACTGATGGACAAAATTAGCGCACCACCTAAAATTTCGTTAAATTTTAACAATTGATATCTTCCCAATTTTCAGTCGGATTTTAACGTTTTTTTCTTCCAATTGTAGCTCTGTTATTGTGGAATTTCCTCCATTAAACAAAAGTCCAAAAAATAGAACCTTCATGTTGTACAGGGCGTTTAAATAATGTCATGTTTTATAGTCAAATTTTAACTTCTTCTGTGGCAATGCCAGGTTGCTGAGGCATATAAAACAATAAAGCTTTGTAGCCTAGTATCTCTTGAGTATTGTTTTTTTTTTAAACCAATTTATCTTGAAGTCGTCCAGAGATATTCAACTTTTTATCAACTCTTGTATTTTATGCATTAGCCATGAATATCTTCGCAACCATTTGTCCTATTTGAATGTTTTTTTTTAGTTGTAGCTCTTTTATTGGCGAATATCATACTACAATGAGGTGTTCAAAAAAATAAATGCATCATGCTGTACAGGGCGTTTAAATTTTCGGGTTTTTTTCATTACAGTTTAACGCCTTCTGTGGGCAATACCAGATATATGGGGCTTCTAAAAACTATACAATGATGCAGCCTGATGTTTCCTGAGTATTTTGCTTTTTTAAAAAGCAATTTAACTTGTACCCCTCCAGAGATATTCACATTTTTATAACATCTTGCATTTCATACAATATATTGACAATGAATATTTTCAGTCGAGTGATACTGGGTTTACAGTTGTCATAATTTTCTCTAATTCATAAAATTCATTCGAATTAATAATTGTGTAAATTTCTAAAGTTTCTTTACTTTCCATAAGTCTACGGAGACAACGGCCAAAGAAAAATAAATAAGAATTAACTTTCAACACAAAAATAAACGAAAAGAAATTAATAAAAACAGAAAAATGTATGATGTTACGAAAATGTGAATAGCTCTGGAAGGGTTCAAGTGAAATTGCTTTTTAGAAATGCAAAATACTCAGGAAACATCAGGATGCATCACTGTATAGTTTTAAGAAGCCTCATATATCTGGTATTGCCCACAGAAGGAGTTAAACTGTAATGAAAAAAACCCGAAAATTTAAACGCCCTGTACAGCATGATGCATTTATTTTTTTTTGAACATCTCATTGTAGTATGATATTCGCCGATTAAAGAGCTACAACTAAAAAAAAACATTCAAATTGGACAAATGGTTGTGAAGATATTCATGGCTAATGCATAAAATACAAAAGTTGATAAAAAGTTGAATATCTCTGGACGACTTCAAGATAAATTGATTACTCAAGAGATACTAGGCTACAAAGCTTTATTGTTTTTTTGCCTCAGCAACCTGGCATTGCCCACAGAAGACGTTAAAATTTGACTATAAAACATGACATTATTTAAACGCCTGTACAACATGAAGGTTTTATTTTTTGGACTTCTGTTCAAATAGAGAAATTTGTCAATAACAGAGCTACTATTGAAGGAAAAAAACGTTGACATCAGACTAAGATTGGGAAGATATCAATTGTTAAAATTTAACGAAATTTCAGGTGGTGCGCTAATTTTGTCCATCAGTATATTTCTGTTCGTACCTACAAACATACAAGCAAATAGATATTCAGTTCCGCTATACATACCGACACCGAGAAAATGAAAGGGGTGGTTCCTCAGAAATCATTTCATCAAAAAAGGTTCCCGCAAATGCAGGTCCGGGAATGCCAAGATACAGGATGTTTAAGTATTCGTTAAAAATTTAAGAAAAGCCAAAATTTTGTATAGGACTTGTGATTCATGATAAGTACATGAATGCAAAATCTCAGCACGATAGCAACTACATTCTGGAATTTATGCTTAAATTGGTAAATAGGTTATTAAAGAAAAATATATTCTATAGTTTTTATGATGCGATCCTCTTGAAATTTTGCATGAACATTCAAATATCAATCTTCACAAAATAAATTCCACTTGAATCGGATATCTGTTATGGAAATATTCCCCATTTTCAATATCCAATTGAATCTATATGGTTCTGTTAACACTATGGTCACACATTTCATGAAGCTTACTTTGAGCATTTTGCATGTGACCGCAAATTTCCTTTCGATTCTTTTTTTGTTTAAAATATTTAGGAACAAAAATTTCGAATGGTCATATTTTCATGGCACACCCTGTACGATTGGCTGTATAACGAACCGCGGCATTTGGAGAACGACTTCACCCTGAAAATCTCAAGTCTCTAGGACAATCCCTTCGAAAACTATCGTGCTTACTGCTGGACGGACGGCCCCACGACAAAATTTAATTTGACCACGAATTCGTCATCAGGGAGCCGAACTCTATCGTTTAGGACCATAATTCGGCTCAAAATTCGAAAATTACAGACGAAAAAAGACAGACACACAAAAAAGACATCTTTAAAACATCGCTTTTCCGACTACTTTTATGGGAATCTTTTTTCATAAAATAATCTGAGGAATCACCGTTTTCATTTTTTCGATGTTATTCAGATACACCCTATATAAGCTGTACTATAATTCAACATCGACATGGTTCTTACCAATCTAACCCACTGTTGACGTCACTCTTACCAACGAGATAAATTGTATTAGTTATATCCAAGAAATGACTTATTATCACTTAACTTATAACAATCATTCATTTTCATGTATGTGGGTAGAATTTAATTCTGTGCACGATACACTCACACGGTATGCCAGATTAGGAGTCTAAACTCGTCCGTCATCTACGTCATTGAGGAGCAGAGATGAAAGTGGAGTTGTATTATTATTGTTATAATACCTGCATTCATGCCTAATTGCGCAGTTTTTGGCTGTGAGATTACAGAAGAGTTAAAAGGGAACCGAAAATAAAGTACTTTTGCTTGTCGAAAACGGAAAAGTATCCCGTCAGTACTTCATTATCTGAGGAAAAAAAATATTTTTTTTAGTGTTAGAAGATAACACGGTTGCAAAACTGAAAATGATATTCAGATTCCATTCGATGTTATTCTTTGCTTGAGCGCAATCCGTACCGACTTAAGACAGGGATCTAAATAAGAAGATCAGTTTTCAGAATATAAAGAAAAAAGTGGACAAAAAACCTTTCAAATTCAAACGAATTATAAGTTAAATTCATTGAAATTTCCCTAAAAATGATAAAAATATTTTCATTCATTCGAAGTTTTCAAATGAACCTTCAATAATTCATTCTGTATTAACAAATAAATACTTTTCACTTACATCCATATTTTATACAATTTCATTGATATATTTTAGAATCAACAAACAAAGACATCGGAGAATTTCATTTGAAAATTGTTAGTTAATAGCATTTTCAATGAAATTTGCGATTAATTGGCATTATCCAATCATTCTCTGGAGTTCTTACACTTCATCCTGCAAATGCAAAGAAAATGCTCCGCAGTGACGTCACATCTCGATGCGCGTCGGTGTAAGTGTATCGTGATTCTGTGTTATCTTCATTTTCAATTATAAATAAATAAGTCATCAATGCCGGACCCAGACGGGTGTAACGTAACGCTTAATGCAACGCGTAATGTTAAACGAATACTTGGTTAGGACGGCTCTATACGAGCATTATTAATGCCAAAAGTTCCGAAAAATTCAATAGCTTATGGGCCTAAGTATTTCAGTTGGAATTCGTTCAATGTATCCAACTGAAGAATGGTTGAAAAATTTCGAATATTTGTGATCCAGTTTATTAAAATTGTGGTGTACAGGGTGATTCATTTTGGTAACCGAATTTTTCTCGAAAAGGGATGAATATTTCTCATTCTGTTGACGGTATTTCATACAAGTCAATATTGACTTGAGATGTGCATAAAAGTCGGAGAAAAGAAAAATGACGCCAGGCGCCACGGCGCTATTAATTTTTTTGTCTAGGAACATACCTTTTTATTGTGTCATTCAAAATTCTAAACATTTCTTTTGAATACCATTTTGTTTTATTTCTTACCGTCAGCGACCTGCTGAGTGGTTATGTTGATTCTATTCTATTTTTTCTGTATTGTGACAGTATTCCTTGATTTAGAAACATAGATATGATTTTGTTTCTTAAAATTGAAGAGACTCTGTGGCAAACTAATTCTCAATCATTATATTCATCAAATATATAATATATTTTATAACAATAAACATTATTTTAATAATAAATGCAACATGTCAAATCATATGATCGATATAGCGGCCATTAGAATCCATACATAAATTTTATCTTTCCCTTAGTTCATTATAAGTTTTTTGGTCCAAGTTAACCCTAATTTTGGCTAAAGTAACTTAGGTATGATGAAATGAGGAAAAGATATAATCTATGTATGGATCATAATGGCGGTCGGATATACATATGATTATAGTCTAAGATCCCGATATAAAACGACCTTCACCGAGATGCTTATTTGATGAAACGTATTTTACATTTAATTTAATATGTCAATAAATATAATCATATGGGTTGCCTAGCAAATTTTCAGTCCAGAGTATGTTTAATTAATAATTAAAAAAAATTATTTTTTTAAACATTTCACCGGTATGATTATTAGATGAATTTTATACGAATCGAAAGTATGAAGCCCATTGAATATGCAAACGTTAGGTTGCCTGTTCTTTTCCGGTCACAACTATCGGGTTGCCAGGTACTAGCCAAGTACTAGCATTTTGCAACGGTCTGTTTATTGAATGAAATTTTAATGAAATTAAAGATTATTTTATTCTGAACACGGTGGTATAGGGTTGCCTGCGAAAAATCAGTCCAGAATTGCGGTTGTCCAATTTTGAAAGTAAAATATTGCTCCGAGTGAATGTGTGCGACTGAGAGGTCCCAACCGACCATCCCATGCGATAGAAGAGGACACAGCATAGCAGCTGTTTAAGTCCGCCCATTTGAAGAAAGGAGAGTGCGCGAACGTGAGCTCGACTTGGACCGTTTCGAAAATCACCGTTTTTTTTCCTACGGATGACTGATGATTTTGGAAAATTATAGAGGCGTTTCGGTGACCGATTATAAAGGCGTTTCGGTGATCGATTAAAGATCGTCTAACTGATGGAACTTTTTTTTTCGAATTTATTCGGACGAAAAAAAATTTCGCGTGAAAACCCGATTTTTTCGAACGAGTGTATATGATTACGTCTTTTGATCGTTATTTATATGCCAGTTTGATTTTTTACGTTCGAGCGATCGGTTAAATATCTTCGAATCGATCGAATTTAATTTTTTTTCGAACTTCCCGCCTTCGGACGAAATAACAAACTTTGCATATTATAATCTCGATTATTTCAGACGAGTGTGAAAAAAAATGACTTTGTTGTTCGATCGTTCTTTCCTTACAGTACTCGCGCTGTGCATCGTGCTTCGTGCGAACCGCATAACCCTATCTCGCACAGCATCACCACGCAGCCCGATTCTGTGATCGTCTGCACTAAGCATACCGGTGCGCACACATTCACTCGGAGCAATATATTACTTTTTAAAATTCGACAACCGCAATTCTGGACTGATTTTTCGCAGGCAACCCTATACCACCGTGTTCAGAATAAAATAATCTTTAATTCATTAACATTTCATTCAATAAACAGACCGTTGCAAAAAGCTAGTACAGATTTACCTGTTTATACCTGGCAACCCGATAGTTGTGACCGGAAAAGAAAACAGGCAACCTAACGTTTGCATATTCTATGGGCTTCATATTTTCGATTTTTATAGAATTTATCTAATAATCATACCGGTGAAATGTTCGAAAAAAAATTTTTTTTCAATTATTAATTAAACATACTCTGAACTGAAATTTGCTAGGCAACCCATATGGATTATATTTATTGATAATTAAATTAAATTTAAAATACGTTTCATTAAATAAGCATCTCGGTGAAGGTCGTTTTATATCGGGATCTTATACTATTAGACAAGATTCTTTTGTTATGAAAAAATGTTTATTGTTATAAAATGTAACATTTGATGAATATTATGATTAAGAAATAGTTTTTGCAACTTCTTTGGATTTTGGGAAATAATAATCATCTTTATGTCTCTAAATCAAAGCATACTGTCACAATACAGAAAAGAATAAATGGAATAGAAATAACATAAATCATTATATTTGGGACTAGTAAAGAGAGAGATGCCCACTCTGCCGCGTTCACGATCCAGAGGTCGTGGCGATGTGAGGTTTCCTTCACTTTATACTCTCCTGAAGTAGAGTGTATAAAATTCTAGCCTTAAGAAATGCTGTTAGATTGATAAGTAAGCATTTTAAATGATCATAAATTCAGAAATATAGAATATAAATGCAAAACTAGCTGTTTATGTAAAATGTTCAATGATTATATCGATTTTAACGATTTTGATTTTTTAACTTTTGTTCCTCAACTTTCGATAATATTTCAATTTGTTCTTTATATTTTATGATATATCGATGAAAGTATCGAATGCTGAAAGAAAATATTGGACAAGTTTCATACAGAAGTGACATCACATTCATTTTATGTATTATTTGATGATTTAAGAATAATTATTTATTTATATGGATATATCCTAATTTCAACTTGCCCAATTTCAATATTACTCCTAGTCATAATTAATGCTATGTACCTAGCTTTTATTATTTTCCATATTTTAAGTATTTGTGTTAATAATAGATAATAATAATAGTGATATCTTATAATAAACTTCAATAAATGACGATTATAACGAACGAATTATATATTTGTATCCTTTCTGGTATTCCAAGAATATTTCAGTTTTTCTCTAATTCTATTGACTATCCAGAACTCTCGATACAATAATGAAGCAAATGCTAGAACTTTTGCATCTTACACAGAGAGTGCCAATGAATATTTTCCAGACTGAGACGGGGTCAAAAATTGACAGATTAAAAGTCTGTCAATTATAACACACATTGACACAGTTTTGGCATTCAGTTCTGTTGTCGCGATGCCATGATCAATGATAAATGTTTTAAATACATTCATCATGATTTCTTGAAGAGAAATTTACGAAATGAAGTAACACAATTATCGAGATATTATTCGTTTTCAACCCTCAATATTTAAGGAAAGATATAGTAATAGACATTTATCCACGACTATTGTATAATCTACCCATTATACGTCAGTTTGCTTGGCCTAGATAATACCCATTAATCACAAGTGAATTATTCACTGCTGTACTTCAACTAACAAATATGGTTCATTAGAAAATATACAATGGCAAATTCTCCAGAAATTTCAAGTCACTTGACTGTTTCGACATTTGTAATACTTGTCATGTTCGCTAAATGTTAAACACTTCAAGAAATATATTCAGTAGTCGTGTATAAAGTACAGAATGCTACTCGCATATAATGGCTGTTATTCCCTAGGTGATTTAGGCTACTTGCCTACGACTCGTAGACTGAATTTCACCTGGTGAATAATAGCTATCATTATACGCTCGTTGCATAATATACTATTTTCTCGTCTTTATTGGTCCAAATCGTGTTTGATGGTCGATTCAAATTCTTCAATATTATCCGGTTCCATATAAGAATATATTGATCTCGTATTACTTATCATACTTCAGTTGTCTTAATTATCAGCTTAGTTTAAATAAGAAATATCAAATCTCGGTATTCGTAAATAACTCGTTGAAAATTTTCATTTCAGAATACAAATGTGAGGCCTGCAACAAATCTTATAGTAAATTAATATCTCTGAAAACACACCGACGAAAAGATTGTGGCAAATCTGGAAGATTCCTTGCACAGAGTGTCATAAGTCATTCAAGAGGAGGGCCCATTTGGAATCACATCTTTTTAGTATACATCGTTTGGTTCTTGAAAAAAATCCCGCCTATAAACAATACCGATTTTAATATTTCGCAGATAATGGCTATTTGATCAACTTGTTCATTTATGCTGGATTAATGACAGAGTTGTGATTACAAGATTCTTTGGTCGACCTCATAATGAATTGAGTCTAAATTTTTGAATGAAATACATTTTATTTTTCACAAGAGATGCATTTGACCAAATATGAGTCTCCATGGGTCTATGTTTCAATAGAGTTGTAATATTAATTGTAGTGCTTCTGAATACTTGATGTTCGGTTGCTCAAGACAATCTCACAGTAAAATAGTTGGAAATAAGCAAAATTGGGTCATAAATGATCAATTACTTGTTATTTTGAGGTCGACGGAAAAAATTATGTAGGTATCATCGAGTTACTAGTTATAAATTGTAATCGATACTTTTCTGTTTGTGATGATAACAATTAAATTATTTTAACAATATTTTCTATTATTTCAATACCTGAAGGTAGATGAGAAATACGTAATTTAAGATAGATAGTAGTATATTCTTCAACTGTGCTCATTTTATTAAGCTCATTTCGACGTAAGTTTGTTTAAGTATATGGGAGATGATTACCTTCACTAAGGTCCTGTAGCGGTCTACGAAGTACAGAAGATACGATATGAAAAGATAGCGGTATTTGATTTTCAGGGTTTAATATTATTTAAAAATATAACAGTGATTGGCGACGTTTCGGGCAGTGCCCTTTTTCTAGCCTGTAAAAAACAATATAGACAATGTAAAAAACGATAAGGACAAACAAAAATCAAATATCAAATCTTTTCATAAATAAAACAGGGTAAATACTTTCCATTCGAAGATACGATAAACATCATTTGTATTTTGTATCTGAATTTTACAAATGAATTCTTCCATAGTATGTTCTCTCGAGATTAAGAAATGTAAAATAAATTAAAACACACTATTACTGCTTATTAAAATCTTTGGCTATCGATTTCGGAATTATTTCATCATCAGGCCAGCTGAAAGTACACAAATGTAGAACATGTATTTATTTAGGTGAGAGTATGCAACTTACTGTCTCGAATTAAAATGAACAAAAACTGTTTAAAAACATTAAAAATGGTCCCCCTTTGTCAGAATTGTTAAAATTTGAATTCTAGTCAACCTTTATAACCGATATATCTTTCTTGTGGGCATGTCAACTGAATATGGAACTATAGGATATGTGCGAAATGTGATATCTAATATGTTATTTTAGGTGGTCTATTGGTGGCGGGAATTTTTTGAATTTTATTTATTGTTGTTTTTTAAGAATCTAGGAGTTTGAAAATGCTTCTTCTGTCAAATTCTATATTATCATTAAGTAAAAATTGGTTGTCTTTATTTTTTAAAATTTCTAGTTGTTCGAGTAAAATTATTTTATGGTAGTTATTTTCTTTATGCAGTATTTTCAGATTATCTAATGTGATATGATGTCCGGTATCGTTTAAATGTGTGCCTAAAGCGGAATGGGGTTGATTCCTTTTGTGTTCTTTGAATCTTTTTTCTACATTACGAGTTGTCATTCCTATGTAAAATGAAGGGCAGTTTGTGCATGTTATTTCATAGACTCCGCTGGATTGTTCAAGTTTAGATTTCATTTTATTATTTATCAGTATATCTGCTATTGTTCTGTGTCGTTTACTTGTTAGTGAAATGAAATCTAAACTTGAACAATCCAGCGGAGTCTATGAAATAACATGCACAAACTGCCCTTCATTTTACATAGGAATGACAACTCGTAATGTAGAAAAAAGATTCAAAGAACACAAAAGAAATCAACCCCATTCCGCTTTAGGCACACATTTAAACGATACCGGACATCATATCACATTAGATAATCTGAAAATACTGCATAAAGAAAATAACTACCATAAAATAATTTTACTCGAACAACTAGAAATTTTAAAAAATAAAGACAACCAATTTTTACTTAATGATAATATAGAATTTGACAGAAGAAGCATTTTCAAACTCCTAGATTCTTAAAAAACAATAATAAATAAAATTCAAAAAATTCCCGCCACCAATAGACCACCTAAAATAACATATTAGATATCACATTTCGCACATATCCTATAGTTCCATATTCAGTTGACATTCCCACAAGAAAGATATATCGGTTATAAAGGTTGACTAGAATTCAAATTTTAACAATTCTGACAAAGGGGACCATTTTTAATGTTTTTAAAACAGTTTTTGTTCATTTTATTCAAGACAGTAAGTTGCATACTCTCACCTAAATAAATACATGTTCTACATTTGTGTACTTTCAGCTGGCCTGATGATGAAATAATTCCGAAATCGATAGCCAAAGATTTTAATAAACAGTAATAGTGTGTTTTAATTTATTTTACATTTCTTAATTTGTATCTGAATATTGCAGGTATTCATTTGAAGTTTCATATTTTAGCTTTGTAGTTACTCTGACTTGCATAGGTATGAAACACGTCACACTGATACTATAGCCTTTCCCAGACAACGCACAGCTTAATATGAGTCCTCACCAAGCTTTATAGGTATTAAATTGTACAATCATTTGCCTAGTAGGTTGAAATCCATGAATGGAAGGTCTTTCAAGCGAGAAGTAAAGCTAATATTAATCAAAGGATGCTACTATAGTATTGATGAGTTCCTTAAGGATTCCATCCATTAAACCTTTATTTTTTTGTTTTCTCTGAATTTGTATGCTATTTTATAGGACTTATTCTATACATCTGTTAAGTGTCGAAAAGGATCAACAAACTTTATTATTATTATTATCAGTTTTCAAACTACCAGGGCTGCGTTCACAAACTTACTCCGAGCATGCTCTGCTTACTCCAAAGCGTTCAGAAACTCACTCAAACCTGTCAGAGTATGTATTTCCGATCGTTCAGAAACTTTCTCGGAGTAAGCTCCATGTACCCTGCTTTTTTGCAGAGTATTCGGTACTCTAACAATTTGAATTTAAAGCGTTATGAAAAACGAGTAAAAAGGTTGTTTAAGGACAACAACAACAACAATGGTAAAAGTAACCGATAATAGAAAGTTCATCTCAATCTAACCATCTAACTTAACCTATAGGCGTTTTCGAAAACTTACTCAGGGTTACTAACTCGATCCATTGTGTCACGTGGCGGATCTACTCGGATCACGGACCCGGGTTCTCAGTTAACGAACACATCAGGTTTATAGTCTAAGAGCCCGTGAACGCCAGACCTTCGTTATTTATAAAACTGAAAACTTGTTCGGGTTACCCTGGCTTTGGCAGGTAAGCGGTATTAAAGGGGTGTAGAATACTGATCTAGTTTCGTCGTCATTTTATAAAGTGTGATTTTTTGATATTACCTTCAGAATATCATTAAAAATCACGTCATTAATTGCCAGACACTTACTAAAGTGGCAACCCTTGCCAGACACCTTAATGTTCATTAAATTATATGTCATTCTACTTACGTTATACTATAAAAGCTGATTTTTATATATAATACTTGGGTAATAATTAGATAATGTTTTCTCTTTAGCCAGAATTTTTTGATAGTGGCAACAATTGCCAGACAATCTTGTAGTTTAGCAGCAGTGCGACCGCGAGACAGTATATATGAGTGAGTGTGAGTGAGACGGCATAATTAAGACTTATGCAAATAATTTTTTTGGTACAGATTTATATAACTAATCATTCAAGTGACTCTCAAAACATCTGAAGAAAAAGACATTCGATGCTACAACTGAATTAAATTGTTAATAGAATAAATTAAAATTTTTAACAATTTATTTAGTTATAGCATCGAATGTCTTTTCTTCAGATGTTTTTGAGATTCACTTGAATGATTCGTTATATAAATCTGTACCAAAAAAATTATTTGCAAAGTCTTAATTATGCCGTCTCACTCACACCCACTCATATATACTGTCTCGCGGTCGCACCTGCTCCTAAACTACAAGATTGTCTGGCAAATTGTTGCCACTATCAAAAAATTCTGGCTAATGAGAAACATTATCTAATTATTTCCAAGTATTATATATAAATCAGCTTTTATACTATAACGTAAGTAGAATTACATATAATTTAATGAACATCAAGGGTGTCTGGCAAGGGGTTGCCACTATAGTAAGTGTCTGGCAAATAATGACGTGATTTTTAATGATTTCTGAAGGTAATATCAAAAATCACACTTTATAAAATGACGAAACTAGATCAGTATTTTACACCCCTTTAATACCGTTTACCTGCCAACGCCAGGGTAACCCAACTTCATAATGGTCCATCGTTCCTACCTGTGTTGGGAGCATGCGTAGACAAGTTTTCAGCTTTTATAAAATAATGAAGGTCTGGGGTTCACGGGCTCTTGCTCTATTAGGATTTGAAGTGACAGTCGTATCAATAACATGACCAAATATTTTATGGATTTATTTTTTCAGTCCCAGTTTTTTTCGGATCGTCTCTAGCTTTGCTTGCATTTATTGGCTTTTGTAAAATATTTCTTATAATTTCTGGTGTGCCCTTCCATGTTCAATGTTATTTTTTGAGTACCTATGTTAAAGAAGTCGAGAATTTATTTTCCTTTCCAGTTTATTTTTTTATTTATTTGACTGTCTCAAGTTTATTGGTTTCTGTAAAATCTTCCTTATAATTTCTGCTGTGCCATCGCATGTTCAATGTTATCTTTGTGTGCCTATATTGAAAAAGTAAGAAGGCTTTAGCTTTAGCGCAGAAAGAAGTGCATACAAAGTAATGAAGAAGATGTTTCACATTATTTTCTCGGCTCATGGAAGCACACATTTACACTGAGACAAATTATCTTCTCTTTCCATAATTTTAGGATGAAATATATGAAATTACTGAGTAAAGAGTAGAAGACTTATTCCTGCCTTTTTAAATACAGAATTTCACTCGAATCGGGTTCTGTTGTCACTATGGCCACAAAATTTTGCATGAGGCTTATTATGAGCGTTTTGTACACGACCGCAAAATTTCATTTCGATTGGTTTCGTTTTTTCTACTCGATTGAGTCGGACGAGCGCTCGAAAAGGCACTTTACGAGAATAATAAGAAAATTTTCAGGTGCCGCTCAAAGAAAACCTGATGCCAATTATTTTTCTAATACTCGTTTTTTTTCAGTTTTCGAATGTGATGCATGTGGTAGATCTTATCAGCACCTTTCATCCCTAAAATTACATAAACGAAAAGACTGTGGAAAATCAGGAAGATTCCCTTGTCCAGGCTGTCCGAAGTCTTTTAAAAGGAAATACCATTTGCAAAAACATCTGGGTCGAATACATGGGTATAAAGGAAAATTGTTGCCTGATATGGATAAATAACTTAGTTATCATTGAATAAAACGAATTGTATAAACTTGTATAAATAAATATTTGTTATTTAAATTAGTTTATCCATGACTATTGTATAATCCACCCATTATACGATGATTTGCTCGGCCATAATAATACTCATTAATCACAAGTGAATAATCAGTTATTATTCATTGTTGTCAGATGCTCCATAGATTTAGCTCTAAAATTATATTATTTGAAATGATATTTCTTTAGTATTCTGAAGTAATCACATAACAAATATGGGTATACCTTGTCAATCGATGGCCTAATCTACTCTTATTACATCAATTGAAGCAATTTTTATCACTTGTGTCAACTTGATTTTTTCCACACTTGCAATAGAAGGGTCTTGTCACGGTCGCCAAATGTTGAAATCTTCAAGAAATTCATTCAGTAGTCGTGGATAAAGTATAGTATGCTACTCGCGTATAATGACTTCACCTCTTGAATAATAGCTATCATTATACGCTCGTTGCATAACACACTATTATTTATAATTATACTCCTTGTAGTGGAGATATATGTATATATTGAATATAACTCTGAATCACATTTGATTCGAATAAATATTTTTTCAAAATAGTGATCTTTCGTTATAAAGGCAATCCTCGTAACATTAACAAGACTGATAACTCAAGAACGATACCATCGAATTAGATTATGTTTGAAGCAAAAATATGTTTTATCATTTGCACTAAGGAGAAGTATACTCCGTTCACGAAAGGTTGAGCACATAGTAGGCGTTTCTTTACTTATCTGAAGTTGGCAGTATTTGCTGTCATAACGTAAAATAAATTCAATGTTGCCGAATGTACCCGGCCTCGCGAGTTATCAGACAACTCTATGCAATATTGACAACATTGCGTATCAATCTGAGAAGAAAATAAACATCATAACCTAAAATTTTAATATACACTGTGGAATATGTCAAATTATCATGTCCAACCGACGGCTCAACCTTTCGTGAACGGACTATATATGTATATCTGTTTCTGTTCAGTTATTTAGAAAATGAAACTGTACCTACTGTTAACTATTTTTGTATGAATTCAATTAAATGATTCATTCGTTATTGATAAGTATGAATGAATATTAGCTATGAAATATTTCTCTTAGTGCTATAATAGTTTCAGTTACGGTTGAAATATACAGGCTGTTCCTGAATTCATACGACAAACTTCATTAGGCGATTGCTCGCGATGAAAATTAGTTGGGTCTGACCGATGTAAAAAACTATTGGTTTTTTCATCTGTCTCAACATATTTTTGAGTGTTTTATTTCTGTTTGGGTCAAGTTCAATTTACTCAAGCTGTCATTCTGAAGAGGCAATCATTAGATATTTGTTTGTATTCATAATTTCATCCATGTTGTTAATAATTGAAAATATCTTTCAGGTATTTGGATTTATTTCGACACTCCTTTTTACATCATTTCACCGACGTTTCGGTCGCAAATCGGACCTTTATCAAGGATAATGACTTCACAGGAATCGAGTTACATTAAAATTGTCTTCAACATGTATAGAGTAGGCCTCTTTATATTTATGATTTCCACAAGTTCTAACCTTCTGCCACGTCTTGAATTTAATACAATTTTAAATATAAAGAGGCCTACTCTATACATGTTGAAGACAATTTTAAATGTAACTCGATTCCTGTGAAGTCATTATCCTTGATAAAGGTCCGATTTGCGACCGAAACGTCGGTGAAATGATGTAAAAAGGAGTGTCGAAATAAATCCAAATACCTGAAAGATATTTTCAATTATTAGATATTTGGTGCGAGATTTTGCAGTAGTGTCAATAAGTGTATATGTTAGAGTTAACTTAAGTATAGCGACTGCACCTAATTGCGTATATTTTTCTATTTTGTTCTGTTTCATATTCGTTAGAAATTTTCCACTGTTTGGATGGTTCCAAGGAATATTTAATCGATGTAAATAAATCCCTCAATGATATATATTAAGGTTGAACCATATTTCAATAACTGTGTCAATAATATTACATCGAATAGTGATTGACATAGGGTTTTACCTTAATATATAAATCATTGTTTTCTAACATCAATTGAATATTGCTTGGAACCTTCCAAACTGTGGAAAACCTCTAACAAATATGAAACAGAACAAAATCGAAAAATATACACAATTATTTGCATTTGCAGTCGCTATCCTTACTTTAACATACACACTTATTGACACTTCTGCAAGATCTCGCTCCAAATATCTAATGATTGCCTTTTCAGAATGATAACTTGAAGAAATTGAACTTGACCCAAATAGAAATAAATCATTATTATGAAATATGTGGGGTCGGATTAACAAACTCTAGATAGCACCAATGGTTTATAACTTCAGTATACACTGTGTGAACATCGCTAATAGTTTTTGTGCTTTTCGTTGTTTATATGAAATAAAATTGTCTAAACCTTCTTATTTCTCTACTATTTTTAGTATATATGTCTCATTGACCCATATAATGAAGATGTATGAGTGAGAGAAAGTAGGATATCATACCCAAAATTGATGCAAGAGTGAGATGAAATTTTGTCAATAACTATCATACTAGGTGACAATTACCATCAAAGTATGTTTATGACTATCAAATATGCAACAACTCCGAAATTGGGATCTCCTCGAATATTCAATACATATTCATTGAAAGTTTGAAGGTAATACTAAATCAACATTCAACTATAGTTCGGGAACAATAACCATAGTGTTACAGTAAAATTAGGAACCGAATTTGTCCACTGAAAGTATCCATGCACTAAAGGTGTCAATCACTATAGCTTTTACCCTATGTAGCTTAGTTACAGTTCAATTTTTTTGCATTAGATTTTTGTGATATGACCCTATCAAATTATTTCCTGTATTATGTTGTTTTTTTCAGAATTCGTATGTGAAGCTTGTAATAAGTCATATAAATTCGCTGCATCCCTGAAAATGCATAAAAACAAGGACTGCGGTAAAAATGGCAGAAATCCTTGTCCAGAATGTCCGAAAGCATTCAAGAGAAGACACGACCTGCAGAAACATATGAAAAGAATCCATGGTTACGCAATATTGTATTGACCTAGTCGTCGGATGGTGAAACTTGAAATCACAAGATTGAACTGTCATCAAAATCTGACAACTTTGATCATTTTATCTTGCATGTTCTTCAAAATTCGGCATCTTCAAAGTGAGGTTACCAATTTGCTATTCTTATTCTGGAACAATTCACAAGTTAAACTAATTGAATTATGTGTTGACATTTATATGATTTATATTATTCATTATGAATACAGTGTGTTATATACTAATGGATCTGATTGATTTAATAATGCCCTAATCGTTGTTTTCAAAATCAAGAGACTTGATGTCTGGCTATTATTATTGTAGTTATTCGTTGTATTTTCATCATTAGGCTCAACCAAAAACCTCACAATTTAGACAAGTAATGATAAGCTACCTGAACATGCCCAAAGTTATCGAAATTTAAGAGTCTCACCGGAAATTCCAGAATATTTTTTAATTGTTTAACATTATTTGCTTCTTTAGTTTTCTTGTAACTCACAGATCTCACATTCGAGTTGGCATTAATTTTCCTACTGAATGAATTGTTCTATTGATTCTTTTGAAATAAATATCACTTCACAAAATGGAGTTTTACCTCTCTGGAATACGCTTGTCCTTCTGAATAACTATGATCTTTTCATACAAGTAAGTTGTAAGTAATTTTGTTGAATGATCTGCTAGCTAGACATGATAAATAGGTCAAAAAGCCTTTCGATTTTTTATTATTTCAGATTGTCAAATTATTACAAAATGAAGCCTACCAAATTTGGTCGAAGCTATTCGGGAGGAAATTTAGAGACTCCTATTTTTGCTTCTTACCAGGAGGTCCACTCTTTTAGATTTTTATATAACCGGATTCTGAAATGGAAAAAAATAATATTTTTAGTTTTGCAATTTAGGCGGCTTCATTATGTAGTTTGATCAGCAGTATTGTTTTAGAATTTTTTTTTACTATAGTATCGATACTCGCAAAAAAATCAATATTTTGAATATCGAATCATATCAATTTTTTGGTGAGGAGTATATTTATCTACAACACCTAACAGGATTTTTTGTCCCCTTGCAACACTAATACGAAATTAATTTCAGATTACATCCGCCGCTTTCACTGTATGTGTGGTAAAAGTTATAAAAACCCTGAAAGTTTGTCTAGACACCGAAGACAATGTGGAAGAGAAAAAAGTATGTTTGTCCCCACTGCGGTCTCAAAGGACACAGAATGGATAACCTGAGACGTCATATAAATGTCAAGCACAGTGGATTGACCTGTGAAATAGTTATGGTATGATCGATTATTTCATTTTAGATTTCGAAATATTTTACAATAAAGAATTATAATTAAAATGCATTGGCTGTAAACGTATACCACTGAAATTCAGAGTTAATATCAGAAGTATATGAAAACTACATTAAAAATTGTATACCATATATATTTTCAGTATAATAACAATATACAGGATCCAGGCGATTGACGTCAATAATATCATTCTTTAGATTCCTTAGACCTGTGGCTATACAAAAACACCCTATGTATATAATGCGATTTTTTGTAGTTTTCGAGTTATGATTTTTTGCTTGTTTTTTTCAATGTATTTTCCCAGTTAGGTTTAAAAAAATTATATCTTCCTATGCAGTGAGGATTTTGCAGTTTTTATTTTTTTAACACGTTCGTCCTGAATGTTGCTTCGATACGAAAATTTTTCAGCTTCCTGAAATTACTGCAAGATACCCAAAAAGGGCTTGAAAGCCAGAACTTCAGTTTTTAGTATAATGTACTCAAACATTCATTTTCGATTTAGAAATATAAAAAGATGTTTAGCTTTTGGCTAAGTTTGAAAACTTCGCGGAATCCCATGCTAAGTCATAGGAAAAAAAGGTACTTGATCGGACGTTTTTTGTTGTAATCTGTCTTGAAAGGTAGATAGGCTAAAAATCATTGAAACCCGATAAAAGTTGTTTCTTCAGTGCTGAGACCAAAATTATTGTATAAATTATACGAGCTACAGTTGTTTCACAGGAGTTTCAATCAAAATCAATTCTAAATCCCAATGTAATGTTCAAGTTACCATAAAAATGAAAAAAAGAAAAACAACTTTTATCGGGTTACAACGATTTTTAGCTTATCTGCCTTCCAAGGCAGATTACAACAAAAAACGTTTGATCAAGTTCGTTTTTTTCCTATGACTTTTGTAACTTAGGATTTCTCGAAGTTTTTAAACTTAGCCAAAAGCTAAAAAAATATCTTTTCGTATTTCTAAACCGAAAATGAATGTTTCAGTACATCCTACTAAAAACTCAAGTTCTAGCTTTCAATTCTTTTTTGGGTGACTTGCAGTAATTTCTGGAAGCCGAACAACTTCCAGGACGACCATGTTAAAAAAATTAAAACTGTAAAATCCTCACTGCATAGGAAGATATGAATTTGTCAAACCTACCTGGCAAAACACATTCAAAAAACAATTAAAAAATTATAACTCGAAAACTACAAAAAATCCTTATATACGTGGGGTATTTTTGGATAGCCACAGGTCTGAGGAATCTAAAAAAAACTATTGACGTCAATCGCCCTGTATACTGAGGAGTAGCATGAAATGCAGGATCCATCCATGTTAGATAACAGGATGATAATAAGTTAAACAAAGAGAAGAATTTTTTCCGAGAATGATTAAAACCAAACAATCAAGAAGAATGTACCCAATTTTGTTGTACTATTTTCAGTGACAAAGGCATTCAATCGACGAAAAAATATCTCATTTTCCTTTTATTTTTGTATACGAATGTGAATTATTGATAATGGGAAATTCATTGTGATGTTATTTGAGCTATTTGCATCATTTCTCTTCTATTATTCAATGTTTCGCCAACCATCTCCATGAAACACTATTCGCATTTGACATTTTCAAGGTTAAATGGCTGGCGAATGCTTGCCGAAACGTTGATTAATAAATCAGAAAAAGATGAGGATAGCTCAAATAATACCGTTCAACCATTTGTCGATACACGGAACGGTGAACTGCTATTTTCGTGTTTCTGTTGTCAAAGGTTTCTGCATTATGGAGAAGGGTAGGCATAAGGCTTTCATCTAGATGGCGCTACTCAGATTAAATTCTTACTAGTTATGTACCAAATCATGATATTAAGGCCCTTGAGTATCTTGAATCATTTCAGAACAGTTGTTTGTAGATTTTCTGAATGACAGAGCCTCCATGTAGATTCTTTGGACGATATTATATGAATAGCCCCGGATTATAAGTTTACAATTCGTTCATTCGATTGAAATTTGGTATCAAAATAATTATTCGATTATTCAAACTTTCTGTTTCCGTTCAATCCTGGAACCTACTGTTGAACTTTTCAGTTTCTCTTTCAAAAGCTATCGTGTTTACTGTTTTCAGTTAGAACCAGGATATAGTTTCATTGGTAGATGCTGCGTATTACTTCATGCTACTTCTAAAGTGTATTTATATTAATCATTACTTAATTTCAATCCAATTCATTATTGTATATCAACAAATTTATTTATTCATTTAAGTATTTTAGATTAGGAAATTGGGTTCACTTAGGTTTTGTTTGAATTGTGTGAGTTTATCTGATTCAATATGATTGTAACCAGGGTTTCTGTTATATTTATGTGAAAGATTTTTGTATTATAATTATCCCAAATATATTTTTGAAATATTGTGGAGTTTATATTTGATGAGCATAAATCTAAGTGTTTTCTCGGAAGAATTGTTTCTTTGAAAATTGTTTTAGGTTTCCATTGGAAATATACATATTCTACATAAATGAATTTTTGAAACTTTGAAGTTCTTTTCTTTTTGTTCAATTTTGTTCTTCTTTATCTTTCTTCTAAGTATAGTATATTATGATGATGTATTGTTTCCTCATCCTCTGGGGTACCATTATTAATTTTTCTCGTTTCAATGTTGGACGAAAGACATACAACAACTGAAGACCAACCAATTTAAAATTTGTTACCAAAACTATTCAGTTTTTAGATCTTCGTCGGCCTACGTTCGTTTGTGACATGAATCTGTAATATTAATACTTTTCAAACACTTTAAGATTTGGAATAAACGATTTGTAGACATTCGGCATATGCAGATATGAGTTCTTTGATTGGTGATTTGCTGGGCGAAAATTGCTGTCTAAAGTATACGCTTATCATAACACATGATTTCCTAATTACAACAGATTAAGAGATAATTTCCGAATTTATTACTGCATTCACTTTTCATTATTGCACAGAACTATCCAGCAACTCATACTTTTAATTTAATGATGCATACTTTTAAACTGTGAAACGTTTCTCTGTTCTAACATTTGTTGACATTTGCGGATACTTCTGAAACAACACACTGCTTCTTCCTGAAGAAGTAGGGGAAGGTGGTGCAAGACGGGCTAGTTAAGGTTCAAGGCCGTAGCCAGAAAAATATTGAGGGGTGGGGGAGTCCATCGAATGACAATGACAATTTTTAATGGAAAATGTTCTAATCCTGTATTTCTGAAAATTTTCTGGGGGGTGGGGTTGAAGGGACCCCAATGGACCCCCACTTGCTGCGGTTTGATTGAAAATTGAACTTGAATTTCCATGGTAAGAGTAACAGATTATTTATTGAATTAACTACTAACTACTTATATAACATTTTAAGGAAAGCAAAATAAAAACAAATGTTCTCAGGGTTAAAAAAACGAATTTACACAAAAAAGGCTCCACATCATGCCCCATAGGCGGGGTAACACGGGGTACCCTATGCTATGGGGTAAAATGAGAAATGATTTTATTGGGGAATGATAAGGGTCAAGTACACGAGGCGACTTCACAAGCTAAGAAGCCGGCTCTTGAGCTTCTGAGCTTGTGAGTAGCCCCGTGTACTCGACGCAGTCGCTCCGTTAGCTGCTTGCAAATTCGCTCTGAAAAAAGTTGAACTGCCGGCGACTTCACACGCCACAAGCCGGCTTTTGAGCGAATTAGCTTGTAAATTCGCCCCGTGTACTTGAGCTTATTCTTGCTCTGCGCCTATACGTTCCTATTACGGCTGTTATTACGCTAGTGAGCGACTGAGCGAGTGGAGAACTCCCTGTGTACTCGGCTAAAAGCCAATTCGCCGGCTTTTTACGAGCCGGCTTCTTAGCTTGTAAAGTAGCCCTGTCTACTTGATCCTTTACGGTCAAAAATTGTATTCGTTTTAACTGTAATATTATTATGTTAATTTCGGAAGATTCTAATACATAAAGAAAAAAATAATAAAATATAGGGCAAAATTGGGTATCCCACTTCTGAGAACCCCCTCGATCTTCACAACACAAACTATCGCATTAAAAAAACGGTGTCCCTAAATTTAAAACGGATCATTATCACTTCACACTGTCACTCGAGAGCCAGGTTATCACAATAGAATATTCGTGAAAGTTCTGAACAGGCAAAGAAAACAGAACAAGAATAATAGCAAAATACGTTAAAACTAGTTTTCATGCGCTCAAGCAAAAACTAGACCTAAAGGCCCGTGTCCACCGTGCGAGGCTGCTCCCTGCTAAGTTGGTCGACATTCGTCGATTCGCGAACACGACATAATTCAAGAATCTACTCCCAGGGGAGTGAGGCAGCCCCTAAAATGCATGTTCGGCTTGGCCTCGGACTGTGGATACCGGGGTTGCTCGCTGTGAGGCTTTCGCGTCGTACAATTCGAGTAATGCAACCCGGGTATCCACATTCCGAGGCCAAGCCGAACATGCATTTTAGGGGCTGCCTAACTCCCCTGGGAGTAGATTCTTGAATTATGCCGTGTTTGCGAATCGACGATTGTCGACCAACTTAGCAGGGAAGTTGGTCGACAATTATTGTCCTATCGCGAACATGACATTCTTCAAGAATCACCCCTGTCTTGCCCCACCTTTCCTCGTCACTGGTTCTCCTAACTTCACAAATATTTTCGGTGAACGTATTATTTGGAAATTAAAGATTGATAAACCTGGGAGAAAGAATTTAACCTTTGCCTCTGTGAGTCATACTTGTTGATGTCAAATTTTCCATGAAAATAGCCTTGGTACTAATTTTATATTGATTTTATAGGTATCTACACCTGCGATTTGTGTTTGAAAGTTTTCTTCTGCGCAAATAGTTTGAGGTCGCATAAAGGACAAGACTGTTTGATGACCAAAGAATCGAAGTCTTGCGTTTATGGGTGTGGATATACTACACGTCGTAAGAGAGATCTGAAACGACATTATGGATCCAAAATACATCGAGGCGATAATTGATTAGCTGGAAGTCTACTCCAAGACTACTGCAAGAGTAGGTTTTTCTATGCTGTATCATCAATAAAATACATTGTTTCTTTTTTGCGCCCATATTAATGAAATATTCGGTGCGATTCTGTTCGCATATTGCTATGAACCTTGTTACCCAAGCAATATTGCTATCTCCCAAATCCATAGCAATATGACTACGGTATTGTGTATTCTGTTTCGACCGCAATGTTGGTTATTAATTTTGCCTTAGCAATTAATATTGCTTCGAGAATCGGCAATCCAAGATCTCGCAACTCTGAAATAAAGGGTGTCCCAAAATGAACGCAAGATTTGAATTTGCCGCCATTTGTGCAGTGAAGTGTTGGCAACCCTGAAAAAAAAAGCAATTTGACAGCTAACAGTATAGGGTTATTAAAAATGGAGCGTTACACGATAGAACAACGTGTCTTCATTATTAAAGAATATTTCAAAAATAGTGAAAGCTTGGCGGCTGCAGTTCGAAAATTTCATACAAAATATGGTCGGAATAGTGTTTTAACTTCGTCAACTGTGAAGAGATTAATTGAAAAATTCATGGAGACTGGATCCGTTGGAGACGCCAAACACACTGGTCGTCCAAAAACAAGCCGTTCAAATGTGAATGTCGAAGCAGTGCGTGAAAATGATGCTGGTCAAGCAGTGACTGTTACTGGTGCTCGATATCGCGACATGATTACACAGTTCTTGCCAAAATTGGATGATATTGATGTGTCCAATATGTGGTTTCAACAAGACGGTGCCACATGTCATACAGCCCGTGAACAATTCAATTACTGCCTGAGACATTTCCAGGTCGTGTACTCTCTCGTTTCGGTGATCAAAATGGCCTCCTAGATCGTGTGATTTAACACCATTAGACTTCTTTTATGGGGTTATTTGAAATCACAAGTCTATGTCAACAAGCCACAACCACCCGTGCATTAAAGGATGAGATTCAACGCTGCATCAACGAAATTCAGCCACATTTATGCAGAATGGTCATGGAAAATTTCAACAAAAGAGTGCGCATGTGCATGCAAAGCCGTGAAGGCCATTTGTCCGATTTGTATTCCATACATAACCCTATCCTATGTACTTTACGAGTCAATAAAAATATAACTATCAAAAGACTAAAAACGCGCGTTTCTATTCAAATCTTGCGTTAATTTTGGGACACCTTTATATGATATTTGAACTACTATGATGAGTTTTGTTATGACAATTCTGTGTTCTCGAAACACTTGTAATGAGAATTCGAAAAAAATTGCGGAATAGGAAAACCAACATAATCCAAATGGAAGTATGGATAAACTTCCTTGAATATAGATAATAGAATTGTAGTATCAGGAAAACCCACCCATTAGAAATACAGGAGGTGAATAGGAAGTGGGTTGAACTGACGAATTTTGTGAAAAGAGTGAAAAATTTGACAAAAAAAGATTGAATGATTTCTCTAAATGAGATATTTTCATGCTCGATTACTTATTAATGAGAACACAATCTTATTTTCTTTCAACTAACTGAAGCATTCTGCCGAATAGCTGAAGCTGTTGGTGTGATGTTGTTTAAGACTGAGAAATTTTCACAATTTTATTTTTATTTTATTTTATTTTTTGTTATCAATGAACTATTTCGTTCAATATCAATAGAAGTTTGAAGTAAACTTTCATTTGTTCATCAATATATGTTCCTGTTGAAAGTCTCCGTCGACAACATTTTCCGTCCAAAAATAAATTTTGCTCTTTTTTTCCTCTGAATTGTTAGAAAGAGTAATGAGAAATGGTGTCATAATTCAGGACTGGATAGGATACCTAGATTTCCTAGAAGAAAAAAATGTCTTCTTCCTTCCACATACTTTGATTTCATGTGCCGATAGATTTTTGAAACATGGCAAAGCCGAGTCGTTGGCAAACCAGAGAACTGTGCATTTACATTCTTTATGGTTAACTTTACATCAAATATCAGAAAAATAATGATTCATCAAATATAAGAAAAATAATGGAATTATACTTACACCTTGCACATTAATACTGTGAAAACCCTTTCTATTGATGCTTTTTTCATATCCTCACTACTTGAAGGAAATTTTACAAATCGAGGTGATAAGTTTGTTGATATGAGGGCCTTATTTTATTACTCTTCTCATAACTAGTAGACACATTCCTAGATTGAAGTTCTCACCAGCTATAGTCTATTAGCAGCCATAAGCAAAAAATGGTGGACTTGTGAAATTGTTCATCAATAATTTCTCCTAACTTTTCAATCAAATCAGGAACAGCCTGGTTGTCCGATCGAAATATTTTGATAAACTGCTCTACTGTCCCTGATATGTCGGTTTTGCGATTCAAGTGATCTGTAAGTACGTCATTCAGTTTTCATTGCAACATACTTAATTTCAATCCCTTTGAAAAATCAATATGAAATAAATGTTTCTCTATCGTGTTTCTAATTCTTTTGGAACTGGGCAAGATTGTTATCCGTGTGGGCAAGTACTATTTCGAACTTGCTGAGATAGCAATTAGACTACAGGCCCGTGTTGAAAAAATTATGGGTCATTAGAACCACCAGGTGACCTATCTAGAACGATAAATGAGCATAAAATAATAAGATTCAGCACTATACCGTCACTTGTAAGCTGTCCAACTAAGTACAGGTGAGAATTCGAAAGTACAGGTAGAGTGTGTACATTTTGGTCACATATTTTTGTACGGCATTCTTACCATCGATAGATCCGTGAAAAATAATAAGAAAACGCGTAGCGCCGTAAAAAAATGTGGAGCCACAAAGTCGAAATTTTTTTTTTATTTTCCGACAATTGCCAGGGTAAATTTGGTCATTTGATTTTGTACGGCATCTAGGTCATACTATTTCAATACTGCTTCTTATCCATTATTCCGTAACGCCGTACAAAAATCATTCGACAAGGGGAAAAAATCTAGGGCTGCAATCCCCTCTCTTTCTGTAGTCCAGGGGGTGATTTGACACAATATGAAATAAATTTATTTTGAAAGTATTTTTGCAAAGATAATAATTTTTCACATGCCGTACATTTTCGTTAGTTCAAAGGGAAAAAAATAAAAAATCCATTTATTTGTACTAATTTTCATAGTATTTTTCGTGGTTCTAGGTTCCTAGTTAGCAACTATGTTGAATATGGGTTTGTATACTATCCATTTATGCCAAAATATAGACATATTGTCACTGATAATTCCAATAAACAACATATTTTTGAGAAGTACTAATGACACTGAAGTTATCAGACCCCCTTGTGACATGATTTTGTACTGCAAACTTCAGTGTCGTGAGTACTTCTCAAAATGTGTTGTTTTTTTGAATTATCAGCGACAATATGTCTAAATTTTGGTATAAATGGATAGTATACAAACCTATATTCAACATAGTTCTAACTAGGAACCTAGAATCACGAAAATACTATGAAAATTAGTACAAATAAATGGATTTTTTCTTTTTTTCCCTTTGAACTAACGAAAATGTACGGCATGTGAAAAATTATTATCTTTGCATAAAATACTTTCAAAATAAATTTATTTCATATTGTGTCAAATCACCTCCTGGGCTACAGAAAGAGAGGGGATTGCAACCCTAGATTTTTTCCCCTTGTCGCATGATTTTTGTACGGCGTTGCGGAATAATGATTAGAAGCAGTATTGAAATAGTATGACACAGATGCCGTACTAGTTTTTATGTACCAAGTGCGTTAGGATCTAATAACGCTCGTGGTGCATACAAGATTTTATTTTTCACGAATATATCATTTAATTACAATAAAATTCGATTGCTCCTATGTTTTTTTTTACTTTCAGTAGTAACCATGGCATTTGGTAATATTTTGAAGTTCGTTATGCTGTCATCATTTTATTAAGTGAATGTCATTACTGTTTTCGTTGTGAGCGGGCGTTATGATCCATAATGCCCGCTAAAATGCCCACGGCATAATGAGTGTATTTATAGCAACCGTTTTCTAAGGTAAAATAAACATATAATGTACAAGTGAAAAATAAAAAATCAAATGACCAAATTTACCCTGGAATTGTCGGAAAATAAAAAAAATTTCGACTTTGTGGCCTGTAGTCTAAATGCGATAGCAAGGTTATGATTAAATTGACAGATCATATTGCCACAGATGGTCGATCAAGATACAAAGTATTGCGGATCTTGCTATGAGAGCAATATTTTTATCTTAGCAATATGGTTATGCGCAAGCAGAATCGCACTGAATGATCGAATTCAATATATCTTCTAGACTGGAAATGTTGAATATCTACCAGTAGTGGCGCTAGGGTGGCTCATACCACCCCAAAATTTTTGCTGCTTCCACCCTTTAATATGCTGTAAATATTTGAATGTTGGGGTCTATCAGATATCGACTACATTTTGGTGTCATTGTATTGATTTAAGCCTCCTGAATAACATAAGTGAAGCCAAGAGCTGGCGGTCTTCTCAGTTTGGAAAATATAAGCCTCCAAAGTTTCAAAAATGTTCCAACTTGTGTGTGATTTTTTCCACTATGAAAACACAGAATTACTGCTGTAGTTTAGTCTATAAATCACCTTTGAACATTCACATAACGATTCTATTGATATTGATACTAAAAATATGAATTCGAAATCTCAGCACGATCGGAATATTATTCTGGAAATTATTCGAAAAATTAAATGTATAAAAAATCGATCATTAAAAATATTAAAATTCTCTGGTTTTGATTTCGCAATCCTTTCAAAAATTTGCATGATCATCACTTCTCCAATTTTTTCATAGTGATATTAGATTTTTTTCGATGACACGATAGACTTTCTTATGGTTGTATTAGCGCAACTCCTACAATTTTTTACGTCCCGTCTTAAATTGGTGTTGAATCTATTAATTCTGACTTATTTGAAAAAATTTATGATGTAGAAAAATTAATTTTACGGTTCTGATTAAGCGATCATGTTGAAATTTTGATGCTGATTCAGAATGAGAATTCACCCTCAAAATAAGTTTCACTCAAATCGGATATGTTGTTGGTGAAATGTAAGGATTTTTTTTCAATATTCCGAATAAATATTCTATGGTTCTCTTAACACTATCGCCATAAAATTCTTCTAATGCGCATTTTGCATGTGATCGAAAAATTCTATTTCGATTTCGTTTTGTTCTGTGTTAGATATTGAGGAACAAAAATTTCGAATGACCATGTTTAATGAAATAGCCTGTACGATTTTGCTGGTTAACTAATTCAACCGCGGCATTTCGGAACAGAACATTTCCCAAAATAAAGTGAAAGTAGAGAATAATATTAATGAATAGAAATCAACCAATAATAAATTCATACGGAGCTAATTTCGCTTTCACTTTATTGATATTCATGGCGATATTACGCGTTAAACCTTTTCTATTATTTATTCCCCAAAATGTTCAAGTTTCAAGGACAATTCCTTTCTAGAGTTATCGTGTTTACGGACGGACTCCTCACGAACAGAAGATTCGAAATTACAGGCATTTGGGCAAAAATATATAGCATTCCCTTAAGTAGAACAAGCGCTTAGAAGGGATGATCTCATTGATGAATATCCATAAACAAAGTCATTATTACTATCCACAATGTAAATTCAATATGACACGGAAAAGGAACGCTTTTGATAATATTCCATATTATTATCATCAACGTTCAACGTAAGATGTAGTTTTAGTAAAACTATATTTTTCTTCATTGACCTGTTCAGTTGTAGTAATTTTCTGAAATAAAAACTTTCTTACATCATACAAGGATTTTGGATGATATTTGTATCTAAAATATTTCGATCTTGATCTTTTTCGTTGTTGAATACCATAAAAAATAAAGGTGCGAAAAACTTAATATACATAATAAATTTCCACGCCTGTAGACCAAAAAAAGAACTGAAAAAATTTGAAAACAAATTTTTGTTGCCGGTTTTTCTACGAATACTCAAAAAACCGTGAAGGTTACAAATTTTTTAAGTCTTGATCCAAAAACTAGACCACTTCGAGCTAAAATTTCTTCTTTTTAATTTCCTGTGCGAACATTTCTCTCGAAGTAACTATCTGTTGAAAATTGCACAATTGCGTAATTTTTTTTATCATTAAATTTTTTTCAGTAGTGTATAATACTACTCTTAAAATAGACACCCTGAAAAAAACAAAAACGTCAGATGAAAATAAATACATATATAGAAAATCATTCCATTACAACTAAATAAATTTCCGTTTCTGATATGTGTTTTTTTAGGTGCTTTCACATGTGATTGTTGTCTTAAATCTTTCAACCAATGAAGAGTCTTCAAGTTCATAAGTCTATCGATTGTAAAGTGAAAAATGCAACAAAGGAATGTATTTATGGATGTGGATATAGAAGCACTCGAAACTACCATCTGAAAAGGCATTACCTATTGAAACATTCTGATTGTGTGGGGTAATTAAAATAGATAAATGGGTTTTTGAGTATTCCAAATATTATGCATGATATATGATTCGTTAGTCATTAAAGATTTAAGAAGGTTGCAGATATATTATTTCTAATCAACGCGAAGATACAAAAGAAATATCAAACGATTGTTTTCGTTTCGGGCGTTTCACAATTCGAGCCTTATTTTACCTCAAAATAAAAGGTGATTTTAATATATAGTAAATTGATCATTAATGACCCATTTCAATGCTCAATTTATGCTATTTTAATGTGCAATCCTCATGGCAACTATACACAAAGATTCAGAAGCACTACGAGAAATGTCAAAACTCTACTGATCTATAGATATTACATAGAAATTTTATTATGTCAAATGTAAGTCTCGTGCAAAATGAGAATGTATTTCAATCAAGAATTCATACACAATTCATATTGAGATCGTCGGAAAAATATTGTAATTAATTACCGAGTTGATTACAAGATGTTTCCGATGGTCTATCTTGACCATTAGTCGCTGTCTTTAATAATCTAGTTGATAAAATAACTATTTCAGTCAACCTCAAAAAAAAAGTGATTTTAATGTGTACGAAATTGAACATTGATTACCCATTTTAGTGTTCAATTTATACTATTTTATTGTGCAATTTTCAACCGAACACAAAGCATTCAGAAGAAATTTATATTATGTCGAATGTATGTCTTGTGTACCGGTTTTTCACTATAATTTGACCCCCCCTTCTTTGTTACTAAAGCAGATACAAAAAAATGTTTCGTATAAAAGTTTCACGAAATCAACTGAGGTTTTTTGTTATGAGTCCAGAAACTGAAGTATATACAGGTTGGCCAACATATTGATGGCAACTTCATTTTTTCAAATGGAACACCCTGTATATTTTTCCATGTTTGGCTAGCTCCTTCTCCCCTGATTTCGAATATGTAACATATGTTGGTCTATCTCTTTTATTTTGAGAAGCACAGAGTTTCAAATTTTAAGAACCACCTGCCAAGATCTGTAATCATTTTACAAGTGGCAGAGTGCGTTTACTGAAAATGCTCATTTTTGGAGTCATAATAACGTCAATGGGAAGATATACAGGGTGGACAACATTGAATGCAACTATATTTTTTCAAATGGGACACCCTGTCCTGTATATTCTTCCTTTCTTCGATAAGCTATTTACTCCTGATCTCGGATATACATAAATGCGTATGTGGATGTGTCTCTTCAATTTTCAGAGTTTGAAAGCTTTGCAATGATGACACCGAATAAAAAAATATGTGAAATACCTACGAAATTCTTTATATCCAAACAATCTACTTAAAAGTATTATTTTAGAATGAATACTTAACAATTACTTAACCAATGAAAAATGATAAACTATGGCAGTATGGTAAGAATAACATCAACTAGAGAAATTGCTCAAAATAATCACCTTCATTCAATACACACAGTTCATATAGTTGTCTCAAGTTGTTTAGACTATTTTTGATAGCATTATTATGGCTCTGGTTCAAGTCAAAAATTAAAGCTTCAAAATTTTGTTACTTATCATTACAATATTATCATTATTCTTTGTGCGTTGACGGGATTAGTTTCGAATTATGTGTATTGGTTGATTTTATATCATTAATATTATTCTCCGCTTTCATTGATTGTCATTATTGCTAAAGTAAATCAAATTGGGCACTTTAATATTCAAGAAATTCCAAAACGCTATGCCAGATGGTTATTGAAATTTGAAACTCTGTGGTGCTCAGAGTAAGAAAGATAGACCAACATATGTTACATATTCGAAATCAGGGGAAAAAGAGCTAACTAAATATGGAAAAATATACAGGGTGTTCCATTTGAAAAAAATGAAGTGGCCATCAATATGTTGGTCACACCCTGTATATATTTCAGTTTCTGGACTCATATCAAAAAACCTCAGTTTATTTCGTGAAACTTTTGTACGAAACATTTTTTTTGTATCTCCTTCAGTAACAAAGTTAAGGGGGGGTCAAATTATAGTGAGAAACCCGGTACAATGAGAATGTATTTCAATCAAGAATTTATACACAATTCATATAGAGGCGTCAGAAAACTTGGTTATTAATCTAGCGATTAATGGTCTCGAACTATTAACGCGTGAACAGAGCGATCTCTTTAATGACCTAGTTGATTAAATAGCTATATTCTTTCTTCAAAGAATTATCGCTCATTAATCTAGTGATTTATAAACTAGGTCATCAAATACTATTTTTTGCACAACTACCATTAAAATTGTCACTTTAATGGTAGTTCAACCAGATATTTTTCCCACCAAAACAATTGTAAAATAGAGAACCTACAAATAATTGTTTTTGTTATAACAAAAAAATGCATTAATAAAATATACATTTCAATACAACATACATATTTACAAAGATCAAAATGTCGAAAACTATTACTACCATTAAAAGTGATTTAAGACACCCAACATTGATAAAAATTTTTGTTTATTGTCAATATTTTCCAATCATTTCTTGGAATATTAATCGTACAACTAGAACAATTGCTAACATTAATGCCTTGCAGCGTTAGAGAGCTTCGAAACACATTCCTAGAACTACGAAATTTCAAGAGTTGTAGGTAGTTGTTATTTTCGGAAGCTATAGTGTTACAGCGAACACTATAACTTCCTAAGAAAATTCAAGATCGAACATAAAAGTAAATCCATAAATAAGTAACATGAAACCAATAGCTCTGAGATAGTCAAATTTGAATTATCCTTTCCCAATATTGATAAGCACGCAAAAGCTTGACTTCTTGTCAGGGCTTGATTTGTTACTAACTGTTAATTTATTTTACCTATCATTTCTCTCGATTTATTCGAATTTTATATAAGTTGTTCAATTTATTCGAATTGAAACATACATGCAGCATTTACGTTCGAAAAATGCGTTGATGTTTGATAATATGATATGATATCAGAAGAGGTCTGATTTTTACCTTCGTATTTTTATATTGTTCCATGAATTTGTGATAGAAGTAGGCTAGTTCTCTGATTTAAAATGTATTCCATTGTTGCACTTATAGTAGCTGAAAACTCACAGGTAAGTACAATGTGTTGGTTTTCATTCATTCATTCGTAACTAAAAAGGTCATGAATTATAATTACTCTACACTCCTGTATGACCGCTTGAATAAGTTCCTATTCGGTAGAGATTGTGCTTTTCATTTTCATTCTTTTTTTACAGGAAGACCTTCACTTCAGTGCTATAATTGTGGAAAATGTTACAAACATAGCTCTTCCCTATATCGACACATTCACTTTGAATGTAATAAACCTCCAGGTTTCAAATGTCCTTTGGATGGATGCAGTTATATGGCTAAAAGAAAAAGCAGCATCAAAAGCCATTATTGGGCTAGACATATGAAAGAGCATCAGAATAGAAAAGAGTTTCTCCTGAATTAATATCTTCTTGATGACCTTGCATATCATTTTTCTCTGCAATTCACAAGTTATAAGCGTTTCGTCGCTGGGTATGAATAAATACATACATACTATCAAAATACCTCTGAATCGAGAAGTTAGAGAATAGATGTTTTATATCTAGTGAGAATAAATTAACATTCGAATTCAAAGTGTCAAAAGAGAGTTAGGCATAAATATAGTCCGTTTACGAAAGTTTGAGCACATAGTAGGCGTTTTTTTGTTTATCTGAAGTTGGCAGTATTTGCTGTCATATCGTAAAATAAAGTCAACGTTGTCTATTGTATCCGGCCTCGTCCGACGAGCTTGCGAGTTATCAGAGTACTCTATGCAATATGGACAACATTGCGTATCAATCTGACAAGAAAATAAAAAACATAACCTAAAATTTTACTAAACACAGTGGAATATGCCAAATAATAATGGCCAACCGACGGCTCAAACTTTCATGAACGAACTATAGGTATAGGTACCACTCAAAAAAATGGTAGAACCATAATTTTTCATATTCATTAATTCTTATGACAAATGCGTTAGTTATATTGGATGTTATGTTGATTTCAGATTTCGATATGTAATAAACATTTTCGTTTTCAATATTTATCTGAAGTTTTCATTCCGACGATATGAATGACCAGTTGCTTTTTCTTCAATTTAATAAATATGATGGTATAATTAATCTCAAATAAAACTATATTTCACTTCAAAAATGATGACAGTGAGATTCTAACCGATTTTGAGGTAGAATTGATGATTGAAGAAAAGGAATGAGTAAACTTCAATATCAACGGATAACGATTTTTGTCCAGCTATACTTGTCACTATACAGCAATGGAACTATGGTATCTGCTCGAAAAATACGACTTTCATCTTCTGAAATGCAAAAACGAAATTTCTCTCTTCGCTATATTTCAGTATTTATCTATCTGAAGTAGGTACATGTTAATATCTTCCATGAAGTTAAAGACAGATCAAGAAATCTTTTTTTGAAGATGTATGCATCAGAATGAAGATTAATTAATCATCAATAATATTCATTAATATCAAATGAATCCATTGACCTCTACACGAATCGATATCTGGTTTTGTCGATTTCTATCCCACACATGACCAGACTATAACTCAAATAAAACACATATACCTATTCCATAATAGTATATTATGCAACGAACGTAGCGTATAATGATAGCTATTATTCGCGAGGTGAAGTTCAGGCCACTAGCCGTAGGCGTAGGCAAGTGGCCCAAATCACCGAGTGAATAACAGGCATTATACACGAGTAGCATACTATACTTTATCCACGACTACTGAATATTGACAAGCGTGGTAAAAGTCAAGTTGACACATTAAAAATTTTTGGAAAACTGGTCATTGTATATTTGTAATGAATATAGCTTTAATTGATATAATGAAAGTAGAGTTGGCGCTCTATTGACAAGGTATACCCATATTTGTTAGTTGGAGTACTTAAGAATACTGAAGAAATATCAATTTAAAGAATAATTTATCAAAGCTAAATCTACGAAGCATCTGAAAGCAGTTTATAATAATCTCATTATTCCCTTGTGATTAATGGGTATTGTTAAGTCCGAGCACAGAAGCGTACAATGGACGAATTTTACAATAGTCGTGGATAAAAAATAAACCCATTAGACTTCTGCCTTGTATATTGTTCAACCTAGAATTTTTCTGATTTATTTGTCAATTTCTCATTTTTGAGATTGTCCATTTTATTTCCTTCTAGTTCGTAGCGAAATCATCACTTAGTATTAACCATCATTTAATTCGTGTAGAATAAAAGCACTATGAACCACTTTTCAATCTCGTTAAATCATCCAAAGCGACATTTTAAAGAGTAAGATAGCATTTACTTACATACATTGTATAGAGAGATGAAAAATGATAGCTTCATTATGATTTTTTTCAGTTGGCGCTTTTCGTTGTAACCAATGTGACAAAGCATACAAACATAAGGGCCATTTAAGTCGTCATATAAAATATGAATGTGGAAACATGCGTTTGTTTTCTTGTTCATATTGTCAGCGAAAATTTCAACGGAAAGATATACTGCAGAGGCATGAAAAGACAAAACACCTGTAACTTGGAAAATAATATCGAAATAAATTATGAATATTTTTACTCCAGTTCTTTCATTCACCTTCACTTGTTGTGATAAATGAATAATTTACTTATTTTTTATTTGAAATGGGGTCATTACGACTAGTTTAGCCCTCCGGGATCTGCGACCATATAGGTCTTTTGTTCTCTACCCTTCTCCAAAATGGATGGTTCCTAGATCAGCCAATATGCATATAATGTGTTCAGCTTTTTCTGTTTGTTGAGCCTCAATTACTCTCAGCCCCTGCTACTGGTGCTCGCGTTGTCGGCAATAATTCTGGAAATACTTCTGCAGCAGTATCGTAGGCAGTGAGCATTCACACTCTGCCGCAGCATTGCTCTCGCGACCACCAATCGGCAATGACGGAAGAAGAAATTGCAGCCTCAGCGCTTTGTCGTTGATTTATACAGGATGTCCAGTAGATTGACGTCAATAATTTTTTTTTAGATTTTAGACCGGTGGCTTTCCAAATATACTCCGTTCACGAAAGGTTGAGCCGTCGGTTGGCCATGGAAATTTGGCATATTCCACTGTGTATATTGAAATTGTTCTTTATTTTCTTGTCAGATTGAGACGCAATGTCAATATTGCATAGAGTTCTCTGATAACTCGCAAGCTCGTCGGACGAGGCCGAGTACATTCGGCAACGTTGACTTTATTTTACTTTATGACAGTAAATACTGCCAACTTCAGATAAATAAAGAAACGCCTACTATGCACTCAACCTCTCGTGAACGGACTATAGTATATTATGCGATTTTTTGGAGTTCTCGAGTCATGAATCTTCGAGTTTTTTTAAATGTATTTTGCAGTTTTCATCCTTTTAACGTGATCGTCCTGAATTTTGTTTCAATAATAAAAAATATTCAGCTTCCTGAAGTATCTGCAAGTTACCCAAAATAAAGTTAAAAGCTAGAATTCAGTTTTTAGTAGGCTGTACTAAAATATTCATTTTCGGTTTAGAAAAACGGTGTCTTTTAGCTGTTGACTACATTTGAAAACTTCACGGAGTCCTGAGCTACAAAAGTCTTTGGAAGAAAAAGGAAATTGATTCGACTTTTTTCGTTGTAATCGGCCTTGGAAGGCGGATGGGCTGAAAATCATTGAATCCCGACAAAATTTATTTTACTTCTTTCAATAACTTTTATGTTAAAAATGGGATTTCAATTTGATTTTAATTGAAATTCCTGTGAAATAACTGTAGCTCGTCAGAATTGTTAGATTTGAAATTACCTGTTTTGGGATAGGAAATAAAAGGCACATAATACTGAAAAATTATTTTCAAAATCGAAGTCCCTCTCCACTTCCCGGTGGACATTTTCTCGACCATAATAATACAATATTTTCGAAAATATAATAAATTTCGTGAGAGCGTTGGGCGATTCTGTTATCAGCGCAGTCACAGCGACCAAGCTGGATGTAATCACTCATTGCCGTTCGTACTGCTGGTCCTTTGACTCCTCCCGAAAAACTGTCAATTTATAGATCATGAGGTGTAGCGGAAAGCAGCAGGTAGTGATTACATTCTCGCGCTGCCCACTTCTATGCTCAATTTCCTGCTCCCTGTCGTGGAAGTGAGCTGAGTGTAATCGGGATGTTATGATTTACTAAGCCTGCAAGCTCATCTGCTAACTTTTCTATAACAAATGATGTTTGTACCGACATTGCCCCGTCAACAGTCCCACCATCACCCGAATCTCAGCTCGTGACAGCTTCAGAAGCTTTCTGCTATAGGTAAGTGACATTATCACGACGTTTTTGGAGTGATTCAGTTCAGGTAGCTTCTCTTGAGGGTTATTCTGTTATTCAACTCCAATTGCTGGCCTTTTCCAAGCTCATGAAAAGGTTCAGGTCCAGTAGGTGTTACCATGATGCACTTTTTGCAAGTTCCTCGAATTTTCCATTTCCTTCAACACCTAATGCCCTGGTACCCATAGTTACTTAAAAAAGCCTTTTGCCAGTTGCTTTTTGTATTACGGCAATTTTACTTTAGGCGTGTGTAGGAACTGCGACATTTTTGACAACCTTGTTTAGCTATCTGACATGACAGCAAAATAACTCTATCACACAAAATTAATTATACTAAATAGAATATCATGTGAGAATTTCATGTCATGTAGACTAATTTGATAGAAAACAAACTAGTAAACTCGTGATTCTGGGAGTAACCGTGTAACAGAGTGTCTCTCCAAGCACTAAAAGCAACATTAACAGAAGATGGGTAGATTCCCAGATCCCGTTTTTAACACGGTTACTAGCAGAACATGATTTATTATAAACTTCATCTCAGTTCTATGCAATCTCCACGAGATTTCCATTATTTTGACGTCTATACTTGACACATTTCCTCGAAATGTCATGCCTAAATTGAAATACCTGAGTAGAATCAATCATGAAAGGGAGATCCACTGAAGATTTGTCCAATCGTTTTCGCTTAGGCAGCACAAAGAGCCCAGAAGATGTTGCCAGACTAAAGGCACGACTACGAGATACTTACTCTGATGAGAGCTATGATTCAAAACCGGAGATTAAACCTAAAATCAAAAAAGGTAGGTGCATACACAAATATATAGAACAAATTGTATCATACTACAAAAAAATATTAAAATTCAAAACAATAGTTAAATATGGTCTTTCCATGGAAAATTTTTAAACAAATTATTTCATTATGGTCCTATTGCACCAAAATACTTCGCAACTTTTCACTTCGCACTTGCATTAAATTTCAAAATGAAAATTAGTTATTTTTGCACAACATTTCTCCCACTATTTAATTCCTTCGGAGTACTTTTCACTATGCACTTGACTCTTCACATTGTATTTTTCAATTATGAGTGCATTTGGTGCAACTTAATTCTTTTGAAAAGTGAAAAGTGCAAAGTGAAAAGTTGCAAAGTTTTTGGTGCATAGGCCCTGGTTAACAAACTTACCGAGGCATTTGGAACAAACTTACCCTGAAATTTCGAGTCTCTAGGACTATCCCTTCGAAAGTTATCGTGCTGGCGGTCGGACTCGAGGCCCCACGGACATAATTGAATTTGACCACGAATTCGTCATCAGGGAGCCGAACCCTATCGTTTGAGACCATTTTCGACTCAAAATTATAAAATTACAGACATTTGGGCAACGAGCGCTCAAAAAGATAATCTATACATTTGATAAAATATCTATGATGAGTTAGTCTTGATTGTTTCTCTTCCTTTTCTAATTTCAGTACGATGTATCACCCGAGCCATGGCTGAAGATTTCAGTAGAGAACAAGTACTATTCAGTTCACTGATTGAAACTGTTTTCTACATCTTTTTCGCCATCACTTGTTGGATACGTAAGTAAGAAATACAACTTCAGAATATCTATCTTAAATAATTTGAAAACGTTGCGACTGTTTTCCTGCATTTCGAATTGATAATGATAATAATATTCAAGGTGAATCTTCGAGCTGTGTTTTTATATACATTATATTTTTCAATCACTATCTTGGCAGATTCGAATAATGTTATAAATAAGCGTTTGCAGTTTTCTCAATGAATGAACGCATTTCAACATAATATTTATTCACTTATTTATTATTAATTCTCCGCTTCGACCTCATGGTCATTAGCGGTCTAGTTACAGTACAACATTATATTTATTTTGATCATACCTTTCTCTCAATAATTTCCACATTTAAAATGGATTTTAAAAAACTGGTCAGATTTTGATGAAAACCGAATGCCATTTTATTTCTATTTCATTAATATTATAGCGAGGAATGGCGAAATTCAACATAGGGTTACTTTTACATCAAATCTATTAGTAATCCAATTATACAGGGTTTTCCGGGAAGAATGCGACAAACGGATACCATGAATCAAGTACAGCAAGGAAGGCTCGCATCAAAAATTTTAATCTTGTAAAGGCCTTCGTTCGGGATATACAGGGTGATATTCATCTTGTAACTGAAATTTCAAAGTTCAATAACTCTTATGCCCGATTGCACCGTTCGTCTAAGCAACGTTTAAGCCCTTAAGTGACGTTTATTCCATTGATGATACGTCATTTCAGGGCTTAAACGTTGCTTAGACGAACGGTGCAATCGGGCATAAAACTATTCTACCGAATGATTTTAAATTTGGAAGTTTGGTCACCCTTTACGATTGCCATCTTTCAATATTTCAGAAATTGAATAAATCAGATCCGGCCTAGACAAATTTCAGGCGTTCTCTATTCTTGTTAATATTTGATCACCCTGTAAGTGAAAATTATGTTTTTTTTATCATTTTCGTAACCACAAAAAATTAATTAGTGAGAAAAATTCAATATCTCTGCTTGGCTCTGTCATACAGGATGATCAAGAAGTGATCAAGAAACATTACCTCATGAGTGAAATTCCATAGTTCGATAAATCTTGATCTTATCGGTGAAACTACCTCGAATTTTTCAGTTTTGTCACTCCTTAATACTGCCTTCCTTGAAATTTTTCTCAAATTGATGAACAACTTCATCAACGTGCTCAAAAATATATTCAAATGGGACGATACCATTTTGAGCAACTTCGAACTGAAACTTTTTCCATTCATTAAGAAATGAAAAATAAAATAAAACACACTATTATTATTTATTAAAATCTTCGGCTATCGATTTCGGAATTATTCCATCATCAGGCCAGCTGAAAGTATACAAATGTAGAACATGTAGGTATTTATTCAGGCGAGAGTATGCAACTTACTGTCTTGAATTAAAACGAACACAAATTGTTTAAAAACATTAAAAAACATTAAAAGTGGTCCTCCTCTGTCAGAATTGTTAAAATTTTCTTAAAAATCTAGTCAACCTTTACTACGAATATCTTTCCTGTAGGAATGTCAACTGAATATGAAACTAGGATATGTGCGAAATGTGATATCTAATATGTTAACATATGTGGTCTATTGGTAGCGGGAATTTTTGAATTTTATATTTATTGTTGTTTTTTAGGAATCTATGAGTTTGAAAATGCTTCTTCTGTCGAATTCTATATTATCATTAAGTAAATATTGGTTGTCTTTATTTTTCAAAATTTCTAGTTGTTCGAGTAATATAATTTTATGGTAGTTATTTTCTTTATGAAGTATTTTCAGATTATCTAATGTGATATGATGTCCGGTATCGTTTAAATGTGTGCCTAAAGCGGAATGGGGTTGATTTCTTTTGTGTTCTTTGAATCTTTTCTCTACATTACGAGTTGTCATACCTATGTAAAATGAAGGGCAATTTGTGCATGTTATTTCATAGACTCCGCTGGATTGTTCAAGTTTAGATTTCATTTTATTATTGATCAGTATATCCGCTATTGTTCTGTGTCGTTTATTTGTTAGTGTATAATTGTATTTCTCTAAAGTATGTTTTAGTTTTTCATGTAGATCTTTGTAGTATGGTGTTGATATGAAATATTTCCTGATGGGTGTGTGGGGGTAGATCTTATCTAGAATTATTTTTCTTTTCATTGATTTTAGAATTTCGTCGATATATGATTCAGAATATTCATTTTCCCTGCCTATTTGGTATATTATATCTAGTTCTTTCCTATAATTTTCTGGTGTTAAAGGGGTGTTAAAAAGTCTATGAAATAAAAATCTAAATGCGGCTCTCTTCATTGTGGGTGCGTGGTAGGAACTAATAATATATATATAATATACCAAATAGGCAGGGAAAATGAATATTCTGAATCATATATCGACGAAATTCTAAAATCAATGAAAAGAAAAATAATTCTAGATAAGATCTACCCCCACACACCCATCAGGAAATATTTCATATCAACACCATACTACAAATATCTACATGAAAAACTAAAACATACTTTAGAGAAATACAATTATACACTAACAAATAAACGACACAGAACAATAGCGGATATACTGATCAATAATAAAATGAAATCTAAACTTGAACAATCCAGCGGAGTCTATGAAATAACATGCACAAATTGCCCTTCATTTTACATAGGTATGACAACTCGTAATGTAGAGAAAAGATTCAAAGAACACAAAAGAAATCAACCCCATTCCGCTTTAGGCACACATTTAAACGATACCGGACATCATATCACATTAGATAATCTGAAAATACTTCATAAAGAAAATAACTACCATAAAATTATATTACTCGAACAACTAGAAATTTTGAAAAATAAAGACAACCAATATTTACTTAATGATAATATAGAATTCGACAGAAGAAGCATTTTCAAACTCATAGATTCCTAAAAAACAACAATAAATATAAAATTCAAAAATTCCCGCTACCAATAGACCACATATGTTAACATATTAGATATCACATTTCGCACATATCCTAGTTTCATATTCAGTTGACATTCCTACAGGAAAGATATATTCGTAGTAAAGGTTGACTAGATTTTTAAGAAAATTTTAACAATTCTGACAGAGGAGGACCACTTTTAATGTTTTTTAATGTTTTTAAACAATTTGTGTTCGTTTTAATTCAAGACAGTAAGTTGCATACTCTCGCCTGAATAAATACCTACATGTTCTACATTTGTATACTTTCAGCTGGCCTGATGATGGAATAATTCCGAAATCGATAGCCGAAGATTTTAATAAATAATAATAGTGTGTTTTATTTTATTTTTCATTTCTTAATCTCGGAAGAACATACTATGGAAGAATTCATTTGTAAAATTTTTCCATTCAATTTGTTTTTAAGATAGAATATTTCCAATTTATTTGTTGTTTTTGTCATATTCATTATTGAGTTTGTTGGTTGAAAGTTTTTTTCGAATAAATCAGTTTCATTAGTGAACACTCTTCTTTATGATTTTATTCCTGAATCTGAACTCTCTACTTACATTAGTATTCTTTGTCGGTCATAAAAAATGTAATGTCACGCACAGGCTGATCCGATATCACCAGAAAAAGTCTTGAATTTTGCTAGTCTGGTTTTGCTTCTTCAATTTAAGAAAAAATTGACGAAGGCAGCCAGGAGGGTAACAAAACTGTAGAATTTGAAATAATATTTCCTGTAGAGTACAGATTAATTGAAGGGAATGTTTATGGATCGCACTGTATAAAGGTGCCAAGCTGAGATTTTGAATTTTCATTATGAATTAATTCTTTGTAGAAGCGATAACGAAAAAAATATGATGTTCACGTACAGAGTGTTCCAATATTCACGGAAATAGAGAACGTCTGAAATTTTTTCTAGTCTGGATCTGATTTATTAAATTTTAGAAATATTGAAAGATGGCAATCGTAAAGTTTCAAATTTGAAATCATTCTCTCATCTCAGTTTGAGACTTATTGAACTATGAAATTTCACTCATGAGGTAATGTTTTTTATCACTTCTGGATCAACCTGTTTGACCATGACAAGCAGAAATTTAAAATTTTTCTCATTAATCGCTTCTTTGTGGTTACTAAAATAGAAAAACATAATGTTCACGTACAGAGTGTTCCAATATTCATGAGAATAGATAGATAGAATTTCCGAAGTTTTCGTAGTCCGGATCTGATTTATACAAATTCTAGAATATTGAAAGATGACAGTCGTAAAGTGCGATAAAACTTATACCTGTATTTTTTGAAACATAGATAAATTGAAAATAGTAATCATCGAAATGAATACAATCTTCAATTTATAGGCTCACAGAACCTTCTTCATGCGGACTGGGATGATTTATTCAAGATGTTGTCAATGAGGGAAGAGACAGACCGGTTTCGGCCTTATAGGCCTCGTCAGTGTCCCATATCCCTCAGAGACAACATCCTATTGAAAAACTTCTACATTTAAGACTACCTGTAAGACTCTATCGAGTATTATCCTACAGATGGTGACATCTAATAAGGCCGAAACCGGTCTGTCTCTTCCCTCATTGACAACATCTTGAATAAATCATCCCAGTCCGCATGAAGAAGGTTCTGTGAGCCTATAAATTGAAGATTGTATTCATTTCGATGATTACTATTTTCAATTTATCTATGTTTCAAAAATTTGTTAGGTTAGCCTCCTTAAAGGCAAAGAATTTTTTGTTTGTCATTTTTTCTTTATCTTATTATACCTGTATACCTGTATATCCCAAACGAAGGCCCTTAAACGATTAAAGCCTCTTGTAGCTAGTCCTCCTAGATATCCTTGATTCATGGTATCCGTTTGTCGCATTCTTCCCGAGACACCCTGTAGGTATAAATAACAAAAATTTAAAATTAATCAATTTCTATGATCTATGATATCAATATTACCCTAGTCAACTTCACATCTTCAGATTATGGTTTGATTGAAAATTACAGATGTTGCAAACCTCAAAAGCTCAGAGATGTATTATATGACCGAAGCAATCAAACAAGGCTTTTTCACCAAGCAGTTTGGAGTAGATGGATCGGATCCTATAAGCTTCACAGAAATTGCCACTGTTTCTGATATGTGGAACGTAAGCAATACATTCTTATGAAGATTCATTCATAGAAGTACGGAAGCCAGGTGCAAATTTGGTCAGTCAGTTATAGGACTAGTTGGGTTGAGTCTCAAAGAGTATAGCCGTGTTTCAATGGTAAATCTGCCCCCGCGGCCTTTTCGATTCATATTGAGGGGATCGATTAGATATTGAATGAAAATAATTCAGCTAAATTTTGAGCTTTTTATCTCGAGCAATTTTTGAAATTTCTGTAAAAAACACTTTTTTCGATTTTATTTTTACTCTTGTGGAATTTTACCAATATTGTTCAGGGAGCCAATATGAATACAACGGCACCAAAATTTGATGGATATATGCTGAATACTAAAATTCAAACAGTTTTAATTTTTTTTCAAAATGTTCCAACAATTTCAAAAATGTGAAAAAATTGCAGGGTATAAAGGACCGAAAAAGACATTTTATGTCAAAAATGGCGGTGGACACTAAAGAACATTGAAAAACAAATGACTATAATTTAATTTTTGTCAAAAATCGATTTTTCCTCTGAAATTCGTTAAAAATATATGTACATATACTTTTTTAACAGCAGAGAATCAAGAGAAAAAATCACCATCCGAAAACTTTTCATTTCACTAGAGAAAAAAAATAAAATCTAAAAAATTGTTTCTATAGAAATCTCAAAAATGGCTCGAGATTAAAAGCTGAAAAGATTTATCATTGAAACCCGGATATACCCTTTCAGTTATTCAAAGATAAGGCGAAGAGTAATGTTTTAGATGTCTTTAGTTGTAGTTAGTGCACCCTTCAACAAACTTATAACACTTAGGTATACTTTTTGCGTGCTTATTCCTATAGTAACTGCATTTTGATCAAATGTCTGTCTACTCAGTTGGATTCAAAGAAGTTCTGCTTTCTAATTTTCGAAATGAGGAAGAGACTTATTTTGAATTTAGTGATATAAATCAAACTTTCCATTAGAGAATAATTATTGTGCTGTCAAATGTTCTTGAAAATTTCAAAGAGTAGGGAGCAGACCAAGCAAAACTTAATAGTTTAATATTTTCCAGTTGTTGTGTTTGTTTACCGTTTCTTCCAATAGGTAAGAGATCAAACGACAATTTGTGAATGTTAAGATAGAGAACATTCATAATAGAAGTTTTTCACTAAACGTAGGGGTACATGGTTTGTATTTTGTAACGAAACTTTTATTCAAACTATAAAATCTGCACAAAGTTCTTCAATCCATATTCAAAATATGGAATTTCATCAAACCTATATTTTTTGCAGTTCATTTCACTGATGTTCATCGACACCATTTATTTCGATAAGTATTACAGTAAATTTTCTAATGTAGAAGACGAAAGATCACTCAGTGTTTTGTACGAAAATGTGGTTTTAGGAGTACCTCGAATAAGGCAGGTGAGTTTAGTTTAAGGGAACCCTAAGCCCCCAAACTTTAACTGTTTCGAAAATTTCATATACGAGTCTAAAATATTGTCAATGTTACGACATTGCCAATTCTACGAGATACTCAAAAGAATTCAGAGGTTCTTGAAAAAAGATAACCACAATGTTCCATCCCTGATTCTTTATACCTTACGGTTGAAAAATTGTACATAGTTGAGGAATTACCAATTTTGGCCAGAAATATTCATAATATATTTAAAATTTTGAAATAAATTGTGACAAGATAAACCTCGGACAAACACTTTTTCATTTAACTTTATTGAACAGAAGAATTTGAACAAAACCACAACAAATAATAATAGCTTGCACATTTATTTCGAAGTGGCTCCTTTTGACGATACAGAGCTTCAGACGCTTCTTGATATATACGGCTATGGGCCGCAGCTCTTCGGGCGTTAATTGGTTCCATTTCCTGCGCAGAGATTGCTTCAGCGAATTTTCGTGTTGTTTAGTACAAGCCCTGTGCTTCAAAATCGTCTACACGTTGTAGTCCATTGGTGAATTGGGCGGTTACTCCGCAGATATGACGAAACTAAGAAAATGGGTCTTATACCTTTTTTACCTCATTTTCGCTTTGTGAGCCAGAGCGGAGTCCTGTTGAAAGGTCCAATGCGTATCGCTGCTTGGACCACGAAAATTCTACAGCCTCAAGGATGTCGCAGCAGTAGATTTCTTGATTGATTATGATTTTGATACCGTGATCCACGAAAACCAAGGAAATATTACCACTGGTAAAAATTCCGCCCCAGATCATGACGGGAGGAGTTGAACTTGTATGGCTTGAGGTGTAGCGACTTTTTGGCAATTTTTCGGACTGATTCACTGATATCGGTTTAATGGTCTATTTTCGTCATGAAAACCCTCGGATTTCGATTGACTCGCTTCTTGATGATGTAGCGATTGCTAGGTGTGTTGGCAGGGCGTTTTCTGCTGATTCCTGGATGACGAACATCATGGCCAAGCTCCTTGACCCGACGAATTGCATCGGACACGGTTTGTCGAGGTACCTTGAACAAACGAACAATTTTGCATTGACGCCTATCTTGACAGAGCAGCTCCAAAATCGCTCAATGTTTGATTTATATTCTAAACCTCTGTAGAATAAAACTATATCAAACTGAAAATTCACGTATTGGTACAGGAAAGTGTAGAAAAACCAAGAGAATAAAAATTATTCGGCTGCGCTGATATACCTACTTTTGTTCCAGACCACAGCAAAATTGTCCGAAGTTTTTCTTGTCACCCTGTATGTAATCATTTCACAGGTGCGAGTTTCCGAAGATTCCTGCGAGATTCACCCGTATTTTCGAAGATTATTCAGACTATGCTTCTCTTCTTATGATGAATACAGTGAGGATAAAAAAACGTTTGGTGTTGGGAAAGAAACAGCGTAAGTTTTTTCCGATTCTACTCATTTGGTCTATTCACAATTCAGTATTATTACACGATTTCTAAAAGAATACTCTTTTATCAGACGAATCTTCCAAATTTTCGAAATTTGATTCCAGGGCTCCTGCCGACTTCCTACCAATTTTTGGGTGAATTGTATGATCAAAAAATGTTTTGTCTGACATTTCACCTATAGTGGAGATATCTACAAAAAATTCAGGAAAGACTGAAGCTTTTGCGCTCTTCTCCATATTGGAAAAACGAACAAAACCATAGTACATTTTGAATTTGAATATCCTCAAAGCACGAAAACTTTCGAAAGGAATTGTCCTAGAGACTTGAGATTTCTAGGATGAGTTCGGTTCCCAAATGCCGTGTTAACCAGTCGAATCGTACAGGGTATTCCATAAAATATCATAATTTTTCATATAATTTTCAGAATAATATTCCGATCGTACTAAGATTTTGTATTCATATACTTAGCATGAATCTCAAGTCCTATTCGAAATTTTGAGGTAATAGTCTTATTGCTCCACCAATGATCGAGCGCTCAGAATCACCTGCTCAGGGCTTTTCTTAATTTTTTTGAGATTTACTCTATATACAGGGTGTTTCATCATAAACTGGACAAACATATATTTTCGTGTAGAGGACATCGGGAGAATCATTTTTGCCTTATACAATATATCCCGTTTTCGAAGCATAAGCGAGATACAGGGTGTCAAACGTCATTTTTGAGCAAGATCCTTATGAGTGTGGTCAGTTATGTATAACACTTGGTGTAACGGTTTTTGGTCAAATCTCAGTATTTTTGGGTCCTCTATCCAGAAAAATTGACGAACTCCGAAAAAAAATTTACAAAATGGCGGAAAACCTGCAATGTTCCAATTTTTTTTGCGGTTGTCAAATTGACTTTTGTTTTCTGAATGAAAACAATTTTCTAAGACTTTCTGTGAAAAATTTTTTTCAAAAATCGAACACAAATTTTTTTTTACATGTCTACAGCGATGAAAAAGTTTCACTCGAAATGGATGAAATTTTGTACAATTGTACTTCTGGAATTATCAATCACGAATATGAAAACAGAATCGTAAAATATCGAACGGTTTCGTTACTACAGTCATTCAAATGTTTCGTTCGGACCTCTGAAATATTGAAAATAAAATTGTTTTGGGTTCTAGAATCAAAATGATTAAATTATTGGCATGTCTAAACATTTTAGATGAATTTAAACGAAAAAAATCAGTGAAACTTAGTTGGGACTCGAAACGACGTAGGTATTAAATAGGGAAATGGCACTGTTCTAAGGATATTAATATTCGTTGCCAGGCAACGGTAGTCCGTAGTTCATAGATTTAGACTACTGGCTAAATTATATTCACTGAAATTAAAATACCAGTCCAACTCTATGAACTACGAACTACTGTTGCCTGGCAACGAATATTAATATCCTTAGAACAGTGCTATTTCCCTATTTAATACCTACGTCGTTTCGAGTCCCAACTAAGTTTCACTGATTTTTTTCTTATAAATTCATCTAGAATGTTTAAACATGCCAATAATTTAATTATTTTGATTCTAGAACCCAAAACAATTTTATTTTCAATATTTCAGAGGTCTGAACGAAACATTTGAATGATTGTAGTAACGAAACCGTTCGATATTTCACAATTCTGTTTTCATATTCGTGATTGATAATTCAAGAAGTACAATTGTACAAAATTTCCTCCATTTCGAGTGAAATTTTTCATCGCTGTAGACATGTAAAAAAAAATTTGTGTTCGATTTTTGAAAAAATTTTTTCACAGAAATTCTAAGAAAATTATGTTCATTCAGAAAATAAAAGTCAATTTGACAACCGCAAAAAAAAATTTGGAACATTGCAGGTCTTCCGCCATTTTGTAAAATTTTTTTCGGAGTTGGTCAACTTTTCTGTATGGAAGACCCAAAAATATTGAGATTTGACCAAAAACCATCACACTAAGTGTTATACATAACTGACCACACTCATAAGAATCTTGCTCAAAAATGACGTTTAACACCCTGTATCTCGCTTATGCTTCGAAAACGGGATATATTGTATAAGGGAAAATGATTCTCCCGATGTCCTCTACACGAAAATATATGTTTGTCCAGTTTATGATGAAACACCCTGTATATAATGTGAAGTCAGAAGCTTGTTCGCGCTTTATCCTATAAATATGCACGAAAAGCGTCATATTTTTATTTTTTCCGATATTTTTGTATGGTATAATCTTATAGAATATAATATCCTGAATTTTTATAAGGTGGGTATATTCCGACGAATCTGTCACCAAAAACATTGAAGTTGTTGGATCTGTGGCTACCTACTTCGGTGGAGGTTTCTATTTAGATCTCAGTTTGAATGGCACCAAAGCAAAAGATCAGATCGATTATCTTATGGAAAATCTATGGATAACAAGACACACCAGAGCAGTATTTCTGGATTTCGCTGTTTACAATACGAACCTGAACATTTTCGGCGTGTGCAAGTAAGTTTTTACTTCGGAACTTTTATAATAGTATGTCACAACTTGAGGGAGTGAAACTACGTGTAATTTTAAGAAAAAAAAGTTTAAACATGGGTCCGTGAAACCTTCGTTACAGAGCTACAGGGTGTTGAAACCAAAAAATATCGGTTTTTCCTCATAACTCCTGCAGTTTTCGAGATATTCAGTCCAAATTTGGAATGCGAGTTATTTTCAACAGTCTCAATCATTGCACGTCCTGAAACTCAACTAGAATCTACAAGGTGTTTTCTTTTCCGGAGCCATGTCTCCTTTTTCCCTCTCAAACTTTTTTGTTGTACGCTACTGATCAGCGTGAAATCAATTTTGATATCTTGATATCTTTGTTCAATTTAGAAACTTTTAGGCTCTTGTAATTTTTTCGTATCCATAACCGTTTTTGAGTAAAAAATTATCGAACGATTGTATGTTATTGGCTAAATAATGAAAATAAAAGAAATACCCTATAGGTATGCCCAAAATTTGCTTTAATTTTGATAGCTCGTCATCTGGGACTCTCCTTAAGCTTATTCATATCAAACTAAAAAAGGAGGCTTGCTTAGAGCCTAGCGAGTCATTTAACGAGTAGCTCAGTAAAACTAACGCTTTGAAATGTACGCGACGTGCCGCACTACTCGCATGGTCCTAGCTGATCGCCTTAGGCCGCGACCACACTGGCTGGAGCTTAGACAAAGGTCTGAGGGCAGGAGGCTTGCTTAGCGCCTAGATGTTTACTTGAATAATCGCTAAGCGACCAGATAGGACCATGTGAGTAGTGCGGCACATCGCGTACATTTCAAAACGTTAATTTTACTGAACTACTAGAAAAATGACTCGCTAGGCTCTAGGCGCTAAGCAAGCCTCCTACCAATCCGGTCGCGGCCTAAAGTCGCGTCCACATTATGCCGAACGACATCATTCGACTTGTGTCGTTCAACAAAGTCGAATAAGTGTAGACGTTGTAGAAGTCAAATCGAATCATGTCGCTTCCAACCCGAATGAGCGCGGTCCAGATCAAAGGAAGTCGAATCGAATGATTCATGTCCACACCGATGTTGAAACGAACGTGTTGACCCTCAACGTGTCGAATAATGTTCGGCATAGTGTGGACGCGACTTAAGAGATACGAAAAAATTACAGGAGTCAAAAATTGAACGAAGATATCAAAATTTGATTTTACACTGATCAGTGGCGTACCGCAAAAAAGTTTGAGAGGGAAAAAGGAGACATGGCTACGGAAAAGAAAACATCCTGTAGATCTAGTTAAGATTCAGGACATACAATGATGGAGACTGATGAAAATAGCTCGCATTCCAAACTTGGACTGAATATCTCAAAAACTGCAGGAGTTTTTCGAAAATTTCATCACCCTGTAGTTCCGTAACGAAGCTTTTGCGGACTCACGTTCCTTGAAATTATACGTAGATTCATCCCCTTACGTTGTGACATACTATTATGTAACACCCTGTATTTACGACCATTTAACAGAATTTGACCTTTTCCAATTTGTTTTTTTTTCAGGATAATATTCGAGTTACCTCCGACAGGAGGAGTACTACCCAGTCACAAATTCGACTGCGTCAAACTAATAGCTACATACGATTCATGGGGATACTTTATTTTCATATGCGAATCAGTCTTCTATATATTTATCTTCATTTACATGCTGCAGTCGCTGAGAGAACTCGTCTATTTCAAATGGAGATATTTCCTTCGTTTTTGGTCATACGTAGATTGTGCGATAACTGCAGTAAGTACTTTATTACGTTGGCATTTTCAATTTTAATTTATGGGGTTTTAACTTGTACTAATCGTATTTCATTGGATTCTAACCTTAGGCAAACCCATCGAATATTATGCCATCAAACACCTTCGATTTCGTAACGCTTTTCTAAGCGGTCATAGTTGTGCGTTTTAGTGCAATGAGGTTCGCAACTTGCTTGGATAAAAATCCATCCTTAAAATCAGAAAGAGGCACTGTCATTGGGGTATATAGACCTAAACTAGGGATCTCTAAAGGCCTGGGAAGTGAACTCTCTAAGTCACAGACGGAGATAATGGCTGTCCATACTATATGCCCTCAGGAGTGCCTTAAGATGAACCTCAAGTGGACGTATGTCTAAATCACGGAGGACAGCCACGCCACGCTGAGATCCCTGGAATTTCATTGTCAGAGATGTCTGCTGACCTGGTAGTGTCGTAACACCATTAAGCTACTGGCAAGATGCAATAAAGCGACTCTACCATACGAGCCCGGGTATATCGTGTGTCCCAAGGTGAGTGGTCTATTAGATCAAATTGGCGTGTCACAAAAATGACTCCAATTGCCTCAATATCCGAGATTTCAGTCAGAAATTTTGCAAGTCATTAGATATTGATCTGATCTATGTCACTGCTTTTGAATTATAGTTGTCCGTTATACAGGATGGACAAAAAAATTAAATTAGAATTATAATAATAATCTAGTAGGCCACTCACCTTGGGACACCCGATATACTCGTATTGTGTTATTGAAGGAAATGAAAAATCCCATGAACTTGCAAACTTTGCATCAAGGTCAACACCTGCAGGACCTGAGCCTTTCTGTGGGCTTGGAAAAGTACAATATAAGCCAGTGGTCCAGCAATGGGAGTTGAATAACAGAACAACGCTGTTACGAGCTGAGCTTCGGTTGATGCTGGAACTTCTGACGAGGCACTGTCGACACAAACATCATTTGTACCATTGTACCGTATGGGAAGGTCAGCAGATGAAATTTGCTGGCTTCGTGGATCAGAAGAAGAAATAGTTGAACACGTAGTATGCAAGTGTCTGGTCTAAGAACAACTCATATAGGAAAACCGGTCCAGGATACCCAAGACGTTCGGGTCAAGGCTCCTAAGGAGGTTGTTGGTTATTCTTTCGTATTTTCGAAATTTCCATTTCGAATTTTGATAAATAATTTTTTATGAGGATTATCATGATAATATCAATATATTCCACAGACTTGACCCCACAGATATTAGAATAGTAAACTGGAAATAATTGAAAAGATTCACGAGAAACATTTGAGATAAATCCAAATAAGATTTAAACCGCAAATAATGATTGTTTAATACAATACATTTTTCGTTTTTAAGAAAATTTTTTTGTTACAGCTAGCTATAGTTACTTTTGTTCTGATGACTTATAAGCGGAATTCTGTGGATTCCTACATAAATAAAATAAAGGATAAACCCGCAAGATATGGTAATTTGGAATATATCGCATATATGCAAGGGCTACATGATGATATAGCTGCTATAACACTTTTCTTTGTATTTATTCGTTTCTTCAAGTACCTGAATTTCAATAAGACTATGGGTCAACTGAATGACACACTCAAAAAGGTAATGAATTAGGGAAGTTCCTTCTTTTCAATATTCCAATTGAATTTTCTATGGTTCTGTTCACACTATGGCCACATAATAGGGGCGTTCGGCATCGACATCGGACGTGTCGGATCGATCTGAACCGTTCGTTTATTACATCCGGATTGAGGGGAGTATACATCTGGAGCGTTCGTCATAAAAATCTGAGCAATCGGACGTCGATCTTTTCGCTCGGTCTATTTCGACGGAGCAAAGCGATTTTATCCATAGAGTTTTATGTTTTGTATATATTTTTTTGTTTTATGTTGAGTTTTCTGATACGACAACATATAGAATGAGAAATTCTAACACTTTTGTTCTTATGTTTTCATTTATTAATTAAAAACTTAATTAATTCATTAAAATTTTTTGATATAGCTATCGTAGTTATGAATGGGCAGGAGGAGATATTGCTTTCTCGTTTCTTCTTCGTGTAATTAATTAATTAGGATCTTTCGGTACAACTATCGCCGTATTGAACGACCAGAAGGGGATATTGCATTCCTCGTTTCCTTTGCATTCAGTGCCTTTGCACCTAATTATTTAATTGAGATTTTACGGAAGGTCTACGAAAAGGGTGAAACGAAAGGGTGAAAGGTTAAAACATGAGCATATTTCCCAAAATAGTGATCTTTGAAATCTCATAATCTATAAAAGTAGAACAGAGCAGTATGTTCTGTGGCAGATGCTCTGTACCGTTCGTTTATTCCCAGATAATAGACGATTCTGTACGATCTGTGGTCACCTGACTAAAAAATCCGTCTGCTCGCGGAGGTCAATGCCGAACGCCCCTAATTTTGCATGAGGCTTATTAGGAGCACCTTGCATGTGGCCGCAACATTTCATTTCGATGGGTTTCGTTTTGTCTGAGATATTGAGGAACAATTTTGTATGGCCATATTTTATGGTTAACGAACTCAACCGCGGCATTTGAAAACCGAATTCATCCTGAAAATCTCGAGTCTCTAGGACAATAACTTCGAAAACTATCGTGCTTATTGCCGGGCGGACGGCCCCACGGACAGAATTGAATTGGATCACGAATTCGTCATCAGGGGGTCTAACCCTATCGTTTGAAACCATTTTCGGCTCAAAATTCGAAAATCACAGACATTTTGGGTAAAACGATATATGTAGCACACGTTCAAGTAGAACGAGCGCTCAAAAACAGATATTAATCATCTAAATTCGTTTTATTGTATATTATACGAACAGAATCAAATTCGAATGTAGTACTTAAAGTAAATACAGGGTCTCCATAAATGATTATAACTGCGCAGTTGGCGTTGAACTATTATAAATATTTATAATCTGATGTAAACTTCAATTTAAAAAATAATACTGTGAGTGTGGGCTGATAATTCCGAAAGAAATTGAATAATATGAATGTAATTATAAATTTTGTGGAGAATTTGTAAGAAAAGATAAGACAAAAAATTGCCAAAGGAACTTACAATGTTACAATCATTTATGAAGACCCCGTATTATTTATTTAATGAAATAATTAACAAATTAACACGTATATTTTTCCTGACAGTGTACCTGGGATATTATGGGTTTTTCCATTATGTTCTTCATCATTTTCTTCGCCTACTCGGAACTTGGATTTCTACTTTTTGGATCACAGGTGAGCGATGAATATTGATTTCTTTGGGAAATATCATCTCGATCAATTACCATACGGATGGATTTCACAAAACGATGAATAACGATATCGATTGAAATATAATCTAGGAGGATTCTGCATTTCTAAAAAACTTTTTTAGGTTTTCACTTTCTGTATCTGAAACATACATAATTGAAAATTTTCAATTAAGATGAAATGCTCCTGCCTAAATCTTTGCACTAATTTGTCAGGAGCTAATTGGTTTCGAAAAAATAAGTCGAGAACAACCAAATTTGCTGAACGTCATTCATTATATTCCTGGCCTTTCAGAAAAAATAAGAAGAATTGGTTCCAAATTAAACAAAAGAACTGTTTTCAAAACACAAAATGATTTGAGATCCCTTCTAACCAGAACGAAACCAATGAATGAGACACAAAAATTAAAAAATATTCCCTGTAGGTATATGTGAAAATTCTTATACAGAGAGACATCGAGACCTTTAGAGATAAGAAAAGTCGAACATAAGAACAACAGCAAAAATAGAGACATTATAAGATCACAAATCGCTGATCATGTGTGTTCAAATAGCGGAGATCATATGATGAACTGGAACAACACAGATATCCTTATGACGGAACCTGATTATTATAAAAGAAAAATTAAGGAATCCACATGTATTTTGTTAGATGAAGTAGATTATTTGGCTAATTGTTCTGTTGGAATAGATCTTATTTGGATTGATTTATTGAAGGAAAAAATGGCATCAGGAAATCTGAAATAAATGAATCAAGATCAATATGTGTTGACAGCTTTCACTATCAATTAGACTGCAAACGGAAAAATACACAATTCCAAAGATTTTACGAGTTTGTCTGAAGAAGGAGTCTGATATAGAAACCGAAACGTTGTTAGGCAAAATTTTTTCAAAACCAATTTGCTGCTGACAAATTAGTGATTTAGGCAGGAGCATTTCATCTTAGTTAAAATTTCTTTAATTATTTCTTTTCTAGAGACAGGAAGTGAAAACCTAAAAAAGTTTTCTAGAGATGAGTAACGAGTTTTCATTATTTCTATATGACTTTAGTAGTTCATATTCGACAGGAATCATCGACCAACCTCAGTGAAACACATTATGACTTTTTCTGTCGACCGTGATAAAAGCTGAATACAATGTTAACGAAATTGATCAACTATGATTCATTTTATTGCGTCGTTTCATCTATTTTAAAGTGTAATCATTAAAGACCGGATTATATGCATTTGCATATTTGCATATGCTTTTCCGTAGTCCAGACATCTTTAGCGGTATTTGCATATTTTAGCTAAAATCCACTTGTAATGCAGTTCATTTTTTCTTCCCTGCGTTCCGAAATGCGGTCTAATTGCTGAATCCGACCAAATTCCACAAAATATGATGTCTTTTGAGTAATAATACTAATATGTACTAACTTTTGTCAGATTTGCGAATCACTTTTATCGCATTTCGGAACGCAGTAGGATTAGTAGCCGCGTGCTACGAAAGTATCCAAATAATGAGTACAAAACGCCAAATGAACTCCACGTTGCCATTGGCATTTCCAAATAAACTCCTAGAAAAGTTTGAAAGGAAATCCAGTTTTCCAAGATTTGTCTCTCATCGTTTTATCAATGGGAAGTTCTACCTGAAACTATGAGGGAGAACATAGCACCAAGGTTCAAATCCTCCCCAGTTACGATCGTGGATGTGGAGCGAATCTTTTCCACATACTAAAATATCCAAAGTGATCGAAGGCAGAATTTAACAATTGAACATTTGGAACAATATTTAACTGTAAACGTTTACAAAAACATAAAATTAAAATTTAATACCATGTTATTGAGAGTTGGTTTTGAAATAAAAATTCCTTGTTTTTTTTGAGTTCCCAAAATTCATTATTCAATATTGCATCTTCTGCATATGCTGCATATTTTGCATATTTTCGTGCAAATTTCAAGCATTTTTCATGCATATAACAATGTTTTTATGTTGCATATAATCCAGTTTCTAGTAATTATCATGGGCAACATAAATTATTCTGAAACAATACGAGTATTGTTACAAATTTACCGACACAGAAATATATTTAGTCAAATAACTTCTCTCACGCGAAATAAAAATTAATTTCAATTAAAAATGTGTACTCAATTCATAATACGGTCGACGGATACATCTTGTATTCACTCAACTCGCTTATTAATCTGCCGATTAATTTTCTCGAACTAAAATCGCGCTCGCGTCTTGAAATATCTCGTCCATTAGGGGTCGTTTATACTGGCCCGTAACTTATGCCCTTAAATTATGAATAAAAAACTTCTAGGTAAGGGAATAAGTTAAAGTTCGAGTATAAACCATAGCATGAAATTTCTATGTTTCAATTCTTAGGGTAAGGGAAAAGTTAAAGTTACGGGCCAGTATAAACGACCCCTTACTCTGTTGTTATTAAACTGGTTGATTAAATAATTGATATTGAATTAGCTAATGAAACTTCGAATTTGCTCTTGACCGAATCAGCAATAACTAAAATTTCAACAAAATCTGAACAATACCAATTATTATTATTATTATTATATTTTTTAGGTGAAAGATTTTCGCACTTTTGGTCACTCAATGTTCACGTTGCTGAGAACGATACTCGGCGATTTCGATTATGGAGTGATTGAGGAAGCCCACAGAATTTTGGCACCTATTTATTTTCTGAGTTACATATTCCTGGTATTCTTCGTTTTATTGGTGAGTATTTCCAAGATTCTCCAGGTACAACTCAATGACGTAACAGTTTTTGATGCCAAAACTCCCGAATAAAATGAAAATTCATTATAACTCTAGTAGGCATTATTCGATCGAGTTGGCCTATCAAAGGAGTCAGGCGTGTGTCTCTCTGAACACACGCTGTCGGCGACCCATGATTAAAATCTAGGGTTCTAATGATTAGATCCTCTTGAAATTCACGAACATTCAGTATATCAGTCTTGATTCACAAAATAAATTTCATTCGAATCGGTTATCCTGTTATTGAAATATAGAGATTCTTCTTTTCAATATTCCAATTGAATTTTGTATGGTTCTGTTGACACTGTGGCCACAAAATTTTGCATCTAAATTCAGTGTAACAGTTTTCATTCACAAAAAAAATTTCACCTGAATCGGAAATCCTGTTATGGAAATACAGGGTGTCCCAAAACTCGACGTCAACCCGGAACCGGGTGAAAAGGCTAGTAATGCTGGTTGTCAGAAAAATATAGAAAAAAATCTAAGTTGCATGATTTTAAAATAATGGGCATTTAAAAAAACACGCAAAATTGCAAACCCTGTGACAGTCTTTTCGCTCCTGTTGCCACCAATATCAACTTTTTCCAACTTTTTTTTGCTGTGTAACCTTGAATAAAGCTTGTCTAAACTGTAATCAAAATTTTGATACCAGCTGCTCTAGGTTTCATGAAAATAGGGCTTGCTTCTCAGAAAAAAAATTCAAAATAAACAATTGCCTAGTTTCAACTGACTGCATTGAAAAAAAATGTACTACGCAAGTTTGGCATGTTTTGTAAAAAGTTGGCGCATTTAGTTAGGATTCCAAAATGGTATAATACTTGTTAAATTGTAGCTGCCGTAGTTCAAAATTATTTTCGATTGCCTTTGAATATACTTTTTCTTAAACTGCTTCCCAGTAAAAAAGTCCAATGGATTCAAGTCCGGTGAACGGGCCGGCCACGAGATTGGACCAGAACGTCCGGTCCATCTTCCGGAAAAAATCTCGTGGCCGGCCCGTTCACCGTACTTGAATCCATTGGACTTTTTACTGGGAAGCAGTTTAAGAAAAAGTATATTCAAAGGCAATCGAAAATAAATTTGAACTACGGCAGCTTTAATTTAACAACTATTATACCATTTTGGTATTCTTACTAAATGCGCCAACTTTTTACAAAACATGCCAAACTTGCGTAGTACATTTTTTTTCAATACAGTCAGTTGAAACTAGGCAATTGTTCATTTTGATTTTTTTTCTGAGAAGCAAGCCCTATTTTCATGAAACCTAGAGCAGCTGGTATCCAAATTTTGATTACAGTTTAGACGAGTATTATTCAAGGTTACACAGCAAAAAAAAAGTTGGAAAAAGTTGATATTTGTGGTAACAGGAGCGGAAAGACTGTCACAGGGTGTGGAATTCTGCGTGTTTTTTAAATGCCCATTATTTTAAAATCATGCAACTTAGATTTTTTTTAAATTTTTTTGACAACCAGCATTACTTGTCTTTTCACCCGGTTCCGGGTTGACGTCGAGTTTTGGGACAATATTCCAATTGAATGGTTCTGTTATTACTATTGCCAAAAAATTCAGCACGAACATTCAGTGTATCAATCTTCATTTACAAAATAAATTTTATTCGAATCGAATATTTTTTCATGGAAATATGAAGTTTCTTCTCTTCAATTGTCCAATTGAATTTTCTATGGTTCTGTTCAGACTATGGCCACAAAATTTTGCATAAGGCTCATTAAGAGCATCTTGCATATGACTGCAACATTTCATTTCGATGGATTTCGTTTGCCTGAAATATTGAGGACCAAGAATTTTGAATGGCCATATTTTATGGAACTCCTGTACGATTTGGCTGGTTAACGAACTGCACCAAGCCATTTGGGAACCAAACTCACTCTGAAAATGTCAAGTCTCTAGGAACATTCCTTCGAAAGTTATTGTGCTAACGGCCGGACGGACGGCCGCCACGGACAGAATTTAATTTGACCACGAATTCGTCATCAGGGGTAAAACTCCATCATTTGAGACCATCGGCTCAGAATTCGAAAATTACAGACATTTGGGCAAAACGATATAGCACTACTCTAAGGAGAACGAGCGCTCTCAAAGAACATCTTTAAGTAGCGTCCCTACTACATAATGTGTTAAAGTAACGACAAATATGCGTTAATATTTTTGATTATCTTACATAAAAACGGCGCCTCACATGAAAAATAGCAATAAAGATTTCTAGTCACAAATTGAACGAATATTCAAAATAAATTGTCAACTTATATCCCAGTGGGCACCACTTCTAGTCAGTTTTCGAGTAAAGCTTCAACACACTGTATCTTAGAAACAATTCCTTGCAAGACCTACATTTATTGGAACTTTTTTACATAAAATGATCTGAGGTATCACCCCTTAAATCTTTTGCAGAATTCCGAAACACACTTGTGAATTAGAGGTTTTTGTTTCCAGACATGTTTTTGGCCATCATCAATGACACCTACGCAGACGTCAAAACAGAAATAGCCATCGCTCCAACTGAGTTACAGATGACTGATTATTTGAAGATGCATCTCTTCAAATATTGAGCAAAGTAAATGCTGCAAATTCAAGTTGAAAGACATCAAAAAGACCGACTACAGTTTAACTGCAGAAGAAATAAGAACAGCTCTTGAAAAGTAAGTGGATGCCTCGAAAAGGATTTTTATCAGAAAATATCACAGATTTTCCAAATTTCCTTCGCCATTATCAAATTCTAAATTCATTTTTCGGAAGGATTCAAACATCTATAACGTGATGGTGAATACCTAATTTATCATTGAAGAGTGGAAATTCGAAAGGGTCTAAGTGCCAAAAAATTTTAACTTAAATATTCCATAAAACATGTCTAGGACATATGAAAAAAATTGAAAAGAAAATTAATTTTTCATCAGAAATGATGACTGTCTGTAGCGGATGGCACATAGACCGTTTTGTACGCTATTTGCCTTGGCACATAGACCTCATATAGAATGATAGTTATTTATTATACAAGGGAAAAAAGTATTAGATTTTAGCTCGAGGTTATATTGTTTCCCGACGCGAAGCGGAGGGAGACAAAAACCGAGAGCTAAAATCTAACATTTTTCCCGTGTATAATACACTATTTTTTTCTGTGACAAGAAAAACAACGATTTAATAGTGAAAGAAATATAACTTCTCACGAAATTACTTTTTTCCCCGGAAAAAAGTGAGTAGATACTTTTTTCGCGGCTACATAGAGAATAATTTTTTTGACAGGGAAAAAGCAATCTCGTAAAAAGTCATATTTTGTGACCTGTCAAGAGATATAAAATGTCACATTTTTTTCCCGTCACAGAAAAATAGTAAGTATATTATATTATAAGGATTAAAAGTGCATCCTTTTTTTTACGAGCATATTTGCAGTTGCGAGGCGTAGCCGAGCGAATGCAAAATTGCCAGTTAAAATAGGCACTTTTAGTCCGAATAATATATACTATTTTTTCTCCAACCAAGTCAAAATTACAATAAAATTGGTTTTAGTGAAAAATCGTTCATAATTTGGTTATGAATTTGAGCACAGAATCATGACAGTGATTGTCAAGTAGACTTCAAATGCATTTACTTTTAATCCAAGGATTAAAAGTAGCGTTTTTAATCCTAGGATTAAAAGTGTTGCTAAGTAACGAGTGAATTTTTCTTCGGTAAAGAAATTATGACTTTTGCACCTGAAAATAGTACAAAATTTCAACATTTTTTGATGGTTGGAGAAAATAGTAATTTACGTAACAAGTCCGGAAAATAGGGTTTTTTGGACGAATAGACAAAATTCTAGGACGAGCGCAAGCGAGTCCTAGAAGTCTATGAGTCCAAAAAAACCATTTTCGGGCGTGTTGCGTACAATATTTTTTTCGGCAACCGTCTAGAATAACAAATCAATGAGACGACACATTTCTTTTTATATATTTTTTCGGCAACCGTCCGGGAAGTACCCACTTTCCGGACGCCTAGTCCGGGAAGTACGTACTTCCCGGACTAGGCCGGGAAAGGCTTCTTTCTCAAAGAAAAGCTTCCGGAAAGTGGGTACTTCCCGGACGGTTGCCGAAAAAATCTATTTTTCGTGAAAGTGGCACTTAGACCATTTTGAATTTCTATCCTTTCATTGTGGAATGTTATTTTTATTTTATGCTCAATTTACGTCTTAATCTTCATTGATTCTCAATTAAGAGTTTTTGAAAACGCATCTCTTCTGATTTTCGCAGATGCGGCTTCAGTTATTTGGAAATTGAAATGTTTTTTGCCCGATATAATATAAATCCAGTGGCTATGGTGACAGAATACGACATCAGCAAGCTTGTGACAGAACTGGAAAATATAACTCCAGGTAAGGAGGAAGAACACATTTTTTAGTTGTAGTCCTAAAGACCGGAATTGGCATACCTTCTTCAATTCATAAATGCTGATAGTTTTCCTATAAATGACAGTAATTATACCAACTATAGGTGAGAGCTATCACTAGCTATGAATCTAAAGTTGCGGTGGCTTGAGAAAGACAAAAGCTAATAAATAGGTTAAAAATTTACTTTCGAGTTATTTAGTTGTATAGAACCGATTTTATTCTTATTTTATTTGCAAAAATACCAGGAATCACTTCGTGAATATGTTCAAAAATTAGAAATACCAAAATTGATTTCATTCGGAATAAACAAGTCGTAATTACTGTGAAAAATGAATCGTGTTTACTGTATGTTGTATACAGGGTGTCTACTTTTGAAGTGACCAAACTTCAAGGGGAGATTATACTAGTAATTTTCAACAAAAAATGTCATATAACACATGGTCGAAATGTTGACAGTTATTCTTTAATTTAACATCTCTTGATTTCCCGAAATATTTTGAAATGATCATTATTCAGTTTTCCTTGTATTCTCATGAAATCTTATCACATATTCGGTAAGGCCAATAAATTTGCTAAAAGATAAGAGTCCTATTTTTTCGATGAAATATTAATAATAATACACACATTTTCTTCTCAGTAAAAATTACCTCATTTAATGTACTTTCGAATGACATATCAATTTTTGTCCTAACTGCTCATCCTCCGCCATAATATCGCATGGTTAACATGATAACAACGAAAAAGTCTAAAAATGCTGTATTTAAATTTGCTCTGTTCTGAAGCTTTTTGTGATTGAATTTTAATGTAATTTTATGAAAATCATCAATTCATCTTGAATCATAATAATAACGAATAAATGCACCTTCTTCAATACATTTGATACATCGTTTTCGTACTGAATCTACAACTCTGCAAAGTTCATATCGTTTCTGTCGCATTTCTGCACCACACAATGTTATTCTGTTGATGGGACCCGAAGTAGATGTACTTTCTCTTTCAAAGTACTCTAGACATAAAAATCCAAAGGCGTAAGATCGGGATAACCGGTGGTTATCTGACCGTATATGTATATCAATCTATTGTTCGCGATATATTCATTCAATCGATTTTGACATTACGATATTTATGTGCTGGGCAGCCATTCATTTGAAACCAGACATTTTATCTGTTAGACTGGTGCATTTCATCCAATATGTCTGTCAAGTTGCTTGGGATTAATCTACTGATTTCTTTAGTATTAAAGCGATCGTTAAGTATAACTGGTCCGAAAAGTTCTCTCACGACTGCCAACCTCACGTTGATACTTAACTCATGTTGGAAATGAGTAGTAATATATGGTATTCGTTTTGAAGAGTTTCGAGCTCCTGAGCTGTTCCAGCGCTTGTGCGCAGCCAATGGCAAGCCGTATTTCGAGCTTTTGAGTTACTCAGGAGCACGAAATACTTCAAAACGAATAGGCTATAAGTCGCATGAGGATCTTCTCTCTGTCATACAGGGTTATTTCGTAAATTAATCACAACTGATTTCGTGAAATTGGCCTTATCAGTCCATAATACCCTACGGATCCCCACTCTCCTAAATTATTCTGGTTCTGGTACTACAAATACAAAATGTATATGTCTGGTCTCAGCATGTTCAGGTTACCGATGAATTAATGATTAAGAAAAAATCACATTGAAATTGAATCAAGAAGAGCTTCAAAATAGAGCAAATTAAGGTTCGGAATTTTTAGACTTTTTCGTTGTTATCATGTTAGCCATGATATTATGGCGAAGGATGAGCAGCTTTCACAAAAATTGATATATCAAAGTACATTAAATGAGGTATTTTTTACTAAAAAGAAAATTTCATCTGGTGAAATGAACCTTCGGTCTAAAATAAACGCAATACATGAAGATTTGACCCTGTATATAACACATTTCATTCTTTTTTCAGATAAAACTAGTGAAAAACAGCAAACTCCAGAGGCTGCAAAAAATACCGAAGAACTATTGCTGTGAGTATGCAGCAGTGTGAATTTTTCCCAAATTATAGTGTTTTTTATTTATAGAAAGCTCATAAGACATTTATTTTTACAGACAAAAACAACAACTCAAGGACATGGAATCGACCATGTTTGAATTGGCTACAAAGATAGATGACCTCATCAAAACACTCGAAAAATTAAATACTGATCAAAATCAAACAGAGAAAAAGGAATCTACAGATAGCTTTGATTATTAAGAAGATATGTATTTTGTCTAGGACAATTCATATTCTAAGGCTAATGAGATTTTTATAGTATTAAATAAGATGACTGATCAAAATCATACAGAAAATTATGAACAAAGGTGTACTTTTCTATAAACGTCGAATATTTTGACACTTCCAGAAGAATATAATATACCTTATACTATTTAATCTTTGATACCTACTTAATAAATTATTTTTTAATTAAATGTAATGTTTCCATAATGACCACTTTTGACATAGTGAAACTTGTGAATTTACTTTTGTGAGGGCTGCCAGTTGCAATAGGACACCTCATCCAAAATAGAAAAAAGTTCTGAAACTATTTTACGAAACTATACATTGTCTTATATAATATCAATTATATAGGTACTATATTGCCTGGCCCTAGCATTGGAATTATTTTTGATGTCTGATTCTGTATCAGTTAGTCTGACCGAATTGAAATTGAGAATGGTGAACTTGTTTATTTGAAGAGGAATTAATAAGAAAGTAAAAAAATAATAAAAAGCACAGAGTGGGTAGAATTTGTGGTCTACTCTCGAAATCTCGAGAACTATAGCAGCTAAAAAAAAACTAAAACCCTAAGATCTCATTTTCCTATCTAAATCTGAAAATGAAAACAGATCCAGCCCTTTTTTTTATTTTGATGGAAAATTGAGCATTTGTCATTTTTAATAGTGCTAGCTTGTTTGAACTCTCATTTGAAATACGTTGTTACATTCTACAGGCACATTTTAAAGATCAATTAAAAATAACATGATTACATTACTAAGTCCAGCGATCTTGGAGAAAAGAGAAGGATTTTTGATATCTCAATTCAAATGTAAAACTTTAATCGAAAATTATCTCATGGGGCTTGCAAATTCTCGCTGATTTCAAAAATGTATCACATGAATATTACACGAGAGAAAAATGTAATGACTTCTCTTAAAGGGCCCACTCACTAAGAGGGAAGCGCGAAGACTTGAATGCGCGTTGTACGGGGTACAGTCAAAACAGTGTGTGTATGGCGTAAATTTGGAATGCGCAATTATCTCCGTCGTGTGGCGTGTGCATTCTTCACCGTACGTGGAAGAATGACCAAAAACGACCGTGATATGGGCAACAAGTCTGTGCACGTTTCATATTTTTAGCAATACAGTGTCGGGTTCCCTATTTATACATTGAACATTTTTTCCTAAATAACAACACACGCCACTGCCATTAACATCAGATCTTTTTTCTACGTCATCTCACGCTTGTCGCACATCCAAACCAACACGCAAAAGTGTATGTGTGTGGGAAATATGAATGCACACGTTTGCTTTACAGCAAACGTGCAGATACTTAACTGCGCATTCTTCCTTCTTAGTGAGTGGGCCCCTTTATACCTGCTTTTCGAATCACTGTTGAATTATAGTCCGTTCACGAAAGTTTGAGCGCATAGTGTAGGCGTTTGATTATTTATCTGAAGTTGGCAGTATTTGGTATCATAGCGTAATGGGCCCCACTCACTTCGTTCTTCTGCGCCGTTTTTACCCGACGGTTTAAAAACGGTCGGGTAAAACTGCCGCAAAAACGAAGTGTATGGGCTAAAAACGGCGCACTTACCCGACGTTGCAAATTCCAGACGAGGCCTGATTTTCGTCCGTTCTCTTGACGTTTTTAACCGTCGGGTAAAAACGGCGCAGAAGAACGAAGTGAGTGGGGCCCTTAAAATAAAGTCAACGTTGACGAATTTACCCGGCCTCGTCCTACGAGCTTCCGAGTTAGTAGAGAACTCTATACAATATTTACAATATTGCATATCAGTCTGACAAGAAAATAAACAACATAACCTAAAATTTTAATATACACAGTGTAATATGCCAAATTTTCATGGCCAACCGACGCGACGGCTCAAACTTTCGTGAACGGACTGGCTTTACCATATTAGCATTGTTCCTTAAACAATATTAGTACGGTAGTTTATAGAGGAAAATTCAGTTTTTTAGCATAGTAAAGATACTGGAGTTATTAAAAACTGCTGAAGATGGGTAAAAAAGTATAATAAAGAATATTCAGGAAGCCACAATTAACCTAAAAATGCTATAATATACAGCATGTCTTACATAGATTTATAATACTTAGTATTATAGGTCCATGGTCTTATTTTGAATTTCTTAGAAGGTAATATTTTTTGACGTAACTGGCAACACCGCAGCTTTGAAGTAATTTATAATCGACTAGCTTTTACCCGCGACTTCGCCCGCATTAGTTTTTTTGTTTTCTCCCGGCTGTAAGTCTCACTATCGTGTCCCAGTCCTCAACTTCACATCAAAATTTGTTCAAAAGCAACGTAAGCTACATAATGGATATCTCCGAAAGTTTCCTCAGTAAATATAAAAAGTAAATAATGTAAATCGGTTTAAAATGCTACTTACTACCTACCTGCCAACCCCCGATGTTAGACAGTGTGACATCCGCAACATCGTCTGCGTAGAAAGTACTAAATTATGGCGCCTATCGACCTTCTAAGTTAAAAAAATCAAATACTAACTTGAAGTCTTAGTAACACTCAGTTAAAAAAAACATCAAAATCATTTCAGTAGCTATGGCGTCATGCGCTTCTTGACACGATCACGCTAGATTTCCGCGGGAATGAGGTATTTTCCCGCCGTAAAAAGTAGCCTGTGTCCGTGCCTAGAATCCTATCTTTATATTAACCATGTCTTATAAAAATCCGTTCAGACGTTAAGGCGTGTATGAGGTGAACTTTTAAAACAAACGATTAAAAATCACTAACTTAATTAGTTTTCTGCCTACTGCCTACCCCTTAAGTACGATAGCATGAATCTAGCCCATATCCTATTCTAGGTTACTATCTAATATCTATCACCTAACTAAATTTCATCAAAATCCGTTCAGCCGTTTAGGCATGATAGAGCAAAACTCCCAGCAAAAACCATAAAAAAATCACTAACTCAATTCAGTTTTCTGCCTACCTCCTACCCCGTAAGTAGGATGACGTGATCATTTTGATCTTATATCCGTTTTTAGGTAACCATCTATTATTACCTTACTAAATTTCATCAAAATCTGTTCAGCCGTTTAGACGTGAAAGAGCAAAAGTCCCAACAAAAACGACTAAAAATCACTAACTCAATTTAGTTATCTGCCTACTGCCTACCCCCTAAGAACGATGGCGTGATTATTTAAGCCTATGACCATTTCAAGGTTATCATCTATCACCATACCAAATTTCATCAAAATCTGTTCAGCCGTTTAGGCGTGAAAGAGTAACAGACAGACAGAGCACAGCCGTCCAAAGTACTCTCTCTCTATAGACGGCTGTGGACAGAGTTACTTTCGCATTTATAATATTAGTATGGATAGAGCAGACATGTCTAGAGTAGCATCACAGTATAGACACCATAGTTGGTGTCTATACCGTGGTAGCATCGGCCGTGGGTCAACCTGTATACTTTTTGAATAAATTGAGCCAATTAATGGTAACAAAATCAATTTCATTTACTTTTTCTAGTTACATTGGGGATCAAAATGTGATATATGGGCTCTTCCTCGAATATGTTTTTTCTCCTTCAGCTTATCTTTTTTCAGTAAAAATTTCCGTTGGGGCGGTATTTGTTTTGAGAATGACACCAGACTAGCATTTGCCAGTTGAGGAAAATGTCTTCTTTGCACCCTTTCTGAATCATGTCTTCCAGACAACATGAGAGTCGTTCCTGAAAATTTTAGGTTTATTGTGTTATCCAAGTCTAATAATTTTTGTCCATTATAGATATTCTGAAAATGCTATGTTGTGTCTTTCACGTGTTTGCTGAATTCATGATTCGATAATGTTATTAATTAAATTAAGTTTGTTCAAACTTACCTGTCTCAGTCCACATGATGATATCAAAAATATATTTTTACAGAATTAATTAATTCAATGATACTGACACTCCAAATTCTTAATGACATCTCAAAGACATTATTTTTTTCATTTCAAATCGAAAGCTCGCATGATATACACGTGATTTATTACATTTCTTGACAGTCCTTACCATAAAAAATTTCCAAACAAGTTTTCGAAAATGTGGATACTTCAAAAGATGTTCGACATACATTTTTGAGTTGCACATTGTGTACAATTTAATGGTTTTGTATAATTCAACAAATACTCAAAAGGATAATGCAACAAATTTCAGCAACTAATTTCAAATATTCATTTATTCCAAATAATATTTTTATTTCTTAATCAATCTAAGGGAAATTGAAATTTCTTGTTTCCTGTTTTACAAAATAAATAATTCACAGGAATATACCAATTTTCATTCGAATGCTCAGCAACTACTTTGTTCAACATCAGGTTCAAATATGGTACATATGACTCCAATTTAGTCTGCATATCTCCAAGGCACCATAATATACTGATATGGAAGGAAGGATCCTACAAAAACACATAAATAATGAATGATGTTGCTATTTATAAATTAGCACTAAACAATTTTTAAAAAGCCCTGAGCAGGAGCTTTTGAGCGCAATAAGAATATTACCTCAAAATTTTATATGGGACTTGAGATTTATACATAATATGTAATGCAGAATCTTGGCACGATCGAAATAATATTCTGGAAATTATTCAATACTCGTCTAAGTAAAACAAGCGCTCAAAAATTGATATAAAATCGACTCATTGAGTACAAAATTGGATTTATATTTTCCGAAGCTGGTCTCAATTTATCTGCACTTTTTGTTTCAATAATCGGCAATCTATTCTATTCTGAACAAAAAGGAAATGTTATTATCAACTTACTTTATAAAAAGGGGCCAGTTGAAATTCTGACAAACATATATCCAGTTCCTTAATCAGAGAGTTTAATGTATCCCGAGCAGTTGTAACTTCTAGGCCAATAAAAGTTCTAGTTTTTTCTTCATTACAATATACTTGCAAGTTTCCAAATGCAAGAACAAATCTGCAATAAAAAAATACATTACATACTATAAGCTTCAGGCTATAACATTTGAAATAATGTCTGTATAAGGAAGTGTAGAGGAGATTAATGATAATTATTTAAATTTTAGCTGAAGTTACTTGAATTGGTTATTCTAGTTCAAGACATTTATGTTCTCTTATAAGATATTCCCCTCCACCTTAGATAACTTGCAAGATTTCACAACCACTTAATATCTTTACCTTCTATAAGAACATACCCTTTCTTTCACTGAATTCATGAACGATTGTATCCAATGGTATTTCAAGATAACTGTCCTTGATAAGCTCAAATGTAAATCATCAACTTTTTGTAGTTGTGCATCACGTATGCAATTAATAATAGATTCTTGTAATGAATTGATGCCAGGATGAAGTTCACCTAGAAAACATTTATTGTTGTACACGCCATAGTTATACAGCAACATACCTACAAGCTATATAAACAAAAGTAGCCCAATTGCCCCTTTCATGCTTAAAAGAACGTATTCTGCCCTGATGTTCAGATGGGTTGTCTACCCATGAAGGTGTTTCACTTTTCTTCAGACAGTCTGGGACAGGAAGTCTAAAAGGTTTAATATCATATAAGTAATTGTTCATTGAATTCTGAGGAATGCCTTACTTTGGGGTATCACTTTCTTTGAAGCTTCTTTTAGTTGAAACTTTAGGTCCTGGAACATCTTCGTCAGAACTTCCCCCATCGTTACCATAATCGGCTAATAATTGTAAGGCACTATATTCCATCTTCTTCGTTTTCTGAATATTTTAAACTATACAAAAAATTAATTATTTCTCATTACATCTTATCCTTATGAGACTGTAATGAGACTTTTCTCTTAAATTGTGAATTTTTTTGAATTATTTTATCGCTCTGTTATTGTTTTTAAAATTCCAACCTAAAAAATGCTGCGACAGTCAAGCAAAGAAATGACAATTAAACATAGAATATAGGCGCAGAAACAGAATGTTGTTTTTCCTTTATTTTGATTTGATTTGCCTGAATAAATGGAGCATTTCCGTACTGTATTTTTGGTCTTGAAAAGCTAACAAGAAGTAAGACAAAAAACAAACAATAAAAAAAAGAACAAATGGTATTAGAGAATCAAGAAACTTTGTCCAAAAAAGATTTTTTTTTTCAAGTGTCAATTCCACAGAGTTAATTTGTGTTTCTATCTATGTTGAATTCAAAAACGACTTGAAGATAGCTGAAAGAATTTCCGAATATACCCGAATCCACAGAACATAAAAGAATCTTTAGCATAGACCAGACGACCAGAGGCGTGGTAATTAGTTATTGCATAACATAACTATTTTTAAACAATGGCATAACGAATCTCTGTACAGATTCAATTTTTGGATTTCTAGTACAGCATCGTGAATTGGGACATTAAAAAATTGAAGTATCGAGGCTACATGAACATGAAGGGGAATATCCGCAGTGCAAAGAAAGTGTTCGCATTGAATTTTCAATATTTACATCAAAGGTTCTCTATAGTATGTATCTTCGATATATTGTTTTTCATTAATAGCGTTTTCTTTTGGGAAAACTGGTGCGCACCAGAATTACACCAGTGCAATTTTTTGTGTTCTATTGGCACAAAGAACAATGAAATGCTCATTAAAAATTGCACTAAGATCGCACTAGTGCAATTCTGGTGCGCACCAGTTTTCCCAAAAGAAAACGCTATAAAGGAGTTCCGAACACTAAGTATTAAAATTACGCTAGATAGCGGATAATTCGGATTGTATGAAGATGGTATAAAAGAGTGTCTATTCTAAAAATTTGAAAATGTATTGATATAATTATTCATTAGGCAATTCTAACATTTGATTAACGATCAATCCCAAAAATCAATCAATCTACAACTTATTTTACATGAATACATGAGTTTAATGCAATTTCATAATAATTTCTTATTCTATTCGAAATCGAAATTTTCTCGAAGTTAACATTTTTTTGCTTCAAACTATGGACTCTCCAAAATCTGGAGGATTCAATAGCATTAAACAATTAGAGGTATCTGTTATGTAATTCTTGTGTAAAAATCAAAATGAATGTTCACAAATGATGTTATAAACTATATAATATTATTGCATAATGAATTCAAAATTAATTACTTAGTGAAGTTTATATCGTAAAATTCCATGCACATTTTCAGGAAATAGTCTTTCTCAATTCTCGTTCAACTGAATATTGAATCAATCAGTTCTTCACAGCAGTGTAAAGAAATATACCGACGTCACTGGTTCAAGCTGCCTTGTCGGGTATCATCGGAAATCCGTCAGCAGTCAGCTTGTCATTTTTGAAAGCTGCCTTCACGTCGTTTCTTTCGTTGGCCGTTTCATTATAAATATAAACATTACATTGATTACATTACATACATTACATTAATTGTTATTCGTATTGGCGAAGAATTTTATTTTATTATTTCTATTTGTTCTGCCGTATCTGTAAGTTCTTAATTCGCCTAGTTAATTTCGAAATGAACAGAACAACGAGAAATACAAAATGTTTTGATGAACTTCAAGAAAAAATTGTTGATGAAAGGCTGAAATTCTATAGAGAAGAGAGTAAGAATTGCTTCATTTATAATTCCTCCAATTAGTTATACTTTTCATTTCAGATGCTAAATTCGAGGCGACTTTTAGCCAATGTAAATTACCTTTTTTCCTTTCGGATTGGCCTACCGAATGGAACATGAAAACAGAGATTGACCAACTTTGTACTGCTCTAGATCTATTCGATGTAGTTGATTGTGATGGTGCAAAACTAGCAATGTCGTTTATTGATCGAGAATATGAAAAAAACAATTATAAAGAGAAGTTAATGAGTGATACTAATACTTTCATGGCTATGACAGATGAAATACTCAAAGATACAGAATTTTTATCGAGGTAAAAACCATTTCTGAATCAAGGTATTCAACTGTATTGTAATAACTCAATCTGGAATTTCTCACACCATCAACATCTTCAATATATAATTCATTTTGAAGCTTCTGATATTTCAAAATACTGTTTGTGAGAATGGTTACATATTGTACGCTTTAGGATAACTAATTATGTAATCCTTAAAGTAAAACTTTAGCCACCTTTAAAGGTACATTGCAATCAAATAGCAAATATTCATGGATATTTTATAGGGAATTAGATGAAGCCAATAAACTATTAGAGCAATGTGTTTTGACCAATGAGGATTCTGATCAAGAAGAAAAAAAAATTCTTGCTTATAGAAATGATATTGCAAAATTTGAGGTGAGTACGAAATTGAATCATGATAATTGATTAATAGTAATACACATTTTCCCTTAATTTTAGAAGAAGCATCCTTGGTTGAAGAATCCAGAACTTGACTTATCCTACATAGCTAAAGAAGGCCGAATATTGGCAAGTATGCAGGAGGAAAAAGAAGCCCTAGAAAAGGACCTAGAAATTTATCAAGGCTTGAAACCAGATCTGCAAGAAGCTTCTCATCAACTTTCTCTTGTTAAAAAGCAATATAAAGAACTTAAGGATAAATTTCATCAAGGTGTCTAATGTTAAGATTAATTAATCAATCTAGTTTTCATTCAGAAAAAGAAAAGTTGGTTGCTGGTTTGTTGTTAATAAAATAAGATCAGAACATAAGTGGAGGTGACAATATAATATGTTATTCTGGAAAAACTTACATTTATTATTTAATTTGATTCACCTCCTATTACTACTCTATGAAATTTTGATTGTGATTACTATTATAAAGAAATTTGTTTAGAATATAATAAATTTCATTTCATAATTTTACAAACTGGCTGAATGCAAACTGGCATGGTGAACCAAAAATTGATTCAACAGAAACTGTACCAATCGATTTAAACTTATTGCTTGGGTTTTTCTTTATTGGTCTTTATTTGGTATTGGGAATCATACCTAATTAGCCCATAATCAGTATTATTGATTCGATTTATACCGATTTGGAAATTCACATCGAGAACATACGATATACAATGCATCAGACAGAGAATTCTTCCCTACAGTTGCACAGATGAATAGGCGAGATAATGAAGTGCGATAACTGAATGAATTCAACTGTCTTACTGTGATAATCTAGTCTTGTCTCTCTCTTATCGCAGTATGGTAGGGAACCCGAACTACACGTAATGAATTTTTAATTTGTCAGTCTGCCCGTAATACTCGATTCAAGTATTCACTGTTGCCTACCATACTAAAGAATTACGCTCCTCCAAACGATAAGAGAGAGACAAGACTAGAATAAAGAAGTAAGACAACTGAACTCAGTGTGTTACAGCAAGTGATTGACTCGACTATTCATCTGGGCAACTGGACGGAAGAATTCTCTGTCTGATGCATTGTATATCGTATGTTTCAGATGTGAATTTCCAAACCTGTATATTAATATGTTTGATTAATATAATGAAGAGAACATATGTATTTGATAATGAAATTTACTCTATGAATAATTAACACATAAGAAGAAAGTAAATTACATTCTTGAAAAAAATTAAAAATTATATTCGGGACTTCACATCCTAAATGGGAAACTCGCAATCATTTATAAGAATTTCACCAGCCCTGATTTTTGTTTCTTCAGATCCCCTGAGTATCATACCGATGTAGGAGATACAAAAAAGTTGAGCTATGAATTACTTTATCTTGTGGGTACAGCAGATTCTTTGCGAGCAGCATCTTGTAAGAGTTGGGTATCAACTTCATCAGCGGGTAACTGAACATATCGCACAACTGATCCTCTAATGAAACAATTTTTGACAGATAACTGAAAATAATTATGATAATTTCATAACATCAAAGAGTAAGGATAGTCTTACCATGTGTGGATATTTATCTGTATCTGTAACACTTATGTCTGTGAGTTTAATATTCAAATATTGGTCGACTGAGTGTAAGGTACCACATATACTGAAACAGACAATTTAAGTAGCATAAGTTTCAGTGTGTAAGGAATTTATTACCTCAGATCGTTTTTGAGTTCTACAACCACATCCTTTCCTACTAGGGATTTGAAGAATGAATAGAAGAGCTTAAATAAAAAAACAGAAAATCCATTAGAATCGATAAGGTACACAAAGATTGACTAAGGTGGACTTACCATATCGATAATATAGCTGAAGAGATAATTTTGATAAGTTATTAATAATAAGTAGTTATCTAAACCAATAAATCCAAAGGTGTTATGATTTTAAACGATAAGTTTTTTAAACCGGGGAATTTATTTGAGGTTAGGAAGTAATTTGACAGGACAATGTTCAGGATAATTCTATTCTATGCTCTCATCCATAGATATTAGATAACATGACAATTTGAATTTGGGCTTGGGCCTCAGCTTAGAAGACTTTTTGATTTAAAATACACAGCACCAAATATGAAGGAGAATTCTTTTTAATATTTGCACAGCATGATTTCAATGAGCTTAGAATTGACTACATACCATTTCACAATGATATTAGTAAGGCCGTGGTTAATCATATTTCAGATGATTTTAAAGATATTTTTGAGTGGAAATAAATGAAACTCTTCAATAATATTCGGTCAAACTTTATTGATTATTATAAAAACAAATATGTTTCATGTACTAGCATCAGATCCAATGGTTGAAATAATATTCAAAATCTTATTATTCTTCAAGTAATATTAATATTACCATCATCAATTCAAAAGATTCGTCATACTGTAAATTGTAATATTTTATTTGTGATTCGACTATTCGTCTTTCTTTTAATTTTATTAGGCCTTTCGAATCAAATTGGATTTTTAATATGTATATGATGTGACCATTTGGGGAAGGTAGAAATAATGATTCATTTTATTATTTAACTTATTAAATACACACACTATAACACAGCCTCTTCAAGAATAAAGTAGCAAATTAGTATTGAAAATCAAATCGATCATATGTGACCTCTGAATCATATTATTTTAACCAACTGTTGGAACAAAAAGTCATGTTTCTGTGAGTAATCATGTAAATGAATATCTGAGAATCTACTGATTTTCTCGAAGGGCTGAAGGCAACAGTTACAGGAAATCAGTAGATTCTTAAATCTTCCTTGATGAATATTCTTCTGTACATTCTGTTTCATTTCAATCGCCATCAGAATTATTTTCATCGAATTATCATCGAAAATAAAAATCCGATGATCTTCAAGAGTATTAATTGATTTTCGAAATTAATATCATAAAACATTTTCTTTGTCTTCATCAACACGATTTTCGTGATTCACAACAATCCTCAATACAGAAAGGTGATTCCATCATCAATATACAAATGTCTCTTGTCTTTGGGTAGTTTCATATTTTATCAGATGACATCAACACAACCATTTTATCACAAAAAATTGATTCATTTATCGTCAAAAGGTGTTTTCACAAAGTATGTTGTTAAAGTCCCCTTTCCCTTGACGTAGGTAGGACCTCTGCATTCGCAGGTGTAGCCTGTATTCATCAGGATTTTCGCAGTAGCTTCAGTGACCTAAAATGAAACAAGAAGAATTAGGCAACTTGTCAATTAGTTTTCAAAAAATTCTACTACAAATACACTGACCGCAAAACAATCGATGAAGTTTGTTGATTCATGAATATGTTATTTCAAGTCCGATTCGATTGATTTTTTTCTCGATTGTAGGTATGTTCATCCTTAATCAATCGCCAGTTTTGAATTTCAAGAAAACTCGGCTTACGTCATTTCAAACAGGCCGGGTGGAACAAGATCTGATTTTTTACCCCAACTTTAGGAGCACCTCTGGTGTGTTCCAGTTGTTCCACCGTGTTATTTCTTATTTCATCATCAAGATACATCTTCTCTTAACAATCTAAATCTTCATTCATAACAATAGCTTAAATGTCTGTTAAAGATGCAGGGTTTTCAGTAAAACATTAAATTTCGCTAAGTCTACAACAGTTCTTCAACAAATTCAACCTAAAACTCTGATCTAATGAAAACAAACTGAAAACAGAGCCAAAAACATAATGCGTTTTCCGCCTAGATGCAGATAACAGGTGTAATTCGTCCCTGCATGTCCTCATTAAGGTTTTGAATCAATTAGAGCATCAAGGTTGACGCTCACTTGGACGAGACGAGACGAGACGAAGCGAAGAATTGTTTTCCGCAGGCACGATTTGCACTGAATCAAATGGGTATTGGGTAGACGCTCACTTGGGAGGCGCGAAGCGAAGATCAGAATCGTTAGGCGCGAGGCAGGAGGCAGATTAGACGCGCACTTGGACGAAGCGAAGCGGTCGGAAGGAACGCGTCGTTTTCCGCTGGGATCTTTTGCATTGAAATAAATGGGTAATTGGGTAGACACGCACCTAGAAGACGCGAAGCGAGGATCAGCGAGGCGGCGAGTCGTTGGTCGCCAGGAAGATCTTTGGGGCATGTGAGCGAAATTTCTCGAGGCGGCAAGTAAGTATCCGACGGCCGGGAAGTTCGGCGCGCTGTATTTCCAATTTTGTACTGGAATTTTGTCAATGGGGAAATACACAGTTATTTTTGAATTTGTGTGAAATGAGTTTTAAATGGCTCATGAGAGTGTTGGTTAGAATTTTCTCGATTGAGATCTGGAAAAACGAAATTTATATACAAAACGAACAACATTCATGTATTTTGTACAACTGTGAATGTGAATTCAAATCGTCTGAAGGATAGGTATTTTATTATGTAAATACAACAAAATATTGAAGAACCCTTCTTCCGAAGAAATTAAAATATCTGATAGAATTGGAAAACTGTGGAATAATTCCTTTGAGGGATATATGATATGCAAACATTGAACTTTCGATTACTACTTGCTTTGTTTTTTTTTAATCGGTTAAGGAGAAAATAAGCATTTCGTATCAACTATTTATATTCAATTCTATTCCTGGATGAAGAACTACGAGGATTTCATTGGAAAATTCCCAATTAAAACATGATCATGACCAAAACACGATTCTTACAAATGTTTCATGGCTGACCAAGGCCGTAGCGAGGGGGGGGGTCCGGACCCCATCGGACCCGAAATTTTTCTGAAGTACAGAGATAAAATGTCGAATTTTTTTCACCTCACATATTTTTTTTTCATTCCTATATGGACGACGAAGCTATTAAAACAAGATTAGGACAAAAAACACGATTCGAACAATAGCTCTACCCTTGTTCATTCGGGTAGTCGGCATGCAGCATGGGTAATAAAAAATTATTGCGGCCCAAAAATAGATGATCGTCGCATCGCTTCGTCCAAGTGCGCGGTCCCAGGCGAACTAACGCGTCGCTTCGTCTCGTCTCGTCCAAGTGAGCGTCAACCTTCACTGAGCTGCTGCAAATTTTCAGGAGTTGGTACACGAGATCGAATTTTCCTCCCAAGAGAATCTAAACATGCCCAATTGGATTCAAATCTGGTCTTAGAGCAGGTCAGTTGAATGCTTGGATATCAACCTCCGCTAAATACTCCCTGGCAATACTAGCCACATGCGGTTGATGTGGTCGAGCATTATAAAGCATTCGCACGAAATCGTCTTCAATAAAAGGTGCACACCGAATAGCATGTCGCGCTGAAACTTCTCTTGTTTCATGTTTTCACTCAGTTTTCAGTTTATTTTCATAAAGATAGGTTTTAAGGTTGAATCTGTTAAAGTACTTTCATGGTCATAGCGAAATTGTGGACTTTAATGTTGCTCTGAAAACCCTGTATCTTTAACAAAAATTGAGCTATTGTTCTGAATGAAGAATTACTGAGTTGTCAAGGGAAGATGTAACTTGATGATGAAATAAGAAATCAGATGGTGGGACAACTGGAACACACCAGGGATGGTTCTAGAATTAGGACAAAAAAACAGATTTTGTTTCACCCTGTATAAAATGACGTACAACGAATTTTCTTGAAATTCAAAATTGATTGATTGAGGCTGAACATACCTACAATGGAAAAAAAATCAATCGAATCGGACCAGAAATAACATTTTATGAATCAACAAACTTCATCGATTTTTTGAGTGGATCGATTATTTTGCTGGTGAGTGTAGATTATTTTGCAGCAATTTGAATTTTCATATTCATATTTCACCATAAAAAAAATTTTAGATAGCTTGACATTTTCTCATCAAATGGATTATCCTGCAATATCTTTCTGAAATTCACGGTATTTGGAAAAAAAGTTTATATGAACATGGGTCCTTAAAAGCTTCGTTACGGAGCTACAGGCTTTTAAAATTTCCAAAAAAAAAATGGGTTTTTCCTTCATAACTCCTGCAGTTCTTGTGATATGCGGTCCAAATTTGGAATGCGGGCTATTTTCAACGGTCTCCATCATTGCACGTCCTGAATCTTAACTAGAATCTACAGGATGTTTTCTTTCCTTGAGCCATGTCTCCTTTTTCCCTTCCAAACTTTCTTGTGGTACGCCACTGATCAGCGTAAAATCAATTTTTGATATCCTCGTTCAATTTAAGAACTTTTTGACATTTGTTATTCTCTAAATAAAGAAATAATAGAAATACACTCAATGGGTATGCCCAAAATTTTCTTCTATTTTCATATTTTAATTTCAAACTAAAAAAGTTCAATAATTTCTTACTCGAAAATGGTTAGAGATACGAAAAAATTACAAGATTCGAAAAACTTTCTAATTGAACGAAGATATCAAAAATTGATTTAAGCTGACCAGTGTCGTACGGCAAAAAAGTTTTAGAGGAAAAAAGGAGACCTGGTTCCGGAAAAGAACACACCCCGTTTATTCTAGCTAAGGTTCAGGAAGTGCAATAATGAAGACTGTTGAAACTAGCTCGCATTCCAAATTTGGACTAAATTTCTCACAAATTGCAGGAGTTCTGAAGAAAAAAACATTTTTTTTTGGAATATCAACACCCTGTAGCTCCGTAACGGAGCTTTTTTGGACCCATGTTTATATGGACTTTTTTTCCTGAAATTATACGTAGTTTCATCCCTTAAGTTATGACATCTATTATGTATAGGTATGGAAAAAAGCGTAGAAGCTACTGAATTCACGTAAGTAATGGTTATCATCATTTTTGTGCGTTTGTTCCTTTGGGAACAGCGGGCTATCATTTTGCTCAAATGTTTGTATTTTCCGAATTTTGGACCGAAGGTTTTCTAGAAATTTTGTCCGGCTGTCCGGCCGAGACAAGGATAGAATTCTGAAATTCTGTCAGTTGGTTTAGGTTCCGAATGCCACAGTAATAGTTCGATGAGCGGTAATGCAGGTCAAAACACACGCAGATGAATTTTGCACCACGAGCCGTCAGGCGAGTTGTGTAATTCATCAAGTGTGTTTTGACCTGAATTTTGAACAGTTGTTAAAAGCATTGACAACATTTCGTCCAACCGTCAAACCTCTGTACTCTGTAGTCGGGAATCAAATCAGAGTCTCTAACTAATCAATCAAGTACTTTCGCAACTTCAAAAATTTACGTTTTCCAAAAATAAATCTGGAATGAATCGCTAGAACGTTATCTTGATGGCTGAAATAGATTTCCGTATCGATCCTACTTTTTATTCATTTTTTTGTGAACAATTTCATTTTCCTAGGTATTTTTATTAGCGGGAGTTATGGGCGGGTGTTATTATAACACTCGCTTTTCGGTTCATAGACATGTCTATGGTTGTGTTCTATCTACTATTACACATAGAAATTAGTTTATAGGAGTGGAATGAGTGGATAAAGTTCTTTAAGGGTCCAAATCGATCCAGTAGATTCAAGTAATGGTTATTTGAATATTTCTATTTTTTCCCGATATTTCCGAAACCACACATCTGATCCTTTCGAAATTTGTTATTTCGAAGGAGAATAAGGACGCGTAAGCTTCTGACTCGACGTCAGCACTTTTTGAAAATTTTCTGTTATAAAGAAGTACGTATGGAAGACGAATTAACTTCATGAAAGAATTATGAAATGGGACCAATTGTACAAGATATTCAAAGATATAGATATAGATATGCACAAAAGCTTCTGAGTTACGTCAAAGCTTCGTTAAATTTTTCAAAACATTAGGTACCTGTATTCTTCCCATTATTCCACAAGAATCCATTCTCGATGCAACGTTAACCGTATTGCCCCATATATCATATTGTGGTTTTTGAGCACCTACAACACCGGCTATCACAGGACCATGATTCAGGCCTGTGAAAAAAAATAATAAAAATATTATTCCATGACGAATACAAATTTTCGACCTAATTTTTTTGGAATAGATTTCCATGATGACTATTTCAATGAAAAGGACTCACCTACTCGTAGTTTAAATCTCTGAAATGCATCTCTATTGATTTGATCTAAACTCGTCATCAGAGCTACTGCAAATTCAACTAAGGCGACTATAATATGTTCTTCTTTTCGAGTTCCACCCTGTAACAAAATTCGATGTTTTTTCTTTGATTTATTTTCACGGAACAAACAAGAAAGTGATCGTCATCAATTCCAAAATTATTCGAAAAAGTTTATAATTGATATTTATATCAATTGAATGATCATCTCAAAATGCTGAAATTTTTTGTGGTAAACTTGAGATGTGATGCCTCGTAACTTTAAATGAAGGTATAGGTACACAACTTAAGAATAATAATATGAACTTTTGGTTCAAGAGTTTGACATAAAGCATACATCAGTAGGTACTTACGTTTTACATTTCTGAGAAAACCAAGGATGTTAATTTCATTGATTATAACATCGCAGTTGGCTTTGGACTATTATAAATATACATATTCTGATGTAAACTTTAATTTAAACAAACGATACTGTGAGTTTAGGCTGGTCATTCTGAAAGAAAATGAATAATGTGACTGGAATTATAAATTTGTAGACTGCATAAGAAACGATAAGATGAAAATTTTACAAAGCAACCTACAATGTTACAATCATTTATAGATACCCCGTATAAAAACTATTATAATATTCTTTGTTTTCCCAGTAACGTGTGTTGGTTGAACATTTTTCAGTGTCTGTCACAAAAAATATGATTTAAATTGGAAAAATTCTCGGAGAAATTAAATGAGAAACAATGAAAAAGGTTCGACCTGGCTTTTTGTTCACACACGTTAGAGGGAAAACAAAGGATATTAGTTTTTATTTCAATGAAACTTGACATCCTTCTTTTTCTCAGAATGGAAAATTGAATACATATTAAATTTCCGTTTTCATTACCTTTTCTTCCTCTTTCCCTGGGCTCAGTCCAGAAGCTAACATATAAGTACTCCCAATAGTTTTGATTTTTTCTATACAACTGAACTTTGGCTTCAATAATAGCTGAAAATGATAAAAGAGAACTATAAAATTCATTATTATGATTTATTATCTAATGTTTTCGAACAAGTCTGCTCTAAAGTAAGTGAAAATTTAATTATCCTCATCATTTCGGCGTGAATGATATTAGCATTGTTTAAGGTCCTTAAACAATGGTAGGTATTAATAAAACGGTGAGGTTTTCGCTGATGTATTCATTATAGGGATAAAACGTTCACATTATCATACATAGTAGGAATTTCCAGTGATTTCCAGAAAAAAACATTTGAGAAATTATAACGATTATCCGTTTTTGAGCGCTCGTTCTACGACTGCTATATCGTGTTGTTCAAATGTCTGTAATTTTCGAATTTGAGCCGAAAATGATCTCAAACGATAGGGTTAAACATCCGATTGACGAATTCGTGGACAAATTCAATTCTGTCCGTGAGGCCGTCCGTCCGTTAGCACAATAACTTTCGCAGGGATTGTCCTTGAGACTTGAAATTTTCAGGGTGAGTTCGGTTCATAAATGGCTAGGTTAAGTGCCAGCCAAATCGTACAGGGTGTTCCATAAACTATGGCCATTAAAAATTTTTGTTCTTCAATATCTCAGACAAAACGAAACTCATCGAAATGAAATGTTGCGGCCATATGCAAGATGGTCATAATAAGCTTCATGCAAAATTTTGTGGTCGTAGTGTAAACAGAACCATAGAAAATTCAATTGGAATATTGAAAAGAAGAAACTTCATATTTCCATAAGAAGATATACAATTCGATTGAAATTTATTTCATGAATGAAGATTGATACACTGAATGTTCATGCAGAATTTTGTGGCTATAGTGTTAACAGAACCATAGAAAATTCAATTGGTATTTTGAAAAGAAGAATCTTTATATTTCCATAACAGGGGATCCGATTCAAGTGAATTTTTTTTGTAAACGAAGACAATCAAACTTCATGCGAAATTTTGTGGTCATAGTTTCAACAGAACCATTGAAAATTCAATTGGAATATTGAAAAGAAGAATCCCTATATTTCCATAACAGGATAACCGATTCAAATGAAATTTATTTTGTGAATCAAAACCGATATATTGAATGTTCATGCAAAATTTCAAGAGGATCGCATCATCAGAACTATAGAAATTAATTTTTTTAATTATTTATTTCTGATATGTTTCATTTTTGAATAAATTCCAGAATATAATTCCGATTGTGCTGATATTCTGCATTTATATATTTGGTGTCAATCGCAAATCTCTGAGGTATCAATTGTTTCAATCGGACATCAAGAAGCCGATAAATTTCGATAGATCTTTGTGCAATGAATAGATGAAACCGCAAACGTTTGGTGTCAACTTCAAAGTCTTCAAACCACTTCGCCATTTAATTCAGAGGTATGTTACCTTGTCGAATTCACAAATTATCTCGTTCAGCAACCTTAGACATTCCAGGCCTTGTTTGTTCACGTCGCTTTCATCGTAAAACTCCTTGTAGTTGGGGATGGACGCGAACATGACTGCTATACATGAATACCTCTCGTGATAGAGATCCAAGTTGTCCCTTTGGGAAAGGAAATGCTCTGCGACGTGGGCTGGTAGAATATTCTCGAGTAATATCTGTAAGAGCCAGATAGTGAATAAGGTGTTTTTCTGGAGAGGTTGTAGAGTGGAAGAAAGTTCTCCCTTGAAATATCTCTATCTTAATATTCCAGACTCTCTTGATAAAATATTCAAGGCAGTAGCATTACACATAATTCCACACGAAAACAAAGGCATCTGCAGGGTATAAATGAATAGCTGCGATTCCTTTTCGAAACATAGACCGAATCTTTCATAACAACTTTTTTCTGAGGCACTCCTGCTTAGTTAAGGACCCCTAAAAATGACGACTGAAAATCAGTTTTTGACATTTTTCTGAAAAACCAAAAAACTAACAAGAATAAAATCAAAAAAATTGTTGGTGGTGTTCCTCTTTGAATGCGAAGAGTAGAAAAATACCCCCATAAACCTCGTTCCGCAAGAAATTTCTTTCCATATTTCTCACAATGAAAATTGTAATTTAGGTAACAAGTCTGAAAAATAGGGTTTTTTGGATGAATAGGTCATAGGTACTTATTGGAATTCTGCGAGTAAAAAAAAATTTTTTTCTCCAACCATCAAAAAATGTTGACTTTTTTGTACTATTTTCAGGTGCAAAAGTCATAAATTCCCTTACCGTACAAAAATTTGCTCGTTGCTTAGCAACACTTTTAATCCTAGGATTAAAAACGCTACTTTTAATCCTTGGATTAAAAGTAAATGCATTTGAAGTCTACTTGACAATCACTGTCATGATTCTGTGTTCAAATTCATAACCAAATTATGAACGATTTTTCACTAAAACCAATTTTATTGTAATTTTGACTTGGTTGGAGAAAAAATAGTATATATTATTCGGATTAAAAGTGCCTATTTTAACTCGCAATTCTGCATTCGCTCGGCTGCGCCTCGCAACTGCAAATATTTCTTATAATATAATATACTATTATTCTGTGACGGGAAAAAAATGTGACATTTTATATCTCTTGACAGGTCACAAAGTATGACTTTTCACGAAATTACTTTTTTCCTGTCAAAAAAATGATTCTCTATGTAGCCGGGAAAAAGTACTCACTTTTTCCCAGGGCAAAAAAGTAATTTCGTGGACAGTTATATTTCTTTCACTATTAAATGGTCGTTTTTCTGTCACAGAAAAAAATAGTGTATTATACACGGGAAAAATATCAGATTTTAGCTCTCGGCTTTTTGTCTCCCTCCGCTTCGCGTCGGGAGACAACACAACCTCGAGCTAAAATCTAATACTTTTTTCCCTTGTATAATAAATAACTATTTTTTTGGTGTGTTGGGTACAATATTTTCATTTTTCATTCTATTTCTATGAATGTCAGCAGTTATTTCGATGCTATGTTAATGATCAACTGCAGCTCTATTTTACCCGGCCTAATCCGGGAAGAACGTTGTTTCCGGACTAGGAAATGGTATTTTCCCAAAGAAGAAGCGTCCTGGAAGTGGGTACATTCTGGACAGATGCCAGAAAAATTAATTTTGGAAAGCTTGATTCATTTTACACACATAACGTTCTGGTAGGTTTTTCCCCGCCCAATTCCACAGTTTTTGAAGAGAAATTATCATCTTGATAGCGTGTATCGCAGGGGCTGGTGTTATTACTAGATAAATCAATGTTCAGATATAACTAATTCCAGTCTCTATGGCGCAATGGAGATGATTTTTTCCTCAAAAACCATGAATTAAGCAAAAAACTACAAGGAACCATATTTAAGAAGAATGGATAAAGCTATCCAACATTGATTGATTTGTGGTGAAATTAGCATATGGAAAAAAGTTTCGTGCGAAACAAGGTTAGGTGTGGCTTTTCAACTCTCTCAATTGTAGAGAAATACCATCGATTTTTTTTTGATGCTTTTCGCCCGCATACATATATGCTTGATTTCATTCTTGTCAGTCTTAGTTTAAAAAATTGATATTATTGTGCGGTAATTCTGCGGAAATCTTCATATTTTTATATTTTATTTTAATATTGACCTGATTGTAGTTATCCAATCAGGTCAAAATATTAAGTTTGCTGCAATAAAAATATGAGATTTCCGCAGAATACCTCACAATAATATCAATTTTTTCAAACTAAAGAACTGACAAGTATGAAATCAAGCATATATGTATGCGGGCGAAAAGCATCCAAAATGAATCGGTCTGTTTCTCTACAATTGAAAGAGGTGGAAATAGTAGGAGAGCTGGCACGAATTTTAGGGTAGGTATTTGAGGCAAGCTGAAAACTTGTCAGATATCTCTCCTATTATATCCCAACTCGGGATTGCAGATCTGGCTGGTGGGTAGCGGGGCTAAATCAACCCCTACATTTTTAATGGCCTGGCAGGTAGAAAGCCCTACCGAAATGATCTGTCTTTTGGGGAATCTTATTTTTTAGTTATAAGTACACTCCATTAAAATTTCAAGCTGCCTCAAAAACATTTTTTACAATTTTTTGCCAAAATATTTTGCACGCGTCTGGCAATGTTAAAAAACCCTGATTAAATATTTGGCTTATTTTTTTTTAGTACATATTTATAAAGCATTACACTCCAACATATATAAATAGCGTATTGCCTCACAATTTTTTTTGCGAAGAAAAAAAATATTTTAAAAATGTAGGGGTTGATTTAGCCCCGCTACTCACCAGCCAGGTCTGCAATCCCGAGTTGGGATATAATAGGAGAGGTATCTGACAAGTTTTCAGCTTGCCTCAAATACCTACCCTAAAATTCGTGCCAGCTCTCGGACTAAAAAGCCATCTTCATATTTTTATTGAGCAGCAAACTTAATATCGATTGAAATATATTCTGGGAGGATTCTGCATTTCTTAGGAACTTTATAGGTTTTCACTCCCAGTCTCTGAAACATAAATAATAAAAAATGTTTGATTAAGGTGAAGTGCTCCTGCGAGAATCTTTGCACTTATTTGTCAGGAGCAAATTGGTCTTGAAAAAAATTGTTGCCTAACAGATTACAAATGAGAAAACACACAATTCTGAAGAATTTTAGAGTTTGTCCGAAGAAGGTGTCTGATATAGCCACCGAAACGTTACAATATCCTTTTAATTTGTTTCATTTTTCAGTTTTAATGTTAGGCAACAATTTTTTTCAAGACCAATTTGCTCCTGACAAATAAGTGCAAAAGATTCTCGCAGGAGCACTTCACCTTAATCAAACATTTTTTAATTATTTATGTTTCAGAGACTGGGAGTGAAAACCTATAAAGTTCCTAAGAAAAGCAAACTTAATATTTTGACCTGATTGGATAACTAACATTCAGAATTTTTGAACAATTACATTTCAAATCCCTAAAACTGGTAAAACCGTTTAACTGATTTAGACTATTAACGAACCTGTAGATATTCCGACCAGAGTTAAAATTTTCAGTGCGATAGGGAGCAATTGAATAAATGAAAATAATACTGGTACGAAGAGCATGCAAAAACCTTGATTCACTAGATAGTCAGCTGGACGTTAACAGATAAAATTATTCGAAGAGCAAATCCTACGAGAAATAGCTACAAATTTTGAAGACTTTTTGAGAAAAGTATGAACATACGAATTAACTTATTGGGGTTGAAATTTACAAAACTTCTTCTTAACATACTGTTCAGTCGTAAATGTACCATAGCTCTTGGAGAAAATTGTCCCGATTGCTGGCGCCACCTGCGGCCGGTGCGAAATGAACCCGGTCGGTAAACAAACATCGCCATAATATTTCAATTTTATCTGTTCTTCTGTTGAAACCTATTGGGCGATTTCGAGTGAAGTTTGTGTGACTCGAACAACTAAGTGATAACCACAAAATGGGCGCAGAAAATGTTAATCATCCCTTTTTCCTATATCCAACGCCTCTTCTGCTACCAGATTGGGGGGGATTCCACTGACAACTTCTTTCTCAAGTAACTGCATACATATATTCATTCTCTATATTGCTCAATCTTGTAATTGTCGTCTGGAATTGGTAACAGTCATTTACATACCTTATTTATGCCCCTCATAGTCTCTACTTCTTCTTGTTCTACTTTTAGTTTAGCTTTCCACAAGAAGTCTGTCCTAGCAGTGAATTCTAGCTGCCTGTCTAAGATATGGAATAGTAGCACAACCACTGCGAGAACCAATGCGCTTTTAAACTCGAATGGTAAACTTGGAAATCTGGAAGAAGAGGGAAAAAGTGAACGTCACTGAAAGACAGACTATAGAATGTTTGGTTGGAAGTTTCATGAGCTACTTATTACCGAAATTTTATTACAACAACTTGAACTATAAACCACAAGTTCGGCCATACGCGAGGGTCTAGTCGGTTGATTCCTGAAGTAGTTTTTCTGGATGAAGCCATAACAAGTCACATTTTATTTAGAGGTAGATAATTCGCCTGGGTGTTTCATAAGTAGTTATCGAAACCCAACTAGAGGCCTAACATTATTAAAGGATTCTGTAATAAAAGATCCCTTAGCGTTGGTCTGACATTTGAGCTATCGAAACAACTTATTTCCTGTCAACTTCATTGAGGCATTTCCTTTATTTTTGTGACAATTCATGTGTTGCCGAAGATACTTTATTGAAATATCCAGAAAATAGAATTTTTGGACCAAAAGACAAATTTCTGGAAGTCCGCGGGTCAAAAATAGTATATTATATTATTTTTTCTCCAACCAAGTCAAAATTACAATAAAATTGGTTTTAGTGAAAAATCGTTCATAATTTGGTTATGAATTTGAACACAGAATCATGACAATGATTGTCAAGTAGACTTCAAATGCATTTTACTTTTAATCCAAGGATTAAAAGTAGCGTTTTTAATCCTAGGATTAAAAGTGTTGATAAGCAACGAGCAAATTTTTGTACGGTCAGGGAATTGATGACTTTTGCACCTGAAAATAGTACAAAAAAGTCAACATTTTTTGATGGTTGGAGAAAAAAACTATTCTCGAGCATGTTGCGTACAATATGCAAACTTTTAGTAACTAATTTCTTATGAATTGTTAGCCGTAAGTTCGTTGCTATGATAATGATCCACGGTATTTTTCAAAATCATACTTCCAGGTATAGTCGTAGTACGTACTTCCCGGACTAGACCAGGAAATACAAATTCCTAGAAGAAAAAGAGCGGTTTTTATTGAATGAAATTGTCCATTTCTCAAATTTCAGCATTCATGATGGAATTATTCGTCAACACTTCCCCCAATAATATTACTACGTCCTCATAAGTGAATTTGAGACATTGATTTTCAATCACGCTATTAATTTTTTCCACAAAATGTTTACAATATACGATAAAAAAAGTTCTACTGGCTCTCCACTACTGATGAATTTCAAATTGATCATTGCACCAGAAAAAAGAAAGTAGTACCTGACCAGGATTCATACCTGGTACCTGACATAAAATAACCCAAAAGGATGAGAGAACTGTCAAAATAAGGGATCTTTTATATAAATACGGTCGTCCTTCATTTAGATTGAATAACGGAGGCCTGTATTTTATTAAAGGCCACCTCGAAATCCTTCTTTGATGCGCATGAGCAGATGTCAAAATAAAGGAAACTTTATCTAAGTTGGGTCGACCGACGAAATAATTTGGAAGATATTATCTATTTATGAAAATGCAAAAAATATGTTGCCCTTTGCGGTCTAAAATAACTAGTGATGGCCCCATCTGGATCATTATTTTCAATGGTTCTTAGAACTTCAGGATAAAGTGCTCATTCTAGAACAGATATCTCTCTTCAAGTCAAACAGTTCTTGAAATTCAATAAATCTGAATTCATTGCTACAATCAGCCAAGCATTGCTATTTCGGTGCTCTTTTGAAACCAAAGAGTACCTAATAAAATTTAAAGTGGGCCTGAGCTTCTTTACTATAAAGTTACCAATGTCTGTTCACGAAAGGTTGAGTCGTCGGTTGGCTATGGAAATTTGGCATATTCCACTGTGTATATTAAAATTTTAGGTTATGTTCTTATTTTCTTGTCAGATTGATACGCAATGTTGTCAATATTGCATAGAGTTCTCTGATAACTTGCAAGATCGTCGGACGAGGCTGGGTACATTCGGCAATGTTGACTTTATTTTACGTTATGACAGCAAATACTGCCAACTACACCTACTATGCGCTCAAACTTCGTGAACGGACTATATGTTTGGTTTGTCTAACTCTCTACATATTGGTCTAACATTTACGAGAATCATTGAAAAATGTTGATTATTGATACTTACTCATCGAAAACGATATTATGGTAAACTTGGAAAAAACTCCGAATAGCTATAAATCACGATGTGTGTCACCAAAGATGCCACCATAAGACATAGTTTCAAGATGAAACCCATCCTTAAAAATACTGATATTGCTGCTAAAACTAACGCCGAACTGTACAGATATGTCTGAAAGAAAATACAGCTATAATTAGTGATACGCGCGAAGAAGGTTGGAGACATGTTTTTCTTACTTACAGGGACATATTTAACTATTGTATCATTCGTTATTTCCAGATTATCCATCTGAAGAAACGAATTGTAATTGCTTGAAAGTGAGTATTTCGACTTTCGTTCACACTTCTATTTGAAAGAAACTCTGATATTTGTATACCTTCATGGTTGGTTGGATAGTAGTCAACCTAGAAAAAAAAATATGCAATTATTTCCCGGAATTCGATAGTTTGAGCTGAAAAAAATAGCAAAAAACCCAAGTCGAAGGAGCTTGGAGGTTTGATGCGTATTCAAATGAGAATATATTTCAGAAAAAAATTACAAAGAATTCGATTGTTTGCAAAAGATGAAAGAGGTTAGAAATGTAAAACAAATGTAAAATAAAGACAACCAATTTTTACTCAATGATAATATAGAATTCAACAGAAAGAGCATTTTCAAACTCATAGATTCCTAAAAAACCAACAATAAACTTAAAATTCAAAAAATTCCCGCCACCAATAGACCACCTACAATAACATATTAGATATCACATTTCGCACATATCCTACAGTTCCATATTCAGTTGACATTCCTACAAGAAAGATATACCAGTAATAAAGATTGACTAGAGTTCAACAAATTTTAACAATTCTGACAAAAGAAGACCATTTTAAATGTTTTTAAATAGTTCGTGTTCATTTTAATTCAAGACAGTAAGTTGCATACTCTCACCTAAATAAATACATATTCTACATTTGTATACTTTCAGCTGGCCTGATGATGGAATAATTCCGAAATCGATAGCCGAAGATTTTAATAAACAATAATAGTGTGTTTTATTTTATTTTACATTTCTTAATCTCAAGAGAACATAATATGGAAGAATTCATTTTTAAAAAGGAGAGGTTATCGACTGAAATATATTCTGGGAGGATTCTCTGCATTTCTAAAAAACTTTATAGGTGAATTAGACCGCAAATGAAAAAAACACACAATTCTGAAGATTTTACAAGTTTGTCTGAAGAAGGTCTCTGATATAGACACTAAACTTTACATTGTCATTTTCATCCATTTCCCTCTTCAGTTTTACTGTTAGGCAACAATTTTTCAAGACCAATTTGCTCCTGACAAATGATGCAAAGATTCTCGCAGGAGCACTTCATCTCAATTCAATTTTTCAAAATTATTTCTGTTTCAGAGACTGGGAGTGAAAACCTATTAATTTTTTTAGAAATGAAAGAGGTTGCCTCATTAATTATTACTTGTTCAGATTCCTGATACATAAACACAAAAAACTTAGTACTTTTTGTACGATAGTAATATGGTTGCTACTATTTTTAGAACGTATGAATGTGTTGAGCAGCTTCTTCGAATATCGAAGGGATTTCAAGAACAAGAGATTAAATTCCACTATGTTTGCGGTACAGAGGTGACTTGCTTCGAAGCTGCCAAAATTAACAGATTTGAATAAATGCTCAAAACATGATGAAAAAGTGAAAAGTTTGTTCAGAATAAACATATTTGGTCGATATGCAATTCTGATAATTTTCAAATTGCCCCTATTGATCAATTAATAGTTGTTTTGTGTGAAATGTGTTTTTTTTTTCATGACACACGAGAGTGTAGATTTTTTGCCGAGATCACAGGTCGAGGCCAAAAATTAACTCGAATGTGCCATAAAAACACGAATTTGTACGAATTTTATACGCACGAGATACAAACAACTATCAAAAAACTTGACTTTTGTTCATTACTTTGGATGAGTGAGTGATTACTTTAAAAAAAGACTTTACTTTTTTTCACCGTCATAAAAGGCTTTTCTATAGTAACGAAACAGAAAGATCACTGGATGCATAGAAATATTGTATTGGAAGCATTATCTTCAAAAATTATATTTCAGAAGATTAAATTCACATTTACAGTTGTACAAAAAATGTTGTTTTTATTTCGTGCGTATAAAATTCGTGTTTTCATGGCACATTTAAGTGAATATTTGGCCTCGACCTACGGTCTCGGTCAAAAATTAAACACTCATTCGCCATAAAAAAACACTCATTTTACGCACTCAATACAAAAATAACTATTTTTTGGCGATGCTGACAATTTCAAACTACTGTTTCTACGGCTAATTCATTTTTTTCTACTCAATATTTTGTGCGAATCTGAAGTTCCAGCAACAGTGAATATTTCGAAATAATGAAATAATTTTTGTAATTATCGATTTTCGTCTTGAAATTTTGCATGTTGGTTCTGAACAAACTTTTTTCTTGCATTTTTTACACATTTCTACTACGTTTTGGGGTATTTTTTTCAAAACTGTCAAGTCGGACATCTTTCGAGTACTCCCGGAGATCAAGTTCTTTTAAAAAGCAGAAATTTAACCAACATATCAGTTCTTAATTAAATATTGAAAATTCGATTTCTATACTCATAAGTTCAAATGTCGAGCCATGATGAAGTAGGAGAAGGCATAATTAGTGGGGATGACGATTCAGAACAGAGTGGCTAGTTGGAACTGTGACGTAACATTCAACCAATGAAATGAATGATAACACTCAACCGCCAATTCTGATCGTTTGAATTCGCTAGCTTATTTCGGCGATTTCAATAATTTTTTTCTCGAAAATTTGACGATGAAACAAACAACGGATCATCGCTATGGTTTTCTGAGGGTTCATTTTTCTAAAATGGTTTTTTTCGGATATCACTGTAAATGTCCATTGTAAGCGCTAACCTTAATTCTATCTCCCACAAATGATCAATCAGTTCATAACATGCCAAGACACGTAAGCGATATTGTTTGCGAGTTACGACAGGTTTTGTTAGGATTAAAAGGGTTAGGCGCTTTCGGTGCATTGAGTAAATGCACCAATTAGATACAGTGGAACTTCCCTATAACAAAAGCGCTAAATCAGCAAAAAATCGTTTCAAAGAAATTTCGTTATACGAACACTTTGTTTCTATAGACGCAAATGTCGCAGTCGACTTCACTGATAAATTTAAGTTTATCATTTAAACTTAAGCACTTTCTTTTAGACATTGTTGCACAACTTTCACACTAGCGTAATGGTAAAATTAAAACCAAACAACCAGGGGTGTATTTAAAACTGTTTCAGAAGGATCTCTCTGTCCGCCGTAATGATTTAGTTTAAGGTCGAAAAAAATTCGGAAAAAACCTATCCTTATACCTTCTTACCAATTCCCATTCAAAGAGTATAGAGAGAATTTACTTTTTTTAGAGGGTGTTTTTAACATGGAGTTTGGATTTAAGGTGCAATGTTTTGTACGAAATTCTTTATACAGACGTTCGTTAAAGGGAAGTTCCACTGTATTAGCATTTTCATTTATCCCTTGCTTCAACCAACTACTATCCCGCCACTGGTACGGTAAAAGCAGGTCTACGAGCTTCATGAATCCATGTGACAAAAGGTGATGGCAAGAAACAAAATTAACCAATGATTGTTACACATTTCTCTCAGAATTCACATCACCCCATTCAATGGCAACCTTGATGGAACAAAAGGCATTATTTCCTCGTTTTGTCTTCTAGATCGAAAACCCAACGTTTACCAAAAAACAAACAACAAAACTGCCTTCAATCCCATTTTATCGTCTCGGTAATTGAATGAACTTGTTCCTGAAGCGCCATTACCCCCAATAAGATTTTCAATCCTTTGTCTTTCATTTCAGGAGTCGGGCAAAAACCCATCTTTTCTTCCAAGTGAAACTCCGTAATGTTCCTGGCGACTTCTCATCTGACTTTATCTTACATATTATCAGACCTCGAGGTCGGCTAACGTCTGAGAACTGTTTCATATATGACTTTGTCGCTGATGTTTTCTTTTGTTTTCTGTGCTCCTGTTTCATTTGTGAACTTAATGAAGTTTCAGAAAAAAGACAGAGGCGCTAATCAGCTATGAAAAATGGGTCATACGTTGGCGTAGGTTCTCACAAACTGGTGTTATAACAGGAAAACTTTAGATTCATTATTCTATTGCCAAAAAAATTAGAATTTATACCTGAAGTTTGTACGAGGTTAAAAGCTTATGTTATCATCTCAAAAACGACAAAATTGAAGATAACTTCGCACAAGTACACTTACGACATGTAAAGGACCCCGCACATTTACTTAGCAAAAGCGGGCCTAGTGAATTTTCCCCATTTTTACATATTATATTAATATCAACCTAAGGAACAATATATCAGCTTTCCACGAAATTCTTACCTTCAGTTTGTTCTATAGGGCTTTCCAGAATTGCAGCTCTCAAAAAGTGAATAAGTATTTGAATTTTGATGATAATTCTTCTAATTTTCAGAACTTTATCATTATGCCTTGAGTTCTGAATAACAAGAGATAAGCGATCTCCAAACACCGCCCACCACGTTGAGTTTAGATATACAGGCTGTTTCATGTATCTGTGTAACTGAAGGTAACTTTCATTATTGTCCTAGAGACTTGAAATTTTCAGGGTGAGTTCGGTTCCCAAATGCCTCGGTTACATTCGTTACCCAGCAAAATCGTACAGGGTGTTCCATAAAATATGGCCATTCAAAATTTTTGTTCCTCAATATCTCAGACAAAACGATCGAAATGAAATGTTGCGGCCACATGCAAGATGCTCATGATAAGCCTCATGCAAAAGTTTGTGGCCATGGTGTACCGGGTTTTTCACTATAATTTGACCCCCCCCCTTTAACTTTGTTACTAAAGGAGATACAAAAAAAGTTTTCTATAAAAGTTTCACGAAATCAACTGAGGTTTTTTGATATGAGTCCAGAAACTGAAATATATACAGGGTGGCCAACATATTGATTACAACTTCATTTTTTCAGATGGAACACCCTGTATATTTTTCCATGTTTAGCTAGCTCTTTTTCCCATGATTTCGATATGTAACATATGTTGGTCTATCTCTTTCATTCTGAGAACCACAGAGTTTCAAATTTTAAGAACCACCTGCCAAGATTTGTAATCATTTTACAATTGGCAGAGTGCGTTTACTGAAAATGCTCATTTTTGGAGTTATAATAACGTCAATGGAAATATATACAGGGTGAACAACATTGAATGCAACTATGTTTTTTAAAATGGGACACCCTGTCCTGTATATTCTTCCTTTTTTTAATAGGCTATTTCCTCCTGATCTCGAATATAAATACGTATGTGTCTCTTCAATTTTCAGATTTTGAAAGTCTAAAATGATGACACCGAATAAAAAAATATGTGAAATACCTACGAATTTCTTTATATCCAGACAATCTACTTAAAATTATTATTTTAGAATGAATACTTAACAATTACTTAACCAATGAAGAATGATAAACTATGGTAGTATGTAAGAATAACATCAACTAAATAAATTGCTCAAAATGACCACCTTCATTCTATACACATAGTTCATATAGTGTCTCAAGTTGTTTAGACTATTTTTGATAGCATTATTATGGCTCTGATTCAAGTCAGAAATGAAAGCTTCAAAATATGTTTCTAATCATTACAATACCTACTATCATTATTCTTCGTGCGTTGACGGGATTAGTTCCGAATTATGGGTTTGATATTGGTTGATTTTATATCATCAATCTTATTCTCCGCTTTCATCGATTGTCATTATTGCTGAAGTAAATTTTTCCTTCAGAAACGGCTATAAAAAAGTGTCCAACGGTGTTGAATCGGGACTATTTGGTGGCCATAAATGGGTGCGCCATTACCAATCCAAAGATCAAATTGGCCACTTAAATATTCACAAATTAATAAGAAAGATAGACCAACATATGTTACATATTTGAAATCAGGGGAATGAGAGCTAACCAAATATGGAAAATATACAGGGGTTCCATTTGAAAAAATGAAGTGCCATCAATATGTTGGTCACCCTGTATATATTTCAGTTTCTGGACTCGAAATCAAAAAACCTCAGTTGATTTCGTGAAACTTTTATACGAAACATTTTTTTGTATCTTCTTCAGTAACAAAGTTAAAGGGGGGTCAAATTATAGTGAAAAACCCGGTACCTAGAACCATATAAAAAACCAATTGGAATATTGAACAGATATTTTTTACAGATTTCAATTTTTGAATAATTTCCAGAATATTGTTCTGCCTTATATATCTGGTATCTATCTCAAGTCTTAACAAAAATTTTGAGGTAAAGTCTCAAAAGCTTCTGCTCAGGGCATTTTTAAATTTTTTTTATGAATTCCTAAATAAAAATACCTTTGGACCGACTGCCAAAACACAATATTTATACTGAAATACTGAATGAATTTATTACTTGACAGCAATGCTAACTGCAGATAAGTTTTAAAGAAAAATTGTATAAAATCCGAATATAAAGCCGAATAATTTTGCAACTGTTCTTTGTATATAAGTGAAACTTCCTACAGAGGTTGACATGCTTGATGGTATCATTTTAAAAACTCAGGCAGTTTCTAAAGTCACTAACAAAGTTACATTCAGTTACTTATACAGCTTCATGAAACTGTCTGTATAACGAAACTTAACTTAGTGGGAGGTGTTTGGTGATCTGTGTTCTCTTGTTATTCAGAAACCAAGGCATAATGATAAAATCCTGAAAATTAGAAAAATTATGATCAAAATTCAAATATACATTTTTTGGGAGCTGTAATTTTGGAACGCCCTATAGAACAAACCGGATGTAACAATCTCGATTGATATAAATATAATATGTAAAAATGGGAAAATTTCACTGGGCCCGCTTTTCCTAAGTAAGTGTGTGGGGTCCTTTATAGTTTCAAGAAATCATTCGCATAAACTTACAGTCCCTGCTTGGGTTATCAGATATTCGATAATCTACACAATTCATGGAATTTATGCGAATCCAGTTGTAGAAATCGAAATTTAATCAACATTATTGATTATTTCATCCCATTCATGCATTTCCACGTATTGACCGATTCAAAAATACCGCCAAATTAAAGCTTCATAATTGGTTTTCTATCTTGGCAACATTGCTCATGTTGTTCATCGCCTTTGAACTCATAGAAAGACTCAGAGATCCTTTGTCCTCTCGCGTTCAAAAATAGCCTTCCTGATGAGTTAAAATATTAATTATTCCTTCATTAGTTAGATTAATCAATCTATTAAGGATTTATTAATTGATCATTACTCATATGAAGAGCTTCACTTTGCTCCTTGTATTACATTTTATTTGTTATTGACAACCAGCCTCTAATGCTATATTGTATATTTCTTTTCACGTTCCGTGTACTCGGGATCTATAGAGTGTTTAACTTATCTGAAATGCATTTTGACTTGAAAACTACCTGAATAGTTCGTCTTTCACTGTTCGGGGAATCTGGAGGTATAAGGTAGGTATAACACAGTTGTGTTGTGAGTTTAGTTGCGTTAATAATTCTCCTCTCCTTTCAACAGAAACTTGTAAGTGAGTCACATTTTTACTGATTATTTATTGGATCCTAACTAACGATAACTAACTATAATCAATATACACCGAAATCTAACTCTTGATATCGAAAACTCTCGGTTTAAATAATGGAAAAATATAATTTTGGTTGAATCTAACTTGTTATGAAATTATTTGATTTGAATACATAAAATTAACTTTTCACCGTTTCACCCAGGTTCACACATTGTACTTAGTAATTATATTTGGTTATTTTATTAGAAATTTGTTTTACTTTCGCTGAAATGTATTCCCTTCTTTTTGAAATTGGTCGCTTTTAAGTGGAATTAGGTCTACATATTCCGAAAATGGTTTTACTTTTTCCGGAAAACTCTTTTCCTTGAAATGGTTCCACATACTTGTATGTTAATGAATAAATACTTTCAATTTAGTTATTGGATATAGATAGTATAGACACATTATTAGGTAAATTATGTTTATCGTTGAAGATAATCATAATGTGAGATTTCGTGAATAAAGATGATTATAATAATTATTATTATGACTATAATCATAAGGAACATTTCAGGCATGAGCTATACATATACACATAACTTTTTTCACCGGTAAACATAATTCATCCAATAGAGCACTATACAACTTTCATGAAATTAAATAAATATCATAAAAATTCAACCTACAGTAGGGTAAAATTGTTAGGCAGCGCTCAGTGCAGGTTAATTAATAATTACATATTCAATTTAATCTTTCAGAAAAAAATCGACAATGTACTTCACAGAAAGAGATGATAACGGAAGTAATGTACCAAGAAATAATATTCCTTTTCTCATCGGTGTTTCTGGAGGTACTGGTAGTGGAAAAAGTACATTGTGTCAAAGAATTATGGCGAAGCTAGCCCAAGAAGATAAAAAACTTTTAAACAGAGGAGTTGTTTGTATTTCACAAGATAGCTTTTATAGAGATCTCACGTCAGCAGAAAAGTTACAAGCAGGAAAAGGTGAATTCAATTTTGATCATCCTGATGCCTTCAATAAAGAGTTAATGAAACACACATTATTGGAAATTTTATCAGGAAAGGTTGTTAAAATACCAAAATATGACTATAAAAGCCATACACAATTGAAAAACGAAATGATAACAATCAATCCTTCAGATGTTGTTATATTCGAGGGAATTCTGATTTTTCATTTTCCTGAGATTCGTGAGTTGTTCCACATGAAGCTTTTTGTAGACACGCTTTCAGACACAAGATTGACTAGAAGAGTGCAGAAAGATGTGAATGAAAGAGGAAGAAAATTAGAAGAAGTACTCAATCAATATCTTAGTTTCGTGAAACCAGCTTTCGATGACTTTTGCTTTCCATCGAAAAAATTTGCGAATGTTGTGATACCTGGAGGTGGTGATAATTTGGTGGTTATTAACTTGATTGTACGGTACATACTACATATTATTAAGGAACCTGGTGAGAAGAATTTCGATGATATTAACTACGATAAAATATGTGAAAATAAGAGTGGCAAAAAGTGTGAAGAGCGATATAGGTGATTGATATTGTTTTCGTTCCTTAAATATACCCAGTGTCAGTCCAGAAATTGTTGAGAATGCCTTATACATAAATTTTATTTTTAATTTTTTCTATAAACAAAACCTTGAATAATAATAAATATTGCAATAGCTGACTAATTATTTGTTATTAGTTTATGATAACAATCCGAACAAGAACAAATAAATATATGATGACAGTGAGCATTCTAGATTTGATGTATTAAGAACAATCAATGTTTTTTTAATTCATTGAAAATTGAAGAAAGTCATCATTCATACTTTTCCAGCATTCAATCAAATTCGAATGCAGATTTTAATGAACCCAAAATGATTTTATATATATTGAATGCTTGTGCAAAATTTCGTGAAGTTAATTGGAATCGAAAATAAAAAAATCATTTTCCAAAAGTTCCATGCTTCAGGAGCTGTTCGAAATTTGTCGCTAAAATTTCGACTGTGCATGAAGAGCTTCGATAAATTCTAGTACCTACTTATACAAAATATTTGAGTTTATAGGTCAGGATTAACCCACTGTATAGTTTGTATCAGCAATAATCTGTGAAGAGTAAATTATTATTTTTAATTATTAATTGAACTTTCTGGTCCAAATTTTGAACCTCCCTTGAAGTTTTGTAGTTGTTTGTTTCAGAAGTTACTGTGTTCACGGTCGGAGTTAGCCATGCCTACAATACGAACCCAGCTGCTGATTTTCTTACTTTACTTATTTTTCGATTCGACAAAAGGTATACATCTTGCTCATTTACCATCTGATTATACATATGAGTACATATTTTTAAAGGTTCTACAGAGCAGCAAATACTGTAGTGGCATTATGAAGACAATTTGTTACAAAGCCTTCTTTATTTTGAACAAAAAAATCATATATATATTCCTCCATATCAAGGCAATCCAGTCACAACACAGAACAATGATTGAAATAGAACTTGTGTGTTGAGAATGAAAAAATATTTGACCGTTTTCGAGATTTCAGTAACCAAGATAAGCGAGTCACTCTGATACTTAATCAAATCTTAAAATAAACGTATATCACCCTTTCGTTTTCAGCAGATAATCGATGCAATGAAAATATTAAAAATAGCAATGTCCCAATATATTCTGCAGGATACCTGTTAAATTTATTATGTGAAAAGAAGATAACAACCTCATCTCACCATAAGATATGGGGTGAATTTCTCTCCAGGTAGAAATAATTTCAAGTTTTCTGATCTTCACCCTCAATGTTTTGAAAATATAGTTCGGAAATAAATCAATGTATTCATCACTGACATAAATTTCGAATTTCCAAAAAATGTTTCCAAATTATCACTGATGCAATGAACATTGATGATTTGTTTTACAACAGCAGGTACATTATCTCAACAAAAACCAATTACATTTCAACATAATTTTGTGACAAATATTACTTGTATGTTAGCAAACCCAAGATGACCAGACAAGTCATATAATTTAAAATTCAATTAAAAAACAACAATTTTATGTCTGAATCCTGAAACGTTCTTGTTTCCACAAACATTATTCATTATCGCCTTGATTTGAATAAAACCTCTCCTTTCAAAACTTAGAATTCGGCAAAGTACCTATGTCTTCAATTATACTTATACTTTACTCTTTACAGTGGACCTAATGATGGAGCCGAAATTTGCGTATATCTCTCTGAAATGACCCATTTCATGTTTATATGAAATGTTTCACTTGTTTTGAGGTCTAGAATCAGCTCCGAAACATTGTTTGTTTTTCATACCGGTTTATTATATCAACGAAATTCAATTTTTCATTTTAACATGTTCTCTATTGAAATAATTTTATAATAATATGATGAATATCCGTCAATTAAGAATCCAAAAATCAAACAAATAATCTTTCGACGAATACAGGGTGTTCCTAAATTGAACGTACAAACGAAAAGGGGAGATTCCTTAAGTGAGTTTAAGAAAAAAAGTCCCATAAACATGGGGTCGCAAACGTTTCGTTTTCGAGATACAGGGTGTTATAGTTTTAATCAAAAACATGTGTTGATTATACGTGTTTATCGAATCTTAATGAATCATCGCTACAGATCAGGAAAATTTCCATAAAAACTGACACTGAATTCATTCACCACAGCTTACAAAGTGGCCTTCCCATCATAATTTGGATTTTCACGAGGATTTCGAGAGAATCGTTCAAATTTTTTTTTCTCGAAATCGTTGGTAGATACGACAAAACTACGGAAGACCGAAAAGTTTAGTATAAGAACAAAGCTTCTTTTTACATTTTTTCAAATTAACAGTTGCTCACCAAAAAAAGTTCTGCAGAAGAACAGGTGGCAGTGTTCCAGAAAAAATATCTCCCTGTAGATCTTCTATCGAAATTGCCATGTCACGTGGTGAGAACTCTCAAATGTAATATCTATGCCAAATTTCAGTTGAATATCTTGTGAAGTGTAGATACTATGAGAAAAAAACTTGAAAAAAATTTAAACTTCAACACTCTGTCAGGAACGTCCGTTAAAATTTAAAGGTCCATTAAACTCTTAATCCTCCATTAGTTCCTTGTAATAATGGAGGATTAAGAGTTTAATGGACCTTTAAATTTTAACGGACGTTCCTGCAACTGACACTGTATCTCGAAAACGAAACGTTTGCGACCCCATGTTTATGGGACTTTTATTTCTTAAACTCACTTAAGGAATCTCCCCTTTTCGTTTGTACGTTCAATTAAGGAACACCCTGTATAGCAAATGAACCATATCATTTTTTAATTCAATTAAGAAACAGCAATTTCATGTCTGAAACCTAAAACGTCCATGTTCCCACAAAAATAATCCACTATCGCCTTAATTTGACTGAAACCTCTCCTATAAAAACTCCTTAAAACTCGGAACTCGGGTAATTATGTCTTCAATTATGCTAATATCCTTAACTTACCAGTGTAATAACAGCGCAAGTAGATATCAACACAACGGCCACCAAAAAGATGGCAAGTCGCAGACACCGACTTTCTGCCACAATTTCTCCTGGGGGCGAGCATCTGTCTGGCTCATCCAGTGGCGTATCTGACGGGGGTCGTGGCCCACAACAACCATCAAGCCAGCACAGATATACGAACACTATAAGGACTATAAGGGTGGGGCCAAGTGTTCCGTACATCACTAAACTCCTGAAATGTGACAAAACATGAAGTTACTAGGGTGGTTCAGAAATTAACCGAAATTTTGCTATAAAAAATTTCATTAATTTACAGATAGTTTCCCCCACATTTGAGTTTTGGGGAGGAACTCAGCGCTGATCTGCTCGATACATTTCCGTGGATTTTACATTATCTTTGACCAAAAAACGAATGGTGATGGGTAAAACCAAATCAAAGAGAACTTCATCCCGAAAACTGATTTCTTCTAAATAAATTTTCCCATAAATCCCAAAGTTTTTCATGCGTAATCGATTCAACCATATTTCGACGACTGACTGTTTCATGCGGTTTGTGGAGAGGAGGCATCATTGCCATAATTCTTCGAAAATGAGAAGGACGCAACCATTACGGCCAATCGAGACACCTTTCGCACTTTGATAATCGATTTTTCTGCGCATGCTCTGAATTATATTGATGTGAACAATATTTGGTTCCAACAAGAAAGTGCAACTTGCCACACATATCATGTCATAATTGGTTCATTGCGTCAAACGCTTGATGACCGTTTAATCAGTCGAGAAGGCGCTGTTTGAGAGAAGAGTTATGCCGACAAAACAGATATAATTAAGGATTTTAAGAACATTTGTGATGCCATTGCCGAGAATAATAAATAAAAAAAAAATCTCTGAGAACGATAATTTGATTGCTATTGATTTAATTCTGTTCATTTAGGGCGATAATCATGTGAACAAGCGCGCAAAACGTTTTGACTAACGTCAGTACTTCCTTGAGTATTCATTCCATCATAAGAAATAGCAACAGTTTTTTCTTTTCAATATTCCAATTAAATTTTCTATGGTTCTGTTCATACTATGGCCACAACATTTTGCATTAGGCTTGTTATGAGTATCTTGCATTGAGCGTAACATTTCATTTCGATTGGTTTCGTTTTTTCTGAGATATTGATAAACAGAAATTATGAATGACCATATTTTATGGAACACCCTGTACGATTTGGATGGTTAACGAACGGAGCATTTGGTAAAACGATAGCTCGATGTCCCTTGCAACAAAAACTTGCAAAAATACTGACACCTTCATTTATGTTCATGTCTTTTGTCCACACAAATTTAAATTTCAGTTGGGGTCGGAACTGCAAAAAATTCTGCTTTTAAAGATTTTTTGTCGTCTCTGTTTTCCGTAGAGAATAAACTTCTCGACAAGGCTATACTTACTACACGACGCGACGTTCGCATTTGAATGTAATCATCTGTCGCACTCACTTTACTGTCAATTCATTTCATGATACGCATCGATTCCATTTGCAAAGTTCCCTGAGGCTTTGAGCAGGGTTACAAGTATATTGAATTAGTTTTTTGTTCCAGCTCTCTCAACATGCAATGCACATGTCTCTGTCAACCACCTCTCGTGTTCAGGCTGAAAGCAATCAATTAATTGCTCGTATAGAACTGAATCACATATCAATTTGAACGACTCTGAAAAGAATTGTCGTGTTCGCTCTAAAAGTGTGCAGGTATTTTCTCCATACTTATTTCTGAGAATGGAAGAGGTTAATCGGCAATTAGCCAAGGATAGTAAAGGGTTTTCCAATGAGAGGTGTTATTTTGAATAGCCCGCTATTTCGGTAGATGTAACGATTGGAGCTGTCATTTTTTGACATTTGACAAGTAGAAACTATGCCATTAATTAAAATGGAACGATACACGCTTCAAGAACGCATTGAAATTATTAAAATTCACTAAAAAAATGGTGCAAATTTGGCAGAGACGGTTCCTAAAACTCGAACATTTTTGGGTCGTCGTGAGACACCTTATCAGACCGCAATAAAGAAATTGTTGGAAAAATTCGAGCTGTTGGAACAAGTTAGTGATGTGAAGAATAAAACCCGTGCATGTCGCTCAAGAACAGCCAAGAATGTTGCTGCTGTAGCCGAAAGTGTTGAAGAAAACCCAGGTTTGTCAATTCCTCGTCGTTTTTTGGAATTAGGCAGTCCACAATGATTTTTTATGGCCGAAATTGAATAGTGTTGATCTGGATAACGCTTACTTTCAACAAGACGGCGCTACGTGCTACACAAGCAACGAAACCATTGATCTTTTGTTATCTCTCGAAGAGTTGATCACAATTGGCCACCGAGATTTGCGACTTCTTCCTTTCGGGCCACGTGAAAGAGAAGGTGTACGCCAATAGCCCAGCGTCGATTCAAGACCTCAAAGATGGAATTCGTGAAGCTATCGAGCAGCCACCTTGCGATTTGGTTATGGAAAATTTCATTGAAAGGATATGGTCCTGTAAGCGTGGTCGTAGTAGTTATTTTCCATTATTAACGGAACAGCTTATTCTTTATAATGAAATAAACATCCGATTATTGATATTAAAAAATGGCTTTTTTCTTTGAATATCAAAATGAAACCCTTAATGAGATAGTCACTTTATTGCCTCTTTGCCAGTTTATTTATTTATTTATTTATTTATTTGATACCAGAGATACAAACAGGTTAAAAACCCACTACAGTATCTACATATTGAAAAAACGAAATTACATAAATTATTAGAACTTTGAATGATTTCCCATACAATATTGGAACAACATCTTAAAATTAACACCTTTATTGAATTTTACAATTACAAAAAAAAAGCTTCATTCTAACAAAACTATTTCAACCCTCTAGATTTTTCTGCAGAACATTTCTAACCTGGTGGAGGGTCATCGAGAAATAGTCAACATGCACAGAAATTTCATTACCGGTTCGAGCAATTCGACACAGTGGTGAACTCTGAGATGTATATGTGTACCGAAATGGTACACTGAAAAGTTCACTCGCCCTAAGGGATCTTTGGGGCACATTAAAACATATACGAGCAAGGACATCCGGGCTTTGAATTATATTGTTCAAGATCTTATACAAAAATAGTGCCTCAGAGACCATGCGTACGCCCGACAACGACATCAAACCAAAATGTGCACGTGCCCCAGCATAATCTCTATCGGTCAAGACATATTTGGTCCTGTTAGCTAGAAACCTTATAAACCTATTTTGGATACTCTCGATGCGATCAATGTTGGATTTCTGTCTTGGGTTCCACACAATGGCGGCAAAATTTAGTCTACTGCGGACGAAAGCATTAAAAAGGACCTTGATTGGTGTGGCAGTTACAAAAGTCTTACATTTTCTAGTTATATATCCCAACATTCGTGAAGATGAATTTACCACGGATTCCACATGAAGATCGAAGATAAGCTTGGTATCAAAGATAACTCCCAAGTCTTTGACATAACTCAAAGATTTAATTGGCTTGCTATCAATATAGTATGTTCGAGTAACAGGATTGTGGTTTCTTGTGAACGTCATGGATGCACACTTAGAAAAATTCAGGTATAACCCATTCTGTTTACAAAAAGCAAAGAGGCGATCTAAATCTTCTTGTAAATGTGCGCAATCCTGATCATTAAATACAGAAACATAGAATTTCAAATCGTCAGCGAACATTAAAAACTTACTATAATGAAAACAGGTTGCCACCTTGTTTATATAAATTAGGAAGAGTAAAGGCCCAAGGTGCGAGCCTTGGGGTACACCCGAAGTAATTCTGTACAACCCTGACACAAACCCAAACACGGAAATAAATTGGGAGCGATTCTTTATATACGACTCAACCCATCTGAGAAGACTACCTCCCACACCGACCTCAGCCAAGCGGCTCAGCAATATGTTATGACTTATTTTATCGAAAGCTTTGCTGAAGTCGGTGTAGATGGTGTCAACCTGAACTCTTCTATCCATATTGTCATGTACGTACTCGGTAAAGACGAAGAGGTTTGTATCAAGAGAACGACCTTTGAAGAATCCGTGCTGTTCTGGAACTATAATATTCTTATGGTCATACACAAGTTTCTCGAAGACCTTTGCAATAATGGATATTTTACTTATTGGTCGATAATTTTCGACGTTATCTTTCTGTCCCCCTTTGAAGATGGGTACAACCATAGCTGTCTTCCATTTATCCGGAAATTGACCCAATTTCATTGAAATGTTGTAGATGATCGTTAATGGTGTAGAAAGAGAAATGGCACAATTTTTTATGAAAATTGACGGTAACCTATCAGGACCAGCTCCCTTCTTAGGATCAAGATTTTCCAGGACCCTCAAAACCTCGTCACGATGAAAAACTATACTACACAAGCTATCCGATGTCTGATTCTCTCGTGGACTGCCCGTAAACACATAACTTTCCGGTACAAAAACGCTCCGAAAATAATCACCGAACATGCCGCTGATCTCTGAACCACTATTCGCACAATTATTACCCCAACTTATTCTTGCAGGTATTTTACTGATTTGTTGTTTCTTAAATGAAGCGAAGTTCCAAAATCTCCCAGGATTATGTTGCAAATCATATTCAACATGATGAATATATCTATTAAAGTCAGCTTTGATTGAAACCTTAGACCTAGCTCTTAACAGTGTAAACAATTGAAATCATTCTCGTTTTTATACTTCTTCCATTTCTTGTGAACCTTATTCTTTTCTTTTACTAATTTAATTGTTTTACCAGAAAAAAATGTTGGGAAGCTTTTGTTTTTTGAGAATGTGGGTACATGCCGGCTTATAATTCTTTCAATTACTTCATAAAAAGTATTTAATAAAGCATTCAATGATGAGTTTCTCGAAATTGCTTCCCAGTCAACACTAGAAATCTCGCGATTTATAGCTTCGTAATTGGCCTTTTTGAAATTAAGATAGGTGTTGCGATTGAATTTGAGTGGCTTTTGAATGCTTACGTCAATGAAAAATTCCAAGCAAGGGTGATAGATGTCTTCTGGGACCAATGAAGCCGTTGAGTGCCGTAAATTGAGAACTTTAGATTTATTACACAAAACAAAATCAAGAAGTTTACCGATATTATTAAAAACTGAGTTGAATTGCATCAGATTATGGAAGGAAAAAATATCTAGCAAAGGTGAATGTGCCGAACCAACATTAAATGGCTCCAAGTAGCCATCCTCTGTCGGGACCCAATGTATCGATGGTACATTGAAATCACCACAAATAAGCACTGTATGATTCTCACCAAAATGCATGTTGTTTAAGCTAGATGAAAAACTCATAGAGGCATTGGTATTATTAGGTGGTAAATAAACACAACAAACATATAAAGAGCGGTTTGTGTCCAATTTTATATTTATCCAAATATCTTCCGCACTACTTGAATACTCCGGCAGCAAAACGGCACTATATTTATTCTTGACGATGATCATTGCACCTCCACCATCGGAACGCATCGAAGCAGTTGATTCACGGTCTCTACGAAACACGCTGTACTGTTGCAAGTCCACCACTTCACTATCGAGAACAGAGCCCTTCAACCAAGATTCGGTGACACAAACAATATCAGGATTGTTCACATAAATATTCTGTTTGAAATCCTTAAGTTTTGTCCTCAAACCACGGGTATTTTGATATAAGACGCTGAGACTCATATGATCACACTAAGCAATAAAAAAGATGGTAATCGAAACTGAAAGGAGGAAAACAAGATTGGATGAATTTGTATAGATTCGCGAGATCTTCTGCACCTTGAATAGGGATGATCTTCGATCTTTCCTCCCTCCTCATGAGGACACAGCCATTCTGGACCCATACAAATTTATAGTTTTTTATTTTTGCCTTTTCTTTAGCTTGCTTCAGAAGTAATTTGGTTTGTGGCGCCAGATGCTCATTGATGTAAAATCTTTCAGAAACCCCAGTCAAGCTGAATCCCTCAGCGGCCCCCAATCCTTTCTTGACTGTTTTAGCCGACATCAAAAACCTATCTCGTTGTAGTTTGGACAAAAATCTTATTATTATGTTCTTAGGCTTACCAGCAAGCTGAGTGGGAACTCTGAAAATGTTGTCCACAGCAGCAATCTCCAGTTTGTGATTCAGCATCGTGCCAATGTCAGCTGCCAAATTCATAAGGTTTTCATTCGGTTTTTCTGGGATATCCTGTATTTCAATATTATAAGATCGATTAAACTGCTCAATACTACACACACGGTCAGACAATTCCGTGACTTTGTGTTTCAAGACATTATTTTCAGTCTTCAATCCCTCAGTGATCTTGAAAAGATCGTTGAATTTTGATAGTTGGCTTTCAAAATCAGAAATTTTATCTGAGCAGAAATCAACTGATTGGCGCAAAAGTGCCATCTCCTTTCTGATGGACTGAATTAATTTTGGTAAATCGCTTTCGGACGCCGCTGGACCGTCTAGCAGCAATGCATTTCCATCGGCGGTCGATCGAGTACGAGTCCCTCTCGATCCGCGGCATGCTTGGCATGTCCACTTAACACCCGGCAAATTCAACGCGGACAGTTGAGCCTTGATAACATCGGAACATGTCGAATTTGCGTGATAAGAAGAGTCGCAAAAACCGGAACAGGTGATTCCCGGTGAATTCTTCGTTATTTGTTTATTACAAATCGGGCAAATTGGCATCGTGAAAACTGCGGAAAAGTCAACTTTGTCACAAGAACAAGACCAGAAACAGAACGCCTTCCACCTTGCAGCACTTTAAGCACAAAATTCGCAGAAAAAACTTCCGTTGGACCAATATCTTATTGGATTTTATCAGAGCAACGACAACCGGTGTACACATTCGTGCGAGCCTTCTTTATAGTGTTGTGGCATTCCCAGCTCAGCAGAGAACCTTGGAAGTTGGAAGGATAGCGAAACTTTCAATAAGGTAATGATGAAGTCGATGAACTTGCAAAAAGTGCATCAAAGTTAACATCTGCTGGACGTGAGCCTTTCTGTCGGATTTGAAAAGACCAATATAAGGCAGCGTTCCGAGTAATGTTAGTTGAATAATTGAAAAATCCTCTGGGGAAATAGCACTGGACTTACTCAGTCCAAAAAATTCGTGATCATTTCACCTTCCCATCCAGAAAGCTCCTGAAGCTTAGCTTCGGATGATGATGGGATTGCTGACGAGGTACTTGTCGGAACGAACATCATTTGTATCGTATGGGAAAGTCTACAGATGATATTTTCTAAGTTAACATTGATTATTGGGAAGAAATGGTAACAAATGGTTCCACCTGTACAGGGTGGGCATATTTCGATGTTTTAGCACTACAACTTTTAAAGCAGAAGAGATAGACAAAATCTGATACCCACTTCTCGATTTCTTTTTCTGAGAAACTAAAAAGAGTAGTATTCATTTTTGGCTACCTTCTTTTGTTTTCGAGTTATAAGCGAAAATTGGAAAAGTGTCGATATCGAAAAAAATTCATATCTCCGCTAGTACTCATGATTAGAGCTCTGAAATTAAAACATTATACAGGCACTTTTTTACGTAGAATCCAGTAGAGTGCTCGTCTTTTTTGTACCATTTCTAATTACGAAGCTATGACCCAAAGTAATTTTTTTTCAAATAGGAATACTAGATTTTTGTACCATTTTCTGAAAGCTTAATTCTTTCTGATTTCAAAAATATATAACATTGTATGGTTTGTATCAATATGAATATGGAAAATCGTCAAAAACCTATTTTCATCTGAGTCTTAATATTTTCTGTGGTTTCAACTGTTGATGAGTACAGAAAAATGGAGGTTCATATAACAAGAGCAGTCTCCTTCCGCCAATCTCATTATTTCTATGCTTTCAAATGATTTCTACAACATTCGAACATGGATATATTACATAAACTCTTATATCTTAAAATGGATTTCAAAATAATGGAAAGATCCACATGATCCTCCATTTCAATGTATACTTAGTAACTTAGTTATAATGAGATGGATGCAGGAGAGTATTTTTATTGCTCTCCAGAATAAATACGCACAAGTGCCAGTCTATTTCAAATCGCATATGAAATAACCCATATTGATATGATTAAATTTATCAATTCAATTAGAAAAGTATCAAAGGAAAAATATTTTTCAATATGTAATAGTGATTACAATAATAGGTCAGTAGGTATAATAACTTATACTCCGTTCACGAAAGGTTGAGCACATAGTAGGCGTTTCTTTCATTATCTGAAGTTGGCAGTATTTGCTGTCATAAGGTAAAATAAATTCAATGTTGCCGAATGTATCCGGGCTCGTCCGACGAGCTTGCGAGTTATCAGACGACTCTATGCAATATTGACAACATTGCGTATCAATCTGACAAGAAAATAAACATCATAACCTAAAATTTTAATATACACAGTGGAATATGTCAAATTATCATGGCCAACCGACGGCTCAACCTTTCGTGAACGCACTTTAGATTGAGGATCATGTTTCAGAGCAGTCCATTATTCTTCGATCTTAGAGAAATTGAGTAAAGAGCATAGAAATGAAAAGACTACTGGAAAGAGATTGTGGTAATTATACGATGCTAATTTTTTCTGTGCTCATCAATAGTTGAAACCATAGAAAATATTAAGACTCAGATGAAAAAAGGTTTTTGAACATTTTCTATACTCATATTGATACAAACCAGTTACATATTTTTGAAATCAGAAAAAATTGAGCTTTCAGATAATGGCACAAAAATATAGTATTCCCATTAAAAAAACATATCTTTGGGTCATAGCTCCGTAATTAAAAATGGTACAAAAAAGACGAGCACGCCACTGGATTCTACGTAAAAAAGTGCCTGTATAATGTTTTCATTTCAGAGCTCTATCATCAGTATTATCGGAGATGTGATTTTTTTTCGATATCGACACTTTTCCAATTTTCGCTTATAACTCGAAAACAAAAGAAGGTAGCCAAAAATGAATACTACTCTTGTTAGTTTCTCAGAAAAAGAGATCGAGAAGTGGGTATCAGATTTTGTCTATCTCCTCTAGTTTAAAAGTTGTAGTACTAAAACATCGGAATATGCCCACCCTGTACAAGGTTTTTCACTATAATTTGACCCCCCTTTAACTTTGTTACTGAAGGAGATACAAAAAAATGTTTCGTATAAAAGTTTCACGAAATCAACTGAGATTTTTTGATACGAGTCCAGAAACTGCAATATATACAGGGTGGCCAACATATTGATGGCAACTTCATTTTTTCAAATGGAACACCCCTGTATATTTTTCCATGTTTGGCTAGCTCTTTTTCCCCTGATTTCGAATATGTTACATATGTTGGTCTATTTCTTTTATTCTGAGAACCACAGAGTTTCAAATTTTAAGAACCACCTGCCAAGATCTGTAATCATTTTACAAGTGGCAGAATGCGTTTACTGTAAATGCTCATTTTTGGAGTTATAATAACGTCAATGGGAAGATATACAGGGTGAACAACATTGAATGCAACTATATTTTTTCAAATGGGACACCCTGTCCTGTATATTCTTCCTTTTTTTGATAGGCTATTTCCTCCTTATCTCGAATATAAATGCGTATGTGGATGTGTCTCTTCAATTTTCAGAGCTTCAAAGTTTTGAAATGATGACACCGAATAAAAAAATATGTGAAATACCTACGAAATTCTTTATATCGAAACAATCTACTTAAAAGTATTATTTTAGAATGAATACCTACTTAACAATTACTAAAGCAATGAAAATGATAAACTATGGTAGCATGGTAAGAATAACATCTACTAAAGAAATTGCTCAGAATGACCACCTTCATTCAATACACATAGTTCATATAGTTATCTCAAGTTGTTCAGACTATTTTTGATAGCATTATTATGGCTTTTATTCAAGTCAGAAATTAAAGCTTCAAAATTTGTTTCTTAACATTACAATATTATCATTATTCTTAGTGCCTTGACGGGATTAGTTCCGAATTATGGATTCAATATTGGTTGATGTTATATCATTAATATTATTCTCCGCTTTCATTGATTGTCATTATTGCTGAAGTAAATTTTTTCCGTCAGGAACGGCTATAAAAACGTGTCAAACGGTGTTAAATCGGGACTATTTGGTGGCCATAAAATGGGTGCGCCATTACCAATCCAAAGATCAAATTGGCCACTTAAATATTCACGAACTCCCAAAACGCTATGCCTATGGTTATTGAAATTTGAAACTCTGTGTTGCTCAGAATAAGAAAGATAGACCAACATATGTTACATATTCGAAATCAGGGGAAAAAGAGCTAACCAAATATGGGAAAATATACAGGGTGTTCCATTTGAAAAAATGAAGTTGCCATCAATATGTTGGTCACGCTGTATATATATTTCAGTTTTTGGACTTATATAAGAAAACCTCAGTGGATTTCGTGAAACTTTTATACGAAACATTTTTTTGTTTTTCCTTCAGTAACAAAGTTAAAGGAGGGGTCAAATTATAGTGAAAAACCCGGTACATTGCCATTTTCCAATTGAACTAATCATCATTTGAAAATCAATAATCACATGATAAGAATAATATAATAATTCATATCGAATTCGCAAATACGTTCGCTATACGAGTTGCAAACCCAATAACGATAACTAATTAGTTTAGATACATCAATAGCAAGCTTAGAGACAGTTTTTAATAACACTCTGTGTTCGTGTGTTCCATTATATTCGCTCTACAATATTAATTACCCAATTTCAACGCCGACATGGCTTGTTATAAACTAGAGACACGATGCATCTACCAACACTATTTACGTCGGAAATTTCAATTAGGTTTGCACAACTGTGACGAACAGCTCTGTCTATCTTTTAGGGCTAATTACCGTTTCTTAGGTGATAGGGGCCTTATCCCATGTAATTTGCCAGAGGTTACTGTGTCTTTTTAATTGTAGCTTAGTCTACATGAACTTTATAATCCTATGCATGATTTATATACAAAAACATCAATCAGTTTTATACAGGAATCTATTGATTGGATTTATCAGCCGAAAAACCGACATTTGAGCATAAGAGGCTTATTCTGGTCACCACAACCAGGGACGGTCCGAGGAGAAATTTTTGGGGGAGAAAAAGGTTTCGAAAATTTGCCAACTGTGCATTGGGGGCCCAAAAAACCGATGGTGGAAGGGGGTAACATTTTGGTTTGGATATGTGTCCTGCCATTGTTTCCTTGAACGATGGTTCCACTAAAAAATTATTTTTTGAAAATCGTCAAATATTTCATGAAATTTAGCAGACATGAGCACCTTATGAATTCGCATTTGAATTCTGAAATTCATATCGACTGGATAAGCAGTTATTGGAATGAGGAAAATATTTCAGTGACAATAACTCCGAAACTATTGAACCGGCGATCAGGCCCGCTGAAGAACCCAAATGAGATATTCAGGTCCCACACCTATCTTGAAAATTTGTACTTTGAAGGAGTCAAATTAATTCATATCTCTCATGAACTTGCCGTCGTTTGCTGACAGGAGGATTCGAGGCGAACTGATCACAACCTACTGTGCTCTTCACAATCTCTTTAGAGGTGACCTAAGCAGCCTTTTCACTTTAAATTCTGATGGTCGTCTACGTGGTCACGCAAACAAGCTGTCCAAGGAAAATTTTAAATCGACGCAGAGGCACAACTTCATCTCCAACCGGGTTTTTAGTGCGTGGAATAGTTTGCAGTCGGCAGTTGTGAACTCAGTTTCTGTCGATGCTTTCAAAAACAATTATGACCGTTTATGCCCATAGATCTATAATTACTATGGATGCAGAATCACTTGACCTAACAGAAGATCGACGACTTGGATACATAAGTGAGAGAAAGACATATGCGATCTCATCGAAAAGAAAAGAGATGAAGCAAGTTTGTGGGCAACTTGTCAAAATCATATGGAAGATGTAAACAAATATTTATGTGACCACAGACATTGCTGTGCCCACAAGGAGTTGATGCGTTCAACTGACATTGCCCATAGAACAAGTATGACATTGCCCACAATAGCTCCATCACATTCGACCAAGTGACCTCTCTTTCTCATGCGGTGTCCATTCTTATTAGGTCTATGTTTATGCCGTACGTCGGTGACACTCGTGATAGTGGAAATTTCTCAATTTTTGATGATTTGTCACATTTTGATTTTATGTAAAACGTATATGTATCATTTCTAAATAAATAAATAAATAAATATTCATGACAGCTATTTGGGAACATGAATTCCAATTTAATAGAATATTTTCCAACTTAAGTTCTATGATTCTGATGATACAATCCCCTTGAAATTTCGCATGAACATTCAGTGTAGCAGTTTTCATTCTCAAAATAAATTTCACTCGAATCGGGTATTCTGTTATGGAAATATAAAGATTCTTCTTTTAATATTCAAATTGAATTTTCTACGGTTTTGTTAACACTATTATCCCAAAATCTTGCATGAAGATTCAGTATATCGATCTTTAAAAAAAATTCACTCAAATCAGATATCTTGTTATGGGAATATAAAGATTTTTCTTTTCAATATTCTAATTGAATTTTCTATGGTTCTGTTAAAACTATGACCACGAAATTTTGGATGAACATTCAGAATATGTTCAAATATGAAGTTTCCTTTTTTCAATATTTTGCATGAGGCTTGTTATCAGCATCTTGCATTTGGCCGTAACATTTCATTCCGATAGGTTCCGTATTTTCTGAGATATTGAGGAACAAAAATTTTGAATGGCTATATTTTATGGAACACCCTGTATGATTTGGCTGGTAAACGAACTCAACCGAGGCATTCGGGACCCGAAATCATCAAGTCTCTAGGACAATCCCTCCGAAAGTTATTGTGCTAACGGCCGGACGGATGACCCCACGGACATAATTAAATTTGACCACGAATTCGCCATCAGGGAGTCTAACTCTATCGTTTGAAACCATTTTTGGCACAAAATTCTAAAATTACAGACACTTGGGCAGACGCTATAGCACTCGTTTAAGTTGAACGAGCTCTCAAAAGAGCGCAAACAGCAAAAGAAGTTGTATGAAATTGTTCAAGTCCGATCTCATATATTTCTCACTATGTAGAATTATGAAAAATCTTTTCTTTACTTTCAATTTCAATTTTCACTAAAATTTTAGATTTCACAATTCTCAAATCACACTTAGTAGAAATTGCTAACTATTGACTTTGATAATACCCGTTAATCAAATATCTCCAGCATATGAATCTAATAAACCCTAACTGTTCAGCAGAGAAAATATAATTTTCAGGCGACGTGAGCAGAATATAAAGTTGATTAACGTACCCCGATTTTTGTTTCCTTACAATTTTGCACTATTCATTCAATTATGGCAGTACGTGCTTCATATATCCAGTTGAAAGGGACCTTAATTCCGACGTATGAAGCATGGTTTCATAGCATTTCAGTAGATTATCTGGCGTGAAATAAGCACATTTCAACGAGATACAAGAGAATAAAGAAAATATATCGTCAACTACAGACGATTTTCGGGTTGAATTGACCACACACAAAGACGCGAATACAGTGTTTCATTTGAGGATGCATTCTACCGAATGTATGAAAACCACCAAAACTGAGAAAGGACCCCGCACATTTTGTATGGGAATTGGCTCCCGGTGGATTTGGCTGAAAATTTTATATTATGTTCTACTAATCCTTCTGATCAAATGTCTAAACAGTCACGAAGCTGAAAAATGCATACTTCTAGGAGTTTTTAGCGATTTTTTGTATCCGTTATGGCTTACGTATTATGGGAATTGGCTCCCGGTGGATTTGGCTGAAAATTTGATATGATGTTCTACTAATCCTTCTGATCAAATGTCTCCACAGTCACGAAGCTGAAAAATGCATACTTCTAGGAGTTTTTAGCGATTTATTGTATCCATTATGGCTTACGTATTACCGTTCATACAGAAATGTTTGAAAATATTTCGAATTGACAGAATCTCCATTATTACAAGGAACTAATGGAGGATTAAGGGTTTAATGGACCTTTAAATTTTAATGGACGTTCCTGCAACTGAGCAAGAATCTGCTTTCAATAATCACGAAATATTCTCAAACATTTCTGTGTGAACGGTAATACGAAGCCATAATGGATACAAAAAATCGCTAAAAACTCCTAGAAGTATGCATTTTTCAGCTTCGTGACTGTAGAGACATTTAATCAGAAGGATTAGTAGTACATCATAGCAAATTTTCAGCCAAATCCACCGGGAGCCAATTCTCATACAAAATGTGCGGGGTCCTTTATGGTTTATTCGAGCATTTTCAAGGATGAGTTTTTATTCTACAGTCTATACCAGTGACGGAACCTAACATGTTAGAGAGGTATTCATGTGGACAATAAAATTTTGGACTCATGGTGTCATAGTTTTTCTTAGCCTATCTTTTTCAGCTTTATAGTGGGCATCTCCAGTTTGTTGAAATATAGGATTTTTCTCCTGTAACAGCATTAAGTTAGTGATGTGAAGAATAAAACTCGGACACGTCGTTCAAGAACAGTCAAGAATGTGGCTGCTGTAGCCGAAAGTGTTGAAGAACACCCAGGGTTGTCCATTCATCGTCGTTTTTTGGAATTAGGCATTCCACGATAATTTTTCATGGCCGAAATTTGATAGTATTGATCTGGATAACGTTTACTTTCAACGAGACGGCGCTACGTGCCACACAAGCAACGAAACTATTGATCTTTTGCGGAAAAAGTTTCCGGACCGTGTTATTTGTCGAAGAGGTGATCACAATTGGCCACCGAGATCTTGTGATTAACACCTTGCGACTTCTTCTTTTGGAGCCACGTGAAAGAGAAGGTATACGCCAATAGACTGATAAACTGATGAATGAGCCTATGCTTCGTTTTCATACTCATGGTGTCATAGTTTTTCTTAGCCTATCTTTGCAGCTTTATAGTGGGCATCTCCAGTTTGTTAAAATATAGGATTTTTCTCCGGTAACAGCATTAAGTTAGTGATGTGAAGAATAAAACTCGGACACGTCGTTCAAGAACAGTCAAGAATGTGGCTGCAGTAGCCGAAAGTGTTGAAGAACACCCAGGGTTGTCCATTCATCGTCGTTTTTTGGAATTAGGCATTCCACGATAATTTTTCATGGCCGAAATTTGATAGTATTGATCTGGATAACGTTTACTTTCAACAAGACGGCGCTACGTGCTACACAAGCAACGAAACCATTGATCTTTTGCGGAAAAAGTTTCCGGACCGTGTTATTTGTCGAAGAGGTGATCACAATTGGCCACCGAGATCTTGTGATTAACACCTTGCGACTTCTTCTTTTGGAGCCACGTGAAAGAGAAGGTATACGCCAATAGACTGATAAACTGATGAATAAGCCTATGCTTCGTTTTCATACTCATGGTGTCATAGTTTTTCTTAGCCTATCTTTGCAGCTTTATAGTGGGCATCTGCATCAGTTTGTTAAAATATAGGATTTTTCTCCTGTAACAGCATTAAGACTAGTGTAAAATATATAGACCTATCCAATGAATCACTCGAACTTTTATCATCTTATTTTTTCCCATTCAATTCTGAAGAAAAAAAGTCTCTTGCAAAATTTCGATATAGTCGATAATTTTCTGGAAAAACAATAAAAAACTTACTAGCAATTATGACCACTGTTCCATTCCATTTATTCGTATGTTCCATAGAATGAATATTGTAAGATTTGTATGCCTATGACGAGATGAATCAGATCAGAACTGGTTGTAGGTTTTTTATTTTTCCGAGTAAAGCATCGACTCTATCAAAACTTTGCAACAGATTTTTTCCCCAAAATTGAATGGAAAACCATTGGAGAATTTCATTTAAAAAAATCTATCCCACGAAAACAATTTTGGAACGAAAAACATAGAGTTTGTTGTTTTCAACCTCTAGTAATAAAATTATGAGATCTATCAAAATTTGTGTTTTTTAGGACTCCTAAAAAAATTGAAAACTGTCAACTCGTCATCGCCTTCCAAAGTTCGTATTTTAGAAGGGGGGTTGATTTCGAAAAAAATTTATATGAACTAACCCTGCTTATTTTCATTGAGGAATCATCTCCCAAAGTCCCTTGCATTTATTACGCAAGATTTATCAAGAGTACAGATACCTATCATATAAAATCCCAAGACAATATATTACGAACAGTTTCTCCCTTCATATGCCGTTGATTTGAGCAAATAAGTTGAATTCATAAATTGATAGAATATATATATATAGCTCGCGGGTTACTGGAACTTGAAGCATCGTTTGTTCAAAATGAAAAAGTGGCAGAAGCTACGAACTTTTTTTTAATCAGAGACAGTTGTCCGGAACTATTTCTGACTGAAAAACCAAAATCACATACATTTGGACAAAGCTATAGGTACTACTCTTGAGAACAAGCAAGGAAAAACAAAGAGACTTTGGACAATTAAAAATCATAAAGCATTTCAAGTTTCTCGAAATTTAGCAGTGTTTTCCTCTTATATGTTTCGAATTCCGCAAAATTTCATTCGTCGGATTAATAGTTAACCAACCTGTCATGTGGTGGAAAAGCAATCATAACAATGGTACAGAAAATCAGCGAACCGATAATATCGAAACATCGACAATTTCAAAACATCTGAAAAGTTCGACATATCGAACAATTATATTGGGAACGAGTTTCGAGTCCGTTTTACACCTGACACGTGTAGCTCATCGAATTTCATCCGCAAACTTTCACAACAATCGATTCAGATTTAATTCGATTGGGGGTCGAAAATGTGCCAGTGACATGTCCATTGTAATACGCTTGATTGGAATCGTTTGATGAAAATCGAATATCGAGTTGAATAATGTCGATTGGCTGGCTATACTTCTTAGTTCGCAGCGAATCTGATGCGTTTGATTTACTGTTAACATCAATACATGTGATGATGTGATTGAGATGTTCCTTATCGCGAAGTTAAGAGATTTCACAGGATTGATATTTGTAAGTGCAGATGTAGTTATTCAATCAACTAGTCTATCAATGACAGGTATAAATGGTCAATATATTGCAAACAGTTCGAGGCCATTGATCCCTGGATTACTACATTAGTTGATTACCAGATTTTACCGACGACCCCATTATGAATTGAGTATAAATTCTTGATAGAAATATATTCTTATTTTGCTTCTGTTTTACACGTGACAAGTGTAGTTCATATTGGAAATTAATTCAAGCAATAAGCACTTACGATTAAAGATTAAACAGTGTCTCTAGAGACTAGAGAGTACAAAACATATTTCGAATATAGATTCTAACAATGGATTTATTCAGGTGAGAAAATAAGACACGAGACAATTTCATTTACAAAATGGCGAGTGCGCCGGCCCCGAAAGTTAATTATATAGGTAATGAATGTTTTCTCAAAACTCTAAAAACTCTTAAAAACTAAAAACAAAGACAGAAATATTGATGGAAATAATTCCATCATTTTATGGTTGGGTAGATCATTTAAAGTATTTATTTGTATATGATTTCTATCATAATATAGAGGATGTCTGTAAACAAATGCGAGGGACTTTGGTAGATGATTCCTTGATGAAAATAAGCAGGGGTAGTTCATATAAATATTTTTCGAAATTGACCCCCCCTTCCAACAGTTTTCAATTGTTTTACGCCTTTTTAAAAACACTGACTCATAAAACTATACATAATATGAAACACTAAGAAGATGTTACTCACACAAATGTTTCAGTTCTCATAACTTTATTATTAGGGGTTGAAAATAACAACCCTCTATGATTTCAGTTCAAAAGTTGTTTTCGTGAGATAGATTTTCGAAAAATAAAATTATTTTATGGTTTCCCATTCTATTCTGGAGAAAAAAAGTATCTTGCAAAATTTCGAGACAGTCGATGCTTTTCTCGGAAAAATAAAAACCTACTCTTATGTAACTGAGTATTGTAGAAAAAACCATAGAAAATCTTTTTTCTTCTGTCAATACCAATTTTGAACATGAACAATATCTTAGAATATTCATTCTATCATAACTGTTTGTAAGTTTGTATTTTTTTCAAGAAAAGTATCGACCGTATCGAAATTTTTGAGGAGACTTTTTTCTCCAGAATTGAATGGGACAGTATAAGATACTTTCATTTTTCGAAAATCTATTCCACGACAACAATTTTTGAAGGAAAATCATAAGGCGTTGTTATTTTCCACTCCTAATAATAAAGTTATGGGATCAAAAAAAATTGTGTGAGTACCATCTACTTACTGAATCATATAATGTATAGTTTTATGACTCAGTGTTTTTTGGGACTTAAAAACTGTCAACTCGTGATCGCCTTCCAAAGGCTGTATGTTGGAAGGGGGGTCGGTTTCGAAAAAAAATTATATGAACTACCCCTGCTTATTTTCATCAAGGAATCATCCCCCTAAGTCCCTGTATGTTCATTCGATCAATACAATTTTTAACTCATTTTTCCAATAATGTAGTATTCAACAAAGCAATAAAATAGTTGACTTGGATTTATTTCGATGTTTAATGTCAAATATGAACCGGAACTTGCATTAAAATAATGATACGTACAACGTGATCGCAGATTTGGGTAACCCAAAAGCTCTGACGTGGATTATGGCTGAAATTCTGGCCATACTACTGATTTAGGTATAGGCATAAAATAATTGATTCAACATAGCCCCGTTATAAGTAATAGAAAGATATGAAGTCGCACTAACGAAAGAGCCAGTTAACAGTTTCTGGAAATAATGTTGTCACCATATCGATTTTCCAATAAAAAGGTGGTTAAACGCGCTCGCTGTAAAGCAAGTTGTGCTGTCTTGTAAGAAGCAATCCGTTCCGAGGATTTTTTTTCCACTAATATAAATCGATCAACGTTTAAAAAAATATGGACCCCCAAAGGTCCAAAAATGTTCCATCGTCACGTCACTTTTTTCACCATAAAATCACAAATTCACTGCTCCAACTTAATCTATAAATCACCTTCGAACTTTCAAATAACTATTCGATTCGTTTCATTTCAGGTATATTCTATAATTAATGCAGAAACATCGAAATTCTAGAGGCACCACATATCCACAAATTCTGAGGAAAGCCCGCCGTTTTTAATGGTAGATTTGGCACTGCCGCAGAGTCATTCGCGCGAATATCATACTATGCCTTATTTTGACTCTCTTAAGTCCAACCCCACCTCCTCGTGGTGAGAGTCGGTAACAGCACATTCGTGTGGCTGGCTAACGGGGCTCTGGCGCCAGATTGGGGGGTTACCAGCCCCCCAGTCGTTGTTAATCTGTTGGTATGAATAATAATAGAAGGCCTCGGAACCCTCGAGGTGGACCCACTGGTCTGCCTCAACCAACGGATGGAACCGATGCGGCGGTTCCTGGACTGGGTAACCCCGGTACGAGTCGATTTGAGTGCCTATTCCCAGGTTGCGACCGGTCATTTACAACTAAGACCGGTCGAGGCGTCCACCATCGTAGAGCACACCCGGATTGGAGCGATGCTCGAGAATTAGCAGCTAACGTCGATGTGAGGCGTCGATGGACTGCGGAGGAATCGGCGGTTATGGCACGGCACGAGGCCGAGCTAATAATTTCAGGAGAGCGCTTTCTGAACCAGGCCTTGCATCGGATCTTCAACAACAGATCCCTCGATTCTGTTAAGAGCCATAGAAAGTCGGCGGCCTATAAGAACCTGGTTCAGCAATTCCTTCAGCAACTCTCGACACCTGATTCCCTCCCCCAATCTTCGGCTGCAGGTGCTGATGAAGGCGATGATGAATTCCGTCTGAATATTATCAGATTCATCGAGGGTCTCGATCAGCCTAACACCATTGACCCGAAAGACCAGCACCTTTTGGACATCTGCTCTCGTCTCCGTACGTCTAGCGCGTTTGATCTGCGAGTCATGCTGGTGGATTACCTTGATAGACGTTTCCCCATCCCCCCCCCTAAGGTTCCTTCGGTTCGGCGCCCGGCGCAGGGTAGGGTGTTGCCCAAACGCAAAGAGCGCAGGCGCGAGTACCGACGCGTCCAGAGAATGTGGGCTATGAATTCGGTGAGAGCGGTTCATTCGGTACTCGGCAACATCATTAATGCTGCGCCACTTCCGAAGGATACCATGGTACCCTTCTGGAATCGTGTTTTCTCGCATCAGGACAACAACTCTCCTGACCTTCCACCTTCTTCCAACCTTGTAGGTGCGTTGGCTAACCCTATATCTGTGGAGGAGCTGCAGGCTAATTACATCGAGCGCTCCTCTGCTCCTGGGCCCGACGGTGTGGCTGCCGCTGACATTAAGAAGATGGACCCGAACATACTGGTCCGACTCTTGAATGTCATCCTGCTTTGTGATCGGCCCCCTGACAGACTGCTCGAGTCTAGAACTGTTTTCATTCCCAAGAAGGAAGATCCTCGAGAACCAGGGGACTTTCGGCCGATCACCATCTCCTCCGTCATTATTCGATCCCCATAAAATTCTGGCACAACGTTTTGATCGCGAAATCGAGCTGGACAACCGGCAAAGAGCCTTTGGACGCATGGATGGTTGTGCCAGTAATACCTACCTTCTTGACCTCGTCCTGCGCCACCATCGAAAGAAATTGCGCTCGGTTTTTGTGGCGATCATTGATGTATCGAAGGCTTTCGATAGCGTGAGCCATGCATGTATCGAGAAAGTTTCTTTCGGCTAAGGGAGTTCCATCGTTCCTTGCTAACTACATTATGGCTACGTACAAGCATGGCTTCACTAAGTTGACGTCGAGTGAGTGGCAATCTGACCCCATCACACCTTCCTGTGGGGTAAAGCAGGGAGATCCGCTATCCCTATTATTTTCAACCTCATAATGGACTTTTTGTTACGCTCCCTGCCTGATGAGATTGGTGCGGAGTTGGGCGGTGTTAAGATAGCGGCTTCTCTTTACGCTGATGATATTGTCCTAATGGCTTCCTCGGCTATTGGACTTCAGAGCCTTATAGATAGGGTTGTTCGGTATCTGGCCTCATGTGGACTGGTCATAAACGTTGCTAAGAGCCAGACAATATCCTGGAAGACGGTGCCACATCTAAAGAAAATCGTCATCGACGAGAAGCAGAAATTTTTTCTGCGCAGGGGTCGCCTTACCTTCTCTCAGCAGGTCGTCTTCCTGGAGGTATCTGGGTGTGACATTTAACCCTGAGGGAAGATGTAAGCCCGAGATGATGTCGTCACTCGCAGGGTCTCTCAATATCTTGACCAGGGCACCCCTGAAACCCCAGCAACGACTTTTTGCCCTACGTGTTGTTGTCATCCCTAGTCTCCTCCATCAACTGGCACTGGGTTGGTTTACCCTTAGCTATCTGAACCGGCTGGACAAGGAGATAAGATCCTCCTGCAGAAAATGGCTCTCTCTCCCCGCCGACTGCCCAAATGCGTACTTCCATACGGGAGTGCGCGACGGAGGTTTGGGGTTGCCCTCGCTCCGTTGGGTAATACCACAGCTGCGGATGAGACGCCTTCAGAGATTGCCCCTAGACGTTCGGGTAGCGGGACCCTTCCTTCAGAAAGAAATCGCCGACTGCGCTCGCAGGCTTAACGACAGGGGGACAATTTTGGACACACCGGCTAAGATCCAACGACGCTGGGCAGATCTTCTTTTTGGCTCTGTAGATGGTATGGCACTGAGGGGTTCTTCTAAGATTCCACAGCAGCATCGCTGGATATCGGACGGGACCAAGTTTCTGGGTGGCAGCGATTTTGTGAACAGCGTTAAGCTGCGTATTAACGCGCTCCCTACTCGATCTAGGGTGGCCAGGGGGCGAGATTATGATCGGTTGTGCCGAGCGGGTTGCAGAGTACCCGAAACGCTGAATCACATCCTTCAGCAATGCCACCGTACGCACGATGCCCGCATTGAACGTCATAACGCGGCGGCGAAATATCTGGCCAATAAAATGCGTACCAAAGGTTTCACGGTTTGGGAGGAACCCGTTCTTCGTACTGCGGTTGGGATTAGGAAACCGGACATTGTGGCTGTTCAACACCAGAAGGCCATCGTTGTTGATGCGCAGATCATCAACGATCAATTTGACCCCGACGCCGCGCACGAGAACAAAGTGTCAAAATATAGGCCCCATGAGGTGCACATTAAACAGCTCACTGGTGCCTCCTCAGTGCAGTTTACATCTTGCACGCTGACTTGGCGAGGTTTGTGGTCCGAAAAGTCTGCCCGTGATCTGAGGGACTTGGGACTTATACGTGTGAACGATCTGAAGGTGATGTCGTCTAGAGCTCTTATTGGAGGCATGATTTGCTATAAGACCTTCAACCGCCGCACAACAGTGCGAGGTGCTCTTCCCCGGGTCGGGTTGGTTAGCCTTGGCACCGCCGACTCGGTGAATCCCACGGTGCTGCCTGCCGTTCCATCACTCAGGCATAATCACTGGAGGTTTTTTAGTGAGTAGTAGGCTTTTGCCTGAGCCTCACACTACCTGTAATGTTCTTTATATTCGGGTGTGCGTAAATGCATTTCTCCTCCAGTCCAAAAAAAAAAAAAAAAAAAAAAAAAAATAAATTACGCCATCATGAAATTAATCTAATCGAATAGTTATTTAAAAGTTCGAAAGTGAGTTATACAGGGTGACTGGTGACGTAAGGGACAACGGCTAACTGGAGATAGAGGACCTTAAACTGAATGAGGATTGGGGGTTTAAATGTCCCATAAGGCTATTAGTTTCAGAGATACAGGGTGTTTTTTGCAAAAGTGCTAAAACTATAAACTCCCATATCTTCGTCAATATGGCAAATTTTTCGCTGATATTTGGCAAGCTTGTTAATATACACATTCTCCATCAGATCGACAAGAAAAAAATTTCCAAAAATTGCAGGTCCGTATTCAAAAATTTCAATTTCCATGTCAGGTGAGAAATATCACTCGGTAAATGAAATAAAAAAAATTAAATTAGGAAATTGGAATCTGCAAAAAACACTGAGTAAAAATCTGTTTTTAGTTTTAATGGCACAAATTCTTTAAAGTTTTTATGATATGTTGAAAGTCGAATATTACAATTTTCTCATATTGAATTCAAGAAACACACCATTCCTGAAAGAAGGAACACTGAATTTGAGATGCTTAAATAATCCTGATGCATTTTGAATATTTCTTCACATCTTGAAATACTTTTCCATTAAATTTTCTATCAATATTATAAGAAAAACTCAAAAAACAATACAAACAGAAAAAGATTAACAGTAGCAGATATGGTTCATAAAAAAATCAAATAAACGAATACTTGATATGCGAGAGCCATTCCCCTCACACACTTATTGGCTCTTTTGAACAATTGAAGTACGTTTCATATCCACAAGATGAAAAATTACTCATGATAGAACAGTAACACTAGATTTCAGCTCGAGAAAAGTTGGACTTTCTTCTCAGAACGCCTGAACAATAACCCATCTGATACTCATTCCTTCAACAAAATTTATTTTTCTATTAAATAATGCAATGATTCATGAGAAAACAACTAAGCAAATGCTCGGAATCGGAGCAACTTGCTTCAACGCATTTATTGGCTCTCTTGAACTCTAATGATTTCTTTCTTTTTTGAGATGAGGATTATTCTGAGACCAAATATTATATCCCTTCATTTTGGGCAATCCAAAAACAAATATCATCTACATATTCTTCATTCGTGAATATTGAAGGCATTTTTCAGTAGATAAACAAACAACACAATTCCCAATAATTCACAATCAATGAATGTATGAATATAAACGTAATTTTTTGAAATTAGCCTACTCTGTGTAGTAGGATGTATTTTTTTAATAATGAATAATAAACGTCTTATTCTAAAAATCACTTGTTTCCCATTAGGGAATATTAATTCTGTTTGCATTGAAGAAATTCATATGCTTCACAAAAAAAGATGAAGTAGCTACAGCTAAGTACATATTAGAGGAAAATAAGTCCTCAAAATTCATACATTATTTCATTGAAGAATAAATTTTGTTGAAAACATAAGTACCAGATGGATTATTGTTCAGGGGTACTGAAAAGAAAGTCAAACTTTACTCGAGCTGAAATCCAGTGTTTCTGTTCTATCAAGAGTATAATTTTTCATCTTGTTTATTAGATTTTTTTATGAATCATATGTGCTACTGTTCCTCTCTTTGTATATCTATTGTTTTTTAATTTTTCTCATAATATTGAAAAAAAAATTAATAAAAAGGAGTTCAAGATGTGAAGAAATATTCAAAATGCGTCAGGATTATTTAAGCATCTCAAATTCAGTATTTTTTCTTTCAGGAATAGTGTGTTTCTGGAATTCAATATGAAAAAATTGTAATATTCGACTTTCAACATATCATAAAAACTATAAAAAATTTGTGCCATTAAAACTAAAAACAGATTTTTACTCAGTGTTTCCTGAAGATTCCAATTTTTCAATCAAATTTTTTTTTATCTCATATACCGAGTGATATTTCTAACCTGACACGGAAATTGAAATTTTTGAAAACGGACCTGCAATTTTTGGAAATTTTTTCTCGTCGATCTGATGGAGAATATGTATATTAACAAGCTTTCCATATATCAGCGAAAAATTTGCCATATTGACGAAGATATGGGAGTTTATAGTTTTAGCACTTTTTCAAAAAACACCCTGTATCTCTGAAACTAATAGCCTTATGGGACATTTAAACCCCCAATCCTCATTCAGTTTGAGGTCCTCTATCTCCAGTTAGCCGTTGTCCCTTACGTCACCAGTCACCCTGTAGATTAAATTGGAGTAGTGAAGTTGTGGATGTATAGTGAAAAAAGCGACGTGGAGATGGAACATTTTTGGAACTTTGGGGGTCCATATTTTTTTAACTAAAACAGATCGCAACCTGTTGGTTCCACTAATGTTGTTCAGGAAATTTAAATGAATACAATGACATAAAAATCTGGTCGATGCCTTCTGGCCACCGAAATTCGATATTTACCAATCAATCAACTAAAACATATTCTTTCTTACCTTGGAATCGTCGTCAGCTGCATGACACACAGTGCAAGAAACACGCAAGACGAACAAGCGATGTAATACCGGAACTCTGGGTCGCACAAGCCTCGATATTCCCTTTCATGCTTGGGATTACGGAACCATAACAACACCGGGTGCAACTCTTCAGCACTCCAGGATTTCCTGCGAAAGATATTTCATTATTTCCAGCTCTTTTGTTCCGGTTCTTGTCGATAAATTTCGAATAAAACCAGAAGAGGAAAAAAATATTCACAAAAAGTAAAGAACAATGCTTGAAGGTCATGGCGCAGCGAAAATCTCATTGTAATAGAGAAATATGCTTTTGAGTTTTCATTTTGGGAGAAGTGGGCTAGGAGGTTGAGATTTTCAGGGTGGTTTCTGAGGTGGATATAATGGATAAGTTCGTTATCATTAGTCTATTGGTCTTGGAGTTCATTATACACTGACCGGCAAAATAATCGATCTACTCAGAACAAAATTAAGTTAGTTAATTCATAAATATGTTATTTCGATTCCGATTTGATTGATTTTTTTTCAATTCTAGGTATACGCATCCTTAATCGATTATCAGTTTTGAATTTCAAGAAAACTCGGTCTACGTCATTTTATATATACAGGGTGAAATAAAATCTGTTTTTTACCCTGACTTTAAATCCACCGTGTGTTTATTTATCTCATCATCAATACACATCTTCTCTTGATAAGTTAGTTCTTCATTTATAACAATTGCTTTTGTTGAAGATACAGGGTTTTCAGGGCAAAATTTAACTCTACAATTTCGCTATGCCTATGAAAAAACTTCCACAGATTTAACCTTAAATCCGAACGTTATGAAAATAAACTGGGAACTAAGTGAAAACATAAAACCAGAGAAGTTTCAGAGTGACATGTTGTTCCCTATGCATCGTTTATTGGAGACGATTTCGTGCTAACGTTTTATAATGCCCGACCGCATCAACCGCATGTGGCTAGGAATGCCAGGGAGTATTTAGCAGAGTGATGTCCAATAATTCAACTGGCTAGTTTGGATGCTCTTTAGAGGAAAATTCGATCCCGCGTAGCAACCACTGAAAATTTGCAGCAGCTCAGTGATGCTCTAATTGATTCAAAACCTCAATGAGGACATGCCGAGACCTGTTATCTGCGTTGGGCGGAAAACACGTTATCTTTTTGACTTTGTTTTCAGTTTATTTTCATTACGTCAGAATTTTAGGTTGAAATTGTTGAAGTACTGATGTAGCCTAAGCGAAATCTAATCAATCTTTACTAAAATTGAAATATTTTTTTGAATGAAGAATTAAATTATCGAGAGAAGATGTGTTTTCATGCTGGAATAAAAAATCACACGGTTAAACAACTGGAACACACCAGTGGTGGTTCTAAAGTTAAGGTAAAAACGCAGATTTTGTTTCACCCTGTATTAAAGACGTACACCGAGTTTTTTTGGAATTCAAAACTGTTGATTGATCGAGGATGAACATACCTACAATTGAAAAAAAAATTCAATCGAATCGGATTTTAAATAACAAACTTCATCGGTTTTTTTGAGTGGATCTATTATTTTGCCGGTGAGTGTAGAATTGATAAGTATTTTGATCATTTCACAACACAATGCACTAGGCAATCGACAAAATTACTAGACTGAGAGTATTTAAAACGCAAATTGAGCTTTGGTTGAGGAGGAATTCGGCCCGAAGTGTTCGATTTCGGTTTGAAGATACGAGAAATGTTTCTGAAATAATTACAAAGCTGTTCTTTGAGTTTTTCCTAAATTGAATTGGTGAAATTCATAGCAATCATACATTTAGAAAATGATAAAAAAAATGGAATACAATAGAGAATTATCGAAACCCAAATAGAGGCATAACTTTGTTAAAAGATTCTGTAATAAAAGATCCCTTAACGTTGGTCTGGCATTTGAGTTATCGAAACGACTTATTTCCTGTCAACTTTATTGAGGTATTATCTTTATTTTGAGACTTGTGACAAATTATGTGTTGCCGAATAGTGTATTATGCAACAAGGGTATAATGATAGCTATTATTCGCGAGGTGAAGTTTAGGCCACGAGGCGTAGGCGAGTGGCCCAAATCACCGAGTGAATAACAGCCATTATGCGCGAGTAGCATACTATACTTTATACACGACTACTGAAAAGAACTGGTCATTGTAAATTTTGTAATAAAAAAAACTTTAATTGCTATAATGAAAGTCGATTTGGCCTTCGATTGACAAGGTATACCCATATTTGTTAGTTGGAGTACTTTGGAAAACTGAAGAAATACCAATTTAAGGAATCAAAACTAAATCTATGAAGCATCTGACAGCAGTGGATTATAATATCATTATTCCCTTGTGATTAATAGGTATTACTAAGGCCGAACACAAAGACGTACAATGGCAGGATTTACCAATAGTCGTGGAAAAAAATACTTCATTGAAATATCCAGAAAATAGATTTTTTTGAATCAAAAGACAAATTTCTTGGAGTCTGCGAGTCCAAAAAACTGTTTTCGACCGTGTTGCGTACAATATTAAAACTTTTGATAACTTATTTCCATTTCTCACTTCTTCTCACATTTCAGCATTCATGAAGGAATTCTTTGTCAACAGTTCCCCAATAATATCACCAGGTCCTCATAAGCGAATCTGTGACATTTATTTTCAATCTAGTTATTGATTTTTTTCACACAATTTTCACAATATGCGATATCAAAATAAATGCTCTACTGCCTTTCCACTACTAACGAATTTCAAATTGATCAGTGCACCAAAAAAAAAAAAAGAATGTAGTACCTGACCAGGGTACATACCTGGTACCTGACATAAAATAACCCAAGATAAGATGGGTTATTTGACCCACGCAGTATATAGTGCTATTTCTGCATCAATTTTTCTGCTGATTTCAATATTTTTCTCCTTGAAATTTCACAAAATGTAACTCATAAGAGCCGAATTTGACTTGAGAACCCTTAAGAAATTACAGAGAGAACCCAAACCAATTCACATTTTGCTTAATCAACAATTACACTCCTTTGAAATAATTGGATTTTTGTTCAATAATATGCCTATGGTTCAATTTTCCAGTCGGTACATTTTTATTATATTTTCCTTCCAAAATAAGAGTAGATATGTTTATTGATTTCTTCTTCTGCTTTGGGAATGATAATAGTAATTGATATTCTATTCATTGTTGAATAGTGTTTGAAAGAGTGCTTCAGTCTTATTTATGAGTGAATTGTCATATATGCATATTAGAAATAAATTCAATCCATAAGCACTTACGATTGAAGATCAAGCAGTGTTTCTAGAAAGTACAAAACATATTCAGAATATAATTTCAAATAAGGGATTAATTCAGGCGATAAAAAAGACTTGAGATAATTTCATTTACAAAATGGCGAATGCGCCGGTTTCTTCGTTGCGCATGAGCAGATGAATGAAAGAATTTAGTTAAGTTGGGCGTTTCGATAACTCCCTTATGATTCTACATTGCACCTTTATTCTCAATTTCAATGTAGGATGGGTTAATTAATTCAACCCACGCAGTATATAGTGCTACTTTTCAACGAATACAAGTTAATTGTGGAAAAATTGGAAGCAATATTTCATTTTGAATGAACCTAGACCTAATACCGCTATAAATCTGTGTTCAGATTATCCAAACCCCATTTCAGTGCGAAAAAGAGATAATTAACTTGTTCCATAATCTCTAAAATAGTTTCCTCAATGCCCAAACGATAATATAAGTTTATTGAAGGATTATACTCACTTGCATTCTAGACACGTGCTCCTCCCTGGCAGCAGATTGGATTCTATCATGGCCAAGCTCTGCGAAAAATCCTGTTCAGTATTCAGTTCGAAATCCAAAAGATTTTTTTAAAGAACATCGAATTAAATGGTGTTATGCTGTCAGTATGTGAATTTAAAAGTCAATTTCAATTCCACACAAATAGGCTATTTCTATGGGATCTTCCTAAGCTGAAAGCACCCGATGCTAGGAATTCTAGGAGAAATGCAGGTCCGGATTTTTTGAGCGATATTATTATTATTACACTCACCGGCAAAATAATCTAACAACTCAAAAAATCGATAAAGATTGTTTTTTCATAAATATGTTATTTCAAGTCCGATTCGATTGATTTTTTTCAATTGTAGGTATGTTCATCCCTTATCAATTACCGGTTTTGAATTTCGAGAAAACTAGGCCTACGTCATTTTATACAAGGTGAAACAAAATCTGTTTTTTTACCCTTACTCTAGAACCACCCCTGAAGTGTTCCAGTTGTTCCACCATGTGATTTCTTATTTCACCATCAAGACACATCTTCTCTGGACAATTTGATTCTTTATCCATAACGATGGCTCAATTTTCGTTTAAGATTCAGGGTTTTCAGAGCAACATTAAACTTCACAATTTCGATATGAGTATGAAGTACTTTCATAGATTAAACCTTAAATACGAACCTTATGAAAATACAATGAAAACTGAATGAAAACATAAAACAGGAGAATTTTTAGCGAGACAATATGTTGTTCCATATGCACGATTTCGTGCTAATGCTTCATAATACATCAACCGCATGTGACTAGGACTGCCAGGGAGTATTTAGCAGAGGCTGATATCCAAGAATTCAACTGGCCTGCTCTAAGCCCAGATTCGAACCCAATTTGGCATGTTTGGATGCTCTTGGAAGGAAAATTCGATTTTCGTACCAACTACTGAAAATTTGCAGGTGCTCAGCGATGCTCTAATTGATCAAAATCCCTGATGAGGACATGCTCAGAAGCATTGTATTTGTTATCTGCGTCTGGGAGGAAAACACATGTTTTTGACTCAGTTTTCGGTTTGTTGAAGCACTATTGTAGCCTTAGGAATATTAAATTTTTTACTGAAAACCCTCTATCTTTAACAAAAATCAAGCTATTGTTATAAATGAAGAATTAAATTGCCAAGAAAAGATGTGTCTTGATGATGGAATAAGAAATCACACGGTGGAACAACTGGAACAAACCAGGGGTAATTAGGGTAAAAAAACAGATTTTGTTTCACCCTGTATGGAATGAGGTACGCCGAGTTTTCTTGAAATTCAAAACCGGTGATTGATTAAGGATGAACATACATACAAGTGAAAAAAAATCAATCGAATCGGAGTGAAGAGTGAAGAATGAAATCAGAACTATAGAATTTCGATAATTGTAGTTGATGATTATTTATATATTTCATTCGTTGACCGAGTTCCAGAATATTATTCCGATCGTGCTGAGATTTTGCATTTATATATTCAGTATTAATCTTTACAATTCCTATACAAAATTTGGAGATAATACCCTCATTGTTCCACCAATGAACGAGCGCTTTGATGCACCTACGCAGGGCTTTTCTTAAATCTTATAAATTAAACTTTGGAAAAATATCAGTGGCTTCTTCGATTTTATCATATACACTTATTTAGTAAGCTCATTTCTCGAAAAGACTCTAGGAACTTTACAAATAATGAAATTGTTTCGCACGATGACACCGAATTGAAATTAATGTTTTTTTTTCGATATAAGTATCATGATATTTCGATTATATGAATCAATGCAACAAGGAATATTCGTGATATGATATTGACGACTTTTAAAACTTGAGTTTGTGAAATAATAAGACAAGACGACAGTACAGGTAACATAATTTTTTGTGTATTTAAATCTGGTATATATACAGTATGTTTGGTCATGACTTAGCGATGATTTAAGGGCATCAAATATAATCGACATCGACAAAAACACCCACATTGGGAAGTTTACCCCCTTAGTTTTGGAGTAGCCCTCATTTTAAATTTATTTTTTTATTTTCGTTGACCCTTCCAAATAATATTGATTTTTTTGAACATAAAGGTCCTACAGATGTGAAAAAATGCTTTTTGGAAGATGATACCACAGCCTTTCATTAAAGTAGAACAATATGAAAACATTTAACTTGAAAATGCCATAAAAAAATTTAGGAAAAAATGTACTGATTTTCTTAGTAAATCCGCAATAGTACAAAAACTAGCACATTAAAGTATAACTTTTTTCATTGATTTAACACGCAAAATTATTAGCTACAAAACAACACCTACACCATTTCTGTAAGTTACATAATTTGAGAGTTCTTGCTGTTCGAACATGACCACTACGCGAGCGCCTAAAACTTTTTTTTGTTGCTACAGGTCGTCATGAGTGCCACTGCATGTCTACAAATCAAGGCGGCCATTTTGAGCAAATTTCATGATTAATTCGTTTATTTGATCATTGAAAATTATCAAAAGTACAGTACTGACTATTATTTTATCAATGTTCATAAGGGTCATATTCGAACAGCAATTACTTTCTTATTATTAGCTTAGAGAAATTATGTTGGTATGGTTTTGTAGCTAATATCCTTGCGTAATAGCTCATTGAAAAAAAATCATACTTCAATGTACTAGTTACCATGATATTGCGGATTTACTAGGAAAAAGAGTACATTTTTTGATAAAATCATTTTAGAGAATTTTCAATGGCATTTCCAAGTTAAATGTTTTCATATTGTTCCATTTCAATAAAAAGTGGTAGTATCGTTTTTCAGAAAACATTTTTTTCACATCTGTAGGACCTTTATGTCCAAAGAAATCGATATTATCTGGAAAGGTCAACTAAAATAAAAAGTAAATTTAAAATGGGGGCCACTCCAGAACTGAGGGGGTTCTTCCCAATGTGGGTGTTTTTTTCGATAAAATTAGGTATATTTGATGCCCTTAAACTATCGCTAAGTCATGTAAGTCATGACCAAGCACACTGTATAAAACTTGATAGAAACAAATTCAATCGACGCTTCTTCTTTGAAAGCAAAGCTGAGGAAAATAGAGTTCCGAAGCTTCTGTATCAAATATTAAAGTTCAACGTTCGGCTTATCGAAAAATTTCCTGATGAATATACTTTGCATGTTAATTCAAATCCATCGTGAATTATTCACTTCACTCCTAAACTTACTGAAATATTCTGAAAACTTGTGGAGAGCCTTGTTGCACGATAATCACGGTATCCTTCCAATTTGCTCTGAACCGTTTTCGCCAAAAATAATTTTTTTAGCCCAAATGTGTCACCTTGAATGTTTTTGTTATCTTAAAACATTGAATTGTGATTTTTCTCTTGTAGGTAATTAGGAGAATTCTTTGAAGCAATGAATAAAATACAAATATTTGCTTGTGTTGCCTTCATATATTTGTTCATGGAAGGATATTATCTGAATATAATAGGTACGTTTCTTCGATTATTTATGATGAATCATTGAGTCATTGTTTTGCTGTTTTGTCAAAAAATTTTAGAAATAATTATGGTGTAAACATCGAAGATACCTTTTAGCTGGTTGGCTTGTATCACCAAAATCAAAATTCAATATTTTCCAGAAAACCAAAATATTCAAGGTATCTCTCATTTGAGCTGAAATATTGATTTTTGGCGAGAACGTTCCAACAAAATAATGTTTTTCATAAACCATTGTAAAAAGGGTTCCAAGACCTTTCAAATGAAGAATCACTCAAGAAGGAAGTGAGTGTTCGTGTAGGGGGAAACTATCAAAATCTAGTAAAATGTCCTAATTATTAATTCCTGTAAGAAATCAAAAAATGTTATTTTATTCACTATTTCCAAATTCAAAGTGACTCTGTGAGAAATAATTCTTTCAATATCTTACCCCCAAAGATGATTATCCCAAATCATATGGCTGATTTCTCAAAGAAGAAATGTTTTTCTCGCGAATATATCTCTTTATTTTATTATAATTCTTTCCTTTTCTCTTCAATTTGAATCGCAAGAATGCATTTTTATTTTTAAACGATCGTGATTATTCGATGAGTTCTTTACCTATTTTTTTTTTCATTTTTTTTTCCAAGGCCGTACAAGGAGATGGGGTCCGGACAACCCCCATCGCCTACATTTTTCAGAAGTAGGGGATTTGAACATTCTCCTTTAAAAATTGTCATTTTGTTATTCGGTGGACCCCCACCCGAAATTTTTTTCTGGCTACGGCCTTACACTCAACCATTCTTCCCTATTAAATTTTGAGGGGTTGAAGCGCTCCCTCTGAGAGGGTTGCCCCTTCAAGCCTTTAATATACGTCAAAAGATGTTCCCCAAACAAAATGATTCGTCGTATTTCGGGAAATTCTTCCAATCGCTCTGGGAAGAGAAGTATGAGGGGTTGCTAGACTGTTTAGTGAAAATAATCTTGCAAATAAATGATCTACTGATTTAGGAGAGATTAGTTTGCATTCACTGCGCCTAAATTGCAAAGCAACAATAATAGGTGCCTTGACATACCCTGTTAATGTATTACTATAATTTTCTCATTTCATCCCATCCCTTAATTTGAATGACCAAAACAGACTTGAAGGTTTGACGTACTGCCCTGTTTCGAGCTTAAATTGCGTAACGAGATCGAGACCATTAATTAGTGTGCTTAATAAATGACCAACATCTTGATCGGTTAGTTAGCCGGATTGCTTTGCTCCTCTAATTATTCTGCTCATTCAAGGCAATTCAAGTTGTTATTGCAGTACTAGAGGATTATAACCAAAGATATAGGTATGTACTGGGTGGTCAACTAAGGAATTGCGATTTAAACGAAGGAGGGATTCATGGAAATTCAGTCGCCATGGTTCACTAGACGGTTGAGGAGCATTCATTCTGTGTGAGCGATTATTATCAAAATCAACATTTTTTTCTCTGATGAAGCCCATTTTCATTTCAACGGCTATGTAAACCAACAAAACTTCCGGTATTGGTCTTCACAAAACCCCAAAGAGAAAAATATGAAACTCAATTGCGAAGTCCGAAGGTCATCGTTAGGTGTGCAATACACGCACAAGGCATTATTGGCCGGTACTTTTTCGAAGACGGACGCGGCCGAGCAGTAACAGTGGATTCTGATCGTTATGTGGACATGTTGAACAATTTTTTTGAACCAGCCCGTCAAGACTTTGATGGATACAATCGGGACACTTGGTTTCAGCAAGACGGGGCGGTGCCACTTTTCTGACTTCAAATCAGTCCTTACCTGTTATTCAGACGCTTTTTACTGAAAATTTGATTTCTCGGCGTGGATACCTTTCGTGGCCCTCCAGAAGCCCGGACTTGACACCTTACGACTTTTACTTAAAGGGATACCTCAAAAGTGTAATCTACCACAAAAATCCCCGCACTCTAATTGCGTTGAACGAAAATCTCCGCCAGAAAATTCAATCCATCGGTCCAGAAATTTTGCGACGTGTTTTTCTAAATTTGGGGGTTCGACTCGAAGAATGCTAGCAGAAAAACGGTGGAAAATTACACAGCGTAATTTAAAAAAAAATTAATTCCTAAAGAGCTGAGCATTATTTGTAGATAAAAATCAAAATTGACTTGATAGTTTTATTTACTTCTCTTTTAAGTCGGAATTCCTTAGTAGACGACCGAGTATAACTAGAGAGTTGTAATAGAAGCTTAGATGAGGTTTTTCTCAGGGAAGTTCATCACTCAGTGAATTTGAGAAAAACATCATGTAAACTTATGAACTAAACGACTCAAATTTAAATAGGCACTCGGAAAAATAATCAATGTTTCATATTGATTCTATATCAATCCAGATATCGTTATGCACTATGGCATAAAACCTCGAAGCAAGAATATCCGCTTTTATGTAGTTGCTTTAATGTTCCAATCCATAAAAGAACCTTTTTTATGGACATTAATATTTTACTGCGTTCTTTTCCGGCTCAGTATTAGATCTATTGATTCGAGAGGGATGGTTCATCAATTTACTTACTGAATTACCCTTTGAGGTACTTACAACTAAGTTCACGTTTGTTGGATAATAACAAAAATTTACTGAAAATTAAAATTCTTCTTTTTCTTTTGATAGAATTTACACAGGGTGTTAGTGAATAAATGCGACAAACTTTAGGATGTTCTACCTAAACAAAAAATATCTACGAATATTATTTTAAGATAGACCTCCTAAAAAGAAACGTTTTCAAGATATAGTGTGTTGAACAAAAAGGTTCTTTACGAATATCTCCACTACCTTTTATCAGAAAGGAGCTTTCGTAGGTATTTTCTAATCATAAGAAGGCTTATTTTTCTCAAGTCTTATTAGGTGAAGGTTTTGAAGGGTTAGTGGGTGTTTTTCCCCCACTTCTGCGCTAAGCAAAAAGTACGGGTTTTGGGACTCCCATTTGAAGGGCTAATATTTTCTAAACGAAAAGCATACCTGGTCATTGAAAATTGACCATGTTTTTCAACTTAAAACAAAAACTGTTGACTGTAGAGTGTATGACCTTTTTATGTAGAAAACTATGGCGATTCAAATGAGCATCCCAAAAATCGTACTTTTTGCCTTACGGTAGGGCGGTTGTTGGACGGTAAAACACTTACTAACCCTTCAAAACCTTCACTTCACCAATAATCTCCAATGTGTGAAAATGTTTCCTGTACGATAAAATGTTCCGGATATATACGCAGAAAATAATTTTTTTTAATTTCTACACCCCATATTCAGAAGACGATGAGTTTATAGGGTAAGTTAATAGAATCTTTTGTTGATATTTTGGACGAGCTATAACACCCAGTATTGAATAAAAGTTATAATCCTAGCTTTCTATTTGCCTGAAAAATTTCCGAAATCACTTTAGTTGGAAGTGAAGTGGTTTCGACGAATAGAACATGACGTTTTCGGATGACAATCAATGAAAATATAAGGTTTGAAATCAAAGTAACAAATCAGAATATTGAAGATATTTTCGGAGGAAATTTTGAAATTATTTTGAATTATTCATTACTAGCAATGAAAACCGAGGAAAATAATTCTTTTTCTGTTATTTTTAGAAGTAAATTATAAATTTTCACCAAAATGTTAAGTTATGTTATTGTTATGATGAAGTTGATTACGGAAATTAAACTGATTTTGTCGAGGAGCAACGTCGGTTGGAAGTGGTGCGCATCAGTTCAAAATCACAACAATGTCAAATAGAACACGCATCGACTGATTTTGCATCAGTTTGGAAGTGATGCAGCGTCAAATAGAAAGGGCCTAATCTCATGCTCATGTGCGCATCCCATTTTGTAACGACGAACAGAAAGCTTAAAACCTATGAATTTTGTATGTCAATTATCTGGTTTCGACACGAAATCATCCAACGTTATTTGTAATGCAAACATTAAATTTTGAAATAATCATAGGACAGCTCTATACCCAACGTCCTCATCATAGTCCGATATCTTTCAAAAATTTAAGAGCTTTTTCCCATTTTAGATAAATTTTCAGGTTATTTTACCAATATCTATCATTCTGACGATAAGGTATTACAACGCTTTTCTAGTCAACTCAACTCAATAATTGGCACCAAGAATGGATTTATATTGTTATTGTTCCAGTGTTAGTTGGCTGATTACATTAACTCCACAAATTTTTATTTATGAGTAAATGGGTTAGTTCTCGCATTATTAGTGCACACATAAAGGAAACGTACGAACCTGTCGATATGTGTCTGACTGAAAAAGTAAAAAAAAACATTTGAATGACATCATTCAACATCAATGTGTTTTAATATGAACTTTTTTTTGTTTCAAATGAAGGAAAAATAAGTGGTTATCAATCATTCCAGATACTGATTGAATAATTTATTTTTTTTTAATTCATTAGTTATTTCAATGAGTGAAAATGTTTTTTTTAGCAAACAATCGATTATTTCAAACACTTTCGAGAATCACTTTGTCACTAAGAAGGTATAAGTGGGTACACCACACCGAAAAAATTAGGGAAACGGCCATATTTCAACAAAGGTTGTAGTTCATTTTATGTTGGACCTATTTCTTCAGTTTTAATTTGATTCCTCATGAACATAACTGTTCAGAGAGCGTTCTCATTTTCATAATACAGAAAATAATATAAATAATAGGAAGTAACACTTTATTCACTTAAGCCACAATTAGACTCAGCCCTTCTTGCTGCCATTCGCGTTGTCGGCAATAATTTCCAAAATACCTCTGAAGCAGTATCGAAGGCAGTGAGCATTTACACTCTGCCGCAACATTTCCCTAGCGACCAAGTGTCGGCAACGACGGACAAAAAAATTCCACAGCAACCTAGTAAAATTTAATCACTCACAGCTGTTCACGCTGCCGGCCCTCTGACTTCCGTACGAAAAACCTTAAGCCTCAATCACACTCAGCCCTTCTCACTGCCACTCGCGTTGTCGGCAATAATTTCCGAAATACTTCTGCAGCAATATCTAAAGCAGTGAGCATTTACACTCAGCCGCAACATTTTCCTCGCCCCAAGCGTCGGCAACGACGGACAAAGAAATTCCACAGCAACCTAGTTGAATTTAATCACTTACAGCTGTCCACGCTGCCGGTTCCTTTGACTTCCGTACGAAAGACCGCCAATTCGGGGAGCGTAGAGCAACACGAGTGGCAATGTGAGGCAGCAGGGAAGTGTAGTGATTACATTCAGCCGCTGCCCACTTCCCTGCTTCATGCCGTGGAAGGGAGCTGAGTGTAATCGGGGTGTTAAATTCAGGGAGCGTACAGCAACATGAGGGGCAGCAGATTATATTCTCGCGATGCCCACTTCCCTGCTCATTTCCCTGCTCCCTGCCGTAGAAGTGAGCTGAGTGTAATCGGGGTGTTAGATGTTGAGTCATCTTTTCTAAAGGTTTTCTAATTTTTTTTTTATTTTCGGAGAGCATTCCATTTTTTCAGTATTGACAGAAATGTATCGCTCAACAGAATTTATAACAGAATAAAGGATCCCCCACACCAACGCGGTACTGCGGGAGCGGGAGCGGGAACGGTAACGACGCGGTGTACTGCGGGAAGCGGGAAGTTTTTCTATTCACACCAAAGCGGTAAAGTACGCGGTAACGTGAAGATTTGTGTGAGAAGATGAACGGCAAGCGTAATTAATAATATTAAACTTAGTTTTTCGTTAAACCAAATATATATTACTCCATAGAGAAGTAATAGTATTGAGAAAAATTATATTGCTTCAAGGAAAAAAGTGGGTTCATGATATTAATCTTGAACGAGAAGAATATGGAGAATTTTACACGTTAATGCCACAGTTGCAAAAAGACCCAAAAAGATTCTACATATATTTCAGAATGGCCCCTGAATATTTCGATGACATTTTAAATCTTGTTAGAGAAGATATCCCATTTCGAGAAGCAATTAGTCCGGAAGAACGTCTTGCTGTAACACTACAGTAACACTTTCGTTCATTTCGGTGCCTATTTTTTCCCATATTTGATCTCTTTTCCAAAGATTTTTGTATTCGGGATTTTCCAAATCATATAAAATTGGATGGACTTTCACAATTTCAACAAATCTTTCATCAACGACATTGTACATGCAAGGTACGTATATGAATTTACACAGCGGGAAGAGCGGGAACGCGGGAAAAACACTGCATGCAGCGTTACGAATATAGAACGCTGCAGTCCCGCGTTCGTAGGTCCCGCCCTACGCCTGAGTGTGAGTACTTCCATATCCCACCTCATATTTTGATCCCGCGACGTTCCCGCTATCGCTCCCGCTCCCGCTGTCCCGCGTCGGTGTGGGGGATCCTTAATTAATGAATTGCCAGGTAGTAAAATGTTCAATCATTATTATTATGACAACAAAAGTGTAGTCATTGCCTATTAATTCCTCAACAAACCATTTCAATACAAAATAACCACAAATAATGGAATCTCAAGTGCAAATCTAATCTAAACAAAAATGGAAGGAGCTACAAGAAATACAGAAAAATGAAATGATTCAGGAATCTTCGATTGATATATACTCACCGTTAGCTGTATGTTTTTGGCCAGGGTCGACTCAGCGATATTAGCGAAGGGTTTATCTGCCCCCCAGCATTCAACGTATTTCGTCATCTTACTGGAAGGTCGAGATCTAGATGGCATGCCTCCTGGAGTGGCCATACCCATTATAGCATCACCGGTGATACTATTGTTACGATCTCTTATCGAATTTGAGTATTTCAAGTTTCCGTTTTTTATTTCTGGTTCTTCTTTCTGAAACAAATCACAGATTTTTTGAACTTCACGTGCACGAATACATCGAAAAACATTAAGTGGCACCTACAAGGGTTACGACATTCAGAGTATCAGCAGTCGGCTGTTTAAAGCATTTAGGGATTTTTCTTGAGGATTTATTCTCCGAGTTTGTACGGACCCGATTTAACTTGTGTTGGTTTAGTCTCAAAGCATGGATTATGCTGTCTTAGAGTACCCCAATATTGTATCCCAGCACAGCTATCGCTAGGCTCCTGTATGAGAGTCTTTCAAGCGGAAATCTTAGCTATTGAAAGATGTCTAGATATAAATCTAGAAAGAAATTATCAGAAGTGCGATATAGCCATACACTCAGTTGGTGAAGCTGCTATTTAAGCACTGAGCTCCTACGTCATCGACTCAAAGTTGATCTGGTAGTGTCGGAACAAACTCAATGAAGTAGGCAAGAAAAATAAGGTCATTTCAATCTGGTTTCCCAGCTATTCGGGAATCGGAGGAATTTAAGAGGCCAAAGAAGGCGCACGAATGTCACTCATTGACCTAGAACCCTTCTGCGGTGTAGTTAAATGTACTTATAAGCAGGATTTTCTGGAGATGGAGAAAGCCAAGAGAGAAAAACTCTGAGGGAATCTCCCAAGGATGGATCATTCAACAGCAAGATCCAAAAGATGTCTGGATCTTGGTAAGAAACAACCTCCTCACTGGCTTTCTTACAGGACACTGTCGCGTCAGGAAGCACCTGTTGAGGATGGGTTTATCGGACACTGACGAGTGTAAGTTCTATGGGGAGGAGGAAGAAACTCCCATTCACCTACCTTTGGTATTGCGAGACTGGGGAGAGAATGCCTTGGGCGAGAAACTTGTAAGAGTGAGGAACTAACATAGATGAAGCCTTCACAGATATTGGATTTCATCAGATCTCTGGAACTGGAAGCCGAGCTGTGAAGGGTGTGGTCAGAACAGCTCTTGAGGTCGCAGTGAACTGTAACCACTTTTCAAATTATACCTGCACTGAGAAGGGATGAAAGTTCAAAACAGTTATTCTCTGATTATCATGATCTTCTTATACGTTTTCTGAACGATGTATATCATTTGCTCCAGAGTGTGAGTTTGATGTATGTTGATATTTATCGGCGAATATTATTTTCTGTTCAATTCATGTTAATGATTTTTTTTCGAAGGTATTGTTATTTATTTATTTATTTATTTATTTAGAAACGATACAGAGTTGAGGCAAAGCCTATAGAACTCAAAATTAAAAACATATTCGTTTTACATAAAATCAAAAATGTGACAAATCAACAAAAATATAGAAAATTCCACTATCACGAGTGTCACCGACGCACACTATGGCATAAACTGTCATAACTGTTTTTGAACGCATTGACAGACACTGAGTTCACAACTGCCGACGGCAAAGTATTCCACGCACCAAAAACCCGATTGGAGATGAAGTTTTGCCTCTGCGAAGACCTAAAATTTTCCTTAGACAGCTTATATGCATGACCACGTAGACGACTATCGGGGTTCAGAGTGAAGAGGCTGCTTAGGTCAGCTCCAAAGTGATTGTGAAGAACACGGTAAGTTGTGATTAGGTCACCTCGAATCCTTCTGTCAGCAAATGACGGTAATTTCATGAGTGATAGCCTCTCCTCATAACTTGGTCGCAAAAACCCATACGGCAGACGCGACGCTCGACGCTGGACACCCTCCAACAAAGCCAAATCCCTATTCAGTACCGGACACCATACAGGGCCAGCAAACTCCAAGATGGGGCGGATATATGTCTTGAACAGGGCAGCACATGTTGAGGGCTCGCATCCGTTGAAGGCCTTTTGTATCATGAACAGAGATCTTTTCGCCTTGTTCACAATGGAGATTATGTGATCGGACCAGCTGAGATTCTCGTTAATAATCACACCGAGATCAGAATGACTGCTACAGGTGTTGATAGGGACATCGTTCAGATAGTACTGATGACGGGGATTGAGGGAACCTAGGTGCAAGACAGCACATTTCTCCTGGTTGAGGGGCAGTTGCCACTCTCAGCACCAATGATTCAGCGCCTCCAGGTCCTCCTGAAGTTCTACAGCGGCTGTAACAGGGTTTCCGAACAATTTCGTGTCATCGGCAAATTGGGAGCACTCTGATTTGAGGATCTTAGGCAGATCAGATATAAAAAGCAGAAAAAGAAGTGGCCCTAATACAGATCCTTGCGGAACTCCGCTTAAAACTTGCCTCGGCGAAGATAAAGATTTGCCAACCCGAACTTGGAAAACCCTGTCAGTGAGAAACGCCTCCATCCAACGAAGTAGACGACCACGAATTCCCAAATGCTTCACCTTATGAAGGAGGAGCTTATGAGGTACACGGTCAAAAGCTCGTGAGAAATCTAGATAGATAACGTCGACTGGATGGGACTTATCTAGGGATTTAGACCAGGAATTGATACAGTCGAGAAGGTTGGTAGTGACTGAACGACCTGGTAGGAAACCGTGTTGGCTGTCCGGTAAAAGGCGGTTTTCAACAGCGAACTGGAGGACCTTCTCATGAATGATCTTCTCGCACACCTTGGATATGATCGGAACCAGACTGATGGGGCGATAATTGGCAGCATTACTCTTGTCTCCTCTTTTGAATATAGGCGTCACCAGTGCACTTCGCCAAGCTGAAGGCAAGCGAGAAGTCTCAAACGATCGTGTGAACAATAGGGAGAGAGGGTATGAAAGTGATTTTGCACATTCTTCCAAAAGTTTGGCAGAGAAACCATCAGGACCCGGCGAAGAGTTAACATCTAGAGCAGAGAGGTGTGCTTCAACGACAGAAGGCATAAAACTTATATCTGTGATCTCCGAAGAATTGTATGGACCAATGGGTTTGGGTAGACTTGTAAATCCGCTGGTGAAGGAGGAAGCAAAACAATCCGCCAATACATTAGCAGATTCTTCGAGGCCGGAGGACGGTTGACCGTTGGAGCCTGTAACCAGTGGGATGTCAACTTTAGAATTGAGGGTGGATCGAACATATTTGAAGAACTTTTTTCTGTCCTTAGAATGAATTAACTTGGATTCGTAGAGCTTTTTGGCGTTTTCCATAAAAGAAGAAAGAAAATTAGAGAATCTGCGATGATCTCTGTAGTCCTCCACCCGTTTACGGCGCCGGAAACGCTGCCATATTGACTTCTTATGATGTATCAACTGTAGAATGTGTCGATCGATCCAAGGTTTGGATGGAACTTGAATGATTTCCTTTTCATGAGAGCATTCATCTATCAAATTCTGGAGGATTGATGAGAACGATTTCCAACCTTCCTCGACATCACATGTGGGCGTTATATGTGTACTCCAGTTGACCTCACCAAGTTTACGATTGAGAAGTTGATAGTCAGTAACCTTCACAGTTTTGCTTGATCTTCTGGTTGTTGGAAAATGCAAATGAAGAGAAGCCATCAGGATGATGTGATCGGATTTTCCCAGTGGTGGACATTGTTCGATTTTGGAAACAAGATCGGTATCGTTTGTCAAAAATAGATCCAGAATAGAAGGATTTTGCGTACCACGAAAGCGTGTTGGGAAATCGATCAATTGAAACAAATTGTTTTCATGGATGGAGTTAATGTAAGCATTGGATGGCGAATTTCGTGTTATGGTTGCAATAGGCCATTGAACATCAGGCATATTGAAGTCACCAGCTATAACTAGGTTGCGCTTAGAGTTGGAAAGTTCATCCAGATGAACTGCCATTGCTTCATCAGATTGACAGGGACGTGGTCTATAAATACAACCGATGGTGAAAACGCAAGATCTGCCCTTCGAGAGATCAATAAATAGATTATCAATTCCTGGTGAATCGAGATCCGAAATCGTCAGAGTAAAAGAGTCGGCAACCTCTCTTGAAACGTAAGCACACACACCACCGTGACCGACGGTAGAAGTGCTATCATGCCTAAAAATATTGTAACCAGGAATTGTAACAAGTGTGTCCGGAATACCAGGGTGTAGCCAGGTTTCCGAGATCAGGATGAAGGTAGGATGATTAATGCTGACAAATGCCAGCAGCTCATGAAACTTGGAGAACAAAGATTGAGCGTTTGTATAAAAATTGTCCACTCGTGAATGTTTTTCAGTTTTTCGAACTCGCACCACTAGATATGTTGGTAATTGTGGGTCTACCAGAGACGTACTTTATGTCTATGTTAGTCTCTCCCTCTTTTATTCTGCGTTTTAGTTCAATACGCAAATGCCGAATTTTTGCCACTCGGGTACACCTGCCACAGCTTTCTTGTTCTTGAGTATCTTTGATACAACGAGAGGATTGTTGAAGGAGACTTTAATAGTTCTCGGTCGATTATTATCGGATTTACCCATTCTGGACATAGAAATACGTTGGGAACTAGCGTTCGGACTTATGTAATCAAGAACCTGGGAAACAACATTTTCGTCGCCATCAGCGCTTTCTTCAGGAATGCCACAAATCAAGATGTTGTGGGATCTACGCAGACGTTCAAGCATTTCTGCAGGTTCGACAGCTGGGACAACAGAACCCTGAGCAAAAGAGGCCGACTTTGAAGATGTTATTTCGGATATTTTGGAATAAGCGGAATCTACAGCAAGCTTGAGGTCTTTGTGTATTTCGGTTAAGTGACTTATCTCCGAAGTGCAGGTTTCGATTTCAGAGTCATGTTTGTTTATTGACTGAGTATGTTTATCTAGAATACCCTCATGACGCCTAATATCCGACGAGTGTCTCTCTAAAATGGTCTTGCACTCCGACAGGTCGGTTTGAAGAACCAATTGGGTAGCCTTTATTGAGGAAATATCATTTGCTATCTCGCTAAGTTTCGCCATTAGTAAGGCGAACTGGTCTGCGATCTGACCGCTGGGGTTGAAGTACCAAAGGAAACCGATCCACTGCGGAGTGAGCGGCCCTCCCTCCGGCAATAGTTACAAAGCCAACCATCACCCACCGAATTCAACTCACTCGGTTGTAAATTGAGGCAACTAATATGGAAAGCGCTCTTACATTTGAAACAACTAGTATACTTAGTTGAAGTTGTCTGTTTTGAGCAAACGTGACACTTACTCATCTTAACCGCTAACCTTTCCCTTATTTATAATTCAAAACAAAACAAAAGGAAGTGGATAGGGATAATTACAAATTTCACTCTCCTGGGCCGATAAGAGAGACTTATAACATATTAGGAAGGCCAAGGAGAGGGGAAGGTTAACAAAATGTTGTAGGATTAGGTAGTTTTATGGATTGAAATAATTAATTAAATATCTGATATCCTATAAAATCACGTAGCAATGCGGAAAAGACTGCAAAACGCTCCATACACCAGCCGCCAAGTTATTACATGTACTGAGAAGTGAAAACGCCGAGAGCGGTGACAACTGACAACGGCAACTCGCAAACGGTGGGAGAACCAGCGAACAAGAGGTGAAGGTGGGGAACTCGACGCAATCGCCGCGCGCACCAACGTAAACAAAGCAAGAATCGCAGAAAAAAACAATAAGGAAAACACCGAAACAAGGTAATTTTATCGAGAAAAAGTGCTACGAATTTCTCACCTTGGACAGGCCAATCTATACACTGAAAATCTGACAGAAAATAATCAGTTATTCACACAGAAGAAGTCGTTTGTGACGAGCAACTCGTAGATACGTGTCAACACTTTGATTGATTGTTAATTATATATTTTTGTGAAGCGAATACAATAGCGCGTAAACCTCTTGATATGAGTGCTTTTTGATCACTCGGCGCATTAAATTGTGATCAGAAACACGACTATAGTCTTTAGATTTGAAATATTATACTGTATTACAATGTCTTCATTTCAAAGATGAGAAAATTCGTATATGATCCTGAACAAACAGATTCCTGAAATGTCATTAGGTATGACAGGTGCTTTAATATAATATATTAAAGCACGGACTATATTATAGTCCGTTCACGAAAGGTTGAGCACATAATAGGCGTTTCTTTATTTATATAAAGTTGGCAGTATTCACTGTCACGAAGTAAAATAAAGTCAACGTTCCGAATATACCCGACCTCGTCCGACGAGCTTGCGAGTTATCAGAGAACTCTATGCAATATTGACAACATTGCGTATCAATCTGACAAGAAAATAAAGAATATAACCTAAAATTTTTATAAACACAGTGAAATATGCCAAATTTCCATGGCCAACCGACGGCTCAACCTTTCGTGAACGGAGTATAGGTTGGAGTTCATATCTGAAATTAAAAAATGTACTAATTTATCAATTATCCCTCGTCTCTGGTTTGAATATTCCATGGAAAATGAATGACTTATCCTAGCTGATAACATTTTTTATGAAGAAACCACGAAAATTGATGCTACTTCGATTAGTTAAATAAACGGCCCTAAATACAACAGAAGGGATTTATGAAAAGTATAATATATAGCATTGTTTCCCCCAGAACGACAAATAATCGAACAGTTGGTTTCGAATTAAATCCATTCTAATTGATATGTGGTTTTGTACACATAAATGCTAGAAACCAGTATGTGTCCTAAAAAAAGTTAAAAATGTATTTTAGATTGATAAATCAATACACTGTAACTGCTGAACACAATATTTCAGATAGAACAGAAGTTTGTGATATGTTTTTTTCGTGGCGTTGAGAATGAATATGTATGTAAATTACTGTTTCCTGGCTTTTAAAAATACGTTGCATTCATCATTCTATTAAAGTTGATGACATTTTCATATCAACCTTGTTTTGGACCCTACTTTCAGAGTAAGTTCGTTTCGTGTTTGTGTTGTTAACAAAATAGAGAAACAAAAATTGCACATTCGCATGTCTGGTGTCGTATGAAATAACTCCACATTTGTGTTTTAGAGAACCATGTAACATTATCACTAGACTAATAGGTATTTAGGTACTGGGTTTCATATATATTATTCCTGTGTACGAAAATTTGCGTATGGTTATCATAAAAAAAACAGTTGCTTTCTTATACAAATCCATGATGGAATTTGGTTCGATATAATTATTTTTTGTTACTTATACCAATCAAGAATTTTTGTATTGGAATATGTAGGTCGGTAGTATCACCTCAAAATTTTAATTCTAAAATTCTATATTCTGTAAGAGGAAAATAGCGCTGGAATCATACGATATTCAATGGAAAACTCTTCCATCTAGTTGAACAGTTGACTATTCGAAAGATTTGTCGCTCTACGATAATACGAATGGAATGATCAACCAAGAATAATATTCTCATCCTTCTCTTATCGTTGGTATAGTGGTCCGATTCGAATTACTCTCCAAACCAATTATTTTTCTGAAACTTATTCGACGTATATTTGAACCGAAAAAAAATCAATGAAGCCTATTAAATATCGACTTTCACATCACATACTAATTTTCTGATTCCTGTGTTTCTGCCAGCCAAGTTCATTCCCTTTAGATTAGACGACGCGAAGTCCAAACGTAGCAAGTTTGAAATAAATTGACGTTTTTTTGACGTCGCCTTAATAATCGACTGAAAAAGTGAACCAATCACGTTTAACTCTGATGCTTTGTATCAGCCCTGACAATGATTCAGTGGTGCAGCCAGGATTCTGTTGTGGGAGGGCTGAACTGAACAATTCTTGATGATACAACAAATACGAAAGTTGCAAAAAATGAACTCAGAAAAAATTGAAACTGTTAGAATCTTTGGGAGGGGCTGCAGTCCCAAAGCCCCCCCTTCACTGAGCCAGTGCAATCATTAAATCTACACCATTGATTACCACCCTTTGGGATATTATACCGTATCATACTCGTGGAAAGGTCATTGAATAGATTTAATTCCTTCGGGAAATCAAATCGAATTATGTCATTCATTTTAGGTTCTTTGATTGCTAGTCTCGTGAACCTTCATTTCATGTACCGGGTTTTTCACTATAATTTGACCCCCCCTTCAACTTTGTTACTGAACGAAATACAAAAAAATGTTTCGTATAAAATTTTAACGAAATCAACTGAGGTTTTTTGATATGAGTCCAGAAACTGAAATATATACAGGGTTGCCAACATATTGATGGCAACTTCATTTTTTCAAATGGAACACCCTGTATATTTTTCCATGTTTGGCTAGCTCTTTTTCCCCTGATTACGAAAATGTAACATATGTGGGTCTATCTCTTTTATTCTGAGAACCACAGAGTTTTAAATTTTAAGAACCACCTGCCAAGATATGTGATCATATTACAAGTGGCAGAGTGTGTTTACTGAAAATGCTCATTTTTGGAGTTATAATAACGTCAATGGAAAGATATACAGGGTGAACAACATTGAATGCAACTATATTATTTCAAATGGGACACCCTGTCTTGAATATTCTTCCTTTTTTTGATAGGCTATTTCCTCATGATCTCGAATATAAATGCGTATGTGGATGTGTCTCTTCAATTTTCAGATTTTCAAGGTTTTGAAATGATGACACCGAATGAAAAAAATATGTGATTTACCTACGGAATTCTTTATATCCGAACAATCTACTGAAAAGTATTATTTTAGAATGAATACTTAACAATAACTTAACCAATGAAAAATGATAAACTATGGTAGTATGGTAAGAATATCATCAACTAAAAAAATTGCTCAAAATGGCCACCTTCATTCAATACACATACGTTATATAGTTGTCTAAAGTTGTTTAGACTATTTTTGATAGCTTTAAAATTTTTTTCTGATTATTACAATATTATCATTATTCTTTGTGCGTTGACGGGATTAGTTCCGAATTATAGGTTTAATATTGGTTGATTTTATATCATTAATATAATTCTCCGTTTTCATTGATTTTCATTACTGCTGAAGTAAATTTTTTCCTTCAGGAACGACTATAAAAACGTGTCCAACGGTATTAAATCGGGACTATTTGGTGGCCATAAAATGGGTGCGCCATTACCAATCCAAAGATCAAATTGGCCACTTAAATATTCACGAACTTCCAGAACGTTATGCCAGATGGTTATTGAAATTTGAAACTCTGTGGTGCTCAGAATAAGAAAGATAGACCAACATATGATACATATTCGAAATCAGGGGAAAAAGAGCTAACCAAGTATGGAAAAATATACAGGGTGTTCCATTTGAAAAATGAAGTTGCCGTCAATATGTTGGTCACCCTGTATATATTTCAGTTTCTGGACTCATATCAACAAACCTCAGTTGATTTCGTGAAACTTTTATACGAAACATTTTTTTGTATCTGCTTCAGTAAAAAAGTTAAAGGGGGGGTCAAATTATAGTGAAAAACCCGGTACTCCAACGAAACTAGGTGATTAGCACAATAATTTACGAAGGGATTGTCCTAGAGACTTGAAATTTTCAGGATGAGTTCGGGTCCCAAATGACTCGGTTAAGTTCGTTAACCAGCCAAATCATACAGGGTGTTCCATATATATGGTCATTCAAAATTTTGTTCCTCGATATCTCAGAAAATACGAAACCAATTGAAATGAAATGTTACGACCAAATGCAAGATGCTGCTAACAAGCCTCACGAAAAATGTTGTGGCCATAGTGTGAACAGAACCATATAAAATTCAATTGGAATATTGAAAAAGAGAAATTTCATATTTCCATAAGAAGACATATAAATATTGAGGTAATAGTCTTATTGCTCCATTAAAAAACGAGCGCTCAAAAGCTTCCGCTCAGGGCTTTTCTTGAACATTTTTATTAAAGGTTTGATTTGTGATCTTCAAAAAACTTACGGGTTTTGATTTTTCAAGGAAAAAATTGTGCAGTTCAAATCGAATGGAAAGAGCAATGGTCAACGTTGTAGAATTTAATTTGGATATAATTCTTTCGATATCCTATGGCCCCCACTTTCCTGAATTATTCTGATACCCACTACAGAATTTACTCTGTAATCTGGTCTCAGATAACAGATGAATTAATGATATCCATAAAATTGAACTAAGATTCAGTCACGAAGAGCCTCGAAATAGAGCAAATTTAGGTTAGCAATTTTTAGACTTTTTCGTTGTTATCAAGTTGACCATGATATTATAGCAGAGAATGTACAGCTATCACAAAAGTTGATATGTCATTCGAAAGTACACTAAATGGTGATGATCTCCTCCTTACCACGCCTACAATAAAAGTGTTTATTTGCGCACAAACTCTCTCATCTTGTAGCAAATTTATTGCCCTTTCCGAATATGTGGTCAAATTTGATGACAATACAAGGAAAACTGAATAATGCTCTTTTTAGAGAAAAAACTTGAAATTTTTCGTAAAATCAAGAAATGTTAATTTGAAGAATAACCGTCAACATTTCAACTATGTGTTATAGGATATTTTTTTGTTGGAAATCACTCGAATAATCACCTCTCGAAGTTTGTCCACTTTGAAAGTAGACACCCTGTATAATTCCAAACAAAGTACTCAGAAATTGTATTCATCGATAAAAATTAATAATCCCCTTTCAACCAAACTGCCTTTTTTAATGGGGTGAAACACAATTCTGGCTGAAAATGTATTCATTATTTGCTCAGTACTTCAGGCCTTCAATATTGCTAATCCCAAGTTCAAGGTCCAATATGAGGAAAGTTGACTGGTTCAGGGCGAATTTAATTATCTCTCGGAATCTATCCCTTCAGTATCGAATGAATCGATACGAATTCATTTCAGAATTAATTCGAGGAAAAGCTCGGAGGACCTAATTTCACATATTCTGCTCTGCATTTCGTTCCCTAATAAGATTTAGGAGTGAGCGTGCGACTTCCTGCTGGTAATGAACAGGTTGCCACCTCACTTCGGTGTAGGATTCGGAGAAATTATACAGGGTGTCCCGGGAAGAATGAGACAAATGGAAACCATGAATCAAGGACATCAAGGAGGAATCGCAACAAGAGGTTTTAATCGTTCGAGGGCATTCGTTTGGGATATACACGGTGAATTTAATCTTATAACGACCGAATGATTTAAAATTTGGGAGTTTTGTCACCCTTTACGATTGCCATCCTTCAATATTTCAGAAATTGAATAAATCACATCAGGCTAGAAAAATTTCGGACTCTTTCTATTTTCATGAATATTGGGACACACTGCAAGTAAACATTATGTTTTTATTTCATTTTCGTACCCACAAAGAATAACTTAAGGAGAAAAAATCACAATCTCTACTTGGCACGGTCATATAGGGTGATCAAGGAGTGATCAAAAAGCATGAGTGAAATTTCACCGATAAGATAAAGATTTATTGAACTGTGACATTTAACCATCGAGGTAATGTTTTTAAATCACTCTGTATGGTAAGCCAAGCATAGATTTTAAATTTTCCTCCTTAATTGATTCTTTGTGGTTACGAAAATGAAATAAAATAAAGGGTTTTCCTTTTAAGTTGGCCTATTAGACGTTTTAGGAGAATTAGTGAATATTTCGTTCTGAAATTTTAGGTGCAGCCTTGAGGTTGAAGGAACTCTTCGCCTAAAATATTTTCAAGTCGACAGTGTTGCCACGTCTATCCCAAACGCATATCTACTTTCTTATTTCAAATGGAACTACCTATATTTTCATTTATGTATCGATTCAATACCAAATTTGCAGTATAACCCACTTGAAAAATTTTCTCTGCTATGCACTGTTGCCAAGTTATTCACAAGTTCCTGGAAATTTGACATTTGCATTGCCAGTTTGGAAATTCAATATCTCGATTAATTTTTATGTGAACGGAACCAAACTTAGCAGTCTCATAGTAAAGACTCCATGCATTCATGTGGTATATTCAGTATTTTGATACATCGTGAGGTTTTTCGGAGAAATTGCTGCAAAAATGTGAAACTCAAAATTGAAATATTTCGAGATTTTCAAATGGCAACCCCATATTTATTTTACAGCATTTTATTCGAAATGAAAAATGAATGGCAGTCTCCTTTTACACTAATTATTTATTTTGGATAGTTTTCGAATGAGATGAAAAATACTGAAATTTTTCAGTATTTATAGTTCATGATCTATGGTTATGTTTACAATGAAATGGTTCTATGATTATGGCGTGAATATTTGAAGTAGATTCTATGGTTGAAATCATAAAAAGTATTCGATGATCATGGATGTCATAGAAAAAAGTTTACCCATATTATTGGAACACGATTCGGGTTGTTTCACAATTCGCGGAAAATGCCAAAAATTTATTGAAAGGACCTGTAGGACCTCTTTCACAATCGTTATTCACATTTAGTGAAAGAAATTCCGAAAATTGTTTAGGCTTTCTGTAATCCTGGCTTTATGTTTACTAATTATTTATTTTGGACAGTTTTCAAATGAGATGAAAAATGCTGAAATTTTTCAGTATTTATAGTCATGTTCAATGGACATAATGCTGTGTGATTATAAAGTGAATTATCGGAATGAATCCTATTGTTGAGGTCATGAACATAGGGCCAGAATTACAGAAAGCCTAAACAATGTTTGGAATTTCTTTCCGATCATTCGTGCTAAATGTGAATAACGATTGTTAAAGGTCCTACAGGTTCTTTCAATAAATTTTTGGCATTTCCCGTGAAACAACCCGAATCGTGTTCGAATAATATGGGTAAACTTTTTTCTATGACATCCATGATCATCGAATACTTTTTATGATTTCAACCATAGAATCTACTTCAAAGATTCACGCCATAATCATAGAACCATTTCATCGTAAACGCAGAACCATATAGATCATGAACTACGAATACTGAAAAGTTTCAGTATTTTTCATCTCATTCGAAAACTATCCAAAATAAATAATTAGTGTAAGAGGAGACTGCCATTCATTTTTTATTTCGAATCGAATGCTGTAAAATAATTTTGGGGTTGCCATTTGAAAATCTCGAAATATTTCAATTTTGAGTTTCACATTTTTGCAGCAATATCTCCGAAAAACCTTACGATGTATCAAAATACTGAATATACCACATGAATGCATGGAGTCTTTACTATGAGACTGCTAAGTTTGGTTCCGTTCACATAAAAAATAATCGAGATATTGCATTTCCAAACTGGCAATGCAAATGTCAAAATTTCCAGGAATTTGTGAATAACTTGGCAACCGTGCATAGCAGAGAAATTTTTTCAAGTGGGTTATGCTGCAAATTTGGTATTGGATCGATACATAAATGAAAATATAGGTAGTTCCATTTGAAATAAGAAAGTAGATATGCGTTTGGGATAGACGTGGCAACACTGTCGACTTGAAAATATTTTAGGCGAAGAGTTCCTTCACCCTCAAGGCTGCACCTAAAATTTCAGAACGAAATATTCACTACTTCTCCTAAAACGTCTAATAGGCCAACTTAAAAGGAAAACCCTGTATATAGTTCACGTACAATATGAAAATCGAAAAAGTCCGAAATTTTGTTAGTCTGGATCTGATTTATTCAATTTCTGAATCATTGAAAGAAGACAATCGTAAAGGGTGACAAAACTCCCAAATTTTAAATCATTCGATCACATAGTTTAAAAGTTATTGAACTTGAAATTTCAGCCCTCAGATGAATATCATCCTGTTGATCTCAAACGCCCAAACGAAGGCCCCCAAACGATTTAAACCTTTTGAGTCCTCCTTAATGTACTTAATTTATGGTATCCGTCTGTCGCATTCTTCCCGGGACACCCTGTTTATTTTTTCAACTTCATGAAAATGTGCCGAATTTTTCTAACCGTTCCGAGAATAGTTTGAGAAGGTAAAATGGGCATGAATTTTTTCGTTATATGTTATTGAATATTTTCATAGGAACATATGACGAAATTAATCATTTCAGTGAGTTTTACCACTAATGATTTTCAATATCAATTATCATTTTCAATCCGAATTTAAATAAATAAAATGAATATTTTTAAAGTGATGATTTTTTTCCTTCATTCAATAAAAACATGATAAATTCACTGCAGAATTTATACAACAAACACCAGTTGCAACGAATCTACAATACTCAAATAGAACAAACCATTTGCTTCAACTATCATTCATCAAAAACAACTTACCTTCGGAGGAATAATAAGATATGTCTCTATTTTATGATCTGCCAGATACGCTTCCCTTTTACCACCATTTCCTGGTTCGTATTCAAATTTGTCCCCCAGCTGAAGCATAGTCGATTTCGTGATGTGTACTCTCCTGAAAAACAGAAAGTTCAATATCCGACCAAATGAATTGTAAATCACATGTAGATTATTCGGAAAGAGAAATGCGAGTGATAAACTTTTCAGTTTGAATGTCATTTGATGTGAACATGCTGAACAAGTTTATTCAAGATTATTATGTAAACAGGTTTCAGTAACTGGAAGCAAAACAGCTTTCCTCAAAAGTAAATATTTAACGGTTTGCTCTGTGATACGCACAGATAGAATACATGCAAGTTACTTCGTGTTGCTGATATGTTTCTTTTATGCATAATCTTTCGGGGTTATCAAAAAAGGCTGAATTCTCTGCTTTTATTCAATTTTTATGATTTTATTTTAAATTTTATAAAATTATCATAAGTTTAGTGAAGAAGTTAAGATATTAACAAAATTTCTTGGGTTCCGAGAACATACAAAAAAAATTGAAGGAAGCCTTGACGTAAAGTCGCTATTGAATAAACGAAAACTCAAATTTTAATATGCTGTTTAATTTTCTTCAATTTCTTGGTGCAAGGAAATTCGAGCTATCGTTTTACCAAATGTTCTTTTAGTTAGGTATTTATTATGATGCATTTTTGGGCGCTCGTTCTACCTAAACGAGAGCTGTATCGTTTCGCCAAAATGTATTTTTCGAATTTTCATCCAAAAATTGGTCTCAAACGATTCCGTGTTCAAAGTCAATTCTGTCCGTGGGGCCGTCTGGCCGTAAACACGATAACTTTCGAAAGGATTGACCTAGAGACTTGAGATTTTCAAGATGAGTTCAGTTTCCAAAGGCCGCGGTTCGTTCACCAGCTAAATCGTACAGAGTCTTTCATAAAATATGGCCATTCAAAATTTTGTTCCTCAATATCTCAGACGAAACGAAACCAGTCGAAATGAAATTGGAGCCACATGCATGATGCTCATAATAAGCCTCTTGCAAGATTTTGTGGCCATAGTGTTAACAGAAGTTACTCATTTGGAATGTTGAAAAAAAGAATCTTCATATTTCCATAACAAAGTATACGATTCGAGTGAAATTTATTTTGTGAATGAAGATTGATATACTGAATGTTCATGCGAAATTTAGAGAGGTTGGCATTATCCGAACTATAGAATTAAATTTTTTCAATTGTCAAGTTTTTACATTGTGAACGGAAATTCTTGATAATGGCTCATTAGTTGAAAGATTATTTGGGCCGTTTCCATTATCTTCGATTGTTCTATCCAACGTTTCTGCAAGCATTCGCCAGCCGTCTTTAGGGTAATCGCAAAATTGAACCTAAATTCAGCAAAAAATAATGCGACTAGCTTCTGACATTAGCTGTCAGAAAATTGAATTTTTACAAATTTTTTGTTAGAGGTCACTGACATTATTTTTCAACTAAGATGGTAAATGACAACCCGATCAGGGCACCCTCCATTGAAATAAAAGATGTTTGGAGACCAATAATACGTTCTGAATTGAGGAGGATGAAGTCGAATCAGAAAAGTCCAGACCTAATTTAACTACTACACATATCATCTTAGCTGAGAAATCATGTCAGTGAACTCTAACATAGAATTTGTGAAAATTAAATTTTCTGACAGCTAATGTCAGAAGCTATTCGCATTAATTTTTGATGAATTTAAGTTCAATTTTGCGATTACCCTGAAGAAATAATCCAAAGCCACATGCGCTGTTACAATCATTTATAAAGACTCTGTATTTTCATAACAAATTCACACTAATTTTTAACACGTTTTTGGGAGCTGAGATTCAGCAGGAATACCAGAATAACAATAATAAATCAAAAATCTCCATGAATAGAAAGATTTAAAAGCTCTGCAAAAACATAAAATTGCCTGGAATAATTTCTAATAGACAAAAACATCAATTAAATTATACATAAAAAACCTACTAACCCCGCTATGCCACCGGATTCCATGTGGTTGGCTAGAGTGACATCGTCGCTCCAAACATCAAACTGCCATTTCCGGAGTCCTAGCACACCACAGAGCACGTTTCCGGTATGGATTCCGATACGCATATCGACATTGAAACCGGTCGCCTCTCTGACGAATCTGAAATTAAAATTTTAGGTTAAACCGTGGTTTTTGGAATTCGGAATACTTGATGAGCAATGTAGAATTTTACACCAATTGATGTAGTTCATTGTTTTTCAAATGGAAAACATTGTTGATTGCGGATGCGGATATTACAATTGTGGCTTCAATTTGAATTTTAACCCGATTCCTGTCAGTAATAGGAAAGTTATATATAGTTATAGTTTAAAAGGGATCGCAGTTCACTGCGCCTCCTTACAGAGCTGTTCTCACCACCTCCTTTACAGCTCGCCTTCCACTTCCAGATATCTGATAACATCCAATATCTGTGAAGGCTTCAACGAGGCTAGTTCCTCACTCTTACAAGTTTCTCGCCCAAGGCATTCTCTCCTTAGGCTCGCAATGCCAAAACATTCCGTGACTAAGTGAATGGGGTTTCTGCCTCCTCCCCACAGAACCTACACTCGTCAGTGTCCGATTATCCCATCCCCAACAGGTGCTGCCTGAGGCGACAGTGTCCTGAAAGAGAGCCAGTGAGGAGATGTAATTGTTTCTTATCAAGATCCAGATATCGTTTGGATCTTGCTGTTTCCAAGTTCCGAAGGAACTTAGTGGAATGATCCATCCCTGGGAGATTCCGCAAGAATTTTTCCTTCTCGGCTTTCTTCTTCTCCAGGAACTCTTTCTTAGAGGTACATTTACCTATACCAAAGAAGGGTTCTGGGCCAATGAGTGACATTCGTATGCTCTCTTTGGCCAGTGTATTGGCCTCTACGTTTCATTTGATTCCCGATTGGCCGGGAACCAGGATTGAAAAGACCTTATTTTTCTTGCCTACCTCATCGAGTTTGTTCCGGCACTCCCAGATCATCTGTGAGTCGATGACGTAGGAGCTGCTTCAATAGCAGATCAACTATCTGAGCTACAAAGGCGAATCAAATATAAACGAGACTTTTCGCTTTTCAAGTAAAACAGTGGAGGGAGAACGTTCCTGATTTTTTTGTTGTTCGGTAGGTTTGTCAGGAGTAAGAGAAGCACGTCGGATTGCCTCATCGGCCCTCTCGGTGTCCACTGTAACGATGTTTGAGCAGGAGGTTCCTCCGTCAATTGCGCAACGTATTGTTTTCTCCACTCCTTACTTGCTTGTTTAGACTCTAGGGTGTAGTGGTGCATCAATGTTTCATCACAGGTGATAATGTGAGTGAGAAATGGGTCTCATTGTTCCTGAAATCGTGCAAGAAGATGCCCACACACCTGAAAACCATGCAATTTCTGGTCAGCTGTGAGAAGGCGAGGAAACCACCTGGCGCAACCCTTACGGTACCCTTGCTCCTCTGTGAGTATGGAGTAGGTGCTCCCATAACTTATCCCGACCTAACTTGCACTTTCAGAAGTGGTACGACGTTTGTCGTCTTCAATAAGCTGTCGAACACTACTGATGTTGTTCGCTGCTGTCATGGCTCTCATTTTCAACACAATCACGACCCTCCACGAACTGTTTATGCCATGCAAACATTCTGGCTTGCGACAGTGTCTCTTATCCGAACATTGACAGTCAATCTCCTCAAGATTTTGGCCAGTTTTAAGCCTTCTGCTACGAGACTCTTGAATACAACACGTTGCGAAATTGACGGAGGTACCTCTTGATCAAACATCGTCATAGTGGACACCGACAGGGTCGATGATTCAAGCCCACGTACTTCCCCTACTCCTGATAAACCCACCCAACAACAAAAAAATCAGGAAAATTCTCCCTCCACTATTGTGCCTGAAAAGCGAAAAGTCTCGTTTATATTTGATTTGCCCTCGTATATCGCACTTCTGATAGTTTCTTCCTAGATTTATATCTAGACATCTTTCAATAGGTAAGATTTCCGCTTGAAAGACGCTCAAACAGGAGCCTAGCGACAGTGCACACTTGGTATTTGGTCCGTATATCCCAGCGCCAGCTACTGTAGAGGTTTTGAAACCATTTGTATACCATTTTACGGTATCTTTTTCGAGGTTATAGTCGGTGTATTCCCGTTCCATTCCTCTCTTTTACTTATAGCAATGTCTTGAAGTTTTTCTCAGTGCTTACTTTTCTGATCGTTACGTCACTAGGGAGGTCCGCTGAAGAGATGTAGTTGGAGGAGACTGATATAGAAACCGAAACGTTACGTTATCCTTTCATGTAATTCCTTTTTTAGTTTTAACATTTGGGCAGAATGATATAGCACTCGTTTAAGTAGAACGAGCGCTCAAAAACTGGATCTCTCCATATACTAGGTGTGATTGATTTTTTTTAAATAATAAGCAGCGATATTCATATAGAAGGTTTTTTTCATCGTTTTTGTGAATCTTTTCACTATTTTTCTATATGAGAATATTCTTATATTCTCACTATTGGCATTATCAATTATGAATGCAGTTTTTCATAGCGGATTTCTCAATGAAATCTTAATTATAATCATAAGACAGTATTATCATTCGAAAAATTCACTCAGATTGGGAGAAATGTTATTATGAAAGTCATCAACATCTTGCTCATCGGTGATTCAAATTGGCGAATGAGCCGGTCATCTCATCATGACCTCGTTAGTTGAAGCTCAGAATGATACTCATTCTTGATTGTCTTTTTCTTGAGTTTTTCATCTCTTATTGCAGCAAATGAGAATAATAGAAAGACTAGATACTGTAAATGCAGCAAATCTAGTGATTGACATCTGTTATTCAGAAGGAATTGTATGCGCAAAAAATACATGTTTCTTAATTGAGTGTTCGCTTACTAAAAAAAACAGTTGATCTGTTGAATTTTTTTCTCATTTAATTAAAAATCGCCCCAGTTTACTCGTACATAACGTACATAACATACGTTTACATAAGTTTTAGTTTACAACTCAATGATGGTGAAGAATTATACGTTCCAATATATTCATTTAAGAATTCTACCATTCTGTTAAAATCCTAATGTTTTTTTTTTCGGAAGATATCGTACGTCAGGCGTAAGTATCAAGGAACGACGAAAACCTTGAAATTTTTGGGGAGGATTTAATATTATTATAACGAAATGAATTCATGACTGAAGAGAATGAAACCAACATTTCATAGTATGTTCAAGTCTGAATGATCATTTTCTCAGTATGAATAAAAGCTTCAGCCTTAACATCAGAGATTTTTTGATGTTTAAGAAAAAGTATCGTTCAGTTATCTCTTCATTATGTAGGTGATGTTTTCAGACAAATGCAAATAAACTTCTTCAATCTCTCAAGTTTCTTGATGCCTTGAATATCTGAATACCGCGAACTTTCTTGATCAAATTAAAATTGAATAAATTCCCCCTACTCGACCTATGCCACGAAACAAGAATAATTTAAACTGACTTCCACCAGGGTTCCATAAATAATGCCTGGATGACAAGTTTCATATTTTTTCTTGTTCGTTCTCGTCGTTGAAGGTGAATTATGTGGTAAGCAAGTGTCGGTATCGTAACTTTATGGCTTAACTCACTGATATGACATGTATAGTATTACCATTCAACTGGCTTCATATGAGAAGAATTCTAAATACAATTTATGACTTCTTATTTTTAATGTGGACTGTTTTCCTGGGTAAAATATGAAAAGATTTTCATTTTCATACATCATGTATTCGACTACTATATATTTGATTTCCGTTAATTATGGATCTATAAAATGTTTTCATATATTGAAAAACTAAAGGAAATAATAATAACAGTTATTTATTGACCTAAGTTCAATCAAGAATTTATACACATTTCTTATTGAGGTCGTCGGAAAAATTTTGTAATCAACTCAGTTACTAATCTAATGGTCTTGGCCATTAATCGCTGTCTTCAATAACCTAGTTGATTGAATCAACAGTTTATTAATCTTGATTGAATAACTATTTTAATGCTGTTATCTTTATATGCAACCATTTATGTGTCAGCATTGATTTGATAATTGAGATTAATCTGAATTGAAATTGAATTATAAATAGGAAAACTAGTTAATAAAGCGAATTATGTGCAGATAGTAAATCACAGGAATTAAATCAACTTAGACTCGTAAAACATTACAGAAATAAATAACAATTTACAAAATATCAAGGCCTGATAATCATCTCGCTCACTCATATTTAAGCAGGATTTATGCAGAATGATAAGCCAAAACCATAATAAATTTCACAAATATACACGTGGAGGTATTCAGAATACCCAAAGGCTTGATGAATATGTTGAAAAACGGATTAATGAAAAATTGTACATAAAGCACCATGGTAACTAATTAGCTAACCATAAACTACTCAGTTTTCGTGGAAGCTCCTATTGAAATAGCGCATCACTACTGTATAATATTCTGAATTTTGGTTGAATTCCAGAGAATTATGAGGTAGGTAAATAACTACGTACAAGATCGCAGTAAATGTTTTACAAGCTTGGGAAGAAATCATTTTAGGTTATATATGTGAAATTTATATTTTGGGTAATTTCTTCTTCATTCCACTAGTTGAATTCAATGACTATGAACTGAGGATAACGATATTGTATTGATAGGAATACACAAATATTTCTGTATTTGAATGGAATAAAACCCTCATAATGTTAATGAAAGAAAATATGAAATTAAATGCATACGACTTGTTTATTTCAATACTTTTATCCTCGGATTCTTCATCAGTGAGTTCAACTAAGGCTAGTGCTGGCTCCAAAATTCGTAACAAATATTCTCTGTTTGCATATAATTATTATTTAAATAATTACATTATTAAAGACAGCGACTAATGGTCAAGATATTTCAATTTTAATAGTTCAAGACCCTGAGTCACTTGATTAATAACCGAGTTTATTACAAGATTTTTCTGACGATCTTGAAATGCAATGTGAATAAATTCTTGATTGAAAAGTATTTTCATTTTGCACAAGACTTACATTTGACATAATAAAATTTCAATGTATCTATATGTTCCAGTTGAGTTTTGAATACTTTGTGAACGATTGCCGTGAGGAATGCACACTAAAATAACAGAAATTGAGCATTGAATTTCGTATATTAAAATCACCTTTTATTTTGAGATCGACAGAAAATGTCATTAAAATCATCCTCATAGCGTTTGATTTTCTATACTGGATCACTATGCAACGCGAAACACGCAATTTGACCCAAGAGGAATGTGCCCAAGCGGTAGTTTTGCTAGAAGAAGAGTGGACATACACAAGATTTGTATAAAGGTTTGGAGTTTCCTATAGAAGTGTGTCCAGAATGTTGCAGCGATTCAGGGAGACAGGTATGAATGTCCGAAGACCAGGACAGGGTAGACCACGGGTAACAGCTGCCATTCAAGAACGTTACTTGAGAGTTTCTTCGTTGAGACGACGGTTTGCAACCGCTCGCCTCCTTCAAAATCAGCTTGAGCAAACTCATGGGGTGCAAATTAGCACTCAGACAATAAGAAATCGCCTCAGAGAATATGATTTAAGGCCTCGTGTCGCGGCAAGAGTCCCAGCTCCTACCCCAGCCCATCGAAGGGCGCGTTTGGATTTTGCGAGAGAGCATATTCATTGGGAAGAGGCTGATTGGGGAAGAGTTCTCTTCACAGATGAGTCTAGATTCTGCCTCTACCATTGTGATCGACGTTTCCTTGTATACAGACGTACGCATGAAAGATATGCTCAGTGCAATTTCCTGAATACTACTGATTTTGGGGGAGGATCGATTATGGAATGGGCTGGAATATCTTTGACTGCTCGGACAGACCTAGTATTCGCTGATAATGGAGCTATGAATACTGATAGGTATATAAGAAACATTTTTGAAGAGCATTTGTCCCATACATTGTTGAAAATTTCATTTTTATGGACGATAAAGCCAGACGTCATCGTGCGCGCATCGTTCAGGAGTACCTTGAAGAGGTTGAAGTCTCTCGAATGGAATGGCCAGCAAGAAGTCCAGATCTCAATCCGATTGAGCAGGAGTGGAAATACGAAGTATTAAATCACTTATCAGCATTCCAGTATTTTGAAAACTGTTTATTTCTCTTCTTTCACATAAGATTCGGTGAAATCCTGAATTTTTCTTCCATTTAATGTATCTCGTTTCGTTCAAAACCTTTCGGAGAGAACATAAAAAATAAGTTATTAAGTCGATGTAGAGTTAACTTGAGATTTTCAGAATGTGCGTTAATTTTTTTGCGCAGTGTAGTTATTAAATCAACTGTGGAGCGAACCTTTTCCACATACAAAAATATTCAGAATGATCAAAGACAAAATTGAACAATTGAACATTTGAAACAATATTTGATTGTAGTATTATTGAGAATTATATGATAAGATAAGAAGATATGTTGATATTGAAATAAAAATTACTTTTTATAAATTCACCAAATGAATTATTAAATATTGCATATTCCGCATAATATTTTCGTTTAATTATGTCTATTGTCGTGCATAATTCAATTATTTTTCAAGCATATTTGCATGCATATAACAACGTTTTCATGTTGCATATAATCCGGTCTCTACTCATAATTCACGTCTTTTCTCATCGTATCCCTCTGCTCCCCTCATATAAACTCCCCTATTCACGAACATTGTTATTCAATTGACAGATTTGTCGACCTATTTACCAACTCACCGGATAGCTTCGATCATCTGCAAACCCATGTTGACACAGTTGTAGGCGTGATTAGGCCTTGACACTGGTAAACCGGACACACAGTAATAACAGTCTCCCAGGATCTTGATACGCATGCACTGGTTATCCTGAAAACAAGGAAGGCATTCAGAGTGGGCGATAAACATCGAAACGATTATAGGGTTATTGGATATCGGCATTGGTGGATAGCCACTGCTTCGGGGAATACTAACGATATGCATACTTGTTGCTTGAATATACCTACATCAATAATGGAAATATGATTTTTTTGGCGAAGTACAGATGAAACACTGACCGGCAAAATAATAGATCCGCTCAAAAAATCTATGAAGTTTGTTAATTCATAAATATGTTATTTCAAGCCGGATTCAAATGTTTTTTCTTCAATTGAAGGTATGTTCATCGAAAACCAATCTCCAGTTTTGAATTTCAAGAAAACTCAGCGTACAAGATGTACAAATCTGAATTTATAGTTCCAATGAAAATCTCTCAAATTACACAAACTCATTACTACTTATCTTAAAAGAAAAGTTCAAATTGTGGCTCCACTTCTAATGCACTAACTTGTCTTCTGTAGTGCCAGATGTTCTCAGTAACGGGATATGCTCTCAAGTCGGCTTCGATAACCTAGTCTAGTTGATTAAATAACTACATACACCGACAAAATAATCGATCCACTCAAAAAATATATCAAGTTTGTTAATTCATTAATATGTTATTTCAAGTCCGATTCAAATGTTTTGTCTTCAATTGTAGGTATGTTCATCCAAAACCAATCTCCAGTTTTGAATTTCAAGAAAACTCAGTGTACGTCATTTTACATAAGGTGAAACAAAATCTGTTTTTCTTACCCTTACTTTACACACCCCTGGTGTGTTCCAGTTGCTCCACCGTGTGATTTTTTATCCCATCATCAAGAAAAACCTTCCCTCAACAATTTAGTTCTTCATTAATAACAATAGCTCAATTTTTGTTGAAGATACAGGGTTTTTAGTAAAATTTTACATTTTGCTTAGGCTACAACAGCACTTCAATAAATTCAACCTAAAATTCTGAGCTAATGAAAACAAACTGAAAACTAAGTCAAAAACATAACGTGTTTTCAGCCCAGACTCAGATAACAGGTGCTATTCGTCTCGGCATGTCCTCATGGAGGTTTTGAATCAATTAGAACATCACTTAGCTGCTGCAAATTTTCAGGAGTTGGTACGCGAGATCGAATTTTCCTTCCAAGAGCATCCAAACATGCCCAATTGGGTTCGAATCTGGGCTTAGAACGGGCCAGTTGAATTATTGGATATCAACTTCTTTCAAATACTCCCTGGCAATCCTACCCTCATGCGGTTGATGTATTATTATAAAGCATTAGCACGAAATCGTCTCAAATATACGGTGCATACCGAACAACATGTCGCGCTAAAACTTCTCTTGTTTTATGTTTTCACTCAGTATTCGGTTTATTTTCATAACGTTCGGACTTAAGGTTAAACTATGAAGGTACTTTCATAGCCATAGCGAAATTGTGGAGTTCAATGTTGCTCTGAAAACCCTGTACTTTTAACAAAATCTGAGCTTTTGTTATGAATGAACAATTAAATTGTCAAGAGAAAATGTGTCTTCCTGATGAAATCAGAAATCACACGGTGGGACAACTGTTACACACCAGGGGTGGTTCTAAAGTTAAGGTAAAACAGATTATGTTTCACCCTGTATAAAATGAGGTACGCTGAGATTTCTCAAAATTCAAAATAGGTGATTGATTAAAGATGAACTTACCTACAATTGAAAACAAAATCATTCGAATCGGAATTGAATTAACACACTTATGAATTAACAAACTTCATCGATTTTTTGAGTGGATCGATTATTTTGCCGGTGTATGTAGTTATTTAATCAACTAGGTTATCGGAGCCGACTTGAGAGCATATCCCGTTACCGAGAACATCTGGCACTACAGAAGACAAGTTAGTGCATTCATATGTTTAGTATCAATTTCGAGGAATAGCCTCATTGCTTCACCTATTAATGATCGCTCGAAAGCACACATGCTCTGGGTTTTTTTGAAATTTTATACTTTTTATTTTCCACAATCGTGGTTCAAGTTGGAATTCCTATGTGTAAATAATTGAACAAACTATAACATCAGTACCTCAACAGTCAGAAAGTAGATCAAATAAACTTTCTTTTGAACAAATGATAATAGGAAAAAGTTAAATAATTCAGTGAATGTATTGAGAATTCCTTATTACATCGAGGAATTCATAGAAACAGATATTGAATTATTGATCGACTATTGAAGTAATTCCCCTAAAATTGCTAGTAATTCATTTGTCCATTATTGTAAAGTTCGTTGGGCAGACTCAATCGATTTAATAGTCCAGACATTTCTACTCAAATGTAATTCATGTCCAGTAAACATGCCACGCTAGTCTTGTTATCCCATGATATTCAATTCGATTTGACGCCTAGTGAAACAATGAATGATAATTATCGACTTTATAGACCGATCTGGATATCCTACCGTAATTCTGTTTAATTACTCAAATATACTGAGTTGGCGGGTTAATATACTGGACCCACAAGACTTAAATGGGCTAATCTGTAGAATAAATGAGTCCATTAAATTTTATCTATAGTAGGCAAATCAAGCTAAGCGATACGCCCTCTGATGACGATCTGAGTAACCTTTAATATGGACATGATTCTTTCATTTTGCATTGTGTTGTCGTGATTTATATGAATTTTTACATTATTAATAATTTTTTAAGTATAATTCTTTCAAATCGCTATTGTTCAGTTCCTCAGTGTTCTTCCTGAGAAAAAATTCCAAATAATATACATTTCCATGCCTTACCTCAAGCTAGGGATTAATTTTGAGTTTGGGTAGAAGGGTAATCGAGAAGTAAGTGACAAAGTGTTGATGGATCGACGAAAAGCCTGGCAACTGAAACTTGAAATCGGTAAACCAGTCACAGGAAATATGGAAATTTGCTTCTTGCATTTTGTATATAGATGACGATTACTTTTATCGATGTAAGTACGGATCACACAAAACTTGTAGGTTAGATTAGATTCATGGGGTTAATCGTTCACAGATCCCAGTTCATAACAGAGGTAGTTTTTGAAAAATACTGCTGTGCCTACCAGAAATCTTCCTGTTGGATTTACTACTAGAAAGGAGGAATAACGGGAATGTTCTAGTTCTAACGGGTGGGCCATCTAGCGTTTTAAATGTGAACTATCTATATTTCGACATTGGAAACGTCAAAAACCATTCGGAAAGTGACAGAATAGATATTCAGTAAAACGTCTAAAATTTACGAAATGGGTCGCTATTCGCTAGAAGAAAACTGGGAAATATTGAAAACTTTTTTCCAAAGTGGTGAGTCTTCAATGGTGACCGATTCGCGCAATGTTATCCAAATTTTTCTTCAAGCAAATTGAAGAGGAAGACTTGGACACATTTGGTTCCAGCAGGACGTGCCATACAGCAAACGCTACACTCAATCTTTTACGCCCTATCTTCGAAAATCGCATAATCAGCAAAATGGTGATGTGAATTGGCCTCCCAGAAGCTGCGATTTAACTCCGTTGGACTATTTTCTGTAGAAAGCTGTTAAAGATAAATGTTACGCCAACCATCCAGAAACAATTCAAGATCTAAAGTACGAGATTCAAGCTACTGTTGCTGCCATAAGGCCTGAAACCATCGAGAAAGTACTCCAAAATTGGGTGGATCGGATAAGCTACTGTAAACTCAGCCGTGGTGGTCATTTGCTCGAAATTGTTTTCCACAAATGAATTTCATAAAACAACCTTTCAAATAAATGTTAGACCTTTGAAAAATATCAAGCCGTTTTTTTTATTGACTTTTTAAGTTTAAAATTTTACATGGCCCACCCTTTAGTAGTAGAACTGAAAGGTGTAGACAAGGAAGTGTAAACGAAGAAAACCCTCTGAAGAATGCTCTTGTGAAGAGAAAAAGTACTGTACAAATATAATAAAATGAAGTTAATTCAACTGTTCAAAACACAAAATTGTTTTCCTTTATTTCCTCAACAGCATTTCAACCTAATTCATTTTTCACTATGGCTGAGATAAATTGAAACAAATGATGACACCCACCGTCTTCACAGATAATAAAAAGTTAATATACACAGTAATACACTCGTTCACTATAGATAGGTTTTGATATATTGATTAAAAATCCAAACTTTAATGAATCACATATACACATAAACAATACTAGCAAATCCTTCAATGTCAATATTGATAGTTCTACTTCTCTATATTTTCAGATGCATATTCCTTATTATATCTTCCATGGAGTTTTTATGTTATGAATTTCCACTTCACATTTTCTTCAATATCACAATAAAATTCAAAATGCATTTTCTGTGGGCCTCAAAAGGAAGGGTGAGTAACGTATACTGAATTGATCAAATATGTCCCATTTTATTGCTCAGTTTCTTCTATTTCAATATTAAATTGTCAAAGACAACCGAATATAAGGAATTCAGAAGCAACACGAAAACACAGAAATTTATATTATTCAAATGTGCAAGCAGCTGTAGGGGGGGGGGGGGGGTGGGGTGTTGGCCTGCATAATAGATATATCTGAAAAACAGTACTTTCCTTCTAGTATAATCAGTTTTCGATTCCCAATTTGAAATACTCATAATCATATCTGAATCAAGATATCAGAAAATTTTCAGAATAAATTTCGGTATTGTAACCCATTTTTGTCATTTTAGCTGATATTTTATTTTTGTCGGTTCATTAGAAGTATTTGCATTTCATAATGAAACCTAAAGTCAATGAAAACTCATTTATGAATACTCATTTGAATTGTCATTCAGTATTCCAAATAAACAAAGGAACCAAACCAATAAATAAATAAACGATTGCCAAGCAGTTCAGGGAGCAAGCTCGCAAAGATGAAACAAAATTCATATTCTCACGTCAAAACCCGAAATAAATATTTCGATATTTCTGATTGAAACCCTCGTATTTTTCGAACGGGATTCGTAAATCAGATCGGGATGATCTGATTCGGCGGATCCCGACCTTGAAGAAAATAAATACGGAAAATAATACGAGAAGATGGAAATATGGAGCTCGTTATCGTATAAATCGAATTCTTCTAGACGTATAATGCCAAATGAAGCGATATCGATACATTCCCTTATGCGCTTGAATTATTTTACGGATTGATCTGTCACATCAATTTCAGATCGTGCTGGTGGAGAACGGTACAAAATTTCGGATAAGTCTGAAATAAGCCAATAGTTGGGAGTATGTGAATTTTGTGATGGCAGTATATGAGGTTATTTTGTATTTGTAGTGGATATACATTCATGAATAGTTTGTCCCCAAGGGAGTAGCCAGGGGGGGGGGGTTTGGGGGTTCAAACCCCCCCCCGAAATGTTTCAGAGTTATTTTTTGTTGTAAAAATAATCTTTCATTTTGCACTCAAACCAAGTTATCTCCGAAAATCTAGTTAAAATTATCACTTCATATCAGCAATATGAATGATATTAAAGTTTCAAGAACATACTATCCGACAATTAACTGATAGATTTTCTAAACACCGAAAATCAATATCAGCTTATCTGGTCTGCTACCCCAGAATTTCAACAGAGAATATTAATATAAGACGCATATCGATGTATTCTTCACTACTCCCGGAAAAAAATGAAAACGTAATTGAAGCAGAACTTGAAATATGGAAAATGTCAATGGACTCCATTTCAAAATCGGCATTAGAATGCTTAGATGAGTGCAATCAGAATATGTATCTGAACATCTACATCCTACTACAAAATTTAGCTACGATTCCAGTATCTACTGCTACTCCAGAAAGAAGTTTTTCCCAGCTTGAGGAGAATTGAAAATTACCTGCGCAATTCTTCTAGCGAAACTAGATTGAATGGGTTGGCGCTTATGAATATTCGTTATAGTGTGAAAATTGATGAAATGAAGTGGTTGACCAATTCGCTAAAAAAAAATACGGATAGACTTTAACTGAAGGAATTCACCATAAAAATATTGTTTGTGTTTTCTCACTGCTTCATTTTTAATACCTATTCATATGTTGTTGGTACCTTTTTAGAGTAAAACATTAAAAAACTCTATTTAGTTTCAATGAAAGCACACAACGACACTAATTTCATATTGATTTCATCCTGTAAGTATTGTCTGGGAAATAAATATTGTTTTTTAAGTTTTTATTTGAGTGAATAAAAATTAAATTTTGAAGCATATTTGAAAAATAGGTTTACCTAACCTAACCAGGAATATCTATGTTGAATATTGTTTCCGAAGTAAGAAAAGTATTATTGAATTCTTGAAAACAACAAATACTTGCTACAGAAAGCGACACTCACAATTCCCGGCACCTACAAAGTCAATTGCCAAAATGTCAAAACCCCCCCCGAAATTAATTCCTGGCTACGCCCTCGTTTGTCCCAATAACTTGAACAAGTCGGAAATATATGCAATTTACAGGGTGGAAACTTCTAAATGAAAAATCCTATTCTCGAAATATGGCTGTAGTTGTTTCATCTGAAGAAAAATTTCTATTCCTGTGAAAACATTATCACGGTGAAGTTTCAAGTAAAATCCTATGAAGATGATAATTTTTCTCTCATCAGATTTTTTATGAAGTTTTCGTATTTAAATGGGATACCTAAATATTTTTGCACATGCAATAGGGCTTGAAATAAAAATATATTCTTTTGAAATCAAGAGCTAAGATAATACAATACAAAAAACAAAAACAACGATCCCTAGCTTAGGTCAGTGCAAAACGGGGTACCACAATAGTTTTCCGTTGAAAAAACCCTGTCTCGCAACAAAAATAAAACTTATAAACTAGTTGAATATTGAGTGATTTCTTTTTTATCGAGTCCAACCGAAAACCCCCTCCAAAATGCCTTAGGAATTCTGAATATGAAACGAAAAAATCGAAGCAGAAAAAAAGAACAGAAAAATAAAATGATTGAAACTTTATTAAATCGATTTGAAAGTAACAACCCAATTCAAAAACCACTCGGTAACTTCATGTATAGCACTTAATTCATTTTGAAACTTAAATAAGGGAAAATTATTCATCAGATGTTTTATAGTCTCCTCCTTCTCGGTATTCGCAACTAGGACTCTCAACTGAATTCCATTTGAGAAGCGTGCTGTTACAACGGCCATGACATGTTTTTATACGATTAAGAACAGTCCAAATTTTCCTTGGAGGATCAAATCCAGGAACTTTATTAGAGGGATCAGTTATTAAATCTTTGTTTTGAATATTACATGTGTTCCACTCGGATTGCCAAATTGCTTTATCTCTTTTATCTCTTTCTATCGAGGTCAGAAAATAATTCGACCAAAATAGTTTACGTGATTTGAGTCGAAGAATCTTATTATCTGGAATAAAGGAAAGTATTCGATATGAAATTGTAGAGGGATTAAATTTATTGCAAATTTTCAAAGTTAGGTCCGGCCTGCGGATATGTGGAGGAGCAATGTTTGAAAGAACTGGTAACCATTGTGTTGCTGTTGATTTTATAGTTCCAGTTACTATCCCCATATAAAAGTTTAATTGTGCATCCATTTTATGTACATGGGGACTGTTGAGCCAAACAGGCAACAATATTCGGTAGTAGTTTGGAGGACTTAATAATGCGGAACTTCTTTCCTTCCTAAAAATAATAAAAAAAAATGTGGGACGAAGCAACGTCCAATACGTCTCTGCCATGAGCTCGAGAAATTTTCTCAAGCAAATTGATGTCCTCTTTGGACTTTTTCCTATGGGATTATGTTAAATCTAAAGTTCATGCCAATCAACCGACTTCCTAGGCGTATTTGAGAAAAAGTATCTACCACCAACTAGCAGCCGTCTTACGTATATTCACTGTTTGATGAAGTGAGTGTCAGCAACGCAATATTTTTATGAATTAAAATAAATCCCTAGATCGTGTACTGTCATAACCAATGAAAGTTTTTTTAAATAGATAGCTTAATTTTTTCAATCGATCCAAAAAATCTCTCTGATTATACTGGATGTTTTCAATTTTTTATTTCGAAGCATGAGTCTTCTAAGAGAATCTCTTCGGTTCATTTCTTTGATAAATAATAATGAAAATATTTTTTGAAACATTGTATCATGATTACCTATAATTTCTTGTGAGTTGGGAGCATATCATCTACGGTATCGTACTTTGTTATCGATCATTTTTGCGCGCTTATTCCCAGGCGGAACAAAATATATTTTTGTTGTGGTCATCATACGAGCGAGAGCCGTTTTACGTTTATTAATTTCAGGAAGAGGATAGGTGTTTAGAAGTTACACATCGGTTTAATTCTTGATTCTAGTTTTGATATGTGAGGTCAACTTTCCTGTTGGAATCAACGCAAATGAAATCAGAAGTTATTAGTGGCAGAATGAACTCTGTTCAATTAAACACTGATCATGGTGTAATCGTTAAAGAAAAATATTGTCATCCTATAGATTGAGGGTACGATTCCTGGTGTGGCATTTAATTTCCAATGCCAAATGCAAAATTGAATATCCGGAAAGCGATTGGTTTGAATCTATTCATGAATGAAAAGAATTAAACCAGTGGCTCTCAGGATGATCAAATTCGATTAATCACGTCATTTGAATATCTTATTTTTTCTCATGATTGCAACCCAAACCAATCGCGTCAGATGCTTATACTGTTTCAGCTCATTCTAAACAAATCCAATGCAGTTTTCTATGCAGAATAAGAAAATAATTTATTCGAAAATATTTATTGATTTCAATGAAAATTCAGTAAATCAGTGGTATAATTAATACTCGTAATGAAGGCTCATTATATCACTCATTTATTCAAAATCAGCTGTTTGGTCTCAAAATTAGTACATGCCTTCTGCACTTGTATTATAAAGAACTATCAAATTTCAAAGGGTCTAACCTCAATCCGGATCTTAGATTCGAATAGCAACCTCAAAGAAATATTAGGCTCTCTGGGGTGAAAATAAATGTGGGGGTTTGTAGCGAACAAGAAATGTGAGCCACCAATTATTTTCTTTCCGGAGAAAAATCTCTTTTGCCCTTTTGCAATCGGTTGGAAGGTGTAAATCCAATTTCAATTCTATTGTAGTTAATCGAATTTTTTCTTTGGTAGCTCTTAAAAGTGAAACTAAATCCATCACAGGAAAAACTCCCGTCCTGACTTGATGGACAGACGTAATCGAGTTTCACCATTCCTATTTTTAAAACACTTCATGGACGGTGCATTAAAGAAACATTTGAAAAAAGTGACCTGATTTCTTATTGAATGTTTTGTTATACTGATTGATTTCTGAAATATTCTTAATTTTATTTCAAGAGTGAAGTTTTTGTTTAAATTTTTGAGGTGACTTTTATATCCATCATAATATTATTCTTGTCAGTATTATGGTTCTGTAGACAGTTCCTTGAGCATCTAAAGTTCTGAGAAATCATCACTGGAGAACCAGGCCCCGTATTCTGGACAAGTGATCTTTCAAAGCGTATAAGAACTTCATTGCGCGAGTCCTTCTTTTACCTGCAAAAATGCACACTGTGCAATGATGTTCGTATACGCTTTGAAAGATCACTTGTCGAGAATACGTGGCCAGATCTGGCTGAGGAGTAGCTTCATTCGAATATCGATGGAATTTCAAGAATATCAATTCAAAGGTGACTGTGATTTGTGGCACAGAGGTGATATTTATACATATAACTCATCACTTTGCTCTCGTTTTATGTTGTTTTTTGATCGCTCGTTTTCCTTCAATGAGTGCTATGTCGTTTTGCAAAAATGTCTATTATTTTCGAATTTTGAGCCGAAAATGGTCTCAAACGATAGAGTTCTACTCCCTGATGACGAATTCGTGGTCAAATTTGATTCTGTCCATAAAGCCGTCCTGTCATCCGGCCGGCCGTTAGCACAATAACTCGAAGGGATTGTCTCAAAGACTTGAAATTTTTAGGGTGAGTTCGGTTTCCAAATGGCTCGGTTGAGTTCGTTAACCAACCAAATCGTTTCATTAAATATGGCCAGAATTTTGGTTTCTCAATATCTCAGACAAAACGAAGAAGAAAGCCTCATGCAAAATTTTGTGGCCTTGCTTTAGGACAGTCTTATCGTTCGGGAACTTAAGTCCTCCCTGTTTTTCTGAACAATACGGAACTGCACAACCCTGCGGCTTGCTCGATTTCGTACAGTATTCACAGATTATGATATGGGAATCAAATGTACACTTTTTTCACACGACTAATAATACCAAACACTAATAAATGAGAATTTATAATAATAATAATAAATCAATGACAGTAAAACGAACTTTGACAGGACCTCACGCAACAGAGGCGCCAACTAATGAAAAAAAAACGGTAGCCCCCATTCATTCAATGAAGGTTGAAGTACCAACTATTTTTTTTTTCAATTTTCTTAAATGAGGTCTTGAAAATTTCATTCCATGAGTGGTTTCTGAGCTGCAAATTCTTCGCTTCTCGTATATTGATTGCTCTCCGAAAGTTTTCATCGTTTCATGTTAGTGTTGACTCAGTGTCCCTTTTTTCCTCATTTTTCCCATGAGAATTCATCAGAAACAGCGATATACCATTTTAATATTGTCGTTGAAAAAACTACGGGTTAGGCTTTCGAGTGGTGAATTCCTTTTTGGCTTGAAGTTTATTATTTTTGTCAGAGATGATGAACTGAAAAGCATTATGATCGTTTCAGAAACATGCAATTGCTTCGAATTTGTCTCCGTCATATCCAACTATTCATACATTCAACAATGTAGCGAAAAACTTTCAGCTTCCAGAGTAGATGTCATTGAGAATTGTAAAATGCCACCACTCAGACGAGAAACCTAAATCACACCATACAAACTCTATAATTTGTTGAAATCAGGTTGTTGGGGTATTAAAAAATGTTCACGTTTTTACATTAAGTATGTTGGACTTTTCCTCATTTAGGAAAAATTTCGAAAAATTGCAGCATTGAATTTATAATTGATATTCGAAAATTTTTTCGATTTTCCTGCATTGCATCGTAGGAATGTATGCTAGACACTATTACTTATGTTCAAAAATTGCTTCATTGAATTTGAGTTTGAATGTCCGAGTACTTTTTCAGATTTTCTCACGAAAGGTCCTGAAAATTTCATTTCATAGGTGGTTTTGCACTGTATACTTTTCGCTTTGGGTGTGTATATTGAGTTTTCTTGAATTGTTTTTATCGTTCGACTAATATAACTATTTGTTTTGAATGTTAATGTTGATTCGACGCCTCCTTTTTCCCCATTTTCTCGCTAAGAATTCGGAAACAGCTGTAATTAATCTCAATATTCTTGTTGATAAAATGGGCTTTGCAGTAGTAAATTCCTTTTTCGGAGTTCGTGGCTTTATAATTTTTTAGAGATGACAAACTGAAAAGCATTATGATCGTTTCAGAAACATGCAACCTCCATAAAAAGTCACTCAGAATTTGTCCTTGTCATTTCCAACTATTCATACATTTAACAATGTAGCGAAAAACTTTCAGCTTTCAGAGTAGATGTCATTGTAAATTGTAATATTCCACCACTTAGACGAGGAACCGAAATCAATCTTCTCAACTACACAAAACTATTTTGAACTAGACTTCAGCAACATCAATTATATTTCCTTTCTAGGGCGTCTCGTTGGTATTCAGGGTGACGAGTTTTCCGAGTGCATTTCGCATGGCAATTTGTCAGAAACAATAGAATGAGTAGGGAGTTTCTTGTTTCGTCAAGTGCTAATTTGATTTTTCAATCAGCTTTTTGATGGAATGAATATTCATTCAGCGAAATCCATATGGTATTCAAAATTTTTATATAATTTAAACTTGAATAGTTCTTGGGTATTATTTGACTATTCGAATTTCACACGCAATTCAACTTGTTCTTGATAATAAAAAAATTGATGTTATGTCAATAGAAATGTCTGAAATTAACGTAATTCCTTTTTGGGCAGTGAGTTCACACGAGTCATTTTGGACTACTCCTGGCTGAAAATTTGAAACTTATAAATATTTGGCAAAAACATGCCCCGTTGTTTACTTATGGACAAGAACGCAAAAACGGACAATATAAAAAATTTACGAAAAGCCCTGAGCAGGAGCTTTTGAGCGCTCTTCTTGGTGGAGTAATAAGATTATAACCTCAACATTTTATATGGGATTTGAGATTGATACCGAATATATAAATTCAGGATCTCAACACAATCGGAATTATATTCTAAAAATTATTCAAAAAATGAAATATGTAAAAAAATAAATAATTACAAATTTAAAATGTATGGTTCTGATACTGCGATTCTTTTTAAATCTTGCATGAACACTCAGCATATAAGTCTTAATTGACAAAATACATTTCACTTGAATCGGATATCCTGTTATGGAAATATAAAGATTCTTCTTCTCAATATTCCAATTGAATTTTCTATAGTTCTGTTATCACTGTGGCCACAAAATTCTGCATGAACATTAAGTGTATCAATCAATTTCATTCGAATTGGATATTTGTTTATGGAAATATGAAGTTTATTCTTTTCAATAATCCAATTGAAATTTCTATGGTTCTGTTCACACTATAGCTACAAAATTCTTCATGAGGCTTATTATGAGCATCTTGTATATGGCCGTAACATTTCAATTCGATGGTTTCCGTTTTGTCTCAGATATTGAGAAACAAAAATTTTGAATGGCCATATTTTATGGAACACCCTGTAGGATTTGGCTGATTTACAAACTTAACCGAGTTATTTAGGACCAGAACTCAACCTGAAATTTCCGGCTGAAGTCTCTAGGACAATCCTTTCGAAAGTTATTGTGCTAACGGACGGCCCCACCGACAGAATTGAATTTGACCACGAATCCGTCATCAGGGAGTCTAACTTAATCGTTTGAGACCATTTCCGGCTGAAAATAAGAAAATACAGACATTTGGGCAAAACGACATAGCACTCGTTTAAGGAGAACGAGCGCTCAATAAATGGAATTGCATATAACGTAACTTTTCGAATTTCACATTAGGTTTAACCAAATATTCCATTCGTCATTATTCTTGATCGTTTCTGAAATCGGTTCAATTTATATTACCTTTTTTCAATTAATTTATTTCTGCCATGTGTACATATGTGTAAATAAATAAATAAATAAAAAAACTGCTTTTTTCCCTCTTCAGACAAAGAAATCTCAAATGGTACAGACAGGTTACTGAAAAATAATTCAGGAAAGAAAGTGACTTCGTCTGGGCATGAAAATTTTCGAATTGTAAAAACTAGATGCCTGAAATAGAAATTTGTGAGGCAAGTATATTGAGTTAGTGTAAACAATAGAACAAGTCAGTTCAGTAACTATTTTTAATTTCCTTTTTTGATAACCGAACGAATTAGAAGTTTTACGACACAAACAAACAAATCAATATTTTCATTAATTTTATTTCATGATATGGTTACGGTAGAGAACCTTTCATTTTGGTATACCATTGAACCCGATGCATTCGCCATTTTGCAATTCATGCTCGAATGCTTTCAATTCTGAGAAATTGATACAACACTCAATTGAATATCAAGAATCAAAGCATTGCGAATTGATGTATGGTAACATATATCAAAACGGGAGACACAGATCTTCATTATTAGAATATATTCATTCCATATAGATTATATCGCATATTTTTTAAAGAACGCTTATGAAATAGTTATTATTCGATGAATAATTTCGCATTAGGCTGTATAAATTATAATCCGATAAATAATTTATGGTAATAATAATAATGTGGAGACGTGAACAATGTCAAAATACCGAACACAGTTGTTCTGTTCCACGAATCTAGAACCTCATTACTAAATCACAAATTATGCAATTAATATCGTCACATACAACATAGATTCATATAAAGCCAGTTCGGCCTGTGTACCGAGCACTATAATTAATTAAATTTGAATGGATCGAACCTCATGTGTAGTACGTATCACCACCTTGTGGATGGTTGAAATTTTTTGATCGGGTCTTTGATCTTTCATCATGCTGAATAGTTGATCGTGTTTGGCTGAAATGTTATTATTTGAGGGAAGGAAAGGATTAACGTGGATTTCGCGAGTAGAAATATGAACCATGAAAGCTGAAAATAATATTAATTGAATAAAATTAATCTACAACACGGAGGTAAAATCATCTAGACCAGTGGTTCTCAACCTTTTCATCACTGAGGACCACTTGTACCTTTCAGAATTCTTGGCAGACCACATAGATATCATTATTAATATTTCCCAATAATAGGTATAATGTTAACACTGAAGTTCTACTAAAGAATTTATTATTTACAGAATAAAAAATAATACATAGTGAAAGACAAAAGAAATATAAAAACCAAAATAAAAAGTCAATATTTGGCTTGAAAGAAGTTAACGCCAGTCTCATAAGAGCATTCAAATTTAGCAACCTATTTCTGTGTTTATTCAGGCCTGTTTGGTAGTATGGTTCTGGTCAACACAATACTGCAAACTTTTCGAGAAAAAAAATAGGCAGAAGCATTAATTTAACGTCTGAAGAGCCAAGATTTAAATTGATTATTTTAGGACTGTTAATTTCGCGGACCACATGAAAACCGTTCGCGGACCACAGGTTGAGAACCACTGATCTAGACTAAGAACGTCCACAGACAGCTCTTACGCCCTACTAAAGATAAGAGGCACTTTAGAACTTGAGGCTTTTTCGGAAATCTACTGAGTGTTACTAACTCGATCCATTGGGTCACGTGACGGATCTACTCGGATCACGGACCCGGGTTCTAAGTTTACGAACACATCAGGTTTATTATTTGAAGTGACAGTTGTATCAATAACATCCCAACTAACACAATTTGTTTATTACTAGCTGTAAAAACAGTTACACGTCTATTCTTTATATGAGACTTGTGTCGTTACAACGTTTCCAGTTTAATTACAGGTCATCTATATAATGCAAAAGGGCATTTCTTTCTTCTCCTATAAGGAGTTATGTAAAAGTTTCGTATATGTGGAATATATCAGCGATAAAGTCAATATAAACATTCTACAAAAGTGATTTATAAGAGTTTTATAACTCTTATATTGATTTGTCAACAGAAACCACTACAAAGCACTAATATACTTACTTCTTGGAGACAAGTTTTAAAAAAATTTTATAATTGTTTTTAAAAGATTTATAAATGTTGAGAAAAGCTTTATGAAATACATGAAATGTTATATAATAGTTTCCTGATGACAAGATTAAGACTGTTTGTTGTTTTAAATGGGTCTGACGTTACTCTTATAATCACATTCCGTAGTGTGAGAATTATAACTCAGATACAGCGTTCCCTAAACTGATATATAAATATATCATGACAATGAAAATGATAGGTGGAACAATATATGGGTCATCATGGCGTAAGAGAAAACATAATAAGAAAATAAAGCATTAGAATTTCCGGAGTCGTAATTTAAAAGCACTTCAATTTTTCTGGAGAATATATATATACATTTCTCACTAAATTTTTGTTCGCCTCGAATTTATCCACTTTTTCAATAAATAATTCTACGTGGGCCGACAAATCCCTCATATATTCTTTACGGATTACGAACATTTCATTCAATATTCGATCATTTTCTCCAAGTTATTATGTCAGATAAATCATTTTAAGATTAATTTTTCAGTTTATAAGCCTATTTCAACTCATTGATAAAAAAAAACAAAATGGCTTCTCTTTAAAAATTTTCCCTCATCAATAAACTAATGGCGGTGCGGTAGTTGCAAGCCACACTATTATAAAGTCTCTATAAAACACAAACAATTTGAAAATTAGAAGTGCTGAAACCAATGTTGCCAATTTTCTCCACGAATATCACGAAGAAATAGAATATTATATAGGTGATTATAAAGCATTTATATATTTTCTTGGAGTCAAGCTATATAACCATATCCCTAAGATTTATAATTATCATGAAGAAGTTACACAAACCTTCTTAAAATCTTTTTGAAATAAAATTATCTCAAGCATATGGAGCTATATAAATGATATTATTATATATAAACATCTATAAGAATACACGATACCTTCTCTATAAAACTATTTTATTATTTCGTCATATAAATATTTAAGCGATAGTTTTTTAAAATTTTCTGGCTAATATGACAATACAGTTCCACTTTAGTTAGTATAAAACAATTCAGATATATGCAATGCTGTTATGAATCTATTATAGATCAATTCTATCCTTAAACAAATTTTATGTGTTAGTTGGGATAACCATATATTTTATGGATTTATTTTTTCAGTTCCAGTTCATTTTCGGATTGTCTCTAACTTTGCTTGAATTTATTGGCTTTTTTAAAATATTTCTTATAATTTCTGGTGTGCCCTTCCATGTTTAATGTTATTTTTGAGTACCTATGTTGAAGAAGTAGAGAGTTTATTTTTTCAGTTCCAGTTTATTTACTGATTGTCCCTAGCTTTGCTTAGATTTATTGGCTTCTGTAAAATCTTTCTTATAATTTCTGGTGCGCCCTCGCATGTTCAATGTTATCTTTCAGTATCTATGTTCAAGTAAAGAAGGCTTTATCTTTTAGTATGAAGAAGATGTTTCACATTATTTTCTCGGCTCATGGAACCACACATTTTACACTGAGCCAAATTATCTTCTCTTTCCATAATTTTTAAGAATAGAATATAATATCGTTAAGTATAAGTTCATACCATTCAACACAATAATTATTATCCAGTATTTTCCGAAGATCGGAATCATCCGGGAACCCCGCCATTTTGCAAATTAATCCACTATGCACGGAGAACATGGATTTTCCATTCCGAGAAGTCGTTCGAACAATATGGAAATGGATATAACAATTAATATAAATTAGTAATTAGGAAGCATATTATTACGAAGTCGAATTACTAGGATTGTTGCATCAATTCCTCGAATTACTTCCAACAATTTAGAATAGTAATCTCACCTACAAGTGCAGTAACGAAGTGCTTCGAATTGATTGCACGGTGCTTCTAGGATAGTTGTTATGTTTTCGATATTCTCCTACTAAGCGGAAACCGAAATTCCGTGACTATATATAGGTATAGGTTAGGTTAGGTTTTAAGGACTGGGTACTATAAAATCTGCAATTTGATGTATTTTTTGCAACTAAGCAGATCTTAAGTTCTAACATAAACTTAACGAATAAATTGGTATAGATTATGACTTGAAGTCCACGACAGTTACACGGAAAAAATATATGTGAACCATTCATATTATTCTTTCGAAAGTTCAACTTATAATCTTCAGAAAAAATCAAGAATCAGTGAATTCGCATCAAAGTGAGATATGATACAGGAAGAACTTCAAACATATACACATATTATGCTACAAATAAGGGTTATCTTCATGTTTCCTTTCAACTTAAGGTTTTATTGTCGAATATTTGCAAAGTCAGATAATCGAATATTCCAAATTTTACACTTGAGTACTCAATAGCACTTTGATTATCACATGTTTGTTAATCGTTCAAATAGATCAAGTGATATTTGTGTTTAGGAGCTCGGACGTAGTTGATAATTACTGGGTGGTCAACTGAAGAATTCAGATTTTAGAGCGCTCTAAAATTGTTTGAACAGGAATAGAGAAGTGGGGTTGTCTTAAACGAAAGAGAGGTTCATGGAAATTTAGTCGCCATGGTTCGCTGGATGAGTGAGGAGCTTTGGTTCTGTGTGCGCACTTATTACCAAAATCATCATTTTTTTTCTCTGAAGGAGCCCATTTTCATCTCGACGGCTACGTAACCCAACAAAATTGCCGGAGAAACATGAAACTCCATTGCATATTCTAAAAGTCATAGCTTGGTGTGCAATACAAGCACAAGGCATTATTGGCCCGCACTTTTTCGAAGAAGGGCGAGGCTGAGCAGTAACAGTGGATTTTGATCGTTATGTGAACATGCTGAACAATTTTTTTGAACCAGCTCTTCAAGACTTTGATGGATACAATCGCGACACTCCAAATCGGTCTTTACCTGTTATTCAGGCGCTTTTGCCTGAAAAGTTGATTTCTCAGCGTGGAAACTTTCCATTGCCCCAAGAAACCCGGACTTTACAGCAGTGTAGTCTACCACAATAATCCCCGCACTCTTATTGCGTTGAAGGAAATATCCACCAGGAAATTCGAGCTATCGACCAGCAGAAAAAATGTGGACATTTTGACAGCGTAATTTTCAAGAAATGAATTTGCAAAGAGCTGAGCATCATTTGTAGAAAAAAATTCAAATTGACTTGATAGTTTTTGTTCTTTGTTTCTTTTTTAAATCGAAATTCCTCAGTTGACCACTCAGTATAACTTCCGAAAGGATCGTCTTCGACATCAGAATTTTCAGGATAAAATTGATATCTGTAAAGGAAACTTGAATTATGAGTGAATAAAATAAGACCTTTAATTCCCAAAATATTCAAACCTGAAAAAAGTGAGAAAAGCTTTTGGGCTTCTTCAATATTGCCAGTTTACTTTACTAACGATGAAAATACCTAATAGTAATACTTTCGCACAATGTAATATTCACGTATTTTAAAATCGCTCAATTGATGTGCCCGTCTGAGGTACGGAAAACATTTATATTGATAATAAAAGACGTTATATCCTCCGAATTCAGTTTATTATCCTCCTATCGGATATTTCGAAGAATAGCACCAGAACCCCATTCTAAAGATTGAAATAGCATAATGCCTCAACCAAACTCCCATGTAGGATGTCTACCAAATTCGATAGCAATAAACAAATAGATTCCAGTAATCCTCAGTAAATGTCGATATTCACGACACATTCGTATATTCAGCTCTCCACTCCGAAAATCCATTTAAGCGTCTTCCGGTATTTACTTTGGTAACAAACCGGATAAAATCTGGAAGATTCAGTGAGTGGATTTCCGTATCGTATGTTTTCTCAATTTCATCGTATAGTATTGCTTTACGTTTTATTTTTTCTATTTTCGATGTGTCTAGGGGTATAAACAGAAAATGAGAAATCTTATTTGCATACTAGGAACGCAGATGAATACTTGCAAAATCTTAGCTTTTACGCGAAAATAAATGTTTTATTATAGTATTTTACTTTTACGATGGGAAATAAAATTCACCAGTGTTATTTAACGAAGAGATATTCATTTATGCGTGATGAGAAATTCATGAGCACAGGAGAGCTTTTCATTTATTTATACTCAAACAGACTACAAACAAACATAATGCACTAATACATTTATGCTCAGTTGCAGGAACGTCCATTAAAATTTAAAGGTCCATTAAACCCTTAATCCTCCATTAGTTAGTTCCTTGTAATAATGGAGGATTAAGAGTTTAATGGACCTTTAAATTTTAACGGACGTTCCTGCAACTGACACTGAATCACACAAAAATTCGACAAGCACAAGTCATACTATTTGGAAGATGATATTATTTATACACGAAAATCTTTATTTTCGTCCGAATCGGATTTTTTTTTATGGAATGTGAAGTTTCTTCTTCTCAATATTCCAATTGAATTTATGGTTCTGTTTACACTATGGTCACAAAATTTTGCATGAAGCTTACTATGACCATCTTCCATATGTTTGCAACATTTCATTTCGGTGGGTTTCGTTTTGTCTAAGATATTGAGGAACAAAAATTTTGAATGACCTTGTACGATTTGGCTGGTTAACGAACTTAATCGAGCCATTTGGAAACCAAATTCACCCTTAAATCTTCAAGTCTCTAGGATAATCCCACAGACGGCCGGACGGCCCCACGGACAGAATTGAATTTGGCCACGAATCAGTCATCAGGGAGTAGAACCCTATAGTTTGAGACCATTTTCGGTTCAAAATTCGAAAATTACAGACATTTGGGCAAAACGATATAGCACTCTTTTAAGTAGAACGAGCGCTCAAAAACTATATCCCAAAAATAATTTCATTCGATGAGATCGTTTGCGAGATATAACTGAAAATCGAATTGAAAGAATTGCTAAAGGAAAAAAGTGTTTCTTTTAGCCTCATGAATCTTTGGTTAAAATATGTCATATGGTCGAAGACTCATCCTGTATTTTCAACTGCTCAATAACTCTTTCATTTCTTGTACAAAATTCCCTAAATAACATATCAAAAGTAAATAAAAATGGTCGACCGACGAAAAGATATTGAAACAAATTTTTATCATTAACCGATTTCATTCATCAACCTAGGAATCATGAGTTTCATCAATTCCAAACCATCTAACGAGGACATAATTTCCTTGTGTCCTTCGGAATTTCTTGACATTAGAATTCATGACCTATTGGAGTTCCGGTTCATAGACTGCACCTCTGATGGGATTTCCATGCAAGTCATCCAGAAAATGAGAAATTGGATTGGTAACTTGAATTTTACCGATTCTGATTAGGCATTTCAGTTTTTAATCGATAAATATCCCTTGTTGAAACATTTTCGCATTTTTTTAGTATTTTGCTTATATCTCTAAGCACGCAACCCTCAAAAAAGTTTGTACCTTTTTTCAATTAAGAACATTGAATTTGACGTCAAATGGCGTTCGAAGCATCAAATTCAGTAAAGCCGTTCGGTCGTCATTACCTTTCAAAGATGGGCAATTTTAACAAACTCAACGGATAAGTTGAATAACCCTCCACTTTTAACACCTGTCCTGTAGGTCGAAAAAGACTCCACAAATTCAAAAATATCATAGTTATCAACCCAGTGCTCATATCAATTTTGAACGAACCAGGCGCCGTATTCTCGACAAGTGATCTTTCAAAGCGAATACGAACTTCATTGCGCGGTATGCATTTTTGCAGGTAAAAGAGACACTCGCGCAATGAAGTATACGTTTTGAAAGATCACTTGTCCAGAATACGGCACCAGTCCGCAGAGCCCAATTTCCGCTAAGGCAGTCCGATGCACAAAGCGTTGTCTTAACTGAAAAATTCCTGTATGTTTTCACATATTTTGTTTTTTGAATAATTCTCAGAAAATAATTCCGATCGTGCTGAAACTATGCATTTATACAGGGTGTTCCTAAATTGAACGTACAAACGAAAAGGGGAGATTCCTTAAGTGAGTTTAAGAAAAAAAGTCCCATAAACATGGGGTCGCAAACGTTTCGTTTTCGAGATACAGAATGTTGAAGTTTGAATTTTTTTTCAAGTTTTTTCTCATAGTATCTACACTTCACAAGATATTCAACTGAAATTTGGCATAGATATTACATTTGAGAGTTCTCACCACGTGACATGGCAATTTCGATAGAAGATCTACAGGGTGATATTTTTTCTGGAACACTGCCACCTGTTCTTCTGCAGAACTTTTGTTTGGTGAGCAACTGTTAATTTGAAAAAATGTAAAAAGAAGCTTTGTTCTTATACTAAACTTTTCGGTCTCCTGCAGTTTTGTCGCATCTACCAACGATTTCGGGAAAAAAAATTTGAACGATTCTCTCGAAATCCTCGTGAAAATCCAAATTATGATGGGAAGGCCTCTTTGTAATATGTGGTGAATGAATTCAGTGTCAGTTTTTATGGAAATTTTCCTGATATGTAGCGATGATTCATAAAGATTCGATAAACTCGTATAATCAAAACATGTTTTTGATTAAAACTTCAACATTTCGAAAACGAAACGTTTGCGTCCCCATGTTTATGGGACTTTTTTTTCTTAAACTCACTTAAGGAATCTCCCTTTTTCGTTTGTACGTTCAATTTAGGAACACCCTGTATATTCGGTATCAATCTCAAATCCCAAATAAAATTTCGAAGTAATAGTCTTATTGCTCCATTGCACTCAAAAGCTCCTGCTCGGGGCTTTCTTAATTTTTTTTTACTTACTACCAATTTTTCAAGCTCGAAGAATGTCGTAGCAAAGTTTATCAACGAAATTCCCTCCATTGTTTCTGATTCGCTTGAAAATCTAAAAGAAGACGACAAAAAAAAACTTCGTCAAACCGAACAGCGGAATATCTAATAAGAACGTTTCCGTGTAGACAAATCGAATGTAACGGAAAACCAACTATATTCCCGCTTGATTCGATATTCTCGCGTATTCCAGGATTGGTGCCTTCATCCAGATCTGGAAATCCGATTAGGATATTCGTGTACTCACCTGCGCTATCTGGTCGAACCTGCCGAACAGCTCGTTCAAAGTTTTAACTAGGTCGGATGCAGAAAGTTGTTCGGAAAGTGGGGTGAAGTTCACGATGTCAGCATACAATATTGAAACGTTGTTGTGTCTCTGCACGTACATTTCGTGGAAGCTGCGGTTCGAGTGTTCCTGACAGGCGTCCGCCATCTTGAGCATTATGCTACGCTTTACCTGCAATGAAAAAAAGAATTGTGAACATTTTTTATCAATACTAGCCAATATCTTTAGGGGTGCGTTCACAAACTTACTCTGAGAGTAGAGTAAGAGTATGGCGGAGTATGACGGAGTAAATGCAGTTTGGTCGTCGTTCAGAAACTTTACTCTGACAAATGTCATTCGCCAGACATATGTTAGGTTAAGTTAGATTAACATGAACTTTCTATTATCGGTTACTATCACTTTTTCACTAGCTTTTGGTTTATTGTAGACAACTGATTTCATCTCTTATAATCTTCAGGGCTCTTCAGAGGTTGCTAATAATTCAATCAGTAGATTCTCAGATACCGTTTGTAACCTGATTAACTTTGTTTATTGATTGCGAACTATTAATAACAGAATTGGACAGAGAAAACTAATTCAAGATTAAAACATTGCTACTTTTATTATTCAGACAGTAATACTTGGAATTTTCTAACGGTCATTAAAGGGTGCCAAATGGTTACCTGGCAGTTACCTACACCTTCGAGTGTTTCTTCCATCGTTTATAAAAATCCCTAACTGGCAATATCGACAGAATTTCAACAGATGTAAAAATAATATTCTTAATGGAGTTATAATACTTCCATGCCTATACTCCTATTTTCAAGATTCAAAGTATTTGATTTAGTTAGTTTATCGTGTGAAATTCGAAATATTCAGCCAAAATGAATAAAAACGATGAATAATTTCAAATTCGAACAATATTTTCACATTACAGTTTCAAGAATAATGGATAAAATGAATACCTTTATTTATTTTTGAGTATTTACGGGTATTACTGCCAATCCATAAAACTTCTAAATGTTTAGTTTATCGTAAGCAAATAGAGATATTAACTCATAACGGTTAACAAACGGCGAAAAAAGCTTTGAACTCAAACCAGAAATGTTTTTCTCGAATGAATGACAGAGATGCTTAACGCTTTAAATTCATATAACTGTCAGAGTATCGAATACTCTGCAAAAAAGCAGGGTACATGGAGCCTACTCCGAGAAAATTTTTGAACGATCGGAAATATTTACATACTCTGACAGGATTTAGAGAGTTTCTGAACGCTTTGGAGGAAGCAGAGCATGCTCGGAGTAAGTTTGTGAACCCAGCCCAGGCGTGCCACAGAGCTCTGTTCTCGGTACCTATCTATTTTTGATATACAGGGTGCGGCAGCGTAACTTTCTTTTTCTAAAACTTAATAAAACGCATTGTATGAACCAGAAAATTTGTATTCGTTTTTTATAATATAGGCACATACATAAAGTTTTGTTTCACCCAGTTTCGAAGATAAAATCAGGTAGGTGACGTCCCTCATTCTCTATACACGGAGTAAACCGATTTCTGGCGTTTGTCATGACTCCAGCCAGTATAGCAGGCGTTATGTTGGCAATTTCTTCCTGGAGGTTGTTCCTCAAATCTTGTAGGGTTCTTGGACGGTTCACATAAAGACGAGATTTCAAAAAACCCCATAGAAATAAGTCACAAGGGGTCAAATCGACAATTGCATCAAAGGCCTTTGCATCCACCTAAAGTCACAGTGTGGTGTGCAATTTCCTCAAGTGGAATTATTGGTCCCTGGTTCTTTGAGGAAAATGAAGTCACAGTGACAGTGAATTCGAAACGGTATGTAAACATGTTATAGGAAGAAATTGCCAACATAACGCCTGCTATACTGGCTGGAGTCATGACAAACGCCAGAAATCGGTTTACTCAGTGTATGGAGAATGAGGGACGTCACCTACCTGGTTTTATCTTCAAAACTGGGTAAAACAAAACTTTAATTATGTGCCTATATTATAAAAAACGAATAAAAATTTTCTGATTCATACAATGCGTTTTATTAAGTTTTAAAAAAAGGAAGTTATGCTGCCCTGTATAACAGTAGCTGATTTGTTCCGAGTAATTGAATTTTCCATTTTGATGACGTTCAGGCTCGCAATTTCTATTATAACTCTTTTATCGATAAGACTGTTGATAAGATGAATCATGGTTTCTAAGAGATTGCGCAATATTTTAGAAATAATATATATAATTCAAATATTAATTACAGCCATTGTTCTCATATGCTTGACTTTCAATCAAATTTTCTTCTTGAATAAGATGCGAGACGGTATTGGTTTCTTCCCCTTTTTCTTGTAAAAATTCTTAGTTTAGCTTTGCGGAATACATACCTATTTCACAGCGATAATTACTTTTGTATATAGATAATGACATTTCTCGGATTCCTCTTTGTGTAAAAGAGTAAAACTCTTTTGTATAGTCCATATTGATAGATGGCAAGATTCTTTTTGTTCGTTTGTTTCTAGGGGAACATTTGTCCAGTTATTTCGGATATATTGAAAGTGTTCACTATTTTCTAAATATTTCCGAAACCACACATCCGTGTCGACCGTGTGTCGATATGCCTGAATGTCATATGAAAAAACCGCAAAATCGATTTCAGAGTTTTCGAAGTTCATCTGATTGATTTCTCAAAGTTAACGGAATCCTATCAAATTTTTTTCACTTCATTTTTCCGAATATCTTGAAATTGCAAAAAAGACGAAAAACCCACAAACTACAGTCGAATCTAATCCAGATGTGGATCTATATCTTCAAGTGATTATTTTACAAAAACTCAGATGTTCAAGGATAGTCTACACACTCTAAGTAAGCGCTTCCATATCACCTTGAATTATACGGAATAATAATGGAAAAAAGTGTTGGGCAAAAACAGGCCTAGTCAAAAATGTTATTCATCAGAAAAAAGTTACGAAAGATAAATCAGAATGAAGATAGTTTTAAAGTTTCTGCAATCTATAATTTTTGGAAGACCAAGTCATATAGGAGATAAACTAAAGATAAATTATTATCTAATAATTTCAAGATCTTGGTGCAAATTCGTGCCATTATCAACTCCGTTACCACAATTCTTCGGAAAGACATTTAATTTGCGTTGATCCCAAAATGAAAAGCAGCATGATTACGTTGATTGAACATCTCTTAGAGCGCAGTTGGATACACCTACCAACCAAGATTTCATTCAATTATGTCTCAGCAGGACCTTGTTACGAAATTATGATTTAGGTATACGGTTCTGTTTAAAGCGGAATCTTTTTCATCATTAGATCACATCAGACCGTTTCTCCTCACTATTTATTCGAGAAAATTATAAAGAATCGTGTACTTAGAAAATGGAGAAAGTATCAAAAGTTAATTGAATAAAATATCCGAAAATTTCGAATAACACTAAAGTGAGGTTATGATTCTGAGCACTTGTAGACATTGGGAAAATAATAATTCGAATTGGAATATTCTGAGACTTCTATCCATATTCAATCATTCATGAAGTGAAATAGCCTATTCAAACCTAATCTGACAACACAAGTTTTTCAAATCTCAGCAGAAATGTGGTATTTCAATGAACGAGCTTAACAGAACAGACACTTTCCAAAATAATAGAATTTGAATATTTGGGCCAATATGAAACAACGACTAAAGCTCCTGAACTTGAGGTAATACTCAGTAATTGCTTAATCATTACAAGTTCGTTCCTGAAGCTCAACTAAAACTTCACCTCTTATGAGTAAAAGCCTTGTTTAAACAATGAATATAATATCAACAAATGTGGAAATAACAAACACCAGACATGTGATGTATTGTTTTCATCAAACTTGTCATTATTTTTAATAAGTGGTAACAAATGTCATCCCAGGCTGTAATACCCTTAATGATGTCATTATTCAGGCTTTAGTTGATGCTCGGAAAAAAGTTGATAAATGACGTTGTAGCAAAAAGCAGTGGATTTATCAGATTCAACGCTGAATAGCTAATTATAATATGCAGGGTTGGGAGAAGGTCCTTATATTAATATAAGTTCTTTCTTTCAAATCAATGCCTCGAAAAAAAGCTGAAACACGTGAATCGATTCTGTTTTAAAGGTTTGTTTTGGCGAAAATGAACTTTGGTTTCAACCCCTTAGCTGCACCTCCACAGCTTTTATTTTCAAATGCAAACAAACGTCGTATGTAGACCACTTGAAAAATAGAATCTAACCATTCTATTCTCTTGTATTTTACACATGTGGTGATTAGGAAACGAGACCAAACTCTTTATTTGCAAGACGCTAGATTAGAAGAAGTAGTACAATTGGACGGCCACCGAAAAAATAGTAGGGTTGCAGCTAAGGGGTTAAAAAATTTTTCATCCACGTCTATCGTAAAATCCGTCCATTGTACGTCTCTATGCTCGGCCTTAATGATACCCATTAATCACAAAGGAATAATGAGATATTAATCACAGCTGTCTGATGCTTCATATATTTTGCTTTGATATAATATTCTATTGATTGGTATTTCTTCAGTATTCTGAAGTGCTTCAACTAACAAATATGGTTATACCTTGTCAATCGAGGGCCAAATCTACTTTCATTATATAAATTAGAGCATTTTTTATTACAAAATAAACAATGACCAGTTCTCCAGAAAATGTGTCAACTTGACCTTTTTCACGCTTGTCATAGAAGGGTCTTGTCGCGGTTGCCAAATGTTAAAATATTCGAGAAATATAGGGTGTCTACTTTCAAAGTGGACAAACTTCGAGGGGTGATTATACAAGTGATTTGGAACAAAAAAAGTCATATAACACATGGTTGAAATGTTGACGGTTTTTCTTCAATTTAACATTTCTCGATTTCACGAAAAATGACCAGTTTATTTCTCTTAAAAGATCATTGTTCAGTTTTCCTTGTAGTCTCATCAAATATTCGGAAAGACCAATAAATTTTCTACAAGATGAAAGAGTCTGTGAGCAGAAAACACTCCTATTGCAGGCGTGGTGAGGAGAAGAATATCACGATTCTGAAGTTAACAAAATCATTCCTATTAACCCAACGCGTTTTCTTTTCAGTAAAAAATACTCCATGTAGTGTTCTTCCGAATGAAATATCAACTTTTGTGCTAGCTGATCCTTATCCGCTATAATATCATGACTAACCTGATAACAACGACAAATACTAAAAATTCCGAACCTAAGTTTGCTCGCGGCTCGTGGTCTAAGCTTCACCTCGTGAATAATAGCCATCATAATTGCATAATATACTTTTTTCTATTGCCAATGAAACAACAGTTATTTCAAGATGATTTCACGCGCATCAGCTTCGTTTAAGTCACTGATTCAGAAGATATTAATTTGTACGCTTTTTGCCTAATTGTTATTCAGATTTTCAACATTTCGCTCCCAAAATAACCCGTTTAATAGTCCGTCCTCGGAGAAATTACAATTTCACTTTCCTTGCAATGACTGGAATCTCCTGTTTTATTCGCGATAAAATGAATTCGACAAATTGCAGATATAGAACCTAATATCACTGAGATCGTTATGTTCATGACACTTGATACGGGGCTTATAAAATGGATTTAAAGGCTTGAGAGAACACAATAAAAAGCCAGGGTCATCGCTTGGAACCTCTTGCCGTAATTTGAACTGCTCCTTCGAGAATTTTATGAGAATCCTTCGGGGAGTTTGACATTTTCGATGACGTTGCATGGAAGATTGAGAATTGGTAACCTCATGCCTGATTCCCTTTATTAGAAATCGATTATAATATTCCTTCAAGAAATTTTATATTAAAATGATAAATTTCAACCAATTTCACATATAGCGGAGGTCACGTCCCTTCCTAAAATTACGACAAATTCGACAAAAGTCTTTTTTCGGCAACCGTCCGGCAACTATCGACATCCCGGACGCTTTTTCTCTGAGAAAGTAGCACTGATAATTTTCTTATTATTTAATATCATGGATAAGAATGAAATTAATGATACTCTTTCGAACTTTTTAACTGATAAAGCAAACGACTTACGTTTATTAGCGTACCTGTGGAGTAGAAATTTAAGATACGGTTCGTAAATGTAACATAATCGGTATAATAATTCTCGAGTTATGATGATTGAAATTTTATTTTCCGAATATTTTGAAACAAAAAATCCAATCAAATTGGAATTTTTCAGGTATTTAGCTGCTCGTTAAGTGCTGATTCACAATGGACGTAACCATAACGAACACGTAAACGTACTTTGTCCGTAAACGTAAATGTGTTCAGAATGGACTTTGGGCCTTCATACCTTTATAATAAGTGTTCTATGAATTTTTTGACAATTGATTACTGTGAAGTGTTGTCATTAATTAAAAATGTATGAAGTATTAAGTCTGTTTTTATTGAGACGATGGTTGAAAAAAAAAAGAAATTGAAGAGCAAAATTCTAAAAGAAGAAAAAAACGACGTTGGTGAGTTAGACCTACAAATCACAGAATGTGAACAAATTCCTATAATTAACGTTAGAATTACGGACTACCATAAGCTCAACGTAAACGTAAAAATTACAGAGCCTATTATGAACAGTTCCATATGATTTGCATTGGTTCAACTTTGCGTTTTTCGTTTACGTTCTGGGAGTTTTATGGTTACGTCCATTGTGAATCCAGCATAAGGCAACAACGTTAGAAATATATTGAAAAAAGAATTTCAAAAAAAGAAGCTTTTGCGCTCTTCTTCATATTGGGGAAACGATAAATATACTTAATTCGAACATCCGTAGATCCTTCTTTCTAAATATTCATGAAATCAACTCAAACCTCAGAACCGCGATGTCCATGATGTAGAAATATACAAGAAATAAAGGTTTTAAATCATCACTCAGGTCCTCACTAAAAATTTGGACCTGATTGAATTTCAAGTTTCAAAAAAATTCGAAAAAAATGTAACTATACAAGTGATTTTCTCATTAACGTTTTAAACTTAGTTACTAAGACTCTGCAGTTGAAAGTTGGATAGAATCATTCTTGACCTCAGATTCGTGACCAGTGAGTCCAAACAAGTCGTTCGAGCCTTCGAGATCAATTCCGATTCACTATTCTGAACACACAGACATTTGTGCAGAATTCTAGCATGCTGTTCAATAGGATCAAGTGCGCTAAAAACTAAATATAATACCAATTAAAAGCACTTCCCGAATTCGATTACTTTTTATTATTTCAACAATCGACAATAGCCAGTTTTACTATGTTGAATAATTTTTTTTATGTGCGGAAGCATGAATCAATTAAAAATTTCGGTAATCAATTTTTAACCAAATATTGTCCGTGCAAGAGAAATTAGGAGGATGACGATTCACAACATAGTGGCCAGTTGGCATTGTTCTAAACTGTGATGAAACTTTCAACTAATTAAATGAATGCTAACGCTCACGTTTCAGTCAACTGCATATTCTAATCGTTTGAATTTCCCAGCTATAGCAATTTTTTTTTCTCGAAACGCTGACAACGGAACAAAATGCTATGATTTTCCGAGGATACATTATTCCACACCTGGACCTGTGTTTGTTTTGCCTTCGAATAAAATAAAGACATTTCACGGAAACGTACATAGATTGAAACCTCATTTATTTCTCTTAAAGCGAGAAAACAAGAGAGAAGTTCTGCAATAAAGGAAACACAAATCTTTGTATACCTACGGACTGATTGAAGAAGTTTGTTTTCGAAATGCAGCAACGAGTTTAGTGTTTTGTTTTCGTAGTGACTGACAAAGCTGGAACATCAGGTCTCATAAGAAAATAAGTGATCTGGCAAACTTAAAACAAGTTTGCAAGTTTAATGGGAATATACAGGCTGGTCAAATTCTCAGCATTTTTCACCTTGTGGAAGTGTGGAAGAACGACGAATGAAAAATGCTGTTACGCTGTTAAATTTTGTCCTGTGAATGAAAAATTCATGCATTGCCAAGAGCCTTACTTAAATGGGCATTATGACACTAGAAATATCGTCGTCTGGATAGAAAACTTCGCAGTTTTACACATTCGAGGGCACTCGAAGGAGGGTAAAATGACCCTTCCTACAGAATACAGATGATTTTCTGAGATATCTGGTATTTGAATGCCTTCTTTCGTACATTCAGCCATTGTTATAAGGAAGGAAAGTGAAAACACCTCCTCATAAAGTCTAATATTCGAGATAAAAGCGGGGAAAGTGGTGATAGAAGAAGTACTTGAACTTTTGATGGCATTCTGTCTCATCAAAGAAATGTGTGAAAGTCACACTCAAAATATTTTTAGGTAAGTTATAATTTCCACCAGCATTTTGAGTTTCGCGTCGTATTCTAATAATTGTGTAATTTTCTTTTCGCGAAAGTTCTGGAATAGTGTATAGAACAGTTATGCAGATGCAGAAAACCGTATCGTTAACTGCTGTTGAATTTTGTCCTGTGAATAGAAAATTCATGTGCATTGCCAATAGCCGATTAAACATAGTCGAACGTAATCTCTCTTAGAATTTTTTCATTCTTCCTATCATACTTAAATGGGCATTAAAACACTGGAAATATCGTCGTCTGGATAGAAAACTTCGCAGTTGTACACATTCGAGGGCACTCGAAGGAGGGTAGAATGACCTTTCCTACACAATACAGATATTCTGAGATATCTGGTATTTGAATGCCTTCTTTCGTACATTCAGTCATTGTTACAAGGGAGGAAAGTGAAAACACCCCCTCGTAAAGTCTAATATTCGAGATAAAAGCGGCGAAAGTGGTGATAGAAGAAGTACTTGAACTTTTGATGGCATTCTGTCTCATCAAAGAAATGTGTGAAAGCCACACTCAAAATATTTTTAGGTTTGATATCATTTCCACCAGCATTTTCAGTTTTGCTTCGTTTTATCATGAGTGTAAAATTTTCTTTTCGTTCTGGAATAGTGTTTAGAACAGTTATTTGGACGAATCAATCAAATTAATATTAGTTTCGTTATGGTAAAATAATATTTATTGATACACAAATTCCCAGATGCAGAAAACCGTATCGATATCTGCTGTTGAATTTTGTCCTGTGAATAGAACATTTATGCTCATTGCCAATAGCCGATTAAATATAGACAAATGAAATCTCTCTTCGAATTTTCCATTCTTCCTATCATACTTAAATGGGCATAATAACACTGGAAATATCGTCGTCTGGATAGAAAACTTCGCAGTTTTACACATTCGAGGGCACTCGAAGGAGGGTAAAAGGACCCTTCCTACAGAATACAGTTGATTTTCTGAGATATCTGGTATTTGAATGCCTTCTTTCGTACATTCAGCCATTGTTATAAGGAAGGAAAGTGAAAACACCTCCTCGTAAAGTCTAATATTCGAGATAAAAGCGGGGAAAGTGGTGATAGAAGAAGTACTTGAACTTTTGATGGCATTCTGTCTCATCAAAGAAATGTGTGGAAGCCACACTCAAAATATTTTTAGGTAAGTTATAATTTCCACCAGTATTTTGAGTTTCGCGTCGTATTCTCATAATTGTGTAATTTTCTTTTCGCGAAAGTTCTGGAATAGTGTATAGAACAGTTATGCAGATGCAGAAAACCGTATCGTTAACTGCTGTTGAATTTTGTCCTGTGAATAGAAAATTCATGTGTATTGCCAATAGCCGATTAAACATAGTCGAACGTAATCTCTCTTAGAATTTTTCATTCTTCCTATCATACTTAAATGGGCATTAAAACACTGTAAATATCGTCGTCTGGATAGAAAACTTCGCAGTTGTACACATTCGAGGGCACTCGAAGGAGGGTAGAATGACCTTTCCTACACAATACAGATATTCTGAGATATCTGGTATTTGGATGCTTTCTTTCGTACACTCAGCCATTGTTACAAGGGAGAAAAGTGAAAACACCCCCTCGTAAAGTCTAATATTCGAGATGAAAGCGGCGAAAGTGGTGATAGAAGAACTACTTGAACTTTTGATGGCATTCTGTCTCATCAAACAAATGTGTGGAATTTGAAAGCCCGACTTAAGATATTTTTCAGGTTGGTTATTGGTCTTTTCCAATGAGAGGTGTCATTTTGTTTAAAAAAAAAGAAAATTTTTCAATATAAATGATCGGATGTTTATTTCATTATAAAGAAGAAGGTGGAAAATAACATCAGGCAAATGACAACCATGACCACGCTTACAGGACCATAAAAATTTTAAAAATCGCAAAGTGTCTGCCCTATGTCCTCAATAGCTGGGCTATTGGCGCAGACTTTCTCTTTCACGTGGCCCCAAAGGAAGAAGTCACAAGATGTTAAATCACAAGACCCCGGTGGCCAATTTTGATCACCTCTTCGAGAGATAACACGGTCCGGAAACTTTTCCCGCAAAATATCAATGGTTTCGTTGCTTGTGTGGCACGTAGCACCGTCTTGTTGGAAGTAAACGTTGTCCAGATCAAAACTATCCAATTTCGGTCATAAAAACGTTTCTGGAGTGCCTAATTCCAAAAAACGAGGAGGAATGGACAAACCTGGGTTTTCTTCAACACTTTCGGCTACAGAAGCAATATTCTCGGCTGTTCTTGAGCTACGTGCACGGGTTTTATTCTTCACATCACTAACAGCTCGAATTTTTCCACCAATTTCTTTATTGCGGTCCGACAAGGTGCTTCACGACGACCCAAAAATGTTCGAGTTTTACGAACCGTCCCTACCAAGTTTTCACCATTTTTATAGTGAATGTATTTGCAATGCGTTCTTGAAGCATGTATCGTTCCATTTTTATTAATGACATAGTTCCTTCTTGTCAAATGTAAAAAATGACAGCTTCCAACGTAACATCAATCGAAATAGCGGGTTATTCAACATAACACCTCTTATTGGAAAACCCTCTTATTTTGATATGTTCGAATATTTCATCCTTGTAATGACTCAACAAATTGAATGTATTTTATTATTATTGTATTTGAAAGGATTATAGCATAAATTCTTTAAATTGATAAATTAAATAATAATAAAGCTTACCTCTGCTGCAATATAAGCAGGTATGACGCTTAGCAGCAATTGCTCCTGCTGCTCTTTCTCGCATTCTAATTTCACCCTGGATTCGATGCAGGTTCGCGTGCCAACAAAAGTGCGTCTGTGTGCGGCTTCTGTCATATGCCGATAGTATAATCCTGTCGAGCTCCCAGCTAAAAGCAGGATCAATTCGGGAATAATCTGAAAATTGTGAAAATAAATCGTTAATATGCTGATGGTTCGGCAATATGAAGTACGTGTCTGTAATACACGAAAGGGCAATTGCCTGTGATTTGTATGATAAATGTAATTGGGACGATTACAGCATATTTTTTTATGGAAATTTAATCCAGTTGAATTACACATTTAGCAGGAAAGTTTTGGGATAGTTTCGATTACTTTCATTTTTTATGTTTTTTTGGGTGCTGAATACGAATTTCAGGTTTGCTAAAAAATTTCGTGACGAAACATAGAACAAAATACAGAAAAATTAGAAAAGTCTTCGTCCGTTTTCTGCTTATTACTCGGAAACTATCAACTTTTCGTGAAAAACCTTTCCATGCAAAATGAAATTAGTCGAATTGTGCTTTGAGCAGGAAAGTTTTCGGGTAGATTTGATCACTTTAATTTTTTATGTTTTTTTGGGGTACTGAATCCGAATTTCAGGTTTGCTAACGAAATTTCGTGACGAAATATAGAAAAAAAATACAAAAAAGTATAAAAATCTCAGTCTTCGTCAGTTTTCTGCTCATTACTCGGAAACTATCAACTTTTCGTGAAAAACCTTCCCATGCAAAATGAAATTAGTCGAATTGTGCTTTGAGCAGGAAAGTTTTGGGGTAGATTTGATCACTTTAATTTTTTATGTTTTTTTGGGGTGCTGAATCCGAATTTCAGGTTTGCTAACGAAATTTCGTGACGAAATATAGAAAAAAAATACAAAAAAAGGATAAAAATCTCAGTCTTCGTCAGTTTTCTGCTTATTACTCGGAAACTATCAACTTTTCGTGAAAAACCTTTCCATGCAAAATGAAATTAGTCGAATTGTGCTTTGAGCAGGAAAGTTTTGGGGTAGATTTGATCACTTTAATTTTTTATGTTTTTTTGGGGTGCTGAATCCGAATTTCAGGTTTGCTAACGAAATTTCGTGACGGAATATAGAAAAAAAAAATACAAAAAAAGTATAAAATCTCAGTCTTCGTCAGTTTTCTGCTTATTACTCGGAAACTATCAACTTTTCGTGAAAAACCTTTCCATGCAAAATGAAAGTACCTACATAAAATTTCCAACAAACTGTACCTACTAGCGCAGATTGTTCTGCGAGAAACCGTTCTAAGTCAAATTGTAGTTGAAAATGAGGTATTTTCTATTACTCAATAAATGAAAAAAAAATTGAATTCTATGGTTATGAAGATGCGAATCGGATATCTTGTTCTGAAAATATAAAGATTCTTCTCTTCAATATTCCAATCGAATTTTCTATGGTTCTGTTCACACTATGGTCACGCCATTTTGCCTAAGGCTTATTATGAGCATCTTGCATTTGGCTGCAACATTTCATTTCGATTGGTTCCATTTTGTCTGAGATATTGAGAAACAAAAATTTTGAATGGCCATGTTTTATGAAAAATAAAATATGGCCATTCAAAATTTTTGTTTCCCGAATATCTCAGACAAAACGAAACCCATCGATATGAAATGTTGCGGCCGTATGCAAGATGGTCATAATAAGCTCCATGCAAAATTGTGGGACCATAGTGTGAACAGAACCATAAAAAATTCAATTGGAATATTGAAAAGAAGAATCTTTATATTTCCATAACAAGATATCGGAGACTGATATACTGAATGTTCATGCAAAACTTCAAGAGGATCGCATCAACGGAACCATATAATTTTTTTTCATTTATTGAGTCAAAGAAAATACCTCATTTTCAACTATTTGAGCCATAAAAGGTTGTCGCAGAACAAGCTGTGGTAGAACAATTCGAAGGAAATTTTATGTACGTTCATTTTGAATGAAAATGTTTTTACGAAAAGTTGATAGTTTCCTAGAAATAAGCAAAAAACTGACCAAGAATGAGATTTTTCATCTTTTTACCTATGTTGCGTCACGGACTTCTGTTAGCAAACTTCAGATGCGGATTCAGTACCCCAAAAAACATAAAAAATGGAAGATATCCAAACAACTCCAAAACTTTCCCGCTAGGGGTTCTTTTAAGCACAAGTATACTGTACTGATTGTGCATTTCGTTATGCTGAAAGGGCAAAACTCACAGATTGGGAATTGAATTAGTTTTATGAGGAAGAAACATCACGATATTTTGTGAATATTAATAAATAACTAAATTTCGATTCATATCGGATAGTATTGTCAAATTTCACTCTAGCGATTGCAACTCGCTAATATTCTCGTTGATGCCTATTACTAAAGTAATGGAAATAGTATGGAAAGGTCCTTATAGTTTTTTATGATTTTCCCTGGATTTTTTCAACGGTTATCCAGCTTGTCAGAATTGTGAGAATTTGATGTTTGAACAATTTCTTCTTGTTAAATGTACTTCTGCTGTAACAAAATATTCCCTTTATATGTGGAAAATCTTATACAAGAGAGACATCGACACCTTTTGAGATAAGAAAACGGGAACATAAGAACAACATCAAAAATAGAGACATTACAAGATCATAAATCGCTGATCATGTATGTTCAAATAGCGGAGATCATATGATGAACTGGAACAACACAAAGGTCCAAATGACGGAACCTGATAATTATAAAAGAAAAATTGAGGAATCCACATGTATTTTGTTAGATGAAGTAGATGAATTTGGCCAATTGTTCTGTTGGAATAGATCGTATTTGGATTGATTTATTGAAGAAAGAAATGACATCAGGAAATTTCAAAATTAAATAAATCAACATCTCCAACATACAGGGTGTCCCGTAATTAGACCGACAACTTCTAGTGGACATTAAGGATCGTATTTTAGACAGATTCGACCCGAATCGTATAATGCAAAATTGCTTCGTTAAGGAGCTAGTGCCCTTTGAAGATGACGTCCTGTCCACACTTTTTGCCACATATTCTCAAAACGGAGTCAGATAAAGTGCTGAAAGTTTACACATTGGCTAATATCAAGAATACGCATCGATTAGATTGAGTGCATTTCTTTCATGTCAAGCACAATCGTATCATTTGGGAGGGGAGCAGGGTATTTTTACTTGAAATTCTCTCAACCTTCATTATTTCGCAAGATTTACATCATATTCATAAACTCTGATATTTTTCTTGAACAAAGATGCTCTTGTATAATAACGCCCAGATGCACCATTTCTGAAAAAAATTGATTTGAAATTTTCTCTCTTTTTACTAAGTACTCAATGTAAAATGAATTTTTTCCCAGAAATGCTGCATCTGGGCGTTATTATACAAGAGCAACTTTTTTCAAGAAAAAATATCACAGTTAATGAATATGATGTAAATCTTGCGAAATAATGAAAGTTGAAAGAATTTCAACTAAAAATACCCTTCGGCCCCCCCAAATGATACGATTCTGCTTGACATGAAATCTAATCGATGCGTATTTTTGATATTAGCCAATGTGTAAACTTTCAGCACTTTATCTGACGCCGTTTTGCGAATATGTGGCAAAAAGTGTGGACAAAAAGTCATCTTCAAATGATTTGGGTCGAATCTGTCTAAAATATGATCTATAATGTCCACTAGAAGTTTGTCGGTCTAATTACGGGACACACTGTATATTGACAACTTTCAATGTCAATCAGACATACACAATTCTGATGATTTTACAAATTTGTCTATATAGACACCGAAACGTTCCATTGTCCTTTTCATTTATTTTCTTTTTCAGATTTACTGTTAGGCAACAATTTTTTCAAGACCAATTTGCTCCTGAGAAATAAGTGCAAATATTCTCGCAGGAGCACTTCATTTTAATTAAATTTTTTATTTCTGTTTCGACTGTTTCAGAGACTGGGGGTGAAAACCTATAAAGTTTTTTAGAAATGCAGAATCCTCCCAGAATATACAGGGTGTCCCATTACTCGACGTCAACCCGGAACCGGGTGAAAAGGCAAGTAATGCTGGTTGTCAGAAAAATATAAAAAAAAAATCTAAGTTGCATGATTTTAAAATAATGAGCATTTAAAAAAAACACGCAAAATTCCACACCCTGTGGCAGTCTTTTCGCTCCTGTTGCCACAAATATCAACTTTTTCCAACTTTTTTCTTTGCTGTGTAACCTTGAATAATGCTTGTCTAAACTGTAATCAAAATTTTGATACCAGCTGCTCTAGGTTTCATAAAAATAGAGCTTACTTCTCGGAAAAAAATTCGAAATAAACAATTGCCTAGTTTCAACCGACTGTATAGAAAAAAAAATGTACTACGTAGGTTTCGCATGTTTTTTCAAAAGTTGGCGCATTTAGTGAGGATTCCAAAATGGTATAATACTAGTTTAATTATAGCTGCCGTAGTTCAAATTTATTTTCGATTGCCTTTGAATACACTTTTTCGTTAACTGCTTCCCAGTAATAGAGTCCAATGGGTTCAAGTCCGGTGAACAAGCCGGCCACGAGATTGGACCAGAAAGTCCGATCCATCTTCCGGGAAAAAATGTTATCAGAAAAAAAAAATTGCAGAGAAAATAATTTTTCCAGAAAAAATTTTTCCTGAAAAATTTCTCTGAAAATTTTTTTTTTTGGTAACATTTTTTCCCGGAAGATGGATTGGACGTTCTGGTCCAATCTCGTGGCCGGCCCGTTCACCGGACTTGAACCCATTGGACTCTATTACTGGGAAGCAGTTAACGAAAAAGTGTATTCAAAGGCAATCGAAAATAAATTTGAAATACGGCAGCTGCAATTAAACAAGTATTATACCATTTTGGAATCCTCACTAAATGCGCCAACTTTTGAAAAAACATGCCAAACCTACGTAGTACATTTTTTTCAATACAGTCAGTTGAAACTAGGCAATTGTTTATTTCAAATTTTTTTTCTGAGAAGTAAGCCCTATTTTTATGAAACCTAGATCAGCTGGTATCAAAATTTTGATTACAGTTTAGACAAGCATTATTCAAGGTTACACAGCAAAGAAAAAAGTTGGAAAAAGTTGATATTTGTGGCAACAGGAGCGAAAAGACTGTCACAGGGTGTGGAATTTTGCGTGTGTTTTTTAATGCGCATTATTTTAAAATCATGAAACTTAGATTTTTTTTATTTTTCTGATAACCAGCATTACTTGCCTTTTCACCCGGTTCCGGGTTGACGTCGAGTAATGGGACACCCTGTATTTCAATCGATATTTTACCTACTATTTGCTATTTTGAAGAAAACTACGTCTGTGTTATATCATATGCCGATAGTATAATACTTTCGAGCTCCCGGCTAAAAGCAGGATCAATTCGGGAACAATCTGAAAATTGTGAAAACGGGTACGATGAAAATGCGAACAGATCATTAATATTCTGATGGGTTCGGCAATATGAAATACACGTCTGTAATAAACGAAAGGCCAATCGACTGTGATTTTTATGATGAATGTGAATGGGACGATCACATTTTTTTCTGTGGAAACTGGAAAGTGAGCAGTACGTGATGATAAAAGGGAAGAACTTTGCTATTGAACCATGGGAGTGACTTTTCTAATATCTGAGATTAAAAGTTGAGATGATTCGAAACAAAACTTAGATGAATGGATACAAACTTGATCACATGATATTTTGGGAATATTCAATAACTTCATAATAATATAGTCCTATTGAAAACTTTTTATATTTTACTTTCTCGATTGCAACTTGCTGTTGTTTTAGTTGCATATTGACTATATCACACTTTCCATGAAATTAAATGATTATAATCATTTTGTTGAGGTGATTCAAAACTTAATTGGTTTGATTCCTTCTGATTAGGAATAAAGTTGAGAATAAGAATTTTTTGATAAAAAAAAGAATTTTGATGAATGAATTTTATGAACCCACTTATTGACCATACTTATACAGGGTGTTTCAGATAAAGTCATGAAACGCGAAAGGGGGATTGCCTAGCTTATTTCAGGAAGGAAGATTTTTATAAACATGAGTCTGAATCGGATTTCTTACCAAGATACGGGATATTTTTATTTGATATTTCAACATTGAATACTGCTTCAGAATTGAAATTCGGTATACGCTAAATTCATTCAAAATATTCGGTAAAAAATTTAGAGGAGATTTAAACTTTCAAGTCAGGAACGTAGAATTTGGCGGTGTCGATTCTTTTAATTAAACAAATTGTTACGTCAAACATGCTTTTAAATGTTTTAATGTATCTTACTTAAAGAAGGTTTGAGATATCAAATTCAAACAGATCACAAAAACTTACTACGTTCTTCGTCTGTGCTATTTAAAGTACAAAATAGCTAGCTCGTCTTCAAATTCTACGCTCCTGACTCGGAATTTTTAATCATTCTTTCAATTTTCAAAGAGAATTTGGAATGGATTCACAGTACACCAAATTTGAAGTCGATAGCAGTATTTAATTCTGTAATATTGAAAAAATTATTTTTTTCTTGAACTTTGACATTCCGTGTCTCAGTAACAAATCCGTTTGAAATCAAAGTTTATGTAAACTTTTCTTCTCGAAATAAGCCGGGAAATATTTTCTGGTGTTTGTTGACTTTATTCTGAAACACTCTGTATTTAAGTAACATTGTGTTCATAGGTTTCAAAAGTTTTCACCCTTATTTTTGGTTTATATTTAATATTATTCATTGTTTTTGAAATATATCTTTCAGATATTCAATCAATTGATGAAAGGGAAGAACTTTGGTATTGAACCATAGTTGTAGTTCCTCAATATCTCAGACAAAACTAAATCTATCGAAATGAAATGTTGCGGTCATATGCAGATGATCATAATAAGTATCATGCAAAATTTTGTGGCCATAGTGTGAACAGAATCATGAAAAATTCAATTGGAATATTGAAAAGAAAAAAATTTATATTTCCATAAAAAAATATCCGAGTTGAATGGAATTTATTTTATAAAAAAAAGACTGACACAATGAATGTTCGTGCAGAATTTTGTGACAATAGTGTTGAAAGAACCATAAAAAGTTCAATTGGAATATTGAAAAGAAGAATCTTCATAATTCCATAACAGGATATCCGATTCAAGTGAAATATTTTTTGTGAATGAAGACTCTTATACTGAAATTTTCAAAAAGTAGAATGTCTATATTTCCATAACAGGATAACCGATTCAAGTCAAATTTATCTTGTGAATCAAGACTGATATACTAAATAATCAAGCACAATTTCAATAGGATCGTAACTTCAGAACGTAAGAGGTAATAGTCTTAATGCTCCACCAAAGAACGAGGGCTCAAAACCTCCTGCTCAAGACTTTCCTTAATTTTTTTGTAAAAGTTCTGAAAATTTCTTATTTGAATAAAGAGACACATCAGAAACATCTCAGTCGAAATAATATTGAATTACGAGAATTAAAAAAAAAACACTGTAGCATTTCAAAACAACTCTGTGCTAATCAACTGCGAAATTTTATACCCCACAAACCATAAAGGGTTCATTTAAAGACTAATTCAACGCAACAGTGGATGAATTCAGAGGTAAACGCTCTGGAAATAATACATCGTACATCTCTCGAAGCTAGATCTTTCACAATTTTCCACATGGGAAATCAGAAATAACTAGGTGATTCGAAAGGAGCATATTTCTTTGAATGTCTGCCTCCTTTTACCCTCATGTTAAGGAATTGAATTCTATGTTAACAAAAGCGACAAAAGAGACATTTTTCTACCCATATGTTATACTATACTCTAATAAAATAAAATCTTATTCGTATATTCTGAAAAGTAACAAGAATGAGTACATGCGATGCTGTTTCGAAACTAAATCAAGTTGAATGTTTCATTGCATTTTCTCAAATCAAAAGTCCGAATATCATCATTCTTCGAAGCAACCTGAAATAATGAAAAATGATTTCAGGTGTAAAAGTTTTTACTGATGCAATTTCCAGAAATACTTATAAGCCCGTCTTATCTCAATTCTCAACAAGGTTGTAAGATAAAATAATACATTCTTCTGAAATGAGAGCTAATAAAATACAATAAATGAAATAAAAAAGTCCCTAGCTGAGGTTAGTGCAAAACGAGGTACCATACTAGTCTGCTTATAATACCAGAGCTCAGGGAAAAAACTCAGTAGAAAAAACCTGTCTCGCCGATTTTACAAAATTGAAACTTGAAACTGTTCGAATAAATATCTTCAATATTCAGATACAATACTTAATTCATTGTGCCAGGAGGGTGTTTTAAACCAGGTCTGGCATTCCAAGTGATTATTTTTCGAATCTCCTGCTCTTATAAGACCGCTATATTGAAGAGCAATCATCTTCCATAGATTTAAACAGTGGTAATTCATCCTAAATATCGAATAATACAATTTCGGAATAATGATAATGATAATGGTTGTGAGATGACATGACAGCTACTAATGGTAGAGATATTTTAACGCGTCAGCGGTACAAACTTAATACACTGTTCAACAATTGATGGGGATCACTTACTTGTTCTAAATTTATTTCTGAAATACATAACTTCACGCGAATTATTCAAATATTGAAGTGAATTCTGCAGTTAAACTCACTCGAAACCATTTAACGTTTACCACTTCAAGAATCAGAAAATAATAACGAATATAAAATTTAAAAAGTTCAATGAATCTTAAAAACAAGATGAATAACTAACAAGTATGCCACATTAATATTTAATAAGCAGAGGTTTAATGAAAAACACCGCCATGAAAAGAAAAATAATTAAAGCAGAGAATAATATTAATCGACTCAATTCAACCAATATCATACCATTTCGTTTTAATTTCCAAGAGAACCTTGCATCATTCAGAGCTATCCTTTGCTGAAGAGTCCTAATAAGGACGAAATGGCCATCCATAGGTGATCTGTTCGAAACCTGTTCCTTGCATTTTGCCTTGAACGAGGACGAGATTAGCTCCGAAGTATGAGTTTGTTATTGGTTGATTTCAATCGAATAATATTATTCATTGCTTTAATTATTATTAATATTTAAGATACGTTTGATTCGAGAAAATCATAATTATCATTTATTGTTTATGTTTTTAGGCTTACCTGTATGAAATCATCATCACTCTTCACTTTGACCGTAATCGACGTTGCCAGATGGGCTATCGTCACCACTGCTGCCATCACGACGGACACCGACCTTGACAATGGCAACATCGTGTGTATCGCCAGGACGAGTGCGAAAAGTGGTAGTGCAGAATGCCTTCCAGCCAGCCAGATCATAGATGCGGCCACGACGAGGGTGATTGTGAGAGATGAAACTAGAGCCCACACTTCCGATTCCAGGATCACCGGAAACTGAGAAGCCATTAGAACGGTAAACAAAACGAAGGAGAGTATTGACAGGGCGACCAGAGCGTTTATGTTGTCCTGCATGTCCTGGAAAAAATAAAATAAGGTGAGTTAGACTGGTAATACGAGAGTGGTGACTAGCTACGAGAGTTAACGCAAATGGAGGCCAAACTAAATTAAATTTTCCTTCATTTTGACATTTGCTCATGAGTATCAAAGTAAGATTTTAAAGTGACCTTCAATAAAATACAGGCCTCCCTTACTTAATTTAAATAAATGACGAGCGTATTTAAATAAAAAAACCCTTATTTTGACAGTTCTCTCATCCTGAACCCTGGTCAGGTAGGACTTCCTTTTTTATCCAATGATCAATTTGAAATTCTTTACTAGTGAAGAGTCAGTAGAACATTTGATATCGTATGTCGTGAAAATTTCGTGAAAAAATTACTAGCGAGATTGAAAATAATTGTCTCAAATTCACTTATGAGGACGTAGTAGTATTATCGGGAGAAGTGTTAACGACGGGTTCCTTCATGAATGCTGAAATGTGGGAATAAGTGAGAAATGGATAATTTCATTCAGTAAAACATCACATATTTTTTGGCAACCACCCTTTTCCTTCTAGAAATTTGAATTTCCTGGTCTAGTCCGGAAAGTATGTACGTACTAGGACTACACCGGGAAGTATGATTTTGAAAAATACGGTTGATCATTACTATAGCAACGAACTAAATTTCATATGAAATTAGTTATTAAAAGTTTGCATATTGTACGCAACTCGAAAATGTTTTTTTGGATTCGCCGACTTCCAGAAATTTGTCTTTTGGTCTAAAAAATTATATTTTCCGGATATTTCAATAAAGTATCTTCGGAAATACATGAATTGTCACAAGTGTCGAAATAAAGGAAATGCCTCAATAAAGTTGACAAGAAATGTCAGACCAACGGGGATATTTTATTACAGGATCCTTCGAGTTAGGCTTTTATTTAGGTTTCGATAACTCTCTATTAACTTTTATATGCTCGCTACATTAAGTCTGGGATGTTTCAAATCTCCTTTTCCTTTCTTGACAATAATTTGTCACAAGTTTTATATTCATTCCGAAGTTCAACTTCGGGAAAAAACTATTTTAACACTCGATTTTAATGACTAAGAAATATTTTTGAATGTACCCTTCGTACCTAGATCGTTCTATATTTTGTGCCATATACAGCGTGTTTGGTCATTACTTAGCGATAATTTAAAGTCATCAAATATACCTAATATTATCGACAAAAACACCCAAACTTGGAAGTTTACCCCCTCAGTTTTGGAGTAGACCCCATTTTAAATTTAACTTTTTTATTTTCGTTGACCCTTCCAAATGATATCGATTTCTTTGGACATAAAGGTCCTACAGATGTGAAAAAAATGTTTTTTTAAAGATTTAACTTGAAAACGTCATAAAAAATTCTTTAAAAAAGTTTTGGCAAAAATATGTACTGATTTTCTTAGTAAATCCGCGAAAGTATAAGATCTAGCCCAATGAAGTATAATTTTTTTCCGAAGATTTAACACACAAGGATATTAGCTACAAAACAACACTTACATCATTTCTGTAAGTTACATTATTTGAGAGTTATTGCTGTTCGAACATGATTACTACGCAAGCAAAAGACACAAGACACTGCCTGTCTACAGAGCAGAGGCGGCCATTTTGAGAAAATTTTTTTGATTTATTTGTTTGTTTGATCATTGAGAATGATCGAAAGTACAGTAGTGAGGTTTTTTTTATTTTATCAATTTTCATGTTGGTCATGTTCGAACAGCAATTACTTCCCAAATCCAACTTACAAGAATTATGTTGGTATCGTTTTGTAGCTAAGATCCTTGCGTGTTAGCTCATTAAGGAAAATTATACTTCAATGTGCTAGTTCTTGTACTATTAGGAATTTACTAAGAAAATCAGTTCATTTTTTTACTAAAATTTCTTTAAAGAATTTTTTTATAACATTTTCAAGTTATATGTTTTCATATTGTTCCACGGTAGTATCGTCATTCAAAAAATATTTTTTTCACATCTGTAGGACCTTTATGTCCAAAGATATCGATAATATTAGGAAGGGTCAATTAAAATAAAAAAGTAAATTTAAAAAGGGAGCTTCTCCAAAACTGAGGGGGTAAACTCCCCAATATGGGTAATTTTGTCAATAAAATTAGGTATATTCGGTGCCCTTAAATTATGGATAAGTCATGACTAAACACACTGTATATTTTGTGTACCATATGTAGCAGAACATTTGTTATTCTTATTACTTCAGTTTATCGTTGACCTGCATCACATGGTTCACATTGGGAAAACGTGAATTAATCTGATGAATGAAGTCGAAAGTTTTGGCACAATAATTATTCATATTTAAAGAACGATAACTCAGATTTGAAAACCCTGAGAGCTTTTGGTTTCGTTCTATTCTTATATATACTAAGAATACATGGCTCAAATATTAAACCTCCCTTGAAGGATTTAAAGTTTTGAAGTTTTTTCTCTATATTTCCAGATATTATCAGGACTACCTATGGTGCATCACAGTTGACTGGCATATATCCCACTAAAGCGAATCATGTGCTAGAGCGGAGACCGAAGCAAAAGCAGCATTTCCACAATCAAAAGATATTCTTATATCGGATATCCTATTTAAGATTTCCATAACACATTTCGTACAAGTATATTGAGATAAATATAAATAGACTTAAACCACGATATTTCATTTCCTGAATATAGGTTCAAAGGGTGAGCATTTATATCGAAGATCAAACGAACTTTAGAGATTTGTTTAATTTTTCATTATAAGTACGTTTTTTTTCATTCAGAAACAAATGATCACGGTTATGTCTTTATTTGATTTTTTTGAGATCAAGTGCTCAGAGCAAAAAACATATTTTAGGAATTTTGTGAATTTACTAAGTGGGTCAACTGAAAAAATCAACTAATATGGGAAACATGAAGTTTTTTCATTGGCACGCGTTCAATTGGTAGTTTTATTGTCAACGTGAAATAACTTCGCGGATGAAAATGTTGGAAATGATTTAGAATAAAATGTTAGTATTGCTGATTTCAAATTCAGATAAAATTGTATATTGCAATTCATTTCGTATACGAGATTTTCTTCAATAATGCTTATTTTGAAGAGAGTGATTTGTGGCATTTCAAAAAAAAACTTTTAATGAACGTATATTGTGAATAAGTTTCTGAAAAAAATCAGAAAATATGTACTCATTTTCACTGTATCATGTGATGTAAAGGAAATTTCATTATATTCACCATTGGAGTTCTCAGCACTTTGACGCTGACGACGAACGAACATATATCCAATTAAAGTCAAATTGATTCAAAAGTAAACGATAATTTGAAAATTGATTTTAAATTTGGAAGAAAACAATGCTAAACGCGTTTAATGAAAAAAATAGCTACTGGTACGAATACATTTTTTTTTCATCAGGAAACGTATTTTGGTCCAGTGAAAACATGTTCCAATTTCCACAGAAAAATCCGCATCATTGTGCTTATAAAAAATATGTTTTTCTGGAAACTTTTCTATACTGTGACCCATAAGTTGATAGATAGGTAACTACGTTTATTACATACATCCATATGAAGTGAGGTTTATTCATAAAATTCTTCCAAGAATTGCCATCTCAATTAAAAGTCCCAAAAAAAATCATCTGTCGATGAAGGTTCACCTAATGAAAATAACGTTATTACGTCCCTTATAAATAGGGCAAAGTCGCATAGTTTTCGACCAAACTATTACTCTAACCTCACTTTTTCATCATGCATAATGCAGTGCGTCAGAACTGAAACTGACACTGACTTCGTAAAAGTTGTTATGTGAAATATCAATTCAGTTTGGTTCGAAATATCAAGACACTTCAATATAAAATTTGTGGCAAATATCTGAAAGCTAAAAAGTAAAATTGGAAAAAATATTCAAATACAATATTAAACCATTCATTTCTGACCGACAATTTTCAACCTGAAACCGATAAATCTTCCATGACGTCAGAATTAGATGGTTCTTCATGCTTTATTCCTTTATTGCTTTGTGTTGCGACTGACCCAAGGGTTCGTAGTTGTTCGCGACACTTCGACTGTTTTCGGGTTTATTTCCAAAATCTCACTAGAGGTAGAATTGACCGTTTGAAATGTTCGAATTCTGAATTTTAGTGAAACTTGACTTGGACTCCAAGCTGGAGTCGCGAATTAAAGAATTGTACAAAGTTTGTGGATGTTACAGTTTCAATTATTTGTTTATATTTATCTTGATAAGTGATCATTTTCTGTTTTTTGACATTTTACTAAGGAGTATTAGTGCTAATACATTGTTGCTGATAATTGAAAGGATTCTAATATTGCAGGTAACTAGCTAGACATATATTTTGAAAAAATTCTAGTAGAATTTTGTACATCCAAGTTCGTGTTTTTAGAGGAAGTTCTTCTTTGAAATAAAGAAAATGGTAGTGAAATTAAATCGTGAAATGGAATACAGTAAATATAAATATTGCGCATCAACCCCAACACGTGGTCTTCTGTCAATCGGCATATCAACAACAAAAGATTTGATATCACTCCGAACACATTAATACATCGGGAAAACAAAATAATAATACAATACTAAAAATATTATTCAATTTGGGCACTGAAATCCACAATGACAATTGATTAGTAATTATACGATATAAATAACAATTAGATGGTTCTGTTTTATTCAGTGGAATCATTGTGAAACATTAATGTGATATTTTACACTTGAATTCTGAATTAATTACTGAAGTTTTAATTGCATCAAACCAATAAACTTATTCAGATTACTCCTTATTTAAAATTTTTATATTGTAAATAGTTACCTGATAATGAAAACCTATCATATGTGAAAAAATAATTAATACCTAATTGCTGCATTGTGGTGTATTGATTGATTAATAGCCTACCAAAATCTAAGGGGTCAAAAAGCAAAATCAAAGATCAAAGATCTTAATATCAGTTCAATACCTTGATATTTTTTAGTTTATGTTATTATTTTTCGATATTTATTGTTGTATAATTAGATGTCGCGTTAGATGTTCAACGTTCATCGTTGAAGGGATATTGTTGGCAAGAATGTGCTTTTTGTCACGTAGGATACCCAGAAGGTTTTCTACCTGTCAGTTCTTCCTCCCGAAGGTCAGATAAATATATATTATACAAAGCGCACCCTTATCTGGATGCCGACTTCTTTTCGTAGATAATAGCAACGATTCTGAAGAAAGTATGCATGAGCATAAATGAACCGGTAAATTAAAAGTACTCATTAAATTTAAGTTACAAGCGAGCGTTGGTTCAAATGAAAAGAAACTTATGCAAATTAAATGTAAGAAACCATTGGATAGATTTTTCATTCGCGGAAATAGCAAGTCGATTGCAAGAATTGGTTCGGAGAGTTTGGTGTTTTTTGGTGCAATATTTGGTGAGTATCAATCAAGTGTCAGATTTGAGATTGAAAATTGGATGTTTTATATCCTCCCCCCAAGGCCCAATATTAAATTTCTGTACGAAAAATATCTATCAATTTTTATGAATCCAATTATGTAAGTAATTAGAATAAAAATTCATTCAATATACGGGGTATACCGAAATAAATGCAACAAAATTTTTAATTTTGTCAGGATGCCTTTTTTCGGAATAACAACATTCTAAATTAAACCTCTTATCAAATCATTTTTTATGTCAGAATCTACACAAATATCGCATAATTAGTACACAGGAACTTCGTGACTGATCCATGTAATTCTCAAATTTTCAATGACTACAAATGGAACCTATAAAACGTTAACTAGCCACCTTCACATTGATTTTATAAAAAATTTTTTTTCAACATCTGTTTATGTTTTTTTCACCTCAGTTCTACTTTCTTATTCTTGCAACTGCATGAAATGCCATGTGCGGAATGTGTTTTTAGCGGTTTGAAAGACTTCGAAAAATTCAATACAAATGTTTCCGATTTAAAAAAAAATGTGGTCCAGTGAAATCATTAGATTTTTATGTACCAAATTCCAAGATTTTTTCTATGATATTCTGAGATTAGCATTAGAAATGTTATCTGGCTATTTCCATCTTTTTCTCCTCTATTTCTCAACGTTTCAGCCAGCTATGCAAGACGAAGTCAGTAAACAAACTTCAGACTTAGTAGAAAATGATGGAAATAAACCAAATAACATTTCTATAAATTTTCTTTCATAAAGATTTCTACGTCAACAACAAAAATAAGCCAGTGAATTCAAGTTTCATCTTGGAACCGAAGAAAATAATTTTACGAGTTATGTCTTAAACAAAAACCATAATAATCACTTCAGGCTTTCTTAGAAGTAAAAGACCAACTTTGTTGGGGTAGAAGACAGTTAACCCATTGAAAGCTTTGAATAGTTGCAAAATGAACTTCATCACGCCGAAGATAATTATTGTATCTACTTGAACAAATACCCTACTCGCAGTGATTTATCGAATTCCAAGAACCTGCTTTTTGTATCTGGTTTTATACAAAACAAGTCAACATTTCTTCGATATAGAAATATAATGAGCTTTAAATGATTCCAAACGGATATATGTCATTACTGAAAATGTCATAAAAAAGAAATTGAAAATAAATTCACGAAAACTGGGTTAAGATACAATTTATCTCAGAATAACTGGATTGTTCCTCTCAAAATAACAGAATTTTCAGTTTTAGTAAATGTTCTTGTGTATAGTCCGTTCACGAAAGGTTGAGCACATAGTAGGCGTTTTTTTATTTATCTGAAGTTGGCAGTATTTGCTGTCATAACGTAAAATAAAGTCAACGTTGCCGAATGTAACCGGCCTCGTTCGACGAGATTGCGAGTTATGAGAAAACTCTATGCAATATTGACAACATTGCGTATCAATCTGACAAGAACATAACCTAAATTTTTATATACACAGTGGAATATGCCAAATTTCCATGGCCAACCGACGGCTCAACCTTTCGTGAACGGACTATACATGATATTGCATTTCATTAATGTTTTCATTAATTCAATTAATCAATAGAAATATTCGGCCATAGATTGCTTATTAATGTAATCATGCTGAATCTTGGCAATGTTGTTGATTAATATACCTATAAGGTTTCTTGAAATGATTTGCATTCTGATTTTCCTTAGATTATTAAGCGTTATTCGTTCAATCTCTCTTTCAGCATCATTCTGATAATTGATTCAAAATGATACAGAATTTGTGTTGGTGTACATGAAAATAGAGATTTTTCGTTGCGGAGAAAAACATCGAGTACTCTTCGGAAGGAATGAAAAAATTTTACGACACAATGTGAATTTTCATCAGAACAAAATTGTTATCTTTCGTGGCAAACCACATTCGAGATATTCAACAACGAAAAGTTATAAAATCACCGTGAATTTAAAGAAATTCTGAATTTTCTATGGTCCACACCGAACTAGGAAAATTGTTTTCATGATACCAAATCACATCAAATTTCATCAGATTTGAAAAAAGTTCAGTTGCATTTCAAGACAACATTATTACAGTATTATTTTCTATAAAGGAAAAGTTTATTGTCCTCATTGAAAACTTTGAATTTCAACCAATTTACCAAACCAATATAGGTAATATAATAAATATGTAAATTTGAATAATAAATAATTTTTTTCGATTTTGTACCGTATCTAAGCAAATACGACCGTGAAAATTCAGTTTTTAATCAAATCTTACGAAATTAGAAAAGCAAACGACAAGCAACTCCCTCATAAAATTTTCTCAGTTAATAGTCTATATTCCCAGTCGTCAAGTTTTTATGGCTATCTTTCGAGTGAAGTCGCTTTATTTGCTTTCGACTACCGAAAAGCAAGCGATGATTCCGATATGAAAAACGTTGGAAGTTTTACATGTTTTATTATTTCAATATCAGATAATCAATAATTCCACTCACCTTTTGAAAATCTCAAAAGTAGCGTCACTTCAGGAGCAGTAAGTTGTGAACAAATACATATTTGAAATGTGAGGAATATTTGACGGTTATCAATTGAGAGTTTTTACTTTCTAAAAACTATAAGGGTATGGTATTTGTGGCTCCACTTATAAGCCGAACCGAGAAGATTTCAGCTAATGTAAAGATTTGCCGACTCTACGGCAATGTTATGTTATGTTATGTTATAATAATTTGTTTAAAATTCATAAAATATAAAAAAAAACATTGAGAATAGGTATAAATTATATATATTGGAGATACGTATAGTCCGTTCACGAAAGGTTGAGCACATAGTAGGCGTTTCTTTATTTATCTGAAGTTGGCAGTATTTACTGTCATAAAGTAAAATAAAGTCAACCTTGCCGAATGTACCCGGTCTCGTCCGACGAGCTTGGGAGTTATCAGAGAACTCTATGCAATATTGTCAACATTGCGTATCAATCTGACAAGAGAATAAAGAACATAACCTAAATTTTAATACACACAGTGGAATATGCCAAATTTTCATGGCCAACCGACTGCTCAACCTTTCGTGAACGGACTATATATGTTAAAAGATTGGCACTTCATTTGCTGGATTGCCAAAGTTAATAAAAGAAAATAATATACAAAGGAATTCAAAAAGAACCATGAAAAGAAAATAATATACAAAGGAATTTAAAAAGAGCCCTGAAAAGGAGCTTTTGAGCGCTCGTTCTCTGGTGAAGCAATATGACGATTACCTCAGAATTTATGGGATTTGAGATTGATACTGAATATATAAATGCAGAATCTCAGCACAATCGAAATTATATTCGAAAAATAAAATATATGAAGATTAAATAATTACGAAAATTAATTTTTATGATGCTGATGATGCGATTCTCATGAAATTTTGCATGAACATTCAGTATAGCAGTTTTGATTCACAAAATGAATTTCACTTGAATCGGTTATCATGTTATCAAAATATAGGGATTCTTCTTTTCAATATCCCAATTGAAAATTCTTTGATTCCGTTGACACTGTGGCCATAAAATTTTGCATGAAGATTTAGTATAACAGTCTTCATTCACAAAAAAAAATCTGCATGAACATTCAGTGTATAAATCTTTATTTATAGGTGAAATAAATTTCATCCGAATCGATTATTTTTTTAATGGAAATATGAAGTTTCTTCTTTTCAATATTCCAATTGAATTTTTTATGGTTCTGTTTACAATATTACCATAAAATTTTGTATATTATGACCATATTGTATATGGCCGCAAAATTTCATTTCAATGGAATTCGTTTTGTCTGAGATATACACAAATTTTGAATGGCCATATTTTAAGGAAAGCCCCAAACGATTTGACTAGTGAACGATTTCAACCGAGACATTTTGCAACTGAGCTCACTCTGAAAGTCTTTAGGACAATCCCTTCGAAAGTTATTGTGCTAACGGGCGGCCGCACGGCCCCACAAACAGAATTGAATTTGACCACGAATTCGTCATCAGGGAGTCTTACCCTATCGTTTGAGACCATTTTCGGCTAAAAATTCGAAAATTATAGGCATTTGGGCATAACGATATAGCACTCGTTTACGTAGAACGAGCGGTCAAAAAAACGTTGTTAACAAGACTACGTACTAAAGAAAAGTAAGCATTTGCTGTGGTGGCGGCTTATCAATAGTTCATGATTTCCAGTAATATAATACCATTTTCAGGTATCAATAACTGAATGGACAACCCAACTCCTGAGTCGCCTAAACTCGATTTGCTTAAGAATTGGCCCGCAGTAGTAATCAATGTGTTACGAATTGTGCTAGGTCACTATGCCAAACTTAAAAAAGAAAGGTCTGATGCTGAGGCAAGATTAGTAATTCAGAAAAAATTCATAACAGAGGCAACTAGTAAAAGAATTAAATATAAAGAAGAGAGTCTAGATAAATATTTGTCGAGGAAGACACTTGTGAGCCCAAGTTTGTTTTCAGAAGAAATTAAATTTGTTGATAATTATAATAGAAGGGCACGAGAAAATTTCCTCAAGAAGCAACAAGAAAAGTTCAAACAAAAAATGATGAAGGCGACAAAGATGAAAACACTACTGGGGGAAATAGCTGAAGGCAAGAGCGAACTAAAAGATAACAATAAGAAGATAAACGATTTGTGCAAGAAAAAGAATAAACAACTTCCTAGAAAACGTCCTCTAGGGGGAGATTCCCCGCCAACTCGTGCTATATTATGAAATCACACGATAAACATATTTTTCCAAGTAAAACTGTCATCATTTATTATTTGGATAAATTGTCTGAAAAATACATATAACTAACCAAGATAGACTGAATTATTATTGAAAAACAACATTATAAATAGAATGTGTTCGATGAAATAAAGTCAGGAAACAATGAAAAAGAAATATTTTTTCTACTCATAAAAATTGAAGCTGAAATTTTAATGGTATTCGGGAACGACTAATTGAAGTAATCTCTTTTTGTGTTGACTAACGTATCGCAAAATTCACTGAATTTTCTCATACATATTTCAATGAAACAATGAGTTGTTCCCTTTACTGGTATTCCTGGTACGATTTCTTATAATTAAAGGTATGAACTAAAAAAATATAATAATACTGTAAATTTAAGTAATATTTTGGAATACATACATCTATTTTTTGAATTGTTCGATACAGAAGTTAGAATATTATTTCATTCAATGTTCATAAGTAAGTAAAAAAAATTACGCTATATTTTTGAACAATACTGTGAAGTTTCAAGGTACTTCACGTTTAAAATTTTTCATTTCAATTGTCGTTATATTACCTACCACCTCGTTACGACATTGTGTTTCTGTATGCTCTTCTGATCTGCTGACTCTTTTTAAGAGCCCTGATGATGCAAAAAAATATTGTGCTAGACTTGGGCCATCGCAAGAAGTTCCTCCTTCGATTGGATGTTGCCTAAATCCATAAAGATTCTGGCTTCAATATTTCACTAGATGAAGGAGAGTTCAATGAAAAAGACTGCCTTCGATATGAATATATCAGTTTATTCTTCACACAAATACTACAGGGTTTTTCAATAAGGGCGGGTAGATTTTGAAACGAAATTAAACAAGCTCCATATGAGGTATCAACAATTTTTTTTATTTATTTAAAAGGCCCATATATGCCATTAAGTATGGAAGATGGCATCATTCAAATGCCCGCCTCGGCTTCTCACAGTGGTATGGATCCGAGTGGTCCAATTTTCGATGACTCTTCCGCATAGATCCGCCTGAATGACGCCGCCGGCCCAAAATCCACACCAAACCGTAACTTTTTGACGATGCATTACCACCTGGTGAACCTCGTGTGGGTTTGTGTCGTCCCAAATACGGCAATTTTGTTTGTTAACAAAGACATTCATCCAAAAATGCGCCTCGTCGCTAAAGATGATTTTTCGCGCGAAATTGGGATCCTCTTCCAAACGATTCGATGCCCAGGCAGCGAACAAACGACGTTGTCTATGGTCATGAACTTTGAGCCCCTGGGTCAGTTGAACGGGTGTAACCCTAAGTCCTGTCGCAAAATTCGCCAAGTTGAAGTTTGCGAAAGGCCGAGTTCTTGTGCACGGCGAGAAATCGACTGCCTCGGGTTCTGCTGTACACTTTGACGGACCGCCGCTATGTTCTCGGCTGATCTTGCGTTTCTTGAACGTACAGGTGTGGGTTGATCCATTAACGAACCGGTTGTTTCAAATTTTGCCACCAAACGCTGAAGAGTCGACTGTGAAGGGTCTACCGTAAAATGGGCGCAATGAACGCAACGTTTGCACTAACGAACATTTATTTTGATAATAAAATTTTATCATTTGTACGCGCTGTTCAATCGTGTAACCTGCCATGGTGATTTGGCATAAGCAACTGAATTATAAGCAAAAGATTTGACAATGGCCACCAAAACAAAATGGCAGCCACGGGCCGCCAAAATCTACCCGCGCCAATTGAAAAACCCTTTATATCACTAAACAAGGTGACGGAATTTTTGACTCAGATTTTTTTTTACTCTGTACACCTTTATAATATGTAGAAACGTATGGTTGATGTCCTGTTTACATTTTCTTCTACTAATACGGGTAAATGAACTCGCTATAATTTTTACTGGTCATATAATATGTACTTCTATTCACTAAATAAAACAAGAAATAGCGAAAAAATTCAGGAAGTGATTTCTCGTCGAAAAGTAGGGTGAGAGTTCCATATGAATATTTTTTGAGTCCCCTGTTTAATAACAATACTACCCCAAAGGATTTCCCAACTTTTTTTTTTCAAAAATCGAAACATTGTCAACTATAAAGTTAAGGCGAAAAGCCTTTAGCTTAGAGGTTTTCCACCACAAGGAGTGAAAGAAGCCACTTTAAAAATTTATTCGCTGAAAAAGTTATTTCCATATTGAAATTTTACAATTATACCTCACGTTTTTCTCCGATTCTTCAGATTCTCCGGAATATTGCCACTGAAATAAAGATATTTCCATTGAAAAATGGTCTACTCTATATGCTGTTCAACACGGGGTGTTTCATATTGAAGTCGGAAGTTGCTACTCATGTTTTACATAACGTGGAACCCCACAGCTTTCAAAATAGTTCAGATCAACTGAGCACTAATTCTTCTTGCTCAGAAAAAAAAATTCAATAACTTTCTACTTATTTTCTCTGTAACGTCTGAAATACAGGGTGTTTCATCATAAACTGGACAAACATATATTGTCGTGTAGAGGACAGGAGAATCATTTTTGCCTTATACAATATATCCAGTTTTCGAAGCATAAGCGAGATACAGGGTGTCAAACGTCATTTTTGAGCAAGATTCTTATGAGTGTGGTCAGTTATGTATAACACTTGGTGTAATGGTTTTTGGTCGAATCGCAGTATTTTTGGGTCCTCTATTCAGAAAAGTTGACGAACTCCGAAAAAAAATTTACAAAATGGCGGAAAACCTGCAATGTTCCAAATTTTTTTTTTGCGGTTGTCAAATTGACTTTTGTTTTCTGAATGAACACAATTTTCTAAGACTTTCTGTGAAAAATTTTTTTCAAAAATCGAACACAAATTTTTTTTACATGTCTAAAGCGATGAAAAATTTCACTCGAAACGGATGAAATTTTGTACAATTGTACTTCTTGAATTATTTATCAATCACGAATATGAAAACAGAATCGTAAAATATCGAACGGTTTCGTTACTACAGTCAAATGTTTCGTTCGGACCTCTGAAATATTGAAAATAAAATTGTTTTGGGTTCTAGAATCAAAATAATTAAATTATTGGCATGTCTTAACATTTTAGATGAATTTAAAGGAAAAAAATCAGTGAAACTTAGTTGGGACTCGAAACGACGTAGGTATTAAATAGGGAAATGGCACTGTTCTAAGGATATTAATATTCGTTGCCAGGCAACGGTAGTTCGTAGTTCCTAGAGTTTGACTACTGGCTAAATTATATTCACTGAAATTAAAATACCAGTCCAGCTCTATGAACTACGAACTACGGTTGCCTGGCAACGAATATTAATATCCTTAGAACAGTGCCATTTCCCTATTTAATACCTAATTGGTATTTCTTCAGTATTCGAAAGTACTCCAAGTAAAAAATATGGGCATACTTTGTCAATCATGTGTCAACTTGACTTTTTCCACGCTCGTCATAGAAGGGTCTTGTTGCGGTCGCCAAATGTCAAAATCTTCAAGAAATATATTCAGTAGTAGTGGATAAAGTATAGTATGCTACTCGCTGTTATTCATCCGGTGATTTGGGCCTCTTGAATAATAGCTATCATTATAGGCTCGTTGCGTAATATACTATTATTTACCAGTTCGTCATAGCACATTTACTTAATGAATTTTTTGATCAATATGCGGATTTCAATTATACGATAATTTTCAGAAATCTCATCACTTCAAATTCTAACGAACCATGACGGTATCAAAATTGCTTGGAAGGTTCACAGCAAGATTTGGCGAAGTATCCTCTTTCTTTCACACGACATTCCGTAGTGGATTTCCACTAAGTATCAGAAGCAGGGCAGAGGAGCGCAGACAACAAAAACAAGAGATAATACTCATGTTGAATAGAAAGAAAATAAGCATGGAAATTCGCGAGGAAAATTTGAGAAAAGAGGTAATGACAAAAATGCTATTGCAGTCTGTCTTGAGTCCGAAAGAATATGACGACGCGAAAAAATCAGTAGCTGAAAGGAAAAATCGTATGACCGAGAAACAATTAGAAGATCTGGATCAAAAATTGCAAAGAGCAGAAAGAATTAAGAGGTCTCTTACTGAAGTGGTTGAAGGCAAAAAGCCAAAATATATCGCTGACATGGAAATATCGATCTTAAATTGGACAAGTAGGAAATCTCTACTTTTGAAACATCTGCGACAAACACGGGATCCTTCAGGAAGAAGAATTAGGGAATCATAGAATATTATTACTATACATTTCGATTTTTCATAATAACTGTCTTGTATTTGTGTTGAGTATTTTGATGTTCATCTGTTATTGTTTTGCTACAAATTTTACTTGTTTATTGATAGTATATATTATCTCCAATGTAAATATTTCCAATAATATATAGATTTCTTGTTGATTGAAATAGTTTTTTATTTGTTGTTTGAGTGAACACTAGATATGAAGCCTTCCGCCGTCAGGACTAAATGAGATATTGCATTTTAGAAATTAGATTTGTTCGATGGAATTATGGATGTAAGTAGAATTTTCATAACTCGTATCTTATTTTATTCTCCTACAGATTCAGCAGATTTTCAGTTTATGCAGCGTAGCAGAAGAATAATTTCAATTAAATTTTTCGAATCTTAGTATTTTTCATGAAAACTACAAAATGATGCATATTACGTATACAGGGTGTTTCATCATAAACTGGACAAACATATATTTTCGTGTAGAGGACATCGGGAGAATCATCAATATCAATATATCCCGTTTTCGAAGCATAAGCGAGATACAAACATCATTTTTGAGCAAGATTCTTATGAGTGTGTTCAGTTATGTATAACACTTAAAGTAACGGTTTTTGGTCAAATCTCAGTAGTTTTGGGTCCTTTATTCAGGAAAGTTGACGAACTCCGAAAAAAAATCTACAAAATGGCGTAAGACCTTCAATGTTCCAAATTTTTTTGCGGTAGTCAAATTGACTTTTGTTTTATGAAAGAATACAATTTTCTCAAAATTTCTGTGAAAAATTTTTTTCAGAATTCGAACACAAATTTTTTTTACATGTCTACAACGATGAAAAAATTTCACTCGAAATGGATGAAATTTTGTACGATTGTACTTCTTGAATTATCAATCACGAATATGAAAACAGAATTGTAAAATATCGAACGGTTCCGTTACTACAGTCATTCAAATGTTTCGTTCAGAACTCTGAAATAATGAAAAAAAAGTGTTTTGGGTTCTAGAATCAAAATAATTAAATTATTGGCATGTCCAAACATTCTGGATGAATTTATACAAAAAAAAATCAGTGAAACTTAGTTGGGACTCGAACCGACGTAGGTATTTAATAGGGAAATGGCACTGTTCTAGGTTATTAAAAACAGCGACTAATGGTCTCGAACTATTAAAGCGTTCGCTCCGCTCACGCTTTAAAATATCTTGACCATTGGTCGCTGTCTTTAATAACCTAGTTGATTAAATAACTATTAATTCACTGGTCACCAACGATGAAAAATTATAGTATAGACATGCCTATTTGAGTTTTTCCGAGTTGTTCGAGAAGACTGAAGCAAAGTTCGAAAAAGAGAAGATACCTCTTCATTAAGATTTTTGTCATATATTGAATTGAGCTTCGACCACCCGATTATCCGGACTCAATGGCGTTGTTAGATATAATCGAAAAAAAAACGTAAGAGAAAATTGGTTTTGAATGAAAACAACGAAACTGATAAAGAAATTAGAGTTCATGCAATAGTGACTATTTTAACATCATTTTCCTTTGTATTCATTGTGTTACAGAAAATAAAAGAGAACGAAGTCTATTTTGTCATTTAAGGTCATATATTACTACTTGCTACCATTATTTTTCGTCGAAATGTTACAAAAAAGCAATTTGTTTCAGATATAAAGAATGGAGGCTGATATTGATTTCAACCGGTTAATGGAGATTAATGAAGCTAAGAAAAAAGGGGTTAAAAAACGCGAAAAAAAACCTTTACATCAAAGGTTGATGCTCGATAAAATTATGGCGGCTACAAAAAGCGGATTATCGATGGAAACTCTAAAAAACAGTAAAACCGAACAGATCAAAGATGCAAAACAACCGGCTCAAAGAAAAATAATTTATAACGGAGTTTTCATGACCAAAGAGGAACTAGAAGAATACAAATTTCTAGAGCGCATGTTGAAAACTGCCGAAGAAATGAAAGAATATTTAGAGGAGATAGTAACAGGATTCGAAGACGCTGCTGATGTACACGAAATTCTGAAAAGTAAATTTCGTACAAAAAGGAAGAGTAGAAATTTGAGGCATAAAAATTTCGTTCATGCTATACCAAATAGAGCTCTATATGAAGGATATACAGAGGAAGATAAATTACATGAAATGCTCATGAAAGATATCTCAATTAATTATAGGATGTATTGTTTGAAGGAAATATATTCTTTTCCAGAGGAAATCACAGTATCCAACAAAGCAAATAGAAGGAAATTTCGAGCGTACAAACAAAAACAATTTAAACGTTTTCTTCCTTAATAAGTATCATTCTGATTAATCAAAAAATGAAATAGAAGCATATAACCAAACTTTTATGCCCTGATGCTTTCTTATTGTATCATGAAATGTTGATGTGTGAAAAGTTCAAAAGTGTTCAAACCTTGTGTTGTGTAGTGTATACTCCGTTTTTTTCTATTGCTGTTTTCAGTAATGTGAAACTATTGATATTGAATTTTTATTTATACAGATCCCAAAAGGAATTATATTCGATTCGAGTTCTGTTTCATCTTTTCGAATGAATTATGTGAAAATATCTTTTTCCTAGTTGAATTAAATGTTGCGAATAAATTCAAATGAAACATCCTATGGAAAATTTCGTTTTCATTTCGAATCCACACAAAAAAATTTCATTACATTAAAAAAAAGAAAGGCGACTACAAGAAAAAAAAAGAGTGAGAACATAGCTTTGACATTCGAAGTTTTTTATATTTGCATCGATTCTGTTATGTTTTAACTGCGGAATTTATTATGATGCTTTTTTTTGCCAATCCTACAGTCGAGTTTGTAACGTTTTTCATGATATGTCGTTCATCATATGATTGACTACTTGAATTAATCATCCAGAAGGATTATTTGGTACCATTCACGATACACTTACACCGGTATGCCGACGCGCATCGAGAAGTGACGTCACTGCGGAGCCTTTCCATTGCATTAGCGTTAGAACTCCAGAGAATAATTGGAATAATGCAATTAATCGCAAGTTTCATTGAAAATGCAATTAACTAACAATAAATTTCAAATGAAATTTCTCCGATGTCTTTGTTTGTTGATTTTAAAAGATATCAATGAAATTGTATAAATATGAATGTAAGTGAAAAGTATCTATTTGTTACTACATAATAAATTATTGGAGGTTCATTAAAAAACTTAAAATAAGTGAAAATATTTTCATCATTTCTAGGGAAATTTCAATGAATTTCACTTATAATTCGTGAATTTGAAAAGTTTTTTGTCCACTTTTTTCTTCATATTCTGAAAACTGATCTTCTCATTTAGATCCCTGTCTTAAGTTGGTACGGATTGTGCTCAAGCAAAGAATAACATCGAATGAAATCTGAACGTCATTTTTCAGTTTTGCAACCGTGTTATCTTCTAACACTTTGAAAATATTTTTTCCTCAGATAATGAAGTACTGACGGGATACTTCCGACTTCGGAAAGCAAAAGTGGTACCTTATTTTGAATCCCTTTTAACTCTTCTGTAATTCTTACAGCCAAAAACTGCGCAATTAGGCATGAATGCAGGTATTATAACAATAATAATATAACTCCACTTTTATCTCCGCTCCTCAATGACGTAGATGAGCGCGCCGGACGAGTTTAGACTCCGAATCTGGCATACCGGTGTGAGTGTATCGTGGTACCATTCTTGTTTTCAATCTTCACTTTATAACTTGGTTATTCAACTCAGATATTTAGTAACAATCGAAGTGATGTTTCTTCATCTTCCGATATTTTAATCGAAAACTAGTACAATAATGTCTTCTGATTTTGTTTATTTCTTTCAATTCCCGAAAATTGATTATAAAACTGCAATAAAAATTTGTGTAGAGTTTCTCAAAAAAATTAATTTTTGGTGCAATCTTAGTTATGTTAGTTTATTGTTAGGTAGTTTTATTTTTACGCTGAGGAGGTTCTGCATAAGGAATATTTTCTATGGAATCGTTTCAGGTAATAAATAGTTACTGTAATTATCAAAGTACCCTTTCTAATGTACTCTTATAAAAATAATATAAATAAATATAAATATTTCAAAGAGATTTACAACGTCTGTTTCAAGAAAAAAAGACTTATAATGATTCTTATCCTAAATACATATGTATATAAACTGTATCTTTCACAGTAACAGTAGTCGTCTAGAATTCTCAGTGCATTACGTCGAGAAGATAGAGAACTACAAGAAAAGTGGAGTAAGTACATATACAATTTTGATATTTTGAACAAAATTAATATTTTATATTACAGGAAATATTAATCTTGGGTATTTGATGTTGAATAATATACGGTTGTACTGTGATCGGTACTTTCGAGAAGGATAAATTCCGAAACCTATGTAAGGCCAGGAATATAAAATTCAAATTTATAGTAGTACGTTTCTTGAGATCGTCAGGTAACTCGAGTATTCATACAGAGCAATTTTTGAACAGAAAGATAATATGGTTACATTTCGAGTAATACAGAAAAAAAATGAATATTTAATTTGTAATATTTTTCCATAACTCGATTTTTTCTGTGTATATTTCACGGTGAAATACATTTTTTCATGGATTTTTTTTTGGGGAGCTCTAAAAATATTTTCTTAATTGAGTGTATCTAAGAAATTTAAGCATTGCTTTACGCACAAACTGAAGTTAAACCTACCCTTTTTTCGTAATTTCCATTAAATGAACGGTTTTTAGTTTTTCTTTTACACATGTCTAGAATCAACTGGAGATTTCCTTTGATTGATAAAAATTCCTTTGGGTACAAAATTCAACACAATCGCCCAAATAATATTTCAAAAGGACAACTCAGTGATTATGGATGAAATATTGAAAACAATAACAACACCAATTGGTATTGTAAATATAAATCCATTAATCCATCAATGATATTCACTCAAAGTACTGAAATTATATTTTACTATATACTTTATGACCCTTAAATCCGAAAAGTTATTCGCATAAGAAATAGAATTGAGGTTGACCGTCATATCTTTAAGATAGTACGCGATTTTAAGGAGTTCGTTACATGCTTTGCGTTAAAGCCCTAAGTAAGACTGTGATGCATTATAACTAAATACTGTACGACATTCATTTATGATAATTTCTTTGACAAACAGTAGAACTTGTCAAAACAGTTGCTGTTCAGTTGTCCATGAATATCCCTGTTTGATCTCCAATAGGCAAAAAAAGTTGAAACAAATTTTTATATTTCCTTATTTATTTTGAAAGTTTCGAATTTCTGTCTGAAAAAAAACTTCGAAATATCCCGGATAAAATTATTTATTAACAAAAACTGTTCGGAATCATTACCATTTGTGAGTTCTGCCCTCGGTTCAGCCCGTGGAATGGTCGATTACAAGCATTATGAGCAAGCATTACTTATTTTCTTCTAAACAAGATTAGTTTCTCACTTTGCATATTCAATGTGTTCTCACAGATTACTGACCACAACTTCACAAATGTGAACTTATTCACAATGTGGATAAATCTGCGACCTTTCGCATAACTAGTGAACCGTACTGAAAGTAATTAACTGATGAAACAGTATTGATTGAACCGATTAAGTTCAATTAAGATATAGGAAGTGCTTTACTTTGACTTGATAATTTTTTGAAATAGGTACTTTTAGACTGTTTTGATATTTGAACTACAGTCCATACTTTGGGAACAGTTTTCTTGGGGAAAAATTTAAAATGCTAATGAAAACTATTTATAAGTCGATTTTACTGCATAGAAAAAAGGAATTACGCATTTCAAATCAACAGGATTGATGAATTGACATTCGTGAACGTCGTAGAACGTTAACTAGTTCACTAAATATAGTTCGTTCACAAAACTCTGAACTGTCAGTTGGCCATGACAATTTGGCATATTCCACTGTATATGTTTAAATTTTAGGTTATGTTGTTTATTTTCTTGTCAGATTGATACGCAATGTTGTCAATATAACAAAGAGTCCTCTGATAACTCGGAATCTCGTAGGACGAGACCGGTACATTTGGCAACGTTGACTTTATTTTACGTTATGACAGCAAATACTGCCAATCTCAGATAAATAAACAAACGCCTACTCTGCGCTCAATAATATGTGAATGGAGTATATTTCAATAAAAATAAACCGAATCGTAGAGAAAATCTTTTTCATAGTCATAGTAGAAGTTGAAATGTCATAGTTAGACGAAATGCTTGAACTTTTGATGTTGAACACAAGTTTTCATAAATATTCAATGTAATAATGCAAAATTGAATTATTTATAACAAATATTATTACAGGTTATCAATATGGAACAAATCAACACTTTGCAAGAACTGATGATTTCAAAACTGAGGAAACTGAAAGATTCTAAAGATCCTCCTCTAGCAAAGAAGATAATGTGCCAAAATATCTATAATGCCACACAGACAAAACTGGCAGATTTGAAGAAAGATTCGGTGGAGAACAAGGAGAATGGCATATCACAGTACAAATTTCCTTGTGAATCAAGCGATAAGGGGCAGATAAAGAATGAAAAGCAAAAAACAGAAGAACATCAACAGGCCTTAACCAAAGCTTTCGCCATCAGAGATCTTCTCGAAAATCTGGTAAAAGGGGAAGGAAACGAAAAACGGACCAGGGACCACATAAAACAACTGTGCTGTACTAAAAGGAGAAAATTCCGTACGTTCAGGCATCGAGAGTTTATCTGTGTCACCTCAAAACTAGTTCTATTTCAAGGAAACTTGGAAGAAGATGATTTGGACGAGGAAGATTCCTGTTTGGATTATGATGAAGAGTTGCATGATATACCATACAACACCCTTACCTGGTCAAAAACGAGGTATGATTTTCGAGAAGAAGATGTGGTTTCATCTCCTCGAGGAAAACGAAGAATGAATGCGGTTGCTCAAAAGTTAAAAAAATTTAACCTTTGAGTAAGAGCAGTTCTCGAATTTCATTCTAAGTTCACTTTGTATATATGCTGTGATATTCATTCGAATTCTGATAACTTGTATATATTGTATTTATCTCATCTATATTTATCTATTTAATATAACTTGTATATATTGTATTTATCTCATCTATATTTATCTATTTTTAATTTTTAATATTCTTTTTATTCTCTTTTCATAAGTTCACTTGAAAACCGAGTTGAAAACCCAGTTTTTATTGCCATCATCTGAATAATTGATTAATTTTTATGGTTTTCAATAGCAAACCCTATACCCTTGAATGAAATGAGAAATCTTGTACATAATTGTAAAAAAAGATTCATTTTAATTTATTATCTTTTTTTTATTACAATAAAATATTCTTGAAACTAACCCTGTTTCTTTAAACTAACTTCTCAGATCAACTCGAATGGTTGAAAAACAGGATCATAAATACAATAATACGGTCGACCGTAAACACAATAACCGAAGAGAACAACTTCGAAATTTCTAATTCTCAAGGTGGGTTCAAGATTCCAAAATGAAATGTATATTAATAAATGAAATAGTGGAAGATATTGGGGAAGTAGTCAGGTCAGAAAGAAGACTCTTTTTTCCTTTTACTCGAGCTCTCAAGACTTTATTGTCCCTTCATCAGGAGTCGCTAAAATTACATAGGTGTTACAATATTATCACAAGTACAAGGTTACAAAACTCACGAATTTAAGCTTGAGATTGAAGATATTAAAATATACATGTAACTATTTCCTGCAGTAAATTCATGAATAATCTCCCAGTCAAGGGGTTGTGTTGTGACCATTTTTATTGTGTTCTGTGCTTTTGACAAGCTGACATAATTCAGCCAAAGAAAATTTTTGCGTTCCTCGCTGAATTGACATCCCTCAAATTGTTGTTTTGTTTTGACTGGGAGATTTTCCATGAATTTACTGCAGGAAAAAGTTACATGTATATTTTAATATCTTCAATCTCAAACTCAAATTCGTGAGTTTTGTAACCTTATACTTGTGATAATATTGTAACACCTATGTAAATTTAGCGACTCCTGATGAAATGACAATAAAGTCTCGAAAGCTCTAGTAAAAGGAAAAAAGAGTCTTCTTTCTGTATCGACTTCCCCAATATCTTCCACTATTTTATTGCCAGTTAGTCGATAACCACCATTTCAATTTAATAAATGAATATAATAAGATCAAAAGCTTTCAAAATATTCAAATATATCAATTTCCCAATATGAATAATCGTGGCAAATGTGACTTGTATGATGTTATTCACAATAGAATTGATTCGTAATACAGTGGAACTTTCCTATAACGAAAGGGCTAAAAAATTCGCTATAAAGAAATTTTGTTATACAGAAAATTTGTTTCTATAGTCGGTAATGTCGCGGTCGACTTCACTGATAAATTTAAGTCATCATTCAAATTTAAGCAATTGCTTTTAAACATTTTCGCACAACTTTTCACACTAGCGTAATGGTAGATTGAAAACAAACAGCCAGGGGTCTATTTAAAACTGTTTCAGAAGGATCTCTCTGCTCGCCGTACCTCATGATTTATTTTAAGGTCGGGATATGTTACGTACGTCCAGAAAAAACCCACTCCTATACTCTCTTACCAATACCCATTCAAAGAGTGATGTTCTTTGAATATTTCGTTATAGATAGAATTTACTTCGTTTTAGAGGGTGTTTTCAACATGGAATTTGCATTCAAGGTGCAATGTCTTGTACGAAATTCGTGTTACAGAGAAATTCGTTTTACAGACGTTCGTTATAGGGAAGTTCCACTGTATTTTCCTGGTGGAACCAGAACGAATCTATTTTTCCGATTAATTTACCCTTTTAAGAACATCCGGTGATAAAATACAGAATCGAGAAAGTAAAACAAAAAGAACGTTGATAGCTCCTGATTTTTATGATGTTCAAATTATGAGCTGATTAAGTTAACGATATGAAAACCATCTGAATATTGAACTTTGACCGACGTTCCCGGTAAAACTTATAATTCTAGTACATGAATAATGAACCTGTTTTCTGAATAATTCATTATCCCCCTTGAGATATGTACTATAACGTATTGGATGCGATTCATAGATTAAGAAATATCAGAATAATGCTCTGTTTGTCCAAATGTAGCAATTTGCAATCAAAAACCCGAACATTTTTCTATGGAGGGTTTAAATTTTGGATACCTAAGTTCATCGATCTTTATGAACATTCAGAATTACAGGGATGTCCATGGTTGTTGTATAACGCGAGAACTGCCTTTAAAATGAGCTTTGCTAGTACAAAGAATATCAATCAGAAAATCATTGAAGTGCAGGTAAAAATTTCTTATCTGAAGTACCTACACAGAGTTTTGAATAGTTTGACCATTTCGGGCTATTTATATTTCATATAGTTTTAGTTGTTTTATTATTGTGGTAGCAATTGAAAGCAATAGTGATAGGTTATTTGTTGGTAGGTAGATGCCAATGATTGTTGCAGTCAAACATAATTAGATTAGATAACAACATTAATATAAGTGAGCGCGAAAGATTTCAAATGCGTTCTTTTAGATTTTTTATCTTTTTATTCAGCCCACATGAATTTTATCATAAAGCAAAATTTTACAAATAATACACCGTACAAGACGTTTTTGTCTAGAAAAATCTAATTTGTTTACTACTTATTGATATCACTAATGACTCTATGATACAGGGTGGCCGAGTAAATACTGTTCGAATATGTTATTGAGCTCAGATACTTGTGACCTCTGAAGGCGCCTTAATAACACCTTATGTAAGTTAAAATACTTAATTTTTGTGCAAAACCTAGGGTGCCAAGTGGCCAAGAAAGGTAGCTACACTGTGTTTTAAAAAAAAATCTTCTAGTTCGTAATTTTATGAATATGCTCAATTACAATATTCACTCGATTCAATTTCATTTTGTTTTTGAAATTATCCATTACATGTATTAGAACAATGAGAAAACAGGTCGATGTCATTGATGCTTGTTTTCTAAGAACTCCTAAGAGAGACCATTATTTTCAAAGATCAACGAAATTTGATTGACAATTGAAATTTCACGATCAACCGAAAAATTATACCATCAAAAACAAAGCACACCTATGACATCCATATGATTGTGGCTCAAATAATGAAAATATTAACCAAATTTTAAAATGATTACAGAAGTATGTATAAAATAAACGTAATTTATAAGATTGGATGAATGTTTATGATACGACCGAAGATATAAACTCCTCCAGTATATAACATTATGAATAACAAAATAATTAGTTCACCCGAGTGAAATTGTTTTTAGTCGATTTTTGAGACATATTTGATTCTTGCCGTTATTAAACTAATGTGTTTCTAAGTAAATACAGGTACAATATTTTCGAAAAAAATAAAACAGAAACGTAATGGTGTTGATTTCAAGAGATAATTTTTGGCAAGTATTCCATGAATTTAAAGTTCTACAAAAAAAGTCAAAATTCGTTTCACACAATCATATTTTTTTTTAATAGAGGATATTGAATTCTCACTGTTATTACGGCGTTTTATTATTTTGAAATTAATTATTTGCCGCCAATCTCCATATGACACCACATGTTGCTTTGCCCTCTTCTTGTTTTATTTCACTCTATTCTATTTCAGTTTTATTCCATATTGTATCTGAAACGTATGTTCGATTACGCTTTCGAGTTTTCATTCGTATGATTATCGCAATTTTTAGTTCTGTGCTTATAGGCATAGTTGTGTGAAGTTCATTACCGTTATAGTTCAACCACACTCATCATAGTTATGAGATTCTTCGTTTTAGAGGGTGTTTTAGCATGGAATTTGTATTCAAGGTGCAATGTCTTGTACGAAATTCGTTATACAGAGAAATTCGTTATATAGACGTTAGTTATAGGGAAGTTCCACTGTAACTGAAAGGTGAATTAGGCATTTACATTCCTGGAATCAGACTAAATTCCGAAAATTTTCCTTAAGTTCATTCATACAGTCTTCTTTTATAGTAGCCTACATAGCATAAACTTTTGTAATGTAAAATTATTTTAATAATTGCCCCGATAGAGGATAAAAATATTTTTTCAACGAAATTAGAAAGTAGGTAAGGTAGTTGGTAGTAGGTAAGCAGTGGGGAGGAGGATGCTCAAATATTTTTCGCACTCCGACGGTTAATAGCCAATGACTAATAAAGGGTAGGTACAAATAATTTTCTAACAGGTATCTATTAGATAGTAAGTTGCAACTTGCAACTTTGAAGTCAGTTGTTATTTGTCCAGCACTGTAAATTGTTGTCGAGTGTTACAAGAACTTTGAGTTTTGAGAGTGAAAATGTTTGCAAAATTGAATGCCATCATGGATGTGAGTGAATTTTTTGTTGTGTTTCACATTTTATTCTCAACAATTCTATTATCGTTTTTTAAACGTCCATAATGCGTAGAAAGTTTTTGCGTTAACACGTTCGCGACGTCGCCGTCGTGTACCAACGGTGGTACATGACGACTGATCCGAAGAGCCGCCATGTACCACATGTGATACACGTTGACTTGCTTCTTTTAGGCTAGGCGCAAAATGACTCGCAGTTTCGTGAGGTGACGCAGCGTGAGTCGCGGCGGAATTTTGAGAAGGTTAGCTGCGAACGTGGGAACCGCGCAAATACGATCGCAGAACTTGCTGGTGAGATTGCTATAACGCAGTTGGTTACAGGCTCGAAATGGAAATATCTACTGCTCTTTTGTTTGACTTCAATTCTGAATCTGATTCGGAAGATGACATTTTTTACCTCCCAACTGACTAAAGGAAAGGCAGCGAGAAGTTTATACTTAAAAAGAGGAAAAAGTCACGGAGAATTTGTTTTAACCAAAGAATTTAAAGACGGACAATTTCAAAATTATTTTCGGCTAAACCATGACCAGTTCACATTTAAATTTTGTCCTCATATAGTCTACATGGCTTGTATCGTACAAAACTTGCCGAATTCGCACGGCTCCAATTAATTTTCCTTTCATTTCTACTACGAACGTGAATACATACAAGAAACTGCGGGATCGACACTGCGTTTCGCAGAGTCACGTTAAGCAAAACCTGCGTCACGTCACACTGCGGTTGTGTATGCGCGGTCGTATTAATTTATTAGATTCACAAAATCTCGCCGTCACCTCACGAAACTGCGAGTCATTTTGCGGCTTGCCTTATAGTATTTAAAAATGCTACGGTTGCATAGATCTTTTGAAAACAAGTTACGGCTTTACAGGGTGATTCACTTATCTTGATCACCTAATTTTGTATTATCAGTAGAAATGAATCTAAAAGATATCCGATTTCGAACCACATGTACCACATGAAATATACCCCCTGTATATTTTTTCATTCTGTTGACGGTATTTGATACAAGTCAATGTTTACTTGAGATGTGCGTAAAAGTCGAAGAAAACAATTAAGACGCCAGGCGTCGCGGCGCTATAAAAAAAAAATTCTTCAGGAACAGAAGAAAAATTCGAATTAAATTATCTTCAGAATGACACAATAAAAAAGGGTTGTTCCTGAAACAAAAAAATTATTTCCTCCGACTTTTACGCACATCTTCAGTAAACATTGACTTGTATCAAATAACGTCAACAGAGTGAAAAAATATACAGGCGGTATATTTCATGTGGTACATGCGGTCGAACCGTATGTACCACATGAAATATTTTAGATTGATTTCTAATGAATTTTCGTTTACCTACTGATAATACAAAATTTTCAAAACATGTACCTACTTTTTTCATTTTTTATGTAGCCTCTACCCATTATATCATTTTACAGCACTGAAATAGATCCTAACATCCAATAACACAAAAAAACAAAACTGTGAATTTAATTTTGGGTTACTGAAATTAATCCTTACTTCTTGACAAGCTTGTTACTATACATATTCTCCATCAGATAAAAAAAAAATTTTAATTTGCAGGTCCGTATTCAAAAAGGACCCCGCACATTTACTATGGGAAATGGCTCCCGGTGGATTTGGCTGAAAATTTGATATGATGTTCTACTAATCCTTCTGATCAAATGTCTAAACTGTCACGAAGCTGAAAAATGCATACTTCTAGGAGTTTTTAGCGATTTTTTGTATTCATTATGGCTTACGTATTACTGTTCACAGAGAAATGTTTGAAAATATTTCAGATTATGGAAAGCAGATTCTGTCAATTCGAAATATTTTCAAACATTTCTGTGTGAACGGTAATAAATAAGCCATAATGGATACAAAAAATCGCTAAAAACTCCTAGAAGTATGCATTTTTCAGCTTCGTGACTGTTTAGACATTTGATCAGAAGGATTAGTAGAACACCACCGGGAGCCAATTTCCATAGTAAATGTGCGGTGTCCTTTTTTTTTCCGTGTCAGGTGAGAATTTTCACTCGGTATATGAGATAAAAAAAATTGAAATGGAAAATTGGAATCTGCAAAAACACTGAGTGAAAATCTGTTTTTAGTTTGAATGGCACAAATTTTTATAGCTTTTATGATATGTTGAAAGTCGAATATTGCAATTTATTCATTTTCATTTCGAGCATTTGCTAAATTGTTTTTTATGAATCATTGCATTATTTCATTGAAGATTAAATTTTGTGAAAAACAAAAGTACCAGATGGATTATTGTTCAGGGGTTCTGAAAAGAAAGTCAAATTTTTCTCGTGCTGAAATCTACTGTTTCTGTTCTATCAAGAGTTTAATTTTTCATCTTGTGGATATGAAAAGTACTTCAATAATTATTCGAATGAGCCAATAAATGGCTCTCATATCGAGCATTTGTTTATTTGATTTTTTATGAACCATATGTGCTACTGTTCCTCTTTTTGTGTTTGTATTGTATTTTGAATTTTTCTTATAATATTGATAGATAAATTGAAAAAAAAAAGGGTTTCATAAGATGTGCAGGAATATTTAAAATGCGTCAAGATTATTTATCATCTCGAATTGAGTGTTTTTTCTATCAGGTATAGTATAGGTATTTATTCAAGTAAAAATTGATAAATTGCAATATTCGACATTCAACATATCATAAAGCTATAAAAAAAACTGTGCCATTCGAACTAAAAACATATTTTTACTCAGTGTTTTTTGCAGACTTCAATTTTCTATTTAAATTTTTTTATTTCATATACCGAGTGATATTTTTCACCTGACACGGAAATTGAAAATTTTGAATATGGACTTGCAAGTTTTAAATATTTTTCTTCTCGATCTGATGGAGATTATGTATGGTAAAAAGCTTGAAAAATATCAGCGAAAAATTTGCCATATTGATGAAGATATGGGAGTTTATAGTTTCAGCACTTTTGCAAAAAACACCCTGTATATCTGGAACTAATAGCCCTATGGGACATTTTAACCCGCGATTCTCATTCAGTTTGAGGTCCTCTATCTCCAGTTAGCCGTTGTCGCTTACGTCACCAGTCAACCTGTATATTTCTTTAGACCAGAACACCATATTTCTATGAGTGATCTCAGAAATACTTAATCTTTTATTTAAAAATTTAATAGATGTTAAAGGGTATTTTGAGAGCAAAATAATCATATGATTAGAAACTAGCTTGAATCACAGAATAAATACAATTTTTCTTGTGGAAATTGAAGAATATGTAGGCAACGTGATTACCTCTAATATTCAAAATTGTACAGGGTGTTTCATTGGGAAACGGAAATACTTCACACGTGTATAGGTGGCACCAAGTCGGTTCTCGAAAAATATCCCATTTATTAGGTCTTACTGTCTTCGTAGCCGAGATACAGGGTGTTTTATGAATTTTGCCCGTTTCTTTCTAAGGCCATATCTAATGAACCACCAGGTATATTTTCTTCATGTTTGGAAAATATGTTTCTAATTAAGAGCCCAAACGTATCATGCAAGAACCGCCTTGAAAATCCAGGTCCGGGTTAACAAAAAATTATGGATCGTTTGAATCCTCGAAACAACACCCTGTACATCGGAATTTTCGAAATCTGTTGTGATATTCGAAAACACCACCACGTATACTTCACATTTTCGCGCAGAAAGTTTTACTGCAAAAATTTTCAATGTAAAAATGAAGTTGTTTAGAACTTGAATACCCGAAAGTGGTTTGAAGTGACTTTCAACAATGAATTATCAACATTATTGAATCCATAATTATTGCAATATTACTTTGTAATTCATTTTCACATTGGTTTTCCTTTCATAGCTGTATACTATTTCAGTTTTTATTTTTGAGTTACTCTCTCGTCGTTTTTCATTACTGCACAAATTTTCAACGTTAACTTGAAGTTTTCAAGAATTTGGTTTTCTGGAAGTGATTCAAAGTAACTTTTAGTGATGAATCTATGAGCTAGTTATTGAGAGAACAATCATTTTTGTGTGAAAAGTCCAAACGTATTATGCAATAACCACCTTGAAAATCCAGGTCCAGGTTAACTCAAAATCTTTTTCCAGGTTCCAAAGAGCAAGAGGAGAAGAGAATTGAAAACAATTAGAAAAGAGTTCGAAAGAAACACCAAAGTAAAAACTTTGCGTAGAAAAGTATTAATCAAAAATATGTTCAGAAAAATCGAAAAAAATAGTGGTTTGAAACCTTTGGAAGAGGTGAAAACAACGAAAAAGCCTAAGGTGCAAACACAAGAAGAGAGGGTTCAGCTACATATCAAATTAGAGAAAGCAAAGCTCATTCGCGATTGCCTGGACGATATAGTCACAAACAAAAACAAAGCGGACCATCTATATAAATACATCAATGAACTCTGTCCAGAGAGACCATTTCCGATGAAATTGAGACATCAAGTTTTCATTCCCGTCGAATCAAAACTTGCAATGGAAGACGGCAATTTAGGAGGATCACCTCCAAGTCGTGAGAAAAAGACTCAAGAAGAGGTTGAAAACAAACGACCTCGTATTGATGTAATCATCAATTAACATAACTTGAGGCTCAAATTTTGATTCAGTTTGTTAGTTGTTTTTTTGTACCTATCACGTCCAGTTTTTCTAGTTGTAGTTTCTAACTGTGATCCTTTTTTTGTTATTTAATTTTATGTATGACTTATGAATACAACACATTTTAATTTTAAGACTTTGTACCTATATGTAAATATGTTCTTTCAATACAGTCAACTTTTACCAAATTGTTTTTGTTTTTCATTCATTTTTCTTTCTGTGTCTAATATTATTGCACGCTTGCTTCTATAAGAGAAAAAAGTACTGTAGGTTTGTCCATTTTGTCAATAAGTTTAGAATTTTGAGCTGGGAATGGTTTCAAACTACTGAAATGAATAATCCAAGGTCGAAACTAATTATGTCATTTATCATATTGGGTCAAAATTTAATATGCCCATTAACAAAACAACGGCTTGTGCTGAATTTCATATAAGGCACCTTTGAATGGTAAATTAACAAAATTATTTTCGAGAACCTCCATACTTCAGAAACTATTCGACTGATATCACTGTATGTTCTGAACTACTGCTAACATATCTGGAGATCAGGTCTATTTTGATTCTTTTTCTCACATAAACTGGTATCCGAGGTAGTATTGAAATTATACTAACTGTTGATATTGACGTGCACGAACATAGACATATAGCGTCTATAGAAAAAGACATGGAAAATCTATTGAACATCAAATAATGCAGCATGTGAATTTAACAGTATTAGTTAAATATGAACGGTGCATCACCAAAACGTTTTCGGAAACTTACTCAGGGTTATTAACTCGATCCATTGGGTCACGTGACGGATCTACTCGGATCACAGACCCGGGTTCTAAGTTTACGAATACATCAGGTTTAGGACGTATCAATAACATAACAAAATATTTTATAAATGTAATATATTTCAGTCCCAGTTTATTTTCGGATTGTCTCTAGCTTTGCTTGCATTTATTGGCTTTTGTGAAATCTATCTTATAATTTCTGGTGTTATCCCATGTTCAATGTAATCTTTGGGTAACTCTGTTAAAAAAGTAAAGAAGGCTGTAGCTTAAGCACAGAAAGATTTGTATACAAAGTTATCAAGAAGTTGTTTTACATTATTTTCATGGCTAATAGAACCGCACATGTTACATTGAGCCAAATTCTCTTTTCTCTCCATAATTTTCAGGAATAGAATATATGAAATTACTAAGAGAAGAGTATAAGACTTATTCCCGCCTTTATGAAATACAAAATTAAACTGCAGTGCGCATGCGGTGACTCTACGACCCTGATCTTGTGTAGGGTTACGATAAATCAACCTGGGTCAGTGATTGAGTTAATAATACTGGACTTTCCGAACACGGGTTGGATGTTCGGGTTGGGTGAACGAACGCGAAGGTTAGGGATCGACTTAACCCGAGTAAGTTCCCGAAAAAGCCTATATATTTCTGCGTTCTATTCGAAGCAGGTGCTGGCCCTTTAGGGTTATTGAAATTTAACAAAAAAATACGTATAAATAGTCCACCCGTCAGCCTATCTATTTCAGTTATCAAAGTTTTTGGCCAGCTCTTAGAACATCAAGAAAAAAATAATAAACCTCTTGAGAGTGCAGCTCTTCTATTCGAAGCGTGTTGCTGGCCCTTTAGGGTGATTGAAATTTAACACAAAAATACATATGAACAGTCCATCCATCAGCCTATCTATTTCAGTTATGAAAGTTTTTGGCCGGTTTTTGGAACATCAAGAAAATAAATAAAAAACATCTTGACAGTCCAGCTCTTCTATTCGAAGCGTGGTGCTGGCCCTTGAAGGTTATTTTAATTAAACCAAAAAATACATATGAATAGTATATAAGCCTATCTATTTCAGTGATCAAAGTTCTTGGCCGGCTTTTGGAACATCAAGAAGAAAAATAAAAAACATCTTGAGAGTCCAGCTCTTCTATTCGAAGCGTGGTGCTGGTCCTTTAGGTTAATTGAAATTAAACCAAAAAAATACATATGAATAGTCCATTCATTAGCCTATTTATTTTACGCTTAAAAGTCTTCAACCGGCTTTTTTCAACACCAAGAAAAAAATAAAAATTACCTTGAGTGTCCAGCCCTTCTATTGGAGGCGTGGTGCTTCCCGTTAGGGTTCTAGGAACCGAACCAAAAATTAAGTATAAATAGTTCTTCCATCAGGCTATGTATTCCACACAACTCCTCAAATTGAAACGTGGTTCTGGCCTTCAGCCAACCCATTCATTTGACACACCAAATTCTTTAGTCAACATGTTTCGTCATAACAAAAATAATAAGAACACATTTGGAGATCAACAACACAATTCGGACTATGGTGCTGGACCTTAAGAGCTGTTGGTACGAAACGAAAAATATTATCTGAATATGTATTCAAAAAATGCATCCACTTCACATATAAATTTTCTTGGCCGCCAACTAAAAAATTATAAACATTCGGTGTTTCAAACCGCCTCGGTGGCTGTAGGGGCTAAGGCGTGTGCCTACAAGTTCCTACGAAGCTGGAGGTCCGGGTTCGAATCCTGGTGCGGGTATGGATGTTTGTGTATGTTCTAGTTTGTCTTACAATAAAAATTGTCCTGATAAAGTATGATAAGTATGGGAATGAGTGCTAAGTGTTGAAATGTTCACTGTCTAGATGGCCTTAGATGCCAAGGACATGGTTAAAAGAGGATGAATGAATTCGGTGTTTCAGTAGTAACATAGCTTTTCATTTCATACTGATACGAATAAACTCGAGTAATAATAATACGACTAATATTCTCACGATATTTTCATTCTTCTTCCTATATTTTTCGAACACCCATTCCTTATTTCAAATAATTCACCAACGCTTGCTGTAGCGCGACCGGGTAGGGATACGCTGTCGACCGTGGAGGTTTAGCGCCCAGCACCTAGTCCCGCGCTCGTGTTGCTGGCCGGCCGGGAGCCAAGATCACCGGGGTAAGAAAGGGTACAATGAGAAAACCTATGTCTCCCCGTATAAGTGTGGTACCTTAGTGTATGCTTGGATCTGTTTATAGAATAATCTGAAATATCCATGAAAATAGTTTTTTTCCTTTCATCTGATTTGTCTTTTTTAAATTGAATCTGAAACAATAAAACGACAGAGACAGGAGAAACCACTATAAGGTAGGTAATAAGTAATATGAATATCACCCCTGAAAAGCAACTGTATTATTCTGATACTTCATTATCTACAATTCGCGAGTGATTCCTGATAGTACATAACGAAAGGAATAATTAAATTCGAAAATGAATATTCTGAAAACATTCTCTTCATTTATTAATTCACACAGGAATACGGTTCTCGTGTTATAGGATTTCCAGATATTCCCTGTATCCTTTGCGAGTGGCTGATTTTTTTCAGATCAATCACATCAATATAGCGATCACGCATGCCAAATTTGATTGTGCGAAAACTTTTCGAGATAAAGAAATTTCAAGATTTTAATAGAAAGTCTCAATTACGAAAAATAATCTAGATAATTAATTTTTCCGTAATAGTTTATATTGTATCGCTTTAATTCCATCAATTTCGATATCAACATGTTTCCCATTGCATACTGTAATATGATTCTAATATAAATTTTGGAGTCCGCCAACGCAGCCCTGGGAACGGTCTGTTCAGTTCACAGCGTGGTTTTCCTTGACCCCCTTGTTCTCGAAACACAAAAACTTAGTGTATTTTCCTTTTTCCAAATTCGTCTTTTCATAGGAAAGCTGAGCATTGTTTCGGTAGAATGAGTCATTTTCTAGTTGAATAAAACGACACAATGTTATATCATACAAATCAGGATATGTAAAATGAAATAATGTTCTGAGCTATTGACATAAAACAATTCTGGGGTCCCAAATTCAGAAAACGCTAAATCCAAAATGGAAGCCCGTTACAAAGACTTGATAAATTGAGTTCCTCTTAATTGTTCTCAAGAATTTTCAGATCAATTTTGTAGCATATACCTAGGGATATCTGTATTTCTGAAAAAAAAATCATCATAAGATCGAGTGATTATTTCAGTATGTTTCATGCTAACTGGATTTAAATGGACATAAAAAGATACAAACTTTGGAGTTACTAGAAATTTTGGTTTAACCATACAATTGTGATGAATATATTCGTGAGGATCACATAGATATCAAATAGGATGATATATTGAAACATAATTATTTCTTTGAATTGAAAATAATTTTTTTAACCTCAGAACTATGAACATACCTTCTTTGTGATATCGAAAATTGAATGTTTCCAAATGTTTCTCTATACTCTTTGTTAGAAATATTATTACTAATTAACTTAAGAGTGAATAACTAACACTGATTTGAAGCTGAAATTCAAAAAAACAAAGCCTAACAACAACTGAAATTACAAATGACATAACCATATTACTCCGCCCTTTTCCTTGAGACACTTTTCTTTGTCAAAAATTTTTTTTAGTGTATTTTCATTCTTTCAAACTCGTCATTTCATAGGAAAGCTGAGGTTGTTTGTGAAAGTTTTCATCTCTTGCATTGTTTTGGTAGAATGAGTCATTTTCGAGTTAAATAAAACGACACAAAGTTATATCATGCAAATCAGGATATGTGAAATGCAAAAATGTTCTGAGCTGTTGACATAAAACAATTCTAGGGTTCCAAATTCAGAAAACTGTAACTCCGAAATGGAAGACCATTACAAAGACTTAATAATACTTATATTTTCTAAAAAAATTTTCAGATGAATTTTGTAGCATATATCTCGGGACATCTGTATTTCTGAAAAAAATTCCTTATAAGATCGAGATTGTTTCGGTATGTTTCATGCCAACTGAATTTGTTACATCTATGTTGAATATAAAAAGATGTAAACTTTGGAGTTACTAGAAATTTTGGTTTAACCATACAATTATGATTTCACGAGGATCAAATAGAAATCAAATATGAGATATGTTGAAACATAATTATTTCTTTGAATTAGAAATGTTTTCTTGGTCTCAGGACTTCAAGTTTTATTTAAAAAATAAAAATATCTTTGTGATATCGAAAATTGAATATTTTCAAATGTTTCCCTATACTTTTTAAATATTTTCATTGATTGACTTGAGAGGGAATTAATAACACCGATTTAAATAACTCATTTTCATCATTTCTAATAACCCAATCCACTTATGGGTGGTATTATATCTCAGAAAACAATTAATCGAATGAATGAAATGCATTAAAATTATGAGCGTGCGTACAATGAAGATTTTGTTCATATGTTCGCACTATTCGGGAGATAACATCATATGAAAACATTGAAAAAAACTGGTGAATTTACGTATCTCCCAACACTCTTGTATAAGAAATATTGTTCAAAATGTGAAATATCTGGTAGTAAATTATGGGTGAATTTTACTTTTCATGGTGGGGCGTACATACCCCTTGCACACCGGGTTATTGAACAATAACCATGACACATTTTCTCGGAAATGAACGGAAACCTAAGATTTTATTGGTTGCTTCAAAAAAACGTCTTAAAAAACAGTTGAAATGTAGGTAAACCTTATCTGTCGAAAACATTTATAAGTTCCCCATAAAATTTTGAATTCAGTTGTTGAATTGTCAGCATTGAGTGTTTTTGTGAAGTCTCATAAGAATTTGAAGATTTGTGTGCGAAAATGTCTTCCAAGTCTATTGGCATTATGGATGTAAGTACATTTTAGATCATTTAATCAATTTTAATTTCTATCAATTCCATAGATAATATTACAGTTTCTAATAGCATGAAATGATTTTCGTTAAATATACTAAAACTTATTCTTGGAATATTAATAATTAGATATTGTTTTACTTTACTAGTTGACTGAAAAAGTCCGCTTAGATATTGAAATATATTCTCTTAGTGTCAGTTGCAGGAACGTCCATTAAAATTTAAAGGTCCATTAAACTCTTAATCCTCCATTATTACAAGGAACTAATGGAGGATTAAGGGTTTAATGGACCTTTAAATTTTAATGGACGTTCCTGCAACTGAGCATATATCTGGTATTTTAGTGATTTAATTTATCAAATAATGATATTCAACCTTTAATAGTGTGTTTTTAAATTTATTTTCATGAAGTGGGGTTGTTATGAAAACATTTTTTATAAATTTTGGTTATTGTCTTGTGAAAACGAATGCTTGAATATTTTTTCATTTTATGATAGGATTGTAGAAAATAAAATGTTCTTATCTCGAGCTGAAAGTATCCTCCCCACGCTCAATTTCTTGCCGCATTATCGTGAGAAAAAGTACAACTTTTCGCTCTAGATCAGAAAATAACTTTTTAAAACTAGATAAGTTGAAATATTATAACATAATTCTACTAACTTAAAAAATGTTTTCAGGTTGAGAATGAAAGAAGAAGAAAAGAATTTGAAGCTATTCGTGAAAAAATGAAGACGACTTCAAACGAAAAAATTCTGCACCGTTGGGGAGGAGAAATATGTATAGGAATATTGAGGAAGCGCTAGGAGAAAAACCTGTGACCGTGACTAAAGTATCGGATGAACCTAAACCTGCACCCAAAGTTCATACTGAAAGAGAGAAGGCTCTGCTTGAGATTGAACTAAAAAAGCAGCATTCTACAACAAAGGCCTGGATGGAATAGTGTCAAAGAAATTAAAACCTCACTTTGTATACAAATTTATGGACAAAATTATTTCAAGGAACAAACCGCGAAAGAAGTTCAGGCAAAACATTTTTATGGCGGTTCCGAGTAAACTTGCCATGTATCAGGGTAAATTAGAAAGTTCTTCTTCGATTAGCGAAGAAGGCACGTCATCAATGAACAAACGCGAAGAAAGGAATTAGAAACGACCCCGTGTAGGAGGCGAATGTTAAACTTAGACTGCAATCGGCGTTTTAATTGTTTTACTTACATCCAGAATGAAAAAGATGAACAAGGATGAAGGAGAAGAACAAGAAGAAAAACCCAAATCCCAATACCATCCCAATGTTTTTATATTTGTACCTTTTAAATATTTTTATTCAGTGAAGTTATATAATCAGAAAATTTTTCTATTATTTGTGTATGATAGTTTTTTATAGTCATTTCCAAAATTTTCAAACTAAGAACATTCGAATTGTTTTGTCTATGTTTCCATTTGTTTCATTTCGAATGAAAAAAATATTCAAGTACTAAATGAAGACAAGCAAAAAAGCCTGAATTGATAGTAATATTCTTTCGAAATATCGTATATGTCAATGGCCTAGTGCGAATGATCACGTAATTTGTAACTTTTTTGAATCCAGAAAGGGAATAAAAAGTTGAAAGATTGTTCATATCGAACTAACCAAAAAAAATTATCATATCTAGATTGAATGGAATATTGAAACAATTTAATTTTAACTCTTAAATCTTTTTCAGGAAATAAAGACCATTCGTGACAAGATGAAGAAGACTCCAAAAGGAAATGTCTTATACTGTCAAGTATTAAAGAAAAATTCGTTCAAGAAAGTGTACGAAACTCTGGGGATGGAGTTTCCGAAAGCTATAGAAGTATCGACAGAACCTAAGGTCCATACAGAAGAAGAGAAGGTTCTGCCTCAAACCAAATTGACGAAAGCATCAGAAATTGAGGCATCAAAATTTCAAGCGACGCTCATGGAAAATTGCCGTGTACCAAGAAAGTTTGAAAAGGTCGATTTGCGAAGAAAAAACCTCCTCGGGAAATATGTGTCAAAAAAGGGGTCGTAAACGACCCCGTTGTACAGTGAAATGTTTAGATTAGCCCGACTTCTATGTTTTTACATATTTTATTTTGACCATGTAAATGTTTTTTTCCATTACGTTCATTTCAAGTTTTTGTAAATACCTAACTGTTATATTTTTCATTATTATTGTTTAACTTAGATATTCGTTAATTTTTGTATTTTTTGTGAATAACTGTGTAGGTTTCAATCTAAGTTTTATTATTGTGCTTGCTTTCTGAGTGATATTTTTATGTAAATTACTGTTTATAATGTAATAATTAATTAAACACTTCTTTCAATACTGTATACAAGTTTATTTAAAATCCTTGCTTACATCTATAGTTTTCATTAGTTTCAAATTGAACGGAATCACAACATACCAGTGGAATAGGCCTACCGGGGAAACCACATTAAAAAAAACGTGCTGAGTAGGTACACTACCTCAGAGGTGGCGTGGAAATGTGTACATATTATGAAGACTACATCTCTCAACTTTTTGAATCGTGATATCTTAAAAGTTGTGGCTATTAGAAAAAAATATTTTAACATTTTCCATAGACATTTACCTGGTCAACAATTTTTGTATCAGCTTATTTTATAATAAAAACTAACGTAAAACGTTTTTGTGATCTTTTTAACCAAGTGAATTGTTTGCATGTGCTATATGTAGTGTATAAAACAATGTATAACAATTATCAGTCAAGTCGAAATTTTGTGAATACACGTTTTGATTAGTTAAAAATTATATGTGTGAGTTTTCTGTGCAGCATTGTCTTCTGATGATCAAATATTTTTATCCCGATGGTTTTTATAGGTATTTGTACTGTTCAATTTATGTCTATTCAGTGAACATTTTTCATGGAAATTTCTCTTTTAGGCATTTTATATTCCATAAAACTAAAGATCTCCGTTTTGAACGCTTATTTGAATGATTTTTTCATGCCAGTCATTCTCAATTTCAAATTCAAGTATTTCAATTAAGGCAAAATAATATCAAATTAAAGCATACTTGAACAAGACGAAAATCTTCAATTTATACACAGCTGAGCAACTATCATCTTGAAAGTATCAAGTTACATTATTGGCGTTATATTTGTACGCGAATAAATAGCAATACTTTTTCGAAATATCGTAGATGTCAATGGGCCTGGTGATTTGTAACTTTTTCAAATCCAGAAAAAAATGAGTACGGCAAGAATATTCAGATCAAGCCTACAAAAAAAATATTCACATGTATATCTAGATTGAATGGAATGTTGAAACAAATCAATTTCAACTTTAAAATCTTTTCAGGTTCAGAAAGAAATGAAGACTATTCCTCAGATGATGAAAAAATTACTATATCGTCAGGTATTGAAGGAAAACATGTACAAGAAAGTCACGAAACGCTAGGGCTGGAGATTCCAAAAGATAACTTAGTATCGGCAGAAATTAAAGTCCATACCGGAGCAGAGAAGGTTCTGCTTCAAACTAAATCGAGAAAAACATTGTAATTTGAAAAACTCCTGGATAATATGTTTGACCGTGAATCATAGATATGATCTGGCCTAATGAAGTGCTCCTGCGAAAATCTTTGCACTCATTTGTCAGGAGCACATTGGTTTTGAAAAAATTGTTGCCTTACAGTAAAACTAAAAAAGAAAATAAATGAAAAAGATAATGTAACATTTCGGTGTCTATTACAGACACCTGCTTTAGACAATCTCGTAAAATCTGCAGAATTGTCTGTGTCTTCATTTGCAGTCTAATTGACATCGAAAGTTGTCAATTAGACTGCAAATGAAACGTTCCGGTATCTATATCAGATCGCTTCTTCAGACAAACTTGTAAAATCTTCAGGTTGATAACTTTCAATGTCAATTAGACTGCAAATGAAAAAACACACAATTCTGAAGATTCTAAAAGTTTGTCTAAAGAAGGTGTCTGATATAGACACCGAAACGTTACAATATTCTTTTTATTTATTTCCTTTTTTAGTTTTACTGTTAGGCAACAATTTTTCCGAAACCAATTTGCTCCTGACAAATTAGTGCAAAGATTTTCGCAGGAGCACTTCATCTTAATTACATTTTTTTAAATATTTCTGTTTCAGATACTGGGAGTGAAAACCTATAGTTTTCTTAGAAATGCAGAATCCTCGTAGATTATATTTCAATCGATATCTAAAAAAAACCTATATCTACCCGTATAAGTGTGGTACGTGCATGATAGGACTTGTTTATAGAATAATCTGAAATATTCATTTAAACAGTTTTTCTTTCTTTCGTCTGGTCTGTCTTCTTTAAATTGAATCTGAAAAACGAAACGACAGGGACCGACTGATGAAACCACTAGAAGTTAGGTAATAAGTAATATGAATATCACCCCTGGAAGGAAAATGTATTATATTGATACTTCTTCCTTTTCAATTCGTGTGTGATGCCTGAAAGTAACATATCGAAAGGAATAACTGAATTCGAGTATGAATTTTCTTTTCAATCATTAATTTAATTATCCTGCCCAAATCCACGACAAAGGAATACGGTTTTCGTGTTATGAGAGTTCCAAATATGAAAGTTGAATTCGAACACCCTGTGTATCCCTTTACGAGTGTCTGATTTTTTTTCAGATCAATCCCATCAATATAGCGATCACGCATGCCAAATTTGTGCTCCGACAAGTACTTTTTGAGGTAGAGAAATTTTGAGATTTTATTGTTTTGCGCGAAATCCATCAATTTCGATATACCCATGTTCCCTTTTGCATTGCCAAGTTGCCTTCCGAAATGGAAGGTCATTACAAAAACTTAAAGAATAGGGTTCCTCTTAATTTTTGTCAAGTATTTTCAGTTTAATTTTGTTGCGTATATTTCGGGACAACTATATTTCTGAAAGAGTGGCTCATAAGATCGAGTGATTATATCGGTATGTTTAATGTAACTGAATTCGTTTCATTTATAGCGGATATTAAAAGATGCAAACTTCAGAGTTACTAGAAATGATAAATCCATTCACGAGGATCGAATCAAAATCAAATCGGAAGATATGTTGAAACATAACTATTTCGATGAAAAAATCAAAGGGTATAGCCGGGTTTCAATGGTAAATCTGCCCCCGTGGTGTTTTCGATTCATATCGAGGGGATCGATTAGGCATTGAATGAAAATAGTTCAGCCAAATTTTCAGCTTTTCATTTTCAGCCATTTTCGAGATTTCTGTAAAAAACACTGTTTTCGATTTTATTTTTTTTCTCTAGTGAAATGCAAAATTTTCGAATGTTGATTTTTTTGTCTTGATTCTTCACTACATAGTATAAAACAAAGTCGCTTTCTCTGTCCCTATGTCCCTTTGTATGCTTAAATCTTTGAAACTACGCAACGGATTTTGATGCGTTTTTTTTAAATAGATAGAGTGATTCAAGAGGAAGGTTTATATGTATAATAACATTCATTAAATAGTGGAGAAGTACTGTTATTTTCGAGGTTTCTGATGTGATGTCGTAAATAATTTCATTTTTTCCGCTTACATTGCAAACGCAAGCTGAACCCTACGATTTTTATCAAAATAATGTACTAAGTATTGTACACATTGAAAAACTCTGTGATGGTATATATGTCTATCTCTTTTGGATAACCCACAATAACATTTTTTTGCCATTTACTTTTTACGACAAATAATGGCTAATTTTCGAAACGATTTTATCCAATACAGCATTAATCCTCAACCAATTAAATAACTTGAATATATTGTTCATTTAATATAGATCTATAGGGCTCTTTACACCGTATGATTCAAGTGAATATTTTCGAATATACAGGGTGTCCCGAAAACAATGGATAAGCCTGCAACTATAGATAGACACTGTCGAGGTCTAACTTATTTCAAATTTTGACCTTAATGAAAATTTCACGGTTTCCGAGATATTCATGGTTTTCTTATTTTTAGAAAATTTCCAAGTGCGATTAGTTTTTCTAGTGCCATTTAAACAAATGAGGATGTATTTCGATACAGTTTTTTTTAATTTCACCTGAGATAGTTCAGCTATCGGAAACAAAGAATTAAATTCATCAAACTAGTGTAAAAAGTTGAAAACTCGTGAATTACAAAGAAAAATTGAAAACTAAATGAAATTTCTTTCAAGTTTGATGAGCCACAGTATGAAAAAAATGTAGGACGCCCCTGGTACACATCATCTTAAAAAATTGCTCAGTTATTGCAGATTCCAAAAAGGTAACATAAGCCTAGGCATTCTGTAGTTTTTCATTTTCGTAACTACTTGATTACCAAATAGTCGAAAATTTTCGAAAAACTGTTTTTGTTATAATCGTTATTCTGAGCTCATGTGTTAAAGTCTGGAGGCCATTTTTGTTGGAATCTAGGGGAAAATTACGAAAATTATTCTTATTTTGAAAAAAGCATTAGCGTATCGTTTCTCTGGTTGAATAGAAATATGGCATTATTTGCATTCAACACCCTGTATCTCAAAAACCTTACCGGACCTAATTGTATTTGACATAATTTCCTATTTTCTTACATTCTGTGCAGTGTTAAAAGGAAACTATCAACTTAAAAAATACCCTGTGTTGCTACAATAGAGGTATGTGGAATATTCATTGCAAATAAAATAAAACGAATTATTACCAAATTACTATTCGATGGAAAAAAATAAAACGAATTAGTGCCAATTACTTATTCATTGGAAATGAATGAAGAATTCGAAATAAAACAATGAGTTCAGTCATTCATAGCTCAAATTTATTCATGAAAAATTAAACCCTGCTTGCATAGAACAATAATAACACTCATTCACAGTCAGTAAACATTTATTACAATATCCAAATCATAAAGCTAGTCAATTCAAATATAACAGCAAAAAAATTTCAAAAAAGTACCAGTAGAACACTAGAACAATAACAACACTTTTATGAAAATTCGTTCACAGTCAGTTTCAAAACTATTGTCATTAGAAGTTAAATAAAATTAAAATTACCTAGGTTACTGACTGTGAACGAGTGTCCACAAAAGTGTTATTATTATTATGAATAAATTTGAGCTATGAATGACTCAACTCATTGTTTGATTTCGAATTCTTTATTCATTTCCAATGAATAAGTAATTGGTACTAATTCGTTTTATTTTTTCCATGGAATAGTAATTTGGTAATAATTCGTTTTATTTTATTTGTAGTGAATATTTCACATACCTCTATCGTAGCAACACAGGGTATTTTTTATGTTGATATTTTCTTTTTAACACTGTACAGAATGTAAGAAAATAAGAAATTATGTCAAATACAATTAGGTCCGGTAAGGTTTCCGAGATACGAATGCAAATAGTGCCATATTTCTATTCAACCACAGAAACGATACGCTACTGCTTTTTTCAAAATAAAATTTTTTTTCGTAATTTTTCACTAGATTCCAACAAAAATGGCCTCCGGACTTTAACACATGAGCTCAGAATAACGATTACAACAAAAACAGTTTTTCGAAATTTTTCGACTATTTTGTAATCAAGTAGTTACGAGAATGAAAAATTACAAAATGACTAGACTTATGATACCTTTTTGGAATCTGCAATAACTGAGCAAGTTTTTAAGATGATGTGTACCAGGGGCGTCCACATTTTTTTTACACTGTAGCTCATCAAACTTGAAGGAAATTTCATTTAGTTTTCAATTTTTCTTTGTAATTCACGAGTTTTCAACTTTTTACACTAGTTTGATGAATTTAATTCTTTGTTTCCGATAGCTGAACTATCTCATGTGAAATAAAAAAACCATATCGAAATACATCTTCATTTGTTTAAATGGCACTAGAAAAACTAATCGCACTTGGAAATTTTCTGAAAATACGAAAACCATGAATATCTCGGAAACCGTAGAATTTTCATTAAGGTCAAATTTTGAAATAAGTTAGACCTCGACAGTGTCTATCTATAGTTGCAGGCTTATCCATTGTTTTCGGGACACCCTGTATTACCGTGCGAAGCCGGGGCGGGTCGCTAGTAGCTAATAAAGAAATAGACGTATATGTTCTTATGAATTTCAGCTAAAAGAAAAATAATATTATAGTCACTTGTTTTTCGGTGTTCTTTGAAAGTGTCCACTGCCATTTTTGACATAAAATGTCTCCTTTGGTCCTTTGTACCCTGAAATTTTTTCACATTTTTAAAATTGGTGGAAAATTTTCAAAAAAAATTAAAACTGTTTGAATTTTGGGATTCAGCAGATTTTCATCGAACTTTGGTGCCATTGTATTCATATTGGCTCCCTGAACAACATTAGTGAAAAAAACAAACTTACTTTGGAAGATTTGGGCCCCCAAAGTCCGAAAAATATTTCAGCTAAAAGTCACTTTTCTCTTTACAAAAACACTGAATTACCGCTTTATTAAGTTTGAAGCCTCCCTGAACATTTAAACATAAAGATTTGAATCATTTCAAATATATTCAATAATTATTGCAAAAACATCGAAAAAATTCGAGGGAAAGCCCGCCGTTTCTTATGATAAGTTTGGCACTACCGACTAGTGACATATAGGAAATGATAGGATTCATAGGATTGACCGGTATGCATTGTGTCATATTCGCTCGAAATAATCCGCGGTAGTGCCAAACTGACCATAAGAAACGGCAGGCTTTTTCTCGATGTTTTTGCAATAATTATTGAATATATATGAAATGAAATGAATCAAATGTTTATGTTACAATGTTCAGACAGGCTCTAACTTGATAAAGCCGTAATTCAGTGTTTTTGTAGTGAGAAAAGTGACTCAGGTGAAAAATTTTTCGGGCTTTGGGGGCCCATATCTTCCAAACTAAGACAGATCGCCAATTGTTTTTTTCACTAATATTGTTCAGGGAGCCAATATGAATACAATGGTAACAAAATTTCATGCAAATCTGCTGAATTCCAAAATTCAAACAGTTTTAATTTTTTTCAAAATGTTTGACCAATTTAGAAAATGTAAAAAAAATTTCAGGGTATAAAGGACCAAAGAAGACATTTTATGTCAAAAATTGACGGTGGACACTTTTGAAGAACACCAAAAACAAGTGAATATAATTTTATTTTTTTTCTGATAATCGGTTTTTCGGCGGAAATTTAAAATAATTAATCAAATGAATGAAATTTTCAGGTTGCGTATTTATAATCAACATGTTGTTCATAAGCTCTCAATATCTAGTAGATAGCATCATATTCACACATTGAAAATAAACTCAAAACCTGGTGAGGTGAATTTTCGTATTTCCCAACAGTCTAAAATATTATATAGGTATATCAAATATTATTCAAAATGTAAGTAAAATATCTGGTAAAAAATTATGAGTCAATTTTACTTTTCATGGTGGGGTGTAAATACCCCTGTCACTCCGGGTCATTGAACAATAAGCATGACACATCTCGGTAATGACCTGAAACTTAAGATTTTATTTGTTGCCTCAGAAAATCGCTTAAATAACAATTAAAATGTAGGTAAACTTTTTCTGTCGAAAACATATATAAGTTTCCCATACAATTTTGAATTCAGTTGTTGAATTGTCAGCATTGAGTGTTATTGTGAATTGTGAAGTCTTATAAGAATTTGAAAATTTGTGTGCGAAAATGTCTTCCAAGTCTATTGGCATTATGGATGTAAGTACACTTTAGATTTAATCAATTTTAATTATAGCATGAAATAATTTTCGTTCCATATAATAAAACATATTCCTGAATTATTCTAAATTAGCTTCTGTTTCACTTTACTAGTTGATCGAAAAAGTGACGCTTAGATATTGAAAAATTTTCTCTGAACCTTGTATTTTAGTGCTTTAATTTATCAAATGATATTCATCCATTAGTAGTGTTTTTTTCCTTATTTTCATAAAATAGGGTAATTGTTATCACAAAATCTTTATGAATTTTGTTTATCGTCTTGTGCAAAAAAATGCTTGAATAATTTTTCATTTTATGATACGATTATAAATATTGTTCCTATCTCAAGCGCAAAGTAGCTTCCCCGCGCTCAATTTCTTGCCGCATTCTCGTGGGGAAAAGAACAACTTTCAACTCTAGATTGGAAAATAACTAATTAAAATTAGATAAGCTAAAATATTAAAACATAATTTTACTAACTTAAAATATGTTTTCAGGTTGAAAAGGAACGAAGAAGATTGGAATTTAAAGCTATTCGTGGAAAAATGAAGACAACTTCGAACGAAAAAATTCTGCAACGTCGGGTATTGAGGAGGAATATGTATCGAAGTATTGAGGAAGCACTAGAAAAACAAAATGTGACAGTGACTAAAGTATCAGATAAACCTGCACCTAAGGTTCATACCGAGAGAGAAAAGGTTCTGCTTGGTAGAAAACTCAAAAAAGCAGGATTCTATCACAAATGCCTGGATGGCATAGTGTCAAAGACATTAAAACCTGACGTTGCATACAAATTTATGGACAAATACATTTTGAAGAAGAAACCGCAAAAGAAGTATAGGCATCAAAATTTTGTTCCGGTTCCGAGTAAACTTGCCTCGCATCAAGGCAGTTCTTCTTCGATTAGCGAGGAATTCACGCCATCCATGAACGAGAGCGAAGAAAGGGGTAAAAAACGACCCCGTGTAGAAGTTGAATATTACAGTTAGACTGTTATCGGCGTTTTTTCCATTAACTAACACCCAGAATGAAGAAGATAAACAAGGATGAGGAGAAGAACAAGAAGAAGAAGCAGAAGAGGAAATAAAAGTAAGTATAGTAATTTAGATTGAGACGGATATACATTTTTCTATTATTTTGATTTATACTCCTTTTATCATTTTCAAACTTTGTCAATATCCATAGTTATTCAATAGTTCAAAACTGAATGGAATCACAACATATCAGTGGAATAGGCCTACTGGGGAAACCACTTAAAAAAAACGCGCTGAGTACACTACCTCAAAGGTGGCGTGGAAATGTGTACATATTATGACGACTACATCTCTTTCAAGTTCAATGTGCATGTAGAATTTTGTGGCCATAGTGTTAACAGAACCATAGAAAATTCAATTGGAATATTGAAAAGAATAAACTTCAATTTTCATAAAAAATATCCTATTAGAATGATATTTATTTTATGAATGAAGATTGATACACTGAATGTTCATGCAGAATTTTGTGGCCATAGTGTCAACAGAACCATAAAAATTTCAATTGGAATATTAAAAAAAAATTATTTTTTTATGTCCATAACATATCCGATTCGAGTGAAACTTTTTTTGTAAATGAAGATTGCTATACTGAATTTTGATGCAAAAATTTGTCGTCATAGTGTCAACAGAACCATAAAAAGTTCAATTGAAATTTTGAGAAGAAGAATCTCTATATTTCCATGACAAGATAACCGATTCGAGTTAAGTTCATTTCCTGAATAAAGACTGACATACTGAATGTTCATGCAAAATTTCAAGAGAATCGCATCATCAGAACACTATAATTTAATTTTTTTAATTATTTATTTATTACATATTTCATTTTTCGAATTTTCCAGAATATAAAACCGATTTACTGAGATTTATATATTTCGTATCAATCTCAAATCCCATATAAAATTTTGAGGTAATATTGCAGGGCTTCCCTTAAATTTTTAATCGTGTATTTTACTAATGTATACACATTGAAGTATTTTTTGTGAATAACCTCATATAATGTGATATTTCACATTCACGAAAGTAATTTTTTTAGACAAGAATTTCACTCAATTGAGTTTCATTTCTTAGTACCATATTTCCATTTCCTCTGTTGGTGTTTCCTACAATATTTCTCCTATTTTACTCTTATTCTCTGAAACAAAATTATTCTTACACAAATGAGTATAAAAATAGAGTGCTTAGAGTGCATGTTTTTGAATTGAACCTAGGAAAATTATTGAAAACTACCACATTAAAAATCAATTAAATAACCATACGAATGTAGGTAGTCTAATGAATTTCTGGTTGAGCGGACAGCATGGGGGTGAATAGAATTCAAATAGTTTTTATATTCAAGTTTACTAAAACTTTCTTCTGGGAACAATATCAGGTAGTAGAATAATATTTGAAAAATTGAACTGATAACTTGAAAGGTTGCAGAAGTCAGAGGCTTCGAAAGATGAAGAAATTGATTGTTTGTTCTTTTCTTGGAATCCACACTTAGTAGAGGAAAAAAGAAAGTTAACAAACATTCAATTCTTCTAATTGTTGTGAAAATTCTAGAATACTGAGCTAATAAGCTTTAAAAGATTACTATAATTCAGTCAACTCATAAAAGCGGCTTCTATAATATTGAGACTAATAATAAAGATCGGGTATAAAAATTGTAATATTTTTACGCCTAAATATTGTGAAATGGTTTTCAGAATTTTCGAAAACCCTCATTTCTCCCTAATTTTTGGTTGAAGAAAAATAGATGTCTGGATTAGCTTGGTCTTTCTCTCAGAGTCTGTTGAGGTACCTAATCCATATTCCTAAAAAATTTATCAGTTTTTGTGAATTTTAGTGAAATAATAATTCGCTAATTTGAAGATTTCATTCATAAATTTAAAACTAAGATGAAATTCAACACCTGAATGTGTTTGAATCAAATATGTGTCTGAAATGAATTTTTGTGATGTCTGCTTCAAGTACTATTTATTGAACGCTACATATTTTTCGACACTTCCAAAAATAGGATCGTCTTCAGGTATCTACAGATATTTCCAATACCAAGCTCCAACGAGTAAGATGGATGACAAATTTAAATATGTTTCTCTTTTGATTTGAGTTTCAAGCTATAAGCTATAAAGAATTAAATAGAGCACCCTATATATTTTTGCCTATTTCGATAAAACTTGAAATAAGAATTCCGAATACAAAGCCTACTCGATATTTTTCTGGGGTAATTTTCGAGCTTTTTAGCTTTCAAATTCTTATGTTTAACGAAAGTGAGCTTTAGAAGAAACTATAATTATAAATGATAAAATGTTTATGGATGATGACAAATTCATTAACGTTTTAATATCGGACCAGATGGACATTTTGAAACCTCATATATAAAAAAAAATTTTTTTCTTTTTTGAATTCTCAGTTCTTGCGGGTGGTAATACTACTATTTTTCTGTTGTTAATCATCGTTTCCGGAAAAGTTTAAATAATCAAAATCTTCACCACCGAATTTTATAGGGTGCTCCATTTAAATGCTAAATTTTCATACGAAAATCTGATGAGATGTTGATTAACAGAGAACACAATTAAGGTCATTGGATTCTACGAGTATCTGAAAAGTTTCGGAAATAATGTTTTCACAAATATCAAAAAATTTTTCATGGAAAATAGTTGGGTTACTATCAAACCGTCATTGATATCCAAGTGCGATTTTCACCATTGAGTTTTTCATGAAGAAAGTTCCTCAAACATCGACATGTTTCCATAGGAAAGTGTCGAATTTGGCCCACCCTGCACATATCCGAAAAATAATTAAAAATTATAGCTCATAGCTTGAAACTCAAACCGAATCAGACACGTACTTGATCAAAAAGAAGTTAGATGTTAAATTTCACCAAGTTTGATATTTATGAATAAATCTTCATCCTATCCTGTTATTACTTCGTTATAATTCACAAAAATTGAAAGATGATTTTTTGGAAAATGGTATTTGTCAACAGGCTCTGGGAAACAAGAGAAACCTAATCAGAACATCTGCTTTTTTATCCAAAAATTCGGGAAAAATTAGGGTTTTGAAAGTTCTGTTTCCCAATATTTGGATGATGGGATTATTCTAGTCAGAGGAATTTTCCAAAACAACATACATTGAATGAAATGCTGGAACCTAAAAATTTTTTCGAATCAGGAATTTATTCATACTCCATTTAATCATTGAGTTTAAAAATACAAATGAAATATAAATAAAGATATGAATATATAAAGAAAAATAAATATTCTCAAACTCAATTTAATTCTATTCGAAAAATAAAATATATTCACTTGGTCAAAAATCATGACTCAAACTTTCTCGAAAAGGGGTGGAGCTAAAATTTCTTTCTTTCACCCCCTCCCCTGTTCGACTGCCTAAAGTTAAAGTTCGACACTACTAGTTTCTTATAGAATTTTGAGTTCAGTTGCTATTTGGCAAGCATTGACTATTGTTGTTGAGTTTTATAACAAGTTGAAAATTTGTGCTCGAAAATGTCTTCCAGGAAGATTGAAATGATGAATGTAAGTACATATATTTTTAATCATTTCATCAATTTTTTTTATCAATTCGACTGTTGATTTTAATGTTTAATATGGCATCAAATAATTTTCTGGATTTTACATTTTATTTAACGTTTTAATTTACAAGTTAACCCGTTAATGAAAGTATTTGATGTGATCTCTTTCATTAATATTTGTTTTGTTTTGTACACAACATTTATAGTCAAGTGTTTTATTTATTCAATTACATTACGGAAATCATGTTTCACCAAGTGTCAAGCGAGAAATCAATTTCAATTTTTATTTCGTTATTAAGTTGTTTTCAAAACTTAAATTCAGCATGGTGTTTTCTTGAGATACTTTTATTTTGATCATCGTGTTTTTTGTTAGCTTTTTTTCATTTTTTCAAATTCAACGTTTCATCAGGAGGTCTCTATTTATGTATTGACTTTCTTTGTACTATTCAGTTTTGAAAATGGGGTGAAACCCGAAAAACTGTTTAAAATAAATTTATATGAACGTAGTCAAATTTTCATTCGCTTTTTGTTGTCTCTTTGAAATGTTTCACCAAGTGTTGAGCTAAGAATCTATTTCAATTATTGAATTAGATAGTTTCCATTCAATTTTTTATTCAGTTGCTATTTGGCCGGCATAAGTTATTGTTGTGAAATCTCATCAAGTCAATATTTCTGTCGAAAATGTTTCTCAAGTCGATTGGCATTGTGGATGTGGGTGATTTTCTCTTTTCATTTGTTTTAATTCTCATGAATTCCACAATAGATTTTTGATTTTCAATAGAGCGAAAAAATACTAAAATATTCTCGTTACCAAATCATTCATCAGTTTGTTGAGTTTCAAAATTAACGTGTGTTACAATACGAGAATGAAATTCATGGTATCTTAATGCTCAATTATGTCCCCTTATTTCGCGAATATTATTTATTGTTTATTTCAATCTCCAATGTCGAATAGCATAATGGATGTAGTTTTTCATCCCCATCAATCGACTCATGATATTTGAACTTCGAAGCAATGAGGTATTATCTCTCCATATCATGAAATTATTTTATGCAATAATTTGAACAATATTACTTAATGTAACTGTTTTCAATACGAGCTAATCGAAAACGTCATATCAAATTTGAAATTATTTTTATAAAATATTCATTCCTAAAAAATATAAAAAAAGAGTAGAAATAGGGAAAAGAACAGATGTGCTTACATATTCGAAAAATAGTTCATATCATTTCCTTAAAAATGAATTTTTGAAATATGAAGTAGATTAACAGACCCTAAGAGAAAGACGAACTTAATCATGACATCTATCTGTTTTTTGTTCCAAGAATTCAGCAAATAAAACAGTTTTCGATCATTCTGAAATATCTAGGCCAAGTCAATGAGATAAATCTAATCTTTGAAAATTTCCAGAATCATATTGAATGAAACGTTGAAACCTACGTATTTTTTTCGAATCATGAATGTTTCCTTGGACTTAATTCGATTTAAAATATGAACATGTCTACTTCACCTATAATAATACCCTTATGCCCGTTTGCACCGTTCGTCTAAACAATGATTAAGTCCTAACAACGTTTAATCCGTTGCACCGTTTTAACCTTGATTAAAAGGTCCTCTAACGTCGGTTAAACTAAACGCAAAAATTTGCTCGTTAAAGCTCGATTAACCTCAAATATTATAGACAACGAGGATTTGAAGTTAGTTTATTGTGAAGATCTTCCTTCACTACCTGATGACATTGTTTAAACAATGGTTTTATTATCTTGCTATTTATTAGGGATGCGCTGAAGCGTTTTTTGTGATTCGGCCGGATACCGAATTTCTCACATTGCAACGTACGAGTAAGTTTAACTCCAAATAAGAGAAAAAATCATTTCCTAAACCCTGATGAACTGTTGTACTAAAATATATCAAATTTGAATACAATAATGATGATTGTGATGATTGATTTGATTGTGAAATCAGAACCGAATCGATGGTTTGGCGCATCCTTACTATTCATCAAATGAAAGACTTATTTCAAAGATTGATTTTCTTTATTTTTTTCATTTGAATTCATTTCAGAGAGCGAAACAAAAAGGTAAAACGTTTTCTAAATATTCTTGGACTGAGCACATTAAATTGGCTACTAGCTTTTACCCGCGACTTCGTTGGCATAAGTTTTTTTGTTTTCTCTCGGCTGTAAGTCCCCCTGCAAAATGTCCCACTATCGTGTTCCCAGTCCTCAACTTCACATCAAAATACCCTATAAGTTGAGTAAAACTGTTAATAAAGACAGCATCAAAATTTTATAATCATAAATTCCCTAATTATGGCCCTACCGACCTCTAATCCCTATCTGGGGCCTTTGACAAACACAACGCACTGTCCGTCAAAGATGCACTTGAAAGGCGAGAGTTGAACAAACCATTATCAAATGGATGTATGAGGTGTTATCGACGAGAATAGCTGAAACATCGATGGGTGGTAATCTGTCTCTGTCAAGGCTACTCGTGGGACACCTCAGGGTGGAGTATTATCTCCCCTTCTATGGAGCCTAGTGGTGGACGAACTACTACATAGCTAACGGAGCTTGGCTTCGAATGTGTAGGCTATGCTGATGACATAGTCCTAATGATTAGAGGCAAATTCGAAGGCACTCTTTGCGACTTACTGCAGAAAGGCCTTAGAATTATTGAGCAGTGGTGCTTGTCTGTGGGGCTGAACATCAACCCAAGCAAGACTGTAGTAATTCCGTTCACTCGGAAAAGAAAACTTCCCGACATGAAAACGTTATATTTAAACGGAAATACCTTGGAGTGGAAGTCAGAAGTTAAATACCTAGGAATAACACTGGATAGTAAACTTCTGTGGAATAAGCATGTTGATACTGCTACTGTCAGAGCCAAAAGGGCTCTAATGGCGTGCAGACGGTCTATGCGGCAAAAATTGGGGTTGTAACCCAAAAATACTGCGATGGATGTACGTCATGATTGTGAGACCTATAATCACATATGGGGCAGTAGCCTGGTTTGCCAAGGCAAGTCAGGTGAGTACGAGAAAAGGCTCGATAAAGTACAGAGGCTTGCCTGTGTGCATGCATACAGAGGCTGGAGCTATCACTGGAGCTATGAGAACGTGTCCAACTAGGGCACTAGAGGTCATTACGGACCTCACACCTCTACATCTAGTGGTTGATAGGGTAGCCCATGAGGCTATTCTCAGAATATCTAAGGAAGGTGCAGGTAATGAGAGAATAAAGAATCAAAGAGTCTGGTTCTCTCTGAATAACTACATCTCATCTGCGAATCTCCCTAGTGATGCAATGATTAAGAAAGTAATCACTGAGAAAAAACTTCATGACATTGCTAAGTAAAGAGATGATTGGAAACGGGAATACACCGACTATAATCTCAAAGAAAATACCGTAAAATGGTATACAGATGGTTCCAAAACCTCTACAGGAGCAGGCGCCGGGATATACGGGCCAAGCACCAAGTGTGCACTGCCGTGGCGCTGGGCTTCTATATGAGCGTCTTTCAAGCGGAAATCTTAGCTATTGAAAGATGTCTAGATATAAATCTAGAAAGAAACTATCAGAAGTGTGATATAGCCATACACTCAGATAGTCAAGCTGCTATTAAAGCACTGAGCTCCTACGTCATCGATTCTAAGATGATCTGGGAGTGCCGGAACAAACTCAACGAGGTAGGCAAGAAAATAAGGTCTTTTAATCTGGGTTCCCGGCCACTCGGGAATCGAAGGAAACGAAGAGGCCAATACACTCGCCAGAGGCGGCACAAATGTCCCTCTTTGGACCAGAACCCTTCTGTGGTATATCTAAATGTACCTATAAGAAGGAGTTTCTGGAGAAGGAGAAAGCCGAGAGGGAAAAGCTCTGGCGGAATCTCCCAGGGATGGATCATTCCACTAAGTTCCTTCGGAACTTCGAGACAGCGGGATCCAAAAGATATCTGGATCTTGGTAAGAAGCAATTGCACACTCCTCACTGGCTTTCTTACAGGACATTGTCGCCTTAGGAAGCACCTGTTGAGGATGGGATTGTCGGACACTGACGAGTGTAGGTTCTGTGGGGAGGAGAAGAAACCCCCTTTCACCTAGTCACGGAATGCCGGCATTACGAGCCTGAGGAGGAAATGCCTTGGGCAAGAGACTTGTAAGAGTGAGGAACTAGCCTCGTTGAAGTCTTTCACAGTTGCTAGATTTCCATTAGATCTCTGGAACTGGAAGGCGAGCTGTGAAGGTTTTTTGGCCAGAACAGCTCTGTAAGGGGGCACAATAGACCTTAAGGTCGCAGTGGACTGTAACCTCTCTGTAAACTATCAACTATCAACTTCATTTGAATTCATTTCAGAGAGCCAAACAAAAAAGGTTAAAACGTTTTCTAAAATATTCTTGGACTGAGCACATTATATTGGCTACTAGCTTTTACCCGCGACTTCGTTTGCATAAGTTTTTTTGTTTTCTCTCGGCTGTAAGTCCCCCTCCAACAATGTCCCACTATCGTGTGCCAGTCCTCAACTTCACATCAAAATACCCTATAAGTTGAGTAAAACTGTTAAATAAAGACAGCATCAAAATTTTATCATAAATTCCCTAAATTATGGCGCCTACCGACCCTCTAAGTTAGCAAAGTGATCAAATACTAACTTGAAGTCTTAGTAACACTCAGTTAAAAAAAACATCAAAATCATTTCAGTAGCTACGGCGTCATGCGCTTCTTGACACGATCACGCTAGCGCTAGATTTCCGCGAATGAGGTATTTTCCCGCCGCGAAAAGTAGCCTGTGTCAGTGCCTAGGATCTTTATCTTAACCAAGTCTTATAAAAATCCGTTCAGACGTTAAGGCGTGAATGAGGTAAACTATTAAAACAAACGATTAAAAATCACTAACTTAATTAGTTTTCTGCCTACGCCTTGAGTACGATAGCATGAATATCAATAGCCCATATCCTTCTCTAGGTTACTATCTATCACTTAACTACATTTCATCAAAATCCGTTCAGCCGTTTATGCATGATAGAGCAAAACTCCCAGCAAAAACCATAAAAAAATCACTAACTCAATCAAGTTTTCTGCCTACTTCCTACCGCCTAAGTACGATGATGTGATCATTTTGATCTTATATCTGTTTTTAGGCACCCATCTTTTACCTTACTAAATTTTATCAAAATTTGTTCAGCCGTTTAGACGTGAAAGAGCAAAAGTCCCAACAAAAACGACTAAAAATCACTAACTCAATTTAGTTATCTGCCTACTGCCTACCCCCTAAGAACGATGGCGTGATTATTTATAGGCTATTGTGTATTGCGTTGACATCATGCTACTAAAGAAATTCATACATTCTATCCATAGACAAAGAGAATTATTATTATTATTATTTTTCTTTATCTCCTATAATGTGCTTCACTGAAAGCTCAAATTTTTCTAAAATCATCGGTGTTGCCAAACCTATCGATGATTAAACCAAACACCGATTAAGATTCGACGGTGCAATCGGCAACACCCTACACAACGTTTAAATATTTAACATCGGTTAGTTTAACCATGCTTAACAGTGAAACGGTGCAAACGGCCATTAAGTTATTGAATAAAATTGACATAGGTAGTTTGTTTCTCTAACAATTTTGAATTCAGTTGCTAGTTGGCCGGCATTGATTTTGATTATGAAATCTTGTAATAAGTTGATATAAGTGTCCCAAAATGTGTTCGAGGTTGAATGGAATAATGGAAGTCAATATACAGTGGAACTTCCCTATAACGAAAGCGCTAAATCCGCAAAAAAATCGTTAAAAAGAAATTTCGTTGTACAGAAAATTTGTTTCTTATAGTCCCCAATGTCGCGGTCGACTTCATTGATAAATTTAAGTTTATCATTCAAACTTAAGCACTTCCTTTCAGACATTTTCGCAGAACTTCCACACTATCGTAATGGTTAGATTGAAACCAAACAGGAAGGGATGTATTTAAAACTGTTTCAAAAGGATCCGCCGTAATGATTTACTTTAGGACCGGGATTTATTACGTACGTCTGGAAAAAAGCCCACCCTTACACCTTCATACCAATACCCATTCAAAGAGTGATGTTCTTTGAATATTTCGTTATAGAGAGAATTTACTTCGTTGTAGAGGGTTGTTTTTAACATGGAATTTGGATTCAAGTTGCAATGTCTTGTTCCACCGTATGTTATCAGTCTGTTAATCCTTTATCCTTATGCCCGATTGCACCGTTCGTCTAAGCAACGTTTAAGCCCTGAAATGACGTTTCATCAATGGAATAAACGTCACTTAAGGGCTTAAACGTTGCTTAGACGAACGGTGCTATCGGGTTATCAATTCCATAGTTGATATTCGATCATTTATAAGATAAACGAACTTTCGTACAAAATTATTGAATTTATTTCTACATTATTCAAAACATAAAATTTATTACAATACGAGATGTCAAAAATTCGAAGTCTTTTCAATGAATATTTGTCTTCTGATGCTAAGATTGATAAAATGATATCCCAATGTTTTTATATTTGTACCTTTCAAATATTTTTTTCAGTGAAGTTATTATAAGAACATTTTTCTGTTATTTGTGTATGATAGTTTTTGTCATGCCAGTCATTCCCAAAATTTTCAAATTAAAACATTTCAATTGTTTCATCTACGTTTCCATTTGTTTCATTTCGAATGAGAAAAAGATTCAATTACTAAATGAAGACAGTCAAAAATAGCGCGTCATAATAGCAATAATTTTTCGAAATATCTTGGATGTCAATCGCCTTGTGAGAATGTTCACGTGATTTGTAACTTTTTCGAATCCAGAAAGGAAATAAAAAATTGAAATATTATTCAGATCGAGCTTACCGAGAAAAAATTTTATCATATCAAGATTGAATGGAATGTTGAAACAATTTGAATTTAGCTCTTAAATCTTTTTCAGGAAATAAAGACCATTCGTGACAAGATGGAGAAGACTCCAAAAGAAAATTTCTTATACTGTCAAGTATTAAAGAAGAATACATTCAAGAAAGTGTACGAAACTCTGGGGGTCGAGTATCCGAAAGTTAACGAAGAATCGACAGAACCTAAAGTGCATACCGAAGAAGAGAAGGTTCTGCTTCAAACCAAATTAAAGAAAGCATTTTACATAAAAAAATGCCTAGATAGAGTGGTTAATAAACAATTAGAAGCAGAAACCGTGAATAAATTCATTGATAGAGTCTGCCCTAATGTAATTAAATATCAGAAATTGAGGCATCAAAATTTCAAGCGACGCTCATGGATAATTGCTGTTTACCAAGAAAGTTTGAAAAGGTCGATTTGCGAAGAAAAAACCTCCTCGGGAAACATGTGTCAAAAAAGGGGTCGTAAACGACCCCGTTGTACAGTGAAATTTTTAGATTAGTCAGACTTCTATGTTTTTACATATTTCATTTTGACCATGTTAATGTTTTTTTCCATTACGTTCATTTCAAGTTTATGTAAATACCTAACTGTGATATTTTTCATTAATATTGTTTAACTTAGGTGTTCGTTAATTTTTGTATTTCTTGTGAATAACTGTGTAGGTTTCAATCTAAGTTTTATTATTGTGTTTGCTTTCTGAGTGATATTTTTATGTAAATTACTGTATATATTGTAATAATTAATTGAACACTTCTTTCAACACTGTAAACAAATTGAAGTTTATTTTCAATCCTTGCTCACATCTATAGTTTTCATTAGTTTCAAATTGAACGGAATCACAACATATCAGTGGAATAGGCCTACCGGGGAAACCACATTAAAAAAAACGCGCTGAGTACACTACCTCAAAGGTGGCGTGGAAATGTGTACATATTATAACGATTGCATCTCATTCAACTTTTTGAAAAGTGCTATCTTCAAAGTTGAGGATATTACAAAATATTTCATTATTTTTCATAGACAATTATCTGGTCAATAATTTTTGTCTCGGCTAATTTTATGACAAAAACTACAGTTTTCCTAAAAACCGCAAAAAAAACAGTCATTGTGACCTTTGAAACCAAGTTAATTATTTTGTATGTGCTGTATTAAACAATACTACCAATTTTCAGTCAGGTCGTAATTTTTGTGAATACACGTCTTGATCAGTTAAAATTACATGTGTGGAGTTTTCTGTGCAACATTGTCTTCTGATGATCAAATTATATCCCGATGGTTTTCAATTTTGTACTTTTCAAGTTATTTCTATTCAGTGAAGGTATTTTACCGAAATTTCTTTTTTAGACGTTTAATATTCCAGAAAACTTAAGATCTTCGTTTTGACCACCCATTTGAATGATTTTTTCATGCCAGTCATTCTCATTTTCAAATTCAAGTGTATTAATTAAGTTGTTCTTGTTTTCTGTCTAATAAAAACAGATTCCAGTTGATAACTTTCTATTGCAATTAGACTGCAAATGAAAAAACACACAATTCTGAAGATTTTAAAAGTTTGTCTGAAGAAGGTGTCTGATATAGACACCAAAACGTTACATTATTCTATTCATTTATTTCCATTTTTAGTTTAACTGTTAAGCAACAATTTTTCCGAAACCAATTGGCTCCTGTCAAACTAGTGCAAAGATTTTCGCAGGAGCACTTCATCTTGATTAAAATTTTTTAAATATTTCTGTTTCAGATACTGAGAGTGAAAACCTATAAAGTTTTCTTAGAGATGCTGAATCCTCCCAGATAATATTTCAATCAATATCTAAAAAAAACCTTTATCTACCCGTAAAAGTGTGGTACGTTTATGGGACTTGTTTATAGAATAATCTGAAATATCCCTGTAAACAGTTTTTTTCCTTTCGTCTGGTTTGACTTCTTCAAATTGAATCTGAAAAAACGAAACGACAGGGACAGAAGAAACTACTAGAAGTTAGGTAATAAGTAGGTAATATGAATATCACCCCTGGAAGGAAAATGTATTATTCTGATACTTCTTTAATCTTTAATTCGTGTGTGATGTCTGAAAGTAACATAACGAAAGGAATAACTAAATTCGAGTATGCATATTCTTATCAATTATTAATTAAAATTTTCTACTCAAACCGACGACAAAGGAATACGGTTTTCGTGTTATGAGATTTCCAAATATGAAGGTTGAATTTGAACACCAGTAACATCCCTTTGCAAGTGGCCGATTTTTTTTCCGAGATCAATCACATCAATATAGCGATTACGCAAGCCAAATTTGTGCTCCGACGAGTACTTTTTGAGATAGGGAAATTTTGAGATTTCATTGCTTTGCGTCAAATCCATCAATTTCTATATACCCGTGTTCCTTTTTGCATTACCAAGTTCAGAGGTTTGCAACTCCGAAATGAAAGGCCATTAAAAAACTTGAAGAATAGGGTTCCCCTTAATATTTCGGGACAACTATATTGCTGAAAGAGTTGCTCATAAGATCGAGTGATTATGTCGGTATGCTTAATATAACTGAATTCGTTTCATTCATAGCAGATATTAATAGATGAAAACTTTAGAGTTACTAGAAATGATAAAGCCATTCACGAGGAACGAATCAAAATCAAATCGGGAGATATGTTGAAACATAACTATTTCGATGAAGAAATCAAAGAGTATAGCCGGGTTTCAATGGTAAATCGGCCCCCGCGGCCTTTTCGATTCATATTGAGGGGATCGATTAGGCATTGAATGAAAATAATTCAGTCAACTTTTCAGCTTTTCATCTCTAGCCATTTTTGAGATTTCTGTAAAAAACACTTTTTTCGATTTTTTTTCTAGTGAAATGCAAAATTTTCGAATGGTGATTTTTTTTTCTTGATTCTGTGCTAATAAAGCATTAGACGTGTATTTTTTTCATCTGAGTAATCGATTTTTAGAAAAAAAAATCAAATTATACCCACTTGTTTTTCGGTGTTCTTTAAAAGTGTCCACCTCCATTTTTTGACATAAAATGTCTCCCTTGGTCCTTTGTACCCTGAAATTTTTTCACATTTTCAAAATTGGTGGAAAATATTGGAAAAAAAATCGAAATTTTGGTATTAGGCAGATTTTCATCAAATTTTGGTGCCATTGTATTCATATTGGCTCCCTGAACAACATTAGTGAAAAAAACAAACTTACTTTGGAAGATATGGACCCTAAAGTCCGAAAAATATTTCACCTGAAAGTCACTCTTCTCACTACAAAAACACTGATTTCCGCTTTATTGAGTTTAAAGCCACCTTGAACATTTTAACATAAAGATTTGATTCATTTCATTTCAAATATATTCAATAATTATTGCAAAAACATCGAAAAAATACAAGGGAAAGACCGTCGTTTCTTATGGTGAGAATTATAGCAGGATTTACCGGCATGCATCGTGTCATATTCGCTCGAAATAATCCGCGGTAGTGCCAAACTTACCATAAGAAACGGCAGATTTTTTCTCGATGTTTTTTCAATAATTATTGAATATATTTGAAATGAAATGAATCAAATCTTTATGTTACAATGTTCAGAGAGACTTTAAACTTGATAAAGCGGTAATCCAGTTGTTTTGTAGGGAGAAAAGTGACTTTCAGGTGAAATATTTTTCGGAATTTGGGGGACTATATCTTCCAAACTAAGACAGATCGCCAATTGTTTTTTGCACCAATATTGTTCAGGGAGCCAATATGAATACAATGGTAACAAAATTTGATGAAAATCTGCTGAATCCCAAAATTCAAACAGTTTAAATTTTGTTTCAAAATGTTCCACCAATTTAAATCATTTGAAAAAATTTCAGGGTATAAAGGACCAGAGAAGACATTTTATGTCGAAAAATGGCGGTGGACACTTTTGAAGAACACCAAAAACAAGTGACTTTAATTTAATTTTTTTTCTGAAAATCGATATTTCAGCTGAAATTCATAAAAAAATCATACGTCTATTCCTTTATTAGCAAAGAATCAAGAGAAAAATCACCATTCGAAAATTTTGCATTTTACAAGAGAAAAACATAAAATCGAAAGAAGTGTTTTTTACAGAAATCTCAAGAATGGCTTTCAATATGAATCGAAAATACCGCGGGGGCAGATTTACCATTGAAACCCGGGTATACACTTTATTATTTCTAATAGCCCAATTCACTTAAGATGTATTTCAGAAAATAATAAATCAAATGAATGAAATTTTCAGGGTGCGTATTTATGATAAACATGTTGTTCATAAGCTCGCAATATCTACTAGATAGCATCATACGTATACACACATTGAAAATAAACTCAAAAGCAGGTGAGGTGAATTTTCGTATTTTCCCACAGTTTAAAATATTTATATCAAATATTATTCAAAATGTAAGTGAAATATCTGGTAGAAAATTATGGGTCAACTTTACTTTTCATGGGGTGTACATACCTCTGGCACTCGGGGTTATTGAACAATAAGCATGAATCATTTTCTCGGTAATGACCTGAAACCTAAGATTTCATCTGTTGCCTCAGAAAAATCGCTTAAATAACAATTAAAATGTAGGTAAACTTTTTCTGTCGAAAACATATATAAGTTTCCCATACAATTTTGAATTCAGTTGTTGAATTGTCAGCATTGAGTGTTATTGTGAAGTCTTATAAAAATTTGAAGATTTGTGTGCGAAAATGTCTTCCAAGTCTGTTGGCATTATGGATGTAAGTACATTTTAGATCATTTAATCAATTTTCACTCTTATCTATTCCATAGATATTATAAATTTTCTTATAGCATGAAATAATTTTTGTTTCATATAATGTAACTCATTCCTGGATTATTTTGAATTTGCTACTGTTTTACTCCAATAATTGATCGAAACAGTGACGCTTAGATATTGAAATATTTCCTCTAAACCTTATAATTCAGTGATATTTTTAGATGTGTTCTTTAACTTATTTTCATAGGGTGGGGTTCTTATTAGAAAATTTTTCATAAACTTTGTTAATTGTTTTGTGAACACGAACGGTTGAATAATTTTCCATTTCATGATACGATTTCGGGAAAAATATTGTTCCTATCTCGAACGGAAAGTATCTTCCCCGCGCTCAATTTCTTACCGCATTCTCGTGGGGAAAAGTACCACTTTCCGCTCTAAATCGGAAAATAACTATTTAAAACTGGATATACTAAAATATTAAGACATAATCATACTAACGCAAAAAATATTTTCAGGTTGAGAAGGAAAGAATAAGATCGGAATTTAAAGCTATTCGTAGAAAAATGAAGACAACTTCGAACGAAAAAATTCTGCAACGTCGGGTTTTGAGGAGGAATATGTATCGAAATATTGAGGAAGCGCTAGAAGAAAAACCTGTGACAGTGACTAAAGTATCAGATGAACCTAAACCTGCACCTAAGGTTCATACTGAGAGAGAAAAGGTTCTGCTTGGGAGTAAACTTAAAAAAGCAGAATTCTATCACCAATGCCTGGATGGCATAGTGTCAAAGAAATTAAAACCTGACGTTGCATACAAATTTATGGACAAATTCATTTTGAAAAAGAAACCGCAAAAGAAGTATAGGCATCAAAATTTTGTTCCGGTTCCGAGTAAACTTGCCTCGCATCAAGGATGTTTCCAATGTTCTTCGATTAGCGAGGAAGGCACGTCATCCAAGAACGAGAGCGAAGAAAGCGATCAAAAAAGACCCCGTGTAGAAGTTGAATATTACAGTTAGACTGTAATCGGCGTTTTCTAATTTATCTAACACCCAGAAATAAGAAGAGAAACAAGGATGACGAGAAGAAGAAGGAGAGGAAATAGAAGTAAGTATTGTAGTTTAGATTGAGACGGATAAATTTTTCTATTTTTTGATTTATACTCCTTTTATCATTTTCAAACCTTGTCAATATCCATAATTATTCAATAGTTCAAAACTGAATGGAATCACAACATATCAGTGGAATAGGCCTACTGGGGAAACCACTTTAAAAAAACGCGCTGAGTACACTACCTCAAAGGTGGTGTGGAAATGTGTACATATTATGAGGACTACATCTCTTTCAAGTTTATTGTTCATGCAGAATTTTGTGGCCATACTGTTAACAGAACTATAGAAAATTCAATTGGAATATTGAAAAGAATAAACTTCAATTTTCATAAAAAATATCCTATTAGAATGATATTTATTTTATGAATGAAGATTGATACACTGAATGTTCATGCAGAATTTTGTGGCCATAGTGTCAACAGAACCATAAAAATTTCAATTGGAATATTGAAAAAAAATAATTTTTTTATGTCCATAACATATACGATTCAAGTTAAACTTTTTTGTAAATGAAGATTGTTATACTGAATTACGATGCAAACTTTTGTCGCCATAGTGTCAACAGAAACATAAAAAATTTAATTGAAATATTGAGAAGAAGAATATCTATATTTCCATGACAAGATAACCGATTCGAGTTAAGTTCATTTCCTGAATAAAGACAGACATACTGAATGTTCATGCAAAATTTCAACAGAATCGCATCATCAGAACACTATAATTTATTTTTTTTATAATTATTTATTTATCAGATATTTCATCTTTCGAATTTTACAGAATATAAAACCGATTTACTGAGATTTATATATTTCGTATCAATCTCAAATCCCATATAAAATTTTGAGGTAATATTGCAGGGCTCCTCTCAAATTTTTAATCGTGTATTTTACTACTGTATACACATTGAAATATTTCTTGTGATTAACCTCATGTAACTTGATTTTTCACATTCACGAAAGTGATCTTATTAGACAAGAATTTCACTCAATTGAGTTTCATTTCTTAATACCATATTTCCATTTCCTCTGTTGGTGTTTCCTACAATATTTCCCCTATTTTACTCCTATTCTCTGAAACAAAATTATTCTTACACAAATGAGTATAAAAATAGAGTGCGTATACTGTAATTTTTTGAATTGAACCTAAGAAAATTATTGAAAACTACCTGAAAGTCGAGAAAAGATTTGTCAGCACATTGAAAATCAATTAAATAACCATACGAATGTAGGTAGAAGTATAAGCTAATAATGAGTCTAATGAATTTCTGATTGAGCGGACAGCATGGGGATGAATAGAATTCAAATAGTTTTTATATTCAAGTTTACTTAAACTTTCCTCTAGGAACAATATCAGGTAGTAGAATAATATTTGAAAAATTGAACTGATAACTTAAAAGGTTGCGGAAGTCAAAGGCTTCGTAAGATGAAGAAATGGATTGTTTGTTCTTTTCTTGGAAATCACACTTCCATTCCAAATAATTGTATCATTTTTGGTGAATTTTAATGAAATAATAACTCGCTAATTAGAAGATTCCATTCATAAATTTAAAACTGAGGTGAAATTCAACACCTGAATGTGTTTTAATCAAATATGTGTCCGAAATGAAACTTTGTCATGTCTGCTTCAAGTACTATTTATTGAACGCTACATATTTTTCGACCTTTTCAAAAATAGGATCCTCTTGAGGCATCTACAGACATTTCGATTACCAAGCTTCAACGAGTAAGATGGATGACAAATTAAAATATGTTTCTCATTTGATTTGAGTTTCAAGCTATAAGCTATAATGAATGAAATAGAACACCCTATATATTTTTGCGTATTTCGATAGAACTTGAAATAAGAATTCCGAATACAAAGCCTACTCGATATTTTTCTGGGGTAATTTTCGAGCTCTTTAGCTTTCAAATTCTTATGTTTAACGAAAGTGAGCTTTAGAAGATACTATAATTATAAATGATAAAATGTTTATGAATGATGAAAAATTCATTACCGTTTAACTATCGGATCAGATGGACATTTTGAAACCTCATATATGAAAAAAATATTTTTTTCTTTTTTTTAATTCTCAGTTCTTGCGGGTGGTATTACTACTCTTATTCTGTTGTTAATCATTGTTTCCGGAAAAAGTTTAAATAATCAAAATCTTCACCACCGAAGACTTCTCATCGAATCTTAAAGGGTGCTCCATTTAAATGCTAAATTTTCATACGAAAATCTGATGAGATGTTGATTAACAGAGATTCTATCTGAAAAGTTTCGGAAATAATGTTTTCACAGATATCAAAAATTTTCTTATGAAAGTAAGTTGGGCTACTATGAAACCGTCATATATATCCAAGTGCGATTTTCACCATTGAGTTTTTCATAAAAAAAGTTCCTCAAACATCGACATGTTTCCATAAGAAAGTTTCGAATTTGGCGCACCCTGTACATATCCGAAAAATAATTAAAAATTATAGCTCATAGCTTGAAACTCAAACCGAATCAGACACGTACTAGATCAAAAAGACGTTAAGTGTTAAATTTCACCAAGTTTGATATTTATGAATAAATCTTCATCCTATCCTGTTATTACTTCATTATAATTCACAAAAATTGAAAGATGATTTTTTGGAAAATGGTGGTTGTCAACAGGCTCTGGGAAAAAGAGAAACCTTATCAGAACATCTGCTTTTTTATCCAAAAATTCGGGAAAAATTAGGGTTTTTGAAAGTTCTGTTTCCCAATATTTGGATGATGGGATTATTCTAGTCAGAGGAATTTTCCAAAACAACAAAATATTGAATGAAATGCTGGAACCTAAACATTTTTTCGAATCAGCAATTTATTTCATACTCCATTTAATCATTGAGTTTAAAAATACAAATGAAATATAAATAAAGATATAAATATATAAAGAAAAATAAAATATTCTCAAACTCAATTTAATTCTATTCGAAAAATAAAATATATTCACTTGGTCAAAAATCATGACTCAAGTGAACTTTCTCGAAAAGGGGTGGAGCTAAAATTTTCTTTCACCCCCTCCCCTGTTCGACTGCCTAAAGTTAAAGTTCGACACTACTAGTTTCTTATAGAATTTTGAGTTCAGTTGCTATTTGGCAAGCATTGACTTTGTTGTTGAGTTTTATAACAAGTTGAAAATTTGTGCTCGAAAATGTCTTCCAGGAAGATTGAAATGATGAATGTAAGTACATATATTTTTAATCATTTCATCAATTTTTTTCTTATCAATGCGACTGTTGATTTTAATGTTTAATATGGCATCAAATAATTTTCTGGATTTTACATTTTATTTAACGTTTTAATTTACGAGTTAACCCGTTAATGAAAGTATTTGATGTTATCTCTTTCATTAATATTTGTGTTGTTTTGTACACAACCGATTTTTCAAATGTATTCTTGTATTGTGAACATTTATAGTCAAGTGTTTTATTTATTCAATTACTTTACGGAAATCATGTTTCACCAAGTGTCAAGCGAGAAATCAATTTCAATTTTTATTTCGTTATTAAGTTGTTTTCAAAGCTTAAATTCAGCATGGTGTTTTCTTGAGATACTTTTTTTTGATCATCGTGTTTATTGTTAGCTATTTTCCATTTTTTCAAATTCATCGTTTCATCGCGAGGTCTCTATTTATGTATTGACTTTCTTTGTATTCAGTTTCAAAAAAGGGGTGAAACCCGAAAACTGTTTTAAATATATTTATACAGGGTGTCCCATTACTCGACGTCAACCCGGAACCGGGTGAAAAGGCTAGTAATGCTGGTTATCAGAAAAATATAAAAAAAATCTAAGTTGCAGGATTTTAAAATAATGCTCATTTAAAAAAACACGCAAAATTCCACACCCTGTGACAGTCTTTTCGCTCCTGTTGCCACAAATATCAAATTTTTGCAACTTTTTTCGTTGCTGTGTAACCTTGAATAATGCTTGTCTAAACTGTAATCAAAATTTTGATACCAGCTGATCTAGGTTTCATAAAAATAGGGCTTACTTCTCAGAAAAAAAAATTCGAAATAAACAATTGCCTAGTTTCAACTGACTGTATTGAAAAAAAAATGTACTACGTAGGTTTGGCATGTTTTTTCAAAAGTTGGCGCATTTAGTGAGGATTACAAAATGGTATAATACTTGTTTAATTGCAGCTGCCGTAGTTCAAATTTATTTTCGATTGCCTTTGAATACACTTTTTCGTTAACTGCTTCCCAGTAATAGAACGTCCGATTCATCTTCCGGGAAAAATGTTAGCAGAAAAAAAAATTTTAGAGAAATTTCTCAGGAAAAATTATTTTCTCTGCAAATTTTTTTTCTGATAAATTTTTTCCCGGAAGATGGATCGGACTTTCTGGTCCAATCTCGTGGCCGGCCCGTTCACCGGACTTGAACCCATTGGACTCTATTACTCGGAAGCAGTTAACGAAAAAGTGTATTCAAAGGCAATCGAAAAAAAATGTGAACTACGGCAGCTATAAATAAACAAGTATTATACCATTTTGGAATCCTCACTAAATGCGCCAACTTTTGAAAAAACATGCCAAACCTACGTAGTACATTTTTTTTCATACAGTCAGTTGAAACTAGGCAATTGTTTATTTCGAATTTTTTTCCGAGAAGTAAGCCCTATTTTTATGAAACCTAGAGCAGCTGGTATCAAAATTTTGATTACAGTTTAGACAAGCATTATTCAAGGTTACACAGCAAAGAAAAAAGTTGGAAAAAGTTGATATTTGTGGCAACAGGAGCGAAAAGCCTGCCACAGGGTGTGGAATTTTGCGTGTTTTTTTAAATGCTCATTATTTCAAAATCATGCAACTTAGATTTTTTTTCATTTTTTTCTGACAACCAGCATTACTTGCCTTTTCACCCCGTTCCGGGTTGACGTCGAGTAATGGGACACCCTGTATAAACGTAGTCAAATTTTTATTCGCTTTTTGTCGCTTTGAAATGTTTCACCAAGTGTTGAGCTAAGAATCTATTTCAATTATTGAAAAAGATAGTTTTCATTCAATTTTTTATTCAGTTGCTATTTGGCCGGCATAAGTTATTGTTGTGAAATCTCATAAGAAGTCAATATTTCTGTCGAAAATGTTTCTCAAGTCGATTGGCATTGTGGATGTGAGTGAGTTTTCTCTTTTTCATTTTGTTTTAATTCTCATGAATTCCACAATGGACTTTTGATTTTCAATAGAGCGAAAAAATACTAAAATATTCTCGTTACCAAACCAATCAATCAGTTTGTTGAATTTCAAAATTAACAGTGTGTTACAATACGAGAATGAAATACATAGTATCTTAATGCTCAATTATGTCCCCTTATTTCGCGAATAGTATTTATTGTTTATTTCAATCCCCAATGACGAATAGCATAATGGATGTAGTTTTTCATCCCCATCAATTCGACTCATGATATTTGAACTTCGAAGCAATGAGGTATTATATCTCCATATCATGAAATTATTTTATGCAATAATTTGAACAATATTACTTAATGTAACTGTTTTCAATACGAGCTAATCGAAAACTTCATATCAAAATTTGAAATTATGTTTTATAAAATATTCATTCCTAAAAAAAAGAGTAGAAAGTAGGGGAAAGAACTGATGTGCTTACATATTCGAAAAATAGTTCACATCATTTCCTCAAAAATGAATTTTCGAAATATGAAGTAGATTAACAGACCCAAAGAGAAAGACGAACTTAATCATGACATCTATCTGTTTTTTGTTCCAAGAATTCAGCAAATAAGACAGTTTTCGATTATTCTGAAATATCTAGGCTAAGTCAATGAGATAAATCTAATCTTTGAAAATTTCCAGAATAATATTGAATGAAATGTTGAAACATACGTATTTTTTTCGAATCATGAATGTTTCACCTATAATAATACCCTCAAGTTATTGAATAAAATTGACATAGGTAGTTTGTTTCTCTAACAATTTTGAATTCAGTTGCTAGTTGGCCGGCATTGATTTTGATTATGAAATCTTGTAATAAGTTGATATTAGTGTCCCAAAATGTCTTCTAGGTTGAATGGAATAAAGGAAGTCAATATACAGTGGAACTTCCCTATAACGAAAGCGCTAAATCCGCAAAAAAATCGTTAAAAATAAATTTCGTTGTACAGAAAATTTGTTTCTTATAGTCGCCAATGTCGCGGTGAACTTCATTGATAAATTTAAGTTTATCATTCAAACTTAAGCACTTCCTTTCAGACATTTTCGCAGAACTTTCACACTATCGTAATGGTCAGATTGAAACCAAACAGCCAGGGATGTATTTAAAACTGTTTCAAAAGGATCCGCCGTAATGATTTAGTTTAGGACCGGGATTTATTACGTACGTTTGGAAAAAAGCCCACCCTTACACCTTCATACCAATACCCATTCAAAGAGTGATGTTCTTTGAATATTTCGTTATAGAGAGAATTTACTTCGTTGTAGGGGTTGTTTTTAACATGGAATGTGGATCCAAGTTGCAATGTCTTGTTCCACCGTATTTTATCAGTCTGTTAAACCTTTATCCTTATCAATTCCATAGTTGATATTCGATCATTTATAAGATAAACGAACTTTCGTACAAAATTATTGAATTTATTTCTGCATTATTCAAAACATAAAATTTATTACAATACGAGATGTCAAAAATTCGAAGTATTTTCAATGAATATTTGTCTTCTGATGCTAAGATTGATAAAATGATATCCTAATGTTTTTATATTTGCACCTTTCAAATATTTTTTTAAGTGAATTTATTATAAGAACATTTTTCTGTTATTTGTGTATGATAGTTTTTGTCATGCCAGTCATTCCCAATTTTTTCAAATTTAAACATTTCATTTGTTTCATCTACGTTTCCATTTGTTTCATTTCGAATGAGAAAAAAATCAATTACTAAATGAAGACAGTCAAAAATAGCGCGTCATAATAACAATAATTTTTCGAAATATCTTGGATGTCAATCGCCTTGTGAGAATGTTCACGTGATTTGTAACTTTTTCGAATCCAGAAAGGAAATAAAAAATTGAAATATTATTCGTATCGAGCTTACCGAGAAAAAATTTTATCATATCAAGATTAAATGGAATGTTGAAACAATTTGATTTTAACTGTTAAATCTTTTTCAGGAAATAAAGACCATTCGTGACAAGATGGAGAAGACTCCAAAAGAAAATGTCTTATACTGTCAAGTATTAAAGAAGAATACGTTCAAGAAAGTGTACGAAACACTGGGGATGGAGTATCCGAAAGTTAACGAAGAATCGACAGAACCTAAAGTGCATACCGAAGAAGAGAAGGTTCTGCTTCAAACCAAATTAAAGAAAGCATTTTACATAAAAAAATGCCTAGATAGAGTGGTTAATAAACAATTAGAAGCAGAAACCGTGAATAAATTCATTGATAGAGTCTGCCCTAATGTAATTACATATCAGAAATTGAGGCATCAAAATTTCAAGCGACGCTCATGGATAATTGCCGTGTACCAAGAAAGTTTGAAAAGGTCGATTTGCGAAGAAAAAACCTCCTCGGGAAACCTGTGTCAAAAAAGGGGTCGTAAACGACCCCGTTGTACAGTGAAATTTTTAGATTAGCAAGACTTCTATGTTTTTACAAATGTATTTCATTTTGACCATGTTAATGTTTTTTCCAATACGTTCAATCCAAGTTTTTGTAAATACCTAACTGTGATATTTTTCATGATTATTGTTGAACTTAGGTGTTCGTTAAGTTTCATATTTTTTTGTGAATAACTGTGTAGGTTTCAATCTAAGTTTTATTATTGTGTTTGCTTTTGAGTGATATTTTTATGTAAATTACTGTATATATTGTAATAATCAATTAAACAATTATTTATTTATTTATAATTAATACTGTATACAAATTGAAGTTCATTTTCAATTCTTGCTTACATCTATAGTTTTCATTAGTTTCAAATTCAACGGAATCACAACATATAAGTGGAATAGGCCTACCGGGGAAACCACATTAAAAAAAACGCGCTGAGTACACTACCTCAGAGGTGGCGTGGAAACGTGTGCATAATATGATGATTACAACTCTCTCAAAATTTTGAATCTTTATATCTCAAAAACTGTGGCTCTTTGGAGAAAAATATAGATTGAATATGTTTATTATATAATAATGTTATCTGTCGAAGCTCATTTAATGGCGAAATTCACCCTTTTGCTGAAAATCGCGAAAAACCCGTTAATGTAACCGTTGAATAAATAAAAAATATGATATTTTGGGAGAAAATTTCGATACACACAATTTTCCTGAAAAAGATACATTAATTCATATAGTGAAATATTTGCGCGTTGGGGTTACAATTCAGTAGTTTGAATTTCGACGTCATTATTCTTCAGCTTTGATGATTTCAATATTCATTAATCATATTCAAGTTTCCATTAATCTAATAGATTTATTTTCGTCAAAATTATATTTGATTAGTTAAAAATGCAAGACAAATCTGCATATATAAAACACAAACGAATGACATTGGTACCTTATTTTATGGAAAAGTAAATAACTGTTTACTGGTCAAGAAACAATTGCTGAAAAACCAAACTTCGTGTGAAAACATTCATAAAATGTAATGATTCCTCATTTCATCATTAAATTTTGTTCAATACTCAATGCCCTAAACATAAGAAAAAAAATTGAAAATCTACAGAGGAAATTTTCTTACACACCAATTTTACTGAAACGGTATCTTTATTTCAGAGGTAAATTTATTCATTTCTATCCAGATTATCGATTATCTATTATTTCACCGTTTTTCTTTGAAATTAGAATATTCGTACATAATTATATGAAACATTTTTTTGTAGAAGAAAGGCTCTAAATACAACTTGACTAATTTCTTGAAAATTACCTGCAAATCAAGATAACATGTGTCAGCACAATGAACAGCAATAAATAACCATTAGTATGTATCTAAAATATATGATGATAAGAAAGCATGAAGTTAAATCGAGGGTAAAATGCAATTCAAATAGTCATTTTAAAGTAGTTACTTCTTCCTATTCATTTCTTAGAATGAAATCAGGCAGTTGAATCAAAATTATTTGATTTTCAATTGAGTAGGTACCTTAATTCTTACGATAACGTAGGAAAAGCAGATGAAACTATTATTTCAAAATATACTGGAAGTCGAAGATTTTGTGCAAGTAAAAGTACAGATTTCTTTCTTCTAATTCTCACCGACTTAACAGAAATGATAATTGACAATTTCGTCACTCTCTGTGTCCAACGGAGTTAATCGAAGTGTTACCCAAATATTTAACATTTACCGGAATGTATTTTTATTTGGCGTAAAAAATACTCTTGCCGATTTTTTTATTTCGGGTAGAATGGAAGAATCTACGAAAATATCGAATGAGTTTTAAAAATTTTCAATTTTTTTTCTTTTAGATAGAAACTTTTGTGCATCGAATAAGAATTATTGATTAAAAACGATTGGACTAAAGCTTTTGCACATTCCTTGTAGGGTTTTCTATATTTAGTATCTTCTTGAAATTCTGATTCAGTCTCTGTACCGTTAATGGGCAGCTTTATATACAGGATCTCTATATATGATTGTAACAGCACAGTTGGCTTTGGATTATGCAAACCACAGAATTCTGTTATCATGCTATGCTCCGATTGGTTAGAGATTGGTATTCTGCAATCCAAAGCCAACTGCGCTGTTACAATAATTTATAAAGACCCTGTATTTTTGTACAACTGTCAAAAAATCTTGACTTTTCTTCATCACCATGGATGCATAAATGATTACTTTTTTAACCGTTAAAAAAGTCTTTTTTTCACAGTTAAAAAAGGAGTTTACTTTTTTCACCGTTGAAAAAATAAGTTTCTATAGTAACGACACAGAAAGATCACTGTATCTGGATGCATAGAAATATTGTAATTGAAGCAATATCATTAATAACTATATTTCAGACGAAGTAAATTCACATTCACAGTTGTACAAAAAATGTTGTTTGTATTTCGTGCGTATAAATTCGTGTTTTATGGCACATTTGAGTGAATTTTCGCCCTCGACCTGCGATCTCGGGCAAAAATTGACTCTCTCAGGTGCGATGAAAAAAATACTAATTTTACGCACTTCGTACAAAAATAACTATTTCAGTTCTGAAAATTTAAGACCTTTGGATGTCGAGAAGCTACCGACTGATTTGGACCATGGACGGACCAGGTGAAATATTGCAACCCAACTCATGAGAGTATAACCTGAAAAGTCATCACCTCATTCTATTTCTATTCGAAAGATCCACACAAAATTTTGCATGCTTATTTGTTATTTGTTTAATTTTTTTCATGCCTTATTCGCTTCATTTGTCACATGAATCAATATTTCATATAACTTCAGAAAAAGGGTTTTGTACATTTTATTATTTTTAATTATATCGAAACACCTTCTTCGTAGTTGATGAAATATTTGTAATCTCAACTTAAAATCAAATAAGAACGCTATTGTATGAAATTCAAAATATTTCTAGAAAATGACCTGAAAGGCAAGTAAGGATTTCAAAAGATATAAATCAAATAACAGTTAAAATTCAGGTAGAAGTTTGTCATCAGAAGTAGTTAAATTCATTGATGGGAGTTACTTTGGGTTATGACTTATGAGTGATTTTTATTTGTAATAGTTTTTGTTACGTACATCATTGTTGTGTGAGACCACTCGAAGAGGGTATAAGAACAACACATTCAGTCTGAATTCTGTTGGTACAGAGACAGCATTACTTTTTGTTGTGAAATCTACTGAGAATTTTAAATTTTGAGGGTGAAAAACGAGATAACATTCGAAGACATCATAAAGGTGAGTAAAATTTTCACTCCTTATTGTTTTTATTTTCATTAATTTGATTATTGCCTTCTGATATGGGATGAATATTTTTTGCCTTGAAGGAAAGCATTGCTTTTCTGCTCGATGAACGTTCTGATATAATTTAATATTGAGTTGAAGTAGTTTCAATAATATGGAATAAAGGAAACTAATTTTTTTCTTTTCAACGAATTCGTTTGATATTTAGTTGGAATTTATTATTGTTGTGAAATGTATTTAGGATATTCAGATGTGGACCGATTAACTCGACTTTTTATTCTGCAACTACACAAGAAAGAAATAGACGATTTTTATTCAGATATTAAGACAGGGTAATTGGATCGACTCTATAACGTTGATAATTATTCCTGGATTTGAATGATAATTATAAAAAGGAATAAGCATTCCAAATATCGTGAATACAAAATTAAAGACCAAAGAATTATACCCGATAAAAAATGATAGTTACGAAGAATATTTTACTATGCAAATAATTTCATAAACTTTTTTCGATATAAGGAATTTCATAGTCCACTCAAGAGATAGTATAGAAGGTTCGATGCAATATTTCGAAAATTATTTCTAACTAGCTTTTACCCGCGACTTCGTCCGCATAAGTTTTTTTGTTTTCTCCCGGCTGTGAGTACCCCTGCAACAATGTCCCACTATCGTGTTCCAGTCCTCAACTTCACATCAAAATTTGTTCAAAAGCAACCTAAGCTACATAATGGATAGCTCCGAATGTTTTCTTAGTAAATATAAAAAGTAAATACTTAATGTAAATCGGTTTAAAATACTACTAACTACCTACCTGCCTGGGTAAAAGCTAGTTTTATCATGAATTCCCTAAATTAAGGCGCCTACCGACCCTCTGAGTTAGAAAAGTGATCAAATACTAATTTGAAGTCTTAGTAACACTCAGTTGAAAAAAACCATCAAAATCATTTCAGTAGCTATGGCCTCATGCGCTTCTTGACACGATCACGCTAGATTTCCGCGGGAATGAGGTATTTTCTCGCCGTAAAAAGTAGCCTGTGTCCGTGCCTAGGATCCTATCTTTATATTAACCAAGTCTTAAAAATCCGTTCAGACGTTAAGGCGTGAATGTTTTAAACAAACGATTAAAAATCACTAACTTAATTTGTTTTCTGCCTACTGCCTACGCCTTAAGTACGATAGCATGAATATTAATAGCCCATATCCTTTTCTAGGTTACTATCTATCACCTAACTAAATTTCATCAAAATCCGTTCAGCCGTTTAGGCATGATAGAGCAAAACTCCCAGCAAAAACCATAAAAAAAAACCAGTAACTCAATTCAGTTTTCTGCCTACTTCCTACCCCCTAAGTACGATGACGTGATCATTTTGATCTTATATCCGTTTTTAGGTAAACTTCTATTACCTTACTAAATTTCATCAAAATCTGTTCAGCCGTTTAGACGTGAAAGAGCAAAAGTCCCAAAAAAAATGACTAAAATCACTAACTCAATTTAGTTATCTGTCTACTGCCTACCCCCTAAGAACGATGGCGTGCTCATTTATAGCCTATGACCATTTCTAGGTTATCATCTATCACCATACCAAATTTCATCAAAATCCGTTCAGCCGTTTAGGTGTGAAAGAGTAACAGACAGACAGACAGAGCTACTTTCGCATTTATAATATTAGTATGGATAAGAGTTACAAAATTGCTGATATATGGGTTTCAATAAGAAATTTCAAGTGATACAACTACAAGTTATGCTAGAGTGAAGCACTCAGATGATGAAATATGTTATTGACAACCAGATAAACCTATGTTTTTGTAAAGATTTCCATAAACAAGAATGCTTCTATGATACCAATATAATGAATGCCACCTGAAATGATCACATCAGAATAGAAAGAGTGCGTACATATCTCGATTCTCTCTGGAAATATTTGAAATGATGTTAAGTTTCTTGAGAGAACCCAAGTTTGACAGACGAAAAATTGGCAAAATATCTATCACACAACAAGAAATTATGAAATTTGTCCATTGCAAACTCGTTAGAAATTAGTCTTTTTTTGACATTAATATTCTGCAAAAACGATTCATGAAATATTTGAGACTGCTCGTTAGTAGCAATAATTTTAATTTATCTTGCGATGCTTGTATAATGACACACTAATTTTATATTGTTTCAGCCTTACTGGATCTTCATAATGTCGGAAAACACTCCTTGGAATCAATATATGGAGGCAGTCAAAATTGCGATGTCAACAGAGAAAAAACTCCATAATTACGACAGGAAAAATATGGAAAAATCTATTCATATCAATTCTCTCATCACAAACAACGAAGCCATACAAGAACACTTGAAAAATTTGATGGGAATCAACTTCATTCCGAAATATAAACATGTAAGGAAGGTCTTCTCATCAAAGAATCTAGAAGACAGGTTGTCCAAAGCTTTGAGAATCAAACAACTGATAGATGACATGGTTCATGGCATAGGTCACAGGGAAGTGTTATCGATAGAGATAGCAAACTTATGTGAAAGAACGCGTGAACCAGTTTCCTCAGATATTCCACCTCTAGATGAATCAACAAACATTACATCGAATGAAAAAGTTAAGAAACCAAAATTCCGAATTATTGCGTCTACTGGTATTGAAAATGAAGATAGCATTAATAGATTATCGAGAAGACCACGCTTAATGTAATTAATCATTTGAAAAGAAAACTGACTAATACAATATGCAAGTGAAAAAGTGTGATATCAAAGTTGGTAACTGATTGTTTTAGGCTTACTATGTTATATTGAAAATTGTATAATTTTAATCCGAGGGGTAAACCGCTGGGGATGTCTGGTGTACAAGATTGGGGATGTCTCTGGGATGTCTTAGGAAATCTGAGGATGTCCCGGGATGTCTTAGGGATATCTCAGGAAATCAGGGGATGTCTCAGGAAATCGGGGGATGTCCGAGGATGTCTTTGGGATGTCTAGGGAAGTCTGATGTTTATCTAGAGATGTCAGGCTGATTTTTATTTACATACTGACGAAATAAAGGAATCTATAGATACAATATTCGTTATGAATATCAATTAGAATACGAAAAATGGTGGAGTTAGATTTTTCACTGCTAATCTTATTTTATTCTTTTTATCTGTAAGCTACGAGATCGTAGCGTACGATTGATCTGTCAGATTCCCTACGATAGTTACGGGAACATTTGCAATTCTGGAATTTTTCTTGTTACTATCCTAATAAATCTGAAAGATCAGTAGTACGCTACGAACTCGTAGCTTACAGATGAAAAGCAGAATACGGGCATTAATAACACGAAAGTGTTGCACAAACATAAATTATTTATCTAATCAAAGTTCTAATGATGGTCAGGTACAAACAGAAAACCGTCAGGAACAAACAAATTTGTTGAACGTCATTCCTTATATTCCTGGCCTTTCAGAGACAATAAGAAAAATTGGTTCTAAATTCAACATAAGAACTGTTTTCAAAACACAAAATGATTTGAGATCCATTCTAACCAGAACGAAACCAATAAATGAAACACAAAAATCAAAAAATTGTGTTCACAATATTCCTTGTGTATGTGGAAAATCTCATACAGCATGGACCTATAATACTAAATTATATATAAGTATTATAAATCTATGTTATACATGGACCTATAATACTAATATAATAGTATTATAAATCTATGTTATACAGGAGAGACATCAAAAATAGAGACATTACAAGATCACAAATTGCTGATCATGTAAGTTCAAATAGCGGAGATCATATGATGAACTGGAACAACACAAAGATCCTAGTGACGGAACCTGATAATTATAAAAGGAAAATTAAGGAATCCACATGTATTTTGTTAGATGAGGTAGATAATTTGGCCAACTGTTCTGTTGGAATAGATCGTATTTGGATTGATTCATCAAAGAAAGAAATGACATCAAGAAATTTCAAAATTAAATAAATCAACATCTCTTTATATTGATAACTTTCAATGTCAATCAGATTGCAAATGAAAAAACACACAATTCTGAAGATTTTACAAGTTTGTCTGCAGAAGGTGTCTGATATAGACACCGAAACGTTACACTTTCTTTTTTATTTATTTCCCGTTTCAGTTTTACTGTTAGGCAACAATTTCTTCAAGACCAATTTGCTCCTGACAAATAAGTGCAAAGATTCTCGCTGGAGCACTTCATCTCAATTGAAATTTTTTTAATTATTTCTGTTTCAGAGACTGGGAGTGAAAACATATAAAGTTTTTAAAAAATGCAGAATCCTCCCAGAATATATTTCAATCGATATAAATTATTCTTATTTGGGTATGGTAAACACCCGGTAACTCATTTTCACAAGAGTTTTCATATCTGCTCAATCGATACAGAGCGATTTAGAATTTGTAAAGAAATATAGATATGGGTTGAAACATATTCTGTTAGGTTTCGGAATTTTATGAAAACTTGTATAGGTTTTTCACCCAAGTTACTGAAACACAAACAATTAAAAAAAATGAATACACCAAATGCTCCTTTCAAACCCTGCACTAATTTGACAAGAGCGTTTGAAATTGACTTCATTGAGAAGTTTCTTGAAAATCAATACCAACCAAACGCCACCAAATTTTATGGAAATTTAGAGGGATACATTCCTAATCATAATTATAAATAGTGATCAGAAACAAATATGAAACCGTCGAGAGCAGCCGCGCCGCGCACCCTGTATATTCAAATAAATAATAGTTATTATCGTCTCGTTGTTTTTTTCAACATGCCTTATATTTATATATTTTCATTGAGGGACGAATTGAGGGATATCAAAAAAAGGATCCGTTTTCCTTTAAAATTTCATCGAATCATATAGGTAGTTCACAAGGTGTTGATAAAATGTTATATTTTCGAAAAAGAAACTTGAATATATAGGTACCTAAATGTAAGTGTTTTTATGAAAGGGAGATTTTGAATGTATTAGCTCCATTCTGAAATCAGTTGTTCTCGATCAATTGTAGTGATCAGTAGTTTGTTTTTCGTTTGATTTTCTACACTCGATCGCTATGCAACGCGAAACACGCAATTTGACCCAAGAAGAATGTGCCCAAGCGGTAGTTTTGCAAGAAGAAGTGTGGACATACACACTTGCAGAAAGGTTTGGAATTTCCCATACAAATGTGTCCAGAATGGTTCAGCAATTCAGGGAGACGGGTATGAATGTCCGAAGACCAGGACAAGGTAGACAACTGCCATTCAGGAACGTTACTTCAGAGTATGGGGTGGAATATTTTTGACTGCTCGCACAGACCTAGTGCTCGCTGATAATGGAGCTATGAATGCTGATAGGTATATAAGGAACATTCTTGAAGAGCATGTAGTGCCATTTGCTTCATACATTGGTGAAACTTTCATTTTTATGGACAACAATGCCAGACACCATCGTGCGCGCATCGTTCAGGAGTACCTTGAAGAGGTTAAAGTCTCTGGAATGGCCAGCAAGAAGTCGAGATCTCAATCCGATTGAGCTGGTTTGGGACAACCTCAATAGAAGGCTGAGAAGTTCAGAAAATCATCTAGCTATTCTTAATGTCTTTGGAATCCAACTCAGATAAATCCGGGAAGGATTAGATAAGATCATTTTAAGATCGCCCATTTTGAGTATGAACCGTCGTTGCCGAGCTGTAATTAATGCAAGCGGAAACACCAATTGTGTTTATTTCTCTTTTTTCACATAAGATTCGGTGAAATTCTGAATTTTTCTTCCATTTAATGTGTCTTTTTTTGTTCAAAACCTTCCCGAGAGAACATAAAAAATAAGTTATAAAGTCAATGTAGAGTTAACTTTCATTAAAATTGAGATTTTCAGAATGTGCGTTAATTTTTTTGCGCAGTGTATTATAAGTCAGATTAAGGATCAATTCAAGTATAATTCATTTTAAACAAATAATTTTCAAACTAGAAATGGAAAAAAATGACGAACCTGGTAATAAAGAGTGAAAAATTACTATTAGAATTTATCCTGGAAAATAGTTTGAATTCTTCACCTCAAGGAATAAAAATATATTATATAAATAAAATACATCATATATTTTGTGTGGGTTTATCATAAAAAATTTCATTTTTGATATCGAAAATTATACAAGCAAAAATTAGACATTCCACTAACGACTTTGCTGGGTTTTAAAAGCCACTCATCAGTGGCGGATTTAGGGGGAGGGCATGCCCTCCTTCAGAACCAATAATTCATCCCCCGCTCGCTCCTAATTTTCAATGAATTTTCAACCACACTCCAAAAATTTTCCTTTCTACGCGAGTGTATTTTGAAGTGCCCCCCCCCAAACTCGATCCCGGATCTGCCACTGACTAATCAGATTCTTTTTTCGGCAGTTCAGAAATATCGAGGGATGTCAAATAGATAGCTATTTTCATTGAATTATAAATTTTGAAAAAGAATAAAAGTCATCTTCAGAGAACTCACTTCTGCTCTGTTTCGAAAACACTCAATCACTACATATAATATGTTCATTGTGTTATGCTATGTTCTAGAGTAGATTAAACAATAGATTTTTTTTTCAATTTGTTTTCGGGACACCACATAGTGCTACAAACTGTTTTTAATCATTCATTAAACCGATACCAACTATTATGTAATAGAGGATATCCCAGGAAATCTTAGGATGTCTCGGGAAGTCTGCGGATAACCGGGGATGTCCGGAGATATCTGAGGATGTCTGCTGATGTCTGAGGGATGTCTGGGGATGTCTGAGGGATGTCCAGGGATATCTGGGGATGTCCCTCACTGAGGGGATGTCTGGTGTACAGAATTTGCTCAGCGGTTTGCCCCTCGTTTTAATCTGAATAAACCATTAGGTATGAACATTCAAGTTTTTTTCAAGTTCCTAGGTAGAGGTCCTAGATTTTCCTTATATATCTAGTTATATTATCTACACCTAAAAATAATGTGGATAAAGTAGTTAAGAGTGAAAGAGGAGAAAAAGCTTGTGAGATAAAAACACTGAGATCAATAATTGAAGAACTAGAACCTAAAAACAAAACCACATATTTTTGAAGCTGTACCCAATTTAGTCACTAAAATTCCTGTTTTTTATTAAGGAAACAAAATAGTTTATTATGATATAAGTGTATGAAGGAGCCTGAAAGGGCATGTTCGCACGTATTTAACTTTATGGAGTAAAGATTATGATACAGGTAAGTATGTATGATATGAAACATTTTTGGTTTGTTGGAAGATATCATTTCTCCATAATAGAGTGAATATTTAATTACGATGTCTCGTAACAAATTTTTAAACATTGAAAATAGATTGCTCTAAGTATATTGTTTCAATAGTAGTCCAGTCAATTTGTGCTCAAAAGAACCCTTAGCAGGAAAGTTCGGGGGTAGTTTTGATTTTTTCGATTTTTTATGTTTTTTGGGGTGCTGAATCCGAATCTGAGGTTTGCTAACAAAATTTCGTGAGGGAACATTGAAAAAATACAAAAAAAGAGAAAAGGTCTCATTCTTTGGCAGTTTTCTGCTTATAACTCGGAAACTATCAACTTTTTGTGAAAAACCTTTCTATACAAAATGAAAGTACGTGAAATTTCCTACAAATTGTATCACCACAGCTTGTTCTGCGACAACCCGTTCTGGCTCAAATTATAGTTGAAAATGAGGTATTTTCTATGACTCAATAAATGAAAATAAATTAAATTCCGTGGTTCCGATAATGCGAACGTCTTGAAATTTTGCATGAACATTCAGTATATCAGTCTCGATTCACAAAAAAAATTTAACTCTAATCGGATATCTTGTTATGGAAATATAAAGATTCTTCTTTACAATATTCCAATTCAATTTTCTATGGTTCTCTTTACACTATCGTCACACAATTTTGCATAAGGCTTATTATGAGCATGTTGCATTTGGCCGCACGATTTCATTTCGATTGGTTTAGTTTTATCTGGGATATTGAGGAACAGAAATTTTGAATGGCCATGTTTTATGAAACATAGAATATGGCCATTCAAAGTATTTGTTCCACAATATCACAGACAAAACGAAATCCATCGAAATAAAATGTTGCGGCCATATGCAAGATGCTCATAAGAAGCTTCATGCAAAATTTGGTGGCCATAGTGTGAACAGAACCATAGAAAATTGAATTGGAATATTGAAAAGAAGGATATTTATATTTCCATAACAAGATATCAGATTCGAGTTAAATTTTTTTTGTGAATCGAGACTGATATACTGAATGTTCATGCAGTATTTCAAGACGTTCGCATTATCCCAACCACGGAATTTAATTTATTTTCATTTATTGAGTCATAGAAAATACCTCATTTTCAACTATAATTTGAGCCAGAACGGGTTGTCGCAGAACAAGCTGTGGTAAAACAATTTGTAGGAAATTTCATGTACTTTCATTTTGTATGGAAAGGTTTTCCACGAAAAGTTGATAGTTTCCGAGTTATAAGCAGAAAACTGCCAAAGAATGAGATTTTTTCTCTTTTTTTGTATTTTTTTCAATGTTTCCTCACGAAATTTTGTTAGCAAACCTCAGATTCGAATTCAGCACCCCAAAAAACATAAAAAACCGAAAAAATCAAAACTACCCCAAAACTTTTCTGCTAAAAACCCTATTTGACTGTACTATAGGTAAAGACGATTGAATTTATAAGATATCTGGAGCTTATATTCTCATGTGCGGGCATAATAATAATAATAAATAACTCACCTGTACGTGCAGCACACAAGTTGTCACTAGAAGCCCCAAAGACATTATTGTGGCAAGATAAAGGCATGACATAAAGAGAGCATGTTTGAGTCGGATGCAATACCGATGATACAACGTTTCTAGCTCCATCCCATCTACTGAAAAAATATTAGAATGTGATTACTGACACTTATTCGTTTCCAAAAATATAAACAAGATTTTTATATTTTTCAAAATTACATATTATCATCACAATTCGGTACGCGTTTTCTAAGGCACTCCGTCGAATGACTATTGTATTTTATTTACTTGTGATGAAATCTACACCAAAAAATTAAAATAGTTATTTATTATACAAGAGAAAGAAGTATCAGATTTTAGTTCGAATTTATGTTGACTGTGTGTACGACAATAAACCGAGAGCTAAAATCTAATAGTTTTCTCGTATATAATACAGTATTTGTGACAGAAAAAACGACGAATTTAGCGAAAAAAAATCTCTGCTGACAGGTGAAAAAATATAACTTTTCACGAAATTACTTTTTTCCCAGATATATATACACTCACTTTTTTCTCGGGGAAAAAAGTTATTTCATGAAAAATTATATTTTTTCACCTGTCAGCAGAGATAAAATGTCAAATGTTTTTCACGTCACAGAAAAAACGAAGAATATTTGCATTTAATTTTATGACAAAAATATCTGAATGCTCTTTAGCAATATGGTTCTTGGAGATTCGATTCACTTCATAATTGACTATTTAAAAAAATTTGGTGGGTTTCAAGGAATAGTTATGTTGCATTTTCCGACTGCAATTAAAAATTTTCTGTCCACTATTGGTGCGCATACAGGTTATGATCTTTTCTCAGGAAAAGAATGGTACGCCACTGAGATATTTCAAACTAACAATTATTTCTGAATTATTCGTTCAAATTGTAACAAAAATTTCTACTGATTTTTTTTCGTAAGAAGCGCCGTTATTATGTGAAAAAATAAAACGCTACAAAATGTGTTCAAGTTTTTATTTTTTGCATGAAACCTGTTTTTCATAATGATTACTAACAATCTGAATATTCGTGAGCAGCTTCAATTTGACGAGACCCCCAACTTTTTCCTCTACGAAAATTCTCGATAGTGAGAGCTGATACAGAATGGAGGCGTCAAAAGTGTTGAATGGGTGAATGTTAACATTTTATTACTAACAGCTACTTTATAAATTAAATCTTGAATCAATTTTATTACAAATTGAAAATAATAATTGTCTCACAATAATAATGATTCTCACTCCCAGCATATATCAACAACTAGGTTTAAAAAAATTATTACTAACCGGCTGCTTTTTTCACCGTTGCTTAGCAAATATTTCCTTTATGAATTGGTCACACAATTAAGTGGTACGTTTTTGCAGTTCTACCTCAGAAATTGTACAACAGAACCCACAATTGAAAAAGGTTACTAACAATTGACAATTTTCAACCGTAGGACTGGAAAAACGTACCACCCAATTTGTAGGACAATGTGGCAAGTTATTAAAAGAAATATTTGCTAAGCAGCAGTGAAAAAATCAGCCGGTTAGTGATAATTTTTTTAGACCTAGTTGTTGTTATATGTTTGGAGTGAGAGACACTGATAGAATCATCATTTTTGTAGGTCAATTATTTTCTGTCTCGGATTGGACGAAAAATTAAAAAATGATTGAATTTTGAAATATTTTAGTAGCGTGCCATTTTTTTGATCAGTTTTAAACTTCAAAACCTCATACCTTAGAAAACGAATCATTTACAGACAGAAGAGCATAGTATCATATTTCATGCATCATCACCTCCTGAAGTGCGCACTTATTCACTGAAACCCTGTATAACAATTGTACTTTTTGGTTTATTTTATTAAAATGAAATATTACGCATACGAGTATAAGATTTTTTTTTTTATTCACTGAAACAAAAGTCACATCCACAAACCATACCACTTCATAAACTCATCAAGAAGGCAAACGAAAATTCTGGTCTGCTTACTTATCCTCTTCATTTCCAATTATCTTTCGACCTTTTAAAAGCGACTCCAACCCGGGGATATTTTCATAAAATTACCAGAATTTGCGCCAAGGAAATACGAAATAACTCAAGAGAAACACTCTCGTTAACTAGGAACTTGCTTGAAATTCATCAATCTTTCAGCTCGATTATCAAAGCGATTGGTCTGTAGGATAATTTCAGAGGTTGTTCCGTATATTTTGTTAATTTTCTGCAGTTGAATTTTTTTAATCCGAGGTTTAGAGTTAATTGTACGCTCACTTTCGAGATAATTCATTCACGATTTTTGATGTGTATTTTGTGTATCCATATACAGTAGACTCTCGATAATTTGACACTCGATAAATTGAATCTCTCGATAATTTGAAGTTCTTTTCAGTTCCCTTGAATAACACTTGTTAATTTGAAAAAAATCAATGTGTTCTGACCCCCTCGATAATTTGAAGTTGTAGCTGTGCTATCTTGCTCAATAACACTCTTTAATTTGAACTAAAACCGGTTTTCGAATTTTCGAATTAAAAATGAGTGAAAGAAAGAATAAGGGTCTTTCAATGAGAAAAGACGTGTTATCGAAGCGGTGGAAAATGGCACATTGGGAAAAGATGTTGCGAAATAGATCGATATTCTACCATCTATATTGTCTATGATTTTAAAGAATAAGAAACGAATCACTGGAAGTGTCTCCAGTATAGGAAGAAAAGGCTTCGTCAAGCTGAATTTCCTCGCCTGTAGGAAAAAGTCTTCCGTTCAGGCTCTCGGTTTGCCCTCAGGGCAGGAACAAACGATGAATTCTTCTCAGCTCTCAACTCATAGAAAACACCCTGGACAATGCTAGGCTAGATGGAAGTCACTAACTCAAATGATAATTGCATATACTTCTTTTCGAAAGGAAATACTCATGTTATCATATACACATCATCATGTATGTAGAATATACTATATAATCGCATACACAATATCATTAGTACCTATGTACTTCTGATCAAACTCTTGTTTAATTGAATTTCATCCTTACTCCCTCTTGTTTATTTGAACTCTTTTTATTTTGAACTCTCGGTAATTTGAACTTTTTCGTTGATCCCTTGAGTTTCAAATTATCGAGACTCGACTGTAGCTGCATTCTATAGCGATTTTCAATCAGAGAACTTAACCAAATTCTACCATCATAGTATTCATTGAATTAATTCTGTTTTAATATTTTTATTGAATAGAGGATGTATTTAAATATAGTTTTTAACTAGAATGTCGACACTTAATTTGCATTCAGGCGGTAATTTCACAATTTGAATCTTCGTATTCCTGAGGTTTTCAAGAAAAGTAGTTTAACATTTTTATTCTACCAAAAATAAATTGCATTGGCCGGAATATGAATAATTTGCTAGACCTGAAGAGCAATCACAAGTTGAATTTTAGCTCATCAACCATTTAATTCCGATATTTTATATAACAGAGAGGTTGAATTTATGTCCACAATGAAAAAATGAAAGTTAAATTGAGTACAACCCCTAATCACTATTGAGCAAGAACCTTTTTTCATATGCATATTTCACAATGAAAAATTTTTTCGTATAACTTGATCCAGTCTTCACAATAAAGTCTTTCGTAGTTTCTTGATTTTATTCACGGTTTTAGGAAAAAAAATAAATCTTGATAGCCTGACTCGTGGGGGTTGGAATTATTTCCGAACTAGAATTTATCTAGTAAGCGGAAATCATTTTGTGACACCTGACTTTTTTGAAATTGGCTTATCATTTCGAGATATTTGTCACATATTCATTGAATTGTATAGAAACGTAGAAATTACCGATATGAATTTATGTGAAAAGTTTGTTTTTCACTTTATATTTGCTGCTGTTGTTTTGTTGCTCCTAATAAAATGTTAACTCGAAATCCACTCAGTGGATGAATTTTAGTTCAGAAATAACTCAAACCTCAAAGACTCGCGCTATACAGATAATAAGATAATTTTTTCCCAAAAACCGTGAATTTGAACAAAATACTACAGGACACCTCATTCGTGAAGAATGGATGAAGCTACCCAAATTTGATATGTCTCTTGTGAAAAATGAATATTTAAATTGTTTGCAAAACAAGGTTTAGGGGCGACTTTTCCTACACTGTGCTATCAAAGACGAACACTATCAAAATATTTTCGAGTGCCTTCTCGCCCGCATAAAATATCTACTTCATTTCATTTTTGTTAGTGTTTTGGGTTTTAAACAAAAATTTAAAACTGCTCCTCAAGCGCTTTCTTTAGGGGGCTGTCAAAAAAATTCATATGGAAAACCTATGCTAGTTGTTGACAAGGATTAACCCACTCAAATTTTCCGCAACTATTATTAATACTGTTTATGTTTATGAAGACGAAATGAGCAGGGCGTCGAAGTCTAAAAACTGATGGTTATTAGTTTATTTATTTACCACATTTTCCCTATAAGACTCACAAAAGTAAGAATAATGTATAAGTAGTCAAATCTAATATGAATGTGAAAATACAAAATTACAAGATACAAAATTACAAAGTAACATAAATCACAATTGGCCACGGCAACTAACTACAGAACCAACAAACAAAAATCATAATATTCCTGGTACGAATAAACAGAATGATCCAATAACATTGTTCTTACAGATCTCTTGAATTTTCTAGCGTTTACAATATTTTTATACGTTTGGGGCAGACTATTATACAGTTTTATGAAATTTATATTTGGTCCTCTTTTAGACTGTGTGAATTTATATGCGGAAACATTTTGATTTCTCGAGTGATATGTATTTATATCGCCAAATTTCCGATATTCAGAAATATTCGTGTGTAGGTATATAAGTCAAGGCCTCTAAAAGATACATAGAATAAAGAGTCAATATTTTATTTTTCCGGAAGTGATGTCGACACAAAGTGCCAAAACTAAGATCGAGCATACTTCTCAGGATTCTCCTCTGTATAAGAAACAGTTGGATAGGTTTTTTGAAAAACATTTCAATTTTTGCAGCAAATCTTGAAAACAGAGGCACCAGATTGCGAAAATGTTTGGAATTCAATATTTCTCTGTGCGTATTAGTGAAAATATTGTGTGTTTTATTCGAAATAAAGAAATGAATTTGAACTTTTTTCAATTCTGAGAACACTATTGTATTGAAAACACATCCAAAGCACGACCAACATAGCATAAACCAATTTCGTGAATAATTCAAATCATCCAAGTTGAAAGGAAGCCCTGAATAAACTCATTCGGTAGCTCTAATGAGAAATTTCATTAACTACTACTGAAATGAAATAAAAAACATGAAAAGCTAACGAATACTGAGCATAGAATCGTGTATATAAAAGTTTCGCTGGCCAGGACTGAACTTTCTCTTATGCAGTTTCCTGTCTATATTAATTTGATGAGATCAAGCCCCTCTGGTTATTTCCTCATGAGAGGAAATTGATGAAAAAAAATGCATAAATCGAATTCTGAACGTAGGGGCACTTACTTTCATGATATTGCATGCAGAGTCTATAGCACACCAATCTTCTTGAAAGCTCCATCGAAAGTAAACGGACGACCTAATTCTTGATGAGATTGCTGTTGCATGATTTCAAGATCTGCTTCCAACTTTGATGGCTCTATAGAATGTGTATAGGGATATGTTATGCTATGTCTTTTTGAATGCTTTCCTGATTTAATTATGACAAGAGCTTGGGATGAGTGATTGTAAACAACACTTGAACACAAATTTACTTAGGCTACATTAGACAGGGTGTCCAAGAATTAATGGATAATCTTGGAATAATGTTTAAAAACGCTATTCGCAGCTACAAAAATATACCAAATAATGTATACCCAGTAAGAGTTTTTTCAAAATAATTAAATAACGTTGCATTTTTGTGTATCATGTTGAAATAATTGTAAAATAATCGATCCACTCAAAAAATCTATGAAGTTTGTTAATTCATAGATATGTTTCTTCAATCGATCAATCTTCAATTCGAATCGATTGAATTTTTTCTTATTTGTTGGTTTGTTCAACCGCAATCAATCACCAGTTTTGAATTTCAAGAAGACTCGGCAAACGTCCTTTTATACAGGGTGAAACAAAATCTGTTTTTTTACCCTAACTTTAGAACCAACCCTGGTGCGTTCCAGTTATTCCACCGGCTTCTTATTTCATCATCAAGACACATCTTCCCTTGACAATTTAGTTCTTCATTCATAGCAAAAGTTCAATTTTTGTTAAATATAAAGAGGTTCAGTAAAACATTAAACTTCGTTAGGTCTACAACAAATTCAACATAAAATTCTGACCTAATGAAAATAAACTGAAAAATAAGTCTAAAACATTAAGTGTTCTCCGCGCAGCTGCGGATAGCAGGTGCAATTCGTCTCGTCGTATCCTCATTAAGATTTTGAATCAATTAGAGCATCACTGAGCTTCTGCGAATTTTCCTCCCAACAGCATCCAAACATGCCGAAATGGGTTCAAATTCGGTCTTAGAGCAGGCCAGTTGAATTCTTGGATATCAACCCCTGCTAAATACTCCCCGGCAATCCTAGCCACATACGGTATATGCGGTCGGGCATTATAGAGCATTAGCACGAATAGTCCAGTCAATTTGTGCTCGAAAGAACCCCTAGCAGGAAAATTCTGGGGTAGTTTTGATTTTTTCGGTTTTTATGTTTTTTGGGGTGCTGAATACAAATCTGAGGTTTGTTAACAAAATTTCGTGAGGGAACATTGAAAAAAATACAAAAAAAGAGAAAAAATCTCATTCTTTGGCAGTTTTCTGCTTATAACTCGGAAACTATCAACTTTTCGTGAAAAACATTTCTATCCAAAATGAAAGTACATGAAATTTCCTACAAATTGTATTACCACAGCTTGTTCTGCGACAACCCGTTCTGGCTCAAATTATAGTTGAAAATGAGATATTTTCCATGACTCAATAAATGAAAAGAAATTAAATTCCGTGATTTCGATGATTCGAACGTCTTGAAATTTTGCATGAACATTCAGTATATCAGTCTCGATTCACAAAAAAAATTTAACTCGAATCGGATATCTTGTTATGGAAATATAAAGATTCTTCTTTTCAATATTCCAATTCAATTTTCTATGGTTCTGTTCACACTATGGTCACACAATTTTGCATAAGGCTCATTATGAGCGTCTTGCGTTTGGCCGCACCATTTCATTTCGATTGGTTTAGTTTTGTCTGGGATATTGAGGAACAGAGATTTTGAATGGCCATGTTTTATGAAACATAGAATATGACCATTCAAAGTTTTTGTTCCCCAATATCTCAGACAAAACGAAACCCATCGAAATGAAATGTTGCGGTCATATGCAAGATGCTCATAAGAAGCTTCATGCAAAATTTGGTGGCCATAGTGTGAACAGAACCATAGAAAATTGAATTGGAATATTGAAAAGAAGAATCTTTATATTTCCATAACAAGATATCCGATTCGAGTTAAATTTTTTTCGTGAATTGAGATTGGTATACTGAATGTTCATGCAAAATTTCAAGACGTTCGCATTATCGGAACCACGGAATTTAATTTCTTTTCATTTATTGAGTCATAGAAAATACCTCATTTTCAACTATAATTTGAGCCAGAACGGGTTGTCGCAGAACAAGCTGTGGTAATACAATCTGTAGGAAATTTCATGTACTGTAATGAAGTTCAATTTTATAACTGAGTTAATGAGTAATTGATCTTCATTTTAAAATAATTTATTCAAGTTTTCGTTTTAAATTCGGGAATTTTTATTCCGTTCAGAATTACTTCACAACAATCAGGAAAAACCGTAGTCTTCATTTAATTTATCCGAGTTTTCATTTTAAATTCGTGAATTTTTATTCCGTTCAGAATTAATTCAAAACAATCGAAAAAACCGAACATTTAGCGATTGATGTTGTTTTTCATACATAAAACATCGTAGAATCGTCCGCAAGAACAACGCCGATCGCCGATAACGCCGTTTTTTGCACATACGTACGATAAGCCAGTTTTAAGATGTTTTTACCGAGGTACTCTCCTGAAAATTTTAACGTTTCTGCGCCTACCTTTTCCACCCCCCTCCGGAAGATTATAAAAGGCGGGGTTTCCCTACATCGGTAATTAGTTCCGAATCAGTTTTGCTTGAGTTAAATTAGTTCCAAATTATTTTCTGTTTTAGACGCATACCTTAATTAATCAGTTCCGAATATTTTCTGCTTCAGAAGTATACCTTTTTAATTAATTAGTTCCGAATTTTTCGTTGACCTATACTTTTCCAAATTTTTTTTCCAAGCTTCTAAATTTTCGCGTTTTCTTTAAAGTGAGTGCAAGTGCATTTGAATTGTAAGTACCGAACCGATTTATTGCAGTCCTATTTTTTTATTCCTCGTTGAGTCTACCTAAATAGCTGTTCCTCAGATTCCTTAACAATACCTTTCCTAGTTTGTCCAGGTGCCTGCTATAGTACGTTTGTCCGTATAACCGGTGCCTGTAGTTAGTCTGTCCAGGCCATGGTCAGACCGGAGGGCTGATGCAAACCAATGTTATAGTACGTTCAACCGAATAACAATCCTGCTCTGTCCTGATCCTTAGGGCCTGTAGTTAGTCTGTCCCTCATGGCGAGTATTCCCATGGGCAGACTAACGGCATAGCCGAACCACTGCTAACCTAGCAAGTTCGACATATCCTGTTTAACCCTCTAATTTCACCTGGCCAAACCCCAACCTGTTTATACGAGAAACAAGCAGAGTGGTAGACAACGTGGTGAATTCTAGGACTGAAAGAATATCGGACAAGTGCACTCTTATACTGACCCTTTTTATTCCTGTTTTCCTGATTTTATCATATATATTTGAATTAACCGTTTAAATTAACTTACTTTCTATTCTGGCTGACTCGTACCGGGAAAATCTTTGTTTCTCTTGAAAGTGCTCGCAGTCAGACAAAACTGACCAATTTATATTGTGTATTGATTTCATATAGCGTCTTATTTCACTGTACATTTTTTTTGTATAACTATTTTTCGCTATCTGAATAAACTGTGTAAATTTGCTCTATTTCTGATTTTCTCTGTTATCGCTACTATCTTAGATAACGACGAACTCTGTCTCTGACTAGCAGCTGCCCTGGTAGGTTTGCTATTCTCCCTTATTAGAAAAAAGAATAGCTGGCGCTCGAGGTAAGTTTCGCCGAGAAAACCACGTTACAAAAATGGCGCCCGAGCAGGGACCGTCAGAAATAGAGTTTCAGTGAAATATTTTGCGCCCCGTTCTGATACTGTACAATTTATACCATCCGAAAGTGATATACTAAACTGATTTGATTTTCGATTTATTCATTGGTGAAGTAAAGACATATTCTGAGTTTTATTCTTATCAGTGGAAACTTTGAAACCTGTTATTTCTGACCTTTCCTTCCTTGAAACCTGTGTGAAATAAATAAATTGTTCTGAGTTTTAATTATTGCAATTTATAAACTGAAATGAAATCTTGAATTCTTTTTTCTGATAGTGTTTTATTTCTGAACAGTGTTGAACTTGTTTTTGATATTGTTGGATTTTTTTTTTTCTTTTTTTTCTTGCTTTGATTTCAATACAGGTGCAGTTACAGGAAATTGAATTGTACAACCGAATTGTGCAGTTACAGGATTATTCCGAGGTAGGTGGATTTGTAGTTTGTGCTTGAGACTGAACATTTTCCATTGACCTGAACATTTATTGGTGAATGAAATAAAAGACTTGGTGTTTTATTCCTGCTGGTTAATCTGTTAACTGTTACGATATTTATATTTTGACTATTATCTGTGCGATTGAATTGAACTGCTGGGACAGTGAATTTTTCGGTCAACAGTTTGTGAACTATTGCTATTTTAGTGATACCTGATTATTACACAAGTGAGTCGTTTTAAACCAGACATTCGTAAACTGTATGACTTTGGGTGCATTTTTAGCAGTGGACTAGTTAGACTATTGCTATTGCGCTTCTGGTACACCTTAGCTCTGCGATATTTTCTGGTTACTACTTGAACATTGTTGAATTTTCGGTTGTTGTTGGATTTTAAATTTATATGGACTTGACCTTTGCTTTAACTATTCTGATTAATTGATTTGCGGTTTATCTGATTGATCTTGATCTGTAAGCTATTATAAACTTTACTATTGCTGGTATAATTGTACTTCTACAACCAATTGTGAACTTTAGCCTGGTTGTAACTGGCATTGCTGTTTACTTGTGTACTTGCTATCGATAATTCCTTTCCAGCTTTGAATTCTGTGCGAGTGAACAAATAGTTGATAGTTCGTGAGTGTTGACCGGGAACTGAATATACTTTTGATCGAGCACAACCGAACTTTACGTGGAAAGACTTAACCGCCAATAGTGAACATGGATGTGAATCGGCTATTGAGTGACGAGTTAACCTACGAACTCCAACTCCGAGGACAAACAGTGCCGGGCACAGTGATGCCTAAGCGATGCTTACTACGACAGGTCATTCAATCGAATACCCCGTTACAATCTGTGACATGGATGGATCCTACCTTGGATATAGAGATATGCCAGAATAAACTCACTGATTTAGTGGAATCGATTCAACACTTCAACCACGACAATGCAGATAACGAATATTCACGCATTTTCACAAGGCTAAAACACGTTCAAGGAAGATTGAACTTTATTGACACCACTGATGAATCACAATCACAATTGGTCAGTCAGCTGAAAGGAGCTACAGCTAGAGCCTTGGATACGTTACAGGAAGTTCATAAGGGCAGCCTTCAACAACCGTCTTCGCAGCAAGAGGGGAGATCTCTCTTGGACCTGGAGGTCCCGCCTTCCCCTGGGATGTCCCCTATTCAGCCCCAGCGAGCAGCAGGAGTCCAACCATCGCTTGTTGACATCGGGGAAGACATCCGTCCACCGTCCACTGGTGCAGTCTCACGAGCTCACCCACCTGAAAGAAATTCTATATTAGATCGAGTTATAAATGACACCAGGAGGACATGCAGAGAGATACTACAGGAGATACCGATTATACCGACCTCTCAGGCATCACCACAACCTGAGAGATTGACACCGGACCGTTGGGCAAACTCCACCCGAAGAGTATCTTTTCCGGCAAATACATCGTCAAGAAACCCCCTCAGAGCGTTGGCACAAGGCAATTACAGACCTGAACCCGAAACCCGATTTACGTCAGCACCATCTGTTCCCCTGTACAAGTGGACCATTTCATTTGATGGCACTACAAGTGTCACCGATTTCATCGATGAGGTGGAAAGACTGGCAGAGTCACGCAAAGTACCACTAGGACAGGTGTTCGACTCGGTATACGAACTTCTGAGGAAAGACGCCCGGGACTGGTTCATCCCCCGTAGAAGAACGTTTCAAAACTGGGACGACTTCAAATTCCAATTGAAAGAAGCTTTCCTACCAGTAAATTACGAAGAAAACCTGTTGGAGGAAATAAAAAGGCGAATGCAGGGCCCGGATGAAAAACTTCTGCTCTATGTTACGAGAATGCAGAATCTGTTCCAGAAATTATCCTGCAACCGACCGTCCGAAGAGGAACAGATTCGTCTGATTAGACAGAGATTACTACCATCTCTGCAACAAGCCCTGGCCTTCCAAGAAACTAGGACTTATGATGAGCTCCTACAGAGGGGAAAAGTGTTTGAACTGGTTCAATGGCAGATGAACCAATACACCAGGCCACCCTCCAAACCGGGCCTCATTGCTGAACCTCACCTGACTTACAACCCCCAGCAGCGAAACCGCTATCAGGCCAATTGCTCGCTGGACACCGACAACCGAATCCAGGCATCGACTGCTGCAGTGAACCCGAAACCTGCAGAATTGGCACGGACACAGACACCGAGGGGAGAACAACCCCGACCGAACCAGGCGACTGAACCACCACTTGTGACCTCAAGATCAACATCGACAAGCACTGCTCGACCATCGTCGACCGCCAACCGTCGAGTTGAGACCTCTGTAACTCCGGACCGAACCGAACGACAGAACGAAAGGAGAGTCTCTTTCCAGACTCAATGTTTCCGCTGTGGTGGATATGGCCACATGCGCCGGGAGTGTCGCAGACCGCCGAAACTGTTCTGTTCCCGGTGCCAGAGGAAGAATATTCTCTCCAGAGACTGTCCGTGCTCGGAAAACTAAATGGAGGTATGGAAGGGGGGTCGGCCATATCTCCGGGGACATTGACTCCGCTGTCACCTTCTATCTGTAATGAAAACCGTCCGTTAGTAGAGATTCATATAGTTAGTAAATCTTTCCGAGCACTAATAGATACCGGAGCCACCAAGAGCTTTTGCAGCCAGAAAGTGGCAGGACACTTGGAGGAGAGAGGAATAAAAGGAGAGCCTACAGGCAATGAATTTGTAGTGATAGCCAATGGCAAGACCACCGTCACACCTAAACGCTACACCACTTTAGCCAGGATAGACGATTATACCCTGGCCGACCTAAAATTCCTACTAATTCCTGACCTACCAGTGGACGTCATACTCGGAATGGACATACTCTCGAACTACAACTTTAGCATTGATCTGAAAACCGCAGAATGCTATCTAGAAGGCCGACCGAATCTCCAAACCGACTCCTGTCAACGAACCAATCCCTGAGGTGCATCTCGCCGGTGAACATCTTCTGGAACTGACCTGTGAACAACAAAAGAAACTAGATGAATTTCTTGCAAGGGAACTCAAAGAATTTGAGAAACTAAAGGGTACTACTGATTTGATCGAACACAAAATCAAACTAAAACCGGATACTGAACCAATCAAACAACGATACCGTCCTCAGAACCCAAAAATGCAGGACATTTTCAACCAAGAAGTAGACCGAATGTTGGCTGAGGGAATTATAGAACCCTCCAAATCACCGTGGAGTTCACCTGTTGTACTGGTCAGAAAGAAAGATGGAACATACCGTTTTTGTATCGATTTCCGTGCAGTTAATCAGGCCTCCGTTAAAGATGCATACCCGTTACCATATATTTCCGGAATCTTGGATAAACTTCGCAAAGCCAAATACATCTCAACACTGGACCTAAAACAGGGATATTGGCAGATACCACTAGCGAAGGAGAGCCGCCCTATTACTGCATTCACCGTTCCCGGAAGAGGGCTGTTTCAGTTCACCGTAATGCCTTTTGGTCTACATGCAAGCCCAGCAACATTCCAAAGATTTTTAGACAAAGTGATTGGCCCAGAGATGGAACCTGACGCATTTGCTTACCTCGATGACCTCGTAATACTAGGTGAAACTTTTGAAGAACATCTTGAAAACCTGAGAGAGGTATTCCGTCGACTAAGAGAAGCCAATCTCCGTCTGAACCCAGACAAGTGTGAATTCGTTCGAAAATCTTTGAAGTATCTCGGACATGTAGTCACCTCTGATGGCATCTGCACCGATCCTGACAAGGTTTCTTCCGTGGTGGCTTTTCCAGTACCGAAAACCGTCCGAGAACTGCGCCGATTTCTTGGAGTTGCCAGCTGGTACCGTCGTTTCATCGAAAACTTCTCCGATGTGGTTTCTCCATTAACTCGGCTACTGCAGAAGAAACACCGTTGGCAGTGGGGAGAGGACCAGCAGAAAGCCTTCGAACTTCTGAAACAAAAACTCACCGAATCACCAATACTGGCCTGTCCGGATTTCACCAAGCCGTTTGTTTTACAAACAGACGCCAGTGACATGGGCCTTGGAGGAGCCCTGACACAAGTGATAGATGGAGATGAGAGAGTAATCGCCTATGTAAGCCGTACATTAAACCCAGCAGAGAAAAATTACTCAGTCTCAGAAAAGGAATGCCTAGCCATAGTGTTTTCAATAGAAAAACTGCGGCCATACCTGGAGGGATTCCATTTCACTGTTATTTCCGACCACATGAGCCTGAAATGGTTAAATTCCATCAAATCACCGTCCGGAAGAATCGCTAGATGGGCCGTCTTTCTCCAGCAATTCGACTTCGAAGTCCAATACCGAAAAGGATCCATGAACAAAGTTGCTGACAGTCTGTCCCGGAACCCGTTACCTTCCTTGGATTCTGTGTGTTTAACCGAGGTAGAAACACCCCGTTGCAAATGGTATAACAAGAAGCTACAGGAGGTGGAAAAAGCCCCAGCAAATTTCCCTGATTACTCCGTAGAAAAGGGAAAATTATTCCGACATTTCTGGGACTCATCCGACTTTACTGAAGATGGAACCGGCCAACCCTGGAAGCTCTGTGTACCTACCGAACAACGAGACGAAGTACTGAAAGAAAATCACGATTCCGAATTAGCCGGCCACATGGGGATTGCCAAAACCATTTCCAGGATAGCCCGGAACTACTACTGGCCAGGGATGTTTAGAGACATTTCAAAATACGTAAGAAACTGCTCTTCGTGCCAAAAGTACAAAGTTTCGCAACAGAAAACTCCTGGGAAGATGCAACCCCATCGAATGGCGGATGCGCCGTTCAAAGAAGTATCCATCGACATTGTTGGGCCACTGCCACGATCTAAAAAGGGAAACTCCTACATCGTGGTAATGCAAGACCGGTTCACAAAGTGGGTAGAATGCCGTCCGTTGCGGAAAGCTACCGCCAAAACAGTTTACTCTGCCCTCTACGAACAAGTGATCCTGAAGTATGGTTGTCCGAAACTGGTAATATCTGACAATGGGGTACAATTTGACAGTCGGCTATTCAAGAACAGTCTTCGAGAGCTGAACATCGCCCACCGTTTTACTCCTCCTTACACACCGCAATGTAACCCAGTAGAAAGGGCCAACCGTACACTGAAAACAATGATAGCTCAATTCTGTGAAACCGACCAAAGAAACTGGGATGAAAAGATAGGAGAGCTTACATTTGCAATTAACACTGCCAAACAAGAGTCTACCGGATTCACACCTGCGTATTTGAATTATGGAAGGGAACTAGAAGTCCCAAGGGCGATTTATTCGGCAAACCCCCATAAGGAAGAAACAGGCAATGAATCCCGTAGTCAGGAAGGAAAAATAAAAGACATGACTCACCGTACTGAACAGATCAAACATCTCCAGGAGGCCTATGAGTTTGTCCGTACTAGGTTGTACCGTGCTTTTGATCAGCAAGCTCATAGTTATAATCTTCGCCGTAGGGATGTCCGTTATTATGTGGGAGATAGAGTTCTGCGCCGTGATCGTCCTCTATCGTCCGCCGTCGACAATTTCGCTGCCAAGCTCGCGCCAAAATTTGTCGGTCCGTATAATGTGGTAAAAGTGGTTTCCCCCGTCGTGTACGACCTGAAAGATGAAAGTGGTAAGAGAGTGTCAAACATACATATTAAAGATCTTAAACCATACCATGAATAAAACTTGAATACTTATATAATAACCGTTCCTGTAATTGTGTTTAAATACTGTGAGTAAAACTTTATATGCTTACCCGTACTTTTTACAGATCACTAAGACCCGGAAACCATGTCCGAGCAAGAACCCTGGTATTCCTGCGGTGAAGACATGTCCTTTGTGGACCCCTTTGAGGGGAACGCCTATGAATACCCGATTCCTGACGACACCGTTCCGCTGCCATTGGGAACCGCCAACCAGTCCAGCTCACCGTCCACTTCTGGGCAACACCACCCTAGGGAACCGTCCGGCAAGAACAAAGATGGGGAAACCGCCACATCCAGCCGTGGAGCAGCTCCTATGGAAGTAGACACCTGGGAAGAAAACCGTACAAATTAGTAACATATTATGTACCATTATACCGTCATTTCCAACCAACCGTTTTATTTTCCGTCCAACCACTACCTGAAGACCGTTCAAAATAACCTACTACATGATAGTAACAGTTTCCTAACAGTACCTGGTGATTTTGTCTGATCTTAATTCTTTCTCTACCTGAAAACGACAACAAATTGGGTAAACTATCTGAAATATTGTATTAAAACGTTTAATGAATATTTGTTTTCGTTTTCTGCATGACTGAAACTAAATATAGTTGTCTGAACTGTTACCGTTGAATGAAACAAGGTTATTTCTAATTCAAAACTGTTAAATCCGTTTATGATTCCAATGGATCCAACCCATTACACCGTTTTCATTCTGAATCAGACATTATTGTTTTACCGTTCATTATTTAACCGTCTATGGAAATGGAAAACACAGTTTCTCGAAGAAAACTTGCCAGGAAAAGCGAAGAATATGGGACAAATTTCACTGGAATCAAATGGTTAGAACTGCCTGAACTACCCACCTGTAAGTCTTAGTCATCTGCCTGGGCCGACGTCGATATTCCACCCACAGTCCACACCACCTATTGCACCAGTCCCGGACGCCGACTACACTATGGGAAATTAGAACATCCACCCCTGTACACATGAATGATGGGGCTGTCGTAATTGTGCTTTCACCATCTGCGAAACACTATTTTGGAACCACATCGAGTAAGACTTATAATTACAAACTTACTGTACATCAAGTGTAAGAACAATCCTCGGCTTTTATATCCATCGCCAGTCCACTTTACACATTTACTAATTAAATTAATTCACTGTTCACAAAACCACGAGAACAGAATGAAGTAAACAACTTATGACATGGCGGCGACACCTGCGCTGAGCGATGACAACTGCGCACAGAATACCAACTACGACATTGAACCACAGAACATAATATGGAACTACGAATTGGACTTGGACCTGCTTGGTTACCCAGAGGAACTAAGAAGAGGAACTACTAGCTGTATGATTATTGTAAGTCTGATTTCGAGCACAGGGGCGTATTAGTTCGTTGACTTGTTTGTCGCGATAGTTGGGAGCCGCGAAAATTCAAATTGTTATTGATTGAATTTTCTTTCCGTAGCAGGGGGGATGTAATGAAGTTCAATTTTATAACTGAGTTAATGAGTAATTGATCTTCATTTTAAAATAATTTATTCAAGTTTTCGTTTTAAATTCGGGAATTTTTATTCCGTTCAGAATTACTTCACAACAATCAGGAAAAACCGTAGTCTTCATTTAATTTATCCGAGTTTTCATTTTAAATTCGTGAATTTTTATTCCGTTCAGAATTAATTCAAAACAATCGAAAAAACCGAACATTTAGCGATTGATGTTGTTTTTCATACATAAAACATCGTAGAATCGTCCGCAAGAACAACGCCGATCGCCGATAACGCCGTTTTTTGCACATACGTACGATAAGCCAGTTTAAGATGTTTTTACCGAGGTACTCTCCTGAAAATTTTAACGTTTCTGCGCCTACCTTTTCCACCCCCCTCCGGAAGATTATAAAAGGCGGGGTTTCCCTACATCGGTAATTAGTTCCGAATCAGTTTTGCTTGAGTTAAATTAGTTCCAAATTATTTTCTGTTTTAGACGCATACCTTAATTAATCAGTTCCGAATATTTTCTGCTTCAGAAGTATACCTTTTAATTAATTAGTTCCGAATTTTTCGTTGACCTATACTTTTCCAAATTTTTTTTCCAAGCTTCTAAATTTTCGCGTTTTCTTTAAAGTGAGTGCAAGTGCATTTGAATTGTAAGTACCGAACCGATTTATTGCAGTCCTATTTTTTTTATTCCTCGTTGAGTCTACCTAAATAGCTGTTCCTCAGATTCCTTAACAATACCTTTCCTAGTTTGTCCAGGTGCCTGCTATAGTACGTTTGTCCGTATAACCGGTGCCTGTAGTTAGTCTGTCCAGGCCATGGTCAGACCGGAGGGCTGATGCAAACCAATGTTATAGTACGTTCAACCGAATAACAATCCTGCTCTGTCCTGATCCTTAGGGCCTGTAGTTAGTCTGTCCCTCATGGCGAGTATTCCCATGGGCAGACTAACGGCATAGCCGAACCACTGCTAACCTAGCAAGTTCGACATATCCTGTTTAACCCTCTAATTTCACCTGGCCAAACCCCAACCTGTTTATACGAGAAACAAGCAGAGTGGTAGACAACGTGGTGAATTCTAGGACTGAAAGAATATCGGACAAGTGCACTCTTATACTGACCCTTTTATTCCTGTTTTCCTGATTTTATCATATATATTTGAATTAACCGTTTAAATTAACTTACTTTCTATTCTGGCTGACTCGTACCGGGAAAATCTTTGTTTCTCTTGAAAGTGCTCGCAGTCAGACAAAACTGACCAATTTATATTGTGTATTGATTTCATATAGCGTCTTATTTCACTGTACATTTTTTTTGTATAACTATTTTTCGCTATCTGAATAAACTGTGTAAATTTGCTCTATTTCTGATTTTCTCTGTTATCGCTACTATCTTAGATAACGACGAACTCTGTCTCTGACTAGCAGCTGCCCTGGTAGGTTTGCTATTCTCCCTTATTAGAAAAAAGAATAGCTGGCGCTCGAGGTAAGTTTCGCCGAGAAAACCACGTTACAGTACTTTCATTTTGTTTGGAAAGGTTTTTCACGAAAAGTTGATAGTTTCCGAGTTATAAGCAGAAAACTGCCAAAGAATGAGATTCTTTCTCTTTTTTTGTATTTTTTTCAATGTTCTCTCACGAAATTTTCTTAGCAAACCTCAGATTCGGATTCAGCACCCTAAAAAACATAAAAAATCGAAAAAATCAAAACTACCTCAAAACTTTCCTGCTAAAAACCCTATTTGACTGTACTAGAAATCGTCTCCAATAAACGGCGCAAACGGAACAACATGTCACGTTAAAACGTCTCTTGTTTTATGTTTTCACTCAGTTTTCAGTTTATTTTCAAAACGTTCGGATTGAAGGTTAAGTCTGTGAAAGTACTTTCATAGCCATAGCCAAATTGTGGAGTTCAATGTTGCTCTGAAAACCCTGTATCTTTAACAAGAATTGAGCTATTGTTATAAATGAGGAACTAAATTGTCAATAGAGGATGCAACTTGATGATGAAGTAAGAAATCACACGGTGGAATTACTGGAACACACTAGGGGTGGTTCCAAAGTTAGGGTTAAAAACATAATTTATTTCACCCTGTATAAAATTACACACGCCGAGACTTTATGGAATTCGAAACTGGTAATTGATTAAGGATGAACATACCTACAGTTGAAAAAAAATATCGATTCGGAGTTGAAATAACATATTTAAGAATTACCAAACTTCATCAATTTTCTGAGTAGATCGATTATTTGCAGGTGAGTGAAAAAAATTAAATTTTTACATCTAAATATTCATAAAATTCTTCGAAGAAAACAACAGTTATTTATGCAGTTTTCCTAATTTAATTCAAAGGAAATTGTTTCGAAAATAGAAAACAGTATATCTGAGATTCTAGAAAATTTGAATTGTGTTTTCAAGAAATTTCATTTTAACATATAAAAGGGAAGATGAAACTTAATTTCGAATAGAACAAAATCCTTCAATGTTCTTCAAACTAATCCGATATCATATTACCTTACGGCTTAACACCAATAGAATGCGTGACAACAAAATCTAGCATTACCGAAAGTTGTTCGATACGACATCAAAGCAGTGAAATGTGAATGTGAATAGGATGGAGGTTGGTTGTTTTGTACAGGTGTTACAATTTCCTAACATAATCGAACTTTTAATTGAAATTTCAGCACCTATATTGCAGTGGTCGTGTCGAATATACGTAAAAATCGGTTATACGATGTGTCGAACTAGCAAACACGTTATTTCCAGTTCAATGAATATACGAATTAATTAAAGAACAGTCCAATATTAATCCTCGTGAATAGAAATGTGGTAAATTTACATGTTGAAGTGACAATAAAATTGGTTTTCGATGGAATTGTTTACAATGTATGATACTTGAAAAGATTCAAATTACAACTTGCTTGTTGTAACAACATAAACTGTTGAATAATTGAAACGGAGTATTTCAGTGTGCAATTTTTAATCTTCAGTCAAGAACCAAGCGCTTTCGACACAATTGTCATCATCAGGGTTCCCTGGAAGGGCAACCATGGTTATCACAAAACAAGTGAAGGAAATTTATTTCGACAATGACCCGTCCAGGAGTAAAACCACAGGCGACATGCGGAAGAGTCACATATACAGAAAATTTTATAAAATTAACATGCAGAGCAATCAATATATGTAGAAAAGCCAATGGTCAAAATCGAGTACAGTTTTTCGCCAGAAGAAGTAAACAAATATACAGACAACGAAATAACAAATGATATATAAATGAAGTGTGAAATATTACAAACAAAGCAAGACAAGTGACACGTAAATCCGGTGGAGCCACCTTACCAGTGGCGTAACATAAAAATATAAATATATAATATACAATAAAAGTATGATGTTAATAAATATAAAATAAATTAATATAAAATGTTGAGAAATGTTAGAATACGTGTATACCAATAAAATATAGTCTTTTTTTAGAAGTTTCAAATTGTTGTCTGAAAGGGGGGGTAGATCATCGTGGGAGTAGCCTCTTGAACAATAGGGTGAAAACGTTATTGAGGTTCACCTGTGAATTTACGCAATTGTTGTTGGACTGCATCTCTCGACCGATCTCAAGATCCTCAAACAAGTTCATCCTGATGCTGTACTTATTGCCCTTGATGTGTGAAATTTCGAAGTTCCGGTTTGGGCTGAACTGGTGTCGGGAAAAGGCGAGATGATAGCCAAATGTTGACAGTTGGGGTCTGCTCAGATATTCTTTTATTCTTGTGATGAGTTTCCTCCAGGGAGGAGTGTATTACCTTGGTTTCTGAGTTGCTCCACGAGCATGACGTCCCTAACTCCACACTCTCCGACGACCTCACTCTGTTAAAACTCGCCTGTCCCAAGATTTTTTCATTTTAAACAACATTGTGTATAGGCAAACTGATGGATTGGCCATGGTTTCCCCTCTGTCTTCCCTCCTTTCTGACCGCTTTCTTGAGAAGCTTGAGGCCTACATAATGAGTAGGTGGAAAATAATAGTGCGCTGGTACAGATACGTTGACGACGTCTTCGTCATCTTAGACGGCGTCCCTGATGATGCCCATGCTTTGTTAGACTTCATCAACACAATCCACCCGAGCATAAAATTCACCCTGGAGCTGGAAGTCAACAGATCAATAAACTTCCTCGATCTCACTATCTCTAGATCGGCAGATAGCTCTTTGACGTTCGAGATATATTGAAAGAAGACACAAACAGATCACATAACACCAGCCTGATCGTGCCATCCCAGAAACCATAAGATGGCAGCCTTACGATGCTACATTCATAGAGCCCTCAACATCCCCTTATCTCAGGCCAACAGAGAAGGAGCTCAATATAATTAGGCAAATAGCATCAAACAATGGCTATGACCCAAAGGTAGTTGATACGGTAAAAAACAGCATACTAAATAGACAAAGAAGAATTTTAGCATACAGTTCAGATGCTTCTGACAACACATCGAAGTACTGCTCTCTACCATACATAGGTCACTTATCAGATGCGATATCTCACGTTCTCGGACGTTCGGTCGACGGCTTTAGGATCTCCTGTTCCGGTGTACGTTCACTGGACTCCTTGTTAGTGGACTGAAAAGACACTGTCAAGAAACTGAACCGTAGTGGCATATACAAACTAAATTGTGGTGAATGTGACACATCTGATGTGGGTCAAACCAGGAGGAAACTCATCACAAGAATAAAAGAACATCTGAGCAGACCCCAACTGTCAACATTTGGCCATCCTCTCGCCTTTTCCCGACACCAGTTCAACCCAAATTGGAACTCCGAAATTTTACACAACATCACGGGCAATAAGTACAGCATCAGGATGAACCTGTTTGAGAATCTTGAGATCGGTCGAGAGATGCAGTCCAACAACAATTGCGTAAATTCACAGGTGAACCTCAGTAACGTTTCCACCCCATTGTTCAAGAGGCTACTTCCACGATGATCAACCCCCCCTCTTTCAGACAACAATTTGAAACTTCTAAAAAAGACTATATTTTATTGGTATACACGTATTTTAACATTTCTCAACATTTTATATTAATTTATTTTATATTTATTAACATTATAATTTTTTATATTATATATTTATATTTTTATGTTACTCCACTGGTAAGGTGGCTCCACCGGATTTACGTGTCACTTGTCTTGCTTTGTTTGTCATATTTCACACTTCATTTATATATCATTTGTCATTTCGTTATCTGTATATTTGTTTACTTCTTCTGGCGGAAAACTGTACTCAATTTTGACCATTGGCTTTTTTACATATATTGATTGCTCTGCATGTTAATTTTATAAAATTTTTTGTATATGTGACTCTTCCGCATGCCGCCTGTGGTTTTACTCCTGGACGGATAATTGTCGAAATAAATTTCCTTCACTTGTTTTGTGGTAACCATGGTTGCCCTTCCAGGGAATTCTGATGATGACAATTGTGTCGAAAGCGCTTGGTTCTTGACTGAAGATTAAAAATTACACACTGAAGTACTCCGTTTTAATTATTTAATATATTTGGTGTGCACAACCATTATTCAAACATATAAACTGTTGAAGATCATCAATCATTGAATTAATGAATCAGTTATGACAAGATTTTTGTGTTGACCTCGAATCACATCAAGACACACTTTATTGAAAATATGTTTATTCTACAGGATAAATAAACTTGACACGATAATGTTTTCTATGAATAGACATACATATTATGCTGTCGATTAAACAATTTGAAAAATTCCTGCGAGGAATATTGGGCCCATTGCTTGCCCACTGATGAGTAAGGGAGGTTCAATCTATTTCTTTGTATCAGTGCTATTCTACGGTTTACCAACCATCAAACGATGGCAGTATGCAAAAGGAATAAGGGAATGAATGATACCTGTCGGTTTTCAGTAGAAGTCATTTTTTGAGCACCGAAAAACGGGTAGTCTCAACCAGTTCCTTGGGAAGACGGTTGCATTCCTCAAATTTAAGGACAAGAAGACAAGAAGTGGCAACGAAACCTAGCATTGCTGAAAGTAGTTCTATCCGACACTAAAGCAGTAAGCGAGATGTGAATAGGATGTAAGTTAGTTGTTTTGTACAGATGTTACAATTTCCTAACGTTATCGAACTTTTAATTGGAATTTCAGCACCGATATTGCAGGGGTCGGGTCGAATATTCGTAAAAATCGGGCGATGCTATGTGTGGAGCAAGTAAACGCGTTATTTTCAGTTCAATGAACACACGAATTAATTAAAGAACAGTCCAATATCAAACTTCGTGAAGAGATATGTGGTAAATTCAGTTGTTGAAGTGACAATAAAAAGGAATGGAACACACAGTAATTTATTATATGTGAATTGAAGAGATCCAAATTTGAGTTATTTAACAACTTATTTATTGATAACATCCATTAATATTCGAGATCATCAATCGGTTAATTTATAAATGATGTACCAAAACCCCTAGCTAAGGTAAGTGCAAAACGGGGTACAATATTGAACTGCGTATGATATCAGACGTCAGAGAAAAACCTCAGTAGAAAAATTCCTGTCTCACCGTTTTTACAAAATTAAAACTTGTAACTATTTCAATAAATGCCTTCAATATTCAGACACAAAACAATTGATTCTTACTCTTTGACCAGAAGGGTGTTTTGAACCAAGTCTGGCCTTCCAAGTGATTATTTTTTTACTCCTCTGTTCAAAAAAAAAACGCCGAGAATTGTGAAATTCGGACAAAATCTGCATCTAATTCACCAGCTCAGCCAACAAAACGCTTAAGTGTGTCACGAAATTAATTGAAAACTATTTTGCATTATAATAGAAGGGTTGGGCACAAATGGAGGAAAGTATATATATTGCCCACATGAAATTGGTTCTGCTAAAGTTACCCTAACTATGGAAGTTGCCAGAGTTGTTGAATATCATGAATTGTCAGCTGGAAACTTGCAGCTGCTGATAAGAATACTTTTTAATGAAAAGTTCATGGTTAATATGGTTAGCCACGCTGAACTACTTAGATTTGCCTGCTACTGTAGGTTTAATTAATTCATCTTGTATTTTATGATTTAGGAGAAGCAGTTGGAGAAGAGTATTACCGATTACTGTATCCTTTAACGAAGAAACTTTTCTGAAAGAATTCTGAGCACATGTATAAATTGGATTTCATTCTGGGGTTTGAAAACGTTTTTCTTTTACAGACGAAAAATAAAAATTATAAAGATGAAAGTTGACTGTAGTTTATGCCGAGGATGTGATATTTAAATTACTTCTTACTTTCTCTTAGATGCTTCTCCAAATCGTTTCTTCAAATGCACCTTACAGATATTCAGCCGAACAGAGGGAAGAAAAAATAAAAAGTTGTTTCAATTTAAATTGAGTCCTTCAATATGAATATTCCAACTCGGTTTTCATTTAAATAATTCTTATCATCGAATCACCGTAGTCGTACAGGGACTGACTGAGTTGTTATCGAGAACTTCTTAAATCTTCTTGGGTTGTGCATATATACTGTATATATGAAACGAACGATAGTGTAGTTATGCCACTATGCATAACTATGTATTAAATAATAATCTATTCGTTGAGATCTGATCATAATTTGATAATCAATTTTCAGATTTTCGGTTCATTTGTACAACTAACTGAGGTGTTCCGACCTTGCACCTACCATAAAGATCTCAAGTTTATGACTTCTTCCTTTCGAAAGTTACTGTGAATATACTTCCGAAAAATTAAAATATCTAGTACATTCTAATGAGCAAATCAAACGATCATTTCAGAAATTGTACAATATTTCAGACAATAATGGTTCAACCTTTTAAAATAAAGTAGAGTGCTGTATTATTGAATTATATCCATCATGTGATATAGGATTTAGTTATGACATCGTCTACCATCTATAGTCCGCTCACGGAACTTTGAGGTGTCAGTTGTTCATGACTACATGGCATATTCCACTACAGTGGAGGTGCCAGGATTTTGTTATGGGCACTAGCTGCGCCAGTGTTCCACTATGTGTATTAAAATTTTAGGTTATATAGTATATTTTTTTGTCAGATTGATACGCAATTTTGTCAATACCACGAAAAAGCTCCATAAATCGCGGAGTTCTCTGATCTAAACTAGAAAGGTCGTCAGACGAGGCCGGGTACATTCTGCAACGTTGACTTTGTTCATCATTATGACAGCAAATACTGCCAATCTCAGTTAAATGAATGAACGCCTACTTTGCGCTCAATAATATGTGAACGGTGTATAATAATAATGAAATTATTATTTCGACTATTGGAAAAATAAGCTCCGATAGAGCCTAATGCAAATTCTCAAATCATCATAACTGAAAAACCAATGAAAAAACTTAACCAAGCTATTCAGAGCCTCATTTTCTCTCAAAATTTCAAGTTTGTAGCGCTTTCTTTTCCAAAAGATTGTCTTTGAACTCGGATGAGTAAGCCCAGCTGATGTGAAATATACTCTCGGCTCAAAATCCGATATTCATCGAGATTTCTTCAGAAGTGAAACGCTTTTGCTTCAAACGAAAACTCCCAAAATTCAGTCACTTAATTTCATTACTGAATACCAGGAAAGGGCGCTGCGCATTCGCCAATTCGCACCAGTTGATTATCGCGCTATTATTTGGCCTATAGGTAAATCAAGCTAAGCGATACGCCCTCTGGTGAAGATTTGAGTACCCTTGAATTTGGACATGATCCTTTCATTTCGAATAGTGTTGTCGTGATTTATGAAAATATTCAACATAAAAAATAATTTTTTAAGTATAATTCATTCAAATCACTATTGTTCAGTTCCTCAGTGTTCTTCCTGAGAAATGAAAAATTCCAAATAATATACATTTCCATGCCTTTTCTCAAGCTAGCAATAAATTTCGTGTTTGGGTAGAAGGGAAATCGGGGAGTAAAGTGACAAAGTGTTGATGGATCGACGAAAAGCCTGGCAACTGAAACTTAAAATCGGTAAACCAGTCACAGGAAATATGGAAAATTGCTTCTTGCCTTTTATAGCTGACTATTATTTTTATCGAGGTAAGTACGGATTACACAAAATTTGTAGGTTAGATAAGATTCATGGGGTTAATCGTTTACAGATCCCAGTTCATTCAGAGGTAGTTTTTGACAAATACTGCTGTGCCTAACAGACATTTTCCTGTTGGACTTACTACCAGAAAGGAGGAACAACCGGAATGTTTTAGTTCTAGAAGTAGAACTGAAAGGTTGAGACAGGGAACTCTAAACAAAGAAAACCCCACTGAAGAATGCTCTTGTGAAGAGAAAATGTACTATTTGAATATAATAAAATGGAGTTAATTAAACTGTTCGACAAACAAAATTGTTTTCCTTGATTTCCTCAACTGCATTTTAACCTAATTCGTCTTTTGCTATGGCTGAAATGAATTGAAACGAATTATGACACCCACCGTCTTCACAGCAAAATGAAAATAAAATATACACAGTAATACACTCGTTCACTATAGATATCTGAAGTGTTGATATATTGATGAAAAATCCAAATTCTAATGAAGCAGGTATACACATGAAAAATACAACCAAATCCTTCCATGTCAATATTATTAATAGTTCTACGAATCCCCATTTTTCACAGTTCTCAGAAAACAATCATCGATAACTTATATTATTATATTATTTTCGATACATTCAGTTGTAGAAAATTTCTCTTTCAAGGCTGGATCTCACTATTGGAACCAGATGTTTTTGATATCAACAGATGGTTGTCTGATAGGGTTTTTAGTTAACAACATAAATGCTCTTTCCTTCAATTTTCTGCGTCTCAGTTTTTTTTCCTTTGTAATTATGGAAGCTTTACCCCATAGAATCAAATCATCATCGTTTGAAGCATACTGAACGAACTTTGGCTTATCACTATCTCCTTGTTTGTCAAAAAAAGTTTATTTTTTTTAAATGAAATGAAGTCATGAATTACAGATCACAAAGCAAAATCCAGTAAAATATATATAGGTACCGAAATGAGACTCTAGACTCAACCAATCCATTTTGGCCCTGCATTTTTTCTCAAAATCTCAAGTTTGTATCTCTTTCTGTTCCGAAAGCTTGTCCTTGACCTCGGATCAGTTATTCCACCTGATTCGATTGGATTTCCCAGCTCAAAATCCGAAACTCACAGACATTTGGGCAAAACTATAGCACGCAGTTCCCTAGGAGTGAACAAAAATAGTACCTATTCTTCTAGATTTTTTTCTAGAAGCGAATTCCTTTGCTTTATCCAAAAAATCCCAAAACTTCTCCGGTAATTTCATTGCGCATTCGCCATTTTGCACCAGTTGAATATTGAAATATTATTTGGGCTGTTTATTCATTTCCGCTCATCTGTTCATCATTTCGGCCAGCATTCGCTTCCGTCAGTCTCTGGAAAGTATTGGTCATTTTTGACAGTTCTCAGAAAACAATCATTGATAACTAGTTGATCCAGATGTTTTTGATATGAACAGACTATTGACTGATGGGGTTTTGATTATAAACATGAATGATTTTTCCTCCAATTTTCTACTTCAGTTTTTTTCCTTTGATATTATGGAAGATTCACCCCCATGGATTCCTATCGTTTGAAGCATGTTGGATGAACTTTGGCTTATCACTATCTTCTTGTTTGTCAAAAATGACAAACTCTTCAAAAAGTGACGAAAGTGGATTCACTGAAAGTAACTGGCAGATATGTGAACAGAAAAAGCTAATATGATGGAAACATCCCAAATAATATTTCAACCAACCACGTTTATCTCTCAATCAGACAACAAGGAAGAAATAAAAAGGTGCGTTATGAAATTCTTATTAGTATTCAATGTCAGTGGAACATTAATTTACGCTTTGCTACACGCGACAACTTCGTTATGGAATCCCATGAGGATTCAAGCTTTTCGATAATTGAATAGATATGGAAATTTTACACCTCAAAGCAAATTTACAAATGAATTCATTTCTGACTCAATGACGGCAAGCTAGATCTGTCACCCCTCTATTTGTCTTTGCGAATGATAAACATGGGAGCGTTAGTCCTAATGAAGTGACCCAATTTCCATAATTGATGCACCACGAAATATTATTTTAGATTCGGAAGTATTTTGAGGTAATCGATTGGGTTTCTTGCAGAGAGGAAGATCCAGGAGTATTATGATAAAACATTCATTATTATACGATAGGAATACTTTGAACGCAAGAATATACTCTGAATGGATGAAAAAATCAATACACTGGAAAAAACGATCATTTGGATACCACTTGACCAGGTTCATCATCTTTCAGATAATTACAACGATAAGAACTTCCATAATTCATCTTTTTGTTTCAAGATGTATACAGGGTGTCCCAAAACTCGACGTCAACCCGGAACCGGGAGAAAAGGCAAGTAATGCTGGTTGTCAGAAAAATATAGTAAAAAATCTAAGTTGCATGATTTTAAAATAATGGTCATTTAAAAAAAACACGCAAAATTCCACACCCTGTGGCAGTCTTTTCGCTCCTCTTGCCACAAATATCAACTTTTTCCAACTTTTTTTTTGCTGTGTAACCTTGAATAATGCTTGTCTAAACTGTAATCAAAGTTTGGATACCAGCTGCTTTAGATTTCATAAAAATAGGGCTTCCTTCTCAGAAAAAAAATTCAGAATAAACAATTGCCTAGTTTCAACTGACTGTATTGAAAAAAAAATGTACTACGCAAGTTTGGCATGTTTTGTCAAAAGTTGGCGCATTTAGTAAGATTCAAAATAGTATAATACTTGTTAAACTGTAGCTGCCGTAGTTCAAATTTATTTTCGATTGCCTTTGAATACACTTTTTCTTAAACTGCTTCCCAGTAAAAAAGTCCAATGGATTTAAGTCCGGTGAACGGGCCGGCCACCAGATTGGACCAAAACGTCTGATCCATCTTCTGGGACAAAATGTTACAAAAAAAAATTTCAGAGAAAATAATTTTTTCTGAGAAATTTCTTTGGATTTTTTTTTCTGGTAACATTTTTTCCCGGAAGATGTATCGGACGTTCTGGTCCAATCTGGTGGCCGGCCCGTTCACCTGACTTGAATCCATTGGACTTTTTTACTGGGAAGCTGTTTAAGAAAAGTGTATTCGAAGGCAATCGAAAATAAATTTGAACTACGGCAGCTACAGTTTAACAAGTATTATACCATTTTGGAATCCTTACTTAATGCGCCAACTTTTGACAAAACATGCCAAACTTGCGTAGTACATTTTTTTTCAATACAGTCAGTTGAAACTAGGCAATTGTTCATTCTGAATTTTTTTTCTGAGAAGCAAGCCCTATTTTTATGAAACCTAGAGCAGCTGGTATCCATATTTTGATTACAGTTTAGACAAGCATTATTCAAGGCTACACAGCAAGAAAAGTTGGAAAAAGTTGACATTGACTTGTACAAAATACCGTCGACAGAATGAATAAATATTCATCACTTTTCGAGGAAAATCAGGTTACCAAGTTTGGTGAATCACATTGATGTACGTCATATTTATTCTTGTTTCATTTCAGTAGGTGAGAGGAATGGCCCTTTACAGTGATTTTCATCAAAAATCATCTCAAAAATAATGGACTAGCAAAAAATCAAAGCGATTTTCTGTTTTCTGTTCGGCTGTCAGGGTTCTGAGAAAAATATTATCGAAATCACCGAAATGAGCTAGCGAATTCTAACTATCAGACTTACGAGTATAGAAATCGCATTTTTCATTATTTAATTAAATATTGATTACTTCAAATTGAATTGGTATATAAGTTAACATGATGATAGTGCCTTTTAAAAACAATATGTGATCCTAGTCGTATTTATAGTAATTAATGAAAAACAGGTAACATATAAACTGCTACTCAATGAAACAACTCACTCAATTTCTTGAAAACACAACCCTAGAGTTGAATTGTTCTAAGCTTCAGTTGAAGCAGTAAATTAAAAATCTGAAAAAATTGGTTGGAAACTCAAATATCTAAAAATGAAATGAAATTTTTCAATGAATTATGATTCGCTTTGCCTCAAACCTGAAGTCACTTGTATAACGCCAAATCAACAACATTTCAGATATCTTAGTTCAACCCAAAGAAGCCGTATTCAAATGAACTTCACCCAACAAAACTGAATTACATGTAATGTTATATCTTTTAATAGCTTATTCTGATTTTCAGAGGAAAACAATCATATAAAGTCCAACAAAATAATATTATAATCGATAGCCTTGATTTGATTCAGACTCCATAACACAATTAATCAATGACCATACTAATAATTCTAGGAATCTATTTCAAATTGTTTACGAATATAATGATCTTTTTCATGCAAACTGTAGTGGAAATGATGGACCTTGAAACTTTCTTATTGTGATGCGATGTTTCTTGCTCATATTGTCTGAAATAAACCTACTGCATGAAATTAAGTTTACTTTTATACGAAATTTAACCATATGCAATTAGGTACCTAGTGTTCAAAAAATAAACAAACGAAATTATGGCTCAATTTCCCATCAAAGATCAATTTAACAGCAGATTATGCTGGAAGGAATATTGGATTAGGATAACTATCCAGATTTATTCGATCCTTACAAAATTGCAATATACAAGTTTAAATGGAGGGACCCTTGAAAATGTTTAATTCCTGAATGCTTATTTGTAGTTTAAAATGACCATTTTGATTGAATTTTATTTCATTCGAACCAATTTCCTTAATACAAAGTAGGAGTAATTTATATTCAACAGAGCAAATTATTTCAATATAAAACAGTACTCAAAAGCGCCCTAATTACTTATTTAGATGATATTCACCCTAAAATCTTTGATGAGTCACTCTGAATGTTCTGTCAATATTAGGCGTCTACAAAGTGCTACCTTTCTTTCTTACGATTATTTCGAAAGAAAATTCTTCATAGTTCATGAATATTAATTATTTGCTAATTAAACAACTCCTGTTGCTAATAACAATTTTCGAGTAATTCGCTCACAGTATCTCACCTGGAAACTGGGTCGGACAATTATACTGGCAAATGATCCATTAAATAAAGTAACAGGAAAAAACTCTTTACACTAGTGCAGCAAATATTCCCCTACGATTTTTCGTGCGGGCATATGGAATATCTTTCATACAAATTTCATAGTTATGTTTCATTTGTATATGTTGGTGTTGAAAACCCTTCTCACACGTATTTATCTACCATATATCAGATCATTGAAACGTGAAACACGAAAAACTTAGGTGAAGTTACATTTTTTAATTCAAAAATCCTGAAGGAAATGTAGAGAATTATTTCATTAATTTGGATACAACTTCAGAGTCTTATAGAAAATAATGTATAATTCTCGTGTGGAAACGCTCATTCTGATACTCGTTCATTCAAAAACTTGATGGTTCATGACAGATTTGTGAATTGTCAACTCTTGTGAAAATATTAATGCCTTCCTCACTTGTATTATAATTGACTGTTCTTATTTACTGTCTGCTCATTAGCTGTTATCATATCATCTACGATATTTACTTTAAACTTCATACCGTGCAAATTTATATTACATTTGGTTATTTGGCTTTCATCACTTTCAACAATTATGACGAAAAACTTTAAAATTAGCGAAGATTCCATGAACTGGTATCTGCAGATCTATTCTGTTCCTTTCCTTCAAAAGTGATGAAAAATGAATAAACTTGCCTGACAATCCATTCATGTTAAATGTTTTTCAACATCAAAGTTATTATTCAACTATTTTCTATAAACTTTTGAGATAAGTCTTTTGTCCAACATGTCAAACATACTGATACCATTCGTTTTAAATGAAGAAAGAAATTCAATTAATATCTGATATGTTACATCAACAGGAGATTCATCGTAGTATTCATACCTATATTGCATTCCAAAACTTATCAAAACTGCTTTTACTGTTGTTACAATTTGCTTCATAATATGCTATACATATACTCTGAAACAGAAATTTAATTCCAATATGATTTATTAATTGTGTATGGAATGACCGTCCAATCTAATGAAGTTATGAACTACAGTAAATAATTCGTTTTGCACATAACATAGACAAGTTCTGCGAATCATCGTTAGAGTCATTAACTATTGTACAATTTGTCACTTCTGTTGATTAGGTTTCTCAAATGGAAATTGTTCATTCATTAGACTTTGTCGACAGATTTATTTATAATCAACAATAAAGATTACTCGAATTTTTTAAATGTGCATGTTTTCATCCAAAATTGTGCGCGTGCAATGGATTTGTTTCTCATGGAATGTAAAATTTGATGCTACGAAATGGTCTTCATATCAATCCATCAATTAAAGTTATTCAATATTTATTAAATCCGCCTCGATAATTTGTGAAATATCATTAATCAGTCATGAAAAAAGCCATGATTAAATATTAATTGATTTGTTTCGTTTGAATATTGTATGTATTATTTTATAGTGAAGTAACTTCTCGTGTTACCGAAGACCAGGACAGGGTAGACCACGGGTAACATCTGCCATTCAAGAACGTTACTTGAGAGTTTCTTCGTTGAGACAACGGTTTACAACCGCTCGCCTTCTTCAAAATCAGCTCGAGCCAACTCATGGGGTGCAAATTAGCACTCAGACTATAAGAAATCGCCTCAGAGAATATGATTTGAGAAATCGTGTCGCGACAAGAGGCCCAGCTATTACCCCAGCCTATCGAAGGACGCGTTTGGATTTTGCGAAAGAGCATATCCATTGGGAAGAGGCTGATTGGGAAAGAGTTCTCTTCACAGATGAGTCTAGAAAATGCCTCTACCATTGTGATCGACGTTCCGTTGTATACAGACGTCCACATGAAAGATATAGTGTAATTTCCTGAATACTACTGGTTTCGGGGGAGGATCGATTATGGTATGGGGTGGAATATCTTTGTCTGCTCGCACAGACCTATAGTGGTCGTTGATAATGGAGCTTTGAATGCTGGTGGGTATATAAGGAACATTCTTGAAGAGCATGTAGTGCCTTTTGACCCATACATTGGTGAAAATTTAATTTTTATGGACGATAATGTCAGACCCCACGTGTGCGCATCATTCAGTAGTGCCTTGAAGAGGTTGAAGTATCTCGAATAGAACGGCCAGCAAGAAGCCCAGATCCCAATCCTATTGAGCAGGCTTGGAACAACCTCAATAGAAAATCGGATTATTTTCTGAACTTCTCAGCCTTCTATTTAGAGTAGCTGGATAGCTACTCTTAATGACTTAGGAATCCAACTCAGAGAAATCTGGGAAGGATTAGATCAGAACATTTTAAGATCACTCATTTTGAGTATGAACCGTCGTTGCCGAGCTGTAATTAACGCAAGGGGTGGAAATACCAAGTATTAAACCACTTATCAGTATTCCAGTATTTGAAAAATTGTTTATTTCTCTTCTTTCACATAAGATTCGTTGAAATCCTGAAATTTTCTTCCATTTAATGTGTCTTGTTTCGTTCAAAACCTTTCCGAGAGAATATAAAAAATAAGTTGAAAAGTCAATGTAGAGTTAACTTCCATTAAAATTGAGATTTTCAGAATGTACGTAATTTTTTTTGCAGTGTATATATATTTATGGAGGTTTCTTGATCATCTGAGTGTCAAGTATGATGACCGTCTGGATAGACAGACCTAGTTTCATGAACCCTTCTGGCTGAAAACAAATTTGTTTTTGGAATATCAAAGACATTTCAAGAACGAAAGATTAAATGTAACTTATTTGTGGAACAGGGGTGATATTTATAATGATAATAATCATACCCTATTACTTTAAATTGTTTTTTGTCATTATTATGTTTTTTGAAAAGCAATTTACGAGTATATAAAATAGGATGAAAGGAAACATGAAATTGTTTTTCAGGGGGAAATTACATTTTATTTGTATATGTCAGCTAATTCTTCAGACAAAGGATCTTTCATATTTGTGCTGTCTCTAGTGATACGGTGAAATACTCATAATGTATTTTTTGAATAATATGAGTGATCTCGTCCAACCATATGCCAAAAGAATAACATATACATACTGGAAATGACGAACATGAACCGATATTGTTGCATTGTATAACTCAAAAAGTCATCCTGTATATGGCTGCATAATGATATATTCTACGAAGTTTGAATATCAAATAGGCTCATTATAATCTAAACCAAAATCATCTTCATGGAGCCATGCATCTTCCCTTGATCATCTTCGACCAGGCTGAAAGCAAGCTTTGATACAATCAGAATTTCGTATTCGCGAAATGTAAATTCTCTATGCTCCATAATATGTTCATCTATCTATGCATGGGTTTATATCATTGCTCACATACATATTACATATGGCATTATTATGGTGCTTTGTTCCTGGAACACCGAATTAATGTTTCAAGGTTGTTATTTGTGATTCATGTAGCAGCATGCCGAGCAATGATAACAAGTTTCAGTGCATGTTTAGCCCTTAATAGCCCGTGATAAGATGAATTGCATGTCGAGAATTTGGTGTGTTAACCTCTTAATACAATTGAGCGTGAAATCAATAATTGAGTTGAATTTACGGACGAACTATACCATATGAAGCATTCATTCAATATAACAAGGGTTGTGCTATTGGACACTAGTATACATGTACAAAATGTTATAAAGCAGGGTCAATAATTTTGGAGTACACCGAAAGAACATTTTGGTTACATTAACTAACTATTCTTAACTATCACCAAATTAGTGATTGAAATATGGCTTATTAAACATTTGCTATGGAGAAACAAATTATTTGTTTACAACTTGGTGAATAAAGACTTATACAGGGTTATCTTATATTTATTCCATCATAATAGTCATTTGTTAATAATAAATAAACATTTTGATTTATATAATGAATGTATCATAAGTATGAAAAAAGATTTATTCAAGGTTATTTTCTGTTTATTCCATCATAATATTCATTTGTTGATAATAAGTAAACATCTTGCTTTGCATAATAAATGCATCATAAGTATGAATAAATACTTATTTATTATTCGTATATGCTTGTTCATAAGTACAACATGAAAACAATTTAATAATTAATTATCAACAAATATTTTGTTTGCTGGAATTACTCATTTTATTTCTGTAAGAAATATTTTGTGAGGATTATTTGAGAATTGATCGACTTCTAATGAATGTTTTATTTATGAGAGCCGTTATATATTTTCACCTCCAGATATGAAACAGACGGATAACTTCAACTGATATTAGTTAGTTATCCGTCAGTTTGATACCTGGATGTGAAAATACTAGCTCTCATAAATGAAACATTTATTAGTAGACAAATTATTTCCAAATAATCCGAACCAAATATTTTCTCACAGAAAAAACAAAACTCAATGAATATATTATAGTTATACCAGCAGACAAACTATTTCATTAATAATGATGAAACCTGTAATAAAATTAAACTGTCCATTTTAATTTTCAATGGCCTGAGGAAAAATCAGAAAAACAATGTATCTTTCATTCATAAATATATTTTCCATAAAAAACAAAAATACATACATATAATAAATCATATAACAAAAACAATTCCACTATTTTGTGGTTTAATATATAATTGTAAGTGTGATAACATTAACAAAGTAATAAAATATAAACTTTCTCATTCTTTATAATATTCTTCTGGACTTAAAGATTAATTAGTAATTCATGAAAAATTTTTACTTAAAAAATATCACTGTTTAACGTATGTGCATTTGAAGATGAGAATTACGAGACGAGGAGAGCATGATTTTGGAATATAAATACATATTTGAATTTTCGTATCATTACTCACCTGCTCAAATTACTGTAGGTTTTTGAAGCATTGAAACTTGAAGTGTTATTGTCCAGAGGAGTTTCAACTGTCCCAACACTGCCAGAAGGAGATATTCTGAAATGGATACATATATATTACTTAAAATCATTAATTTCTTATATTTATTGATATTGCTTACAGTGTATCCAATAAATTTTTACTCTTCAATTTTAGCCTGATTTGAACTCTAGTTCCCATACTGTTTGAAATCAGCGTCATTTTCAAATTCGTTATTCCATTTTCTGAAAAATTGTTTATTATTTACACCAGCAAATATCAATTATAAAATAAGAGAAACATTTTTATAGTAGAATTTTTCACTATAATAAATTCATAAGCCAAGGTGGGGTACTTACGTTCAAAATCTCTCAGCATCTCCTGGGTAACGCCACATTCCGCAAGGAAGAACGGAAAAACTTCAATTTTTTTGTTACACTCACAACAATTACAACCAGCCGCACAGCAAGACGCTAACATTAAACTTCAGGAACAAAATTAATCTGGAAACTGACACCGTTGGCACTTGGCAGACCGTTGGCGTTACTTCGTTATTTGGCGGCATAAAATATTGTTGTTTGATTGGAGTTCCGATACTGATGTAAAGGCTATTCGCTGGGACTTGTCTGTACAGGAATTTACGCTCAGACAAATAAAGTTTATTATCATTTATTATCGTAGATTTATTATAAACAAATGATCTATTAAAATCATAACCCTAATAATAATAAACATATTAACAAAGATTTATTAACAGATAATTCTACATTTATTGATAGTGACCAAATAATATTGATTTGAAACCAAATTTATTGATAAATATATTTCAATCTCTGTAATAAATAACTTATTTATAATGAAATTATTTTGTTTGAATTCAGTAGAACAAAATCGTTTGTTTTCAGTGAATATTAAAAAATGTTACTAAAAGTTTTAATAAATGAGCCATATTTGTTGTGAATCTTATTGAATAATTTTCACCAAATTTGGCAGTAACAAATATTTTATAACTATAACTGAGAATTTTCTTTCAGTGTACAATGAAAATTATAGTAGAATAAGAAACTAGAAAAGGCAAAATATATAGAGAAAATAAAAGGAGAAAATTAACGTTCGATCTGAAGTCAGTTAGTGGTAGGGAGTGAAATTAAAAAAGTAAATGAAAATTTTAAGAAAAGCCCTGAGCAGGAGCTTTTGAGCGACTTGAGATTTATACCAAAAATTTAAACGAAGAATCACAATTGGAATTATATTCTGAATATTTTTCAGATAATGAAATACGTATGTAAAACATAATTAATTGAAAAAAAAATTCAATACTCTGGTTCTGATGATGCGATCCTTTTTAAATTTTGTATGAACGTTGAGTATATCAGTCTACAATCACAAAATGAATTTTACTCGAATCGGATATCCTGTTATGAAAATATAAAGATTCTTCTTTTCAATATCCAATTAAAATTTCTATGTTACTGTTGATACTATGACCTCTCAATTTTGCATGAATATTAGGTAAATCAGTCTTCATGCACAATATAAATTTCGCTCGAATCGGATATCATTTTATGGAAATATGAAGTTTATTATTTCAATATTCCAATTGAATTTTCTATGGTTCTGTGTACACTATGGCCACAAAATTTTGCATGAGGCTTATATGAGCATCTTGCATGTGGCTGCAACATTTCATTTCGATTGGTTTCGTTTTGTCTGAGATATGGAGGAACAAAAATTTTGAATGGCCAAATTTTGTAGAACACCCTATATGATTTGGATGGTTAATGAATTAAATAGAGCTATTTGGGAGTCGAAGTTACCCTGGAAATCTCTAGGACAATTCCTTGGAAAGTTATCGTGCTAACGGACGGCCTCAAGGACAGAATTGAATTTGACCATAAATTCGTCATGGGGGAGTCAAGCCTTATCGTTTGAGACCATTTTCGTCTCAAAATTCGTAAATTACAGACATTTGGGCAAAGCGATATAGCACTCGTTTAAGTAAAAGGAGCGCTCAAAAATTTATTATTTCGATTATCCGCAAAATTTATGTGAAAAAATGTTCAACTCTTAGTAACTTTGATAACAGTAGTAAGTGATCCGAGGATTTTGAAGACATCGGTGCATTATTTGACGTAAATAAAATATAATATCAAGTTAAAATAACCCATTTATTTTCAGTTTGTTTAAAGGAAAATCCTTTTATATCCGAAAAATTGTGATCTTCTCCAATTCAACGTCGTGAAGTAATTTGGAGTAATTTTTTCAACCGTCTCATGTAACACTAGTGATCTAATTATTTCAAAGATCACAGTTTTCCAGACTTCGAATTGAGTAATAAATTGTAACATATTCCAAAATATTACAAAATAAATTTACATAATTACAAATTGACCAATCTATATTAGCTCTTTGCTCGTTCAAAATTTGTTCGTATTTACACAACATAATTCTTCATTATTCTTGAATTAACTCTGTACTATTTACTAAGGAGATTTAAAGGATTTTTCATACCTACAATTTGCGTAAAACTCATATATGTCGAAATCGTAAACACCATAAAACAATAACGCACATTGATAGGACGTGCACGACGAAAAAATTCAATTTAATTCTGCACATGAGACGCGTCATATTTTTAGTTTTATCTCAGATAGATCAAATATGATATTTTTGAGAACCCTGGATAGGATAACATCAGTTTTTCTTGGCCAAAGTTCAAATCACTTGGGACAGAATTATTCAAGTTTAAATTTCGAATAGTACGACAGTTTGATTTAATTTTAACATCATTTTACTACCATGATGTTTAGATTTTGTTTAATTTTTGATATTTCAATGCACTTTTTTAGCTGTTATTCAACGAGTGCTATGCCGTTTTTCCCAAATGTCTGTAATTTTCGAATTTTGGGCCCGGAAATAGTCTTAAACGATAGGGTTCAACTACCTCGTGACCAATCCGTGGTCAAATTACATTCTGCCCGTGGGGCCGTCCAGCTGGCCGTTAGCACGATTACTTTCGAAGGGATTGTCCTAAAGAGATTTTCAGGCTGAGTTCGGTTCCCAAATGCCGAGGTTGAGTTGGTTAATCAGCAAAACCGTACAGGGTGTTCCATAGAATATGGCCAATCAATTTTTTTTTGTTCCTCAATATCTCAGCCAAAACGAAACCAATCGGCCACATGTAAGATGCTCATAATAAGCCTCATGCAAAATTTTGGGGCCATAGTGTTAACAGAATCATTGAAAATTTAATTGGAATATTGAAAAAAAAATCTTTCTATACTTATAACAAGTTATCCGATTCAAATGAAATTAATTATGTGAATGAAGATTGATATACTGAATGTTCATGCAAAATTTCAAGGGAATCACATCATTAGAACCATAGAGTTTATTTTTTTATTATAGTTTTTTTACATATTTATTTTTCAATATTTTCCAGAATATAATTCCGATCGTACTGAGATTCTGCATTCATATACTTAGAATGAATTTCGAGTTCTATACGAAATTTTTAGGTAATACCCTATCCATGAACGAGCGCTCAAAAGCATGTGCTCAGTTTTTTTCTGATTTTTTTCTTGTGTCATCTGTCATGTGTGGTATTGTTAAGTCTCTCAAATGAATAACATTCCTGGGACACTCCATTTCATAATCGAAATCAGTGTTCTGTAAAAAACACGATCCGATTCATTTATTCATATCCACAGAAATATAAACTGAGCATGAATATCCCCAAATTCGAATTTTTTACGAAAAGAGCAGTCCTCTCATCTTGTAAGCTGTAGGGTATAAGAATAAAGAAATAATAAACACAAATCCTCAGGACAGATGCTCTGGTTCTATTCCTGGCTTTATCTTGGATAAATCGAATAATAAATTGGATGCGATATTTTTGAGTGTCTCGAATAATATTGCCTCCGAAATGTGCTCGGTTTCGAACGAATGAATGGGATTATAAATAAATTTATTGGCGTAGGCAGAAATTTAAGTGAGTAATAACTTGGAATTCGGATTGATGAACATAAAGCGGTAACGACAATTTCATTTGTATCGTTCTACGTACATAATTTGACAAATTGCTGACTTATGGCATGTTTAGTTATTGAGTTCAATCGATTTCCAATGGAATTAGAGAACAGGCTTTCTGAACCGCAATTGTGAGAAGTAATTGTACCTTTTAGACATAAGAAGGTATGTGGAATGGAAACAGTTGAAAAAAAAATTCTTAGACGATATAAAACATTAAATAGTGGAGAAATTCCACATTTGTCTGGAATTTACAAATTATAATTTCATTTTCAATGTTTTATTTAACGTTAATGACATCGTATTGGTATTTATGTTACTAGGTACATAGAGATCTCAAGGTTGGTGTTTTTGCATGATCGAAATGAAAAATAGGAAATACGCAGATTAGAAGAATAAATAAATAAAAATCATTGACCATTAACACCACAACTTCCGAAAGAACTTGATACGGTAGATACGAGAATAAGACTTAAAGAGGAAGGTTGAATACACGAATGAATATAATGAAACCTAAAGCTTATACAAAAAGATTAAAATTTGAACGATCATTTTTCCAATTTGAAAAAGCGTGCAAAACAAAATGATGTCAATTCGATTAAAACACGATAGAGCATTTTTGCAGAGTTTGAATTCCATGGTTAGCTCTTATAAGTATAAAATTTCTACCCGATAAGAAGCTTCAAATATATCCCATTTTGAATCTTATGATTATATGTTTTTTGAAGGAGTACATCCACGAAGGTGCACTCCAATTAAATTTTCGGTATCCATAAAGCCAATACTTACTCTTTTTATACCGTGAAAAAATGAAATGAAAACCATATACCTACTTTATAGTCACCTGTTTTGGGGGAAAATATTCAGGCATAAACTCGCGAATATTTGTCTATCAAATAAATTTTCACTGGTATATTATATTTCATTTGCATTCATAAAACGCACAAGGTAAGTTTATTATGAACGAACATATTTATGCTTCCCTCGAAGTGAATTTCATGAAAATTGTGTATTAAATACCCGAAATATTCCGATAAAATGTTCTTAAACACGCGAAGAATAATCGCTATTTATTCGATTCTTTTTTACAGCTTCCGCAAAAAATTATATCTGAGTATATGAAATTCAGAGAGGAAACGAACAATAGTAATGAATTTATGGCAAATTCAATGAATTGAACAGAAATAATTCAATTTAATGAATACAGATGAACACAAAAATGATATGACCTTTAAAAAATAATCCTTTTTGTTAAAAATGAATAATAGTAATAAAATATTTTCGATTATTATGATAATGGATCATAAATGCCGCTATATAGAACATATGATTTGATTTGTATTAAAAAAAATATAATATTTGATGTATATAATGATTCAGAAATAGTTTAGTACAAAGTCTTGTCGATTCTTCTAATAAACACAATCATAACTATGGCAAACTGTCACAATAAAGAAAAAAATAATGAAATAGATTCATCATAATACACGCTGCAGGCCGCTGACAGTAGGAATAGCAATATTCAAAAGGTCAACATTGACTTGTATCAAATACAACAGAATAAAAAAATTTTCATCCCTTTCCGAGAAAAATTAGGTTACCAAGATAAGTGAATCGCCCTGTACCAAATTTATTTCGCCGGCTTTCAAACAGTGAAATTCAACCTCTTCCACCCTTAAAATCCTATCAAGTATAAAATATCAAGACAGTTATATTCTCATCTACCTTCAATAGAAACTTGTTGTTGTTTTTGTTTTTCTGCAGTCACACCGCAGGCAATAAACAGGACACTTTATAGCTCGAAAACTATCATTCACTCACAGATTACACACATAACAACACTTCAACACCCACGCACAGAGCCAATATATTCCTCAAGAGCGCGCAGCACTTGACACCACGAATCAACGACTGATATCACTCGTACCTATAAGATGATGCCAAAATTATGTGGAAAATTCTAGGTGGGAGCTGTCGACCTTTAATTAAATCTCATTGAAGTCGGCTTCAATGAGGTTCAATCAAAGCTACCGCGGCAAACGTGGTGGCGCTACGATCGGCATGGACTTTGGCGACCGCATCATTCCAAATGGACTGAATTTAGATTTTTTTTATTTAACCGTGGGTATATTCCATCAACAGGCAGATCAGAACTGACTGCCTGAATTCCGTTTGCATGCACATAACATGAATTGATGGAATTGCATGGATATCAATTGCTATCCATGAAATTCACTGACCTAATTTTCCATTCAAGTTCACGATGCGAAAAACGAATTGATTTCATTTGAATATTCTGATGAATTAGTATCATCTGTAGGTAGATAATCGTTTTATATGCTCAATTACACAATGCCAAAAGTAAATCGAAAAATATTGAAAACAACGAATGTAAAAGTGGACTTTTAATTTTATAATATATTTATACAAGATGTTTCATCATAAACTGGATTAACATATAAATGTAGGCTTTTTTACGTTGTCTAGGGTTATTGTAAAACTACCACGAGATTTTAATGAAACTTTATTCACGGAACAACAGCAAAATCGGGAGGAAATACAGTCTCTTAACAAACACGTCTAAATCTGATTGACAACTAACTTTTTTTTATTTCTCGCCTACTATTACTACGTTATTGATTATGTCATTATTACAACATAGAATATCATATACAATGTATAAATAAAAATACGAATCCCACATATATTCGTGGAGAGGACAGCGGGAGACTAATTTTTGCCTTAAACTATATATCCCTTTTTCGAAGCATAAGAGAGATACAGGGTGTTAAACGTAATTTTTGAGCAAGATTCTAATGAGTGTGGACACTTATGTATAACACTTAAAGTAATTGAATTATTGGTATGTCCATTTGGCAATTTTTTTTCGGAAAAAACACTGAGATTTTACCAGAAATTTCCGAAAATGTTGACGAACTCCGAAAACAAAATTGCCAAACGGACATACCAATAATTCAATTATTTCGACTCTAGAACCCAAACAAATTTTTGTTTATTATTTCAGAGGTCTGAACGAAACATTTGAATGGCTGTGGTAACGAAACCGTTTGATATTTTACGATTCTGTTTTCACGTTAGTGATTGATATTGAAAGAAGTACAATTGTGCAAAATTCTATCCATTTCGGGTGGAATCTTTTTATCGCTGTAGGCATGTAAAAAAAATTTGTGTTCGATTTTCAAAAAAAAATTCACAGAATTTTTTATAAAATTGGGTTCATTAAAAAAATAAAATTCAATTTGACAACCGAAAAAAAATCAGGAACATTGTAGGTTTTCCGCCATTTTGTAATTTTTATTTTAAAAAACACTGACGACAATGAATGTTGAGCATGAAAGGGGACTTTCAAACTTTATTCGTTTTTCATTCATCTTTATTGACGAAAGACAAACCCATTTCAGGATTAAATTCCTAACTACCTCAAGTTTGTCTGAAGAAGGTACCTGATGTAAACACCGAAACGTTATATTAACCTTTTCATTTATTTCCTTTTTTAGTTTTACTGTTAGGCAACAATTTTTTCGAAACCAACTTGCTTCAGACAAATTAGTGCAAAAAATTTTCGCAGGAGCACTTCATCTTGATTAAATTTTTTAATTATTTCTGTTTCAGAAACTGGGAATGGAAACCTAAAAAGTTATTTAGAAATGCAGAATCCTACCAGATTATATTTCAATCGATATCAGAAATAAATAAAGTAAAAAAAAACTATTTCTATTTAAATATTTCAAAGGGGGGGCAAATTTTCGGTTTTGTAACAATAACAATATCCTGTATTCCCCCGACTGTTGTAGATTACACTTTTCTGCAGATTAGGCATTTTTCACTTCTTTCAGTGAGAAGTTTCGTTACTAATTTCCCATCGAGAACTTACATAACGGAGTTCTCAATTAACATTTAAATTTCCATGCCTCGACTTTCCACTCAGATGAATATTCAGAAAAGATGGCTTATATCCCTACCAACTAAGCTTTTATTATTAAGTACTCTTGCCGCATTCTGATGAAAATTCTTTGCCCTCAACAGTACACAGGGAATGTCACATTTATTATTATAATACCATATAGAGAGATTCGCTTAAAACTTCTCAGTAGATGACTAATTCCATTCAGCAATAGCTGTATCAAAAAAATTATTGGTCTTGTTCGCAGTACTTGAAACTAAAATTTTTTTTCTTCCAGCGTTGATTGATTTATTTCGATTCGATTAATCGCGAGATAAAATGTGAAGATATAGGTAGCTGTTTTATTTATATTTTTATTTTCTTAGTTTACATGATATAACTTGATTATTGTATAAGTGAGTATCTACTTTTCACAGGAAATTATGGAATACTGAATTAAATAAATATCATTCGATAAAAACCAACAAATAGAATAATAGCGTATCTTTCATTGTTCAAATAAAAACCTCCAGAGATGTGTATATGTTTACTGAAAATTCAGCAGCTGTTGGAATGTGGAACCTCTTCGAAATAATATCTTTTTGAATTTCCATTCCGAGGATCTTCACAAATTTTTCCTCAAGTAGAAGTACCGTCATAAAGCATCCAAAAACGATTTATGTATATTATTCTATCTGTTCAAAAAATGACATTCCTAATAATTCTATTTCAAAAACTATTGGACCTGCTTGGCCTATTTACGATTATTACTGAGACATTCGAGTCCCACGCCTACACAATTTGCTTCCAAAAGTCAATTCTCTAGCTCATTCAATTCGAAAGTTACACCGTCTACGGTAAGACAGACTTTTGTATTGATTTGTATTTAAATATTTACCACTCTGGTCTCACAATTCGAAACTTATACATAGACACATGTTTGCCCTACGATGAAGCGAGCAAAAATAGGAGTACAAAATCATACCTAGCTTTCTATTTGCCTGAATAATTTCCGAAATCACTTCAGTTAGAAGTGAAGCGATTTTGACAAATAGAACATGATTTTTTCGGATGACTATCAACGAAAAGATAAGGTTCGAAATCCAAGTACCAAATCAGAATATTGACGATAATTCCGAAGGAAATTCTAGAAGTAACATTAATTATTCATTACTAGCAATGAAAACCGAGGAAAATAATTCACTTTCTGTTATTTCATTCGTAAAATTCTAGAAGTAAGTTGTTAACTTACACCAAATGTTAGGTTATGTTATTGTTATGATGTATAGTATTCGTTTCGAAGAGTTTCGTGCCCCTGAGCTGTTCCAGGTTCCAGGGTTTGTACGCAACCAATGGCAACCCGTATTTCGAGCTTTTGAGTTACTCAGGAGCACGAAACTCTTCAAAATGAAAAGGCTCATGAAGTGAAGGGATTTCAAAAAATTTTTGTCGACAAGCAACATCAGTTGAAAGTGATGCGAATCAGTTCAAAATCACAGCAATGTCAAAAAGAACACGCATTAACAGATTTTGCATTAGTTTGGAAGTGATGCAGCGTCAAATAGAAAAGGCCCTTTGATGCGTGTTTTTTTTACTTTGTTGTGATTTTAAACTGATGCGCATCACTTCCAACTGATGTTGCTTTTCGACAAATATTTTCTCTAATCACTTCACTTCATCATAACAATAACTAAACCTAACATTTGGTGAAAGTTTACAATAGAAATAGTTCCAGCTATTATCTCGATAAATCAGGTGGCGCTACAGCCTATCGACATGATGGACATTCGGAAATGCGTAACGCCCATGGGACTAAATAAACTTTTTTTTCGAGCGTATTGGGACAACATGGCAGCGTCCTATTTGCATGCACACTGCACAGATTGATGGGAATGCATAGGTGAATGGGCACGATTTGTTGACCCAATTATCCATCTAAATTAGTTAGGAAACGCGTTAGCTCTAATTGAAAGGGTGATTTTCCATTGAATGGTGTAAGTAATAAATTTGTTGAATGGACCTGGCTAGAAGCTTTTGCGAACTTAATTTCATTGTGGAAATAAAAATTCAGATTCGAATATCCCGAGAACCGGATTCTCTTCTAGCCATATATCAGGTTCAACGGAAAATCGCAAAACACAATAACTGCCGAAAGAGAAGATTTAAAACTTGAAGTTTTCGAAGTAGGTTTGAGATTTTAATAGGAAAAATGTATTTATTGTAAAAATTTAAGAAAAGCCCTAGCAGGTGCTCTTGAGCACTCAATCATTAGTGGAGCAATAATGTTATTACCTCAATATTTTGCATATACTTGAAGCCATGCTAAGTATACAGGGTGTCTGGTGAGGAATGGGACAACGTTTATGTGGTGATGAGGGATGTCTCAAGGAGTGAGAAAATGCCATTTGTAATCATCTGAGGTACGCGGTTCCTGAAATACAGGAGGTTTTAAAAAAATTAGAAAATTTCAAATGACCATAATTCAGGAAATATGAGAGCTAATCCGATGATTTTTCGTATGAACAATGATAGAGTGAGCACGAATCTGTTTGAACGAAAAATTCGAAATAAAATCAGATCCGGACTCAGAAATTTCAGTTTTTCTGAAATTAGGTAAAAACAACACCCTGTATGCGGTTTTCAATTTTTTTGACTTCATATTCTGAGAGAGCAGGAAAAATACATTCAAACTCAACTGTCATCTCGAATGGCACAAATTTTACCTGCTTTCTATGACCCTTCGAATGTCAATCTTCCGATTTTCGCTCCTTACATATTATTTTCTCTACAATTCAAATGACCATAATTCAGGAAATATAAGAGCTAATCCGATGGTTTTTCGTATGAACAATGATAAAGTGAGTATAAATCTGTTTGAATGAAAAATTCGAAATAAAATCAGATCCGGACTCAGAAATTTTAGTTCTTCTGAAATTTGGTAAAACAACACCCTGTATGCGGTTTTCAATTTTTTTGACGTCAGATTCTGAGAGAGCAGGAAAAATACATTCAAACTCAACTCTCATCCCGAATGGCACAAATTTTTCCTGCTTTCTATGACCATTCGAATGTCAATCTTCCGATTTTCGCTCCTTACATATTATTTTCTCGACATTTCAGAAACATGAAATCTCAGATAGTTACTAATAATTAAAAAAAGATCATAAACGAATCAAAATTTTTATGAAAATTATAAAAAACGCGAAATTTGGAAAATTAATAAGTAATTAATTCTTCAAATATTGTTCAAAATGAAAACCACCAACTTCTACACATTTATCTGCTCTTTTCATTAAGTTCAAAACTGCTTTCCTTATCACATTCGGGTTGTTTGGTATTTCGTCACATGCGTCTATTTTGCGCTGAATTAATTGTTTCCTTGAATTTATTTCTCGACCGTACACCATAGTTTTAAGGTGTCCCCAAAGGAAATAATCTAACGGTGTCATGTCGGGGGACCGAGGTGGCCATGCTCTTGGACCACCACGACCTATCCATCTATTTGGATAGACCTCGTTCAAGTGATTTCTCACTAAAATTGAGAAATGTGGGGGTGCTCCATCATGCTGGAAGATAAGTCCTCTTTGATTAATATTCCCTAATAAATTAGGAAGAACATTCATAAGGAAATATCTATAAATTTCTCCGGTGAGTCTTTCTTCGAAAAAATGAGGACCTATTAAATTATTATCATAAACTGCGCACCACACATTAACACTGAAACGTCTCTGTGATTGTCTTTGTACGACAGCGAAAATCGGAAGATTGACATTCGAAGGGCCATAGAAAGGAGGGAAAATTTGTGTCATTCGAGATGACAGTTGAGTTCGAGAGTATTTTTCCTGCTCTCTCAGAATCTGAAGTCAAAAAAATTGAAAACCGCATACAGGGTGTTGTTTTTACCTAATTTCAGAAAAACTGAAATTTCTGAGTCCGGATCTGATTTTATTTCGAATTTTTCGTTCAAACAGATTCGTACTCACTCTATTATTGTTCATACGAAAAATCATCGGATTAGCTCTCATATTTCCTGAATTATGGTCATTTGAAATGTCGAGAAAATAATATGTAAGGAGCGAAAATCGGAAGATTGACATTCGAAGGGTCATAGAAAGCAGGGAAAATTTGTGCCATTCAAGATGACAGTTGAGTTCGAAAGTATTTTTCCTGCTCTCTCAGAATCTGAAGTCAAAAAAATTGAAAACCGCATACAGGGTGTTTTTTTTACCTAATTTCAGAAAAACTGAAATTTCTGAGTCCGGATCTGATTCTATTTCGAATTTTCCGTTCAAACAGATTCGTACTCACTCTATCATTGTTCATACGAAAAATCATCGGATTAGCTCTTTTATTTCCTGAATTATGGTCATTTGAAATTTCCTAATTTTTTCTAAAACCCACTGTATATCAGGAACCATGTACCTCAGATGATTTCAAATGGCATTTTCTCACTCCTTGAGACATCCCTCATCACCACCTAAACGTTGTCCCATTCCTCACCAGACACCCTGTATATGTAATGCGAAATCTCAGCAGATCGGAATTATATTCGGAAGATTATTCAAAATAAAATATGTAAAATAACAATAATTAAAAAAAAAATATTTTATGGTTCAGATTATGCGATCCCCTTGAAATTTCGCATGAACATTCAGTATCTTCATTCACAAAATAAGTTTCACTCAAATCGGATATCTTGTTATCGAAATACGAAATTCATTCTTTTCAATATTCCAATTGAAGTTTCTATGGTTCTGTTTTGACTCTGGCCACAAAATTTTGCATGAGGCTTATTATGAGCATCTTGCATGTGGCCGCAAAATTTTACTTCATTTGATATCGTTTCGTCTGAGATATTGAGGAACAAAAATATTTTATGGAACACCTGTATGTAGATACAATTTGGCTGGTTAACAAACTCAACCGAGGCATTTGTGAACCTAACTAAACCTGAATATTTCAAGTCTCTAGGACAATCCCTTCGAAAGTTATCAGCTCACGGCCAGACGGCCTTAAGGACAGAATTGAATTTGACCACGGAGTCGAACCCTTTCGTTCGAGACCATTTTCGGCTCAAAATACGAAAATTGATATGATGACTGATATACTGAATGTTCATGCGAAATGTAAAGAAGATCGCATCATTAAAACCATAGAATTTATTTTTTTTTATTATTGATTTAATTTTTGAATGATTTCCAGGGTATAATTCGGATCGTGCTGAGATTCTTCATTTATATACTTAGCATAAATCTCAAGTCCTCTCCAAAATTTTGAGGAATAGCATCATTGCTCCATCAATGAACGAGCGCACAAAAGCACCCTCTCAGGGGTTTTCTTAATTTTTTAATTTCAAGATCCTAGCAGCACGAACAAAAAGAGAGTATCAGCAAAATCGGGATAACCCAAATATCAATTTTGGCTTCTTAATCGAGAAAAAAGATGGACAAGAATACATTTGGCGGTATCATGAGTTTTTAGAGAAAGAAACATTCGAATTTTTTCATCTAGGCATAAAAAGTTTTTGTTCAGGTATCAGCAATTCTACCCACACTACGCAGAAAATAAACTCTTTTTCTGTATATCCCATTACTCAATGAAAGTTGGCACACCCGTTTTCAACAAAACAACACCTGATCTCCGTAGTCAATTGAATATTCATTAAACCACCCCCTCAATTAAAAAACTACCCTTTTAACTAATTACCACATACAAATTACTCGTATATTGGCTTTCCCTTCTACTGTTTATGGACATGTCAACTAAGTCCACACCATTTTCGTGTGGTTGAAATCGTTAAACTACGCCCACTCGTTAATTGATATAATTTTGCGAGGTCTGAAAACTTGAATTGAATAAGTTTTCGTGAACAGATTTGAAAGTAAAGAAGAACTAATCAAGATTGAAGATCGAACTATTGCGAATATTAATTACTCATTGATTTATATTCCGAATATCCAAATAAACTGATTGGAATAAACCTGAAGGTGTATTTATTTAATGTCAAGGTTAAGTTGAGAGTAACGATAGTCCCGAAATTAGTAATCAGTCCTTAATTATTTAATTATTTCGAAAGTAAAATTACATATCATCGCATCATGAGAAAAATTACTGAAAATTTGTATTTCTGTGGGGATGATTGGTGAAAAATATTTTTCAGTAAGAGGAGATATTCCCTTCTGCTGTTTATGGACCTGTCAACTAAGTCCACACCATTTTCGTGTGGTTGAAATCGTTAAAGTACGCCTACTCGTTAATTGATGTAATTTTGCGAGGTCGGAAAACTTGAATTAAAGAAGTTTTCGTGAACAGATTTGAAAGTGAAGAAGAACTAACCGAGATTGAAGATCGAACTTCGCGGATATTAATTATTTTTTGATTTATCTTCCGAATATCAAAATAAACTGGTTAGAATAAACTTGATGGTATATTTATGTAATGTCAAGGTTAAATTGGGAGTAACGATAGCTCCGAGATTTTTAATCACTTTTTCGATTATTCAATTATTTTTTAGGTTCAATTACATAAGACAGCATCATGAAAAAATTAACTAAAATGTTGTATTGTGAGGATGAACAATGAAAAATATTTATTAATAATTTGATACAAATCTTCCTAGAAAACTATTGCATATGAAAAGTTGTTCCTAAATTAGAAGTACAAAAAAAGGATAAAAGTAGCATAAACACAAGATCGTAAAAGTTTTTTTCATAGTATGTGCACTCCACAAGATAATTATGGAAAACAAACAAGTATGACAATTAGATTATTGAAAACAAAGTAATTATGACAAGTTTTGATGAGCTTGTGCCTACATAAACAACTACATCACAATTTCAAAACCAAATTATGCGTAGCCAAGAATCTTTTTGATAGAGCTTCAGAATTATGCTATTCACAAAAAGATAAAATTGAATTATTTGAGAATCAATCTGAAAATTTTCAGCAAAATGGTAATCCTAAGAAAGTAGAAATTGCTGAAAAAGGCCAACGCAATTTGATATAGCCACAACAAGTCAAACCGAACCAGCCCAAACGATAGCTAATGTAAAGGGGTTATTTAAGAAGATTAGAAAAATTGGATAAAAGTACAATGTGAGAACAGCATTCAAGACTCAAGAATCAGAGTTAAACATATAACTTAAAGAAAACCTGACAATGAAATTTGTCCCAGAATTGCATATACCTTGTCAATGTGGTAGAGTCTATGCCGGCTGTAAATGATGATATTTTGAAAATCTTTTTTTTGTGGTAAGTGTAAGGTAATCAAAAACACAATTTAAAATTATTTCCATATATACTGGGTGTTCCAATACAAAGATACAGACCAAAGTTATACTTTTATAAATGTGATACCCTATATATGACTTCAAAAAAGGACAGGCAAGCTCAAATAATGAGTTTCTTCAGATCACTCTGTACATTTGTTACACTATTCACGAGAAAATCGCGAAATATTTGAAATATGGAGTCATTTTGAGTAGTTATTTATGAAGGAACCTGCTATGCAAGCGATACAGACAATTTTTTTTTGAGTAGACATATTAGCTAGCCCAATAAATGGAAAAAAATGAATTCGGGAATGTACATAGTGATCATAATCAATTCTCGAACATCTACTACGAATAAAAAAAAACTTTCTTATTTCAAATGACACGCCAGGAATTTTTTCATACGGTTTTTTATTAATTAATTCTCTGAGATTCATTCTGCTACTGTCAAATTACCCATCATAAAATTTTTTTCTATGATTATCACTACCTAAAATTGTTGATTTACTAGTTTTGAATGAAGATCAAAAATTGCTGGGAAATAACAGATTTATGTACCTTATGAAAAAAGTTTCGGAATTAATTTTTGTGTTTAACGAGATGAAGAAATATCGAGCGTGCCATTTGATATGAGGAAAATTAATTATGATTATTTTTTACATTCCAGATTTCAATTCTTTTCTCTTTATGGGGCTAGTTAATATGTCTACTCAAATAAAACATTGTCTGTATCGCTTGCGTAGCTGGTTCCTTCATAAATTACTATTCAAAATGACTTCATATTTTAATTTTTTCGCGATTTTCTGAATGTACAGAGTGATATGAAGAAACTCCTCTTAATTTGAGCTTGCCTTTCCTTTTTTGAGTTCATATATAGGGTATCGCATTTGAAAAAGTGTGTAACTTTGGTCTGTAACTTTGTATTGGAACATTCTGTATATATGGAAATAATTTCAAATTATGCTTTTGATTACCCTGCACTCACCACAAAAAATATTTTCAAAATAGCATCATTTAGGCCCTCAAAATGAGCATAGCGTCAGTGGTGGGCCACCGGGTATAATGCAGAAACTAAACGTCCTTTAAAATTTTGATTCAGGGAACATGAGAAACTAGCTCAACTTAAAGATACTGTCAAAGTTTGTCCAACACGCTTCGAATGAAAATCATAGGATTTCATGGGGTGAAGCTGCCATAATATCAAAAGAAGACAAACTGAGACTGAGAAAATTCGAAGAAAGCAGCTTTCATGACAATAACCGAGAATCATATCACTCAACTGTCTGTTGATATCAAAAACATCTAGGCTCCAATAAGGATTGCCAGCCTTAAAGTATGAAATGAAATTTTTTGACATTTGAATATATATAAAATATAACAAATTAATCGATGATTATTTTTCGGGGACTGTCAAAAATCACAAACATTTTCAAAGAGTGACTAAATTTGCTCTTCTAAAGAGTCTAGAATTTTTCCGTGGCGACGAAGTAAATATGAAATAGCAGAAATATATTTCAACCTATTACTACTATTATTGTCAAATATCAACGAAATATCTGTTTTTTGAAACCAAGCGATTCTGCTTTTTCGAAATAAATGCGTTCAACTTTTTGACTCTTGAAATAATTATAGAAGACCAATCGACGCTATTCAATTATCTACAGGATATCCCAATATCAAATATAAGGTCACAAAAACTCGACTTCGATTGATACATTTTTTAACATAATCCTTTTAAGAAACTCATCGATATTACGCTTATCCAGTGTAACGTTCACCTACGACGAGAAAATTCTTCGTTGCATGAAAATGATCCCTGGAGAAAATACACTCCACTGAAGCTGAAAATTGTGTTCCGATGCTTTAGATTTCCACGGAGACATTTTCGCTGTCAGAACTAGCACCTTCGAGTGAGATTTCCATTTCCATATTGAAAACTCACTTATTCCAGATGGGTAATTGGATCAGGAAAATGAAAATTTTCTTGACGACTATTAATTGAATTTTTGCAAGTTTCTTGGTATTTTTTTCAGAAGTTTGCTTGGGAGTGTAAGCCTTGTTTGCATAACCCTCGAATTTATTGAAGTTAACCGAATTTCCTGAATAATTGGATGTAAGTTTTCGCGAACTTTTTCAATTCGAATCTGAAATGGTTGATATTTGAATAACTCATAATCGAGGGAGGAGCAAGAAGTCAAAAAAATAGCTCTCATTAGGATTTAAGGATAAAAACAAGCTACCGAAAAATTTCGGAAATCATTTGGGGGCTTTCTCGAATATTTTTATTATTAGTTAGTTTTTTTTAAGCGCTCATTCTACTTAAACTACTGCTACATCGTTTTGCCCAAATGTCTGTAATCTGATAATTTCTAGGCAAACATGGCCTCAAACGAAAGAATTCAACTCCCTGATGAAGAATCCGTGGTCAATCTCAATTCGGTCCGTGGTACCGGCCATCCGTCCAACCGTCCGCCCGTTAGCACGATAACTTTCGAAAGGATTGTATAAGAGACTTGAGATTTACAGGGTAAGTTCAGTTCCCAACTGCCGCGGTTGAGTTCGTTAACCAGTCAAACCGTACAGGGCATTCCATAAAATATGGCCATTCAAAATTTGTGTCCCTCAATATCTCAGACAAAACGGAACCAATCGAAATGAAATGTTGCAGCCACATTCAATGTGCTCATAATAAGCTCCATGCAAAATTTCGTAGCCCCTACATAGAACCATAGAAAATTTAATCGGAATATTGAAAAGAAGAAACTTCATATTTACATAAAAAGATATCCGATTCGAATAAAATTTATTTTGTGAATGAAGATTGATATACTGAATGTTCATACATTATTTTGTGGTCATAGAGCTATAGAAAATTCAATTAGAGTATTCAAAAGAAGAATCTTCATATTTTCATAACAGGATATCCGACTCAAGAGAAATTTATTGTGGAATGAAGACTGCTATAATGAATTTTCAAGCAAAATTATGTGGCCAAAGTATTAACATAACCATAGAAAATTCGATTGGAATATTCAAAAGAAGAATGTTTATATTTCTATAACATGACATCCGATTCGAGTGAACTTTATTTTGTGAATGAAGACTGATGTACTGAATATTCATGAAAAATTTCAAAAGGACCGCATCACCAGAACCATAGAATTGAATTTTTTCCAATCATTTATTTTTTACATATTTCATTTTCTGAATAATTTCCAGAATGTAATTCCGATTGTGATGAGATTTTGCATTTATTCTAGTATATTTAGGGAAATCTCAACTCCCATATAATAATTTGAGGTGAAAGTCTTATTGCTCCACCAATAAACAAGCGCTCAAAAGCTCCCGCTCAAGACTTTTCTTAATTTTTTTTTCAGATTTAAGTTCATTATTTATTTGCCTATCGATCCCAGGTTTTTTGTTCATATTAGGATTTATCAGGGGCCGTCGAAAATTATCACTTGTTGTGAATTTCCAAGAGAATTTTCTGATGTTAGGGGACAATTTCAATAAGTTTATTTCCAATAAATTAGAGGAAGAAAAAATAAAACAGAATAGGGAAATAAACTGAAATTATTCTATATAAAATTTGTGTAATTAGTAACAGAGTATTGATCATGCTAGGAAGTAAAGTCAGGTAAATAATGAATCGATAGTGTGAATCTGGCTTTTCTACGAGATAAACAAACTTTTTTCATTTCATTCATAAATCTTCTTGAAAATTCGCAATAAAATAACTTGTGTTAGAATGGAAACGTATTCAGGTTAAATTCTCGAACTTGACGCTTATAAATTAAAAAAAAAAACTCTCACTAACCCGGCATGAAAAAGTGTTTTAATAGTTTTTTGAACCTTGCAAGACCATCGGAAATAATGTCTATTCCACTGTTTGATTCGAGACGAAACATAACGTCGAAGAGAGTCCTATCTCGCAGGTTTCTTCCCGGTACGTGCAAATTGATTTTATTTAGGAGAAAGGGTGAATCAATCCCAGAGTGTAATATTTTATGTAGAAAACAAAGTTCCTGCACCGTTCTACCATCCCTCAAAGCTAATATCTGAAATTTTTTTCTTATGTTGTTATAATCTCTATTTTCTATGGTGGTGTGGGTTTTAAAAGCTAAAATTTTTAAAAATTTATTTTGAATTCTCTGGACTCTTTTTATGTGGTCTTCATAAATGGGATTCCAGATAACGGAGGCAAAAGACAACCTGCTGTGGATGAACGCGTAGTACAAGCCAATAAAGACTTTAGGATCTCTGAATTCTCTGCAACTTCTGTTAATAAATCCAACCATTTTGTTCGATTGGCTAATCATTCTTTCGATGTGTGGTCGAAATGACCATTTTTCATCAAGCGTTTTCTTCAAGGAAAGTCAAATTTTTCTAGCAATATGCGGTAAACTATATTTTATCAACAATTAGATACACAAGATAGAGTTATATTTGCATGAGATATAAAAAGAAGCATTCGACATTTCTCTGAACAATCCTCTAAGGCAAATATTATTGCATTGATTAATTATCGTGTATAACACGATATGTGCGATATCTCTTCATTTTTCAAATACACGTTGTTCGTGTTCGTACATGCATCACCCATCATCATGAATAATTGGCCAGCATCTGTTGAATTTTCAAACACAAAGCGAACCGTCAAACATTTCTGTCTTATTTTAGATGCTTCGATACTAGCGTAATGATGAAGCGTGGGAGTGAGCTTGCTATGACAAATGAGCAACCATTTGTTTTTTTTCGTCAGTTTTCATTCGCTTATATTCGCTGATTGTTCAGATATGGGCCGGTTCGTTCAAAAGACCATTTTCATCAATTGTGTAACATCGTTTTTCAACTCGAAAATTTGAATAAAAGTACTATGAATGCCAGTGGACTGTGGAGTGAATGATTCGAAAAAAGCGAATTAATGAAGTTGATATTGCTGAATACTGTACTGAATTTAAATTCTTAACGTGATTGGAAGACATTGAGGAATTAATTACTGGGAAATATTCAGAGAAAAATAACATTAGCTGATATCTAGAGTAGTGTAATCTATAAAACAAAATTGATTAGTCGATTGACTTTCACGAAAAAAAAGGCGGCTTGCGCAGATTGTTATATTGAATCAATTTATACTTATAAGATAAAACTACTGTTATATTTTTATTTGGGTTCTCGGCAACCAAAGAGCTTGATCCAATTCAAACAAATATTGTTCCTCAACATCTATATTTCGGTCCCTATATTGGGACCTTCATCAGGATGCTAAAATTTAAAGAAAATTCTTGAAAGGGCAATGGTATAAGGTTGTATGAAACTTAATTTAGAAAAGTTGTTACAAATGGCAACAGAAAACAGGAACTCTCATCATTAAATACGTCTTGACACTAAATATACAATTAACCAACCAAAAATTGACATGTAATAGAAGAATATACAGGGTGACTGGTGACGTAAGGGACAACGGCTAACTGGAGATAGAGGACCTCAAACTGAATGAGGATTGGGGGTCTAAATGTCCCATAAGGCTACTAGTTTCAGAGATACAGGGTGTTTTTTGCAAAAGTGATAAAACTATAAACTCCCATATCTTCGTCAATATGGCAAATTTTTCGCTGATATTTGGCAAGCTTGTTAATATACACATTCTCCATCAGATCGACAAGAAAAAATTTCCAAATTTTGCAGGTCCGTATTCAAAAATTTCAATTTCCATGTCAGGTGAGAAATATCACTCGGTATATGAAATGAAAAAAATTAAATTAGGAAATTGGAATCTGCAAAAAACACTGAGTAAAAATCTGTTTCTAGTTTTAATGGCACAAATTCTTTAAAGTTTTTATGATATGTTGAAAGTCGAATATTACAATTTTTTCATATTGAATTCAAGAAACATACTATTCCTGAAAGAAAAAAACACTAAATTTGAGATGCTTGAATAATCCCGACGCATTTTGAATATTCCTTCACATCTTGAAATACTTTTTCATTAAAGTTTCTATCAATATTATAAGAAAAACTCAAAAAACAATACGAACAGAAAAAGAATAACAGTAGCAGATATGTTTCATAAAAAAATCAAATAAACAAACGCTCGATATGCGAGAGCCATTCCCCTCACACACTTAATGACTCTTTTGAACAATTGAAGTACTTTTCATATCCACAAGATGAAAAATTATACTCTAGATAGAACAGAAACACTGGATTTGGAGCTCGAGAAAAGTTTGACTTTCTTCTCAGAACCCCTGAACAATAATCCATCTGGTAGTTATGTTTTCAACAAAATTTATTCTTCAATGAATTAATGTATGAATTTTGAGGACTTATTTTTCTCTAATATGTACTTAGCTGTAGCTACTTCATCTTCTTTTGAGAAGTATATGAATTCCTTTAATGCAAACAGAATTAATATTCCCTAATGGGAAACAAGTGATTTTTTGAATAAGAGGTTTATTATTCATTATAAATAAAATAGATCATACTACATAGAGTAGGCTTATTTCAAAAAATGACGTTTATATTCATACATGCATTGATTGTGAATTATTGGGAATTGTGTCGTTTGTTTATCTACTGAAAAATGCCTTCAATATTCACGAATGAAGAATATGTATGTACTTGTTTTTGGATTGCGCAAAATAAACGGATATAATATTTGGTCTCAGAATAAACCTCATCTCAAAAGAGAAAGAAATCATTAGAGAGCCAATAAATGCGTTGAAGCAAACTGCTCTGATTTCGAGCATTTGCTTAGTTGTTTTCTCATGAATCATTGCATTATTTGATAGAAAAATAAATTTTGTTGAAAGAATGAGTATCGGATGGATTATTGTTCAGGCGTTCGGAGAAGAATGTCCAACTTTTCTCGAGCTGAAATCTAGTGTTACTGTTATATCAAGAGTATAATTTTTCAGCTTGTGGATATGAAACGTACTTCAATTGTTCAAAAGAGCCAATAAGTGTGTGAGGGGAATGGCTCTCGCATATCGAGCATTTGTTTATTTGATTTTTTTATGAACCATATCTGCTACTGTTATTTTTTTTCTGTTTGTATTGTTTTTTGAGTTTTTCTTATAATATTGATAGAAAATTTAATGAAAAAGTATTTCAAGATGTGAAGAAATATTCAAAATGCGCCAGAATTATTTAAGCATCTCAAATTTAGTGTTTTTTTTCTTTCAGGAATAGTATGTTTCTTGAATTCAATATGAAAAAATTGTAATATTCGACTTTCAACATATCATAAAAACTTTAAAGAATTTGTGCCATTAAAACTAAAAACAGATTTTTACTCAGTGTTTTTTGTAGATTCCAATTTCCTAATTTAATTTTTTTTATATCATATACCGAGTGATATTTCTCACCTGACATGGGAATTGAAATTTTTGAATACGGACCTGCAATTTTTGGAAATTTTTTCTTGTCGATCTGATGGATAATATGTATATTAACAAGCTTGCCAAATATCAGCGAAAAATTTGCCATATTGACGAAGATATGGGAGTTTATAGTTTTAGCACTTTTGCAAAAAACACCCTGTATCTCTGAAACTAATAGCCTTATGGGACATTTAAACCCCTAATCCTCATTCAGTTTGAGGTCCTCTATCTCCAGTTAGCCGTTGTCCCTTACGTCACCAGTCACCCTGTATATTGCTTAATCCCTCAATATCTGCTCTTTTCTTAACTGTATTTTTTCATTCATTAATATAGCACATTTCCAGAAAAAGTCTTGTGTTATAATTTGTGGCTATGGATCAAATTTTGGTGTTGTTGAAATCGAAATTATTACAATTATTCCTTGCCTTCTACATTCTTCTCATTACATGTCAATTTTTGGAATTATCAATTTTATATTTGGTGTCAAGACATATTTAATGATAAGAGTTCCTGTTTTTTGTTGCCATTCGTAACAACTTTTCTAATGTAAGTTTCATACAACGTTATACCAATGCCCTTTTGAGATTTTCAAATTGTAGCATCTTGATGAAGGTCCTAATATAAGGGCCGAAATATAGATCTTGAGGAACAAAGGTTTTTTTGAATTGAATGAAGCCCTTTGTCGAGAACCCAAATAAAAATATAAGAGTAGGTTGATAATCACGGCAATTCTCCTTTAATAAATATTTATAAAATACTTATATACTGTGAATATGATAAAAAGTTTGAAGCCATCATAAGGGGCGTTCGGCATCGACATCGGACGTGTCGGATCGATCTAAACCGTTCGTTTATAACATCCGGATTGAGGGGAACACACATCTGTACCGTTCGTCATAAAAATCTGAGCAATCGGACGTCGATCTTTTCGCTCGGTCTATTTCGACGAGTTTCCCGATCCGACAACCGATAGATTGAAAAATTCTAACAGTTTTATTCTTCTGTTTTCATGTATTCATTAAAAACTCAATTAATTCAGTAAAATTTTTCAATATAGCTATCGTAGTTATAAATGGACAGGAGGAGATATTGCTTTCCCGTTTCTTTTTCGTGTAATTAATCAATTAATTGATCAGGATCTTTCGGTACATATCGGTTATTATATACAGGGTGAATCCTGTTGAACTGTACATACTTCACACAGAGATAGAGGACACTTTGCTGGTTTCAAAAAGACCCCACATGAAAGGTCTCAAACGATTCGTTTGAATTATACAGGGTGATTTCCAGTTTTGGGTCATATTTTCAAAATGCTCTATTGAACGAACGAACAATCACAAATTCATCAAATTTGGTACGTAGGAGGACAATATCAATCTTCATACAGCTGAGTTAACAGATTATCAGTTTCCAGGACCGGACTCTATTTTTCTGATATAATCGGAATTTATGAAAAAAAACACCCTGTAGATGAAAAAGTCAATAAACCTTTCATGACAGTTCAAACTACACTAAAAACTCTACAATGAAGAGTAATAAAATCACGTGGCACACCTACAAATTTACAGAAAAAAAATATTGAATATGCGTACTCGGAGATAAATTTTTTGGACGGGCCTAATTCACATGGAAAACCATACCCAAATGCATCAAAAGTTGAAGACAGGAGAATATTATCAGTTTAAATCCTCTCGATATTCAAATATTCCAATATTCAGGTAATTTTCGTCAGTTTCCAGGACCGGATTCTATTTTTCTGATATTATCGGAATTTATAAAGAAAATCACCCTGTAGATGAAAAAGTAAATAAACCTGTCATGGCAGTTCAAACAACACTAAATACTGTTCAATAGAGAGAGAGTAATAAAATCACTTGGCACACGTACAGATTCAGAGAAAAAAAATTGAATATATGGGTATTCGGAGATAATCTTTCTTGTGCGGCCTAATTCACAAAGAAAACATATCTAAATGTATCAAAAGTTGAATATAAATGGTTAAGATCTTCTAAGCATTCAAGTATTCCAATACTCAGGGACGGACTCCCATTTTAGATTGGGTTTTTCAATAGATGATAGGTCGAAAGATTCGCCCTGAATATGGAACACCCCAAAAAATTGTTACGGGAGACCGAAAAACATTAAATAACCTACAATCCATGGATTATGGAATACTTTCATGGGGAGTGAATATAACCTGATAATATTTGACTTTTCATGCATTTCGGTATAGTTCTTCTACTAAACTTCAGCCGCCCAAAAAAATTATCTCTGAGTACGATTATTAAATTTTTTGTTAAATCTATTTGTGTGTCTCGCGATTTCATGAAAATTTCTTGTAGGTTATTTAATGTTGTTCGGTCTCCCGTAACAGTTTTTTGGGGTGTTCCAAATTCAGAGCGAATCTTTCGACCTATCATCTATTGAAAAACCCAATCTGAAATGGAAGTCCGTCACTGAATATTGGAATACTTGAATGCTTAGAAGATCTTAACCATTTATATTCAACTTTTGATACATTTAGATATGTTTTCTTTGTGAATTAGGCCGCACAAGAAAGATTATCTCCGAATACCCATATATTCAATTTTTTTTCTCTGAATCTGTACGTGTGCCAAGTGATTTTATTACTCTCTCTCTATTGAACAGTATTTAGTGTTGTTTGAACTGCCATGACAGGTTTATTTACTTTTTCATCTACAGGGTGATTTTCTTTATAAATTCCGATAATATCAGAAAAATAGAATCCGGTCCTGGAAACTGACGAAAATTACCTGAATATTGGAATATTTGAATATCGAGAGGATTTAAACTGATAATATTCTCCTGTCTTCAACTTTTGATGCATTTGGGTATGGTTTTCCATGTGAATTAGGCCCGTCCAAAAAATTTATCTCCGAGTACGCATATTCAATATTTTTTTTCTGTAAATTTGTAGGTGTGCCACGTGATTTTATTACTCTTCATTGTAGAGTTTTTAGTGTAGTTTGAACTGTCATGAAAGGTTTATTGACTTTTTCATCTACAGGGTGTTTTTTTTCATAAATTCCGATTATATCAGAAAAATAGAGTCCGGTCCTGGAAACTGATAATCTGTTAACTCAGCTGTATGAAGATTGATATTGTCCTCCTACGTACCAAATTTGATGAATTTGTGATTATTCGTTCGTTCAATAGAGCATTTTGAAAATATGACCCAAAACTGGAAATCACCCTGTATAATTCAAACGAATCGTTTGAGACCTTTCATGTGGGGTGTTTTTGAAACCAGCAAAGTGTCCTCTATCTCTGTGTGAAATATGTACAGTTCAACAGGATTCACCCTGTATATGTTCTGTGGGTACAACTATCGCCGTATTGAACGACCAGAAGGGGATATTGCATTACTCGTTTCTTTTGCATTCAGTGCCTTTGCACCTAATTATTTAATTGAGATTTTATGGAAGAGCTACTAAAAGGGTGAAAGTATCGTTAAAAGATGAGCATATTTCCCAAAATAGTGATCTTTGAAATCTCATAATCTATAAAAGCAGAACAGAGCAGTATGTTCTGTGGCAGATGCTCTGTACCGTTCGTTTATTCCCAGGTATTTCAGATTTATCTGTACGATCTGTGGTCACGTGACTAAAAAATCCGTCCGCTCGCGGAGGTCAATGCCGAATGCCCCTATAGTAGGCTTTCACACTACTTGACCCGGAGGGATAGACCAAAATGCGTAAATTACCAAACCAAATCGAAGGTTATGTTGCTGTCAAACTGAACTTTAAAATTTGCGCAGGGGACAGGGGTCCTCATCCCTCCGAGTCATTCTGACTTCAATTTTCAGAGCATTTTGAATGACATTCACAATATGGGTCTAATATACAGGGTGTTTCATAATAGTATGTCACAACTTGAGAGGATGAATCTGTAAAAGGTTTGTTACGGAGCTACAGGGTGTTGAAAATTACAAAAAAAAATATTTTTTTCTTCATAACTCCTTCAATTTTGGAGATATTCAGTCCAAATTTGGAATGCCAGCTATTTTCAACAGTCTCCATCATTGCATGTCCAGAATCTTAACTAGAATCTACATGGTATTTTCTTCTCTGGAGCCATGTCTGCTTTTTCCCTCTCAAACTTTTTTCGGTACGCCACAGCGTTAAATAAATTTTTGACATCTTTGTTCACTTTAAAAACTTTTTTGACTCTTGTAATTTTTTCGTATCTCTAACCGTTTTCGAGTAAAAAATTATTGAACGATTGTATGTTGATATTGAATAAGCTTAAGTTGAGTCTCAGATGACGAGCTATCAAAATATGGGCATACCTATCGAGTATTTCTATTTTTTTTTATTTAGCGAATAACATACAATCGTTTGATAATTTTTAACTCCAAAACGGTTAGAGATACGAAATAAACACAGGAGTCAAAAAAGTTTCTGAATTGAACGAATATCTCAAAGAACACACCCTGTAGATTCTAGTTAAGATTCAGGACGTGCAATAATGGAGACTATTGAAGATAGGTCGCATTCCAAATTTGGACTGAATACCTTGAAAACTGCAGAAGTTATGAAGAAAAAAACAATTTTTTTTTGGAAATTTCTACAGCCTGTAGCTCCGTAGCGAAGCTTTTGCGGACTCATGTTTATATGGAATTTTTTCTTGAAATTATCATAGACTTATAAAAGAATGGACAGGACGTGTGAGAGAGAATATTGACTTCAGACAAGGATAGAATAATATTAGTGCGAAGCACAGAACATATAATAAAAACATTAGATATTTTTATGTTCTGTCAGTTTTCCAACATTATGAGAGAGAGATACTGTGAAGGATGGAGTAATATTAGTCATAGACATATAAAAGTCTATGATATTAGTTTAGTTTAGTCTATGCACCACACTAATATTACTCCATCCTTCACAGTATCTCTCTCTCTTATGTTGGGATCACGAAACTTAGTGTGGAAGTCATGTGACGCCCTGTCCATCCTTTTATATATCTATGGAAATTATACGTACCTATCCTTAAATCGTGACATACCATTATGTAACACAAGTCAAATTGAAACTGAAATAAGAAAGCAGCTGAGGGCAGCATTAAAAATATTTTTTACACAAAACAAAACAGAATTTCAATGAAGTTTTCATTCTGCCTTCGTAAAAATGTCCCATCAACCTTGACCCAGGCTATTTATTTGAATTTCCCTCAAGTATTCCGATTATCAGTTTTTTCCAGGAGTCTCCACTACAAAAGAGTATTTCAATCATGCCAACACTAGAAACGAAATATTCGAAATTGTCCTCATCCATACCAAATATTCCACGAATATTTCCTCGAAAATAATACTTCAAATATCTTTCCCTACTTACAGAAGTTAATAACGTTCACCAGAGTAAACGAAGTATAGAGAAAGAGAGATCTTGAACTTTTGTGAAGTATCCATAACAAACAACCAACAGGTGCTTGGCTCTGCTCCAGAAGATCGCCAAGCGTATTCGCTCGGTTAATTTGAAATTTTATTTCGAAACTTTTCCACGGATCTCCGAGAAGTCGGATAATTTCATTCCAGATCTAATTGAATATTTCAACTTAATTTATAAGCAATCACCTTCGAATCGTTTTATAGTAATTTCGGACGATTATTTTACTAGAAGGTATGTAATGTAGCAGTTATTTCGACATAAATTACAGTTTGTCGTTAATTTTATGTCCTGGTTTATTAATATTGGCAGGCACAGGTTTCAAAATTCGTTAATTGAGTCATTTTGTATTTATTCGCTTTTTGATACTAACGATACAAAATTGATCTTTTGAATCATTGTAAATGATTAGCTTCATGAGACAATATAAATATTTTAGAATGTTTTATTGTTGATGCGAATCGATTTTTTGACTTCATTCACGATGATTTAATTTATCCTAGCAATAATCGTTTAATCCATTAATACTGAAATCAAAGTATTTTTTATCGGACACGATGAATAACCAGTGCAAAAATTGAGGGAATCCGCAATAATAAGCTGATTTAGTTATTATTTTAGTCATTTTCCCCCTGACCCCCCTCCTATATACGCCAGTGTGATACGGATATCTTTTTATGGAAATATGAAGTTTTTTTTTCAATATTCTTATTGAATTTTTATGGTTCTGTTCACATTATGGCCACAGAATTTTGCATGAGGCTTGCTATCAGCATCTTGTATTTGGCCGTAGCATTTCATACAGATTGGTTTCGTATTTTCTGAGATATTGAGGAACAAAATTTTGAATGGCCATATTTTATTGAACACCCTGTACGATTTGGGACTCTCCTGAAAATTTGAAGTCTCTAGTACAATCCCTTCGAAAGTTATCGTGCTAACGGACGGCCCACCGACAGAATTGAATTTTACCACGAATTCGTCATCAGGGAGTCTAACGCTATCGTTTGAAACCATTTTCGGCTCAAAATTTGAAAATTACAGACATTTCAGCAAAACGATACAGCACTCGTTCGCGTAGAACGAGCACTCAAAAATGTTTGAAGAGTAACTTAGACATTTAAATGGGTTTTATTGACGAAATTTCACCTGGACTCAGTTCAGTAGTATTTTGAAAGGAAATAACAATCTTTCACTAAACAACAAAACTTGCTGCTGCTAATCGGATATAACCAGAACTAGAACTAGGTTCATTATTACACTGAAATTCAACATATTTGGTGCATGTTATAACGTTGCTTACTCAAAAATGAGAAAAAGTGAACTTGGTCTACTTGTTTTCTGAACTCTTCATGAATCCAATTCATTCACGCAGATATAATTTATTATATTTTTTGGGATTTAGACAACATTTTTGGAATTTAAGAAATTTAGTCGAAATGCATGAAAATGATTTTGGGTATCGTGGTTATCTAGAAACACAAGATTTTCACTGTGTCTGCTAATTTTCAGGGATCCCACAATGTAAAAACTTCAATCTTGTAACCGAATGACCTATTGACTTGAAATGTTTTTTATTATGCTGAATTTCTCTCAAGTTTTATTGATTTAAAATTCTATTTCTAAACTTTTTCGCGGATCTCTGAGAAGTCCGACAATTTCACTCCAGATTTAATTGAATTTTTCAACTCAATTCATAAGCAATCACATTCGAATTGAGAGACATTACGCGAATCGTATTATAGTAATTTCGGACGGTTATTTCACTAGGAGGTATGTAATGTGGCAGTTTTGTCGAAATAAATTACAGTTTGTCGTCAACTTTATGACCTGGTTTATTAATATTGACCGACGCAGGTTTCAAGATTCGTTAATTGAGTCATTTTGTATTTATTCGCTATTTTATACTCAATAACGATACAAAATTTCGAATCATTGTAAATGTTTTTTTCCATTCATGTATGCTACAACTTCATGAGACAATGGAAATAGATTGATTTAAGATACCTATATGCAGAAAGAAATCCATTTCATTCAGGCTAATATAATTTATTTCCACAACACAACAATGGTTTTATCAATTTTTATATTTAATTGAATCCACTGAATAAATAAGACAAAGGCAAGATGAAAGTTGACAACATATTCAGAATTTCATAGTTTTGATCGAAATGAATAAAAATCATTAAAAGAAATTATCTAGTGATGAACACTTCGTCTGCTAATTACTAAGTGACTAAATGTTCGTTAATTGGCTACATTTCTTTCGTGTTTTCATGATTTTAAATTTCATTTCAAAACTTTCAAGAAGATCTCTGAGAAGTCGGATAATTTCATTCCAGATTTAATTGAATATTTCAACTTAATTCATAAGCAATCACCTTCGAATTGACTGACATTACTCGAATCCTTTTATAGTCTTAATTACGGACGGTTATTTTACTAGAAGGTATGTAATGTAATGTGGCAGTTATATCAAAATAGATTACATTTTGTCATTAATTTTATGTCCTGGGGTTTATAACTATTTGCAGTCTCAGATTAGAAGATTCGTTAATAGGGTAATTTTTTATTTATTCGGTTTTTGATAAAAAATATTGAATCATTCTGAATTTTTTTTCCTTCATTTATGCTATAATTTTATGAGACAATATTATACTATGGTGGATTCAAATCGAATTCTTCAGATATATGAAGAAAGGAATCAATTTCATTCACACAAATATATGATTTAAATTTATCATATTTTTCTGGTATTCAGACAACATTTTTGGAATTTGAGAATTTTAGTCGAAATGCCTAAAAATGATTTTGAGGAACTATCTGGTCTCTGAAAACACAACGTTTTCACTGTGTCTGCTAATTTTCAGTGATCCCAGAACATAAAAACTTCAATCTAGTAGCCGGATGACCTATTGACTTGAAATGTTCTTCATGAGGCTGAATTTCTCTCAAGTTTTAATTATTTGAAATTTTATTTCGAAACTTTTCGGGTCTCTGAGAAGTCAGATAATTTCATTCCAGGTTTAACTGAATATTTTAACTCAACATTTGTAAAATTTCAACTTAATTCATTAGCGATCACCTTCGAATTGAGAGATATTACCCCAATCATTTTATAGTAATTTCGGATGGCTATTTTACTAGGAGGTATGATTGTAATTTAGCAGTTATTTCGAAATAAATTATAGTTTCTCGTTAATTTTATGACCTGATTTGTTAATATTTGCAGGCACAAGTTTCAAGATTCGTTAATTGAGTCCTTTTGTATTTATTCGCTTTTTGATACATAATCACGATACAAAATTGATCTTTTGAATCATTTTAAATGAACTTTTTTCATTCAAGTGTACTGTTACTTCATGGGACAAAGGAAGTAATGCAAATGTTTTATTATGAATTCGAATCTAATTTCTTTATGATATATGATGAAAGGAATCCACTTTATTGGGGCTGATGTAATCTGTTCCCCCAACAATGATTTGATTGAGCAATCTGCTCGAAATTTTGCATAAACATTCGGTATAACAATCATCACCGTCAAAATAAATTCCACTCGAATCGGGTATTTTAATGTGGAAATGTGGGAATTTTTGAATACACTATTTCAATTGAATTTTCTATGGTTCTGTTATCATTATGACCACAACATTTCGTATGTTGGCTTCTCATATTCTGAGGAGTATCTTGCATGTGGCCGCAAAATTTCATTTCGGTTTTGTTTTGTATGAGAGGTTGAGGATCGAAAATTTTTAATGGCCATATTATATGAAACACCATGTACGATTTTGCTAATTAATGTCATTTTGCCATTCAGGTTAGTATCAGGTATCGCTCATTTTACCTAAAACTCCCTATATAACTATTAAAGGTTGTCAATAACTCCATTTTATCGACATGGCTATCGAATTCCACATTAACCAGAAAAATTATGAAAATTTCCTATTATTTCTGCTTTCCACCAAGCGTTATACGATAAGGCCCTATCGAATTTCGACTTTGAAGGTGGAATAAATGTAACAAACTCCATATCGGGGCAACAAAACAATTTCCCGAAAATCCAGGAATAATTATTGCTCATTATGCCTACTCCATATTCATTTTATGTTGAATCAATTCGAATGAGAATAGGCTGAATTATTCAACAAGAAATACTCACGCTCAATATCACATTGTAGCTCAATTATTTTCCGATAAAAATGGTGGATTCATGGTGAAAACTCTCATCAATGACTAAAAGCATGGAACACAATGGATAGCAACTTGACTAGGCAATTTCTGCTGGAAACTCCTGTGGATTTGATTTAACGTTCAACCATAAATATTTCATGGTAATTAGGCAATAGTGAATTGAATCGATTGAATATTTAGTAACCGTCGTTCAGTTCAATAGGAATCGAATGAGCAGGTGAGATGTAATTTAGGGAAATTTGAAGGTTCGTGGATTACACATATCTACTATACCGGGTACTGTATTTCTTTCAGGGTTGTTTCCTCAGAGTAAAAAGTAAACCTAGAAACCCTTCGCACATTTTTTGACGCAGCCACGTTGAATTTATGTATGAACGCGAAAAACATTCGGCGTTGCGAAAATCTAGCCTATTGTTTAGGTACTTCACCCCTGTTCGGCAGTAAAGTGCTTTCTATCTCAATCAAGAGCTCGTTGTCAAAAACGAGTTAAGGCTGCTTATTGAGCTTCTTCCGTTTCACTGTTTCGTGAGATCCTGTACAAGATCTGTAAGTGAAATTGCGATATCTTTAGATTATGTGGATAGGCTACTAAATCTACCAAATACATATTACGCCAATGCAATGTATTGGCGCAGACCAGACTTAGTCTATTAGGTGGTTACAGTTATAGTTTAAAATAGGGTTAAAGTTCACTGCGACCTCAAGGTCTATTGTGCTTGCTTACAGAGCTGTTCTGACCACACCCTTTACAGCTAGCCTTAGAGTTCCAGAGATCTGATGAAATACAATATCTATGAAGGCTTCAACGAGGCTTACCTATTCCTCACCCTTACAAGAGTCTCGCCCAAGGCATTTTCTCCTTAGGCTCGCAATGCCAAAGCATTCCGTGACTAGGTAAATGGGGGTTTCTTCCCCCTCCCCACAGAACCTACACTCGTCAGTGTCCGATAATCCCATTCTCAACTAGTGGTTCCTGAGGCGACAGTGTCCTGTAAGAAAGCCAGTGAGGAGGTGTAATTGTTTCTTACCAAGATCCAGATACCTTTTGGATTTGGAAATAAGTGAAATGATACATCCCTGAGAAATTTCGCAAGAGATTTTCCTTCAAGGCTTTCTCCTTCTCCAGAAACACCTTCCAATAGGTATACATTTACCTATACCAAAGAAGGGTTCTGGGGCAATGAGTGACATTCGTGCGCCCCCTTCGTCAAATGTATTGGCCTCTTCGTTTCCTTTGATTCCCGAATGGCCGGGAATCAAAAGACCATATTTTTCTTGCCTACCTCATTGAGCTTGTTCAGGCACTTTCAGATTATCTTTGAGTCGATGACGTAGGAGCTCAGTGATTTAATAGCAGCTTGACTATCTGAGTGTATGGTTATATCGCACTTCTGATAGTTTCTTTTTAGATTCATATCTAGAAATCTTTCAATAGCTAAGATTTCCGCTTGAAAGACGTTCATACAGAAGCCTAGCGACAGCACACACTTGGTACTTGGCCCGTATATTCCAGCGCCAGCTCCTGTAGAGGTTTTGGAACCATCTGTATACCATTTTACGGTATTTCCTTTGAGGTAGTAGTCGGTGTATTTCCGTTCCCATTCCTCTTTTTTACTTAGCAATTTGAAGTTTTTCCGAGTGCTTACTTTCTTGATCATTACATCACTAGGGAGGTTCGCAGATGAGATGTAGTTATTCAGAGAGGACCGGACTCTCTGATTTACTGGGTGGTTCGACCTTAACGATAGCTAATATAAGAACGAAGTCTCCTAGGAAAATAATCAACTCTGCGAATGAGGTTACATTTCTTGGCAAAATGTTGGTCTAGTATGGTAACGCACAAAACACCTCATTGGTATCACTGCAGAAATGTAGTCGTAGTGCCACAATCAAGTAATAAAAGTTTCCACTTTCTGTTTTATTCAATTCTGCAGACTGAAAATCTGGAAATTCAGACACATCAAGATAGCATTTCTCTGACCAAATTCTCCAGCCATGACCTACACGATTCAAACCACGATAGTTTCAACAATTTCAATAATCATAAGAGGAAAACGGCGGCAAATGCTAACTTATTTCCGGGAAAGCAACGCCAAGACAGATTATCTCAGAACGAGGCAAACTATCAAAGAGAAACACTTCTCAAAGTTATTATAAAGTTGCGGATATTCCGCGAGAAGTTTGTCTGAAAGCAGAACTCACTCAGTTGTGCAAAGGGCTTTGATAACTGTGAATTAACCACGCAACAATGAGTCACTTCAGAGTGAAAAGAGATTATGAATGGTAATTCTGCCCCAGGTGGGGCCGAAAGCCGAAATCTGATGTGATGATTTTAGACGGTGCGTTTGATGTTGAATTAAAATTTCGGATGTAACATTTAAAATTACGGGTTTCGAACAAGAATTCAATATTTTATAATACCTATTTCACTTTCCGGGAACAGTAGCAGTTTTTTGCGTAGGAGTGAGAGCAGAGTTTTCATTCATAATTCATTGCGGAATATTTTATTTCGTAATTCGTTGAATTTCCCTCATTTAAGAATAGAAGCAGCTTAGTGTTAGTCCATTCGAAATCATTATTATTGCACATGTTCATGGGATTCAATTTAGTGAAAAACTGATATGAAGTGTTAATGAAAAATACCATTGTCTCAGGCTCAACCATCAAATTCTTTATGTGATTTCATATTTCGGTATCCATTATCAAACACAAAGTGTTATTCAAAAATAAACTTTATCGAAGCACCATACCTTTCTAAGAACAAGAACATAAAGATGAAAACCTCAGCACTCAGCAGTATAAGCAAGAATAAGTCAAAATATTTATATTGAACAGATTTTTCATCATAGTTATATCTACCATATTGGACCAAATTCAAAATGTTTATTGGGCCAATATTAGGAAACACCATTATTTGATAGTGAAGGATGTTTCAAATTGCGCGGATTTTTCAAGAATAAATGAACACCAGGTGAACCGACACTGACGCTATGATCATTTTGAGGGTGTAAATGATAATATTTTGAAAACAATTTTTTGTGGTGAGTGTAGGGTAATCAAAAACACAAAATCAATATATTTCTATATGTACAGGATGTTCCGATACAAAGTTATAGACCAAAGTTATACTTTTTCGAATGTGACACTCTATATTATGACCTCAAGAAAGGAAGACCACCTCAAATTATGATGAGTTTCTTCAGATCACTCTCTACATTTGTTGCAACATTCACGAGAAAATCGAGAAAAATTTAAAACACGGAGACATTTTGAATGGTAATTTATGAAGGAAGAAGCTACGCAAGCGATACAGACATGTTTTATTTGAGTAGAGATATTAGCTAGCCCCATAAAGAGAAAAAAATTGAACTCTGGAATGTACAGAGTGATCATGATCAATTCTCAAACATCTACTACGTATAGAGGTCAGACGAAATCTGAGATGGAATTTTTATCATTATCAAACGTTCATCAATATAGAAACAAGTATAGACATTGAAGCACGAAATGAAATTTATTGACATCAGAATTCAGGGCAAGAATTTAATCCGAAGCTCAATTTTTAACATTGCAATAAACACGTCTCGAATATCAATTAGAAATTGAAATATTTCGGTATACACTGCAATAGAGTAATAAATTGCCATATCATTTTTTTCATCATAAGCATGACGTTGAAAATGGTGGTTACAAGTTTTTCACCAAGGAATCGGAAAGTTATTCAGCTGAGATCATATATTCTCATAAGTCTGTATATTTTTGGTTGACATGATACATAGCTCCCTCGTGAGAAAAGCTCCACTGATATAGTGAATGTGTTGGTATTGTATGCTCCAGAAAATGTAGGTACCTCAGGTTTTCAATTCCTTGGAAAGAAAATAGAACAGAGGGAAACATCATCGGTTACGTAGGCTTGCATTGAGGTGAACAAATATATTTCTTTTATTTCCCTACGACAGTCGGAATATTTTATGCGATGATTCGAATACTCGAACATTTCGTTCTAAATTATTCCATCAGATTTCGAAGAAAAATCCATTCGGGTATTGCTGGGATATGAAGGAAATTTCGAGTGTTGGGGGTCTGTCAACAAAAGGTGTTGTGAGATTTCGATGAAAGTATGAAGTCTTACCTATATGATTATGGTCGACTACGAGTAAATAACTAATGAATGAACCGTTTCCTTAGTGCTGTTGTCATTCTAATCAGTATACCATGCTATACCCCATAAAGAGAAATAAATCGTTCGATTATTTTTTGGAAGAGAATTAGAAGAAAGAAGCACTGCCAGGCACTCTGCTCAAATCTCTGTTATTTTAAAACTTTGAGTTGAAAATGGTTTCGAGCAACAAGGTATACTATCTTCAATCAGTACGGAATCTTCAGAATATCGAATGTTATGTTTCCTTTCATCTCTGACTTTTTTGCCTTCTTCTGGGGGTCATTTGCGAAAGATATACTTAGAATACAATTTGAACAATAGAGGGGATATAACACAACCCTGTATTACGCCATTCTGAATATTTATGGCTTCAGTATGAGCTAGGAGTGCCGCAGTATCATGAAGAAAATGGTAATAGGCAATAGAGTGACTCTACCATAGGTGCCACGGCATTGTGGTGTTGAAGGAAATGAAGACGCTGATGAACTTGCATCAAGGATAACACCTGCTGGACCTGAGCCGCTCTGTGAGCTTGAAAAAGACCAGCAATGGGAGATGAATAACAGAAAGCACTTCCTGATAAATGATATATATTCTTACAATAAAAGTCATATATGCATGGGTTATAATATTTATTAACGAAATAGTCAATTAGGTAAAATGTAACTTAGCATTTGGTAGGTTCTGCGAAATATTGCTTTCAAGGATGTGCTTCCGATTTTGTTCTTCAATTTAGGAAAACTTGTCAGCTTATTAAAGTTGCTTCTTAGCTTTTAGTACCTTCGAGCGTACTTGTTATGCCATCAAGTTCACAGCACATTCATAAAATTTCTTTTCTAAATCGGCTTTCACTCTTTTCGGCTTTAAGTTGTAAAGCCATTGCTGTTGCTAAGTCGACTTCAGCAGGAACATAATTAGTTGATTGAACTGAGTTATAATAAGAATGTTTACATTTTGGCACAAACGTCCGAACAAACTTTTTAAGGTTTTTTAACCATCGTGCACGTGATAGAATCAAGACAAAATAGAAATTATAACCTAAAACAATGTAAACTAGCTTTCAGGCTACTACCTAAAAACAAGAAGGCGCTACTGAAGAAACAACTGAGAAGGGTCAAGCGACTGCATGAAAACATTTATTTCCTTTCCATCATCGAAAAACTAATGAAGAATAAAAAGTTTTACGATTTCCATAGAAATTACATTTCGATTGCGATCAACCCTCTAACATATTTTTTACGTCCCATTCCGTCAACAATAATATACATGAGGTAATACCCCAGAAACCGTGGTCTACGCCGAGTCGACGAAGTCAATGCGGTAAACGCGTAAAATAGCATAAAATTTTAATTAGAAGCTCCGCCTTAAGAGCTTCGCGTGATTATTTCGCTTGTCACGAACCTCAAGCTGCAGAAGGAAATAAATATTCGCGTTCCAAATCAGATCCTTTCCGACTGATGAGTTGCGAAAAATAAGGTCTCAGATGTAGAGTAAATTATTTTCCCTTTCGGTTCTTTGTTGTGTTTTGGGGGAGAGACAATGGTCGTTTAATCAGGGGCTTAATTGGATTTTTGTATCTGTAATTTGAGACGAAGTTTATGTCAGTTTCTAGCTCTTATTTCCGATAATAAATCAAATTGATGCGGGAAATGAGGGAAAACAAACGGTTCGAAATATTCTCGATAATCGTCCGGTGTGAATACCCCTCTTTCTTTCTGTAATTCACTCAATCGGTGCGATTCTGTTCGCATATTGCTATAAATCTTGTTATCCAAGCAATATTGCTATCTCCCAAATTCATATAGCAATATGACTACGGTATTGCGTATTCTGTTTCGACTGTTATAGCAATATTGATTCAACAATCGGCAATCCAAGAGCTGGCAACATATGATATTTGAACTACTATTTTGAGTTTTGTTATGACAATTATGTGTTTTCAAACACTTATAATTTAAAAAATTTTGCAGAAGAGGAAAACCAACAAAATCCAAATGGGAGTATTGATAAACTTCCTTGAATACAATAAAATTACAGTGACAGAAAAAACCCACCCAATAGAATTACAGGGGGTGGATTGAACTGACGAATTTTGTGAATGCAGTGAAAATGGGACAAAAAAAGATTGAATGCTTTCTCTAAATGAGATATTTTCGTGCAGGATTATTAATTGATCAGAACAAAATCTTATTTCCTTTCAACTAATTATTTTTATATTTTGTTATCAATAAACAAATTCATACAATATCAATAGAAGTTTGAAATACTTCTTCTATTTGTTCATTAAATATAAGTTCCTATTGAAAGTTTCCGTCGACAACATTTTTCGTCCAAAAATTAATTTCGCTGTAATTTTCCTCTACAATGTTAGAAAGAGTATTGAAAAATGGTGTCATAATTCAGGACTGGATAGGATACCCACAATTTCCTAGAATAGAACAATTTCTTTGTCCTTCCACATACTTTGGTATCATGTGCCGATAGATTTTTCAAACATGGCAAAGCCGAGTCGTTGGCAACTCCAAGAATCTGTGCATTTACATCAAATATAGAAAAAATAATGATTCAATCAAATATTAAAAAAATATGGAATTATACTTACAGCTTGTACATTTATACAATGAAAACTCTTTTTATTGATGCTTGAAGGAAATTTTACATATCGAGGTAATAAATTTGTTGATATGAGGTCCTTATTTTATATATTACTCTTCTCATAACTAGTAGACACCTTCCTAGATTGAAGTCCTCATCAACTATAGTTTATTAGCTGCCATAAGCAAAAAATGGTAGACTTGTGAAGTGGTTCCTCAATAATTTCTATTAACTTCTCAATCAAATCCGAAACAGCCTGTTGGTCCGATCGAAATATTTTGATAAACTTCTCTAGTGTCCCTGATATCGTTTTGCGATCTGGGAATTTTACTAAAAATCAAATGTTCTGTAAGTACGTCAATTAAATTTTCAGTGCAACATGTTATTTTCAATCACTTTGAAAAATCAAAATGAAATAAATGTATTTCTAATTCTCTTGGACCTGGGCAAGTTGTTATCCGTGTGGGCAAGTAATATTTTGAACTTGCTAAGATAGCAATGCGGATATAAAGACTATGGCTAAATTATTGACAGATCATATTGCCACAGAATCGTCGATCAGAATACAGAATATTGCGAATCTTGATGATAGCAATATCTTTATCTTAGCAATATGGTTATGCGCAAACAGAATCGCACTGAATGCCTTTCAGTGTATAGCGTTTTCGTGGTTGTTATTGAAACATTGATGGGAGACAGACGAGAACTTTTTTGTGGTACAGCACTTGGCAACACCACTTGAATACCCAACTTACCGCTACTGGTCATAACGTCAGTTTAAATCTTCGAAATGTTGAAATAGTTAAAAAAGTAAAGGACAATCACATTTTCACCTTCATATGCTCCAGATTCTTTACGACTGAGTTCCGGAAAATGAGGTCTCAGATGTAGACTAAATAATTTTCTCTTTCGGTTCTTTGTTGTGTTTGAGGAAGATGGTTCTTCGTTTGGAGAAACAATCGTTGTTTAATCAGGAGCTTAATTGGATTTTTGTATCTGTTGAGTAGAAACGAAGTTAGTGCCAGTTTCTATCTCTTATTTTCGATAATGAATCAAATTAATACGGGAAATAAAGAGGAACTTCAGGGGAAACAAACGGTGCGAAAAATTATGCTCGGTAATCGTCCAGCATGAATATTAACCTTCTGTTTTAGGTTCTCTACTCGATCCCTTGTTACGATCTAAATTAAGGTTATTCTAAATTTATTTCAAAGATACTGTAATGCAGATAAATGATCAGAGAGGTCATTCTCAAAATATATAAAATACTAGCTGATCCGGCAACCGTTTCTTGCCTTATAAATTATAAATAACCTAGATACCGACTGCAGCGCCACCTGTCGGGCTGTTTTGTGAATCTAAACCATTCTCGAATCTCCACGAACACACACAAAAAATTTCATCAAAATTGGTCCAGTCGTTTAGGAGGAGTTCAGTCACATACACACGCACACAAGAAATATATATATTAAGATTGATATTTGATTCCAGTTCACTCGTTATATGTCTATCGCAAAGTTTCAACTCCAATTTTAACATCTTAAAATTATTGTAATTCAGAAGATTACTACATTGTCTACGCTAGAGTAGAACTTGGGCTGTGAGTTACTTACAACGCCAGATTTTGGTAAGATCGATAACGGTTCAATTTGATTGAATATAAATCATTTTCTTATCATTAGCCCAATAAATGATCACAGTGGGCACGAAACGAATTCGAAATCAATTCAGTCCTACCAGTACAATAACTTTCAGAGAAAAAGAAAACAGATGAATATGAACCAAGTTTCTTTTCTGATTGTTTTCAGAATGGCTCGGGGTCACTTTCTTCTCCGGATGCCTATTTGCAGGAGACCCCTATTTTGATCCCTTCACAATACAATCGTGGCTTCACTGTTTTCAAGTTTGAGGTCCTTAGACCATACTTTTTTGAGGAGGTTGGGCGCACAAAATCCGGCATCACTTGGCGTTTTTTTTATGTTTGAAGCTGTTTTCCAGTCACAATTGGAAGCGTCACAGTATTCAAATATTTCGACCATACCAAAATTCACCATAATTTCATCATAGAAACAAATTGTTGATAACTAGAGTGTGATGTGATAATAAACACTTACTTCTCTTCATGACAAAGTAGCTTGAGATATTACATTCATATGAAGGTTGACAAGAGGTACAATATCACGTTTATATCATTCATGGTTCCTGAACATAGCATGATGATTCTTAAACGGAAGTATTTAGATGTAACTGCAACCATTATCATAACAAGTAGAATGATACAAGATTATTGAGTTCAAGAGACGTGTGAATTTTGTTGTACAACTGAATTTGGTCTTGAGTAAGCGTCCTGATCAATTCAGCTAAAAAATTTTCATGTCGATCCATTCTAATGAAGGTAGGTAGGTATTCTATACCTTCTGAAATAAACTTTGCCAGATTGTAAGAGTGTCGATTGAAAACTTTTTACATCAATATTCGTTATATAAAATATAATAATAATAAAAATAAGAATGATAATAATATTTAATCAAACAGAAGGTTTCCTCTTTGCTATTCAAGATCAAGTAGTGCAAACTAAAAACTATCAGAAATATATCATGAAGGATAGGAGCTTCACCGACGATAGATGCTGCTACGGATGCCAAACATCAGAAACAATCCAACATTTTGCAGGAGGTTGCCAAATGTTTGCTGGAAATGAATATCAGTGTCGACATGACGCAGTTTGTAAAATTCTTCATCAGGAGCTCGCCGTCCTACTGAAGATGCTGAGAAAAAAGAGAAGAGAGCAATACTTATAGACTTAGCCATACCGAATAACAACAATCTACGTCAAAAATACGCTGAAAAAAATCGAAATATCAAGAGCTTGAACTTCAGATCAAAAGGCAAAATATTCTAAGTATAACCTCAAGGAGCTAGAATTGGATGAAAACGACTATATTCTGAAATATCAGTTACAATTTTCGACCAAGCTCTTTCTGGAATTGCATGTGATTGCATTGGCAGTCTGAGATTTTCTTTTCGAAAAACACAACATCGCAATTCAAAACTGTTTTCAGATGTTCAGATATATTAGGCCATATGTAGATTCCACAAAATTTAGAATGTTTCCACTCCACTCAATACTTAGGTATGCATCATATGCTATAATAGCAGGTACATACAACATATTCGGAAGGAATTCTCGATATTAACCAACACTGTTTGCTTAGGAATTGATTATTTCACGAATCTGAATACCATGTTTTTGAAAAATCTATCACTATCACTATAGATAACCTTTCACCTCATTTCTTTAATGATAGCTCTGATATCACAAACAGCTCTCAATGTACGTAGGTAAAATGCATCTTAGATATGTCGACTATATTCTAAATGTATCGAAGTTTTCGAATATGGACGAAAGAACAGAACACATTCCATCAGCTCAAGACCACTCTATGTTAGAAATTCGAAACGACAAACTATGTATTTTCCCCATGAAGAAACCTGTGAAAACTACAGGTATCACTTACAATCAACTAGTTTTTTAATCGCTAGAATAATAAAAGAGCTGATTACAAGTTTTTTTTGACCACATTAAGAATTTAGTATAAATTTTTGGTTGAAATAAATTTTTATTTGGCAAAAGAGATACATCAGCCATATAAATCTGTATCCAGTAAAGTTGTGACATTACTAGTATTGCTTCTGAATACTTTATGTTGCCCATGACAATAGCACATTAAAATAGAAGAAATTGAGCAATAAAATGGGTCATTATTGATCGATTCCGTGAACGTTAAGACCACCTTTTATTTTGAGGTCGACAGAAAAAAAGATGAATGAACAGTGATGAGATGAAATCTTCAACTAAATCTTCATTTTTTCTCGGTTTGTTTGAACAATTCGTTTTCAAAGATAGAAAATTAATTAACACAAGAATATTATGATATAATCCTGGTATCCTGCATACAAAACGGAGCATCAGACGAATAGATCGAACGAATTTTTATGTAAGATTTCTAGAAAACTGTTTAGGTTTTCACTCCCAATCACTGAAACAGAAATGATTAAAAATAAAAAAAATGATTTAAGATCCATTCTAACCAGAACGAAACCAATGAATGTGACAAAAAAATCAAAGAATTCTATTAACAATATTCCCTGTATTTGTGGAAAATTTTATATCAGGAGAGGCATCAAGACCTTCAGAGATAAGAAAACGCGAACATACGAACAACATCAAATAGAGACATTACATATTACAAGATCACAAACCGCTGATCATGTATGTTGAAATAGGGGAGATCATATGATGAACTGGAACAACACAAAGATCCTAATGACGAAACCTGATAATTATAAAAGGAAAATTAAGGAATCCACATGTTTTTGTTAGATGAAGTAGATAATTTGGCTAATTGTCCTGTTGGAATAGATCGTATTTGGATTGATTTATTGAAGAAGGAAATGACATCAGGAAGTTTCAAAATTAAATAAATTGTGTTGATAAATTTCAATGTCAATTAGACTGCAAACGGAAAAATCCACAATTCCAAAAAGATTTTACATGTTTGTCTGAAGGAGTCTGATATAGACACCGAAACGTTACATCATCCCTTTCATTTATTCCCTTTTTGAAGTTTTACTGTTAGGCAACAATTTTGTCAAAACTAATTTGCTCCTGATAAATTGGTACAAAGATTTAAGCAGGAGCTTAAAAAAAATTTTTTTTTTCATTATTTCTGGGAGTGACTGGGAGTGAAAACCTAAAATGTTTAGAAATGCACTCCTCCTAGATTACATTTCAATCGATATCTGTTATGTAGGATTTCAAACAAATAAATTATATAATATTTATATTATATCATAGGAAGAAATGAGCGTCTGGGAACGTAAAATAATAATTACCAAGCAACCGCATTATTATGCATTGTCAGATTATAGGAATAATTCGCTTCTTGATGAGTAATAATATGGCTACAGGTTTCAATTAGAGAAAAGTCAACATGGATTTTGTGGAAACTTTCCGAGGAGTTTATGATTTTATATATTCATTTCCTTTCGGCATGGAAAGTTGTTAATTATACATGAGGAAACTTTTGAGTATCCTAACTAAGGATTCGTGAATATAACGAATTTGGCATTTTGATTAGCGATTCACTTTGATGGGGGAAATAATGGCTTTATGAGAAAATTCCTCATTCACTGAAAGCATAATCTCGATGTGAAATGATCAATATTTTCCTAAATGTTAATTTCTTTATTTTGGTGCGCTCGTAAATGTCTTCTGAAGTCAATCTTTTTCAAAAAAACTATAGTAACTATTCTGTGCCATTAACTAACAAATGAGATCAAACAATATGGCATGTAAACGGGGCATACATTGCTACGTATGTTACAAGAGCACGGGAATAAAAACCTCTAGCTTCCTGTATACCTATGTGTAGTAATTGGATAATAGAATTTGAATACGCTGAACTATTCATACCAAATGGGAGTTTTCTTTGCTGAGCAATAATTTATAAATTGATTTTCTTCTAATGATAACGATGTGAAGATTGCATTATTGAGTATAATATCTTCGAAAGATGTCATTATTATTCTATAGATATTAAATTTTTTCTGTAACTCATGTCTTTTTGTAGTCTGATTTCTATTGCTGCCAACAGTTTGCTTTAAAAATAGGATAAAATTTTTGCATAGGCTTGTTATGAGCATCTTGCATTTGGCCATAACATATCATTTCGATTGGTTACGTTTTTTCTGAAATATCGAGGAACAAAACTTTCGAATGGCCATATTTTATGGAACATCCTGTACAATTTGACTGGTTTACAAACTTAACCGAGCCATTTGGGACCCGAACTCATCCTGAAAATTTCAAGTCTCTAGGACAATCCCTTCGAAGAGAAGAATTAAATTTGACCACGAATTCGTCATCAGGTAGTCTAACCCTATCGTTTGAGACCATTTTCGGCTCAAAATTTGAAAATTACAAAAATTTGTGCAAAACGATATAGCACTCGTTTAAATAGAACGAGCGCTCAAAAATAACGTATGGCTCACGTGTATGAAATGGTTTTGAAGCATTTGCAAACTACTTGCGCTTGCTTTGAGCGCCTCTTCATACCCTTTCACATAATATACATACTCGTAATATACTATTGAAAAAGAGTATTTCGATCGAATATAAATATCACAGAAAAAAAATATCACGAATCTTCATACAAGGTTTTCCTTTTAAGTTGGCCTATCAGACGTTTTTGGAGAACTAGTGAATATATCTTTCTGAAGTGCCTTTAGGATGAAGGATCTCGCCTAAAATATTTCCAAGTCGACAGTGTTGCCACGTCTCAAACGCATTTCTACTTTCTTATTTCAAATGCAACTACCTATATTTTTATTTATGTATCGATTCAAAACCAAATTCGCAGTATACCTTCTCTGGCATGCACTGTTGCCAAGTTATGCACAAATTGTTGAAATTTTGTACATCTGCATTGCCAGCTTGGAAATGCAATATCTCGATTATTCTTTATACAAACGGAACCAAACTCAGCAGTCTCATAGTAGAGAATCCATGATTTCATGTGGTACATTCAGTATTCCAATACATCGTGAGGTTCTTCGAAGATTTTGCTCCGAAAAGGTGAAACTTAAAATTGAAATATTTAGAGATTTTCAAATGGCAACCCTATATTTAATTTAGCATCATTTGATTCTAAATAAAAAAAGAATGGGGTCTCCTTTTACACTAATAATTTATTTTGGATAGTTCTCGAATAAGATGAAAAATACTGAAACTCTTCAGTATTTATAATCATGAAATAAGAAAGTAGATATGCGTTTGAGATAGAAGTGACAACACTGTCGACTTGAAAATATTTTAGGCGAAGATTTCCTTCATCCTCAAGGCTTCACCTAAAATTTCAGAAAGAAATATTCACTAGTTCTCCAAAAACGTCTAATCGGCCACCTTAAAAAGAAAACCCTGTTTACTTATTTCTGGGTGGACTGAACTCATTTCTTCACAGTCTTATTCCTGACGTGAGCTTCGAGAAAAAAATAAACAAAAAGACCACCATGCATCCAACTCCTCTATCGACACCATCAAAAATCCTTATCGAACGCGTTTCAGTAGACTGTAACCGAAAATAGTGTGTTTAATTGGAACACTTGGCCTCATCGTACGAATAAAATAAATAAAAGATATTAATAACCTAATATTTGCCAGTCCCCAAGTTCTGGCTCGTTTATTAAGCCGATTGGACATTTCAATTCACGAGCTATTCGGCGACTAGAATTTTCGCATAAAGTGTAATTTACGACGAAATGAATTGTGAATAATCTGAGGAATATAGTAACTAAAACTTAGGCAAATTGCTTTCGACACTGATTCAGCATGAATGGAACCTGTTTTTCTGAGGCAGGATATTTTATTGGATGGAAATGTTTTCATTTGAGAAGGCTTGTCTCAATGTTTTCGAAGTACAGTGGAACTTTCTATAACGAAGCACTCAATCCGCAAAAAAAATCGTTATATGGAAATTTTGTTAAACAGAAAATTTGTTTCTAAAGTCGGCTATGTCGCGGTCGACTTCATTGATAAATTTAAGCTTAGGCACTTGCTTTTAGACATTTTCGCACAACTTTTCATACTAGCGTAATGGTTAGATTGAAACCAAACAGCCAGGGGTGTATTCTGAAAGCTGAGTATTGAGCGCAGTTTTTGAGCCTACTTAGAAACCATGAAGTAACCTGTTTACATTTTTAATTCAAATTTGAAAATTTAGATCATGATCCAAAATACGTAGCTTTCTCACTTGAGACCAACATTTCCAAAATTTTTATCAAAGTTACGATGCTGGTTATTTTATGTATGAAAGTACAATTCATGGCGATCTATTTACAACAAAAAAATATCAGAAAAGTCTTTTACTTTTCTTTAAAAAAATTTTTGAAGATGTTCAAGTTGAAAATTCTCAGATTTCATAAAAAAAATCATAACTCGAAAACCGTGAAAAATCGGATACTCCATGACATGAGGAACCTGTTTTTTTATTGACGTCAATCGCCCTGTATAAAGGTTTTTAACAAAATGTTCTTTACTGGTGTGAATTATAAAATTTTTAGTTTCGAAGTTGGATTCTTTTATTTATGTTCCTTATATTTGTTCAGGAAATAAGAAAGTAGAAATTAAATGAAGCAAGTGCGATTGCACTTATCAATAACTGCTTCATCAGTAAAAGTCATATTGTTAATTGTTGTGAAATTTTTGAACGAATCTTGTATATTTTTGAAAAAACATATAATTATCTTTTGTTATAATTATTTTCAGAAAGTATTCAAACAATTTTCATCTTTCTTATTGCCCTAATAATAGGATAGTTCATTCAAACATCAATATATTTAGGAACTGGTATCTTCAATATAACTTGCATGGTAGTCTATGATATAACTGAAGGCAAATTCCATCTATAATTCACCACGTCGTATAAATTCGATCCATAATTAATTCCGAGATAATGTAACTAATAATTCAACCATCAAGGTCTCCAAATATAGTATCGCAAAAAAATAATTTATTTGTCCTCATGTCTCACGCAAAATTTTTCTGATAGTGGTTAAGCCTGTTGGTTGAGTTAAGCGCCGATAGCGGAAATAATTCCAAGATATTCTACTTCAGACCATAAATTTTCGTTCAATGCTCGGCTCGGTTCAATGTCAATCAATGATCGAATCGATAAAATATGTTATCTTTGGATTTATGGACGGCCAGATTCAGTATACCTAACTGGAAACTCTTCAGAAAAGAAGTGAATATTTCAATGACATGAAGAAATGTTTTCAATGAAGGTTTAATCTGGAATTAAAATCATCTTCTGAAGAAAAATTACGAAAGTGGAGCTGAAAAAACCGAAACACTCCTGGCGAAACAGCAAAAAAGCAAAATATATAATTAAAAAAAATTAAATGAGTTTTGAAATGCAGATTTCATTTCCGAGTTCATATCATTTATTTTTGTATCAATTCCAATTATGCCGACTTTTTTTCCTCTTTTGTCTTTGTTTTGTCATGGTTTCTTCATGTTATTATATTTTATTCATCAAATTTGTATTTTTGTTTCTTTATATTCAGCTTTGTTCCTTTTTCTCCAAAAGTGTGTTGGTTTTTTCAGCTTCATTTTCGTTATTTTTCGTCTGAAGATGAGCTGTTGATCACTCGAAACATGTTGAGAATATATTAAAAATTAGCTGAATGATTCATATGGAATAGTGTTTTATTCACCTTTACAAACTATGAAGTTTCTTGGAGGGTTTGGAGCTCAAACGAGACATTTCGTTAACTGAGCTAATGTTTACATGTGAATTATTATGTAATCAATAAACACCATATCAACAACACCATATATTGGTTGTTTTTTACTATAGTACTTTATCTCTGAACAATTCTTCTCTTCAATTAAATTGTCATCAAGAATTGGTCATAAAAACGACCTGAGGTATTGCATAGAATAAGTAGAATTAATTAAATTCTACATCATCCTGCAAATAAACTTCTATTAAGTTACCATCTTTCTTCTGAGAATAGAATGTCGTTAAGTTACTCTTTCTCAAATAATTAAGAAAACTTCTATTGAATTAAACTTCGATGCAGTATGAATGCAATGAGAGTCTCTATTAGGTATTTGTTTTCTAACCTATTCATCACTGAATGGAAAATAGAATCCCAGACCGGTTTTATCATAATTCAGGAGTTTGAAAGACACTGCTGTGCTCCATGAGTTTTCAATAAAATAAATATTAATATATTATGAAAAACAATTTGGTTTTTCGTTTCCATTACCAAATTGAACTCTTTATTAGATATGTAGTTTAAAAAAAATAATTATTTTCCAATAGGGTGCACCGAAATTTTATTCATCTCAGTATGTAAGTATCTTTGATAGAAGAACCATTTTTGTCTATATAACATGGTGCTTGTAAGTTGAAAGAACTATTATATATTTTACTGTCTTCATCTGATAAAATCAAGTCGTTTATCAATGTTTACGTCATTGAATCTCATTTGAAGGTTAAACTATGCGATGCCAAACGATTTGATGTTAAGTAGTAGTAGGTATAGTCTTTAAGTGGGATTTAGATCCATATTTTGTTTTATATCAAAGATCTTAAATATGGTTTGTTTTGAAATACATCATCTGGAAAACTGAAATGATTTAAAATTATCATAATTTGGAGTTTGATCGCTAGCTTCAAGCTCAGTTTCATTGAAAAAAGAAAATTAGCAAGAAATAAACATCAAATGATAGGAATCATTGAAATATTGTCTTTATACTCCATACCACATTTTATAGACTGCATTTTTCTTGTGGCGAAACTCAGAAAAAGGTAAGGGTTCATTTGATGGGAGAGTGCTGTGGGAAAAAATGTGCAACTTGAAAACTAACTTTGTATAGTCTAAAAAATATTCTAAAAATAACTATATGCATTCAAGAATATTCTTCATGCTTAGCGAATGAATAGAATTAATCAGTTGGCTTGTAATTGTATAGTTTCCTTGTTTCTCTGTGTAATTGATTTGTTTCACTGTTTTCCCAAGTTGTTTTTGTAAGGATTATTTGATGGCTAATATTCAATAAGTTTACGTATTGTTAATTATAAATTTGGTGTAACAAAGAATAACCTCAAAAAAATTTCAGCGAAATACTCAAAACCTTAACTAGTCTTTTCATATTATCTCATCAATAATTTTAATTTTTCATTTTGAGGTATTAGTCTTATTGCTCCACTAATGAACGAGAGCTCAAATGTTCCTGCTCAGGGCTTTTCTAAAATTTTTGAGGTTTTACATTCGTTTCTTCCGATACGACACATAACGCATATTTTCTCTAACGAACAAGATCTAAGGTTCAATTTTTGTGCCCCTGATATTGACGAGGTGACTAATCTTTATTTTCTGATTGATGGGCTGTGCTCATTAATCTAGCTGAGATATTCCGACCTTGAAAATTTCAAGTCTCTAGCTCAGATAATGTGTTTACGAACTGACAGAATTACTTTCGACCTCATATTCTTTCTAAGTGCAAGTCGTTTAAGATCACTGTCAGCTCATAATTCGAACGGAACTATAGCATGATATATTGTCAAGGTCTTATTCAAAATAATATAGTAGAAAGAAGAAGAAAACGCATGTGTTCGCGCCTGTAATGCAAATACGTCTATACTTTATGCTCATCATAACTACCAATAATTTCTTCATAAGCATAAGAATTAAGTGTCCATCCTGAGATTAAATAAACTCAATTCCCACAGAATATTTCGATTGAAAAATTATTCAAAAAAAAGAATTATATTTTTATCAAAATATCAGTGACAAAGTTCTAATATTCGTTATTTCCCTGGTGCATAAATTTTCCCTCTTTTTGCTGCGAACAAAAACAAAAGACCTACCCACCTTCATCAGCCTCCTCACTCATCTTGACCTTTTTCTCCTAGTACTTCATCAAAAAAACAATACGAAACGTCAGACGCGAAGTTTTTCGGCCGTATACAAACCTCGGAGAAGCGTCGCGACGCCACACGACGCTGTAAATGCGCTGCCGGTTTTGCAGCAACTAGTGAGTTGTGTTTATCATGCCGGCACGTTTATTTCTATCAGCTACGCGAACTGCAACTGAGAGTTACAAGAAGTTGGATAATAGAATTGTTTCTGAGGTACGAGTAACCTATTCCTATTTAGTAGTAGGCTATTTTTAGATGTGTCTGATAGTGTTTTACAATACATGACGAGTCATTCAACCGACCGACGGTTTTTAATGGGATTCGCGAATTTTTCAATTTTGGTGATAGGCCACAAAATATTCTTGGTGGAACGTTCAACCTAAACGACTTCTGAATCGTTTTTCTCAAATGTCAGTAATTTTCGAAACCGTTCGCGGACCACAGGTTGAGAATCACCTTACTAGGGTTAACTCGATCCCTAACCTTTGCGTTCGTTTACCTTGCCCGAAAACATCCAACCCGTGTTCGGACAGTACGGTGCTATTAACTCGATCACTGACTCAGGTTCATCTATCGTAACCCTACACGAGAGCAGGGTCGTAGAGTCACCGCATGCGCACTGCAGTTCCATTTTGTATGTGAAAAAGGCGGGAATAAGTCTTCTACTCTTTTCTTAGTAATTTTATATATTCTATTCCGAAAAATTATGAAAAAAGAAGAGAATTTGGCTCAGTGTAAAATGTGTGGTTTCATGAGCCGAGAAAATAATGGTGAAACAACTTTTTCTTAACTTTGTATGCAGATCTTCCTGCGTTAAAGCTAAATAATTCCTTCTTTACTTCTTTAACATATAGTTGTTCAAAGATAACATTGATTATGCGAGGGCACACCAGAAATTATAAGAAAGATTTTATAGACAGTGGCGGCTTGTCGTATGAGGCAGGTGAGGCAGTGCCTCACCAAATAAAAAGTACTGATACATTTTAAGAAGATAATTTTTACATTTTTTGTCTAAATTACTTTCTTGATTAAACTCACCGTTTTGCTGGAAATCGCGAAAAACTCATTTTTCGAACTTGAATAATTTTTTTTCCATCTAAGGGAATGATTGGGAACTTTTATATATTATTTATTATTATGTTTTGAACAATTTTACCGAGTTTCAGCTTGTTGTGATTTTATGTACCTAGATAACTTCACCCTCATTTTTTGGTCTGGATTGACCGGACTTTCTACCCTTGATCCGCGATCGTTTCGTTTGGTTTCACCGGCAAACTGCAGATATTAGGGTTAATCGGGAAGCGGAAAATAGCGAAATTTCACACTGGTTTGGATTTATTGGGTTTGTGCCGCTTGTGGGACCACGTTTACTGGTAGGTTTGTTTCCTTAGTAGTGTTGTGTGAATTCTTTCTACAAGAATTTTCATTTTGTTCATTGACTTCGGTTATGGCTACCAGAAGGCGAAATGCCTTTACTTTATAGAAGCCAATAAATCCAAGCAAAGCTAGAGACAATGAAAGAATAAACTGGAACTGAAAAAATAAATTATCCACTTCTTTAACATAGGTACTCAAGAATAACATTAAACATGCAAGGACACACCAGAAATTAGAAGTTATCTTTTACAAATGCCTATAAAAAAAACTATGAAGGTTATTTTTATTTTTAGTTGCTAAAATTTTATTGAATTGCGCATGACAAATCATTCAACCGACCTTTTTATTTAGATTTCCATAATTATAAATTTGCTGACATATGCAATGCAATCAGATATATTTATTTTGTTTTAATTTTTTCTTGGGTGCAATATTCTCAAGAATTTTGCGCTCTTGTTGATTGGGAGAGAAAGTGCCATAGTTTTGCCACAACATTTAGAGTAAGGTCGCCGATTGTGGGATTGTTGAACAAATTTCTAGGCCCAATTCCTTTGATTGATCGATAGATTGATTTAATTATGGTCGATTGGCAGTATTACTACGTTTATGCAGTGCATTGGCATAATAAGTGCTCGGTAATGACTGTGGCCAATCAACATAAACCACAAATATCGGAGTTTTTATCACCGATCTTGTGAAGGTGTTAGCTCACAAAACAGTGACCTGTGGGAATCCCAGTGAGCAGTCCTAACACGTTTTTTGACAACGATATAGCGTTGAGCCTTCCTTTTTGAAGGTTGAATCACTATCTTTGCTTGTCTTTGACAAGGGGACTATTGCACCAAAATACTTTGCAACTTTTCACTTTGCACTTTGCTTTCTGACAAATTTCTACCAATATTCAATTTCTGCGAAGTGATTCTAACTTTGCATTTGACTTTTCACAGTTTCACACTGCACTTTTCAATTATGAATGCGTTTCGTGCAATGTAATTCATTTGAAAAGTGAAAAGTGCAAAGTGAAAAGTTGCAAAGTACTGGGTGCAATAAGCCCCAGACCCCAGTCTGTTTTTGCCAGAAACTCAGCATTTTTATATCCGCAATGTTCTGGCAGGTACTCGAACAAACATTAGCTTGTGATCAATTTTCCTTTCCTATATACATAAAAGATCTGACAAAAATGGGGAACTATAGGAGAGTCACCTGGTAAGTAATGTGGATGACGCTATTGTTGTTTTCATATCAGGTGATAGTTGGAGCGAAGTGGACTATTGTCAGTCTTACGTGGCTAATATCAACGGCAAAACCAATTTTGAATTACCAAACCAAAAATATACACAAACGCTGAACTGTGTGACAGGCATTACTTTTGGCTGCAATGGCCTGGAGACTATTGAACCAAGATACTTTGCAACTTTTCACTTTGCATTCTGACAAATTTCAAAAGTGGAAATTATGTTGCATAACATTTCTCCCGAAATTTAATGTCTGCGAAGTGCTTTTTAGTATGCACTTGAGTTTTCACATTGTACTTTTCAATTATGAATGCGTCTCGTGCAACGTAATTCATTTGAAAAGTGAAAAGTTGCTAAGTATTTGGTGCAATAGGTCCCAGGAGTAAAGAACTTTGTCGGTTCATATGGCGTCTGAAAGACCATACCTTTTTCCTCAGAGTAGAATTTGAAGGGATAAATACTCACAACACAAGTTAGAATATGCCTAGCCTTATCTACTTTGCCCATTGTATATTCAGATTATTACAAATATGATTCATAAACTACAAGAAGTATCAGACATTTTTTTTTTGTTTCTAACTACAAGGATAAAATAAATTTTTGAAATATTTTCGAAATATGACACGGAAAATGGAATTGAATAAGAAAATTATGTAACCATATGATTACTTGAAATTATAAAGGGTTAAAAAAATATCCATTAAATTCAAAGATAGCTAGTTACAAAATTCACAACATTACTTATGCACTTAAGAAATGCATTCTAAGAATGAATTGAGTACTCCATCATTCATTTTTAATTATCCTTGTTTATATTAATTGATAGCAATTTTACTATTATCAAATACATCGTTTCATTGGATAAATGCGTCATTAGTCATTACACATTTCACAATAGGGATGTTGACTATTTTTTGGAATTCATTTTATTATATAGATAAACCCTATACAAACACGAAAATATTACTTTTTCCTTAAAAATATAGTATTTGCCAATAAAAAATACGTTGAAGAAAAGAGAATTAATTTTCCCGCGGAAACGGCACGTTATGATGATTACGTCAGTATACAATAGACATCATAGACTAACTAAATTTTTAGTTTGTCAGTTTGTCTATGGCAAACATACTTTGACTTCTGTCAAAGCGAACTGATTGTGCCTGATTCATTGTGAAAAAGTTGAATTTATACCTTCAAAATGAAAAACTCGGTCTATAAATGCTGTGCAGTTCCAATGTGCAAAAGTACGTCAATCAGTACGCCACAAAAACTTTTCATCAATGTCCCCAAAAATGCACAAGTGAGGAAAAGTTCAATCTAAGCCTTCAAAATGAATAGGTCGGTCTGTAAATGCTGAATGAGGTGCTTCTTTTATTTGTAATAATAAATATGAGTTAAAACTCACTTACAAAGACAATTTCACGTTTTTAAGCTCCGCTGCACAAAAATCCTTGTTTTCAGCAAAGAAACTTGCGACCATCAGGGAATCAATCTTCGGTAGGTTACTACTATTACCCTTGATGTATCCTATCTCCATTATAGAGAAAATTGTAGATTATCGTTCTTGTAACGAACTAGGTATTCTGTTCTCTTTCAGCTTTCAACTTCGTAAGTTCGAATCATAGATATGATATATTATATATTTACTATGGTTCAAGTCACAGAACCGTGGGTTTCACAAAGCTTGATTGGCAATCAAATCGTTTATATTGAAGTAAGTCGATGGTTTATGTCAAAAATGAACTGAAAATTGCAGAGAAATGATGACATCTCAATAATCAAGGTGATTGGAGTTTTGTGGAACCCGGCCTATGAATGTATTTTGTTGATCTGAGCACCGAACATTCGAATTTGCAATGACAATACGGATAGTTTGACGTCACTATACAAGCTACCTCTGATTGGCGTTCGCAGTCACGTGATAGTTGATAATAAATAACATAATTTAAATCAGCTTTATTTAATTCAACGAGAATAATAAGATCACTAAAATGGTTTTTTAGGATTGCAAAAACTCCCTTCTATGAGGAAAACCTCAATTTATATGAATTCGTAACATGAGTCAACATCCCTATTGAACAGCATATCTAATTGAATGAATATTTCTATAGGTACAAAATGGACAGATGTTTTGTTAGCTACATTAGAAACGTTGTGAGTGTGAATAAAATGTATTCAAATATAAACTCGATATTGTTTCTTGGAAATCGGAAAAATTCGCAAATTTTATATAAGCACAACCTAAATTAGGAACGAGATTTTAGACTATAACTTCAAAAAACCTAGATTCAATCAGAATAAGTTGATTACTATACATCTTATCATTTTTTCTTTTCGCGGACTACAGTGGCTCACTCCCAAATTCATATTTCCCTGATCAGATCCTGCTGGGCATTCTGAGAAGAAGTGCATAGCAGCATAGCTGCCTCATATCTTCGCTTACACTCATCATCTTCGATCTGGCCGATTCTATTCAAATGCACTTCAAGCCTGAAATGACCTGTTAAATTCCGCCCAGTGTTTCGATTTTTGAACGCTCGTTCTAATTAAACGAGTGCTATATAGTTTTGGCCAAATGTCAGTAATTTTCGAATTTTGAGCCGAAAATGATGACGAATTCGTGATCAATTTCAATTCCGTCCGTGAGGCCATCCGTTAGCATAACTTTCGAAGGGACTGTTCTAGAAACTTGAAATTTTCAGGGTAAGTTCGGTTCTCGAATGCTTCGGTTAAGTTCGTTAACCAGCCAAATCGTGAAAGGTGTTCCATAAAATATGGCCATTCAAAATTTTTGTTCCTCCATATCTCAGACTAAACGAAACCAATCGAAATGAGATTTTGCGGTTACATGCAAGATGCTCAAAAAAAACCTCAAATTTTGTGGCCATAGTGTAAACAGAACCATAGAAAATACAATTGGAATATTGATAAGAACAAACTTTATATTTCCATAAAATGATATCCGATCCGGGTGAACTTTATTTTTTGAATGAAGATTGATTTACTGAATGTTTATCCAAGATTTGGTGGCCATAGTGTTAACAGAACCATAAAAAAATTTAATTGGAATATTTAAAAGAAGAATTTCAATATTTCCATAACAGGATATCCGATTCCAGTTTAATTTGTTTTGTGAATCAAGACTGATATTACATTTTCTGATTTCTAATTTCCAGAATATAATTCCGATTGTGCTGAGATTCTGCATTTAAATATCATTTCGAATCAATCTGAAGTCACATAAAAAATTTTGAGGTGATAATCTAATTACTATACCAATAAACGAGAGCTCGAAAGCTCTTACTCAGGGCTTTTCTTTAATATGTTCATCTGTTTCAAATTACACCTTGAAAGAAATATATTTTGAAATTGGTGAACAACACACGTGCTTTCGACATGTTTTATACCAGGGAAATTTCTTTTCAAAAATCAATTTCACTCAAAACAATTCTTCTAGATGATGCCTATCTAAGCCGACATTACAGAAAAAATTCCACTGTAATTTCTAGAATGACAGAAATAATTACGAGTACAAAATCTTTTCTGATAAAGTTTCTCATAGGAGTGCATTTGATAGTTTCAGGATTTGTAATGAAAATATTTTCAATGCAATTCGTTGTTTTGATAATGTGGTGACAAGAGGAGTTTTCGTTGGTTATAATAAAAGTAATTGTTCAATAATTTCACAATAATAACATCCTTTCATTCAAACCAGATGTGATGAAGGTTGTTTGAAGTTCAATAGATTCAAAACAATTATTAATTACATTTTAATCGTTGGTATTCTTGGAATTTCATAAAAAAATATAAATCAATACAAATGTCCGTAAGTGGTGCACCACCATAATGTTAGTTTCTCCTATTTAGAACATGATATTGTCTCAAGATGCAATGCTATTTTTTATCAGAATACTCGTAGTTAGAGGAAATTTAAGGGTGTATGAATATACAGATTCTAATCAGCAGAAAAAGGTCTTTTGTGTCCTGTTATGAATTACATTCGAAACGTAGAAATAAATGTTGATTTCGAAGTGGAAGTTTTCAAATGAATTTTTTTCAGGAGTTCAGGAGTTTCATTCGCAATAATCACGAATCCACATGAAGCATATAAAATTTCAGGTCGATAATTCAGTACTTCGACAAGTTTTGCAAGTCAATTCTTGAAGTGAAGAAACAAAGAAACAACAAAATTTTTTTGCCCTGAGAAGTGAACGTCCGAAGATCTACGTAATATCAACACAAAAAAACTGATTTCTGATTCTCTGAAAATGTGGACTTTACGAGCAAACAACATTAACTGTAATTGACTATTTGAGTACCTATATTTCTTGGAATATAATGAAATTATTGATTCCATTTTATCATCATGAAATAACTTCCCCTATTCGCCATTTTTTTTGTTATATGTTCTGCTGACAAGGAAAAGTACTAGGTCAAACTATGGCTTTTGAGAAATGGATGATTTCACCATCGATTTATGATCTTTTAAATTGTTGAAAGAGTTCTCAAACAAAGGTTTTCTTCAGGGGTGACGCAAGGGGCTATAAAAAAGCCACTATCAACCACTACAAGAATCTTAAAAATTGTTATCTGGTGCCATTTGAAACAAATTTTGACTTAACGCATTTTATTTGTGAGCCCACGGTCTTATCCGTTATACACAATAAATAGTTTTGAAAAATGTAACCAGCGCATCCACCATAACGTATCTTCGAAGTTATCGAGAAATATGATTGATATTGATGATGATATTTTCTAGGATAATATGAATTGGTTTGAGTGCTGTCTTATGATATAACCCTTTTTTTCGGCAAAAATAAAAAAATTGTGAGCTCACATTCGAGAATATTAATTTTGCCCGATATTTTCTACTATGCCCGAGTTATCGTCTCAGAAATTAAGTATTGAAGTAGTATGGGGAACCTCATCGTTTCGCGTTTACCCTAGAAAATGACGCAGGATCTACAATTCTACAATAATATTCCTTGAACATAGCACACAGTCGGTGGAAAGACTGTGGGGCAATTCGGCTTTCAAAGCGTCTATGGAAAGGCCCCCATTGAATAAGCCATATTTAATACTACTCCAATGAAATGCTGAGAACAAAACACCTCAATATTGTCATATAATTCAGAAGGAATAAAAGTCATCTTCTTCATTCACGAGAAATTCACCGAATCTTCGAATATTCAAGGTATCCAATAAAACATTAATGTTATTACATTTACGCATTTGACAGTAACACTTTTCAAATAAAGAACTTTCTTTTATTCTTCCCATTTCAGAAACTGTGTTCGATGACGTAATTTAGGAATATTTGTGCAATCTTTCTATAGAAATAACCAGTATAGTCCGTTCACGAAAGTTTGAGTGCATAGTAGGCGTTTGTTTATTTATCTGAAGTTGGCAGTATTTACTGTCATAGCGTTAAATAAAGTCAACGTTGCCGAAAGTACCGGGCCTCATCCGACGAGCTTCCGAGTTATCAGAGAACTACACAGTGGAATATGCCAATTTTCCATGGCCAACCGACGGCTCAACCTTTCGTGAACGGACTATAGGTAGGGAAATTTCGTGGCTGGAAGGGAAGGTTATGAAATCAACACTGTTCATTAGCAATAACGGATTACATTTTACTGAAGAATACTCCAAATATATTCCAAATTTTTATACAAGTCTTAAAAGAAATTGTTCATGTAGGTATATTGTTATGTTATATTGAGCCACATACTCAGAAACACTAAATAACACAATTTTAGTAATATCACTGTCAACTCATCATGACATTTATGAACGAATTGGAGAGAAATTTGAGTTGAAAGTAAGATTATCGACTAGAAATTAGAAATAATCTGAAATTATTGAACACAACAGTTGAAACTTTATTTCTGATAAAATAAGTAAATACGTAACAGCACATAATCACTAGTTGTCAATGACAGTAAAAAATAATATCGTTTGTTATAGTGACTTTGAATATAAAGATCGCTCTCCTTCTAATTACCGTCCTCCTATGAAAAGCATTGAGATCATTGTTTTCCACCATTTGTTATAAAATAGATATAATCATGTTTTCCCCTCAAAAATGAAATGTCTAAATTTTGCAAAAGCATCTATTAGCGATCGTAAATTGTCTGAATGTTTCAGCTTTATTGTTAATACATCATTAGTTAAAGGTTTCTTCGCAAGAGTAAATTGTTTGGAATACTATTTGAGTAAACACTTAACATATTTATTTGTTCAAAAGAAATTCTGAAAACAACGTTTGATATGAGTGAAGTTATAACTCTTTAGAAACCAGTGAACAAGGGGATATTTTTAGTGTAATTTTTTCAGATTTTTCTCTTTGCACTGCAGGTTTATTTGGCGTCTTTTTCTGAAATTACCATTTTATTATTATGTTATTTCGCTCTGCAAGAAACATTTTATGGCAATATTTCTAGGAACTCATTTTTGCATGTGTTGGGATTACTGGTTCGAAATGCACTGCAATATGCAAGACTTAAGTCCACCCTGGACATTTTGAACAGATGAAAGTTAATATTCCATGAACAACCAGAATGATAACAATCGAGATCTCAAGATATTTAAAATAGCTATCATTCGCTATTGCTATTTGCTAATGCCGACCCTTCACGAATTTGAATTATTCTTTGCCGCTACAGAATAGCAAAGGAGGTTCACTCTAATCAATCGGAGCATAGCATGATCACAGAATTCTGTGGTTTGCATAGGAAGCGGCAAAATGAGAATAATCCAAAGCCAACTGCGCTGTTACAATCATTTATAGAGACCCTGTATAATTGGATTGCTTGGTGTTATTTTTCTCTACCTTTTCCGAATAAAATACAAAAACACCTGATTATGAATAGAAAAACTGATGAATACTTAAGTTTATCGCTGATCTATGTGCATTCACATTTTCAACAGAATGTGTTGGGCACTTTTAGAAGCATCGAAATTCCAAAAGATATTATTTTATTTCTTTACAACAGCTTGCTCAGCAAGACGTTATAATGCTTACGCATGGGCAACAAGACATGATTACTTTTGTCCACTGATTCTTAAGCAGTATCTCCAAACGAAGCGTTATTGAATATTTTCAACTTATTCCACAGTTAATGACACTATTTTCCTAGGAATAAGTGCTCAAAAACTACTAAAAAAACAAAATCTGTTCATATCTGTATATAGAGAACTCGAGATTATCATTTAAAAATATTCAGATAAATTACATGGACTCTATCTTAATTATTGAAAGAACACTCATGTGTTTATATGCTTATCAATTATAAATAATATAATAGTACCTCTATCTCGCTACATATTATATTATTTTCAAGGCAAGACAACAAACTGAGTCCGGCTCTGTAATCCGTTCCAACTGCTCTGACGACCTTCCTCAAAATAAACGAAAACTTGAACTTGATCATTTCTTAGAGAAAATCTTAGAACAATGCATAACAAAATTGTCCAATATCTTCTCATTCCTTTTATCACCTGAACAATTATCCAGGATGGACATGGATATTTTAATTGATAAGATATTCATGCATAACAACAACGATGTATTTTAATGACAAGGCAAACAATCGGACATCAACCCATAATGCGGACTGAGATAGTAGAAAACTAACTAGAGAAACAAGCATTTCTCATTTGTGTGTTGTTTGTGTATCAGTGTGTATCATCGCCAGACTGGGAATAGCTAAAGAGAATCCGATAATAATGCCTGGTGAGTACTGTTTATTATTTATAATAACTTTGAAACTTAGGAATATTGGAATATTCATTATTTATTCATGAAGTTGATATTGTATTTAATCCAAGAGTTTTGAGGAATACATTTGATCAAAGTTACTGGAAATATTGCTAAAAGCATTTTTCTTGCGATCTAAGAGAAAAGAAAATTAAGAAAGCCCTGACGTGATGTCGGGAGCTTTTGCGCGCATGCTGATATTGGGAAAAAGATAAATGAAATTTGAATAGCCGAGCTTCTGGTTCTATTCTATCCATTCATTAATTAAACTTACTTTTTCAAATCTTTAAACTAGCCCCTCAAATTTGAATATCTGAAGTAGATCTTCCGATAGAAACAAGGAACAATTTCAAATCATGAAATTTTTCAAGGAAGGTTTAAGATTATATTATAACAAATTTGGAAAATAGAGGTATTTCCTACAGTTGACTATTACCTACTTGTATACTGGAATTTCAGTCTCAATGTGCTAAAAGAAATCTGCCTGATGATTTCAGATCTTAAAATCTATTAGGTATGTTCGAATTTGAATTTCTTCTAAAGGACATATAAATATATACAGGGTGATTTTTTTAAGTGTTTCATTAGACGTTTTCGAGGAAAGAATTGTAATACAGATTCAAGATTTTGGATTTTCGTTTAAGAGTACATGAACTTTAATTGTAAAATTTTTTCAAGAGGAATCTACTTCTGGTTTCACCGGAAACGAATGTACCTTCGTTATTTCAAATGCAACACCCTGTATGTTTATACATATTTGAATTCTTCGTTCAATTCTACACTGATTTGATGTATGATATGTGCAAGCGGTTCAAGCGGTTCTTGAATTATAGCCTGATTATGAATATGAATTACAGTAACAGTGATGTATTGAATATGTTCTTCATTTATGGTGAATGTAACAAAATATTAGAAAAAGCAGTCAGAACTTTTAACGAAAGAAATCCACATTTACCACCTTTAACAAAATCGAAGTTCAGGAAGTATCAAAACAATTTTCTCCGTAGTGGAAGCATTAACCCAAAACGGAATCGTGTGAATACAGTAATAGATAATGAATGATCTCTTAGTTTAAAACTATCACAAAAATTTTATTCACAACAGGAAACTAATACTATAATAAATTTTCAAAATGTTGACCGCCTACTGCCATACATTCATCAATTCTTCTACGAACTCAGTCAGTAAATGTGAATTTCGTTCGTTGAATTTCTAATTAATTTTTCTAGGAATTTGTTACATTTGTCGCAAATAAAGAACATACCCTTGATATATCATTCCAGTGAAATTATTATCATTGCATGCTTTCCTTAGTGCTTGATCTGTAAGAAAAAGTAAGAATGACAGTTCCTAACATACCCTACTTCAAAAGTGCAAGCTTGCAAACTGTGCGAAACCTGTCTTTAATCGTGAAATTCGAATTTTATTGAATAACGGCAAAAATACTGATTTTAGAGGCATGAAATGTTCGGGACACCATAACTGGTTTTTGACGAGCAATCGATTGGAATTACAAAATTATAGGGTTGCCATTTGAAAAAAGTGAGATTTCATAGTTTTATTTAGGCTCACTTTGGGGCCCTTTTTCAGATACCCTGTATAATATTTTCTCATAAGTTATACAAGAAACAGTATCAGCGTACTTTCTTTTGTTCCACTTTCGCAAAAACAAATTCTTGTCATGAGGGATTTTGAAGATATGGACACTAATTTGTGAAAACTTTTTTTTCAAAAAAAATTGATAATCAGGCTATAATTATTCAAGAACCGCTTGAGTGGTTGCACATATCATACATCAAATCAGTGTAGAATTGAACGAAGAATTCGAATATGTATAAATATACAAGGTGTTGCATTTGAAATAACGAAGTTACATTCGTTTTTCCGGTGAAACCGGAAGTAGATTCCTCTTGAAAATATTTTACAATTAAAGTTCATGTACTCTTAAACGAAAATCCAAAATCTTGAATCTGTATTACAATTCCTTCCTCGAAAACGTCTAATGAAACACTTAAAGAAATCACCCTGTATAATCTCCAGCTCCAGTGTACCTTGGAAAGTGATTGCAAATTATGGTTTTTCATCGCTTTGAATATAATTTTTTTATTTAATATCGTATGAAATTTTATTCAGCTTTATTTTGTTAATAAGTGTCTCTATTTTAGAATGGATTCGACTATGGAATAATGCAATACTTGAGAACACAATCGATAAATGAATTTGAAAATGGGCAGTATGTTGAACATCAAATCAAAAAAACTTGAAAATGATTTGTGTTCTACTCTAACGAGTGCTATATGGTTTTGCCTAAATGTGTGTAATTATCAAATTTTGAGCCGAAAATTGAATTCTGTCCGTAAAGATTTGCTTTATACTGTATCTTCATGCAGAATTTCGCATAATCAGAACCTTAGATTATTTTTCAAAATTATCCCTTTTTTCGAATAATTCAGAACTTATCAATATCGAAGTGAAATGTTGAATATCGATTTAAAGCGGCACACAAAAATTTGTGGTATTTGCGTTAATACAACCATAGAAGAGTCTATATCTTACTATCGAAAAGAAATTCTAATATAATCATGGAAAAACTCCCGATCGAGATAAAATCAAGTATGAGGATGTTAATTATCGAAGTAAATGATCATACGAATTTTTAAAAGGAATGTGAAATCAGAATTCTGAGATTTTTAGTTATCGATTTTCTATTCAGTTTTCAAAATAATTCGCAGAATACAATTCCGATCGTACTGACATTTTGCATTCATATATTTAGTATCAATCTCAAGTCCTATACAAAACTTTGATATGATAGCATCATTGTACGTGCTTCTGAGCACTTGTTCGGGGCTTTTCTTACATTTGTTTTGTATGCCGTTCGATAGCAAATGAGTCATACATACCACTATGTATAACTATGATTTCAATTAATTCTTATTTTACATACATAACATACATATTACATTGGGTGCAATGAAGTAAACCGGTTTCTATTATTCAGTGAATCTTAGCTCTATATAATACTTATACAGGGTGTCCCATTACTCGACGTCAACCCGGTACCGGATGAAAAGGCAAGTAATGCTGGTTGTCAGAAAAATATAAAAAAAAATCAAAGTTGCATAATTTTAAAATAATGCGCATTTAAAAAAACACGCAAAATTCCACACCCTGTGACAGTCTTTTCGCTCCTGTTGCCACAAATATCAACTTTTTCCAACTTTTTTCTTTGCTGTGTAACCTTGAATAATGCTTGTCTAAACTGTAATCAAAATTTGGATACCAGCTGCTCTAGGTTTCATAAAAATAGGGCTTACTTCTCGGAAAAAAAATTCGAAATAAACAATTGCCTAGTTTCAACAGACTGTATTGAAAAAAAAATGTACTACGTAGGTTTGGCATTTTTTTTCAAAAGTTGGCGCATTTAGTGAGGATTCCAAAATGGTATAATACTTGTTAAACTGTAGCTGCCGTAGTTCAAATTTATTTTCGATTGCCTTTGAATACACTTTTTCGTTAACTGCTTCCCAGTAATAGAGTCCAATGGGTTCAAGTCCGGTGAACAGGTCGGCCACGAGATTGGACCAGAAAGTCCGATCCATCTTCCGGGAAAAAATGTTACCAGAAAAAAAATTTGCAGAGAAAATAATTTTTCCAGAAAAAATATTTCCTGAGAAATTTCTCTGAAAATGTTTTTTTCTCGTAACATTTTTTCCCGGAAGATGGATCGGACGTTCTGGTCCAATCTCGTGGCCGGCCCGTTCACCGGACTTGAACCCATTGGACTCTATTACTGGGAAGCAGTTAACGAAAAAGTGTATTCAAAGGCAATCGAAAATAAATTTGAACTACGGTAGCTGCAATTAAGCAAGTATTATACCATTTTGGAATCCTCACTAAATGCGCCAACTTTTGAACAAACATGCCAAACCTACGTAGTACATTTTTTTTTTCAATACAGTCAGTTGAAACTAGGCAATTGTTTATTTCGAATTTTTTTTCCGAGAAGTAAGCCCTATTTTTATGAAACCTAGATCAGCTGGTATCAAAATTTTGATTACAGTTTAGACAAGCATTATTCAAGGTTACACAGCTAAGAAAAAAGTTGGAAAAAGTTGATATTTGTGGCAACAGGAGCGAAAAGACTGTCACAGGGTGTGGAATTTTGCGTGTTTTTTTAAATGCGCATTATTTTAAAATCATGCAACTTAGTTTTTTTTTAATATTTTTCTGATAACCAGCATTACTTGCCTTTTCACCCGGTTCCGGGTTGACGTCGAGTAATGGGACACCCTGTATAGAAATCCTGAAGCGATGCAAACCTGACAAATACGATTTTATCTGAAATATTTCCTTAATATTAATTAATAATTAATTATACTTAGATGCCCTTTTAAGTAATAATCAAAATTTTGATAGTGGAAAGTAAACAAAACTTGTTCGACCGTTTACATTTTCACCTTTGACGGAAATTCATCTTGAATGAGTGTGTATATTTTCAAGTTTCGTTCATATTGAACCCTTTTTTTCTTATTCATATTTTTTTATTTATAATTTCATTTTTCTATTACAGGTCCTGGCTATGCGTCGCCCCTTGACGCCATGAAAAATGGCCCAAGGGAAAAAATAGTCTACGTTATCTGCATACAACCTAATCAAGGGGAAGGAAAAACTGATTTACTGGCTACTGTTGATGTGGACCCAGAATCTCCAACCTTTTGCCAGGTCAGTGTATCCAAAAACTTTTTATAATTTTTCACTAAATAACACTATAGGACTTTTCTGACAACTCAAGCAATATGTTCGATTTCAGTTGTTTCAGCTTTTGGGCTGTATTGAATTTATATTTGAATTTCTGAGATGTTTATTTGGTTAGATTACTTACTTACATACATATATAGTTCAGTGAATAAATAGATCTTTCTTCACGAATATACTTTTTTTGTCAGGAAACCATCCATATAAAAACGTTGGAAATCCAAAATCTCAATATGTGCCTCGCCAAGAATCTGAATTTTCAATTTAATCAGAATGTGATCGGCTGCCTTCATTTTGGATTCATAAGAATTTCATATAACTTGATGTGTTTGAAGAAAAAGTTGTTTCCGCCCGGGATCGAACCGGGGACCTTCCGCGTGTTAGGCGGATGTGATAACCACTACACCACGGAAACTCATATAAGAGAGGATTATTACTCAGGTTATTCAAGTTTTATTTTTGGCTTTCCATCAAATTATTATACATGCTTTGAACTAAAACTATAATTTCGTTTATTCTAACCGATCCATTTCAATCTGTGATTTTGATTTTTTTCCGTTAACCATGGTTGACTGCTTCAAATTTTATTAGTGTGGTATATGCATAAACTACGAACAAAAGGAAAATACACATAGATGAAATAAATTAGAAAACAAACTGAAAAAATTAAAGATAGACATTTATGTAAAGGTATATAGATTACTATAGTGGAATAAAAACTACTTCATTTAACAATTAGTTCAGCTTCAGCTCAGTTGAGAATTTGAGGGTATTCGAAGAAACGAAAAATTTAATAATTTCCTATTCCGCTTGAAATAAAGTTTTAACTTTCGTCATAGCTATAACCATCGAGTTTCAAAACACTCAATGCTATTACACACATCGTCCGAATAAAATTTTTCATAACCATACCAATTAATTGAGAGAAAGAGTGTATATTAATCGCACTCTTTAGTGAAGGGTGATACCAATTTGAATCGTGTTATCATTATATTCAGTAATTGAGTAATGCGACATAAGTAGTTGAGACAGAAAATGAGAAATATTCAATCAATGAATGAACTATATTATAAGTTATATTACCTAGTTTTTGAATTATCAGATAGTGAAATCGATGGGAAATTGTGAAACAAATTTTTAACGATTTATCAATAGCAAATAAAGACGATGATGTCGGTTTGAGACACATTAAAGTCAAGAAATAATTCATTTAAACTGATTTATGTGTGAGTGATAGTTTCTGGTTATTTAACAATTTAAAATAAACCATTTGCGTACCTATATTGACTGAGAAAAATGCACATAATCCCCAGTAAAATGCAATAAAAGAAATGAAGTTTCTCATGTAAAGACCATCGTAATGCACAGTTCATTCCTATCTTTATATCTTGGTGTTAAAAAGTTGTAAGAATTTAAGAATAGAGGACCAACAATTTGGCTCACCTTGTACAGGGTTTTTCACTATAATTTGACCCCCTTTAACTTTGTTACGAAAGGAGATACAAAAAAATGTTTCATACAAAAGTTTCACGAAATCAACTGAGGTTTTTTAATATGACTTCACAAAGTGAAAAACATACAGGGTGGTCAACATATTGATAGCAACTTCATTTTTTCAAAATAGAACACCCTGTAAATTGTTCCATATTTGGCTAACTCTTTTTCCCCTGATTTCGAATATGTAACATATGTTGGTCGATCCTTCTAATTCTGAGCACCACAGAGTTTAAATTTTGAGAACCATCTGGCATAGCGTTCTGGAAGTTCGTGAATATTTTAGTTCCCATTTGATCTTTCGATTAGTGATGGCGCACCCCATTCATGGCCACCAAATAGTCCCAATTTAACACCGTTGGACACGTTTTTATGGCCGTTCCTGAAGAAAAAAAATTACTTCAGCAATAATGATTATATTGTAATGATTAAAAACAAAATTGGAGCTTTAATTTTTGATCTGAATCAGACCCATAATTATGCTATCAAAAATAGTCTCAACAACTTGAAACAACGATATGAACTATGTGTATTGATTGAAGGTAGTCATTTCGAGCAATTTCTTTAGTTGATGTTATTCTTACTCTACCATGGTTTATTATGTTTTATTGATTGAGTAATTGTTAAGTATTCATTTTGAAATAATACTTTTAAGTACATTGTTTGGATTTTGTAGGTTTCTCACATATTTTTTTTATTTGGTATCATCATTTCAAAACTTTGAAACTCTGAAAATTGAAGAGATACATCCACTTACTAATATATATTCGAGATCAGGAGGAAATAGCCTATCAAAAAAAATAAGAATATACAGGACAGGATGTCCCATTTGAAAACATGTAGTTGCATTCAATGTTGTTCACCCTGTATATATTCCAATTGACGTTATCATAACTCCAAGAATGGGCATTTTCGGTAAACGCAGTCTGCCACTTGAAAAATGATTACAGAGCTTGCCAGGTGGTTCTAAAAATTCGTAATTCTTTGGTACTCAAAATAAAAGAGATAGAACAACATATGCTACATAATATTCGAAATCTGGGGAATAAGAGCTAGCCAAATATGGAAAAATATACAGGGTATTCTATTTGAAAAAAGGAAATTGCCATCAATATGTTGACCACCCTGTATATATTCCATTATGTGAATTCATATTGTAAAACCTCAGCCGATTTCGTGAAATTTTTGTAGAAAACATTTTTTTGTATCTCTTTTAGTAACAAAGTTGAAGGCGGGGTCAAATTATAGTGAAAAACCCTGTACCTTACATTTTAACAATTTCAAAATAACTTTTCATTCGAGTTCCAATATTCCAGATTATACATAGACTCCGAACACAACGACAAAATGACGAATTGCACCATTTTGGCTGGAATATCTGCTCTAGTTGTCACGGAAAGGACTGCTGTGCAAAAAGGGATAAAATTGTGATGCCAGCACTTGGATCTGACAGAATATATATCGTTGACACAGGGAAAAACGAGAGAGCACCATCCATTTACAAGGTAGTTATTTTCAATAAATATTTTTAATTTATGCTTTTTGTCTTGTCTGTCGCAAACAATGGAGGCTGTCGCTCAAGTTGGCAATTGCAATTTCACTGAGAATAATTAAATATATGGGGTATACTGATGTGAAATCATTGTTATTTGGACTGGATGTATAATTTTCCTTGTTAGGTTTCGGAGTTTTGGCATGTATTCGCTGACCGCTTTCCGATTGCCGAACTAGCGAAACCATATTAGTATCCAATTATGTTTTTTAATAGGTATAGAACTTTAAATTGCAATAAAACAACGATGGATTATTCGATTGACATAAATTTTTTTATCCGAAAGATAATCTTGTGGCAATACATGTTAAATATGATTTCTGGCATATGACCGCCACGGCTGGCTCGGATGTAGTCCAATCTGGACGTCCAATTTTAGATGACTTTTTCCAACATTTGTGGCCGTATATCGGCAATAACACGGCGAATGTTGTCTTCCAAATGGTCAAGCGTTTGTGGCTTATCCGCATAGCCATAGACCAATGAATTTACATAGCCCCATTAGAGCAAGAGCCTGTGAACCCCAGACCTTCGTTATTTTATAAAAGCTAAAAACTTGCCTACGCATGCTCCCAACACAGGTTAGAACGATGGACCATTATGAAGTTCGGGTTACCCTGGCTTTGGTAGGTAAACGGTTTTAAAGGAGTGTAAAATACTGATCTAGTTTCGTCATTTTATAAAGTGTGATTTTTTGATATTACCTTCAGGAAATCATTAAAATTCACGTCATTAATTGCCAGACACTTACTGTAGTGGCAACCCCTTGCCAGACACCCTTAATGTCATTAAATTATATGTAATTCTACTTATGTTGAAGTATGAAAGCTGATTTTTATTTATAATACTTGGGTAATAATTAGATAATGTTTTCTCATTAGACAGACATTTTTGATAGTGCCAACCCTTTGACAGACAAGCTTGTAGTTTAGCTGCAGGTGCGAGCGCGAGACAGTATATATGATTGAGTGCGAGTAAGACGGCATGATTATAATGACTTATGCAAATACATTTTCTGGTATAGATTTATATAACTAATCATTTAAGTGAATCTCAAAAACATCTGAAGAACAGACATTCAATGCTACAACTAAATTAGATTGTTAATAGAATACATTCAAATTTTTAACAATTTTATTCAGTTGTAGCATCGAATGTCTTTTCTTCAGATGTTTTTGAGATTTACTTAAATGATTTTACACCCCTTCAGTACCGTTTACCTGCCAAAGCCAGGGTAACTCGAACTTCATAATGGTCCATCGTTCTCACCTGTGTTGGGAGCATGCGTAGACAAGTTTTAAGCTTTTATAAAATAACGAAGGTTTGGTGTTCACGGGCTCTTAGACTATCAGAAAAATTAGAGACATTCATTGCTACAACTAAATTAGATTGTTAATAGAATAAATTAAAATTTTCAACAATTTTATTCAGTTGTAGCATCGAATGTCTTTTCTTCAGATGTTTTTGAGATTTACTTAAACTATTTTACACCCCTTTAGTACCGTTTACCTGCCAAAGCCAGGGTAACCCGAACTTCATAATGGTCCATCGTTCTCACCTGTGTTGGGAGCATGCGTAGACAAGTTTTAAGCTTTTATAAAATAACGAAGGTTTGGTGTTCACGGGCTCTTAGACTATCAGAAAAATTAGAGACATTCATTGCTACAACTAAATTAAATTGTTAATAGAATAGATTAAAACTTTCAACAATTTTATTCAGTTGTGGCTTCGAATGTCTTTTCTTCAGATGTTTTTGAGATTCACTTAAATTATAAGTTATATAAATCTGTACCAAAAATGTATTTGCATAAGTCATTATAATCATGTCGTCTTACTCGCACTCGCACTCAGCCAAAGCCAGGGTAACCCGAACTTCATAATGGTCTATCGTTCTTACCTGTGTTGGGAGCATGCGTAGACAAGTTTTCAGCTTTTATAAAATAACGAAGGTCTGGGGTTCACGGGCTCTTAGACTACATAGAAAGTAGTTTAGCGGTGTTAAATCACAAGATCTTGGAGGCCAATTCACAGGTCCAAAACGTGAGATTAGGCGGCCACCAAACGTGACTTTCAATAAATCGATTGTGGCAAGAGCTGTGTGACATGTTGCACCGTCTTGTTGGAACCGCAGCTCCTGGACATCATGGTTGTTCAATTCAGGAATGAAAAAATTAATAATCATTATGGCTCTATACCGATCGCACCATTGACTGTAACCAATGATTCCACCAGCCCATAAAGCGGACCAAATAGTTAGTTTTTCTGTATGTAACTGTCATGTAACTGCCATATGTTATCTATGGTAACTGTGTTTCGACATACAGTTGAGGATTAGCTTCACTCCAAATGCGGCAGTTTTGTTTATTGACGTAGCCATTCAACCAGAAGCGCGCTTCATCGCTAAACAAAATTCGCTCATGAAAATCGGGAACATAGGCAATCTCGTTTTTGGCCCATTCTATGAATTTACTCCTTGTTTGAAGATCCTTCCGCAAAATCTTCCATAAAGTGGATGGACATAGATCCAATTCCTGTACTCGATGGCGGATGGACTCATTCAGGTCTTCCTCAACGCTACTCTCTACAGCAGCAATAGCTTCTCTGAAATTTTATTGCGAATACAATTTTTTGAAATGGGTGGCAGTTATTGTAACTTTACTGCATACCACTATAGATCAACATTTTTTTTAGGTGATTGAGGCGGAAGAAATGCACAAATTTAATTGTTCCTTCCCCCACACAACACACTGTCTAGCAAGTGGAGAAATTATGATTTCTACCATGGGAGACACGAATGGAAATGCTAAAGGGGACTTTATTCTTCTCGATGGAAAAACATTTGAAGTGAAAGGTTGGCAAGTATTATATTTTCACTCATTGGTTATAGGCAATCGATGCCTATGTTTTTCCATCCAAATGTAATATTTTCGAAAGTATTTTTCTATTGGAAGGTTAAGATGAGGATGGAACTGCCGCGAGTTGGCCAACGGCCTAAAAATCAATAAAAGTCTTATGATAGCGTCGACTACTCAATAGAGAAATAAAATTTCTCATGCCAACGTTAATAGTAATATCAAACGAAATTTTGAAAAAACTTTGGAAACGCTTTTATAAATATACGTTCGCAAAAACACTCGTGAAAATATTCTTATGTTTGTTTGACACAGAAATTTATTGTTGATCACAAAGATTCCTTTTTTCAAGCAGGTGTATACGATTTTATCCATTTATCCTAATCCTATAAATCATAAACAAAAGACAGATTTTATTAGTCTGATCAGGCAGTCTGGAAACGATGTCCACATATTTTTCTTCGAATATCAGTGATGCTTAAAGAAACATCCCAAAAGAGAAATAATTTATGATTCATAATAAGTTTCAAATGTGGTTCAAACGAAATTGTTTGTACATATATATACAGTATTATAGAGTTTATTTATATATGTATGTATCTTGAATAAACTCTCTTATTATTATTATTATTATTATTATTATATCGAAGACTTGCCATAATTGCTGTAAAGATGAGTTTCAAATGATAAAATGAAGCAAAAAAATCCTCCATTAGAAGCTGTTTTTTTCGTTTTGATATGAGCTAATTGACTCAATAGAAATACAGATAAAGGAATCAAAAGATACAAAGGGAAAATCTTGCCTGTAAGGTCCAAGTATTGTCGCTGGGCCGAATATGATAGCCACTTCAATTTAACTTTACATATTTCTTATATAGTACTTGTTGTGAAATCCATCCGTAATATAAAAATTAGTTTATATTGTTTTCATCTTTTTCATAAATTTTAATGCATTTGTTCAGTTCCGTTCTGATCATGTTTGTTCATGAAGGTACATGGACCAAAGGCAAACTCGCAAAGTATGGTTATGACTTCTGGTATCAACCTCATTTTGACGTGATGGTTTCTTCGGAATGGGGTGCACCCAGTCAAATCAAGAAAGGCTTCGATCCCACCTGCATTTATTCAGAATGCTACGGACAATCGCTGAATTTTTATTCTTGGAGTAAGAGAGAACTGATTCAAACAATTGATCTTGGCTTGGAGGGTCAAACTCCTCTGGAAATTCGGTTTCTGCATGATCCACTGAAGAAGGAGGGATTGGTTGGGTGTGCTGGTTATGGTGCCATATACAGGTGAGACAATATAAAAAAAACTAGGAAAAATTTTGTAGCTTCTTACATTGCCGTTGTGGCTTCTTAATCGAACTTGAAGAAAAACGTTGGTATTTATAATTACAACGATCTCCATTTAGACTTAACCACATAGCTAAGAACGAGTTGAATAGAATATGTAACATTTTTCGACTACCAAAATTTTTCAATAAGTAATCATTAATTCTTCCAATAGATTCTACACAGACTCCAATGGAAAGTGGATGGCAGACAAAGTTATACATGTGAAACCAAAAAGAGTAAGTGGCTGGATAGGTGAATACATGGAAGGTAAGAATTATAGTTTCTCAGGATCGATGTTCACGAAAAAATTGGATAAGCCACCAAGAAAATGGTGTATATGGTCTTAGTTAATCTTAAGTATTCCGATCATTTCTTTCGAAATTAGCTGTTTTCACGGATGGTGGGTCGGAACAGATTCAATTTAACTGTGGAATCATCAATCGTATCGGTTTTTCAAATTTGAGACATTCAAAAGATTGGCGCTTTTATTAATTCGAATGATCGTTTTCTTAATATGAACAAGCGCCCGCAGAAGTCTTCAAATCATTTAGAGGAACAAAAAAATTTAACTCAAATAAGAAACAGGAAAATTAATAAATTTTATACCCAGCAAAGATTCGAACATCGGATCTCCAAATGGCAACCACACCTCTTTAGGTAATTTGGATTGATGAATGAACAACATTATTTCCTTTGATTCGAAGAGGAAAATTGAGTTCATAAAGTGTTTTCCAATAAGGGGTGTTATTTTGAATAGCCCGCTATTTCGGTAGATGTCACGTTTGGAGCTGTCATTTTTTGACATTTGACAACTAGAAACCACGCCATTAATAAAAATGCGTTATTAAAATTCACTATAAAAATGCTGAAAATTCAGCAGAAGCGGTTCGTAAAACTTGAACATTTTTGGGTCATCGTGGAGCACCTTGTCGAACCGCAATAAAGAAATTGGTTGAAAAATTCGAGCTGTTAGAACAAGATAGTGATGTGAAGAATAAAACCCGTGCACGTCGGTCAAAAAGTGTTGAAGAAAACCCAGATGGTTTGTCCATTCCTCGTCGTTCTTTGGAACTAGGCATTCCACAAACGTTATTACATCGTATTTTGCATCAAGATTTTGGTCTCAAAGCTTATGAAGTTCAGTTAACACAAGAACTCAAGCCGGCCGATCATCAACAACGTCTTGTCTTTGCTGATTGGGTCGTTGAAATGCACGAAAATGATCCGGAATTCCATCGAAAAATCATCTTGAGTGATGAGGCCCATTTCCACCTCGGTGGCTTCGTCAACAAGCAAAATTGTCGCATCTGGGGCTCGAAAAACCGAAGAGTTAGTTATTGTTGAAAAGTCTCTCTGTCCTCAACGTGTGACTGTTCAGTGCGGTTTATGGTCCGGCGGAGTCATAGATGGGCCTTACCTTTTCGAAAATGAGGCTGGAGCAACAGTTTTGGTGAATGGATTGCGCTATCGAGAGATGATTAACGATTTTTTATAGCCGAAATTGGATAATATTGATCTGGACAACGTTTACTTTCATCAAGACGGCGCTACGGGCCACACAAGCAACGAAAGCATTGATCTTTTGCGGGAAAATTTTCCGGACCGTGTTATCTCTCGAAGAGGTGATCATAATTGGCCACCGAGAAGGTCTAGTCCAATAGCCCAGCGTCGATTGAAGACCTCAAATATGGAATTCGTGAGGCTATCGAGGAAATAGGGCAGCCACTTTGCGATTTGGTTATGGAAAATTTCATTGAAAGGATATGTGAGCGTGATCGTGGTGTTCATTTGCCTGATGTTATTTTCCACTATCAACGCCATAGCTTCTTCTTTATAATGAAATAAACATCCGATCATTTATATTGAAATATGACATTTTTCTCTGAATATCAAAATAACACCTCTTATTGGAAAACCCTCTATAATGAAACCAATAGCTCTCAGCATTTGAATTATCGTTCTTCCAATCTGAATAAGCGTGAAAAATTTTGTGATTCGTATATGATGTTGATTGCGATAAGTAAGGCGGAAAAGCCTATAATCAAGCATCGTTCGAGTTGTCTACTGAACTATTAATTCTCCTCCAATCAAAATCCTATTTACTGTTTTTGTATTGAATTCTACTCAAAATACTTCATTACAGGTATTATTACCGACATCCTGATATCATTGGATGATAAATATCTCTACTTCTCGAATTGGACACATGGGGACATAAGACAATATGATATTACTGATCCTGCTCATCCGAAGCTGACAGGTGAGAATTCTTTACATGATGTTTTTCTAAGAACTTCAAATACATAGAGTGAACTTGATTGATACGTCAAACCTCAGAGTAAAAAAAGTAAATTTCTTACTTTGAGGTCCAAACCCTCAACTGAAACCCTTTCCCGGTTAATAGATGAGAGTTTTTGCAGGGACATTCTTTATCCTTTGAATTATTTATTCATTCTTTTGAATGAAGAGCTTACAAAATACAATACATGAAACAAAAAAGTCCCTAGCTGAGGTTGGTGCAAAACGGGTTACGATACTATTTTGGCGTATGATACCAGAGCACAGGGAAAAACCTCAGTAGAGCTGTTTTTACAAAATTGAAACTTAAAACTATTCGAATAAAAACCTTCAATATTCAGATACAAAATACTTCTTGGGCCAGGAGGGTGTATAAACCAGGTCTGGCCTTCCGAGTGATGATTTCTCGAATCTCCTGTTCTTCTATGACAGCTACAGGACCCTATTGAAGGGTAATAATCTCCCATAGATTTAAATAGTAGTATTTCATCCTGAATATCTAATTAAATTTCGAAATAATAATAAAAACGTGTGACAAACTAATGTCACAGACTCAAACAAAATGTCTCTAGCCAAAGTCATATACAGGGTGTGAATTAGTGCGACAAATTATGAACAAAATATTCTATCATCAACTCAGTACTTTCACCAGTTCAGGGCGGGTATTCCTGTAGAAGAGACGCTACCTGCGTTAAGATGTTTCTTTTTCATAAAAACGGCGCCGCACGTAGTAGAGATTTTTGTCACAAATTTTGAACGAAGAATTCAAAAATAATTGTTAATTCGATATATTTACAGGCGAACTTTTTGTGATCAGTTTTTAAGTGAAACTTTGACATCCTGTATATTGGAAACAATGCATTTATGTGGATTTTTTTCATAAAATGATCTGAGAAATCATCCTTTTAATTTTCCGCATAAATTCAGAATCACCTGTATAACGCTCGTTTCTGAGAATAAACCTGTATGTATACCATTGGATATACAGTTAGTTGTACCCTTTTTTCACAGGTCAGATATTTTTGGGGGGAAAGCTCCTTACCGATTCCAATATAAAGGTGCTGGAAGATCCAGAATTGAAAGAGAGGCCTAAGCCTGTTTTCGTGAAAGGAAGAAGGATCTACGGTTCACCTCAGATGATGCAATTGTCATTGGATGGAAAACGTTTGTACGTCACATCCAGCTTATACTCACCGCTAGACAGATACTTTTATCCAGATATTGTCGAGCATGGATCTGCTCTCCTCAAGTTGGACGTTGACGTTGAAAAAGGAGGTTTGAAGTTGGATGAAAATTTCTTGGTGGATTTCGGAATTGGGCCTGATGGACCCCTACTGGCTCATGAAATTAGGTTTGTATCCAGTTGGAAATAGTTTTTCTGGAAAGGAGTTTGAGAATTAGTTTGAATGAAAAGAGAAATAAACTTTTATATTTGTAACGCAGAGAACATCCTTAATCATGTTATCAATAACATAAAAATGAGAATTTTGCGCATAAGGATTATCTCGAAGTTAATAGAGAGTTATCGAAACTCAAATAGAGACTTAACTTTATTTAAGGATCCTGTATAAATGAAAGATCCCTAAACGTTGGTCTGACATTTCAACTATCGGAACGACTTATTTCCTGTAAACTTTATTAAGGCATTTTCTTCATTTTGACACTTGTCACTTGTGACAATTCATGTGTTGCCGCAGATATACTTAATTGAAATGTCCGGAAAATAGAATTTTTTAGAGCAAGAAGACAAATTTCTGGAACTCTGCGAGCCAAAAAAGCTGTTTTCGAGCGTGTTCCGTACAATATGCAAACTTTTGATAACTTATTTCCTATGACCTGTTAGCCGTTAGTTCGTAGTTTTTCATACTTCCCGGTAGAATCGTAGTACGTACTTCCCGGACTAGACCAGGAAATACAAATTTTTCGAAGAAAAAGGGTGGTTTCCGAGAAATAATTCTTTATTGAATGAAATTTTCACAATATACGATATCAAACCAAACGCCCTACTGACTCTCCACTACTAATGAATTTCAAATTGATCAGTGCGCCAAAAAATAAAGTTAGTACCTGACCAGGGTACATACTTGTTACCTGACATAAAATAACCCAAAAAGATGAGAGATCTGTCAAAAAAAGGGAACTTTCCGAACTTTTCTTAAAAAGGGTCGTCTTTCATTTAAGTTAAGTAAGGGGGGCCTGTATTTCATTAAAGCCTACCATAAAATCGTTTGTTGATGCAAATCAAATGATCAGAGATGTCAAAATAAAGGAAACTTTATTTGAGTTAGGCCTCTATTTGCGTTTCGATAACTCTCTATTGCCACAAAATTCGGTCAAATATTCACGTAACAATCACAACTTCCTGAATTCAAAAAAGTCTTTTCTTTTCATCTCAGAATCAAACGAAATTGATGATGAACTGAATTTGCTGCCAAAGGTTTCAGGATGTGCGATATTTCAGCAGATCATTATGATAACTGTCGAAATAGTTATTTAATAAACTAGGTTATTAAAGACAGCGACTAATGGTCAAGATATTTTAAAGCGTGAGCGGAACGAACGCTTTAATAGTTCGAGACCATTATAGTCGCTCGATTAATAACCAAATTGATTACAAGATTTTTCCGAGGATCTCAATATGAATTGTGTATGAATTCTTGATTGAAATACATTTTCATTTTGTACAAGACATACATTTCTCATAGTGAAATTTTTATGTATTTATGTTCCAGTAGAGTTTTGACATTTCTAGTAGTGCTTCTATTGCTCAATTTCGTACGCATTAAAATCACCTTTTATTACAAGGTCGGCGGAAAAATGAATTATATTCTTCATTGTGCACGTCAGCCACTCGTGAATAATGAGTTGATGAACTCTATACGAACTAGAAATGAGTGATATTCGTTCCTGATAATTTCCTTACCCGGGCACCTTCTCATGAGGTATTTCTTGATTCCTGAGATGACAGTGCTATTTCGTTCGTGGAAAAATAGAAATGAAATGAGTGGTCTGATTTCAGCGAAAATGATTTTTTGCTGAAAAAATTTTATTGATCAATCTTCGATTGTAATTGTATAGATACGACATATCAAAAACATGAATTGGTTTTCGTATTTTTCACAAATAAATATAAAGGACACATTAATTTACAGGTATCCTGGAGGAGATTGTACGTCCGATATTTGGTTAGCTGACACGAAATAATTTTAGAACATAAATGTAATTATGATGAATAAAAGTTATTAAGAATTAAAGAATTGGTTGATTTGAGTGTTTGATTTCTGGGGACTGCTTGTTGAATCATGAGAGGATTTTATAATTATGATGATAAGATGTCTCAACCATCACAAATCCCAACTGATGAATATTTCAGATGAATAATGATAATCAAAACTGCTAGATCTGTCAGGTAGTGCACCAAACTGTATGCTCAGATAATGTTATGCTTAGTCACTTTCAAATTTTTCAGAACATTCAAGGAATCAGAAACGAAAAATAAGAATTGAACACAGTATATGCTGCCCTCTACCTTTTAGTTTTCTCACTTCCAAAGTCAACATATAGAAAGCTGTAACTTTTCGATGACGTTCGTAGATGATTCAACAGATGTTAATAGTTTGGTGGGTATCTCGATTCAACTTTTTCTGATAAGAAACAGTCAAACATTGCCTTGATTTGTGTAAAATATTAGCATTTGTAGAAACGACAACGAATGTTTATAGCATCTCTATGATTTTTTTCATTTTGGTTGAAAGATTTCATATATTCAGTGGGGGCTTATTATTCTGTTCTGGGGGGCTAAATCAAGAATACAAAAAAGTATATTTATATTCTAGATGGGTGTTTAGGAAATGCACATTCATTTTTCTTCCTTTTAGTTGAGGTCAGGAATATCTTTGACAAAATACGTTTTTTTCTATCTCCTTATCCCCTCGAAGTTGAGCTCGAGTTTGTGTGTCATTTTATTTTATCCCCAAAATTTCAAGGCCCTCACTTCATCTGTTCAGGAGTTATCGTATTTACGACCGGATGACCTAAGACCTCCCGGTCCAGAATTCGAAAATTATAGCGTTTGGGCAGAACAAAAGTACGTTTCGAAACAAGTGCGCAAAAACTTCAAATTCGAAAAATTCAGGTGATATGAAGCCATAATGAGTATTATTACCAGTAGCGTAACTAGAGCCGACTCATGGGGGGGGTTACCTTGCTAGTTTACTGGTAAAAAAAAACAAAAAAGAGAGAGAGAGAGTTATTTTTGACCAATGGGGGGGGTTGTATCCCTAATAACCCCCCCTGGGTACGCCAGTGATTATTACTGAGAATGTTAAACCTATTCATTCAACATTCATAATGTTTCTTATGTAGAAGATATCGGTGTAAGACAGAATAGGTCTAGAATTTTGGCGAAACGCAGTCTCCAGAAGTATTTCATACACAGAAGGTTTATTCAACGATGAAATTAATAATTATAATACCTTGTTTTTTATTTCTTGAGTAATAGGACCTCGACCGAAGGCCTTCAGATTAGGAGATAAAAATATTTAGGAAATTCGATTAATACATATTATGTATGTATGACTGAGGCATTCAGCGAGTCCACTTTGTCTCAAAAAGTGTTTATAAGTACCTAGTACAATTGCTCCACGGAAGCAGGGATGCAGAGAAGATGTAGAAGACGATGAGCGTCCTGGAGTTGCAACCACGTCGACAAGGGGAGGAAATATCGAAACCTTGAAAAACTTGTTTTGGTTAATCGTCAATCACTATTAGGTGTGTTATAGTTATAGTCAGTTATAGTTTAAAAATGGGTTACAGTTCACTGCGACCTCAAGGTCTATTGTGCCCCCTTACAGAGCTGTTCTGACCAAACCCTTTACAGCTTACCTTCCAGTTCCAGAGATCTGAAATCCAATATCTGCAAAGGCTTCAACGAGACTCTTACAAGTTTCTCGCAAAAGGCATTCCGTGACTAGGTGAATGAGGGTTTCTTCCTCCTCCCCCACAGGACCTACACTCAACATGTGCTTCCTGAGGCGACAGTGTCCTGTAAGAAAGCCAGTCAGGAGGTGTAATTGTTTCTTACCAAGATCCAGATATCTTTTGGATCTTGCTGTTTCAAAGTTCCGAAAGAACCGCGAAAGGATTCCGCGAAAGTTTTTCCCTCTCGGCTTCCTCCTTCTCCAGAAACTCCTTCTTATAGGTACATTTACTAATACCACCGAAGGGTTCTGGGCCAATGAGTGACATTCGTGCGCCCTCTTTGGCGAGTGTATTGGCCTCTTCGTTTCCTTTGATTCCCGCTTCCTCTTTGATCAGGGAGGTTGCAGAGGATGTATGCCAACATCCTCTGCAGCCTGCTTTCGACGCCACGCATTTATCCGAATGTTTTGGGCCTGAAACGGGTGACAGCATAGTTTGTTTCGAAGTTGCTGAATAAGCATCTTCAGGAGATCTGGGTTTGCTCGAAAGAATCTTAACTTACGACGGAACCATACATTCCCATAGGAGCAATCAGATAGTGAAGACCGGAAAAAACTAGCCAACTTCGATCGAATGTGAAGGTTTTGCTCACTGTTTTCTTCTATAATAATATAATGCCGTGGTCCATCGTGAGTTCCTGCCAACAGTTCGTACAGGAATACTACAAGAAAGTTATTCAACATTCGTGCGTGAAAGAATACGGCTCGAACGATCGGAATTGTGGAGAAACAAGTCATGGATTCAGTGGATTCTGCAATCACGATAACGTGCCAGCTCGCACATCAATACTTATGGTTGTGTGATTTGTTTTGCCAAAAACAACACCGTTATCATGCTTTAACCACCGTACCTACCAGATTTGGCTCCTTGTGACTTTTTCCTGTTGCCAAAACTGAATCAATGAAGGAAAATTGTTTTGCCACAATTGATGAGACAGAATGGAAGAACGTGAGCTGAAATCCATAACGAAAAGCGCATTTTTGAAGTGTTTCGAGAATTGGAAGAAGCGCTGGCCACCTATATGTTACGAGGATTACTCTGAAGGTGACAAAATGAATAGGTATTGATGAATAAATGAATCCTACCCCAATACAATAGTAATTTCCTTCTCCTTTGTATTTTCGTATCATGGTTTTATGCTTGGTTCCCAAGGATAATTATTGGCAAGAAATTAATGAACCAAATGACAGTTTCCGTCGTTTCCGGTTCTTCCATCTAGCGGAACCCCCATTGCACGTTTCCGATTCCGATAACCAAATTGTGAATTACAGTTCCCCTTCCACGATCTGACAAGTAGCGCACTCTGCAGTCTACAGAGCACGCGGTTCTTCGATTTTCGTGCATTCTCGGGGCAGACTCTCGCCGGTGATGTTCCAGGTGTTACAATTGTAACATTGCTGTTACATGTTACACCTGTTGTTACGGTGTTACTTAAAATTCTAAAATTTGGCAAAAGAGTTGAAATTTCTGTTTTAGCAGTTCCGACTGATGATTTTAGTAGTGGCAGGTGAATTCAAGATTGATGATTGCATTTCTTTTTAATGAAAAATGGACCAATTCGTATTCGATGGACCTAAAAAAGTTCAAAAAATCCATGAGCAGGTGCAGCTTTCGTTCATTGGTGGGACAATAAGGCTATAACCTCATATTTTTGTATAGGACTTGAGATTGATTCTAAAAATATGAATGCAAAATCTCAGCACGATCGGAATTATTATATTCTGGAAATCATTCAAAAAATTAAATACGTAAAAATATCAAAATTTTATGGTTCCGATTTCACAATCCTTTTGGAAATTCGTTCATTAATTTCGCCAATTTACATCCTCAACTCGATTTCATTTCAATCAATTCAAGTTTTTTCATGGTAATATTGGTAATATTAGAGTTTTGTTTTTTTTTATTAACGCAACACCCACAAATTTGCGTAATAATGCTTTCAATTGGCATTAAAAATTTCACATTGACACATTCTGAATTATTCGAAAAAATAGATAGAAAATAAATATGGTTTTGATGATGCGATTGTCTTGAAACTTCGGATGAACAGTCGGTATAATGTCTTCACCCTCAAAATGAATTTCACTCGAATCGAATATTTTGTTGTGGAAATATAAAGAATTGGTTCCGATTGAATTTTCTCTGTTTACACTATGGCCACAAAATTTCGTATGAGACTTCCTATGAGTATCTCTCATGTGGCCTCAAAATTTCATTTCGATCGGTTTTGTTCTGTCTGCGGAACAAAAATTATTTTGAATAGCCATATTTAATGGAACTCCCTGTACGATTTTGCTGGTTAACGGACCTAACTGCTGCAGTTAGGAATCAAACACACCCTGAAAATTTCAAATATTTAGGGAAATTCTCTCGAAAATTATCGTGTTTACGGAAGGTCCTGCGGACAGAATTGAATTCGACCACGGATTCGTCATAAGGAAGTCGAACCCTATCGTTTGAGACTACTTTCGGCTCAAAATTAGAAAATGCAGACATTTTGGCAAAACGAAATAAAGGGTTTTCCGATAAGAGGTATTATTTTGAATAGGCCAATATTTCGGTAGACGTCAAGTTTGAAGCTGTCATTTTTTTGACATTTGACAAGTAGAAACTACGCCATTAATAAAAATGGAAAGATACACGCATCAAAAACGCATTGAAATTATCAAAATTCACTATAAAAATGGCGAAAATTTGACAGAAACGATTCGTAGAACTCGAACATTTTTCTGTCGTCGTGAAGCACTGCGTCGGGCAGCAATAAGGAAATTGGTGGGAAAATTCGAGCTGTTGGGACAAGTTAGTAATGTGAAGAATAAAACCCGTGCACGTCGCTCAAGAATAGCCGAGAATATTTCTGCTATAGACCAAAGTGGAAAGTAGTGGTAAAAGAATATGTTCGTCTAAGCGTGGTCGTGGTGGTCATATGTCTAATGTTATTTTCCACTATTAACGGCATAGTTTCTTGTTTATAATGAATTAAACATCCGATCATTTTTATTTAAAATGGCATTTTTCTTTGAATATCAAAATAACACCTCTTATTGAAACCCTTTAGCATTCGTCCCATTAGCTGCCATGATCCCCAATTGGGGATTTCGCTCATGAGCACTGTTAGCGACTCCATTTTTATTTTCATCTTACAATTATCACGCAGATGTTGTTGTATAAACTTGTTCCTAGTGAGTTTTGAAGGATTTAGTGCTCTATTGTTTTTTAGGTGAGTATGAGAGCAGTTTCTTTTGGCCATATCGTCGTTTTTGATGTGGTAAAATAATCACAATTTTCAAATAACTTCATTTTCATTCATCAGACAAAAATTGATTAGGGGTTAGGTTCCATAGGTAGCCTTGTGTGTATATTCCACAATTTTAATGCATTTTCATATTTTTATGTCGTACACTGGTAACAACGGTACTAGAAAGGCTGATCCCCATTTGGGGATCATGGTATGTGTCGAGCATACTTTTAGTATGTATTTGTTCGCAGATAAAAATCAGTTTAGAGGAAAGCGTTAACTCTCAAAGAGATGGAGGAGATTATAAATGATCTCAAATTTCTCGGTTTCGATGATATAGACTCCCATGTGATTGATGTTGTGGAACTTCCACTTGATCGTGTCGATGTGGTGTCAGATGAGGAGGAAATCGACGAAAATGAACTTGAACAGTCATCGCCACCTAAGGATGTTCTAGGTTTCATTGAACTCTATGGTCTAAACGAAGCAGAAGTGGAGTCTTCAGAAGAAAGCGAGTTCTGTGAAGGACCCACAAACCAGAGAAAAAGCCCTACAAAACATATTTCCAATTTGCGAAAAGCGGATGCCACAGGTTCCGTTGAACTTCATGGTTCAAACGAAGCGGAAGAAGAGTTCGGAAGGAAGTGAGTTCTCCAAAGAACCCTCAAACAAAAGGAAGAAACCTGCATAACAAGTTGCCAAGTGGCGCAAAATGTATGCTACATACACTTCTAACTTCACTGATGCTGGAAGAATCAAAAAACGAAAAACTGATCTCACTATTGCTCTACAAAACTAAAGCCCAGTTCAGTGTTTTGAAGGACTTTTTGATGATACAAACATAGAACTAATTGTTACAGAAAGCGTTATGCTTCTCAAAACAATTTTCATAATTTCCAACTCTCGAGTGAATGTTCCATAGCCCAAGCTTAGAGCAGAATACAACAAGGGAATGGGAGGCGTATAGAAACTGAATTGGAATGTTCAAAAGTAAAGAACAAAAATAAGAGGAAAAAATGGTACTTTCCTCTACGCACTGCTATAGATGTTGCGCTAACCAATGCTCATCCGCTTCACAACATAAGTCATCAACATCATTTATCAATGCTTCAATTCAGGAGGAAAGTAGTCTATTGACGTGAGAACTTCGCCAACTGGTCATTTCATTGAGAGGACAGATGATGGGAAGCAAAGGAAATGGGGTATGTGCAAGAAAAATGCCAGAAACAATGCGGAAAATGCAATGTTGGACTCCACGTGGATTGCCTTATACAATGGCAAAAAAATTGGTTGAAGCTGTCATGAACCCCAAATGGGGATCAGCCGAAAATTCACCATAACAAAAAATTTACAAGCATTTTGTCACTAAAATTATTATATATAACATTTGTAAGTTTAAAACAACCTATTTCGTGATAAAATATCTAAATCAAAAATTTGGCAGTTAATGGGTTGTAAAACAAGCGCTCAAAAAGGCGATGATCATCTGTCAATCCAATTGATGTTACGAAATGTTACAACTTACGATTTTGGTGTTACAATTTATGGTAGGCCAACAACGCTTCTCTTTCTCTCGCTCCTAGATCAAAGCAACCAGTAGAGCAAAGATGCTGCTTGAGATGTGTTAGATTTTGACGGGAGAGTCGGTTGGTTAGGTTAGTTAGTTGCCAATTAACTAACCTTCGTTTTCGACCTATATTTTTTTGTTGAACTGGTTGACAGTTTCAGTGATATGTTTTGATTGTTTGTGCTGTTTCGTTCAGGATTTTCTGTTCTGGATATCTGTTGCCATATCGTCTGGATAAACTGTCAGAGATTTGGATTTCGATCAGAACGTGAGTTTTTGTTTACGTTAGTCAATCAATACCTGGAGGTAGTTTTTCACTCAGGTGGTTGATTTCAATCTGGCTGCTATGCATAGGGTTTTGTTTTTTTGAAAATGGTGAATAATTTCGATGGAAAAGGTTGAAAATTTGATGATCTTCAAAAAATATCGTGGATATTCACATACAAAATATTGACAACAATGAAACATAGCTGAGGCACCTGAAATATTCACCAGGAATTATTGTTTTTTAGGTTTCGAAACACATTTTCACTAATGTTTTATAATAAATACTCGAGTAAATACTTCATATAACACCGAACCAGACTCTAACGTATAAATAAAAATAGATAAAAATTATCCTAAAATTTCGTTTCTCAATTGACCTGCTCAAAAATCAGAGTATTCATTTCTGAAATTTCAATCCTTCTGATGAAACAATCAAAATAAATATAGAATGGGTGACATGAGGAAAAGTACCAAATAGTATGAAGATTCTCACTGTTCGGCCCATGTTTTGGTACATATTTTTTTGTGAATGAAAAATACGTATGATGTGGTTTTTGAGTTGACAGTTCTAATTTCTTAATTCGTAAGATTCAGACGACACAATTTTCAAATTTCAGGGTCCAATGTTGATTTGAATCGAGATTTGAATTAATTACTGTTTTCTGACTTTTATGATGTTGTTTACAAGAGGAATTGATTAATGTCAATGACATTAACCTTATGGAATATTGTCACCGAGTTTTCGAATTCGAATGAATCGATAAATAAATATAAAATTCATAAAACTTATAATTTCACGGAAATTATGAATATTTTTTACTTCTTTCATTAGACGCGAATTATTTAACAATTCTTTGCTTTGACGAAGAGAAACATTGTCGAATAAAAAAACCCCGAATTTTTTTTGCGAAGAAGCTGGAGAGTCGAATTTTTGTGCTTTTTTATCGACTCTCCTTATATTAGTTTGGACCGACATACTATTTCTATAAACCAGTTTACGAAGATCAAATTTTCTGATTTATTTTCATTTTTACTGAAGAAGAACTTCCAAATATTCTCATTATCACGAGTATGTATTTGTGTCGTTATTGAGGAGCTGAAAATAAACGTATTTCAGTTTTGAAAAAAATCGTATTTGTTTTCGTAGGCATTTCCTAATAAATTTATGGACACTTCTTGATTTCATGGTACCTACGTTTCAATTTTCATGGAATTGAAGTTACTGCTGTCTTTTTCATAATATTCGATTTGATTTCGGGTTTACACGTTCAAGTTCATTTTCTGATCAAAAATGAGCAGATAGCGATCGCGAATTTTTATTTTATTTGGGGCTGCTTGGACTACAGGTACAAGATGAAAAAACTCATTTATAAATATCCTAGGTTAGGTCTTTTTCTCATGCATCGTGTTCCAAATAATAGTCGAACTCGTGGTCGAACTGAATACATTCCATACTCCCTCGATGAGTGTGTTAACACGTCTCGAAAAACAGAAACTGAAACTACTGAATTAAAGTCAATTTATATCCTGTCAATATCTGTTTTTGACGTGTTGTTTCATTTCTAAAATGACTATTTAATTGAATGATATTAGGTATACATATAGGGTTTTTCGACGTGTTGTTTCATATCTAAAATGACTATTTAATTGAATATTATTAGGTATATAGGGAATTCAACACGAGATTCAACATAAATTTCTGGTGACGGTAGATTTAAAATATAAATAAATATAAGAGTTCAATGTTTGTATTTCCTTCAATCGATGAACCTAAGAAAATTTAAATTTTACACGTGCGTAAATGAAGTAATAGCCATACTGAAACGTGTTTCTTAAATGAACAGAAATTCTTCGCGAAATATTCGATACTACTTTGGCACGTGTGAATAAACCGAGAAACATAAAACGGGTTGACCCCTGCTTTTAGATTTAAATGTGGGAGGCTGATTCATTTCGAAAACTAAGAATTTGGAATTTTTGGAGTCATATCGGATTACTATTGCTCATGATGATATACAAGGTTACCCGAAAAGTGTTGAAAAATGAGAACCTCGCTCTTTAGCTTTCAAATAAAAGTTGTTTTATTGCATAAAAAAATGGATTGATTTTTGGTGTATCCTAAGTTGGTCACCCTTATGATGCTTCTCTATTGCTAGATGGAAGTATCGTAAAATTTCATGGATTTCATGGATCAATGATGACCTATATTCGAATATTCCAATGAAACCGAGATTGAAACTATCGAGAAAATAGGGCTATCACAATGTAATTGTGTAAGGTTTAAACTTAAATATGGATACAAAATCACTGCACGATCGGAATCATATTCTGCAGTTATTCAAAAATATAAAAAACAACCACTGCTAAAGATCAAAATTTTATGGTTCTGATTTTACTATCCTTCACTTATTCGGCAATTCACATCCACATCCTCAAACTTGATTTCATCAATAGAACGTTTTTTCATGGGTATATTAGTTTTTTTTCGATATTACGATATTTCTATGGCTGAACGTTCCTCCTACAATTTTTTGCGTATTGGTTTCAATTGGTAGGTATTGAACATTTTACTGCAAAGTTTCAGCTCAATCGAAATTTGAAAAAATGGATGATTAAAAAAAAATCAATTCTATAGTTCTGATTATGCGATGCTCTGAAAATTTTGCATGGACATTCAGTATAAGATTCTTCACTCTCTCAAAAAAATTTCACTCGAATTGGATATTTTGTTGTGGGAATATAGAGATTTTCCTTTTCAATATTTCGATTGAATTTTCCAAGGAATTCTCTGTGGTTTTTTTCATATTATGGCGACAAAATTTTGTATAAGGCTTCTTATGAGTATCTTGTATGTGGCCGCAAAATTTAATTTCGATTGGTTGTGTTCTGTCTGAGATATCGATGAACAAAAACTTCGAATTCAGAATGGCCATATCTTATGGAACACCCTACACGATTTTGCTAGTTAACGAACAACCGCCACATTTAGGAACCGAACCTACCCTGAAATCAAGTCTCTAGGACTATCCTCTCGAGAGTTATGGTGTTAACGGACGGAATGCCCCACGGACAGAATTGAATTTGACCACGAATTCTTCATCAGTGAGTCGAACCTTATCGTTTGACTTTTCGTTTAAGTAGAACGAGCGCTCAAAAACACTCACACCATTGATAGTTTCCAAGTAGAAAAGTTCTGTTTCGAAAATGAATGTGATCCATAAAAAATTTGGTGGCTTCAAAGCTGTCAAACTATATAATTTCTGAACAAATAACCGAATCCTAAATTGTGAAACATTGGAAAATTAGGAAACACTGTTTATATTATTTCCAATTTATGCATGGAAGAATGGAAAGAAGGAATAATTGAAATCTGTATGCTATCAAAAACTCTCTTCCCCATAAATCGGAATGAATTCAAAAGAATATCCGCACAATTTTCATGCTAAATATACCGTCGACATAAATGCGAAGAGGAAAGACGTAGTAACATTGAACAATATAATAGCAACATTGCGATGGGTGCAGAACAATGATAGCAGAGTACTTAATTGCATAATAAATAGGGCATATCGGAGGGCACATCAGGATTTGTAAATGGAACGACCAGCCACAATATGCATCATCCTATTGTGTTGCTAACTTGTCTTTGTTCGTGTCTATTTCCTTTCTAGTTTAAATGCTCGACGTTCTGCTTCATTAGTCCTTTTCACCTGAATTTGATGTCATTACTTTGGGATTATCAATGTCACGGTGAGTTTCGGAATGTCTGGAATATGGTTTACAATTTTATTTTCGAGTTCATTTCATCATTTGTGTCTGTTTTATCAATAACTCTCAGAATTCGTGATTTTCATAAAGGGGTGTTGTTCAGGATGTAATAGCTCGTCCAAATAAATCAACAAAACTTTTTTTAGGTTTTCACTCCCAGGAAATTTTAAATTTAAAAGAATCAACATCTCTATGTGTTGACAACGTTACGTTATCTTTTTCCTTCATTTCCTTTTTTAGTTTCAATTTTAGGCAACAATTTTTTCTAAACCAATTTGCACCTGACAAATAAGTGCAAGAATTTACACAGGTGCATTTAATCTTAATTAAAATTTTTTAATTGTTTCTGGGGCTGGGAGTTCTAGAAATGCGGAATCCTCCCAGATTATATTTTAATCGATAAAAGATTTTTTGTTCTTATCCTATAAAATAGACCGTTTTCGAGATACAGGGTATTGAAATAAAAAAAAATTGGCGAATACCTCATCGGTAACCTCTTATCGTTCAGAATGTCTTTCATGAGCATTTTCCTAATAATCTATGTTTTTGCGGTTTTTTTTTGAGAGTTTGGAAGGGTTAGTGGGTGATTTTACCACAACTTATACGCTAATGAGAGAAGTACGGTTTAGAGACGCCCATTTGAACCACCAATGTTTTCTACACTAAAAGGTCATACGCTCCAAATTTGACCTTTTTTGGAAAAATTCAACTTTTATTTTGAGAAACTGTTAGTGAAGAATTTGAAACAATTGACCATGCTCTTGAACATAAAAGATTATTTTTCTCGAAAACGGTAAACTTGAGGATTGCCATTATTGTGTGGAAAATATTTGCGGTTCAAAAAAGCGTCTTAAACTGCAATTTTTCATTAGCGTATAGTTGGGGGTCGGGGACAAGTTAGCACAATATGCATCAACCTATTGTGTTGCTAACTTGTCCGGGTTCATGTCTATTTCCTTTCTAGTTTAAATGCTCGACGTTCTGCTTCATTAGACCTTTTCACCTGAATTTGATGGCATTACTTTGGGATTATCAATGTCACGGTGAGTTTAGGAATGTCCGAAATATGGTTTACTATTTCATTTTATGATCTGGGTCTAAACAATTATTCTGTCTCTGAGTTTGTTATTCTCAGGAGAATATACATGGTGTTAGTGAAGAAGTGTGACAAATTTTAAGAGGTGATTCTTCATGAAGAAATAATGACATTATGCTAAATAATTTTTTCCGCAAATTTTTCGTATTAGTGATGACGTTTTATTTGAAAACTGACTGAAAAAAATTGTATGCCCCTAAGATATTTCAAATTAACAATCATTTTTGAATTCTTTGTTCATCTTCCTTTTTTATGCTGAAAAATAATTATTTAATCAAACTACTGTATAAATGACAGCGATTAGTGGTCAAGATATTTCAACGCGTGAGAGGAGTGATTTATCTCATAGTTTCCTAAAAACAGACCGCCACTTTCATTTTTTTGAGCGCTGGTTCTACTCAAACGAGTGCTATATGTTTATGCCCAAATGTCTGTAATTTTAGAAAATGGTCTTAAACAGTTCGACTCACTGAATCACTGGTGATGAATCCGTGGTCAAATCGAGGGTCAAATTCAATTCTGCCACTGGGGCCGTCGATAACTCTGGAATGTCCTAGAGACTTCAAATTTTCAGGGTTCGGTTCCCAAAAGCCGCGGTTAAGTTAGGGCCAAAATCACACAAGGTTTTCCATGGATTATGGCTATTCCAAATTTTGTTTTCCTCATATCTCAAAATGAACAGATAATATAATAACAATTCATAAAAAGCCTCTCACGAAATTTTGTAGCCATAGTACAGGGTGCGGCAGCATAACTTCCTTTTTTTTAAAACTTAATAAAACGCATTGTATGAATCAGTAAACTTTTATTCTTTTTTTATAATATAGGCACATACATAAAGTTTTGTTCTATCCAGTTTTGAAGATAAAATCAGGTAGGTGACGTCCCCCATTACCAAACACACATACAGTACATACACTGAGTAAACCGATTTCTGGCGTTTGTCATGACTCCAGCCAGTATAGCAGGCGTTATGTTGGCAATTTCTTCCCGGATGTTGTTCTTCAAATCTTGTAGGGTCCTTGGACGGTTCACATAAACACGAGATTTCATAAAACCCCATAGAAAAAAGTCACATTGTGGTGTGCAATTTTCTCAAGTGGAATTATTGGTCCCTGGTTCTTTGAGGAAAATGAAGTCACAGTGACAGTGAATTCGGACCGGTATGTTAACATGTTAGAGGAATTTGTTTCCCAGGGCTAGATGAGTTGGACTTAGGGGACATTTGGTTCCAACAAGACGGTGCAACGGCACACACTTCAAGAGCATCGATGGCTGTTTTGAGAGAACACTTCCCAGAGCGCCTTATCTCAATTAGGGGTGATTTGAAGTGGCCGGTCCGCTCTTCCGATTTGACCCCTTGTGACTTTTTTCTATGGGGTTTTTTGAAATCTCGTGTTTATGTGAACCGTCCAAGAACCCTACAAGATTTGAAAAACAACATCAAGGAAGAAATTGCCACCATAACGCCTGCTATACTGGCTGGAGTCATGACAAACGCCAGAAGTCGGTTTACTCAGTGTATGGATAATGGGGGACGTCACCTACCTGATTTTATCTTAAAAACTGGGTTAAACAAAACTTTATGTATGTGCCTATATTATAAAAAAAGAATAAAAATTTTCTGAATCATACAATGCGTTTTATTAAGTTTTAAAAAAAGAAAGTTATGCTGCCGCACCCTGTATTAACATAACTAGGTATAGAAAAGTCGATCGCAGTATTGAAAAAAAATCCTGTTATTTCCACAACAAAATATCCGATTTAAATGAATTTAATTTCGAGGGTGAAGACCGAGGTGAAGACTCTTGAACTGAATGTTCATGCAAAATTTCAAGAGGATCGCAGAATCATATAATTTTTTTTTCTAGATTATCCATTTTTTCGAATAATTCAAAATTTATCGATTCGATCGAGCTGAAATTTCGCTGCCAAATGTTCAATTCAAAGCAGTACCTAGGCGTTAATACAATCATAGAAAATTGTATCGTAATATCGAAAGAAAATAATAAAAAGCACCTGTCCAGAGATTTTTTATAAATTAAATACATAAACACAACCTCCCAAAATGATGTATGAATATTTATATCGAACACTTAAAAAAATCTATTAACAAACATGCAAATTTCAAATCCTTGTGTTTTTTTATAAATGTGTAGTTGTGTGGGTTGTAGCGATGTATTATGCTGAAATCATTTCACATATTTTGTGTGTTTGTCTGTGATGTTTAGTGCAAACATCTGGTTAAATAAATCCAGTACCGAGGAAACATCACAGAGAGAGAAAGGTTACCAATTAATTCTATGGTGTCCTAATGAAGTGATTTAGTTATGCAAATTCCTCTTCTGAATTCCCCTCTAGGACCACAATACGAATATGAATATTCATCTCGCACATTTATTGAGAACTGGTACAGAATTCTTGGGTGGATCTTGTAATGAAGATCTCGAAAAATAAAGTAATAAATCATAGTTGAATAGGACATTAACTAGATGAGTATATCAAAAAGTTCGTTTTGTATGAGAAAAGCGCTTATCAAATGCTTTTAGAGTGAAAGTGGGTGCATTGTATGAAATTCAAAATAAATATGATAGCATTTTTAGATTTAGAGCGATAGAATGCGAGAAAAATACAAGGTTGAATATCCAATTATCTGTGATTGAAGTATGCTGCGTTCTGATTTTTTCGTTTTGCTTCAGACAGAATAGTTATTTTTGTACAACTGTCAAAAAAACTTGACTTTCTTTTATCACTCTGGATGCGTAAGTAATTACTTTGTTTCACCGTTAAAAAAAATCTTTTTTTTCTGTGACGGTGTATTATACACGGGAAAAATATTAGATTTTAGCTCCTCGAGCTAATATCTAATACTTTTTTCCTTGTATAATTAATAAATGACTTTTTTCACCGATAGAGAAAATCTTTTTTTCACCTTTAAAAAGAGACTTTGTTCACCTTTAAAAAAAGTAAGTTTCCATAGTAACGACACAAAAATATTACTGGATCTGGATGCATGGAAATATTTTATTGGAAGCATTATCTCTAATAATTATATTTCAGACGATGTAAATTCATATTCACAGTTATACAAAAAATGTTGTTTGTATTTCGTGCGTATAAAATTCTTATTTTTATGGTACATTGGAGTGAATTGAAAATTGACATTCTCATGTGACATGAAAAAAACATTGAATTTTGTAAAATGTGTAAAATAAGTGTTTTTTTCATGCACATGAGAGTGTCAATTTTTGGCCGAAACCGCAGGTCAGGGCCAAAAATTCACTCCAATGTGCCATAAAAACACAAATTTTATAGGCACGATATAAAAACAACATTTTTTGTACAACTGTGAGTGTGAATTTACATCGTCTGAAATTTAATTATTGAAGATAATGCTTCCAATACAACATTTCTATGCATCCAGAGATCTTTCAGTGTCGTTGCCATAGGAACGACTTTTTTTAACGTTAAAAAATTTGAAGCTTTTTTTAACGGCGAAAAAAAGACTTTTTAAACCGTGAAAAAAGTAACCATTTACCTATAGCGATGAAGAAAAGTTAAGTTTTTTTCACAGTTGTTTAAAAAAGATTCTTGGGCTTGGAGCCTGTACTTCATTCATCTATCGATTCAATTACTGGTAGTACTGAGGAAAGACGGTGTTCTGAAATAAATTTTTAGAAACACATCTCAATTCTCTCTACTGTCTAGAGAAGAGTTCAATGATTGGAGAAATTTAGAGGAGCACTCTTGCAGGTTTGACACTTCTTCTGTTTTCCTGAAAAACATCATAAACCTATATAAATCGATAAATCCAATATGATCGCTTAATCATCTGTCTTGGTGATAAGATTCTCTTATCTCATGAGCGGAAAATTAATTTGCTGATGACATTAGGTAGGTTTGTGATGTTTACTCATAATCATCACCGTATATTTACCAAACAGATATAAATAGATATTATTTTCTGCATTGTTGCATTTTTATTCAGATAGGATCAATTCTAAGTACTGAGAAATTGTTGAACAGTGATCGAGTTGATGCATCAAACAAAGCACCGTGAAAGGTATAAGGTGCTCATTAAGTTTGGACTTAAAAAACATTCGTCTTCCTCAAAAAAAGAGCATACTGACAATGTAAACTTCAATAGATTGCTGAATATCAGTAGGAGCCACTGACTATTCATGATTTTGGATATTGAAAGCATTTTTCCGTCGATCTCAAAATGAGTTTAACGTATACGAAATTGATCAATAATGACCCATTGTATTGCATGATTTATACTATTTCAATGTGTAATTGTCATGGACAACCGAAGATAAATATTCAGAAGCAATACGAGTAATGTTGCAACTCTACTGAAACATATAAAAAACATCAATTTATGCAAAATGAAAACGTATTTCAATCAATAATCATTTTTAGCTAAACAGACCATTTTAAGGAATAATCCTGAAACTCGTCAATTTTTGTTTTCAATTAACCTTATTTTGATATAATAATCTAATATACAGAGTGAATTTTTTTCGAGTAATTACGTAACCGTCATTTTTTTTAATGAAACACCCCCCTTTTGTCTCAATTTCCGGATTACTCTAACTGAGCTCCAAAAATGTATCACAGGTTGATTCCAATTGGTACAGGTGGACAAAAATACAAGTTTTGTTTGTGCTCATGAAGTAACGCGTTACATTCTTTATTAGTCAAATTAACAATATAATCAAAAATACATATTGTCCAGCGGCAATTGGTTTAAATGTAACACCCTGTAGTTTGTCACATTTTCAGATTAATAAAAATGAGCTGTTACTTTGTGAGCACACTCAAAACTATTGTATTTTGCACCCTCTACCAATTGGAATCAACATGTGATAAATTTTTGGAATCAGCTCAGCTTGAGTAATCGGAAAATTGGGACAAAATGGGGGCAATGACGGTGAGGTCATTACTCGAAAGTAATTCCCCTTTGTATATTAGATTATTATTTTAAAATACGGTAAATTAAAATAAAAAAAACACGTGTTTCAGGATTTTTTCTTTAAATGGTCTGTTCAGCTGAAAATGAATTTGTTCCAAACTTTACTTTTACGGACACAGTGTATAAACTTTTTATTTAGAACACTAACAGCTGTTAGGAAATATGGAAACGTTATTTAATTTCCCGAATGGGAAGGAGTCTTACTTTTTCTATAAGACATTTTGTAAGCAAAGTCAAAATTCCCTAGCGATTTGCCAAAAATGAATACTATTATCATGAATATTCATGAAGGATCTCGATGATACCCCTCGACGAAATAAATTTCGGTTAGAAATTCAACAAAGAGCTATAATTATAGCTTCTGACGGTAACCATGTGAATAAGCCATAAAAGATTCAGAACTAATTGCACCATTTGGGTGTTAGTGTAAATATTTGACGGGAAGTTAACAACACGCGTCAGAAACAAGGCAAGTATCATCCAGGTCTATTTGAGCTCACCAGGAGATGCAAGACAACGACCTGAACGAGACAGTTTGTTGGGATTTCACAAAAGGGGAAAACAGACTGTTCATTATGCCGGCCAAGATCTCGAATACTCATGCAGGTTTGTGTTCGTGCCTGGTAAATAATTGAACAGGGATTTTTCGAGTTGGCAGACCTGAAATGAAAAGGGAAGGCCGACTATATACGTGTATTAAAATTTTGATTGTATTTCTGGTTAAATTTACGTGTCCGAACAATTCGGTTTTTTAAGGATGTAGGGATTCAAATCACTGCGTCTGACGATTGCAGAAATTGCGAATTAAAGTGGAACTCGCTGCTAATCGAAGAATATTCTGTTGAAGAAAACCCATTTTGGGTATTGCGTGTGGAAAATAAAATTTGAAATAAGCCCTGACAAGCAGTGTCAGAAATATTCCACGCTAATTCGTATTGAGAAAACTATAAACCGAATTTGAACATTGAGCGCGTTCCTCATTTACCCCAGAGGAGATGTGATTTGGCTACCAAGATGGAGCGTTTTAAACCCTTTTAGGATTCACATCAATCGAATTTTTTTAGCTCTCGACAAGAAGTATTAATATCATCTGATTCTTGATTCATTCGTTTATTCATCTTCAAAACTAACAAATCATGGGTTATGGGCATAACAATATCATACTGCTCAGAACGATTGAAAAATAAAGGGCGTTTCAAATTCCCGCAAAAGATCAATTGTTTCGTTGCTTGTGTGGCACGTAGCGTCGTCTTGTTGAACGCAAACGTTGTCCAGATCAATATAACATCCAATTTCGTCCATAAAGAATCATTAATCATCTCTCGATAGCGCAATCCATTCACCGTAATTGTTGCTCCGGCCTCATTTTCGGAAAAGTAAGGTCCAATGACTCCACCGGACCATAAACCGCACCAAACAGTCACACGTTGAGGATAGAGAGGCTTTTCAACAATAACTCTTCGGTTTTCCGAGCTCCAGACGCTACAATTTTGCTTGTCACCGAGGTGGAAATGGGCCTCATCACTCAAGATGATTTATCGATAGAATTCCGGATCATTTTCATGCATTTCAACGACCCAATCAGCAAAGACACGACGTTGTTGATGATCGGTCGGCTTGACGTTAACTAAACTTTATAAGCTTTAAAGACCCAAACCTTTATGAAAATTACGGTGTAATGACGTTTGTGGAATGCCTAATTCGATAGAACGAATGGACAAACCTGAGTTTTCTTCTACACTTTCGGCTACAGCAGCAATATTCTCGGCTGTTCTTGGGCAACGTGCACGGGTTTTATTTTTCACATCACAAACTTGTCCCAGCACCAATTTCTTTATTGCGGTCCGACAAGGTGTTTCACGACGACCCAAAAATGTTCGAGTTTTACGAACAATCTCTGCCAAATTTTCACCATTTTTATATTGAATATTAATAATATCACTACGTTCTTGAAGCGTGTATCTTTCCATTTTCATTAATGGCGTAGTTTCTACTTGACAAATGTCAAAAAAATGACAGCTTCAAACGTGACATTTACCGAAATAGCGGGCTATTCAAAATAACACCTCCTGTCAATTGAACACTGCACCTATGGTGTTGAATAGACACCAAAATGGTGTGTACGGATATAGACACCGCCGGGTGTTATTTCGGTGTTAAATACCCCGTCGATTATCTACTGTGTAACTGAAAATGAATGCAAACTATGTGTTTCATTTATTCTTGAAAAAACCGCGCAATTTGAAACACCCTTCATATTCTCATATGTTTCGAAATTCTTTACATGAATCCGACAACTGACTAACAATCATCGGCGTTCGACTAGACATGTTCATGTTCACAATAGAGCAATTATGATATCGGAAAAATCGTCCAAGTTTAGACCCGATTCATAAGTACTCAATTCCATTGTTGCATTGATAAGGTTCATTCAATTGCGAATAATAAATATTTATGTGCCTGCCATCACGCCAACGCAAAAATAAATCGATCAAAGCAACCCACGCTACCATAAACGTATGAATGGATAGGTACGAGTAGTATAATAATAGAGGCTATAAAATTGCCATCGTAAAATCTGAGAGATGAAGAATAACGTCCGAGAAATGTTGGGTAAGTATAGTGGGGAATTACTCCACATGAAAATTTTAGTGGTCTGGCATCTTCAAAAATGTACTTCGAATGCGTTGAGGTTGAATATAATATAAGAAGCAACTTCATCATCTTTCAGAATGTATAATTTCCATTAACTTTTATGAAATCAGTCGTCTAGCCAAGGAAGATTGACATCTTGAAGTCAGCAGGTATATAATAAAAATTCATGAGGTTAGGGTCATTTTCCTGTCAAATAACGAAGCAACGTTGCTCGTATTACATAGAATTCGTAGTAAAGGGTTTTTCTATAAGAGGTGTTATTTTGAATAGCCCGCTATTTCGGTAGATGTCACGTTTGAAGCTGTCATTTTTTGACATTTGTCAAGTAGAAACTACGCCATTAATGAAAATGGACCGATACACGCTTCAAGAATGCATTGAAATATTAAAATTCACTATAAACATGGTGAAAAATTGGCACAGACGGTTCGTAAAAATCGAATATTTTTGGGTCGTTGTGAAGCACCTTGTCGGGCCGCAATAAAGAAATTGGTGGAAAAAATCGAGCTGTTGGGACAATTTAGTGATGTGAAGAATAAAACCCGTGCACGTCGCTCAAGAACAGCCGAGAATATTGCTGCTGTAGCCGAAAGTGTTGAAGAAAACCCAGGTTTGTCCATTCCTCGTCGTTCTTTGGAATTAGGCATTCCACAAACGCCATTGCACTGTATTTTGCATAAAGATTTGGGTCTTAAAGCTTATAAAGTTCAGTTAACATAAAGGATGATTCACATTATCAGACATGCAACGACACGGCACGGAACGACAAAGACACGACAAACCATTCTTTCTATATAAATAAATACTGATGTACACACTAACAGACAACGACGCAGCAACGACACGTAAAGGCAGCGACGAAGCGGACCGACATTCTTGGCAAGAATGTTTTTCGTGTCTGTGCCTGTACGTGACGCGTACTTGCTGGAGAGTGTGAACAGTTTATTTGGATTTTCGCGATACTTCAGTGAAGTTTGAGGATTATTACAACATGGATAATGAAAGATTGATTGAATTTGTTCGTGAATATCCGGAACTCTCCTTCAGTTTTACGTTTTTGTAACATTTTATGCACCCATAATCGTTTTTGTTTCTTCTTTACGGCTTCGTCATCTTCATCAAGCAATACAGCCATTATGGCTAGATCTTTATTGGTAAAATTTCTAAACATGACACACGAGGGTTGCTCACTTTGTAGCACTACGCTTCTAATTTTGTTTAGCAAAAACTAATTCATTACAAACAACCCGTCGAGATGTCGAATACGTATCGTATAATGTGAATTGTTGCCGCAACTATCGGGTCTTTGTCGTTCCGTGCCGTGTCGTTGCATGTCTGATAATGTGAATCATCCTTAAGAACTCAAGCCGACCGATCATCAACAACGTCGTGTCTTTGCTGATTGGGTCGTTGAAATGCATGAAAATGATCCGGAATTCCATCGAAAAATCATCTTGAGTATTGAGGCCCATTTCCATCTCGGTGTGACTGTTTGGTGCGGTTTATGGTCCGGCGGAGTCATTGGACCTTACTTCTTGGAAAATGAGGCTGGAGCAACAGTAACGGTGAATGGATTGCGCTATCAAGGGATGATTAATGATTTTTATTGCCGAAATTGGGTAGTAGGACAACGTTTAATTTCAACAAGACGGCGCTACGTGCCACACAAGCAATGAAACCATTGATTTTTTGCGGGACAAGCTTCCGGACCGTGTTATCTCTTGAAGAGGTGATCACAATTGGCCTCCGAGATCTTGTGACTTAACACCTTGCGACTTCTTCCTTTGAGGCCACGTGAAAAAGAAGGTCTACGCCAATAGCCCAGCGTGGATTCAAGACCTCAAAGATGGAATTTGTGAGGCTATCGAGGACATAGGGCAGCCACTTTACGATTTGGTTATGGAAAATTTCATTAAAAGGATATTGTGCTGGTAAGTGTGATCGTGGTGGTCATTTGCCTTATGTTATTTTCCACTATTAACGGCATAGCTGCTTCTTCTTTATAGTGAAATAAACATCCGATCATTTATATTGAAAAAGGGCAAAATAACACCTCTTATTGGAAAACCCTTCAGTTTGTATTTCTTACTACATGATATCTATGATATTTTTTACGGAAATTGGATTAATTCGAATAGTTTAGTCTACAATCACCACCTTAAATGGCAGAACATATGTTTGCTTTCATCAATTAACCGATGCTCTGAATTACAAAAAGCCCATTATTTTTATTCTATTTATTTTCACACCAATTTCGATCTTGCGATCAGCTGTTATATCTCATATTACAGCGTTTAAATTTGAATACTTGACACGCTTACATCTGTGTTCTAATAATACTTTTGTGTTTACTGGATCTACATTGACGAATTGTCCAAGACTTCATTGGAGAAAATTGTGGGTTATGGTTGATAACCCCAACTATTTATTCGTTGATAACTATCCTTGACATTAACTTCCTCGTAGTGTTTGTCATTTCACGTTATTTGTTTTTATTTACATTGAGGTTGAGTGATTCAATTTATATTTAACTATTACCAATAAATGGATTGAATTTGATAAGGGATGACTAATAGAATTACACCGAAGTTTCGTGGAACATCATCAGAAATGGCGAATGAAAATTACTAGTGGAAATTGTTTAATGGCGAATTTTGCGTTTAACGTATACCAAACATAAATTCAATAGCAATAGTCAATTTTGAAATATTGAAAAAATTGTTACTTGAACTTGGTAACCCGTATCTCGACAACGAAACCGTTTTGGGCCATGTTTAAGTATATAAACTCTTCCTCTTAAAATGAGCTTGGAAATCTTCCTTTGACGGTTATTCTGAAGCACCCTGTATTGAACATGCATGAGTTCTCCACATGTCCCCTACAAAAATATAATATATAGTCCTTTCACGAAAATTTGAGCCGTCGGTTGGCCATCACAATTTAGCATATTCCACTGTGTATATTGAGATTTTAGGTTATGTTGATTATTTTCTTGTCAGATTGATGCGCAATGTTGTCAATATTGCATAGAGTTCTCAGATAACTCGCAAGCTCGTCGGACGAGGCCGGGTACTTTCGGCAACGTTGACTTCATTTTACGTTATGACAGCAAATACTGCTAACTTCAGATAAATAAACAAACGCCTTTCATGTGTTCTAACTTTCGTGAACGAACTACAGTTTAATATAACGAAGTCGTTTCGGACTCAAGTTTGTATGAACTTTTCAAAATAAACTGGGAATTTTTTTCTTGGCGTTTGATGACATTATTCTGAAACACCTGTGTATCATGAGGTAATTTTTGCTTCATTTCGAATCTTTTTCTATTTGTTTGTTTTTAAATACACTTTGTTTGATATAACTGAAAAGAAAACGATAGAAATCATAATAAATAAAGCAGTTGTATACGAAAAAAGCGCATAACTGTAATTCCTATTACTCTGAATATTTCAATGATGCAATTACAACATACCTAAGTAGTTGATGAACTTGATAATCTTATATAACAATAATACGTTCAAGGTTCTTTCTTTATTACATAAATTTCAATGAAGTTCTTCTTATTATTAATCCAATCAAACATGAGGTCTACGAATTGAAACTTCTGCTCTTATTCTCGCTATAAATTATTACATATTTCTATTTACAACTGGTGCATTATGACGAATGTTTCTGTGAGAAGTTGATCTTCTCGAATCAAATTAATTTCAATTTAGAACCCTCATATTTTTTTATTAGGAAAGTCAACTGTTATTGACAGTGTTGGTGGGTGTTAAATAATAATTTAATAGAATGAACGGCGACTTTTAACACGAAGGGTTAAATGAATAGAAATGAGAACACTATTGGAGTTTCGATATTGGTTAATATGCCCTATAATTCTGTCCAAACCTTATTATATATATTCATAAAGGGTGAAAGAAGGGATATCGAACTAATAAATAAAAATTCATAATATTCAGCAAAACATGTTCGTTAATGAGTGTCTAGAAGCTGAATTAAGTAATCCGGATACTAATATCTCGGGCATTTTGAAAATTCTCCCTCTGAAAACTAGCCGCGAAAATATTCTTAATGCAAAATAAAAAAATTTTCCTGTCTGAACAAGTGAAAAACGATAACATCTCGGTTGGAAACAGCGGCGTTGTTTTTTAAATTAAAAAAAAAACATTGGCGTACTATTTTTCCACCAAATTTATTCGGAAGTCTGTATGGATGCCACTGGTGAAAATTAAAGATAGTTTCCAATTGAAAAAATGTGTTGCGTTCTCATAATCTACCAAACGTTTAAATCGTAGACAGTATATTTTCGATACCAATCTTTTCTTCAAATTCACACAACACAAAAATGAATTTCACTCGAACCGAATATCTTGATACGGAAAAATATAGATTCTTTTTGTCAATACTTCAATTGAATTTTCTATAGTTCAGATGATGCGATCTTCTTGAAATATTGCGCTAACAAAATAAATTTTACTGGAATCGCATGTCGTATCATGGAAATACGAAGTTTCTTCTTATCAATACTCCAATTGAATTTTCTATAGTTCTGTTAACACTATGGCCCTAACATTTTCATTATTTTATGAACATCTTGCATCTGGCCGCAAAATTTCACTTCGATTGGGTTTGTTCTGTCTGAGATATTGAGGAACAAAAATTTTGAATAGCCATATTTTATGGAACACCCTGTGCGATTTGGCTGGTTAACGAACTTGACCGAGGCATTTGGGAACCGAACTCGTCCTGAAAATTTCTAGGACAATCCCTTCGAAAGTTATCGTGCTAATGGCCGGATCGACGGACGGCCCCACGAACAGAATTGAATTTGACCACGAATTGGTCAGCAGGGAGTCGAACCCTATCGTTTGAGACCATTTTCGGCTCAAAATTCGAAAATAACAGACATTTCGGCTTAACGATAGAGCACTCGTTCAAGTAGAACGAGCGCTTAAAAAGAAATTACAAAATGTTAAATTACGCGAGTTAGAGGGATACCTAATAAGCTGGACCATTTCGTGAGATAGTTTCATCACCTAATTTTATCATAAATCAATTGTGGAAGAAATGACTGCTTGGGAAGTCTAGTCGAAACCGCATATTTTCCTGATTATTCTCAACAAGACCATCCATGTTTTTCTCTTACACTCTCTGCTACCAAATCAATATTATCTAGGGTGAGTGAGTGCATTTCTTTGTCGTATTGATACCTTTTTATCATGTAGCGAAAATTCACTTTCAAATTTGTCTACAATAAAACGAATCGTGAGTCCATTGACTTGATAAAATCGTCCATGAATTCTTCTTGAATTTTTTTCAGCATTCACAATTCGGAACTGATTTCGATGAAACAATAAAAAAAATTCTTAACGTTGTTGAAGCGTGTTTCTTTCCATTATGAGAAGGCATAACCTGCTGAACACAAATGTCAAAAATCATAGGCAGTGTTGCAAATATAACAATTTAAATTGTAACATCTCATTGGAACACCCATTAGAATAGAATTGATACTCTGACGATGTGTTACAAGTGTGATGGAACATGTTTCAGTAGCATCAAAGATAAAAAAATATAAATATGCATTGAATAATTCTTTCAATTTCATTAAATTCAATCGTCAGTCTCGATGATTTCCTGTAGAACAAATCAAATGCTCGAGACTGCTTCTCTTCTCCAAAGCTAATAACGCTAAAAATGTCATCACTATTCCTCAGTCTGAAAGCTCTTGGTATACTTTGTGAGGAGTTGATTAAACATTCACAGCAAAGTTCCAATCCTGGAAAGTTAAATGGAGTTCGGAAAATCGGACAAAAATAAACGAAACAGATCTGGACTGGAAGTATGACATTCCCAAAAACCTCAGCAAGTGAAAACTTAATGTTTGAAAGCTGGAGAACCGTGAGTGTTGTAGCAAGAAATCATTTCGGTTTTTCCGTTGAAATATGAACTTTGAAGTTTGATCTTTGGCATTGGGAAAAGTTCAGTAATATTCAGATTGAATCGGTACAAATAATTATACAATAATAATATAGTAATTGCATTACAATCCTAAAATTAATCCTCATGATTAATGATTCAATTTTAAAATAATTTTTCGTCAATTTCAAAATAAAAGTTGATTTCAATGTGTACGAAATTGATCATTAGTGACACATTTTAATGCCCAATTTTTGCTATTTTAATGTCATATAACACATGGCCGAAATTTTGTCGGTTATCCTTCAATTGAACATTTCTTGATTTCACGAAATATTTCGAGTTTTTTCTCCAAAATGGTGATCATTATTCAGTTTTTCTTGTAGTCTCATCAAATTTGACCACATGCTCGGAAAGGCTAACAAATTTGCTACAAGATGAGAGTCTGTGTGCAGAAAAGCTCATATTGCGGGCGTGGTGAGGAGATTTCGAAGTTAACAAAATTAGTACTGGTTTTCAAAATTTTTTAGATGAAATATCAATAATTAGGCAAACGTTTTCTTTTCAGTAAGAAATACCTCATTTAGTGTACTTTCGAATGATATGACAACGAAAAAGCTTCAAAATTGAGCGAATTTAGGATCGGAATTTTTAGACTTTTTCGTTGTTATCGTGTTAGCAATGATATTATAGAGTAGGATGGGCAGTTAGTTAAAAAGTTGATATCATTCGAAAGTACACTAAATGAGGTATTTTCTACTGAAAAGAAAACGTGTGCATAATTATTGATATTTCGTTGAAAAAACCATTGGAAAAATAGGACTGATCTGTTAACTACAGATCGTGATATTCATCTCCTCACCACTCCCGAATTATGAGTTTTTCTGCACACAGACTCTCTTATCTTGTACCAAATTCATTGCCCTTTTTGAATGTGTGGTCAAATTTGATGAAACTACAAGGAAAACTGAATAATGATCATTCTAGAGAAAAAACTTGAAATATTTCGTGAAATCAAGAAATGTTAAACTGGAGGATAACCGTCAATTTTAACTTTAAAAGTAGACACCCTGTATAGATCATTGTTTTTCGAGAACTGTCAAGAATGACAAATATTTTCAAAGAATGACGAAAGTTGGTTTACTGGAAGAAAATTATCTAAAGTGTTTTACTGACTAGGACTGGCGAATGCTGGCCGAAACGTTGAATACAAGAAGCAAAAATGATGAAGAAGCCCAAATAACATTTCAATATCATCCTGTTAGTGCCTTTCTGAAGGAAATTTCCTACAATTTCCACGTGTCGGCATTCCCACACTCAGATGATAGTTCTCCGTTTATAAATCTGTCGTATATTCCGAAAGTCATTTACTTTCTCTTCGCGGTAATAGCAGCAGGTTATTCGAGCCGGCCTACTCCTATCATCTTCTGATTGCAGCCGAAATTCCGAAGCAAATCCTTCGGATAACGGTCTCTCCGCCCGTGCACGTCTTCCGAAGACATTGAGGATGAAGACAGACTGTTAAATTGAGCCGGCAAGCAAAAACACCGAAAAGAAAATGTTGTTGTTGGGTTTGGCAGCTTTGCGTCGAAGATGAATTGAGCGAGTCGCTATTATCTATATTTGTCTTTTGAAACTTTTACTATCCATCATGAACCAGTGAGTTGTGACCTAGTTAAAATCATAAAATCCAGTTCTTGTTTCTAACGTAGCGTCCTTCGGTATGCTGAGCAGTTTGTGTGGGTTTTAATCGAAAGATCAATGATATGAAAATATTTTGTGTCCATCCATTAAAAGTAAATGCGTCAATTGAACGTATCGTTTTCAGATATAATAATAAAATATATGGAACTAGCATTAAAACGGTGATAGCTGGCCGTTCTAGTGCATTAAGTTTCGTATAAATCACTTCGATGAAAATCCATTCAAATGGTTTACTGGTGGATCAAAATCAGAGAGAGCCATTGGGATATATGGACCTAAACAGATGATCCTCTGTTTTTATACACTACTAAATATTCGAAGGCACTCTTTACGACTTACTGCAGAAAGGACTTAGAATTATTGAGCAGTGGTGCTTATTTGCGGGGCTGAACATCAACCCAAACAAGACTGTAGTAATTCCGTTCACTCGACAAAGAAACCTTCCCGACATGGAAACGTTATATTAAAACGGAAATATCTTGGAGTGGAAGTCAGAAGTTAAATACCTAGGAATAACACTGGATAGTAAACTTCTGCGGAATAAGCATGTTGGTACTACTACTGGCAGAGCTAAAAGGGCTCTAATGCCGTGCAGTTTCAATGCGGTAAAAATTGGGGGTGAAATCCAAAAATAGTGCGATATATATATATTCTTTTGAAAAATACTCAATTGGTTGCTCTTTGGCCAGGAGGGTGTTTTCAACCAAGTTTGGCCTTCCAAGCGATGATATTTCGGACCTTCTGTTCTTCGAAGACCGCCACAGGACCCTACTGAAGGGTAATCATCTCCCATAGATAGATTTCATATGTTTTATTTCAATTTTTGTAATAAAATTCTCAGAGCGAAAAATTTGTTGACTGATGTCATAACTGACACTGATTTGTGCGATTGATGTGCGTCACGATTGTGAGATCTATAATCACATATGTACAGAGGCTTTCCAGTGTGTGCATCACTAAAGTTATAAGAACGTGCCCAACTAGGACACTTGAGGTCATTACGGATCTCACACCTCTACATCTAGTGATTGATAGGGTAGCCCATGAGGCTATCCTCAGAATATCTAAGGAAGGTACAGGTGATGAGAGAATAAAGAATCAGAGAGTCTGGTCCTCTCTGAACAACTACATCTCATCTGCGAACCTCCCTAGTGATGTAATGATTAAGAAAGTACGCACTGAGTACTAAGTAAAACTTACTAAGTAAAAGAGAGGAATGAGAACGGGAATACAACGACTATAACCTCAAAGAAAATACCGTAAAATTGTGTACAGATGGTTCCAAAACCTCAACAGGAGCTGGCGCTAGGATATACGGGCCAAGCAGCAAGTGTGCACTGTCGCTAGGCTCCCGTATGAGCGTCTTTCAGCAGAAAACTTAGCTATTGAAAGATGTTTAGATATAAATCTAAATCTCTGATTCCCCATTTGGGAATCAGAGGTAACGAAGAGGTCAATACACTTGCCGAAGAGGGCGCAAGAATGTCACTCATTGGACCAGAACCCTTCAGTGTTATAGATAAATGAACCTATAAGAAGGAGTTTCTGAAGAAAAGGAAGCCGAGATGGAAAAACTCTAGCGGGATCTCCCAGGGATGGATCATTCCACTTTCCACCGTTTCAAAGTTCTAAAGGAACTTTGAAACAGCAAGTTTTATAGAACAATTTTTTACTTATACCATATTTAACAATTTTTAAACTGGCAAAACTAAGTTTGTATGGTCAGCTAGTATTTTATGGCGAGAGAGATGGAATTAGCACTTTCACCTGCTCGGACAAAGGTTGGATTTTTGTGGAAATGTAATTGCTTATTTAGCTTATCCTTACGAAACACAAACACTTATGGGAGATATAAATTCAACGACTCATGAATCTTCTGTCCATTTTTTCCTCTTCAAATTACAGACAATTGGATAAATTCGTCACGTGGACTTCTTCACGCCCATCACGCAAACCATAAAAGGTTATACGTGAAATGAAGAAAGTATGCGTAGGGTACCGACGATGTTTCAGACGAACCCATATAATGAAACGAGGCCTTGTTAATAAGACGTTTGAGTAATTTATAATAGACTATTATTCATTCAAACGAATAATGCTCGAGCTATACTGGAATTATTTCGAACAATAGACATATACGACTTGAAGTCACTCCTGTGACTTATGTTGACAATCATCAATGAGTTGCTATGAACTGTTAGTATAGCGGTTAAGTTTTGTTTTGTATTGCAAGACGACAAGTTGTTATTTTAGCACGTGTTCATTGTAGCACCTAGAAAACGGCGGAATACTTATTTTTCATTATACGATTTTTTGTTTACAACATCATTTGATTTTCAGTAGCTACGCTTATTCCTGTGAATGAGGACAAACTGAGGACTGAAATTTTGTAGTGAAAAATAGTAGCAGTACGGAAAAATGTTTGCGTTTAATATAGTATACGAAAAGTTTTTCGTAATTTAAAAACATCCAATACTCCCATTAAAAACTGGCGAAGTGGATGATTATGCAAATTCAAAAGGATTGTGAAATTAGAAACATACAATTTTTATATTTTTTGTTATCGATTTTTGACATTTTTCATTTTTGAATAAATTCCAAAATTAGGTTTGCTCGGGCTGAGATTTTGCATTCATATATTCAGTATCTCTAGTCCTACCTATACAAAATTTTGAGGAATTTCAGTCAAAATAGAAACTCCATATTCCCTTATTTTCTGGCACCCTCAAATAACTAAATACCGGTATTTTTTCAATATTACTGTTACATTATACATTATACGTTGGTGTGATAACCAACCCTTATTTCATTCCATTTCGAAAAATGTTTTCGAGCTTATTCAAAATAAATACTGGAAATTACTACATCTAAGTTTTGATAGTTACTCGAAAACCAAAACATCGAATAAATAAATTCTTCCAGAGCAATGGCGAATATAACCAATTATATCGCAATACAGAATAAAGATACGGCACGAGTTCGCAACGCCGGAATATTGTTCGCGTAAATAAACAGATTCTACTTGGCTTCATAACAAATCCGTGAAGGCATCTCTAGGTTTACTTTTTACTCTGAGACTGGACTGCACCATAGTTAAATATTGATTGCATGGAAAATCATACAAAAAAAGGGTTTTCCAATAAAAGGTGTTATTATAGCTCAATCCATTCACCGTTACTGTTGCTCCAGCCTCATTTTCGAAAAAGTGAGGTCCAAAGCCTCCGCCGGACCATAAACCGCACCAAACAGTCACACGTTGAAGATAGAGAGGCTTTTCAACAATTACTCTTGGGTTTCCCGAGCCCGAGATGCGACAGTTTTGCTTGTTGATGAAGCCACCGAGGTGGAAATGGGCCTCATCACTCAAGATGCATCTGAACGACCCAATCAGCAAAAACACGACGTTCTTGATGATCGGCTTGCTTGAGTTCTTGTGTTAACTGACTTTTATGGAATGCTTAATTCAAAAGAACGACGAGGAATGGACAAACCTGGGTTTTCTTCAACACTTTCGGCTACTGCAGCAATATTCTCGGCTGTTCTTGAGCGACTTGCACGGGTTTCATTTTTCACTTCACTAACTTGTCTCAACCAGTGGCGCAGCCAGGATTTTGTTTTGGGGGGGGCTGAACTGAAAAATTCTCGATTATAAAACAAATTTGAAAGTTCCAAAAAATAAAGAAGAAAGGACTAACGAAAAAATTAATCTTTGGGGGGGGGGCTGCAGCCCCAAACCCCCCCTGGCTGCGCCAGTGGTCTCAACAGCTAGAATTTTTCCACCAATTTCTTTATTGCGGTCCGACAAGGTGCTTCACGACGACCCAAAAATGTTTGAGTTTCACGAACCGTCTCTGCCAAATTTTTGCCATTTTCATAGTGGATTTTAATAATTTCAATGCGTTCTTGAAGGGTGTGTATCGTTTCATTTGTATTAATGGCGTAGTTTTACCTGTCAAAGGTCAAAAAATGACAGCTTCAATCGTGACATCTTCCGAAATAGCGGGCTATTCAGAATAACACATTTTTTTGAAAAACCCTTTGGTTACATAAAATAAATAAGATCCCTCAACATGTGTGAAATACAACACAAAAACGAAACGGCAAAACACCGTTATTTCGCAATATATTTTTTATCGATGGGAATCTGCTGAATTATTGATGCATACTCGAACCTCTCTTGTTGCCTTCCCAACATGTGAGCCTGTATATGCAAGTGATCGAACGATAAAGCAAACAAGGTATGCCAGGTGCAAGATGCTGGAGCCAAAGACTACACCGTTGCTATGAAAACAGGTATAAAATCTGGTAGACCCTAACACGGGCTCCTGTGGATATCTCAAGTGTATATGACGGCATTTCTCATATTTCATCTTTTCAGTCTGTTACACATTGTCGAGAGATGAGGGAGGGCTATTTTGGCAGGTTATGCTGCCAATGCGTAGACATTGTATATGGTAAGATTTAAGGGTCAGACAAAACTAATTTTCGGATCAACAAAATATATCGAATAGTGATAGAGAATTCTATGATGGTCAACATACCTGCTAGCTTAAGCCGGAGACTTATTCGGACACAAAGTTCTGAAACTATGAAACCATCTCAATTTCTGAAATTTTATTTTCCTGTCATTTGTCCATGTACAGGGTGACCAGAATTGATGATACTTGACCTATCATGCGGTTATCTTTTTTCGAGAAACGCATAGAGCCTTTGACTGCAAATGTCAATTTCGGCTTGTAACTCAAAATCTAAAGAACATAGAGCAAAGCGGTAGACGACATAATGAGTTTCTCGAAAAAAAATCAATCAAATTTGTAGTTCAGGGATCATCAATTCAAACTGTACAATTACTAGTTCCTACTAGTTTTTGACTGTAGTTACTTCGTAGAAAACTCCAAAGATTACGTAAAAAATCGATGTAAGAATAGTTAACGTCATTAAAAGAAGGAACTGAATCAAACACAATTTTTTTTAATCCATCATCATACATCCCATAAGAGCACCAAATTTAGCATTTCTGGTTTCCCAAAATAAGTTCACATTTCAGGAAGATCAACACAATTTTTTTAATTAATCATATCCAGGTATTTTGAAATTTGAATTGATGTAAAGAAAAGAAATCAAGAGTGCTATAAGACAAATAATAAACGATGTCTAATTCAGAATAATAGTATTCGGAAACGATCGAGCGTTCATCATAAGATTGAGAAATTACCAATATAAAAACTATCAAAATTGAATAATTTATACCCGAATGGCCGAATGAGTCAAAAGTCTCCTAAAACTTTAATTGCCTTATGACTGATGACGGCAAGTATTTTATCGATTGAAGGTTACGGTGTTTTGCATCAAATCGAAATTAAATTCTAATTTTTCAATACTATATAGTGTATAATGAATATATTCAAATGTATTCAATCAAAATCGTTCTAATAGCCCATATGAGAATGATTAATACTCTCAGATAGCTATCGGCGAATTTTATACCCGCCACCATTAAAAAGCTTGGTGCGATATCACCATGTCTAATGCGAGACTAAACTGATCACAGTTTGAAAAATAAAGGAGTGGTCTTAATACTCTCACCCTATATTCGCGAACAATATTCTTCTTCACAGTTCCGCAAAGCGTGGGAGGACAGAAACCTTTGGAAGCGGTGACAGGTGTCGTGTGAAATATTACGGCCAAATGCAAGATGCTCATAACAAGCATCATGCAAAATTTTGTGGCCATAGTGTAAACGGAACCATAGAAAACTCAATTGGAATATTGAAAGAAGAATCTTTATATTTCCATAACAGAATATCCGATTCGAGTGAAATTCATTTTGAGAATGAACACTACTAATATACAATATGTTCATGCAAAATTCCAGGAGGATCTCATCATCAAAACCATAGATTTTTTTTAATTCATATTTTTTATATATTTCATTTTCTCTTATTTTTTCCAAATGTCCAAAATCGGAAGAAATCGGCTTTCAGGTTAATGCAGTATTAAGCTCCTAAAATAGGATTTAAAAAAGCCAATTTAATTAATAGTCTTTCATAGGTAAGAATACAAATTGCATAATGCATGCCGCAATAGGTTGAAAGTCTCTTAAACCTTAATCGGCTGATGAATGATGACGGCAAGTGCAAGTATTTTATCGACCTAAGGTTGCGGTATTTTCTCGGATATTTTGCTTCAATTGAAAATACAATTCGGGATTTCGATAGTATTAAGTGTATAATAAATATTTATATTCAAATGTATTCAATCAAAATCGTCCTATCAGCCCATATGAAAAGAATAATGCTCACACCATTAGAAAGCTTGGTGCGATATCACCATGCCTAATGCGAGACCAAATCGATCACAGTTTAAAAATAAAGGAGTGGTCTTAATACTCCCACCCTGTATTCGCGAACAATATTCTTCTTCACAGTTCCGCACAGCGTGGGAGGACAGAAACCTTTGGCAGTGGTGCCAGGTGTCGTGTTGAAATTCTAACGAGGGGGCTCATGTAACTCCGCGAACGACGATGAAATATTTATCATGAATCCATTGAGAACTTTCTTCCTTTGATTAGAAGAGCCTAGAGGTGGATCATGGGAATACGGAGAGGAATTATTTAAAGGTCGATATGAGAAATTCATTGATGTTCGAAGAATAATCCTTGAAATAATTCATACTATCCGCTATCGGTTCATGAGATTGAAACACCAACGATTCAATTTTTCAAGAGTTCTGTAGAACTCTTTCATTCCTCCATTTCCTAACTATCGTCCTACAGAGTAATTCACTTGTATTTGTCAAACTTCACAAACAATTTTGCTTCCCTGAAAAGTTAAGTTTATAAGCCTGATGCTCATTCCGAATTCAAAATTGCATTGTATATAGTGTGTTTGGTCATGACTTAGCGATAATTTAAGGGCATCAAATATACCTTATATTATCGACAAAAACACCCACATTGGACAATTTACCCCCTTAGTTTTGGAGTAGCCCCCATTTTAAATTTACTTTTTTATTTTCGTTGACCCTTCCAAATAATATCGATTTCTTTGGACATAAAGGTCCTACAGATGTGAAAAACATGACACAACAACCTTTCATTAAAGTAGAACAATATGAAAATATTTAACTTGAATATGCCATAAAGAATCTTTAAAAAAATGTTATTGAAAAAATTTACTGATTTTCTTAGTAAATCCGCAATAGTACAAGAACTAGCACATTGAAGTATATTTTTTTTCAATGATTCAACACGCAAGGATATTAACTACAAAACAGCACCTACATCATTTCTCTAAGTTACATAATTTTGGAGTTATTGCTGTTCGAACATGACCACTACGCGAGCTCCCCAAACTTTTTTTGTTGCTACAGATAGTCGGGCGTGTGAAAAGATTAGGAAATATTGTTGTTGTAGTGGTGAGTAAGCAAGACGAAAACTTTTGTTGATTAATTTGTCTGTTTGATCATTAAAAATTATCGAAAATAAAGTACTGAGTTTTAATTTATTAATCAATTTTCATAAGGGTCATGTTCGAACAGCAATTACTTTCTAATAATGTAAATTACAGAAATTATGTTGGTATCGTTTTTAACTTATATCCTTGCGTGTTAACTCATTGAAAAAAATTATACTACAACTAGCTGCCCGGTACGTGCTTCGCTACGTATAAGGCATAGTAATAAACTTAGAAATATAACAAAAAAATAAAATTTATTACTTAGTCTAATTTCGAATGTATGGAACTGCTCATCAAAAGCCACTACAAAAACATAATGTAAATGTTTATATTATATTTATCAGAAATAAACAAAAAGATATACTATTAAATGTTATTTCTCAACAATGAGAAAGGGTAAAAACTATATTATATTCATTCGAGTTACAACATTCTAAAGACGTTGTGCGATTCCCAATTGCCAATGCCTTCTAAATGATGAAGACTGCAAAAAGTAGAAACTAAAAAATTAAAAAGAATTGGGTACTCTCACTATGGTAGATGTTAGTCTAAAACATTTGGATAAACAATATTTTTTGTTTTTCCCTTTTCAGCATGAATAAATAAACAATTGGGAGTACCGACTCTGGAACAGGCAACATAAAGTTGGCCATGTGAAAAACATGATTCCTTCAAATTCACACCACAAACGTGAAGTGTTTGCCCTAGGGCATTGTTTATGGACATCGCAAATGATAAACGCACGGGATATTGTAACCATTTTAATTCAAATGGCATATCCGTTGGAATCATAGGGATACGCGGTATCAAACACACTTCTCCTTTTGATTTACCAGTAATATGGTGATCAGTCCGTTGGTGCTGTCGATTTGTATTTTGCCATCACCAATTTCTAACAATTGTTTTGAAAACTCATGGGCAGTTGCATCATTATTTAGTTGAAAACGCATATCAATATTCAGTGTCAATTTTCGTACATATCTCCAAAGAACTGATGACTTCAAACAGGCATTTATTTCATCAACAGTAGGAATGACAGGCAATGTTTGACGAAAGTCTCCTGACAGCAATACAGAGCTCCAACAAAAGCTGTTGATCACCCTGTAAATCTTGCATTGTTCGATTAAATGCTTCTAGTAATTTTTTATTCGCAATTGTGCACTCATCCCATAAAATAATTGACATTGATCGAAGAACTATTGCCATAGCAGAATTTCTCGAAATATTGCAATTTGGAGTTTCAATCACCTGTACATTCAATGGCAATTTCAATGCAGAGTGTGCGGTCCGACCACCTTCTTATAATGTAGCAGCAATTCCCGAAGATGCAAGTGCCAATGCAATTTTCTGTTTCGATCGAATAGTCGCTAAAATATATGATACAACGAAAGTTTTGCCTGTACCACCAGGTGCATCCAAGAAATGTAATCCACCTGCATTATTGGAAACGGCTTGAATGATTATGTCATATACATGTTTTTCTTGAATATTCAGTTTGGTTATATTCGATTGTATAAATAAACGTAAATCATTAGAATTGAACTACTGCTCACGTTGCAATTCACGATCAAACAAATCATGTATCTCACGATTTGGTGCGGTCATACCCAATTGTTCTAATGTTTTATTTCCAATGGTAGAACACATATCTTATCAAAGCTTCGTTGTACATTTCCAAGGTTATCAACAAATCAGGATTTCTTGCATGATGACGAATACGATTTAAAATATCTTCTGCCATATAATGCTTATATTTGTTTTTATTCCATAATTTTTGGATTTGATCACAGAACATAAAATATATTTGATTTGATAATATAATTCTATGCCATCTGTGCTCGAATTTTTATTGAAACATAGACGTTCCTTTGAACGAAGTGATGAAGAACGAACTCTGTATATTAGTGTTCTGTGAACTCTGAAATTACGGTCAAATAATAAATATTTCAGATTTCTTTGATTAGTTATTACAATAATGTACCATATACACTGAAGTGTAATATCGGTAATTTTAATATTTCAATTCGTTGAAAATTGAAATCTCTAATAGTTTTTACAGGTTCGCCATCTATGACAATTTAATCAAAGATTATATGGAGTATGAAAAAATAGGAAACTGCCTTGCATTCGTAGTACTCGAAAACGACTACAGATGGCACTGAAAATGAAAAACCTGTAATGTTGATTTTACACTTTTCCAAGATTTCCTTTGAAATTTCTATACGTTTAAATCTTCCCTAGACTTCCACGAATAATTCAAGACCAAAATTAGCCAAATCGGTGAAGGCGTTGTTGAGTTATTAAGTAACAACGAAAATTGGCACTTATATTTATATATTAGATGTGCTAGTTCTTGTACTATTGCGGATTTACTAAGAAAATTGTTACATTATTTTAATAAAATTTTTTTGAAGAATTTTTTGATGACATTTATAAGTTAAATGTTTTCATATTGTTTCACTTTAATAAAAGTTGGTAGATAGTATCTTCTTCCACAAAACAATCTTTTTACATCTGTAGTACCTCTATAAACTCGATATTGGAAGGGTCAACTAAAATAAAAAAGTAAATTTAAAATGGAGGCTACTCTAACACTGAGGGGGAAAAAACCCCAATGTGGGTGTTTTTGTCGATAAAATTAGGTATATTTGATGCCCTTAAATGATCTCTAAGTCATGACCAAACACACTGTATTACCGAATAAGTCATAAGTCAAGTGTGCTGAACTTTAAATGGCTGGTGGCTGATGACGGCAAGTATTTCATCCATCAAGTTCGAGATTTCGAAAACATCAGTGTGTCCAATTCATGAAAGCCTTAAAAATGAAGGGGTGGTCGTGATGCTCCCTACACCTAAATTGAAAATTTCGATTGTCTAGCTCTTTCCGTTCAAAAGTAAGAATGTTTACAAACAGGCAACCAGACATTTTCATAATTCTTTTTGACCTCAGATTCTTCATACCGCCCTGTTCCTCAAGAAATCTAGTAAACTTTGTTTTGAAATTCTAACGAGGGGACTCATGTAACTCCGCGAGCGAAGATAAAATATTTATCATGAATCCATTGAGAACTTTCCTCCTTTGATCAGTAGAGCCTAGAGGTGGATAAAGTGGGTTTAAGTAGATTTTGTTTGCGACATTCGACTCCATATTGTAAATATTAAGCAGATAAAAAAAACTAGTAATTCAACTTTTTAAGAATTTTGTATAGTTGTAACAAATTTGATATTGACTGCATTTCCTTCCGTCTTGTACAGTACTTCAATATAATTGGACCCTCCTCTAACTTTGTTCGAAATAGATATCCAAAAAAAATGTTATTTTCAAAGTTGAACGGAACCAACTAGTTTTTTCCAAAATTATTTCACAAAGTAAATATGTACAGACGGTGGAGAACGTTTGGAATTAATGCTATGTATTTTTTCCTGATCAAAAATCAATAACATAGGTATAGTCCAGTCAATTTGTGCTCAAAAGAACCCCTAGCAGGAAAGTTCTGGGGTAGTTTTGATTTTTTCGATTTTTTATGTTTTTTGGGGTGCTGAATTCCGATAATGCGAACATCTTGAAATTTTGCATAAACATTCAGTATATCAGTCTCGATTCACAAAAAAAATTTAACTCGAATCGGATATCTTGTTATGGAAATATAAAGATTCTTCTTTTCAATATTCCAATTCAATTTTCTATGGTTCTCTTCACACTATCGTCACACAATTTTGCATAAGACTTATTATGAGCATGTTGCATTTGGCCGCACCATTTCATTTCGATTGGTTTAGTTTTATCTGGGATATTGAGGAACAGAAATTTTGAATGGCCATGTTTTATGAAACATAGAATATGGCCATTCAAAGTTTTTGTTCCCCAATATCTCAGACAAAACGAAACCCATCAAAATGAAATGTTGCGGCCATATGCAAGATGCTCATAAGAAGCTTCATGCAAAATTTGGTGGCCATAGTGTGAACAGAACCATAGGAAATTGAATTGGAATACCTATGGAAGAGAAGAATATTTATATTTCCATAACAAGATATCCGATTCGAGTTAAATTTTTTTTGTGAATCGAGACTGATATACTGAATGTTCATGCAGTATTTCAAGATGTTCGCATTATCGGAACCACGGAATTTAATTTATTTTCATTTACTGAGTCATAGAAAATACCTCATTTTCAACTATAATTTGAGCCAGAACGGGTTGTTGCAGAACAAGCTGTGGTAATACAATTTGTAGGAAATTTCATGTACTTTCATTTTGTATGGAAAGGTTTTTCACAAAAAGTTGATAGTTTCCGTGTTATAAGCAGAAAACTGCCAAAGAATGAGATTTTTTCTCTTTGTTTGTATTTTTCTCAATGTTCCCTCACGAAATTTTGTTAGCAAACCTCAGATTCCGATTCAGCACCCCAAAAAACATAAAAAACCGAAAAAATCTAAACTACCCCAAAACTTTTATTTGACTGTACTAGTATAGGTACTCCGTTCACATCAGTTGGCCATGGAAATTTGGCATATTCCACTGTGTATATTTAAAATTTTAGGTTATGTTCTTTATTTTCTTGTCAGACTGATACGCAATGTTGTCAATATTGCATAGAGTTTTCTGATAACTCGCAAGCTCGTCGGACGAGACCGAGTGCATTCGGCAACGTTGACTTAATTCTACTCTATGACAGTAATAATAATACTGCCAACTTCAAATAAATAAAAAAACGCCTTCTATGCGCTCAACCTTTCGTGAACGGACTATACCTATACAGTGTTTCACAGAAAGTCCGCACCAAAGGGAAGTTCTCCTTATCATTGATATTTTCGGAAATTTTATTTTAGAAAACTTGGTCACCAGTTGCGTCAAAGCTGGCAAACTTGGCACTTTAGATAAAATAGCCCAAAACATAGTGAAAATGTGAGAAATTCTGAAAATGGTATGGGCAAAGTTAGTTCTCGGTATATATTTATAGTCCATATGCAAAATTTCAGATAATTTTTTCAATTTTTGGAGATATTTCATTTTTTTGGGATGTTGCTAATTTCAAACTTCTTTGAAATAATCAGTTGCCATTGAATTGATAATTTTTTCTTTTCAGGTTTTAGCTGAAAATTCATTCACATATAGGTATGTAAAATTTATGATATTTATAACATTATTTCATTATCATAACAAGGAATGTTATATAACCCTCGTTCAGACTTCATATTCAGGGAGTTCCGTTCAGATTTCCACGGGTAGCGTGGCCGAGCGGTCTAAGGCGCTGGTTTAAGGCACCAGTCTCTTCGAAGGCGTGGGTTCGAATCCCACCGCTGCCACTGACTTTTTAATAGAGTTGAAGAATTTTTTCTCTCAGTGAATTCAAATGAGATTTTAATTTACCATTTAATTTAAATTTATCTCGATGGTTCAAATCAATTCATTTCATTTGAATTTACTGCAAGAAAATATTCTTCCACTTACTTGTTTACTAATAAATTGAACTCATTATCATTTTTTGGTCGTCAAGGGTACAAATTTTACTGAAATGTTTTCCATGCACAAAATATTTGTCATTTCAGACGCATACTCACATATACATATTAACGAATTGAACATGAGAAATCATTATGTTAATAATCAACAAAAGCAAGGAACTGCTCGAGTCACTTCAAGTCAAGAAATAGTATTTTCATAAAATTTACACCAAACCTATCTCTTTACAACTTTCGGGAAACAATAATCCAAAAAGATGGATACATGCTGAGAAGCTCGAACTCAGAAATCAATAGAGTCTGTGAATTTATGAGGTGAATCGACACCCGAATGGGATAACGATAATGGATTTTCCTAGTTTCAGTTTCTGCGATTTATTTTCGGAATGGTTTCGATCTGAATTAATGTCAGATAAACAAATAAATTGATTTCCGTCACTCCAGATCTTTTCAACACTTATTCTTGTTGAAATTGGCACAGGGGGGAGAAGGAAAAATTGATGGTTGTTCATCAATAATGTCAATATTCTAGCAATTAAAGAATTTTTCTATTATTTTTTTTTATTTGATTCATTTCTGTCTTAAGTTGTTTTTGTTATTAATGCGAAATTTATGTTGATATTTAGAGCAAAATATCTTTGTTTGAATCTATGAGATATGATAACCTGGGCCGCGCGAAGTTGATCAGTTCCGAAACTAGGACCAATATTTAGTACCCAATTTGTTCTACAATCTTTTCAAGCACTACTATAGTTTTTCACTGACTTCACACTCAGCACGAACAGTTACACATGTTGAAAAAATTTTGGTGCCAATAATAATAACCCAATTTGTTCCGTTGTGAAAATCTCAATATCATTTTTAGTTTTGAGTTGTTATTAATTTTTTTGTGCCAATTTTTATTATCGTTATAAAGGGTTTTTCAATAAGAGGTGTTATTTTGATATTCAAAGAAAAATGGCATTTTTCAATATAAATGATCGAATGTTCATTTCATTATAAAAAAGAAGCTATGATAGTGAAAAATAACATCAGAAAAATGACCACCACGACCACGCTTACAGGACCATATCGTTTTAATGAAATTTTCAAACCAAATCGCAAAGTGGCTGCCCTATGTCCTCGATAGCCTCACGAATTTCATCTTTGTGGTCTTAAATAGACGCTGGGCTATTGGCGTAGACCTTCTCTTTCACGTGGCCCCAAATTAAGATGTCGCAAGGTGTTAAATCACAAGATCTCGGTGGCAATTGTGATCACCTCTTCGAGAGGAACTTTTCGGACAGTGTTATCTCTCGAATAGGTGATATCACAATTTGCCAATGAGATCTTGTGATTTAACACCTTGCGACTTCTTCCTTTGGGGCCACGTGAAAGAGAAGGTCTACGCCAATAGCTCAGCGTCGATTCAAGACCTCAAAGATGGAATTCGTGAAGCTATCGAGGACATAGGGCAGCCACTTTGCGATTTTGTTATGGAAAATTTCATTAAAAGGATATATGGACCTGTATTTAAGCGTGGTCATGGTGGTCATTTGCCTGATGTTATTTTCCACTATTAACGGCATAGCTTCTTCTTCATAATGAAATAAACATCCGATCATTTATATTGAAAAATGTCATTTTTCTTTGAATATCAAAATAAAACCTCTTATTGGAAAACTCTTTTTCTCAAAGCGTAGAGGAGCAATGAACATTTATGAAGACATCCGAACTAACAAGGTAATAACAATTCATAAACTATACATTTATCGAATCAACACCTGTCGTAATGGTTTCTATGAATCGATAGTGAAACCGCCTACTAAATGTCAACCTCTTAAGTGTATTCCACGTGAAGCAGAGTGTAAAACTAGGTTCTCGACTGCTTCCATTACAACAGATGGGTATCGGGTATTATTGATCTTGAAGAAAGTACCTACATGCATGCTCAAATCGATTTAGAAAGGAACCGAGACGACAAACGGCTTCAAGTGAAACTAAATTTGTCGACGATAAAATCATTCATTTCGGCTTACTTCTCCTTTATCCTCTTATCTTGTCGACCCTCAATCAACTTGAAATCGCCTAAAATTGATTGCCTACGAAATAACCAGATTCAGACTTGTTTCCGATCCCATCTAGAGTCCGTGGATCTGAGAGCATGACACCATACTTTCAGTTCAACATTCGGAAATTTCAGGACATTCTTCAGTATGTACCTATTCGTTGGAATGAATACAAAACGAAATATTTGCTGAAGAACTGGGAATTTCCGAAAGCTGTTTATAATCGATTATCGAATGTTTTAATCATATGTTGGCATTAACAGCTAATTTGGATTTGGTCCTTTTCGATTTTTGACTTTTAGTACAGTCAAATAGGGTTTTTAGCAGGAAAGTTTTGGAGTAGTTTTAATTTTTTCGATTTTTATGTTTTTTGGGGTGCTGAATCCGAATCTGAGGTTTGCTAACAAAATTTTGTGAGGGAACATTGAAAAAAATACAAAAAAAGAGAAAAAATCTCATTCTTTGGCAGTTTTCTACTTATAACTCGGAAACTATCAACTTTTCGTGAAAAACCTTTCCATATAAAATGAAAGTACATGAAATTTCCTACAAATTGAATTACCACAGCTTGTTCTGCGACAACCCTTTCTGGCTCAAATTATAGTTGATAATGAGGTATTTTCTATGACTCAATAAATGAAAAAAAATTAAATTCCGTGGTTCCGATAATGCGAACGTCTTGAAATTTTGCATGAACATTCAGTATATCAGTCTCGATTCACAAAAAAAAAATTAACTCGCATCGGATATCTTGTTATGGAAATATAAAGATTCTTCTTTTCAATATTCCAATTCAATTTTCTATGGTTCTGTTCACACTATGGCCACCAAATTTTGCATGAAGCTTCTTATGAGCATCTTGCATATGGCCGCAACATTTCATTTCGATGGGTTTCGTTTTGTCTGAGATATTGGGGAACAAAAATTTTGAATGGCCATATTCTATGTTTCATGAAACATGGCCATTCAAAATTTCTGTTCCTCAATATCCCAGAAAAAACTAAACCAATCGAAATGAAATGGTGCGGCCAAATGCAAGATGCTCATAATAAGCCTTATGCAAAATTGTGTGACCATAGTCTGAACAGAACCATAGAAAATTGAATTGGAATATTGAAAAGAAGAATCTTTATATTTAATAACAAGATATCCGATTCGGATTGTGAATCGAGACTGATATACTGAATGTTCATGCAAAATTTCAAGACGTTCGCATTATCGGAACCACGGAATTTAATTTCTTTTCATTTATTGAGTCATAGAAAATACCTCATTTTCAACTATAATTTGAGCCAGAACGGGTTGTCGCAGAACAAGCTGTGGTAATTCAATTTGTAGGAAATTTCATGTACTTTCATTTGGTACGGCAAGGTTTTTCACGAAAAGTTGATAGTTTCCGAGTTATAAGCAGAAAACTGCCAAAGAATGAGATTTTTTCTCTTTTTTTGTATTTTTTTCAATGTTTCCTCACGAAATTTTGTTAGCAAACCTCAGATTCGGATTCAGCATCCCAAAAAACATAAAAAATTGAAAAAATCAAAACTACCCCAGAACTTTCCTGCTAGGGGTTCTTTTGAGCACAAATTGACTGGACTATTTAGAAAAGAATTGATCGAAGGATCTATATGAAATTTTGCGTTTTAAATGTAGGCAGTGGCTGGTTCGCTATTTTTGACCAAAACAACCTCCTTATCATGCCCAAAGCACCGTATTCACCAGTTTTGGCTCCCTGCGATTTTTCCCAATTCTCGAATATGAAAGGACCAATCAAAGGAAAACGTTTCGCCACAATTGAGGAGATGAAGTCTGAATCAAAGTTCAATCTGAAGCTCTAGCATCTGAGACTCAACTCAAGCTTATTCAATATCAATATACAATTGTTCAATCATTTTTTACTCGAAAACGGTTAGAGATACAGAAGTTACAGAAGTCAAAGGAGAGTTTTAAATTGAACGAAGATATCAAAAATGGATTTTACGCTGATCAGTGGCGTACCGCAGAAAAGTTTGAGAGGGAAAAAGGAGACATGGCTCCGGAAAAGAAATCACCCTGTAGATTTTAGTTAAGATTCAGCACGTGCAATGATGGATACTGTTGAAAATACTGCAGGAGTTATGAAGAAAAACCATTTTTTTTGGAAATTTCAATTACTCTGTTACGAAGCTTTTGCGGACCCATGTTTATATAGACCTTTTTTCTTGAAATTATACGTAGATTCATCCCCTTAAGTTGTGACATACTATTATGCTACACCCTGTATATTCAAACGTGTTCTTCACAATTCAATTCAGTGCGACAACTTCGTTTTGACGCATTCATTCAGCCCCATTTTACTAACATGAATCCGGAATCTCAGTTATAATAAGTACATCAAAACATCATAGAAAGTTTGCATATCAACCAACACATCATTCCAATATTCTTATTAATTCAAAATACCTGTCCCCGATCGAAATTGCTACATGTTTACTGACAATAATTTGCATGATTGCCCTAGAATTCATGCATTCGCTTCAGAAGAAATAACTGGAAAGTAGAGAAATTTCAATATACAACAAAAACATTCTATCACTCGATAAATTCAATGAAAAGCTTGCCATTCTCGAGATTCGCGACTTTCGTTCAATTTGCATGACGGGGCAAAATAATGACTAGAACAGATAGTGCTCCTTTCGTTGATGTTCAACGTTATACCGTCACTATAATTCTAGTGCAGCTCTAAGATCTATCACGCTCATATCCAATTCTCGAGTTAACGAAATTTCATACTTTCATCTGGATAGTATTTATGAAATCTATTAAATTGCCGGCAGCAGTTTCAACTTCCTATATACGATGCTGTAGGTTGCATAGAAGAGATTAAGTGGCAATTTAAAGTTTTTCGGTTGAAAAGAACTATGAAAAATTCAGACAGATTTTTGGCTGTTGACTCTTCTTCAGAATTACGTTCGCGTGAAGTTTCATTTCAATTCACCGAAATATAGAAGTTATTTCAAGTTCCAGTGCTTTGTAGAAAGCTTTTGAAGACCTGGGGCCTATTGCACCAAACACTTTGCAACTTTTCACTTTGCACTTTTCACTTTTCAAATGAATTAAGTCGCATGTAACGCATTCATAAATGAAAAATAAATTGTGAAAAGTCAAGTGCATAGTGAAAATTACTCCACAGGCATTAAATATTGGGAGAAATGTTGTTCAACATACCTAATTTTTACTTTTGAAATTTGTCAGAATGCAAAGTGGGAAGTGAAAAGTTGCAAAGTATTTTGGTGCAATAGACCCCTGGATCCTTTATCTGATAATACGGATAAAGCAACTGTTCGACGTTCTCTATTCAGATGAATATTTCTGCAAACTGATCGCTTCACTAGCTAAATGGTTTTCCAATAAGAGGTGTTATTTTGAATAGCCGGCTATTTCGTTTGATGTCACGTTTGAAGCTGTCATTTTTAGATATTTGTCGAGTAGATAATACGCCATTAATAAATATGGAACGATAAGCGGTTTAAGAACGCATTAAAATTATTAAAATTCACCATAAAAATAGTGCAGAGATGGTTCGTAAAACTCGAACATTTTTGGGTTGTCGTGAAGCACCTTGTCGAACCGCAATAAATGCACGTCGCTCAAGAACAGCCGAGAATATTTCTGATGTGCGGAAGTGTTGAAGAAAACCCAGGTTTGTCCATTCCTCATCGTTCTTTGGAATTATATTATTATATGATCTTTTCGATCAATGGTTTCGTTGCTTGTGTGTGCTTAAAAATCATTAGTCATCTCTCGATAGCGCAATCCATTCACTTTCGGCTACAGCAGCAATATTCTTGGCTGTTCTTGAGCGACGTGCACAGTTTTATTCTTCGCATCACTAACTTGTCCAAATAGCTCGAATTTTTCCACCAATTTTTTTATTGCGGTCCGACAAGGTGCTTCACGACGACCAAATTTTCACCATTTTTATAGCGAATTCTAATAATTTCAGTGCGTTCTTGAAGCGTGTATCGTTCCATTTTTATTAATGGCGTAGTTTCTACTTGTCAAATGTCAAAAAATGACAGCTTCAAACGTGACATCTACTGGAATAGCGGGCTATTCAAAATAACCCCTCTTGTTGGAAAACCCTTTAGTAACGATTTCATTCACATGAACTGAATTCATCTCATGTTTTTGCGCGCTGGCACTTCGAATTTTGTGCCAGGAGTGGTTTGCGAGGTCGAAAAAATATAATCCTCCACTTTGATTTGAGCATGCATGTAGCTACTTTCTTCAATATATTACCTGATAACCATCTGTCTTAATGGAAGCAGTCTCTACTTGAAGTCGTATATACTTGAAAGATCGACATTCAGTAGGAGGTTTCACTATCGATTCATAGAAATCATTGCGATAGGTGTTGATTCGATAAATGTAGTTCATAAACTATTATTACACCGGATGTCTTCATAAATGTTCAGTTATTGCTTCTCAACGCATTGAGTATTTTAAGAGAAAGTGACTTTGGTTTATGGAATTGTTCATTTCGTTTTTTTGTACACACTTATTCACATGAACTTAATTCATTGCATGTTTTTGTGCGCTTGTTCTCAGGAGAACATCGTGTGGAAGTTCTGCCCAAATTTCTGTATAAAGTTCGAATTTTGTACTTTTTTTTACTTTTTTTCACTCGAAAACGGTGAGAGATTCGAAAAAATTACAGGAGTCAAAAAAGATTCTTAGTTGAACGAAGTTATCAAAATTGATTTTACGCCGACCAGTGGCGTACCGCAAAAAAGTTTGAGAGGGAAAAAGTAGACATGGCTCCGGAAAAGAAAACACCTTGTTGATTCTAGTTAAGATTAAAGACGTGCAATGATGGGGACTGTTGAAAATGGATCGCATTCCAAATTAAGACAGTATATCTAAAAAACTGCAGGGGTTATGAAAGAAAAACAATTTTTTGGAAATTTCAACCCCCTGTAGATCCGTAATGAAGCTTTTGCGGACCTATGTTTATGTAGCCTCCTTTTCTTGAAATTATACGTAGATTCATCCCCTTAAGTTGTGACATACTATTATGTAAGACCCTGTATACCCTCGATTTTTTCCGCACGGCGAGTATTGAAAGGTTGTTCGTCAATTTGTTCAGTCAGAAACAAAACTTTGATAGTTTTCGAAAGGAGGTTAATATCAGTTCTACAGTGTTATTTGCTAAATGAACTCGTAATGATCATTACTGAAATATCTTTATCAAACCAATACTTGAGAGCTATCGTGAGAAACCTCAAGTTCTGAAGAGTTGTCGTACATGGTGCCATATCATGAAATGGCTATTATTAGAATCTGATAGTGAGCAAGAGGACTATGTACTACATGTATAAGTTTGCATCGTCAACCAACCGTTCATGTTCGTTACTGCACATCCTACTCACGCCATTGCGTGCATAGGTGCATAGGGAAAAACCCGGATAGATGCCCCAGTGGGATAGATGCCCCATTTTCAAAATACCTATAACTTCGGAAACACGTAAAAAAAAATAATTTTATAAGTAGATGCTACAGTCACCCTACACCTTAGTTTTGTAAGGGTTCTTGTAAAGTGAGGTCGTTTTTCGGTATTGTGTGCGATCATCTCCGCAGCGAACTTTACTAACACGCCCAAGTTTTAGGGTTAAGTATTTGCCGCTGTACCTATAACTTTTGAAGTGGTAATAAATTCAGTAATTTTTATTATTACGTCAATACCGTGTTTCATTAAGTGTACATCTGAGTAAAAATGGTTTATTCAGAAAATTCATGGGCATCTATCCCTATCGAAAAGTATAATTGCCCTGATTTCTCGAGGTATAGGTGCCCCTAAGATCATCTAAACTAAAACTTTATCTTCTTAGCTGATTTCCGATTCATTGTGTTATTTTGATTTTAAACCTGATTCATGATTATTTTTGTTGAGACTTAATATTTTATTAATTTATTATGAATGTGGGGAATAATGCTTTATGTTTATAAGAAGAATTCAACTTTTCGGTTAATGCTTTTGAAATTCAATTAAAAATGCACAATTGTTGTTAATTCGATCTATGTTCCGTAGATGAAGTTGCTGTTTCATGTATGGAAAATCTCAAAGTATTTAGTTGGGTTTTTGGTTCACATAGTATGAAGGGCATCTATCCGTCCCAATATTTTCATGGTGAGGCAACCATCCATACTATCCCCAAAGAAAGGGTTCCACAAAAATAAAATTTTTGGGAAATTTGGGATTGCTATGTCAGAGGAAAGTCTCCGTTTCTCAAATCAAATAATGGAGCTACTTACATTCATAGAAATTACTCATATAAAATCAAAATTTTCAAAAATATGAGGCAATTTCATAAAGTGGGGCATCTGTCCGAATTTTTCCCTGAGCTTCTGCTTTTGATGGATTTCTTCAATTTTCAGTTTAATCTCAGTTTATATTTTGTTCAATAGAATTGAATTAACCACGGGATCTGTTATTATATACCCTCGAATTTTTCCGCACGGAGAGTTTCAAAAGGTTGTATGTCAATTTGTTCAGTCAGAAAAGTTCGAAACGTTTTCGAAAGAAGATTAGTATCAGTTCTGTAGTGTTATTTGCTAAATGAACTCGTAATGATCAATACCGAAATATCTTGATCGAACCAATACTTCAGAGCTATCGTGAGAAACCACAAGTTCTGAAGAAATGTCGTACATGGTGCCATATCATGAAGTGGCTATTATTAGAATCTGATAGTGGACAAGAGAACTATGTACTATATGTATAAGTTTACATCGTCAACCAACCGTTTATGTTCGTTACTGCACATCCTAATCACGCCATTGCGAGTTTATATACGGATTTCCATGTTTTATGAATTATAGCTGTTTGTTTTGTCCATAGATTGGTTTATATCTAACAAAGTTCCATGAATTTATGCATTCATACATGTAGATTGCAATGTACGAGTTATGACAATATTTATTCATATCTTTTCATCGCACTTTCTCCCTGGGGAGATATGTAACGTGAATAAATGTGAATTGAATTGATAACATGGGAATTCGTTGTAATATATCTTTTATGCATTTCCATTTCACTGAACGAGAACGTGTGATATAATGTCCATTCACTTTTGTAAAATCTCCGAAGAGACTTCGGATTAATTGTTTAATTTTTTTTGGTTGTAATTGAGGGAGTTGGCACCAAGGGCGGATATAGCTTTTTTTCATGGGGGGTAGTAATGATTCAAGATCGATAAATCAGGTTCAAAACTTGAAAAAACTGTAGTCAAAATATTTAGGAGGAATAATATAATAAGAAAAATAGTAGTAAAGTAATATTAGTAAAAAAAAACAAACAAATGAAAATTGGTGCACCACGTTGCGTAACTTTTCTTTAGGTTTTCGATATTCATGGGGGGGGGGGTAATTACCCCCATTATCGATCCCCCCCCCCGAAAATCCGCCCTTGGTTGGCACCAACTGTAATTTTGAAGGAATGCTGTCAAGTTTATTGTTTGTAACTTCATAAATACATAATCGTCAAAGACAAATCTGGTTTTACTGATAGTGACCGTGATGATTGGAAAAAATGGTTGAATTGTCACATAGATATTACTTGTCTTGCCATGAATTTCCTGTTTTTCGTACCATCGATTTGTCATTTATCTCTTTATGTCAACGATTCGTTTCAATCCAACGTTGTCAAGTGTACCCGTGTAAGCCAGTAGAGCAACTTCTTTGTGTTTGACCTCATAAAGTTGGAAATGTAAATCACTTAGAGCGAAGTATCCACCAATTTTTGATTATCACTCAGCTTCACAACGTGTAGAAGTTCTTCAGATTCTGTTCAAGCGATTCTTCTTTTGACTTGTTTCTGGTCATAAGAATTGCTAAGAATTTGATTCTGCATAGCTAGCACACAGATTGAAAGAAACTTAAGATCTGTTGAGAAGGTATGAGTTGGGATTCAGAATTTTTTTTCGTTTCGAGCACGCGCTGTTATAAAAAAAATAAGAAAAGCCTTGAGCAGGAGCTGTTGAGCGCTCGTTCTTTGGTGGAGCAATAAGACTATTACCTCAAAATTTTATATGGGATTTGAAATTGATACCAAATATATAAAAGTAGAATCTCAGCATTATATTCTAAAAATTATTCAGAAAATGTAATCTGTAAAAAATAAATAATTACAAAAATTAAATTCTATGGTTCTGATGATGCGATCCCCTTGAACATTCATTATAGTAGTTTTCTTTCTCAAAATAAATTTCACTCGAATCGGATATTCTGTTATGGAAATAAAGATATTTTTCTTTCAATATTCCAATTGAAATTTCTATAGTTCTGTTAACACTATGGTCACAAAATTTTGAATGAACATTCAAAATATCGATATCCATTCACAAAAAAAGATTCACTCGAATAGGATATCTTTTTATGGAAATATGAAGTTTTCTTTCAATATTCCAATTGAATTTTCTTTGGTTCTGTTAATACTATGGCCACAAATTTCTGCATGAGGCTTGTTATCAACATCGTGCATTTGGCCGTAACATTTCATTCCGATTGGTTTCGTTTTTCGTATTTTTTGAGATATTGAGGAACAAAAATCTTGAATGGCCATATTTTGTGGAATACCCTGTACGATTTGGCTGGTTAACGAACTTAACCGAGTCATTTGGGAATCGAACTCATCCTGAAAATTTTAAGTCTCTAGCACAATCTCTTCGAAAGTTATTGTGCTAACGGACGGCCCCACGGACAGAATTGAATTTGACCACGAATTCGTCATCAGGAAGTCTAAACCTATCGTTGGAGACAATTTTCGGCTCAAAATTCGAAAATTACAGACATTTGGGCAAAATGATAAAGCACTCAAGCGCTCAAAAATGAACATACCATAATCGCGAATGTCTGTTATTTTCGAAAATTCAATCGACTTTAGATCCAAACGATTATACCGAACTGTCTTATCGTCAGTTGAATGCAGAACTATTCCAAGTCCATTTTTCCAGAATATCGGTTTATGTCCTAAAAAGATGCTTGATACTACACTCCATCTGATGCAGAGGTATTACAAGTCCATCTTATATCCTTACCCCACTTTTTCAATTTCATATAAACTCACGTGATAGTTCGATCTAGCGATTAAGTGGACATAGCATAGTACTGACCCATAACATAAGGACATGGTTTAGTTAAAAGTAGACATAGCATAGTTCTGACCCATAATATAAGGACATAGTTTAGTTGAAAGTGGACATAAAATAGTTCTGATATGCAGAACTGCCATACGAGGCTATATTATGTCCCAATTTTTCGGAAATTTCTTTTTGGGCAAATTTTGACCATCACAAAATAATCAGGATCTTTAAGTTTAAGTTCAAAATGGAAGAATTTTTATATATTTTCAATCAGCTTTTGACCTATTAAAAAAAACGTGTCTCCTGAAAAGTATGAATTTCGTACTTAGTATAGTTCTGCATTCAACCGACGTTATGTCCTTTCAAAGATTTGAAATCATTCACGTCATCCAATTTCATATCTGCCGATTTCTAGCCCAAAAAACTTCTCTGAGCTTGTAATCAAATAAACAACTTCTTTTCGAGACTGGCAGCCCTAGAAAACTCTGTTCCTTCAGGGAATCTCCTGCGTATGAGAATCAATATCAATATTTTCGTTATTCGACGTATATAATCCGATTGAAAAAGTTACTCCGGGAATTGTGGAGAGAAAATGCTGCCAATCGGAATATCCATCTTCGCAAATAGTTTGACAGTTCGGTTCAATAAATCATGGGATGTCGAAAAAACAAAACGAGTTATGTAACTTGGAAACGAACTGAATAAGAAATAACCGCAGATTGAATACGAAATTATTCTGTCCCAAAATAAATGAATAATGTTGAGAGGGCGTGCATGAATTTTCGAACACTATATGCTCGCCTATATATAGGGTATCTACTCTTGAATGGCCAAACCTCAAGAGGAGGTCATTTAAAGATATTCGCAACAAAAAATGTGACATAACGCATGGTCGAAATTTTGGTTGGCAGAACGGTTTCTTGTATTTATCTCAGATAATAGATAATAATCCAAGACAAAACCGGTCCCATTGTAAACATGTAAAGAAACTGTATTTTTTTTAATGTTATTTGATTCTGAGATAGGGTTATAATAGGCTTTGGCGATGACAGATATAAAAATAATAATTGAATTCGACGTTCAATCAGAAATAGTTATTTAATCAACTAGGTTATTAAAGACAACGACTAATGGCCAAGAAATTTTAATGCGTGAGCCGAGCGAACGCGTTAATTGTTCCAGACCATTAGTCGCTAGATTAATAACCGTGTTGATTACAAGATTTTTCCGACGATCTCAACATGAATAGTGTATAAATTCTTGATTGAAATACATGCTCAGTGTGCACAAGACATACATTTGACATAATGGAATTTCTATGTTCCAGTAGAGTTTTGATTTCTCTTAGTGCTTCTGAATACTTTGTGTACGGTTGCCATGTGAATTGCACATTGAAATGGCTAAAAAATTGAGCATTGAAATGGGCTATTAATGCTCAGTTTCATACACATTAAAATCCCTTTTTATTTCGAGGTCGGCGGAAAATCTAATTTTCAGTATAATATTATATTGTATATTTGTCTGAGAGAATTTCAGGATTAGAAGAATCGACTTAAATTGTCATTTCTTTATATTGGTAAGATTGTGAATAGTTTTAATTGATACTTTTGTGATAAAAATAAACTGTATATTTATAGAGCAACCCATTTGGAGTTCCTAATTCCAAACCCTCCAAAAAGCCTAAGGGTGAGTAACTGATACAGTCTCACATTGAGAATTGCGGAAATATATTTTCTGATTTTTCGTTTCCATTGACTCAAATGAAAATTTTCCTTCTCGAAAAACTATTCCAACAACCAATAATCGTTTCGCATTCGAAATCTTAAGTTCTTTTAACATATGCTATGATATCCAGGAAGTCGCATCTAAATTAAAAAAGTTGAGGGTATTTACAATTCAACCGGAAGTATATTCTCAAAAAAATTTTTACATAAAATGCATTATCTGCCATTGCACTTACCTTCCATACTAAAGCGTAAAACAGCAACTTTATCTACGCAACATGGATCGAATTAACAACAATTGTGCATTTCGAATTGAATTTCAAAAGCATATATTGAACGAGAAGTTGAATTCTTCTTATTAACATGAAGCATTATTCCACAAATTCATGATAAATTAATAAAATATTAAGTCTTAACAAAAATAATCAAGAATCGAGTTTGAAATCGAAATAACACAATGAATCGAAAATCAGCTAAGAAGATAAGGTTTTAGTTTAGATGCCCAAAGGGGCACCTATACCTTGAAAAATCAGGGCAACTATCTTTTTCGATAGGGATATATGCCCATGAATTTTTTGAATAAATTAAGAAGTAAACAGCAACCATTTATACTCAGATATACACTCAATTTAACACCAATTCAAGAGTTATACAGCGTCAAATACTTACCTCTAAAACTTCGGCGTGTTTGTGAAGTTCGCTGCGAAAAACGACCCAATTCACAATAACCCTTACAAAACTAAGGTCCAGGGCGACTGTAGCATCTACTTATAAAATTAATTTTATGTTACATGTTTCAGAAGTTATGTATTTTGAAAATGGGGTATCTATTCCACTGCGGCATCTCTCCGGGTTCTCCTCTACTTCAATCCTGTATTAGAAATTATAATACGAATACGCCAAAATTTGAAAATTGTATGTTTTGCTGGATGACCAAATGTTACATTGAGAACACAAAGAGGTCCAGAATGCCCAATAAAGTGGAAATATTTCAGTATCCATAAAATTACCCATAAAAATATCACGCATAAAGGTCTGTAGTAAAAAGTAGTAATATCAATTAAGCTTCGGTTCTTCTTATTCTTGTAACATTGTTTCCTGTATTATCTAGAGATTCAAAGTTTCAGTAATTTTCAGTTCATTTTTATTTTGATTTGACCCCTTGTCCAGAGATTTCTATCATGAAATTTAGTTCCTAACTCTATGGAAAGAACAATCATCTGAATCAGATGCAATAACTTTTCAAATTGTTATCAACTAGACTGAAGAGTATCTCTCACTTTTAATCACGCAAAATCGTTTGAGGCAGTTTGAGAACCACTGCTCGTGCGAGTTGAAATATTATACTTGCCTGACATCATCTGTTGTGAATGAAAATTTCTCTTGCTCGCATACAAAACTCATAAATTCCATTTCACTCCAGGGATATTCCCAACATAACAAACTCCCGTGCGACAGTATAAAATGGTGAATAATTACGATAAAATTCAAAAGACAGCTAACGCAAGTTTTCCACAGGGATTTTTTTTTTTGATGAATGTAGGGGAATTTATCTGATCCCAATTTCACTGGAGTTGTGAATTAATGTTTTTGTCAAAATTGCTTGATTCGGCTGAAATGAATTACGGGTTTATTAATAACTTATTATTACTAACTTGATCAATAACTTGACAGACCAATAACATTTCGACTTAATTGAGACTATCTCACTAATGACACGAATAATTTCATCCTTCAGTTCAGGAATCGATTGTAAATTATTCTTATAAACCTGGCTTTCCACATAAACCCAAAGAAAATAATCCAACGGTGTAAAATCACATGATTTTGGTGGACAATTGATTTCACTGTTTCTTGATTAACAAATGAACGACCTTTTAAATCATACAATGGCTTCAGTTCCTTTGTTATTTCTACCTTTTATGCATTCAGAGCTAAATCGTTTGGTAAAATACGCCATGTTTTGTACCCACGAAGCCCAAGTTGTTGTGAATGTCGTCTTATGGATATTTCAGTGTCTTCAGCAACACATTTACTAACCAAATCAATATTTTCTTTTGAGCGACCCCACGGTTGTATTTTTCACTTTTTTGATCTTCCACAGAACCGACATTTTTTGATAATTCGACCAATAGTGCTCTCAGATGGACGATCACGTAAACCAAAAAATTCGCGTAGTTTTCTGAAAACACTTTTCAGAGAACGCTGATTTTTTCAAAATAATGCAATAATTTCAACGCTTTGTTGTTTCGTGTACCGGATGTTCCAAATTCGTGGTCTAGTGAGGGGATCTCAGGAACCCGATGAGCTAGAACAAAATGTGATAAAGAACAATTGATTACTTCAATGAATTCTACTGAAAAAAGTGCCTTTACAATGTTTTAGTTTCATGTTTATAACTTCAGTAATAAAGAAGTTATGAGAACTTTTCATTTGACGCCATTTTACAATTTTCTCTAATAGCTCGAAAACGGTTTGACTTAGAAAGTTGCAGTTATCACCAAATTCTATCAAAAATCGAGCCCAAAAATGTGCTACTCATTTTCTTCTAGCTCATCGGGTTTCTAAGATCCCCTCACTAGACAACGAATTTAGGATACCCCGTACAAAGCCATTTTAATGACAATGTCATACATCACGTTTTTTAGATGCCAAAATACCCAGACGAATTCAATGCGTCATTTTCATTTTATTTGTTCCGCAAAAAAACTGGACATTTTGAAAAACCCACATTTCATTCAAATGTGCCGAACTCAGCAAACCCTGTTTTTGTAAAATTTGAGTGGTAATTCCCGGAAATTGTATACCGTACAATGGGTACTCATGAGCGCAATATGAATTTCGTATCTCACAATCCGAGATGGGAATAAATCTAGAAATATGCAGATTTTCCTTTGTTCCTCGAAAGCGCGAATTCCCTCTTAAAAAAGACACGAAATTCCATTTTATCCTTTAGGGATCACGTTTCGTATTCAGCGAACATAAATCCCCCTTGTAAGATGGCAACAACCACGGCTATCAAAGACTGTTTTCACCAGATAAATCACTGAGCGAATAGAATCCAATCGTCAGTAGATAGATATACTTCCGCTTCAATGCTCTAGTGAATTAAATCGCCCAGAATTATCGGAAACTGTTAGAATGGGAGAGAGATAGGGTAATAACTCCATCGTCGTTCGATTCGAATTCTCTCGGGAATGGAGTTTGGAGTTTTTGAGCCATCCCAGATAAGACGTTTTAAGAGCGATGTGTAACGCTTTCAATAATCGAGCGTCTTTTCCCTTTCACGGTCATGCCAGTTGCTAATACAATTTCAGTTTCGATTCACGTCTCATCTTTTTTCAGATGAATTATCGAATGTTATATATCATTGGATATATCGTAAATTGTTTGGCAGAACTTCAGGACTGATACCTGTCTGGATCTATACTACGATGGCTGGAGCTATCATTTCATATACCTCTTTAGTTTGGTCGACCAACATGAGCTGCGTATACAACTCCTAATACAGCTTCAGTAGAATTTATATCTGAAAAATCTCTGTAGAGAATCTTATCATTCGATGGTTAACACTACCGAGAAATTCTATGCCAATCTAATATGACCTTGACATTCTCATTTGGTGTACAAATGGGTTCTCAAGGAAATGGTCTTTTTGGAAAATGATAACAACGCTTTAAACTCGAAATTTAGCCAGATGACAGATGTGTTCAACAATGTCTGTCCAGAATTTGCACTAGCAGTGGAACAACTGGTTAAGTACCATATAGAGATACGAAAATTCCATATAACACTGGCCAAGAACAACAAGTTTGGATACCTGTTCGCTACTACGTTGCGGGAAATGGAACGCTGCTGCCCTTACAAAGAGGGCAAACATATCTTTTACCGCACCAGTCTCCTTGGCAGAGGTCTATGAGCAAATAGGAGAAGCATCCTCTAGGGCTCTAGGGAACGCGTTACGTATTCAGCTAGCATAAATATCCCTTGTAAGATGGCAACAACCACTGCTATCAAATACTGTTTTCATTGTGCGAATAGAAACCAATCGTCTGTAGATAGATTTATATCCGCTTCATTGATCCAGTGAATTTAATTGCCCAGAATTATCGGATATTTTGAGGCTTTTCAGAAAAGACGTTTTAAGGGTGATGTTTGACGTGTTCAATAGTCGAGGGTCTTGCCAATTGTTAATAAAGTTTCAGTTTCCATTCACGTCTCATTTCTGTTCGGATGAGTGATTTTTAGGTCCCTAGACGTTTTGGATAAGTGGTAATTTGTTTACTACGAAGACAAGACCTTTCATTCCATATCCCCATTCAATTTGGACGACCAACATGAGCTGCGTATACAACTTCTACAGTTTCTGTAGAGGTTTAATTTGTTCTCACCTTGCACATATACTTATGTGAAAAAAAGGTCTACCCTCAGAAGGGATCATATAGATTGAGTCTAGGCAGGGTCATGGACAAATCTTTCGATGGTAAACACTATACTTGCAGAAAGGTTATCTTCGTACAAGTCGATATAAATATTATGCTAACCGTTAATTCTCATTTCTGTTGAAACAACAAGAACAGTATAAAATAATGAACTCAAAGTAAACTATCCAGTTGTAATAAAGACTCGAAGTTAATATTGATCAATAAGCATTCAAAACGAAACTCAAATTCACCGACTTTGTTTTTCAAGGGTACATTTTTCTTCATACGAACCCTCATTTTTGTATTTCTTATTTCTGATGCGACAATTTAAACCCCTCAGATTTAAATAAAGAAGGCTCAAGTGATATACGATGCATGTACCTATGTTTTTTTAGATTATATCACCCGCTCACGTAACATTCTGATTTGAAAATGAAATAAATATATGTAGATTTTAAATGGAATATTTACTGAAACAATTTCCTTATTCCTAATAGAATCCATTACGTCAGCATATGGAAAGAAATGATATTCACCCACATCTTTGGGGTTTTTTCAATGCGTTCTGATAAGATTCATTCATTTCAAATATGACGTGTTTGGATACAATCTGTATACGATGTCACCTCTATATATCGCCTGGTATATTATCTCCGTAATGACAAATGATAACTTTCAATGTTTTGACTCAGCACATGAAGATTAATATATCGTATCAAGTTCATATTGATATTTCTATTTTAATGGGTGATAAATATGAATTTGTTATCATAATGTTTCAGCGTGCAACTGATATCATTCATGAAAGCTGCATATTGGTACAATAATTTCTTTTATTATGGTGGAAATGTCTAGCTATGCATATTGAAGGTGTGGTGACATGTATACTCCTGAAGGAAGTCCTATTTCTGTAGTAGATATACGGAAACGGATAGCGTTACTTGAGACTAATTTCCTACAGAATTTCTTCGTTCCTACGCGAAAGCCACATATTTGAGTATGTATGAGAGGGTTGCATTTCATAATTGGTGAGCCTTTCAGAAGTTTGAATTTTAAAAATGCAGTGAAACAAAACCGATTTAAAATTTTGCCAAATAATCCAGTCGAATTGTGCTTTCAGCAGGAAAGTTTTGGGGTAGTTTTGATTTCTTTCATTTTTATGTTTTTTTGGGTGCTGAATCCGAATTTGAGGTTTGCTAACAAAATTTCGTGACGGAATATAGAAAAAAATACAAAAAAAGATTAAAAATCTCATTCTTGGTCAGTTTTTTGCTTATTACTCGAAAACTTTCAACTTTTTGTGAGAAACATTTCCATACGCAAAGAAAGTACATAAAATTTCCTACAAATTGTACTACCACAGCTTGTTCTGAGACAACCCGTTCTGGCTCAAATTATAGTTGAAAATGAGGCTTTTTCTATGACTCAATAAATAATAACGTTTTATAATAACGTTTATTCATTTCATTTGCAACAAAAATTACATATACATTATGATAAAATGAATAAAAGACACCGGGGTGATGTTGGCTCCCGGCCAACCAGCTCCAAGCGCTCCTATTCCACCACGGTCGATGAGGTCGCCCGGCGTCAGCTGATTTGTTTAACGGTTAATTCTGAGGAATGCTACATCGGAAGCGATCAAATTCATACCGCAAACGAAAAATTGAACAATTCAAATATATTTAAACATCCTTTTATTCAATTTCTATCACATTAGGGGAAGAATCGGTATCTACTCGTACGAAATAATTTATTGAAGTTTCATTAGTTTGAGATATCCGGCCAAGAATTTAGATGAATGGAATGGAGTGGGATTCATTTAACGTACTTTGGAGTGAATTTTCAATCATTACTCCCCCAGCTCCAAGGATCGAACTTGGGGTTTTCAAGTTTTACGGTTAGCACGATCGAATAATATTTTTTTTTGTATGTCCGGCCAAAAAGTCTAGTAGATGATATCGTTAGGACATTATATGAGCTATCACGAAAAAAAGTTTTGTTCGTTTCTGAGAACCCCATACCCCCAGCTCCAAGGATAAAAGCCGACGCTCTCTCGTCTCGGACTCGATATGACAAGATTTCCTTTTTTTGTGCTTGTTTCGGTTAACCGGCCAAGAATTTCGTTGAATAGTTTTCATCGTATATGATATGAGTTATATTGGAGAAAAATTTCATTAGATTCTGAGAACCCTGCAACCCTAGATGTGAGGATCGTTTCAACACTGTTTAGTTTCGCTGTTGACTCGATGGCAAAAATCCATTTTTTCTTCTATTTGGGATGTCCGGCCACAAATTCTGAAAAGTGGATTCGATAGAGCATTATACAAATTACGTCTGACGTAATTTTCATTCGATTCCCCCCACCACACACCCCCAGCTCCAAGGATCGAACTTGGGGTTTTCAAGTTTTACTGTTAACACGATCGAATAATATTTTTTTTGTATTTCGAATGTCCGGCCAAAAAGTCTAGTAGATGATATCGTTAGGACATTATATGAGCTATCACGAAAAAAAGTTTTGTTCGTTTCTGAGAACCCCATACCCCCAGCTCCAAGGATAAAAGCCGACGCTCTCTCGTCTCGGACTCGATATGACAAGATTTCCTTTTTTTGTGCTTGTTTCGGTTAACCGGCCAAGAATTCCGTTGAATGGTTTTCATCGTATATGATATGAGTTATATTGGAGAAAAATTTCATTAGATTCTGAGAACCCTGCAACCCTAGATGTGAGGATCGTTTCAACACTGTTTAGTTTCGCTGTTGACTCGATGGCAAAAATCTATTTTTTCTTCTGTTTGGGATGTCCGGCCAAAAATTCTGAAAAGTGGATTCGATATAGCATTATACAAATTACGTCTGACGTAATTTTCATTCGATTCCCCCCACCACACACCCCCAGCTCCAAGGATCGAACTTGGGGTTTTCAAGTTTTACTGTTAACACGATCGAATAATATTTTTTTTGTATTTCGAATGTCCGGCCAAAAAGTCTAGTAGATGATGTCGTTAGGACATTATATAAGCTATTACGAAAAAAATTTTTGTTTGTTTCTGAGAACCCCACACCCCCAGCTCCAAGGATCAAATACGACGCTCTCTCGTCTCGGACTCGATATGACAAGATTTCCTTTTTTTGTGCTTGTTTCGGTTAACCGGCCAAGAATTTCGTTGAATAGTTTTCATCGTATATGATATGAGTTATATTGGAGAAAGATTTCATTAGATTCTGAGAACCCTGCAACCCTAGATGTGAGGATCGTTTCAACACTGTTTAGTTTCGCTGTTGACTCGATGGCAAAAATCCATTTTTTCTTCTGTTTGGGATGTCCGGCCAAAAATTCTGAAAAAAGGATTCGATAGAGCATTATACAAATTACGTCTGACGTAATTTTCATTCGATTTCTTGCACCACACACCCCCAGCTCCAAGGATCGAACTTGGGGTTTTCAAGTTTGACTGTTAACACGATCGAATAATATTTTTGTTGTATTTCGAATGTCCGGCCAAAAAGTCTAGTAGATGATATCGTTAGGACATTATATAAGCTATTACGAAAAAAATTTTTGTTTGTTTCTGAGAATCCCACACCCCCAGCTCCAAGGATCAAATACGACGCTCTCTCGTCTCGGACTCGATATGACAAGATTTCCTTTTTTTGTGCTTGTTTCGGTTAACCGGCCAAGAATTTCGTTGAATAGTTTTCATCGTATATGATATGAGTTATATTGGAGAAAAATTTCATTAGATTCTGAGAACCCTGCAACCCTAGATGTGAGGATCGTTTCAACACTGTTTAGTTTCGCTGTTGACTCGATGGCAAAAATCCATTTTTTCTTCTATTTGGGATGTCCGGCCAAAAATTCTGAAAAGTGGATTCGATAGAGCATTATACAAATTACGTCTGACGTAATTTTCATTCGATTCCCCCCACCACACACCCCCAGCTCCAAGGATCGAACTTGGGGTTTTCAAGTTTTACTGTTAACACGATCGAATAATATTTTTTTTGTATTTCGAATGTCCGGCCAAAAAGTCTAGTAGATGATATCGTTAGGACATTATATGAGCTATCACGAAAAAAAGTTTTGTTCGTTTCTGAGAACCCCATACCCCCAGCTCCAAGGATAAAAGCCGACGCCCTCTCGTCTCGGACTCGATATGACAAGATTTCCTTTTTTTGTGCTTGTTTCGGTTAACCGGCCAAGAATTCCGTTGAATGGTTTTCATCGTATATGATATGAGTTATATTGGAGAAAAATTTCATTAGATTCTGAGAACCCTGCAACCCTAGATGTGAGGATCGTTTCAACACTGTTTAGTTTCGCTGTTGACTCGATGGCAAAAATCCATTTTTTCTTCTGTTTGGGATGTCCGGCCAAAAATTCTGAAAAGTGGATTCGATAGAGCATTATACAAATTACGTCTGACGTAATTTTCATTCGATTCCCCCCACCACACACCCTCAGCTCCAAGGATTAATACATAGTGGACAGAAAAAGGCTTGGTGAAAACATATTTGGGGAATCCCTAGGTTTCATTCAAAAAGGTTCAATAACGGAGATCTGTTTATGCCTATTCGGTCTTTGAGTACCATCTGTTTTTATTGTACCTGTTTATCTCTAAAGCTTCCAAAAGGTTTTGTTTATTGCACTTCTTTTCTACATGAAGTACTTCGAAATCATTGTTGAAATCATGTCCGGTTTCTATTGGATGATTTGCATAATGTTGAGTGCTGTTTATGGTTGGTACAGGAATTCTGGTGTTCTTTTATTCTTCTCTCAAACGCTCTTCCGGTTTGGCCGAAGAATACTTTCAAGAATTAACCGCCAATCAACTTATAAACTGCAGATTTCTTATTTTTGTTCATTTCTTCTTTATTATTTTTTATTGATGAACTTAAGGAATTTTTCGTTCTATATGATATGTTTAAATTTAGTTTTTTCATCAAACATCCAGCCATCTACTCTGATTTTAGTCCTATACATGTTGAGAAAACTTAATTTGAAGCATGATATAGATAGGGTGAGACAAAAGAAATTATGTTCGAAATCCCTCAAAATATGTGTTCGCCAAATCAACGGAATAGTGAGCAAAATAGATCAAAACGATAGCTTTCGACTGATCCCATTCTCGAAAGAATTCGTTGACGCTGCCCTGCTAATAAAGCAGAGCACTTTGAACTGTCTATAACCCGGTAAAGAAATATTGTAAAAAGGAACCGATTTCAGTTTTGAAAAGAGCAATTTTTTTTCAAATATCTTTCAAAGTATATGTGAGCAAAATAAACAGATTGGTGAGCCAAACGATGAGAAAATAATTTAAAAATCCTTGAGATGTAACGTGGTGTAACGCCGCCGTTATTTTGGCAACATCCGAGAAAATTTTCGTTGAATTGAACGCAAAAAAAAATAATTATGAGACAAAGTAAACTTTCGGTTCTCTTCGAAAGTGTAGTAACAACATGTGTTTTTGAACTGGGAATTCGTACCTTCATCTGTTCCTTCAAATCGAGGTAAAAACATACATATTTTTTGGCAGGACTAAGGCAATTATGTCGTAAATTTAAGTAGGAAGTTTTGAAATGAAGGATCTTCATGTTACATTCGTTTTATCTGGTGAAGAGTGAGGTGCGTTTAGACTCCGAAAAATTTTCAAAGGTTTTTTTGTTAATGACTCTCAGTGAATTTTCATTTTGAAAAGACATAAACAATTTCGTGAGTTTGATGTGAAACAGCTGGACAATCAAAGGTTATAAGAGCAGGAATTACATATCCCCTTATCCAAGTGGTGAGTTTAAAAACTGATATGCAGAGAAATATGAGAAATACAATTTATATGGCACTGCAGTTCAGAGAAGTCGATTTTCAATACAGGTCAGGTCTTATATCATGTATTTTGACGAAGTGATTGAAAAACAGCGAAACTAAAAACTGTTGAGAATGATCCACACGTCTAGGGTTGCAGTGTTCATAGAATTCAACGAAATTTTTCTTTGATATAACTCATATTATACGCGATGAAATACATACAACAGAAATTTTGGCCGTACTCCCGAAACAAACACAAAAAAAATATTTTCATATTGACTACGAGACGAGAAAGTGTCGTATTTGATCCTTGGAGCTGGGGGTGTGGGGTTCTCAGAAACAAACAAACATTTTTTTCGTAATAGCTTATATAATGTCCTAACGGCATCATCTACTAGACTTTTTGGCCGGACATTCGAAATACAAAAAAAATATTATTCGATCGTGTTAACAGTAAAACTTGAAAACCCCAAGTTCGATCCTTGGAGCTGGGGGTGTGTGGTGGGGGGAATCGAATGAAAATTACGTCAGACGTAATTTGTATAATGCTCTATCGAATCCACTTTTCAGAATTTTTGGCCGGACATCCCAAACAGAAGAAAAAATGGATCGAGTCAACAGCGAAACTAAACAGTGTTGAAACGATCCTCACATCTAGGGTTGCAGGGTTCTCAGAATCTAATGAAATTTTTCTCCAATATAACTCATATCATATACGATGAAAACCATTCAACGGAATTCTTGGCCGGTTAACCGAAACAAGCACAAAAAAAGGAAATCTTGTCATATCGAGTCCGAGACGAGAGAGCGTCGGCTTTTATCCTTGGAGCTGGGGGTATGGGGTTCTCAGAAACGAACAAAACTTTTTTTCGTGATAGCTCATATAATGTCCTAACGATATCATCTACTAGACTTTTTGGCCGGACATTCGAAATACAAAAAAAATATTATTCGATCGTGTTAACAGTAAAACTTGAAAACCCCAAGTTCGATCCTTGGAGCTGGGGGTGTGTGGTGGGGGGAATCGAATGAAAATTACGTCAGACGTAATTTGTATAATGCTCTATCGAATCCACTTTTCAGAATTTTTGGCCGGACATCCCAAATAGAAGAAAAAATGGATTTTTGCCATCGAGTCAACAGCGAAACTAAACAGTGTTGAAACGATCCTCACATCTAGGGTTGCAGGGTTCTCAGAATCTAATGAAATTTTTCTCCAATATAACTCATATCATATACGATGAAAACTATTCAACGAAATTCTTGGCCGGTTAACCGAAACAAGCACAAAAAAAGGAAATCTTGTCATATCGAGTCCGAGACGAGAGAGCGTCGTATTTGATCCTTGGAGCTGGGGGTGTGGGGTTCTCAGAAACAAACAAAAATTTTTTTCGTAATAGCTTATATAATGTCCTAACGACATCATCTACTAGACTTTTTGGCCGGACATTCGAAATACAACAATAATATTATTCGATCGTTTAACAGTCAAACTTGAAAACCCCAAGTTCGATCCTTGGAGCTGGGGGTGTGTGGTGCAAGAAATCGAATGAAAATTACGTCAGACGTAATTTGTATAATGCTCTATCGAATTCACTTTTCAGAATTTTTGGCCGGACATCCCAAACAGAAGAAAAAATGGATTTTTGCCATCGAGTCAACAGCGAAACTAAACAGTGTTGAAACGATCCTCACATCTAGGGTTGCAGGGTTCTCAGACTCTAATGAAATCTTTCTCCAATATAACTCATATCATATACGATGAAAACTATTCAACGAAATTCTTGGCCGGTTAACCGAAACAAGCACAAAAAAAGGAAATCTTGTCATATCGAGTCCGAGACGAGAGAGCGTCGTATTTGATCCTTGGAGCTGGGGGTGTGGGGTTCTCAGAAACAAACAAAAATTTTTTTCGTAATAGCTTATATAATGTCCTAACGACATCATCTACTAGACTTTTTGGCCGGACATTCGAAATACAAAAAAAATATTATTCGATCGTGTTAACAGTAAAACTTGAAAACCCCAAGTTCGATCCTTGGAGCTGGGGGTGTGTGGTGGGGGAATCGAATGAAAATTACGTCAGACGTAATTTGTATAATGCTTTTTCGAATCCACTTTTCAGAATTTTTGGCCGGACATCCCAAACAGAAGAAAAAATGGATTTTTGCCATCGAGTCAACAGCGAAACTAAACAGTGTTGAAACGATCCTCACATCTAGGGTTGCAGGGTTCTCAGAATCTAATGAAATTTTTCTCCAATATAACTCATATCATATACGATGAAAACCATTCAACGGAATTCTTGGCCGGTTAACCGAAACAAGCACAAAAAAAGGAAATCTTGTCATATCGAGTCCGAGACGAGAGAGCGTCGGCTTTTATCCTTGGAGCTGGGGGTATGGGGTTCTCAGAAACGAACAAAACTTTTTTTCGTGATAGCTCATATAATGTCCTAACGATATCATCTACTAGACTTTTTGGCCGGACATTCGAAATACAAAAAAAATATTATTCGATCGTGTTAACAGTAAAACTTGAAAACCCCAAGTTCGATCCTTGGAGCTGGGGGTGTGTGGTGGGGGGAATCGAATGAAAATTACGTCAGACGTAATTTGTATAATGCTCTATCGAATCCACTTTTCAGAATTTTTGGCCGGACATCCCAAATAGAAGAAAAATGGATTTTTGCCATCGAGTCAACAGCGAAACTGAACAGTGTTGAAACGATCCTCACATCTAGGGTTGCAGGGTTCTCAGAATCTAATGAAATTTTTCTCCAATATAACTCATATCATATACGATGAAAACTATTCAACGAAATTCTTGGCCGGTTAACCGAAACAAGCACAAAAAAAGGAAATCTTGTCATATCGAGTCCGAGACGAGAGAGCGTCGGCTTTTATCCTTGGAGCTGGGGGTATGGGGTTCTCAGAAACGAACAAAACTTTTTTCGTGATAGCTCATATAATGTCCTAACGATATCATCTACTAGACTTTTTGGCCGGACATACAAAAAAAAAATATTATTCGATCGTGCTAACCGTAAAACTTGAAAACCCCAAGTTCGATCCTTGGAGCTGGGGGAGTAATGATTGAAAATTCACTCCAAAGTACGTTAAATGAATCCCACTCCATTCCATTCATCTAAATTCTTGGCCGGATATCTCAAACTAATGAAACTTCAATAAATTGTTTCGTACGAGTAGATACCGATTCTTCCCCTAATGTGATAGAAATTGAATAAAAGGATGTTTAAATATATTTGAATTGTTCAATTTTTCGTTTGCGGTATGAATTTGATCGCTTCCGATGTAGCATTCCTCAGAATTAACCGTTAAACAAATCAGCTGACGCCGGGCGACCTCATCGACCGTGGTGGAATAGGCGCGCTTGGAGCTGGTTGGCCGGGAGCCAACATCACCCCGGTATAAAAGACACTTGATAAGTTTTGAACACTTGTTTCGAGATATATATATATAATGAAAAAAAAATTTTTGTTCCTCAATATCTCAGACAAAACGAAACCCATCGAAATGAAATGTGACCATATGCAAGATGGTCATAATAAAATATAAGCTTCATGCAAAATTGTGTGACCATAGTTTAAACAGAACCATAGAAATTTCAATTGGAATGTTGAAAAGAAGAATCTTTATGTTTTCATAATATAACAAGATATCCGATTCGAGTGAATTTTTTTTTGTGAATCGAGACTGATATACTGAATGTTCATGCGAAATTTCAAGAGGATCGCATCATCGGAACCATAGAATTTATTCTTTTCATTTATTGTGTTATAGAAAATACCTCATTTCAAACTATAATTTGAGCCAGAACAGGTTGTCGCAGAACAAGCTGTGGTAGTACAATTCGTAGAAAATTTTATGTACTTTCATTTTGTATGGAAAGGTTTTTCACGAAAAGTTGATATTTCCTAGTAATAAGCAAAAAACTGACCAAGAATGAGATTTTTTTTCTTTTTTTGTATTTTTTTCTATGTTCCGTTTCGAAATTTTGCGACCATATTTTTTACGACATTTTCGTGCAAGTTCAGACCAATTGTCTTGAGTTACCTTGTCTAAGTGAGTTACCAATAAATCTCAACGTTGCTCCAGCGCCAAAAATTCAACCGATAGATGGCGCAACTGTCGAAGAACGTTTTTACTCTGATTTAGGTATATTCAAAATATGCATTTGCCAATTTATTCGTCATATGAACAGAAAATCGCATTTTTGCCAATAAAAAGATTCGATTAATAATAGCTTAGAAACCACAGAGAAATCCTAGTTTTCTCGTATTTTCTCCATGATAAGTGTAATAATAAATATAACTTATGTACCATTACTAATAATGAACAAAAGCAGAACACCCATAACGCATGCAATACATCATATCATATTTCATCTGATCTGAAGATTTCTAAAACATCTTTCGCAATTTCAATGCAGTATTTCTCATATAGTCACGAATCTTTCTACAATAAATTATATCATCGAGAGTGTAGAATTGCTAGTCGTGCAGTTTCCTGAATGTTAATTATTTTAATCAACTTCTTTTCAGTAATGTTTCTCAAGACGTAATTGGAGAATAATTCCATGAGAGAATTTAGCACGAACTTTGTGTAAGACTAATTATGCGATAAATAAGAATTAATTCATTCATTCCCGCAGTAAAAGTATAAGCGTACAAATGTCTGCCGCGGTAAAATTAACTGAATCTTTGAATATGTCGCCATCAGTACAGTCGGTGTGTGATAACATGTAATATAAAATTATTTTCTCAATGGAAATCATACGAATATTTCTAAAAAAATTTATAGGTTTTCACTCCCAGTCGCAGGAGCACTTCATCTTAATTTCCTTTTTTTAATTATTTCTGTTCTAGAGACTGAGAGTGAAAACCTGTAAAATTCTTTAGAAATGCAGGATCTTCCCATGTTATATTTCAATCGATATCATACGAATATGAAAATGAAAAATTTTACGAATACGTCTTCATGTGTATGAGATATTACTTCTCAATTTGATTAGATTTATATATTCCGAAGTGACATCGTGATCAAAATACTAGGATATAACATTTTAAATATATTTAAGGGAAGAAAAAAACATTTAAGAATGTTTGCGAATTAATGCTCCATAAAAATAACCCCAATAATTGATGGATATCGAACCACAGCGTTGGAGAAAACTTGAGATAATTAAATTTTTTCCAACGTTTGGATTCGATAATCAACTCAATTATTGTGAGTGGACTCATATAAGTACCCCATCTTCATAAGAAATACCCGATATAAAATCAGCGGAATATTCCTAGTTCAATGTCCTCAATGCAGTTGCATCAATATTGCGTCAAGCATGAACAAAGGAGAAAACCTTAATTAATTAAGAGGGTTTCAAATTTATATGGTTTCATTGCATGCTTCAAAACCTATCAAATGCATAGGATTAAATTGATATCATTAGCAATTATCTCAGAACGACTGCATTCACAATATTGGAAATCGTTAGATTTCATCCAATGTTGAGATGAATAAATGAAACAATATTATTTTGCACAGCCTGTGATATTCGGTTTTTTGCCCTGTAACTTTTTGATTTAATTATCGAGTAGGAACCACATATTCAGAATTTACTACCTGAAAAGTTGTGTTTGTTGTTGCAATCTGAATATGTCGCAATTCCTCAAGATCGCTTCGATGTCTCGGCGATTTCGTGCAGTATTTTTCGCTAGTGGTGGGCATACGAAATATTGAAAAATACCAATTGTGTTTTTCTTATTGTTTCAAATTCCAGTTGATTATTAAAACGTATAAAATTTAATTTTTTCCCTAAAACAATTCTACGTTTTTATTTGAGTACGTGTTCCGTCGAAAAAATCATGATCTCAAGGTGAAATGACAAATGAAAGATAGCGAAAAAGATGTATTTCGCAATCAATTGAGCGCAGACTCTACAAATTGTCACTGTTCCACAGGGTGTCAAGAAATTGGACTACAAATACATGTTTTTATTCTGTATAAATGAGCAATCGACATATTTGAAAAGTTTTTTTGGAGTTTGTTTTAATACCGAACAATTTTTCAACAATTTACGTAGAAACTATTAGAATCCTTAAAAAATTACGGTTTTTGGACAACAAACTTCAGCTTAATATAAGGTAGCCGAGTTTTTTGCCGGAAACTGTAGATTTTTTCCTCAATAAAAATTAAATTTCTATAGAAATAATCTAGGTATCATAGAAGATCTTTGTGTTATGACGAGCGGAATGTAAAGTATATTATGCAACGAGCCATATAATGATAGCTATTATTCGCGAGGTGAAGTTTAGGCCACGAGCCGTAGGGGAGTGCCCAAATCACCGAGTAAATAACAGCCATTATACGCGAGTAAAATATTATACTTTATTCACGACTACTGAATATATTTCTTGAAGATTTCAACATTTGGCGACTGCGACAAAATCCTTCTATAACAAGCGTGGAAAAGGTCAAGTTGACACGTGAGAAATTTTTGGAAAACTGGTTTTTGTATATTTTGTAATAAAAAAAGCTTTAATTGATATAATGAAAGTTTGGCCCTCGATTGACAAGGTATGCCCATATTTATTAGTTGGAGTACTTCAGAATACTGAAAAAATACCAATTAAACGAATATTATATCAGAGCTAAATCTATGAGGCATCTGGCAGCAGTGAATTATGATCTCATTATTCTATTGTTATTAATGGGTATTATTAAGGCCGAGCGCAGAGACGTGCAATGGACGGAATTTACAATAGTCGTGGATAAAAATATCAGTTATGCGTTTTGCCCTCAATATAAGCTGCAGTTGGCATCTGTCAACATTTGGAATGGCAATCGAAATGGGATTTCCTTTGTCAACACCAGAAATATCAAAAGTCGACTCTTCAATCGACAAACGGAGCAAACTCGTTGCCTCCAGTCAATCAAATAAATATTTATTTATGAAGTTCATGGATGCGTCCCATCGGAGATCAATAATTCATTTCATTGGAATAGTGGAACATTTTATTCGAGAATACCGTTCGTCAGCACCGTTTTCCGATTTTCTAGAATTCCATAGACCGGATATACCCTATAAATTGTCCACAGCGACACTATTATGGTCTCACGTTTGCCATAAACGTTGCGATTGCCATTGATGTTTCCATTTTATGGCAAATTACGAAATACTTCGCGCACTGGAGATAGAGTTGCGCAGGATGGACCCTTTCTTGTCTGTTTCTTTTCTGTTGGCAACGTCTGCGACAGTTTTTTGTCGATGATGACCCCATTTCGTTGTGAATATTTGAGGTTCTTCGGCATTTTGAAGCGGGTTCAAAACGATGAGCATATAAGCTGCCGATTGGGATGTCTTTTCTATCGAGGTCGGGTATTGAAATATCTTGGTGACTGCGGGAAACATCGAATTTTCCCCAAATTGAATCTGTCGAACATGAATACGATTCCTGACATTTCGATTGTCGAATAATCTGTTTGGTATTTCAATAATCTCACTCTGATGTTTCTTTTGAAGGATTTCCGTCAACAAGTTGAAGAAAACTAGGATGTGGGAAGCTTTCGCAGGCTTGTTTATGTCGGTTAAAATTTCATTCCAATTTGAACATCCTGAGAACTAATAGACTCATTTTACTCATATATGAATTCAAACTTCTTTTTCAAATCTTAAACCTGGTTCTAAAGTTTGAACGGAAATGTTGAACTATCGTTCAGGAGAGTGAAATAATAATGATCGTTTTTTGAATGTTAACATGCTTGCAAAGCTATAGATTTGTGTGATGTTGTTTACGATAGAAATGAATCTGTTGAACGTCAAGTCATTTAATATCGTCAATGATTGTATTAATTGAACTGTTACCTGAGTATGAAATTTTTGCCGATTTGTTATCGAATTTCTGGTTAAATTCCACCGAAATCATGAGTTCAATTTTGACTTTTTACAGGATGGACAAACATTTTAATCCTAAGAAAATGAATGGTATATTGTTTCAAGGAAACGAGGATCTCGTCTTTTGTTGTCGAGTTAAAAGCCAAAATTTAATTTCGGGCATTTCAACTGAGGCCATTATCTCTTGAAAGAAAACATTATACGGACACTTTTTTCATCAATATCCAGTGATTTACTCGGGATATTTTCTATGAGTTTTTTTGCTGAGCTATAATCAAAGTTTCGTTTTTTCTTATTCGGCATACGTAAGACAGTCGAAATTTTAGCCACATTGATCTAGCTCTCCCGAATTTTTTTATTCTGGGAATTATGACGGAATTCTGCACTATTCTCTACAACCATTCATTTAACCGATTCAGCATATTACCGCCCCGATATTTTCTAACGACACAAGTGCCCGGAATTTTTCTTTACATTTTAGATTTTCTATTTGAGGAACCCCCTCAAAATTTTTATTGAAAAATATTGGTTATCTCTGAACATAAATTATGCTGGGTTTCGTCCCAAGCTACACTAAATACAGTGGAACCCTATAACGAACGTCCGTAAAACGAATTTCTCTGTATATTGAATTTCGTACAAGACATTGCACCTTGAATCCAAATTGCATGTTAAAAACTACCTCTAAAACGAAGTTAATTCTCTCGATAACGAAATATTCAAATCACTCTTTGAGTGGGTATTGGTAAGAAGGTAAGTATAAGGGTGTGTTTTTTTCCGAAATTTTTCTCGACGTATGTAATACATCCCGGCCTTGAAGTAAATCATTACGGCGGGCGGAAAGATCCTTCTGAAACGGGTTTAAATACACCCCTGGCTGTTTGTTTCAATCTAACCATTACGCTATTGTGAAAGTTATGCGAAAATGTCTAAAAGAAAGGGCCCAAGTTTGAATGAAAAACTTAAATTTATCAGTGAAGTCGACCGCGACATTGCCGACTATAGAAACAAATTTTCTGTTTAACGAAATTTCTTTATAACGAATTTTTTGCGGATTTAGCGCCTTCGTTATTGAGAAGTTCCACTGTACTTGAAATTTTTCTGAAGATGTTTCAATGAAGTCGCAGACCATCGTAATCGACTCGAATACTCGAGTTATAATTGTGAAACTAATTTTTATGTATATCCGAATAAATTCAACAGAGGAATCTCATCCGAAATATTGATATAACGTTCATTGCCATTAATTTGCAAACCCTGAAAAACCTCTTCTTTCTTTAATGAAACTTGCGTGGCTAAACTTCATAACATCAAATGTAACGAATCCTGTATTCGTGCTGTCACGACGTAAAACTTGCGATCGGAATGGAAATGTAAAAAATCAATAAGCACACTGTTTTCCAGCGTAAAGTTCCAACTGGGGACCACGAGGCAATTATTTGTCAGACCAGATTTATGGCTATAAGAAATATGCACGCACGAAACTGGGGCAAACTGGGAGGTACCAGATGGAAGTGTGTGGGGAACAAAAACACGAATATTCTGGAAATTTGAACAGTCGAACTCGGAAGAAAATTCTGAACAAATTTTTTCTTCATTGTTGCAGATGGTTCACAATATTGTTTTTTTATTTTAGTTAAGCCAGTTTAACATTACTTTCAATGATTGGTTTTGTTCTTTTACTTAAATATATTTGTTTGTTTCAGATTTCAATCATCCAATTTTTACTAGGGTGAGTTAAGTCAAATATAATTGCATCATATGGATGAATTTTAGCGTAGGCAGAATGTTTTTCACACCGTTGGATGTTTTAAACAGATCTCGTGTATAGATATATTATGTTGAAATTTTTATTTTGTATTCTTGAAGCAGAGGTATTGTTAGGAGTTTTCTATGTTTCGACATATTATAACCTTCAATTCGCTTTGGTGTTTGAATGTAGAATATTTTCATAAATTTTTCATTTTGACCGTGAAGAGTTCGAAACGGTTATCACGAAATCCTTCGCCTTTAGAAGTTATTTAACATATATTCTGCTACAAGAGAGGTTATTGCTTACTATCGCTGTATCCTTAATTATATCTAGATATTTGATAGTTACAGCACGATATTTGAATCTAGTAACTACATTCTCGAATGAGAAATAATATTTTCATGGATAATTAGATATATTACAAATACATCATTTTCCTATGTGGTGTAACTCTCATTCTGTGGTGATCCGTCAATAATTATTGTATAGCAAAAAAGTGATATAATATCCCATCATTCCATGTTTCATTTTTATGTGTGACTCTCCTGTCGGGAATTTATCTATTATGTCAATTCAGGAAGAAAATTGTGCCAAGCAACATTTTCCAATTCAAAAATCATTAGTCTAAGTCTAAGCTACTCCACTTAATCCCTAAAATTGCTTGTCAAATACAAATAGAAAATCATCTTTCTGGAAACACCAAAATACAATTAAACAAGAAGGAATTGAATGGAACCAATAGTTCTCAGGATATTCGAATTCGATTTATCCTTCAGCCAATAAGAAGAAGTGTGCAAAAGACTTCACTTCAGGCATTTTTTCAATATTGTAATTTTGTAGGAAAATAAACATTATTATTATTATCACTCATTCAGAAAATAGTCACTTGTTGACTGATTCAGAACAAAATTTTCTATTGAGTGAAGTAACTTTTCCGTCGACCTCATAATAATAGTGATTTAACATAGACGAAATTGAACAATAATTTACAATTGTAATGTTGAATGCATTCTAAGGGGTTTTCCAATAAGGACTTGACAACTTCTTTTCGAAATAAAAAGCCAACCATTTGAGATATATCAAGAACTTTATTATCGGGTTGAAGTACAATCAAAACATTTATGAATGGAACTGGACTTCCTTCATATGGCCACCGCGGGCACGTTTGCAGCGGTCGATTCGTTGGACCCAATTTTCGATGACTCCGCCACATATTTCGGCCGAAACGGCAGCTATTTCGAGTTCAATGTTGTTGGCTCTGAGCTCTACCAACGTCATCGGCTTGTTTGCATAGACCAATGACTTCACGTGGCCACAAAGAAAGAAGTCTAGAGGCGTTAAATCGCACGAACGAGGCGACCAATCGACTGGTCCATTTCTGGAGATAACACGCTCATTAAACTTACTCTTCAATAAATCGATTGTAACGTGTGCTGTGTGGCTTTTTGCACCGTCTTGTTGAAACCACATGTTGTCCAAGTCCATATCTTCCAATTCGGGCCAAAAAGTGGACTGGGCGATGCCGAACTCTTGAGAACGCCGTGGAATTGACTGATTTGGATCATTTGCTACGGATGTAACAACGACAGCGATATTTTCTACACTTCGACCAACCCGTTGCCTCACTGACACGGCAACATCACACAACGAATATGTAGACTCAAATTTTTGCTCTAAACTTGTTATTGCCTTTCTACTAGGGCGAGAATTACGACCGAAAATCGGAGTTAACGCTCTTAAAGTAGCGGTCACCGACTCCGAATTTCTGCAGTAAATATTTATAATTTGCAGACGTTGTTCGTTCGTGTACTTCACCATGATGAAAATGTTGAGTTTACTGTGTAAATTGGCAATGACTGTTCGATGATTAGTGAAAGGGTGCATTCACAAATTGAATTCAAAGTTGTCAAGTCCCTATTGGAAAACCCTTTATTTCAATGTGCAATTGTCATTAACAAGCGAACGCCAAGTACATAATTCAGAAGCAATACACATATTACACATGTCAAATGTATCTTTCAATGCAAAATAAAAATTATATCAATCAAGAATTGAATCATAATGCAGTTCAAAGAAAAATCTCATAATCAACTCGTTTATTAATCTAGTGATTAACAAATTAGTAGATTAAATAACTATTAATTCGATTTGACGGGGGAACAACTGGTTTCGAGAGCACTACAAGGCAAGCGGTTTTTCATAATCAAATAAAAATAATGAAATTGGCAGTTTTTCACCGAATTGAAATGTCTTTTCCTTTTTTAGGCCTCGTACTATTCTTATGAGTAGAATACGAAACAAATGTTGAACATTGTCCCAAATCAGAAGGATTATTGGTTAGTGATCGAAATTTGGTTCAATCATAATCGATACACTTTGTATAAACATTCAAATCTGTTAATCAATAGCTTCAGGGTTCAAGTTTAGTTCTGAAAACCATATTCATCGTAATTATTAATGACAATGAATTTTGCCCATCCGAAATACTTGGATTACCAATACATCCATTTCAATAACGCACTATCAGTGGATCTTACAAATATTGAATAATTGGAGGTCAAAGTGAGGTCGCTTAACCACAAACCCTCTGAACCGAGACATCGAAAAGATAAATTAGATCCGTCTCATTTGTTTTCATGGGCAACCTTCGAAGCTAAATGTCGTCTTCAGTAAACAAACAATTAATGTCGTTCTAGTTATAATCCAGATGTTCATGCTTTAATGCAAGAACAACTGTTCGCTTTGTTCCTCTTCAATCTAGTTGCTAATGTTTAGCCAGACTGACATTAAGCTGCATCATGATCGTAATTGGGACCGATTCTCAACATCACAAGTAATTAATTTGAAGATATGGTATGATGATGATGGACTGTATTGAAATTGGAAATGATTAACTAGGTCGTGAATAAGTAGGGTTATACATTATAAATATTATATTCGAAATATATTCAGTATTTTGCTCGATTCACCAACTCGAGTTGACTCGAGTCGATCAACGATCGAGTCGATAAATATCAACTATCAAATGAATCGAAAACGACAAAGCTGAAATATGCAATCTACAAAAATGGGAAAAGTTCACTCGATTTACTGAATCGCGAATAAACTCGAGTCGAACAACTACGATCTAGATCTGAACGTCGATTTGATAAACACCAATTTTCAAATAAATCGAAAACGGTAAAGCTAAAATAGAAATGGAATACTCTACAGAAATGGAGAAAGTTTATTCGATTTACTAAATCGAGACTTTAACACAAGTTGAATCGAGACCAAAAACGATCGATAAATCGATAAACACACTCTCAAATTCATAAAAAAAAACTACTAGGCTAAAATAGAAATAAAACTCTCTACAGAAATGAAAAAAGTTTATAGGGTCATTGATGATTAAATTCAAGGAACAGTATGTGATAAATTTTCTGAAATGAATACTAAAATGACACTTTAGGGAAAAAATGTTGCATTTTTAGGCAAACAACAGTCGAGCAAAATGGCGGTAAATTTGATTGGTTAGATTGTGGTCCATTGTCACCGTAACTAACTTTCTGCACTGTGACCAATGACATCTTTAATGATTCGTAATACTAGAGCTAAATTTTGCTCCGGAATGTAAGTTGATTAATTTCCTCTTCTTTAAATGTCGTCTTCAGTAAACAACAATTTCCAACATCACAAGTAATTAATTTGAAGATATGGCATGATGTACTGACATTGGAAAAAATTAACTAGGTCGTTTGGTATATTGGGCAATGTTTTGATGGGTTATAGATTACAATTATTATAATCAAAATACAGTCGTTATTTACTCGATTCACTAACTCGAAGATTCAACTCGAGTTAAATGCTCGAGCTTTATTTTAAACTTGGTGTTTATTGATTCGACATTCAAATCTAGATCGTTATTCGACTCGAGTCAACTCGATGATTCAACTCTTTAATATGACTCGAGTTGACTGCAGTCGAACAACGATCCAGATCTGAAATACGAATCGATTAACACCAACTTTCAAATAACACTCCAGGATTTAAATCGAATTGATCAAAGGTGAACTAACGAGTAAGTGAATCGAGTAAAATACTGAACATATTTGAAATATAATAATTACAAGGTATCATCGATTCGAAGTTAAGATCTGGTTAGTTGCTCGACTCGAGTCACCTCGATTTAAATACTCGAAGCGAATTACGAGTCAGTGACCTCGAGTTGACTCGAGTCGAATAACGATCTAGATATGAACGTCGAATCACCGACTCTCAAATGAATAAAAACAACAAAGCTGAAATGGAAATTAGGGCTTAATTCATAGTTCGCCCTTGAGGGTGAGTACCTATTAGTTGAGATCACTTTTAAGGCTAGTATTCATAAGGGCGATACAAACTCTCACTCAGCCTCAAGTGCGAACTATGAATACGAGCCTTAAACACTTCGGTGAAATGAAACAGTTCAAAATTTCATTGCTGATAAGATATAAAGAATAGTATATAACAAATTCTGTGAAATTTCACGAAAAAAAATAGGACTTCGAGGCATACGATAGTCAACAAAATTGGTGGTACATACAAATGGAACAGACAGACTAGAGAGCATCTCTCTATGGTCAGAATTTATTTTTGGAACGTTGTTATCGGTGACTCGAGTTATCAACCATTTCGAATCGAGAAGAAAATATGAAACTCGTCTTATTATCAACGAAAATAACATTGGTTAGTATGGATGTCTGAAACGTTAACCAAAAAGAAAAATACAGTTATAAAAATCGTTTACATGATAAATAATTTGGCAAGAGAGAACGTGAGTTTTTCATTAAAAAAATACTATCTGCCGGCTAGAAAATGAAAGTTTTTTCGGATATGCCTTGGGATTCTTAGGAGTTCATCAGAAATTATCTATTTCCGAGAACTTCAATATAATATTCGTAAATATGAATATATTTCATATTGTCCTCCTAAAATTTTCTCATTCAGTTCCTTCTTGAATGTTACTTACAAATTATTCATAATTGTTTTAATATTCAAATTTTAATCTCAACATTGATGTCACATGGAAGTAACCTCCCACTTACCTGAATAACAAATATATTCATTCGACACCTATTTATCTTAACAAATCAGGCCAATGTCACCGTCCAAAAATATTCATGTGACAAAGACAAACAAATTATACAATTTCGTATGGTGCGATAGTCAAACCATGATATCAGCAAGGATGAAGCTCATTAAAATTAGAGTAAATATTGAAATTGTCCTGAGATAAACTTCCCAAGTTTATTCGCTCAAGTTGAATACCCCCAAACAATAAAACGTCGCACTGTTGATGGAATATTTCCTGGTGATGTTCAAGAAGATAAACTAGCCGAGATAATGACCGAAAATTTGAGTTGACAGTAGTAATGTCCCCTAGTTCAGTAACTCGAATGCACATTATGCTGTTCGGGAATGGTCTTTAGATATACAGGGTGAGGAAGAGGAATTGCGTATTCAGAAATTCAATTGTACAAAACTATCGATCGAATAATTTTTACATTATCAAGTATAACATCCAAAGTTTATGTTCAAATAGTTTTAAATATGACATCTGGCGAATAGTGATTGTTTTCGATATACCTACTGCGTTAATCGGTTTTGGAAATGTCGGACAACTTTGTCCAGCATTTCGTTGGTTTTGTTGGCGATAGCAAAACTGATGTTGTTCTTCAAGTGGACCAGTGTCTTGGGACGATTGTAATGAACACGTGGTTTAAGATGTCCTCATAAAAAAAAAAATCGTAGGGAGTGCTGGAGTGCCGGAAACAACAGAGAACTTCACGAGTGGCCTCTATATTCACATCGTAACACTGTTTGATGTGCATTATCTCGAGTTGGGATATTTCGTCAATATTTTGTCGAAGAAAATGAACGGAGTGTTTCAGGGATTTCTGACTGTTATGTCCACATGATTCGGAAGTTTTAACTCCTGAGGTTCTCTGGAGTTTTCATCGTTCCAGCACCTTCGTCTGATTTAGCCCCCTGTGATTGTTTTATGAGGATATCTAAAATCCCATCTTTATAACAATAGTTCCAGGACTCTGGGTGGTCGATTAAGGAATTCCGATTGCAAAGAGAGATAAAACAAAAACTATCGAATCAATTTCAATTTTTTTTCTACAAATAATGCTCAGCTCTTTGTGAATCCATTTCTTAAAAATTGCGCTGTCCAAATGTCCACCATTTTTCTTCTGGCATCCTTCGAGTTGCAAAGTTTCTGGGCCGATGCCTTGAATTTCCTGGCGGATGTTTTGCTTCAACGCAACTGAAACCAAGTGTCCTGATTGTATCCATCAAAGTCTTGAAGGGCTGGTTCGAAAAATTGTTCAACATGCCTACTTAAGGATCAGAATTCTCTGTTACTGACAATTCAACATTTGTACAATATTCGTTACAGAATATTTGGCACTACCTCTCACTCCACGTCAGTATCTTCCCAAAATGTTTTTTTATTCTGAGTTAATTTGTTGAAAAAATAAATAACAAAAACAGGAAAATTATGAGAAACTTAAAGGTATAACAATAATATAAATAATATGAATATCCACTATGTGTCTCAAATTATTATTATTACAGTCACTTTCCTTGAAATTCCTTCGATATTCTAAAAAGGCTGCCAAGAGGATTTATCAAACCATGCAACTTTTCACTTTGTACTTTGCATTCTGATAAATTTCAAAAGTGGAAATTAATTATATTTCACAACATTTCTCCCGAAATTTAATTTCTGCGAAGTGCTTTTCACATTGTACTTTTCAATTATGAATGCGTCTCGTGCAACGTATTCATTTTAAAAGTGAAAAGTCGCAAAGTATTTGGTGCAATAGGCCCCAGGTCTATACTAGCTCTTCAAGTGATCATTGATCTTTCAGAAACAGAAGCGGAACCATAGAATTGATCGGGTACACACAAATCAAATAAAATCATTCATTAAATCACAGTTATTATTATTGTGTAATATATTAATATATAGTATTACACAGTATTTTGAGTGATGATATAATAAAATTGAATACGAAGAAGCCAACCGACATAAAATTCATGTAACTATCCACGCGAAGAAATACTATCCGAAACTAATGTAACAATTTGGAATGTAATGAATTTTCATAACCGAACAAATTATAATTTCGTCAGAATTTCTTCCACGCCAATTGCTTGTATTGTCTTACGTAACAAGAACAATACCTAACATTTCCCAGTATTTATCTGTTACAGGTGCCTGGGAAAACATGAATTTTTCAAATCACATAACGCGGTATCTCATCAGTGTTACGACATCACCTAATACTCGGTCGAATGTGTTGTTGATAGGAGAATGCATCTTTAGCCTGGAGCTGCCCATTAACCTCGTACCTGAGCACGAGATCTGCCGGTAATGGGGTTATGTGTGTTTAATGTCATTTTAAAGTAGTTGGTGATTGGTCAATTATCATGAAGATTATCGGGAGTACTAATTAGAAAAATTCAGGAAAACTTTGACAGTAGTCCTATTCCAGAACATTAGTTCGTTTTTGTGAGTTTGCAATGTGTGAAAAAACGAATGATATTAATCATCGAAAGTCGCTTTTTGTTTTTTAAAATATACCTCTTGAAGATCTATACACTATACACTACTGCAAACGTTTTAACCAATTATTGAAGCACGTTTTCCAATTCGAATTGAACTCGATACAGCATTCTGAACGTCTTCCTCTCAGAGGAAGAAGTAAACATTAAAAATTCGGAGAATTTTAGATTCAATTATTATAATTGAACAACTTTCTTCATTTGAAAAAAAATAAGGCTACAAGTACAGGATGTACGCTTAGTGAAACATATTTTTATGTTGTAGCTTTATGTTTTTTAAGTGCAGAAAGTTCTTCAAAGAAACAGGATCGCAATATATGACTTATCCAAAAAGATTATTCCACAGGTTGTTAGTGAATCTGTGCGACAAACTTGAGGATATTATTGCTCATTCAAAAATATGAACAACAGATTTTATTCACTAACCCTCTAAAACGCACTGTTTTCTAGATACAGGGTGTTGAAATTGGAGAAAAATTCGTTTTCTGCTAAAATCTCCTGAAACCTTTTTCGAATAGAAAACAGGTTTCGTTAACATTTTCTGATCATAATAGGCTATGTTTTTTGAATATCTCAAGTACTTATTGGTGTAGATTTTGAAGGGTTTTAATGAGTGTTTTCTCCATACTTTTCCGCAAATGTAAAGAATAGGGTTTTTGAGGAGCCCATTTGCATGGCCAATATTTTCAGCACATGTAAAGTTTTCGAGAAAAATCAATTTTCATATTGAATACCAAAGTCAGATTTTTTGCAATAAATTTTTTTCATTAACAGTCAAAAAATTGACCATGTTTTAACAATTAACATAAAAAGTAATTTTCCTCTAAAGCGGTCAATTTCAGAGTGTATGACCAGTAGCACCCTTATTGTGTAAACCACATTGGCGATACAAAGGGCCTTTCAAATAAACGTGCTTTGTCCATTAGATTCTACGCTAATGGACAAATAATGGGGAAAACCCACATACCTTTCAAAACATAGCTTATTACGATTAGAAAACGCCCACGGAAGCTGTTTTCTCCACGACGAAATGTTCAGGAGTTATTCGCAATTTTTTTTCAGATCAATCGAAAACTGTAGGTACATTTTAGTGAGTAAATAAATAGCATCTTTCGTTCATATTTGTGGACGAGCTATCATCCTAAAATTTCTTACACTCATTCACAAACACCCTGTATAATGAATCCATCATATGATTCTGCAACTCCCTCTGTATTTCGAGATATAAATGAAATTGAACGTTTGAATAAAATTATATCGAGGTGCAAAAACAACCATGGGAAAAACTATTACCGCGAAAATGTAGACATTTCTACCATTATAAAATTTGGCTCAACATGCTCTATAAACCGGTATTCTCCACAAAAAATACTGTAATATTTTAAATTATACTCAACGTTCTTTTCATCAACAAAAGACCTGAAAAGATCTGAAAGCAGTTTTTCAACTGTTTAATCACGCCATAGACCACATGTTAAAAATTTCTATAAATTGTAACTGTATCTAACCGAACTCGTATCAATAGATCCAAGAATTCTTTTATGTTTCCTTTATCCTCAATAATGAGAGTTTTATCATGAGGATTTCGTTAACCGCAAGGTAATCGCGGCTTCGAGATCAAATTAGCACCTCAAATGACAAAGACTCTGTATATTTCTCGACCACACGCATTTCAATTAGCTTATCCTACTTCCAACGATGGAACAGGTTCTCAATTCTCTTATTGACGGAAGATAATACTTTCTGTCAGTGAAAACTGTGTTTCTGTGTCATGCATACTTATAATAAAATATTTGTAATTGGAATTCTTGAAATATTTTGTTTCCTTCTCACAGAGCCAGTGTTGTTTTTTGCTTCGGATTCTTCGTTCTTTTGAAAAGTGCGTATGTTCTTGTCTCAATGTTTTTCAATTTTGAAAATGGTCAAACTAAGTTAATTTATAGCCAGAATCGATCCAATGCTTTTCGAGTTTTGAACTTTTGTTTGAATCTGGTGATACTACTGAATTAAAATTTGGTGCTTAATTAATTTTATGGAACTGGGTATTCTGTGAAATATGGTTATTCAAAATTTTTGTACCTCAATATCTCAGACAGAATAGAACCAATCTGAAGTGCCGCCATATGCAAGATAATCATAAGAGGCCTCATACGAAATTTTGTAACAATAGTGTTAACAGAGTTATATAAAATTCAATCGCAATATTGAAAAAAAAATCCTTAGAATATTTCCATAACAAAATATTCGATTCTAATGAAATCCATTTTGAGGGTAGAGATACAGTGTGTTTGGTCATGACTTAGCGATAGTTTAAGGGCATCAAATAATATACCTAATTTTATCGACAAAAACACACACTCTTCCGAATAATATCGATTTCTTTGGACGTAAAGGTCGTACAGATCTGAAAAAAATGTTTTTTGAAAGATGATACTACCACCTTTTATCAAAGTGAAACAATATGAAAACATTCAACTCAGAAATGCTATTTTGAGCAATTTTATGATTAATCTGTTTGTTTAATCATTAAAATTTGTCGAAAGTATACTACAGTTTTATTTTATTTAATCAATTTTCATAAGGGTCATGTTCGAACAGCAATTACTTTCTAATTATGTAACTTACAGAAATTATGTTGGTATCGTTTTGTAGCTAGTATCCTTGAGTGTAAGCTCATTGAAAAAAAAGTATACTTCAATGTGCTAGTTCTTGTACTATTGCGGATTTACTAAGAAAATAAGTACACTTTTATCCTAAATTTTTTTAAAGAATTTTTTATGTCATTTCTGAAATGAATGTTTTTATATTATTTCACTTTAATAAAAGGTGGTAGTATCATCTTTCAAAAAACATTTTGTTCAGATCTGTACGACCTTTATGTCCAAAGAAATCGATATTATTTGTAAGGGTCAACTAAAATAAAAAAGTTAATTTAAAATGGGGGCCACTCCAAAACTGAGGGGGCAAACTCCCCAATGTGGGTGTTTTTGTCGATAAAATTAGGTATTTTTGATGCCCCTAAATAATTGCTGAGTCGTGAACAAAATCAACTGTATACTAATATACTAAATGTTCGTGCGGAATTTCAAGAAGGTCGCAGAATTTGTCAATTAGATTGAGCTAAAATTGTGCAGTTAAATGTTCAATACCAGTTCAAAGCAGTACGCAAAAAGTGAGAGATGCTTTCATACAACCATAGTCTTACGTTATATCCAAAAAAATTCATTTCATTTCCATGAAAAAACTTTCGATGAAAATGAAATCGAGTTCGAGGATATTGTCGAAGTGAATGATCATGAATATTTGTCATAAATACTGATCGTTTTCAGAAATAGTTAAAAATAAATATAGAGAACACTATAAGATATTGTGAATTGCATTAGAGAAAAATGTAGGTATCTGATTAGTGAGTTTTTTCTACATCGAATGCTTGTAAATCTCTGAAATACATACAGCATTCATAGCGTTTCGTTTTATCTCTAATCTCAACATAATGTAAGGGCAATCTAGAATGAAGTGGGTTTATGGCAAACATAAAATTTTATTTGATCATGACATAATTGAGTTCATGATTTTATGTACTTTATCGTAAACAGTCGGGCACATTATTCGATTATGTGGAAAGTAATTTTTAAATCGACTCATTATGAATCTAGGTTGGAATGATCTCACAATGAGTTTGTTGTTAATTGTTGTTGTTAATTATTATTAACCGGCTGGTTTTTTCACTGTTGCTCAGCAAATATTTTCTTTATGAACTAATCACATTGTCCTACCAATTGAGTGGTACGATTTTCCAGTCCTACCTCAGAAATTGAATCACAAAACCCACAATTAAAAATGATTACTAACAATTGACAATTTCCGAGCGTAGGACTGGAAAAACGTACCACTCAATTTGTTGGACATTGTGACCAGTTCATAAAGAAAATATTGTCGAAGCAATAGTGAAAAAATCAGCCGGTTAGTAATAATTTTTTTAGACCTAGTTGTTGATATATGTTGGGAGTGGAACAATTATTGTTTTCAATTCGTAATAAAATTATTTCAAAATTTAATTAATAAAGTAGCTGTTAGTAATAAAATTTGATTATTTAACACTTTTGACGCCTCCAAACTGTATTAGCCCACACTATCGAGAATTTTCGTTGGGCGTCTCGTCAAAATGAAGCTACTCACAAATATTCAGATTGTTAGTAATCATCATGAAAAACAGACGCTGGCTCTTGGAATAAAACGTATAAAGGTTGAATTTTCAAACTTTATACTTATGAATTTAACTGCAGGTGATTTCGAAAGTAAAATGATGAGATTTAAATTTAAATTCCTTGGACCCAAAAGTGGTTAAAGCAGTCAATACTGCTTAGGTACTTAATATTATTGCCCAAGAAATCGTAAGAAAAGTATGAAATGCATAATTTGAACGTTTTATGGGAACATTAACAACTGAAATTAAGTCTCTACTTTTCTTTTCACGAATGTCAAAATTTCCTCGCGATCTGTGACAAATTGAATAACTATGTTTTTACATAGCTGATATTCATAAAAGAATAGAATAAGAATCATAGGTCTTAACCCAAATTATTCAAATTGGATACAAATAATTTCCCGTAGAGGAAAAAAATCAAAACGCAAGTGTTTAGTAGTACAAGAAAAAATAACTCTGAACAAGATCTTAGTAAGCGATACGTCTGAGAAGTCGGCCGAAAGAAATGGTTCAATAATTGATTAACTAACTAGGTTAGGATATCGACCATTAATTATCCAGGATATCTGTGGCATGACCGCGGAATGTGAGCCTTCTACAGGTGTCACAATATGCTAGTAAAGTAAACTGACCGTTTGGCTCGTGTTGCTTGCTGCTCCTAACTGTTCTATAAATAAATACGTGGAACAGGTTCAACAAAGCATCCACCGTTTTGATGCCGCTACGCGATATCGTCCATGAACAGGGGCTGACTCTTGGCTGACTTAAGAATGCAATGAAAGATTAAGTAATTGCCTAGAAAAAGGGCAATGAAGATTAGGTAAGAGACTCTTCAGTGTGTAATCTTTTTCCTTACTTGTTAAATTTCTCGAAATGGCTTCTGATTTATTTGCTAGGAGGTTGAACTTTTAAATGGATCTTTCTAACGAATTTTTATCGGTTAAGGTGAGGTATTTTCAGCTAACGAGCAGTTCTGACAGATGGACAAAATCGGTGTACTACATTAATATTGTTGTTCCTGAGGTCTTGTCCATCTTTCAGAAATGCTCGTAACTTATATAAAGTTAAAAAAACCTAATCTAACCTAACCTAACTGTTCTATTAATAGATACGTGGAAAAGGTTGAATGAAGCATCCAGGACTGACTTAAGAATGGAATGAAAGATGAAGTATTTGCCTGACAAAGGACCACTAAAGATAACGTGTGTTTATGTGCTTCCGAAAGTGGACATCACAATTTCTACCAAGAAATAGCGATATAACTAATCCATGAAAGTTTCGTAATTAATTGAAAAACTTATATTTTTCACTTCATATTGCGATAATAGTCCGTTAAAATTGCATTTTAAAATTCAAGCACCTAGCAAATGAAGCATCAGAAGCAATTGTCTTTTACAAGTAGGGTGGAGGATTAGACAGTGAAGAGTCTCTATACGTAAACATCTGTTTGTTTCCCTTTGCTTCATTCAGGATGGGACAAAGTAGGAAAAAATGAGAAAAAAACCGATTGTCGATGGATAGTTCTGTGTCCAGGTGATAGACGGGCTACTCTCAAAGTTCCTCTTGCCCTTAAATTCGAGGACTGCAATCATGGTACTGTTTGAGGCTACTTTTCTATAGGTCCTCAAAAAACTACATCGAAGGGCTGTTACAGATAACGTTCGATTCCTTCGATTAAAATGTGCTGTCTTTCCTTGCAGATGTTGCTCTGGGTCGACCAGACTATGTGCCTAAATGGTCCATGAACCATCTGGGGGTTCAGCGAATATTCTTGATGTAGGGCTACCATTCTCACCCGGTCAAACTGTGAAATTGGATGCTCTGGTATTTTCAACTGACTGTTCTCAATATTAAAAGACTCGTTATGCGCAGAAAAAATGATTAACTTCGAATACACGGAAAATTCACATTTTTGTCGGTTTGTTCCCATTTAAGGGATAACAGTAAAGATTCTACACACAAAAAATTGTCATGTTAAGTTCAACAAGTTCAGGGTTTATAGGGAATTTTGACGATGCTTCGAACTTTGGAATTCTGTTTTGAGGATTTTTACGAAACTCCTTGAGTAATTTCTTCTGAACTCGTATTTTCCATCGGTAGCCCCAACAGAGTCTTGGAAGAACACTCTCTACTCAAACTTCGAAGCTTTAATACATCTGGGCAAAACTATAGCATGCTGTTTCCCTCTAGGAACAAACACGCTATTGCTGGTTACTGTGATAGATATCGACATATGTTTTTTTGCTATTGATCAGTTTGCTTCCGTCTACACCATTTCCAAGTGTTTTTCAGAAAGCGTCAATTGTATATCAGAAAACGTCAATTGTATTTCAGAATAGTCAATTGTATTTCAGAAAGCGTCAATTTTATTTCAGATTAGTCAATTGTATTTCAGAAAGCGTCAATTGTATTTCAGATTAGTCAATTGTATATCAGAAATCATCAATTGCATTTCAGAAAACATCACTTGTAATTCAGATCAGTCAATTCAATTTCAGAAATCGTCAATTGTATTTCGGAAATGGTCATTCGAAATTCAATTAATATGTACACACATTTACATATAGCAGAATTGTTCATTTTGAATACGGTTTATCATCCTCAGTCCCAAGACCAGACTGAAATCGAGATAATTGTGATATTTGGAAATCAAAATAATATTGCTATTCTGAATTACAAATGACGGGTTCTGAAATACATATGATATAATCTGAAATACAATTGACTAATCTGAAATACAATTGACTAATCTGAAATACAAGTGACGCTTTCTGAAATACAATTGACTAATCTGAAATACAATTGACTAATCTGAAATACAATTGACGCTTTCTGAAATACAATTGACGCTTTTTGAAATACACTTGGAAATGGTGTAGTACAGAAATTTGGATATACTGTATAATCAACTGAGGAAAAGAGTTTCAACTATCTGGCAATACCTGAGGATACCGAGAAATCATTTACGAACCGAAATGCGTGTTGCCGAGAGCGGATCTGCCCCTACAATCCTTTGTTTTTTCCATTTTCGAGATGGCAATAACTCGATAGGAGCTTTGGATTTGCAAACAACTCACGCTACCCGATCGTACCTTCGACATGAGCCTGCCCACACCGCCTGTTTATGTTTAATTCTGACGAATTTGCATTGAAATAGGTTACCTCTTTCTGTTTCTGCCTGGATTCGGTTAGATTAGAGCCGAGTTACGCGAGCATTCATCCTGGCTTGGTGACGTGGGTATTTTGAATATTTGCTGACTAGATAACACTGGATGCGGTAAAAGAGAATCGGTTGGGGTTTTACTGAATGATTGAAAAAATTCGTCGATAATAATTTCTGTTAAGTTCTATGAAATAAAGGTTTTTTTTTCCGAAAATCGCAAGAAAATTTTGACATTCCTGACAAAATTTACTGTGAGAAAATGATGTCCCTACGGTTGATAGTGTAACAAGTTTATAGTACGTCCACGAAAGTTTGAGCGTATAGTAGGCGTTTGTTTATTTATCTGAAGTTGGCCGAATTTACTGTCATATCGTGAAATAAAGTCAAAGTTGCCAAATGTACCCGGCCTCGTCCAACGAGCTTGTGAGTTATTAGAGAACTCTATGCAATAATGGCAAGAAAATAAACAACCTTACCCCCTTAGTTTCGGAGTAGCCCCCATTTCAAATTTACTTTCTTATTGACGTTGATCCTTCCAAATAATATGGATGCCTTTGGACATAAAGGTCCTATAGGTGTTAAAAAAATGTTGAAAGGTGATACTACAACGTTTCATTGAAGTAGAATAAAATGAAAACATTTCAATTGAAAATGCAACGAAAAAGTTCTTTAAAAAAAATTTCTTTAAAAAAATGTACTGATTTTCTGGGTAAATCCGCAATAGTACAAGAACTACCACATTGAAGTGATCATATGGCGACCGCGGTCGAGTCGTTGGATCCAATTTTCGATGACTCGGCCGCACATTTCGGCCACTATTTTGCGTTCATTGTTGATTGTGAGCTCTTCAAACTTTGTCGCCTAGAAGAAATAAACCAATGACTTAATATAGCCTTGAAGAATAGTTAAGAGGCGTTAAATCGCACGTACTAGGCGTCCAAACGACTGGTCCTTAATTTCGCGATGAACCTCATCATATTGGCGCATTTTCTCCAGAGCCCAATAGGAATAGAAGAACGTACGTAGTTTAAAATGGTCCCTCAGCTTCAATTCATGAGTAAGCTTGGTCTTGGTCTGAGCGATGTCAAATTCTTGAGAACGCTCCATGATTACCGGGTGTCCTAAATTCGTTGTCTAGTGAGGGGATCTCGAAAACCCGATGAGCTAGAACAAAATGTAATAAAAAAAAATTGATTACTTCGATGAGTTTTACTGGAAAAAGTGCCTGTATAATGTTTTAGTTTCATGTTTATAACTTCAGTAATAAAGAAGTAATGAGAACTTTCATTTGACGCCATTTTCCAATTTTCTCTAATAGATCGAAAACGGGTTGACTTAGAAGGTGGCGGTTTTCACCAAATTAATTCTCTCAAAAAGCGAGCACGAAAATGTTCAACTCATTTTGTTGTAGCTCATCGGTTTTCTGAGATCCCCTCATTAGACAACGAATCTAGGACACCCGGTATAGCCCAACTTTGAGCTCTGTAATGTGGAACTTTGACATTTCTCCAAAATTGTGTTTCTTTTTTCAGGAGCGCTTGCTCCCAAGGAACTCGCGCACATGAAGATGCTAGGCATTTTATGCCTCTCAATTCGAACGATTATAGTGACCAAACCGACCAAAATTAAGCCATCCAATTTATTATCCCACAAACTGAACGTCAAATAACTCCCGATCCTTAACAGGTCATTCTCGAAGCATGTTCGTTCTGGGAATACCGCCTTATGGGAATTCCCATCATGTTTAAACAAAAGCGAATCGAACGATCCATACGGCACCGGATAATTCGAATTCGAATCCCAACTCACCGCAGGAATCGATTTCGACGGAAACCTCGAGACGCTGTGCAGTGCATTATTTCCCTAATTTGGGAACCGGTAGCATATCGGTTTCACGTAAAAGCTTCAGACATTTCGAGTGGTTGCGCTAAGAGAGTGTAGGTGGGTGTTAAGTTTCCGCCTATTAATTATATTAGGAGAATGATGATCTTCCTCTTTGAAAACATAAAATTGTTTTGGATTGGGGAAATTCCACACTTTTTTCAACAATAACGAAAATGCAATATATATATATATATATTCTTTTGAATTGAGAGCTAAAAAATACAATACATGAAACAAAAAAAGTCCCTAGCTGAGGTTGGTGCAAAACGGGGTACCATACTATTCTGTCGTATGATACCAGAGCACAGGGAAAAACCTCAGTAGAAAAAACCCTGCCTCGCCGTTTTTACAAAATTGAAACTTAAAAATATTCGAATAAATACCTTCAATATTTAGATACAAAACACTTAATTGATGCTCTTGGGCCAGGAGGGTGTTTTAAACCAGGTCTGGCGTTCCAAGTGATGCAATAATAAATAAGTAAAAGAATAATGGTTTGATTGCAGTACTCTCTAATCACAAATTGTTAATTATTTAGTAATTAAAAAAAAGCACAACCGATACTTTAAGCCACATCGCTGAATTGGTAATAAAATTATACCGTGGATTTGACGTATCACAATATATACAGGGTGTCTGTAAACAAATGCGAGGGATTTAGGGAGATGATTCGTCGATGAAAATGAGCAGGGGTAGTTCATATAAATTTTTTTTCGACCTCCCTTCCAAGATACACCCTTTGGAAGGCGATGACGAGTTGACAGTTTTTAATTTTTTTTTAGGTGTCCTAAAAAACACTGAGCCACAAAACTATAGGTACATAATATGATTAATTAAGTAGATGTTACTCATACAATTTTTTTGATCCCAAAAGTTTGTTTTTAGAGGTTGAAAATAATAACTAATTGTGATTTTCCTTAAAAAAATTTTATGGTGGGATATATTTTCGAAAACTAAAATTCTCGTATGGTTTTTCATTCAATTCTGGAGAAAAAAATCTCTTGCAAAATTTCGATAGTGTCGATACTTTTATCCGAAAAAATAAAAACTTACAAGCAGTTATGATCACTGTTCATTCCATTTCATCGTATGATTCATAGCATGAATGTGAAGATATTTTATATGTTCAAAATTGGTTTTGTCAATTTTGCTTAGTAATCGAATGAAAATGTTATTTGTGAAATTAAAATATTGCGGATATAATTTTCTTCCGGAAATTCGTAGTTGAACCTTTGGAAAAATTCATAGAACATCTTTATCTAGTGTCATAGACATACAATATCTTAGAATATTCATTCTATTGAACACTTATACGATGCAATGATGGAATGAACAGTGATCATAACTGCTTGTAAGTTTTTATTTTTTCCGTGAAAAGTATCGACTGTATCGAAATTTTGCAGGAGGTTTTTTTTCTGAGGGTATATTACTTATTTCTGAAAGGGTTTCTTTCTGAGATCAAAGGAACTGCCCATAATAGTTTTATCAATAGGTTGGAATAAATAGGCGAAAGGTTTTGACTAACGTTAGTTTAGACGAGTGTAGAGGTATCGCCCTCAATGTTTAAGTAATGTGGTGATATGACTTTGGGGTGCCAAATTTGAAACAGAATAGTACTCAGTGAAATAATTTTCATGAGCTACCTAGATTTCTATACAATTAAGCCAATGGATATCTCGAATTCTCTTCTCCAACTCATCTGATTTTTCAAATCATCCATGTATTTATCTTGGCGTGACATTTATTTTACTTTATCAGCAACACCGAACCCCAGTGAAGATGAAAAGATACATCGAGCATCGAGATTCCCACTACCACAATCAAATTCAGTGAATCCGAGCGAGATATTGCATAATAAATCAGCAGGGATTTGGCCTGTACCCAAACCGAAATATCAGATTCTCCAAAAGGATCAATAAAATAAATATCAATCTCCGGATTCGGTCTCGGACATAATCAAAATTTACGAGATGCGAACAAAAGGAATTATTACTTTGTTGGCGTTGGCAAATGATACCATCGACCAGTTTCCATATCGAGATCCGAGTTGACTCTGTGACATTCCGCAGGAACACGACTGTTTATGAGCGCCACCTGTTTGTTTTTCACCACACCCTCGACACCGCAATGTTGACACTTACCTGGCTTACCCTTAATGTTATTATTCTGGTGGTGCATAATTATCTGGTGTTTATGTTAGCATGTTCGTCATAACTGTTCATTCGAGTTTTTCTGATAATTTCTATTCCGCCCTTCTTGTTTATAAAAATAGCACACCGACTTAAAAGTTTCTGCTCTAGCAGAACCAATTTCTCTGCTTTTCATAATACTAGTTTGCCACTAGACTCTAGAATGGTACAATCGGTCCGAAATAGTTTTACGAAACGATTTACTTCTCGCCTCAAAATAGGGTACTTTTTCTCTTCATCTTAGAGAAGAGATCAGAAGTTAAATACCTAGGAATAACTCTGGATAGTAAACTTTTATGGAATAAGCATGTTGATACTGTTACTGACATAGCTAAAATAGCTCTAATGGCGTGCAGACGTCTATGCTGCAAAAAAATTGGAGTTGTAACACAAAAATACTGCGATGGATGTACGTCATAATTGTGAGATATATAATCCCATATATATGGGGCAGTAGCCTGGTTTGCTAAGGTAAGTACGAGGAAAATGCTCGATAAAGTAACAACAAAAGCTTGCCTATGTGTGTGCATCACTGGAGCTATGATAACGTGCCCAACTAGGCCGTATGAGATCCCTACGGATCTCACAACTCTACATATTTCGATTGATAGGGTAGCCCATGGGGCTATCCTCAGAATATCTAAGGAAGGAACAGGTAATGAAAGAATAAAGAATCAGAGAGTCTGGTCCTCTCTGAACAACTACATCTCATCTGCAGACCTTTATAGTGACGTAATGATCAAGAAAGTAAGCAGGACATTGCTAAGTAAGAGAGAGGAATGGGAACGGGAATACACCGACTGTAACCTCAAAGAAAATACCGTAAAATGGTATACAGATGGTTTTGAAACCTCTACAGGAGCTGGCGCTAAGATATGCGGTGCAAGTACCAAGGTGATATTTTCTTGTCTTTTTCAAGGTAGTCAATCAACAGCTTATCGTTGAGCTATTGGCCGCTCTGAACGTATTTTTTCGGTTACAAGCCAATCAGCTAACTGCTGATTTGACTCTGGAGTATAGTGGAGGATCCATGGTTCATCCATTGTTCTATACCGACGAAAAATTTCGGTTTTTTTCCAAGAACCAGCTAAAAGCAGCTCTCAGAATCATCGAAACCTCATTGTTTCTGCTCCACTGTAAACAAACGAGGAGCCCACTTTGAAAATAGCTTTCTCATGGACAAATGTTAATGTAAATGCTATAACTATAAGCTTTTTTAATATCTTTAGTGTCAGACACTGAATGGCTGCCACTAATGCTTTTGAAGTTCATTCTGGTGAATATTGACATGTTCGATGGCGGTCTATAATTTATTATTCTTTTTTTTTAATACATTATAGCATATCCCAAATGACCTATATCATTAAATTCTCCTCTTCCTTTCCTATCTGACCACAACTTCCACTATTCGTTCTTTGATGCTCTCTGTTACTCCGCCGGCGAGTACGCATGCCCGGTTTGGTATAGCTCAGCGCACGCAAAACAAGTTGATGTCGCCCTCAACGAGACAAACAGAATCATCACCGGATGCTTGAAGCCAACACCCCTGAACAAGATCCACGACCTAGCTGGCATCGCTCCCCTTGCCATCCGTAGGGAAGCAGCTGCACTCAAAGAACGATCCAAAGTAGCAGAATCTGAACGCCACCCCCTACACGGTGTCCAACCGGCCCCTCAGCGACTAAAATCAAGGCGAAGCTTCCTGAGATCGACAGAAGATTACGAGGAACCTAAAACCAGAGTAGACCTTTGGGGGAAGACCTCAAACCAACATTGGATGAAGCCGAGTGAAGAACTGGCACCGGGAGGCAGTGAAAACTGGGAGATCTGGAAGGCGCTAAACAGACTGCGGACGGACAATTATGCTGTTCTCAAGATCTTCTTGGTTTTATTCGTGTCTGCTCGAGTCTCAGTAACATAGGGTAGGGCCGGCCTAACACAGGATTTATATCCCAAACATTTCTGAGACCTTATTGACATGACTTGATGTCTAATGTTTCCTTCGCGTGAAAAATTTCTTGAGATTGCGGAATGCCAGATCTATCTCCTAACTTAGCTGTAGCCCCGCTGAGGATCACGTCAATCTGACTGATACCAACAAGAAATTGACACAAATTTTCTCTGGCTCGTTAGAAGCGAAACAAATTGCCATTAGGTTTCGTATTCGTAACAAACTAAGTGGACACGCATACACATGTTAAACGTGTGTGTAAAATTTCTGGGGGGGAAATGATACTCGAATATTTGATATTCGTATACGTGTCGAAGTTCACTGGTCGAAAATACATATTTATGTCTCGTTCCTATTATGGGGATTCAGTCGGCTCTGTGACATTCCACAGATGTTCGACTGTTTATATGTGCCACCTGTTTGTTGCTCTCTGCACTCTTGAAGCCGCAAAGTTGACATTTACCCCCAATGTTGATATGATATAATTATGAATTCAGGAGGTGAAAATGTAAACAAAACGGTGCCGTGTTTAGGTCAACCTTATTTATATGAGAGGGGAGTTGCCTTAACAAGTTTGTTGAGCATTGAAATGTACGCTTAATTTGTAAACGAGCTGATGCTTTACTTTGTCTCGAAAAAAATAATGGTGGCTAATACATGATAGTTTTTTTGCCATTATGAGTTTGTGGGAGTAGTATAGCAACTGCAAGTTGCCGTGTTACAAACGGTATCTGATGAACTATTAGGTGTACAAATAAGTTTCCGCGGTTTATCAAAAGATGGCCCCACCAGAAGGTTATGGAGAAATTGTCAGATGTAAAACGTAATATCCCAAGTTTAGTCATCTGGCAACACCATAACCTTAAAGTACTAGTGATTCCGTATCAGCATCACGTAATTTTTTTCGTGCAAAAATGTCAAGTTTTATTCCGAATAAGCATCATTTGCGGAACTTTTGATTTACTTCTTTAATGTGAAAAAATCTGCAGCTGAGGCGCATCGATTGCTTCTAGAAGCATATGGTGAAGCTGCTTTAAGTGAGAGAAGTTGTCAGGAATGGTTTCAAAAGTTTAAGAACGGTGAGTTTGACGTTAAAGACAAAGAACGCAGTGGAAGGCCGAAAGTGTATGAAGACATGGAATTAGAAGCACTATTGGAGGAAGATTCGTCCCAAACGCAAAAAGAACTTGCACTTACTCTACAAGTGACTCAACAAGCAATTTCACATCGTTTAAAATCGTTAGGAATGATTCAAAAACAAGGAAATTGGGGTTCCATATGAACTAAAGCCGAGAGACGTTGAACGCCGATTGTGCATGAGTGAAATGCTGCTTGCCAGGAATAAAAAAAGAGTTTTTTGCATCGTATAGTCACTGGTGACGAAAATGGATTCACTACGATAATCCAAAGAAGAGAAAGTCATGGGTTAAGCCCGGCGAACCATCAACATCGACAGTTAAGCCGAATATTCATGGAAAAAAACTCATGCTGTGTATTTGGTGGGATCAGCTTGGTGTCGTGTATTATGAAGTGCTGAAACCAAGCGAAACCATTACTGGAGCTCTCTACCGAACACAATTGATGAGATTGAGTCGGGCACTTAAGGAAAAACGCGCCCATTACTACTCCAGACACGACAAAATTATTCTTTTACACGATAATGCTCGTCCACATGTTGCGGCGCCGGTAAAAACATACTTGGAAACACTCAACTGGGAAGTTTTACCCCACCCGCCGTATTCACCAGACTTAGCCCCTTCTGATTATCACCTGTTCCGGTCGATGGCACATGGTCTGTCTGAGCAGCGCTTCACATCATATGAAGACACCAAAAATTGGGTAGATTTGTGGATAGCGTCAAAAGATGCAGAGTTTTTTTCGACGGGGTATCCGAATGTTGCCAGAAAGATGGGGAAAAGTAGTGGCAAATGATGGAAAATACTTTGAATAAAACGTAATGTACTTTTCCTTTACAATAAATTCCTAATTTTTTATAAAAAACCGCGGAAACTTATTTGTACACCTAATACTAATTCTCGGTAATCCTTGTCGTATGTTATTCGAAAAAATCAGTAGATTATCATATACCCAATTAAACGGTTACTCGAAACCTGAAATGATTGACGAAAGTGTCAAACGTAAAATTTTGAACTTTTTCAACTTTTCATAAATGTAAACTCATGCTTGAAAATGTGGCCCAGATATCAATTTTTGGCCCGAACTGCTCATTGAAAAACATCAGGATTACTTTCTGAGTTCGAGGATTTGAAATTTAATTGAATATTCAAATTTTACTATTAGTTCTATTAATTTTTTAAAACTGCGAAAATATGTTTTTATTCTCGACGAAATAACAATTCAGTGAATAGCATACGAGATTTGGAAATTGACTGGATATGTGAGTACAATTTGAAATAACAAGATTTCTGATCATATTCTTGATAAAACTAATAACTCTACTGTAGTGAAAAATGCGTCTTTGAGTGAATGTATTACTTACTTCAAGCATAATTTGGTTTTAAAAGAAAAATCAAGACCCTACTCTAAGCTGTGCGTTCAATGCGTAATTGTACATTTACTTGTAACATAACATGCTCAAAATTTTATTGATAGAAAGTGATGATGTTTCGTTGCTATTTAAGCACGTAGCACCCCGTTTTAAAATAAACGTAGACATCTTGTTTGATATGATTTTTTTGTTTCAGTTGACTCGACACTTTTGTTTAGCCAGAAAATCACATTTTTTTAGGTGAGTAAGTCTCGAGAACATTCTTTATCTGATATTCCTTGTAGAAATATTCAAATTCTTGCCAAGCATGCAATAATTAAGTTCTCGTCATCTTGAAGGACAACTTCAGTAGTAATTTTTCAGCATCCTGACTTCTAAACAGTATTTCGCAGAATATTCAGCACATTTATATAGAGCGCACTCTGTTACGTCAGTTTTCAAAGGATAATCAGTCGAGAAAGCTCCGAGAAAAACGCTCTAGACTCCGCCAATTAAAAATTATCCTTGAATGTATCCAGACCAAGGACCGCCTCGGCCTTTGCTCTTTACTACATTAAGTTTTCAAAGTTCTAATTGAAGTTGTTCAGTTGCGCGTCTGGAGCATAAGGTCCAGAACGGAATTCAGACATAATCTCCTCTGACAAGGCATCGTTTCTTAGTTATGACTTTTTTATTTTTAGTTGCATACAACTTTTAGAATTCGTTCGTCTCCTTGGAAGTTTTTTATGATTTATTAAATTTTGAAATTGGTTGATAGTTTTGAAAGTAATATCAATTGAGCAGGTGTTACGGAGCTTCTGCCATGTGAATCTTACCATTCGCAGTTCACTATTAAATTATCAAGTGGTTACTATTCCGTGTTACGTTTTCTTTCCATATGTGTTTGGAATGTATCTTCAAATTTAAATTCAACCAATTACAGTGAAATCTCCTCAGAAGCGGACACCGTTGGTTCCAGCTTTTTTGTCCGGACATAGGAGGTGTGCGCTTGTGGGAAGGTGCAAAATAAATACGAAGAAAAACGAAAACAAAAAACAAATTATTTTTGTATTGAAATATACAGGGTGTCTATGAACAAATGTGAGGGACTTAGGGAGATGGTAAGCAGGAGTAATTCATATAATTTTTAATCGAAATCAACCTCCCTTCTGAAATACAGCCTTTGGAAGGCGATGACTAGTTGACAGTTTTTATTTTTTTATCAAGAGTCCTCAAAAACACTGCGTCATAAAACTATACATAATAGATGTGACTTAAATGTTAAAGAAAACGTGGATTTCAAGAAATTTACCAAGTTGAAATATAAAAATGCCATATAGTTCACATGCAGTGTGCGAAGTAAGTATTTCGCACACTACTTCGCGCACGGTGTCATAGTAACAAAGGAAAATGAAAAAAAGGGTCACTTCGCATATTCTTGCCAATGCGCGAACCTTGTCATTTTTTGACGTTTGTAGAAAAATAAAATTCTCTCAAGGTTTCGCATTCAATTCTGGAGAAAAATGTCTCTTGCAAAATTTCGATACAGTCAATACTTTTCTCGGAAAAAAAATTGAAACTTACAAGCAACTATGATCACTTTTCATTCCATTTCATCGTATTTTCCACATAATGAATATATAAAATATTGTTTATGCTCAAAAATGGGTTTTTTAAATTATGCTTATTAATAGAAAGAAAATTCAATTTGTGAAATTAAAATATTACGGATATAATTTCCTACCGGAAATTAGTGATTAAACCTTCAGAAAGATTTATAGAACATCTTCATCTCTTGTCATAGACATACAATATCTTAGAATATTCATTCTATGGAACACTTATACGATGAAATGGAATGAACAGTGATCATAACTGCTTATAAGTTTTAATTTTTTCCCGAGAAAAGTATCGACTGTATCGAAATTTTGCACGACTTTTTACCAGAATTGAAACTATAAGAGAATTTATTTTCGAAAATCTATCCCACGAAATCAATTTTTGAACGAAAATCATAGAGGGTTGTTATTTTCAACCCCTTATAATAAAGTTATGAATTTGTGTGAGTAACATCTACTCAGTGCTTCATATTATAGTATAATTTTATTACTCGTTGTTTTTAAAAAGGCGTAAAAAAAATTAAAACTGTCAACTCGTCATTGCCTTCCAAAGACTGTATCTTGGGAGAGGGGTCGATTTCGAAAAAAAATTATATGAACTACCCCTGCTTATTTTCATCGAGGAATCATCTCCCAAAGTCCCTCGCATTTGTTGACAAACACTATGTATAATGTATATGTCAATAAATTTTCACCTATTCACTGCCTGTTACCTGCTAAAGCCTAGTGACCAAAGTTCCATAGTTGATGAAAGTTTTTACCTTTTGGGGTTCTCCATAAAAAATTGTTCAACTTTCATGAAAAAACCAAGGTCTGCCCTTCACAGACTCTTGGGCTGTCAATAAGATATCACCTCAGGTATGACCGTTAATGGTCCCATAAAAACAGTCAAATTCTCGTATTCACCGGTGACCGTCGCCAACATAAAATTGTCATCGGTAAAACAAGCGTCGTCCATGTTTCTTCGGTAGTATCTATTGCTTGCCTGACCGCCATGATCGGCATACAAATCGGTGTTCCTCCCATGATTCACAGAAACGAAGACGTTTTAAACGCAACGAACGATTTCCATTCAGCGGGCCGCGACTGCTGCTGTTTAACGGTCGACGTTTTCTGTGAATTCGCGGATATTTACGGTGCTGTCCATAGTCGGAAATCGAATATTAGAACGGTAGTGCACTCGGGCAACCGATCAATCATCTGCAACAGTTTGGAGGTCAGTGAGGAGGCCCTGAAGTGCGACTCTAAAGTGAATGGATTGAAAGTTGCTGAAAATGTTCTAGTGATGCTCTTAAACGGTTTTTTCGTTTGAATGAATTTTCATTAAGTCGTATTTGATGATAAAATGAGAAATCACAACTAGTTCTGGATGAGCAGAATATGCGTTTTAGTAAGTTTTATAAATATTTCTCCCTAACTGGTTCAAATCTGAAAAACGGAGTTGGACTTTCGTTACTGAAATTTGAATTTTATTCGGATCTTGAGGAATCGGAGATTTCGAGAATACTGCTCTACTTATTTCTTTGAATCCGTATCGAAATAATAAATATATTGTTACTTTTTCGTACTCGTTTCTACAGGAACAACGTTCTATCGTTTATATTGTTCCTCAGTATCTCAGAAAAACGAAACCAATCGAAATGAAATTTTGCGGCCATATACAAAATGATCATAATAGAACTTATGCAAAATTTTGTGTTCACAGAACCAAAGAAAATTCAATTGGAATATTGAAAAGAAGAATCTTAATATTTCCTTAACAAGATATCCGATTCGAGTGAAATTTATTTTGTGAATGAAGAATGATATACTGAATGTTAATGCAAAATTTCAAGAGGATGGCATTATCAGAACCATAGAATTCAATTTTTTCAATTGTCAATTTTTTACATTTACTCCGTTCGCATATTATTGAGCGCAAAGTAGGCTTGATCAATAAAATTAATTCAGAATGACTATTCCTTACTTAGCCTACTTCAAAAAAACGAGCATACAGATGAATTTGACTGAGCGAAACCTTTGTTTAGTCCTGAAATTAGAATGTTATTCAATACCTACTCATTTTAAAGACATGAAATGTTTGGCACACTTGAACTGATTTTGACTGACAATCGATCGGAATTACAAAATAATATGGTTCCCATTCGAAAAAAATGAGATTTCATAGTTTTATTGAATATCAATTTGGAGCTCTATTCCAGGCACCCTGTATAATATTCCCCCATAATTCATACAATAAGCAGTATCAGTGTACTCTCTTTTCTTCCACTGTTGCGAAAAAATGCTTTACGAGGATGGATTTTAAAATTGTTAGACAATCTTTCTGTCAAAAAATTTGATAATCAGGTTATAACTCAAAAACCGTTTGAGGTAGTTGCGTACATCATATATAAAATCATTGCAGAATTAAACGAGGAATTAATAATAATATTAAATAAATATTCAGGGTGTATTCGTTTCCGGTAGAACTGGAAGTAGCTTCTGCTTGAAAATATTTTACAAATTGAGTTTATGAACACTTATACAAAAATATAAAATCTTGAATTCGTATTACAATTCCTTCTTTGAAAACTTCTAATGAAATACCGATCGTGCTAAGATTTCGCATTTATATATTTTGTATTAATCTCAAGTCCTAAACGAAATTTTGAGGTATCAGCCTCATTGCTCCACGAATGAACGGAAACTCAGAAGCACCTGCTCAGGGCTTCCTAATTTTTTTTTATGGAAATAAATTTCCAGTTCAAATTTTGAACATATCTCGAAAATTTTAATTTTCGAAACTGTTTCATCATTCAAATGGAATCGCATTAGTATAATATTTTTTATGAATTTTAGGATTTCTGTTATGGTCGTTGTTGATTGTGAATCCTTTGCTTGATATTCAACCCGTATGTGATTTTTTGTTCATAAATAAACGAAATGGTGATATGACAACAAATTCACAATCTCGTTGTTCGTAATACTATAACCCTCATTATAAATCTTCATTAATTTTTGTATCCGGTTGTTTCATATTGATTGAGTCATGAAAATCATCCAATTTCACTTTCAATATGATTAGCATATCGAGTACGGTTCGTGTGGTAATAAGTGGGAACAATTAATTTGTAATCCTTTACGGAAGACGCCAATGATCTTAAGTGTCTTACCGTTTTACTTCCTACTCTCATGATTATACACATCTAATCACGTTTAATGAAATAATTGTGCACTCCTCATAAGATGCTAGTGACTCAATTGGTAAATTGATTTGAATACCATCTAATATGAATATTCAAAGACGATTAAATCAAATTGGAAGAATTAAATAATTCGAAAGTGTATGGGATTACTCAATTCCTCTCAATTTATCGTAGTCGAGTGTAGTATTTCTATTTTAAAATTTATTTAATTTTTAGGGCTAGTCGATAAATGACAGTATTTATAATTTATTGATATGTTATTTGACCTATTTCCATCATATTTACTTTATCTGTTCAACGAAAAAATTTATAATTTATCAATTTTCAAATTTCATCATCAAAAATTTCTTGTCATATGTGTTTCTTTGAAACTGACATTATTGACGTGATATTTGAAGTTTCTGATTCCTATTCGTTATTAGTATATTATTCGATGAGCGGTAATGCAGGTCAAAACACACGCAGATGAATTTTGCACTACGAGCCGTCAGCTCTATAGTTTATCCACGACTTCTTCAGTCAAATTCGAATTAATCTGCATTTAAAAAATTTTGAACAGTTGTCAAAAGCATTGACAACATTTCGTCCAACCGTCAAACCTCTGTACTCTGTAGTCGGGAATCAAATCAAAGTCTCTAACTAATGAAATCAAGTACTTTCGCAACTTCAAAAATTTACGTTTTCCAAAAATAAATCTGGAATGAATCCCTAGAACGTTATCTTGAAGGCTGAAATAGATTTCCGGATCGATCCTACTTTTTATTCATTTTTTTGTGAACAATTTCATTTTCCTAGGTATTTTTATTAGCGGGAGTTATGGGCGGGTGTTATTATAACACTCGCTTTTCGGTTCATAGACATGTCTATGGTTGTGTTCTAGCTACTATTACACATAGAAATTAGTTTATAGGAGTGGATAAACTATATTAGCTGATATTTTTATAGGCTTCAACGAAATTGTCGGATCAGATATATTCTGTTCGGGTTTTTTCCTACCAGCACTGTATTAACACTGCCGTTCAGTGTCTACAAAGAATGACCTACACTTTTCGATTTTCATAGATATGAAAGCTCAGAAACAAACGTTATTTTTGAATCTACACTAACAGAGCATGATACTCCAAGCCAATTCATACTCAAAAATAACTTTATGACTCGCTCAAACTCTTCTTCCAATAACCAAGATAACAAAATTTATTCGTTCAAGATTGACCGGATTCATTCGCAGAAGTTCTGCCTCTAAGGTTTCATCTCCGAAACCAATCAGAGTAATAAACTGAGGAGAAATTCTGTTCATCAAAAAAATATTTGAAACCTTTCCTATCACATATGAAAATCATAGAACTTCTGTGTTTAATGTGTAGCTTCTGTTCACTTGTTCATATTCGAAAAATGAGATATGAAATTTAAATATCCTGAGAACTTTTGGTTTTCTACTCATTTGTGAAATCAACTCTTGTGTTGAGCAATCTAAACTGTTGTTGAAGAGAGCTTAAAACTGAAATCCATTAAAAAGGTTCAAGGGTCAAACTGAAAAGTTGAATTCTTGAATGAACAGAACGAGATCACAGTATGCAAATTTTAATCACAGCTTTCCTGTTACAAAGAAGGGGCAAATAATGTATTTTGTATTTTCTGGAATGAGAATGCAAGGAAAAACCATCAGGCGGTCAGCCATTGCAATAATTTTTTCATCAGATCCGGAAAGTGTGCCAATCTTAGTTGTTTGTCACTATTCGTAATTCAAATTCGAAATTTGCTGATATTCAAACGAAACTATAGCTCACTACTTTAGAAACAAGCTTGCAAAAATATTAACTTCAATCTGATCATATAAATAGATTAAATAACCCATATTAATGAATCCCTCTGTATAGATCATTCATCATTAGGAAGTGATTATGAGAATAGATGATCCCGATTCAATACCGAATTATCTATTCAATATCACAACAATACATGCGGAAATGAGCAGAATCAGAGGAAGTATATGATAATTATACACATATACCATTATTACTCGTCGTGAAAATCATAATGCACCTAATTCTGGAGGTTCTACGCTTCAGTATCTCCGAAAATTGCCGCAGAATTATGATTCATATGATAGAACACGACTATTCCATTTTCTGCTTCATGTAAAGCAATTTATATCGATATGCAGGTAGTATTCGACAAGGGTGGATATAACTGACAGACACCATAAAAGCTTTAATTAAAGGAGAAAAGGTTTCGATAAGGATCAGCAGAAATATTACACTCATTTTCAATATTTGGACACTGCCATACCTGTTGGTATATTTTTTGTCCCAAGATTTATGCCTCACTTGTGTCTACTTAAACGAATGTATTAATTTCAGTTTAGTACTGATTATGAAGAAGTATACAGTGTTTATCTAAATAAGACCGAAAAAATGAAATGGGTGATTCCTCAGATCATTATATGCAAAAAGGTTTCCATAAATGTAGGTTTGAAAATGCATTGTTTTCAAGATAGAGGATGTTGAATTTTTACTTATAAACTGACTAAAAAAGTTTTACCCTATTGGGATATTTTGAAGTAATGATTGTTTTTTAATTATTCGTTAAATTAAAAAAAAAATTCTTCTACATTTTTTTCTTGAGAGGCTCCGATTTTAGGAAAAAAATGGAACTACCTGAAAACGGTGCCCCACACGATAAAAAGACATGAAATTTTCTGTCACAAATTGAACATTTGTAAATAATTGTTAGTTTAGAATATCTCAGTGGCGTACCACTTTTTTAGTCAGTTTTCAAATGAAACTTCAACACCCTGTATCTTGGAAGCAATGCATTTCCGGACCTACATTTATGGCAACCTTTTTATAATATGATGTGATGAATAACCCCTTTTATTTTTCGTTGTTATTCAGATACACTCTATATGTATAATCTATTCAATTGCATTGAATCTGTCTTTAGAATGATTTTAGTTTTGGTACTGAAACTGAGTGACATGGACACTACTAAATTGTCGTCAATGCCAAATTGATTAGAATAATCATTATCAATACTGTATCAAAGAGCTTTGCGAGAATACGAAAAATATTTCCGGAAAGCAAACACAAAGTAGATAGGATTAAATTTTTCTTATTTTGATAGTAAGCGTTATATTTTCATTGCAGACATTCTTTTTCAATGTATGCAAAATAAAAACATCTGATTTACTACTTATCCTCACTTGCATAATGGCTATTATACATAATAGTTATCTTCAGGGACATTTCGCTAGAATGAAGAAAAAATTTCCGGCTATTCTTTGACTCAAAAAATGATAATATGTTATTCTAAATTCATTTTCTCCATTGGCATTTAATTCCTTGAAGCATGGTTTATGATAGGGTGAATTTTTTCAGTGTGTTGAAACACTGAGTTTGTTATTTCAATCGATTCATATAAACAATTCTGAACAAAACTACCGCGATGAAATGTGCGTTGCCTTTAGCTAACTATCAGGAACTACTACTTTCATAATAAGAATTCAAAGCTTATCAATTAGTAATAAAGTAGCTCTTTTGTTCAGTCATTAATTGATATTGATTAGTAAAATAACTGACATAATGTTTTTGCTTGTGACCGTAGAATAAAAAAACATTTTTATTCTCGAATACTATACAGGGTGTTCCTAAATTGAACGTACAAACGAAAAGGGGAGATTTTTTGAGTGAGTTTAAGAAAAAAAAGTCCCATAAACATGGGGTCGCAAACGTTTCGTTTTCGAGATACAGGGTGTTAAAGTTTTAATCAAAAACATCTGTTGATTATACGAGTTTATCGAATCTTTATGAATCATCGCTGAAGATCAGGAAAATTTCCATAAAAACTGACACTGAATTCATTCACCACAGCTTACAAAGTGGCCTTCCCATCATAATTTGGATTTTCTCGAGGATTTCGAGAGAACGTTCAAAATTTTTTTTCACGAAATCGTTGGTAGATACGACAAAACTACAAGAGACCGAAAAGTTTAGTATAAGAACAAAGCTTCTTTTTACATTTCTTCAAATTAACAGTTGCTCACCACAAAAAAGTTCTGCAGAAGAATAGGTGGCAGTGTTCCAGAAAAAATATCACCCTGTAGATCTTCTATCGAAATTGCCATGTCACGTGGTGAGAACTCTCAAATGTAATATCTATGCCAAATTTCAGTTGAATATCTTGTGAAGTGTAGATACTATGAGAAAAAAACTTGAAAAAAAATCAAAATTCAACACTCTGTATCTCGAAAACGAAACGTTTGCGACCCCATGTTTATGGGACTTTTTTTTCTTAAACTCACTTAAGGAATCTCCCCTTTTCGTTTGTACGTTCAATTTAGGAACACCCTGTATAATATAGCCACAAGTGATTAATCACTACTCTCAGATGCTTCATAGATTTAGCTTTGATATAATATTCTTTAAATTGGTACTTCTTCAGTATCCTGAAGTACTCCAACTAACAAATATGGGCATACCTTGTCAATCGAGGGCTGCAGCATCTTGATTCGAAATTCTATTGGTCAGGATAAATTAATTCATCAACGATGTTCACGAATTCGAGAATGAATGAAGCCAACTTGAATGTTGAAACGATGTTCGGACCAAAATTTTGAAACTACAAGCATTTGGGTGAGATGAAACCACAAACGTTTCCTGGAATAACCGAACAACAGTTCATTTCTGGTGAATAGCATCATAACTTGATCAGAGAGAAAGACAGACGAAAGTCGTCCTTCAAAGGACCTAGGCTTCCGTGAATTCTTGGGTTATTGGTCACTTGATCGAATCTTTCAAAGTTCTCAGAACTTTAGCGAGAGGGGTGAAACCCATGTTCTTAGAAGGCCCGTTTATTACGAGGTATGATGTTGGTAATTTTGCATTCCTCTTATGAATCACCTCTAGTGTACAATATTCTTGGGAAAGTAATTTAATCAGCATATTCGATTCCATGATTGCATTTCGATTATTACTTCGTCACAAAACTTGAACATAAGCGATAATCGCATTGAAGATAAGTTGTTGGATTTTTTGTAGAGTGCTTCTAATATTTGAAAAAAATGCGAAATGCTTAACTTCATACAGGGTGAATCTTTAAACATAAATTTTTTTCATCTTATGAAACATCCCTACGGGAGTTGATCTCACCGAAATTTCTGTAAAGATTTGGACTGTAAATTTCTTTGTTCAATAGTGACGTTCAAATTGTGTTATATATGTTATATTTCCGGATTTTTCACAGTGCGGTATTTATAAGTATAATAATGACGTAATTTACATGCAACTGATGAGTATCAGGTGATAAATATATTTTTTTTTCTCAAATGGCTAGGAAATCTCGAGATTTCTGATGAAATTTCTCAAAGAAAAACTACTGAAGGAAAATATTTTTCGACTGTAGTTTTCTGATCTTTCTCGTGATTTCTCTGGCAATAATTACAATGAAGACGCCTAAACCACCTCTGGAGCAGTCTCAGGAATAGAAATTTCATCATCTCCTATCATTTTATTTTCGAGAACACCGGCAATCAATTTTATAACCGTCAAGATTGACAATTCCACCTTAATACGTTTCCATTATAACCCAAGTTATTTTATTGCGAATTCCTAAGCACCATTTATTTTTGATTTTTTCAAAATTGATTAATATCTGTCAAATTCCAAATGATTTGTGGAAAAATAGTATACAGGGTGTCCCGAAAAATGTGGGAAATCTCTCGGATTCAGATAGAACATAAAAAATGAAGATGACAAGTTCCCATAATTTTTTTTCTAGCGGCCCTCCCTATGAAGATACGACCTCCTATATGACGCCACAGGAAATCCATTTTAGTGGAATAAGTTTCAAACCACTCGATATAATTTGATGAAAATTTGATATGATTAATTGTATTAAGGACCTCTTAAATCACCACACTCAAATTTCAATTTGCTTGTTCAGTTTACCAGGGAAGGACTGGGTTGTACATTTTAATGCTTACATTTTTAACACCCTGTATGATAAGGTGCTAAAAAAACAAATTTGGATACCTTGAGCATTTAGCTAAAGAAAAGGTACTCTTGTTCAGTGTCGATAAAATGAACCGTTTTCGAAAAAAAATAATGAAAGAAGTAAGTAATTGAAATTGATTCCCTTAAAATGAATTTCCAGTGGCGTTATTTAGGAGGTCGTATCTTCGTAGGGAGGGACGCTAGAAAAAAATTATGAAAACTTGTCATCTTATTTTTTTTGTTCTATCTGAATCCGAAAGATTTTCCACATTTTCCGAGACACCCTGCATTTACCTCGTAGTCTCTGTGTTGCTAGCCCAGGAACGTTGAGCTTTTCCTAACCTATAAAAAATATACTATGTTCATTAGGATATGGACGTTTCTTGTACCTAAATTATTTGATATGCAAATTCGGTTCATTCGTTCCAATAGTTCGGGAATTGAAACTCTTGAAATGATGATTTTTTAATATTCGGATCATCAAGAATTTTTAAAAATACATGATTTCGAATTTTGTTGCGTATAATGATAACTATTTTTTACGAGTTGAAGTTTAGGCTACGAGACGTAGTCAAGTGCCCGAAATCACCGAGTGAATATAAGAGCCATTTTGCGCTAGTAGCATTGTATACTTTATCCACGACTACTGATATATTTCTTTCAGATTTTTTCATTTGGCGACCGTGACAAGACCCTTTTATTACAAGTGTGGAAAAAGCCAAGTTGACACATGAGAAACTTTAGGAGAACTTGTCATTGTATATGTTGTAATGAAAATTGCTTTGATTGATATAATAAAAGTAGAGTTCACCCTCGATTGACAAGGTATACCCATAATATTTGTTAGTTGAAGTACTTTATATACTGAAGAAAGATCCATTTGAAGAGTTCAACATGAAAGCAAAATCTATTTAGCATCTGGCAGCAGTGAATAATTATTTATATAGAATAGTTGTAGTAGTACGTTTCGAAGGAAAAAGAATGGATGAATTAATTGATATTTTTATGTGAGCGTTACTTTTGAATAGTTCAGGGATTTCAAACTCTCACTTCAACAGGAATGGAAAACCGAGTGGAAAACTCGTGCATTTCAAAATAATTTTCAGCTTCCTTTGTGCCATGAAAAAAATGAGATGAATATGTCAGCACGAAAAACCGTTCTACACCGTGCAGATCGTTAATGCGAACAACCTCTCTAATTTCTGCATTCTTTACATTTTCCTCTTCATTATCGATCGTTTCTCCCACCATTCCCATGTAATCCGTAATTGCGACAAAAAAGAAAAAATGACACGGTCTGGAACGTTCAATCCTTATGCATAACAACCGCAAGAGCGTGTCCAATGTCCATAAAAAATTGATCGATTCTCCTCAATATGCTCGACTTACATAAAATTTACTGTTACCTCCGTGCTGGTATGCTAATTTTCTCACATTTGATGTGCGGAAAATTTGAAAGTTGCATATTTTGAGTATGATGATGTTGACGTAATTTTTCCCAGGAATGTATTGAATCCTTAATTAACTAATCGAGGTTTATTGCATCTGTATTTTGATGCGGATATTTGTCTTGATGCAATTAATTACCTTTGGATTGATCTCCTTTCAAAAAACAATCTTGATTAACAACGATGTTTACGATGTCATATTCTTAATAATGGAATTTTCACGACATAGTTATTTGTCCTGTTTTTTGTTCATTTTTTATGATTTTATCTCCGAGAACTTTCTCGAAATATACTTTCATTTAGATAACGCTGTTTCATTCAGTAATAGAGACATTAATTCCTTGATAAGTGTACTATGAAAACAATCCTCAAAAGCTAATTGGCAAGATGGTATTCTTGTTTTTTAAACAGTACTTCATAATAAATAATATATCAGCTATTGGCATCGTTATAATATCTCCGATAGTTTTTTTAAGCGCTCGTTCTACTTAAACGAGTGCTAGGTATATCGTCTTGCCCAAATGTCTGTAATTTTCGAATTTTGAGCCGAAAATGGTCTCAAACGATAGGGTTGGACTCCCTGATGACGAATTCGTGGTCAAATTCAATTATCTCCGTGGTGCCTTTCGTTAGCACAATAACTTTCGAAGGGATTTTCCTAGAGACTTGAAATTTTCAGGACGTGTTCGTATCCCAAATAGCTCAGTTGAGTTCGTTAACCAGCCAAATCGTACAGGGAGTTCCATTAAATATGGCTATTCAAAATATTTGTTCCTCAATATCACAGAAAATACAAAACCAATCGGAATGAAATGCCAAATCCAAGATGCTGATAACAAGCCTCATGCAAAATTTTGTGGCCATAGCGTGAACAGAACCATAGAAAATTCAATTGGAATATTGAACAAAAGAGACTTTATATTTCCATAACATGATATCCGATTAGAGTAAAATTTTTCTTGTGAATGAAGATCGATACTTTTAATGATCATCCAAAATTTCGTGGCCATAGTTTCAACAGAACCATAGAAAATGCAATGGCAAAATTGAAAAAAAAAATCTTTATATTTCCATAACAGGATATCCGATTCGAGTGAAATTTATTCTGTGAATGAAGATTGTTATACTGAATCTTCGTGCAGAATTCTGTAGTCATAGTTATAACAGAACCATGGTAAATTCAATTGGAAATATGGAAAAAAAACCTTTATATATCCATAAGAGAATATCTGATTCGATTGAAATTTATTTTATGAATGAAAACTGATATACTGAATGTTCATGCAAAATTTTAAGAGGTTCGCATCGTCAGAACCACAGAATTTAATATTTATATTTTTTGTTTTGTAATTTAATATTTTTACATATTTCATGTTCTGAATCATTTTCAGTAATAGTTCAGTTGAGGTAATAGTCTTATTGCCCCACCAATGAACGAGCGCCCAAAACTCCTGCTCAGGGCTTTTCTTAATTTTTTAAATTTGTTGTCGATGTGACAACGTTTCAGTTTAACTCTGACCTGGCGAAAACTTATTCGCACAACACAGTTCTATATATTATACCCACGTAACACGTGTAATTGAAATTGCTACTACCCAATAAATTACCCAACACACACTTGAAATCCGACGATTCCAAATGGGTATCAGTGGGACGAAATCTGAAATCTAACCGGCCTTCCTATTTCGTCACAACTATCCCGGACTCTAATAACCTATAATTATGGCGAATTATTATGCTGCAATAGCGAATAAGTGCACCACTTTCCTCGCGACTAGCTTTAATTAGTCCAATTTTGCGTTGGACGAGACCGCAAACTCTTCCTAGACGTTGAATGATACGCCTCGTTGCCGATAGGATAGGTAGATATCTTGTGTGGAGTTTAAATTAGCTGAATATGTTATATACCTATTAGGTTGTGATTCTGGCATTGCGTAGTTATTGTTTGGTTAACTAGGAGTTGATTAATGTTCACGACGAGGTGGAATAATGAGCTAATAGGGATGTTGACTACTTTTTGGAATTTATTTTATTTTAAAGATGAACCCTATACAAACACGAAAAAATTACTTTTTCCTTAAAAATATAGTAATTGCCAATAAAAATGAGTAAATGAAAAGACAACTCAAAATTCCCGCGGAAATGCTCAATTTTGTCACGTTCTGATGATTACGTCATAATACAGTGAACATACTTTGAGTTTGACTTCTGTCAAAGCAAACTGATTTTGCCCGATCCCTTGTGGAAAAGTTCAATCTAAGCCTTCAAAATGAATAGGTCGGTCTGTAAATGCTGAATGAGGTGCTTCTTTTATTTGTAATAATAAATATGAGTTAAAAGTCTGCTACTTACAAAGACAATTTCACGTTTTTAAGCTCCGCTGCACAAAAATCCTTGTTTTCAGTAAAGAAACTTGCGACCATAAGGGAATTTATCTTCGGTAAAAGTTACTACTACCTATTACCCTTGATGAATCCTATCTCCGTTATAAAGAAAATTGTATATTATCGTTCTTGTAACGAACAAGGTATTCTGTTCTCTTTCAGCTTTCAACTTCGTAAGTTCGAATCATAGATATGATATATTACATAATATTCACTATGGTTCAAGTCACAGAACAGTTTCACGAAGCTTGATTGGCAATCAAATCGTTTATATTGAAGTAAGTCGATGGTTTATGTCAAAATGAACTGAAAATTGCAGAGAAATGATGACATTTCAATAATCAAGGTGATTGGAGTTTTGTGGAACCCGGCCTATGAATGTATTTTGTTGATCTGAGCACCGAACATTCGAATTTGCAATGACAATACGGATAGTTTGACGTCACTATACGGATTACCTCTGATTGGCGTTCGCAGTCACGTGATAGTTGATAATAAATAACATAATTTAAATCAGCTTTATTTAATTCAACGAGAATAATAAGATCACTAAAATGGTTTTTTAGGATTGCAAAAATTTCCTTCTATGAGGAAAACCTCAATTTATATGAATTCGTAACATGAGTCAACATCCCTATTGTTTCGAAAGAGGAATCACTTGAACTCACTTTGATGGAAAGGATATTCTAAATTGATTCTTAATATAAAAACAAAATTTATGGGCGAATGCTAAAAACAAGCTAAATCATTTCTCTCTTATACCCAACGAGCGGAATTCTTCCACTCAGTTAGTCAGAACTGGAGAAAATGACTTGCGGGACATGGAAAATGTTCCTGCTGATACCAGTTCCTTCTGCCAAGACGCCACTGGGCTAACGATGAAAACACATTTTTTTTAACAAAGGACCCCGCACATTTTGTATGGGAATTGGCTCCCGGTGGATTTGGCTGAAAATTTGATATGATGTTCTACTAATCCTTCTGATCAAATGTCTAAACATTCACGAAGCTGAAAAATGCATACTTCTAGGAGTTTTTAGCGATTTTTTGTATCCATTATGGCTTACGTATTATGGGAATTGGCTCCCGGTGCATTTGGCTGAAATTTTGATATGATGTTCTACTAATCCTTCGGATCAAATGTCTCCACAGTCACGAAGCTGAAAAATGCATACTTCTAGGAGTTTTTATCGATTTTTTGTATCCATTATGGCTTACGTATTACCGTTCACATAGAAATGTGTGAAAATATTTCGAATTGACAGAATCTGCTTTCGATAATCACGAAATATTCTCAAACATTTCTGTGTGAACGGTAATACGTAAGCCATAATGGATACAAAAAATCGCTAAAAACTCCTAGAAGTACGCATTATTCAGCTTCGTGACTGTAGAGACATTTGATCAGAAGGATTAGTAGAACATCATATCAAATTTTCAGCCAAATCCACCAGGAGCCAATTCTCATACAAAATGTGCGGGGTCCTTTAATTTTATTGATTAACACAGCGCTCGTTCTACTTAAACGAGTGCTATATCGTTTTGCCAAAATGTTTGTAATTTTCGAGCCCAAATGGTCTCAAACGATAGGTTTAGACTCCTCGATGTCGAATTCGTGGTCGAATTCAATTCTGCACGTGGGGCCGTCAGCCCGTCCGTTTTCAGGATGATTTCGTGTCCCAAATGGCCCGATTAAGTTCGTTAACCAGCTAAATCGTCCAGGGTGTTCCATAAAATATAGAGATTCAAAATTTTTGTTTTTCAATATCTCAGAATATACGAAACCAATCGGAATTAAATGTTACGACCAAATGCAAGATGCTGATAACAAGCCTCATGCAAAATTGTGTGGCCATAGTGTGAACAGAACCATAGAAAATTCAATGGGAATATTGAAAGAAGAACCATAATATTTTCATAACAGAATATCCGATTGGAGTGAAATTTATTTTGTGAATCAAAACTGATGTAGTGAATGTTCATGCAAAATTTCAAAAGGATCGCATCATCAGAACCATAGAATTTAATTTTTGTAATTATTTATTTTGCACATATTACATTTTTTTAATAATTTCCAGAATCTAATTCCGAGTGTGCTGAGATTCTGGATTTATAATTTTTGCCGCATGTTTCCTAAACATGCGGCAAAAATTCAGGGGGTTGTTCCTTGGACTATTCTTGGAATATTTTGTCCTTTGATGACTTTTGAAAAACCTCTTTGTTTCGAAGATACAGAGGAAACAAAATTTTAGATAATAACATTTTATTATGAAAAATTACATGAAAATTTAACTTAACCTACAAAAACTGTTGAAAATTCTAGCGATTCATAATAGTCAAAGATAAAATGTTAATTGCTAATACATCACAAAACGAATTCAAATGAAAACCGTGTTTAATCTGTATTCCTTTACCATCTGAACTTGTCAATTTTAAGTCAAAAAACTGTCCGTTTTTAGTAATTGGAATGTTGTTAAACAAATTTAAAAATAAATTATACCTACTTAGTAACCACAGTGCGGTACGCATTTTCATTTAAATTATTATTAATTTCAAAAATATGAAAAATGTTGTTCGCCCTGTATCTTCGAAACAAAGAGATTTTTCAAAAATCATCAAAGGACAAAACATGCTTAAAATAGTCCAAGGAACAACCCCCTGAATTTTTGCCGCATGTTTAGGAAACACCCTGTATATTTGGTATCAATCTCAAATCCCATTTTAAATTTTGAGGTAATAGTCTTATTGCTCCAGGGCTCAGGGCTTTCCTTAAATTTTTATTTATTATTTCTTTTTGAAATTTAGTATGTTACAGACTTATGAAACTGCTCCGGTATTCTTTTTGTTTGCGACAAGCTTGCTTCTGCTATCTTTCATTACCTTGAATTCCTTCTGAATAACTAAATTGCCAATACTGAGAAATGATACTCGTGTTCTATAGATATCCTATTGAACCACGACTAAAATAATAGAAATCCCTCAATCTTCAATCCGTTTCAGTGTTTAAATTATTGATACAAAATTCTGAGTCCTTGCAAATTGCGGTTTTCGTTGAAAAATTATTGTATTTTGATATGCATTCATTCGACATTTTTTTTTCATATGCGTCATGTTTAGTTTCTGGATTATGCCGTAGACGTTATTCAGGTTTTTTTTACTTATTAACGGAAATTTGATCTGTTTTGTTTTTGTGTTCTCAAAATATGAAGATGTTGAAAAAATATCAGAAAGAGTTCGAAACTCCGAGAGGAAAGATTTTTCTGAACAAATAAATAAAATAAAGATCCTCCTCATTTCAATTGCATCGATCTTCGTTGATAGGAATTCAATAACCTTAAAATATTTAGAACAAGTTACCACTTTTTAAGATAATTGAATGTCTGTAATTTTGGTTCAGCCCGTCCTCTAATAATATTCCCATTATATTCAGGGTTAATATTAATTTCATGATCATTATTCGTATCACGAATCGAACGAAAATTTATTGAAGATAAGAAGTTAGATATTCCAAATATTCTTTATCAACTAACAATCGCAGAACTCATGGCCGCTATAAAATCTCAAATTAGAAATAACCTTTCTAGACGTTCCAGTCGGTTGAAATCAATTTCTATTCCTGATCTTATAGTAGATATCGATTCGGCCTACAGAAACCTATTTAGACCAGGGCCGAAACCTTCAAAAATGGTAAAAAATGAAAAAAAATCGCAGTAGGATGAAACCCATTAGAAAAGGAGGGGAATATGATCAAAATGAAAGGAAAAATAAATTACGGTCGATCTGAGTTCGGGAAGTGGGAGGGGTGAGTTTTTAAGGGTGAAAAATGGTTTTCCTTGATTTCCGGCAAAAATACAAGTCCTATGGAAAAAAATTGAATGGCAAAATTGTAGGTAATGAAAAGATCTACAACTTTTGTATCGACAATTTTTTCACATAACCTCAAAATTTAGGTGAAAAGTTCAAAAAACCAAGTTTTTGGTTTTTTATTTATATCTTTTTAAAAAAAAAATTTTTTTCACGAAATTTCGTGAAAACTTACCTTATTATGTCCCAAATACACCGTAATTTATTTGATTTAAAATATTCATGTTTTCGTCTTATTTTTACTTAATATCAAAAAAGCACCCCAATTTTCAATCGAAAATTCTGACGTCAAAATATCAGCTTTTTTCAAAAAGTTTAAAGGATTTTCCTTCATTGAAATATCTACTTTCTGATGGTGTGAAAAAAATATACATTACTATAAGGAGTGTTCTCAGAATCAACGATTTATGAAACCCACCATTAGAGTAACTCAGTCCCCACTTCTCTATGAAATAACTTACAATGGGTTAAAAACTAACCAAAAGTCATTCAGGTATATGAATTATCTCAAAACAGCAATAGATAGTCATCTAAAAATATTATTTAAACAAGATTCTACAGCTTTTTCAAAATATTGTAGATGTCTTATTAAATATTAACTTTATTAACTTATCTTTTTGTTAATTATAGAAGTATATTTCAATTTGTAATTTTTTCGTTTATGAATGAAACAGGAAATCTTACGTTTTTTGAGTAATTAAAAAGTAAATTTTAATAAAAACCTCAAAATTGTACATAATGATTAAAAAAAAATTTCGAATTTGGGTTTTTTCAATTTTTTGCATTTTCTGAGAACATTTCTAGTCATGTATATTTTTTTTACACCATCAGAAAGTAGATATTTCAATGAAGGAAAATCCTCTAAACTTTTTGAAAAAAGCTGATATTTTGACGTCAGAATTTTCGATTGAGAATTGGGGTGCTTTTTTGATATTAAGTAAAAATAAGACGAAAACATGAATATTTTAAATCAAATAAATTACAGTGTATTTGGGACATAATAAGGTGAGTTTTCACAAAATTTCGCGAAAAAAAAGTTCTTTTTGAAAAAGATATAAATAAAAAACCAAAAACTTGGTTTTTTGAATTTTTCACCTAAATTTTGAGGTTATGTGAAAAAATTGTCGATACAAAAATTGTAGATCTTTTCATTACCTACAACTTTGCCATTTAATTTTTTTCCATAGGACTTGTAGTTTTACCGGAAGTCAAGGAAAACCATTTTTCACCCTTAAAAACACACCCCCTTCCACTTCCCGGACTCGGATCGACCGTAATTTATTTTTTCTTTCATTTTGATCATATTCCCCTCCTTTTTCAATGGGTTTCATCCTACTGCAATTTTTTTTGTTTCAAAAATTATCGACCCTGGTCTAATTCGGCGCAATTCCTATTTAACCTCTACACAACACACGGAATTTCTAACCGATTTATAGTTACGAAATAGTATTTTGAATTGGATTTCAAATTGAAAAACTTGCAGCAAACTATCCGTTGGCAACAAGTCTTGTGTCAACTTCGCGGAAACAAATTTTACAGCATTTTCAATAAGCCGTAAAACCAAACGTATGTTGAAATTTATTTTCGGCATACGAAGCAATTCAAAAGTAATTTTCCTCAGCATGCGTTCAGCAGCGAAGCTTCCCTGAACATTTTATAATTATTTACATCGCTAAACAATGCTATTCTCTGTTGATTGCAATATACGTTCGGATTAATGGAATTCTAGATTCGGCACGACTGCCATCCTGAGTACAGTCGAGCTTTCCATCGACAATGCATAACTAATTTTCATTCGGAAATATTCATCATAATATCACTGACAATTGCTCGTAACTTCTCTACGTTTGTGGTAGATTCAGAGTCGTATTCATAACATGGTTCAGAGTTATTTGAATGTTTCAAAATACTGTGGAACTGAAATTTCGTTTTACAGAAAATTCGTTATAAGGAAAATTTGTTTCTATAGTCGGCAATGTCGCGGTCTACTTCACTGATGAACTTAAGTTTATCATTCCAACATAAGCACTTTCTTTTAAGCATTTTCGCACAACTTTCACACTAGCGTCGTAAAGGTTAGATTGAAACCAAACAGCCAGGGGTTTATTTAAAACTGAACATTTTATAAATATCTACATCGCTAAATAATGCCATTCTCGCTATCTTGATTGCAAGGTACGTTTGGATTAATGGAATTCTAGATTCATTCGGCACCACTGCCATCCTGACTTCAGTCGAGCTTTCCATCCACAACTAATTTTCATTCGGAAATATTCATCATAATATCACTGACAATTGCGAGTAACTTCTCTACGTTTGTGGTGGATTCAGAGTCGTATTCATAACAGGATTCAGAGGTATTTGGATGTCTCAAGTTACATATTTCGATGTCTTGGGGAGTAGCTTCAAGGAATTTAAGTTGCTTTCAAGACAGAGATGGAATTCTCCTTTCGTATGAATCCAATGGAACGTAAATTGGACGACGTTATATGCAGAAAGCTAATATCCCTCAATAGCGACAAACTCAGATATCTAGCTCCAAAGTTTTTAAGAATTATTAAAATATCTTGTGAGCTGCTCTAAAATTTTTCGGTAACTTTTTCGAATTATCAATAGATTTTGTCATATCTTATATTACATTTATATAATTTATTTATCATTTTCGAGGGTTGGTAGGTTTCTGTTTTTTGAGGAATAGGGCATATTTACAATAAATAGATTGAACCTCACCATATCTTCATTTTCGCAAAATTGGAGAATTTTATTTTGCACTATATACCTATTCATTTCAAAAATATTTCATTTTAGTTTGTTTCTACTTCGAAATCTGATGATTCGATATTATATCATTTCCTGCAAATTCTCCAATTTTGCCTCAGCGACTGTCTTTCTGGATGGCCACAGTAGTTACTGAATCGGTAAAGATTTCTTCATAAGATGGTCTACCTCGAGAAGATTTTTTGAATGAAATATTTGATGAGGTTGAGAAGAATCATGTTGCTGAATCATTAGCAAAAATGGCTCTTGCTTATTAATTTCGATCAACTTTTAATGCAACCAATTGATTTGATCTTCAAACTCTGTAGTTTTCCGATTTGTTATAATTTCACACAATTCAACACATCAATAAAAATCTCATATAAGAAGGTACTGAAAGCTACCCACCCCCCAGGATACGCCAGGCGTTAGGAATATCCAAATGATATCAAGTGGCGTGGAAGGTTTCTGCAAATTGAAGGATTGATTAAAATGAAGATGTGGGTTAGTCTTTTATGAATTCAACGAGTGAAAGATTTTTTGCGGCTTGGTAGCTTTTTACAAAATATAGAGCAGCTATTTGATAACACTTATTCACATTCAACTCAATATCTTGAATATGGTGGGTTGGTAGCTTTCTGCATAACGCCGTCCAATTTTGAATTGCAAAAAAGAATTGCTTATCCCTTATATCAAAGATGTTTTTTAACGCTACTCTACTTAAACGAGTGCGATAGAGTTTTGCACAAATGTCTGTAATTTTCGATTTTGGACTGTTATTTTCGAATTCAGAGCTGAATTTTTTTTTCAAATGACTCACTGACAAAACCATATTCAAAATCAATTCTTTCCGTGGGATCGTCCATCCGTAAACACGATGACTCTCAAAAGGAATGTCTTATAGACTTAAAATTTTCAGAGCAGGTTCTGTGCCGCGGATAAGTTCGTTAACCAGCAAAATTGTACAATACAAAATATGACCATTCAAAATTTTCGTTCCTCGATATCTCAGACACAATCGAACCGATCCAGTTGAAATTTTGCTGTCACTTTCGAGGTACTCATAAGAAGCCTCATACGAAATTTTGTGGCCACAGTGTTAACAGAACCATAGAAAATTCAGTAAGATATTGAAAAGAAAAATTCTTGTATTTTCACAACGAAATATCAGACTCAAGTGTCAAGTCAGAACCATAGAATTATTTTTTTTCAAAATTATATATTTTTCTGAATAATCCAGAATTTGAATTCGATTGTGCTAAAATTTCGCAGTGTAATGTTCTATGCTAATTCAAAGCAGTACGATGTTAAATGAAATTTCAATATCAGGTCGAAACTCAACCATTATTACGAACAGTACCTACAATCTACATTGTTCAACATAAAACATACCATTTTTCTGTAAATTTCGAAAAATTTTGACTCTCATAAATTCAAGTTAGTTTATTCATTGAATACTACTACTATTGTTTAATGAATTATGTAAAACACTAACAGCTGTCAGGAAATATCATTTCCTTACAGTAGGAACGTCTGAGAAATTTTGTCAAAATTTCTAAATGATTTTCGGAAAAAAATAATTGTTCAAATGCATTCACATGATGCTTATTTTTCTATATCATTTACGGAAAGAGTGGTACTGAGAAAGAGTTAGTGGAGGATCTCGAAATATGACCGTTATTAATTTCATCAAATTGTACCGATATGCAGTTCATTGAATCGTAGCTTCAGTTATGAAACACACTAAAATCAACACTGCTACCGTTGAAAACGTACAACTAACGAAATAATCGAACCAGTACAATCGAAAAACCAACATCGGTAAAGGTATCATTGGATTAACTTACTTCTTAGGCATTCCGCGGTCTGTCCTCACTCAAGAAGCGTATTTTTGTCCAAAGTCATTATTTTCTTCGAACGATCGTAATAGGACAGATGACTTGGCACGAATATCTTGGGATCGATATCGTTCTCGGAAGAACAGATTTAAGAAATGCCGTTGCAGGTTTCAGTCAAGGTTGTTGCGAAATAATTAGGTGGTTCCTAAATATAGTATACTTACTCCGGATTTATATTCTACGGAATGTTTTTGAAAGTTTCTCAAGTTAGTCACGTTTATGCTTGGTTGGGGAAATTTGTGATATGTTAGACCATGTGAAAAGTACTGGAAGTTTTTATAGGTCAATCTGTATTTTGACAGAAAGCAGATTCCTCAAATAACAGTAAAAAACAGATCATCTGAACTTAATGTTGTCGCTAGGCATTCATATAGTGAAAATCTGGATTGCAATAGTAATTGACAAAAGCTTTTGTGTACCTACTCATATTGGAAAACGATCTTATTACCTACATATATTCATTCCTGAATTCAACTTTCATATCCAAATGCTTAGCCTACCCTTGAAACTTCAAGGTCGATTTAGGTTCAAATTAGGTTTAGGATTCAATTCAAGAAGTATATTGAAATCTTCGTTTTCTCAAGTGTGGATAAGTGTGTAAAAGCTTTCTGTATGACAATTGATTGGTTGACTATCACATCTGTATTCTGGTGCAAGATTGGCTCCATCATTAAGATTCTTAATGTGAGAACATCAGTGGGTTACTCTGTATAATTATGTATATTGAAAATGAAAATCGAAGAAAATACGACAATACTGCTTTTACATATACAGTGAATTATGGAACAAAATTCATTTTTTCAGAAAAACATATTTGGCAACAAAATCCTGAAAGACGTTAATTTTTGTTTCACGTTTACCAAATTTTATGCATTTCTGAAGGATTTTTGTTGCACCCTCTGCCATTTCCATCAACCCTATACATTTTTTTAATGGGGAAAGTGGGTCATGTGGTACTTTTTTGGCAAGGTGTTTGTTTCTTCTTCATAGGGGTGCAGTAATTAAAGAAAATTTTTTTAAACGGTTAGTTCGAAGAGGTTTTCAGCTATCACCGAATGAAAGTCGACCATTACATTTTTTTTCACGCACAACTTTCAACCCCTACCAGATGACCCACTTTTCATATCCAGAAAATTTTAGGGATTGATGGTGATGGCACAGGGTGCAACAAAAATCCTTCAAAAATGCATAAAAATTCGGTAAAAGCGAAATATTTTTCTTCTGAGGAAATTAATTCGTTTTGACGCGCACTGTATGGGTAACTCAAAATGAACTCCATTTAAATATGTTCACTGGTAATTTTATGTTTTTATGTCATTTCATTAGTTCTTAGATTGAACACCTAAATACATAAAAATGTATAGATTACGAATCTAGTTTTCAGATAATTAATTGTAATGACATACGAGTACTTCTGTCATTTGAAAGAAATATCTCTTTCCTCAATCTGTAAGATCTATCAAAACTCGATGTTCTAAATATGTTTTGAATCAATAACCACCCCATATTGAAATCAACCAAAAAATAATAATTGCTGATTAACCTCAAACAAAAATTTCAAATCTCCTTTCTTGCAGATTCCCGCTTCCCAAATGGCATCGCACCGTAGGGTCAAATCGCTACCAGCAACCGGACCAAGATCGAGATCAACATCTCCGAACACCATGTAACCTTAAAGACTGAACCAATCGGCCCCCAAATGGGTGCAAACATGGGAAAAAACACATCCCTCCTGGATGCACTACCTTCTGGCCAGGGCACTTTACACGTAGTGATGTTAGGCTTAGACTCGGCCGGTAAAACCACAGCCTTATACCGCTTAAAATTCGACCAATACCTTAACACGGTACCTACCATAGGGTTCAATTGCGAAAAAGTGAAGGGGATGATCGGCAAAGCGAAAGGAATAAACTTCCTAGTGTGGGACGTAGGAGGACAGGAAAAACTTCGACCGCTGTGGAAATCGTACACGAGGTGCACGGACGGTATAGTGTTTGTTCTAGACAGTGTGGACGTTGAGAGGATGGAAGAAGCCAAAATGGAGCTCATACGGACTGTTAAATCTCCAGAAAACGCGGGAGTTCCGATCCTAGTGTTAGCCAATAAGCAAGATCTGCCCGGTGCTCGTGAACCGCGCGAACTCGAGAAACTGATGGGTCTAACAGAACTGGGCGGCAGTGGGAGCCCTGGGGGACACCTTTGGCATGTCCAGCCGGCTTGTGCCATAACAGGAGACGGGCTGCAAGAAGGTCTCGAGGTTTTGTACGAGATGATCTTGAAGCGCAGGAAGTTAGCGAAAGAAAGAAAGAAAAAGGCTAGGTAGACCTGTCTGTAAGTGTGTAGGACGCGATGTGTAGTCAATATTTTAATGTTAGGCTGAAGTTTCCTTGGGTATCATCCTTTATTACTGTCATTCGTACAGGATGTTTCATTTTGGAATATTATGATCATCTTAAAAACGATAAGTTGCGAAATTTTGTGATTCATAAAGCCAGATTACATTTAATTCAAAGTACACAATGGCATATTCGTTTACAACTATCCTGTACCTAGAGCCTAGATAATATTATGAAACACTCTGTAAAATTCCTTGATGAAACACACTGTATATTTCTCGTTTCATATTGAAAATGGTTTTATCACATAATATCATAGCTGCGATTTATCTGATTAAATGTAAATTAATCATGTATATATTTTCTTTAATGATCGTTGACTGATTTCTAACTAATTATTATTGCTCAATACCGGGTATTCTTCAATCTAATCGATTGAAGGAGTTATGATATTATCGAATAAAATAATAAATCGAAGAATCAATGTGAGTGTTGAAATTGTTAATAGACAATTAATTCCTACTATTAAAATTTGCAATTGTTCTGCTATCGCGAATGATCAGATATACCTACCTTTGTATTTCCCAATAAGGGGAAATTTCAAATTTTTTCTAGGAATTTGTTCATTGAGATGTGAACCTTTTCATGATAAGTACAAGTATTAATTCATTAGTTCTTGAAATATTGTGGGAAAGTGAAATACTAGTAATTAATTATTGGTTTTCGGTAGGAAGACAACTGAAATTCATTGAAGGCAATGAGAAACTGAAAAATATGTATTTTTGAATACACATTGGTAACTGCGAAGCACCTTGACATGTACATTATATTTATTTTACGATTACTTCTAAACCTCACTGACAATTAAATTGCTGTTAAGAATTAAGTAACAGTTTCAAAAATACGGTATTTCACAATTTTTCCATTTTTTTCATTCGGAATTGAAAAAAAACTTTTATGTGAATGAAATTTTAAATGAACATGAAGGATTTCTACATTTTCAAATATGAAATTGAATAATAACTTCCCAACATATAAATTCTAACATGTTAAATCCATTTGACATTCGTTATTCCGATTCTTTATGAGAATTCTGGGGTGAGATATCCGAATGTTCCCCTTGACTGTTGGTATTTTCTCTACCTACATTTCTGTCTTCTGATGGGTGTAAGGTTTCATATGACGAGTTCCTATGATGATGATTCATTTGATAAAGCAAGACAGTCCCCAAATGAGGGTTCACAATATTTTAAATTTATTTCCCCATATCAAGTTACAAGAGATGAGGATCATTATCAACTATATCATTTATCTCTTCTTTTCGGTGTAGAATTGTAGCAAAAAACATTTCGAACAATTAGAATCAAAATACGCTCGTTGAGAATCACAAGATGAATTCGTAGATTATCTACAAGGTGAAATATTGAAAAGGAAGTTGACAGACTGATATTTTTGATGAAACTTAAAAAATGTTTTTTTCGCGGATGAAGCTTCGTTATAAGTTATTGAAATTCAAAATTTCAATCAATTCAAGTTTATAAATTTAAGTGAGACTAGAAACAAATACCTTAGTTGACTGTCACCTGATGACAACATAAGATTTGTTCACCAATTCAAAAGGTGCAGCTTCTGAACCAATTCAATATATGAATCTGAAAGAAACGAAAATTCATTCCGTTCTGAAACAACCATTACGAGTCAGAAAGATATTCACATGACTATTGATCAGAAAGTTCTTTTATTTTCAATGCGAGAGTGCATACCAATTTCATATCACATATAAAACTATACCCATGTCCCAAACTCATAAAACTTTATCGTTTACAAACAATTGACAACTCGATAACATAAAACCGCCACAGGAATATAAATTTTTCATACTGCCTTGAGCATTACAATCTCAGTCTTCCAAGTGTAAGCCAGAACCAGAAGGATAAATTCATCCATTAAGAAACTGTCAGATCTCTATCGCAACTTGGAAGAAGGTGTGGGAAGAAGAACGAGCATCTTTCTCTGAAACTGTAATTACGAAGACAGAAATACGACCCCCAACGAAAACAATCTCAAAATAGAATACGGTTTTCGAACCCTGGGGCTCATAGCACTGATCTTGACTGATCACTTTGTAAATTAGCGGAATTGATTCAATTCGTGTTTGAAACTTTGCAGGGGTATGTCTTATGCAACAAGATTCGAGTAGATTGCTAACTTTTTTGATTTCATTGAAATTCAAATTCACCAACTGATTTTACTGATTGGAAAACTCCGGTTGAAAAAGCTCTAATCCTGATTTCAGTTATACTGACTTCAAATGGTTAAACGTTTTTCCAAATATATCCGAAAGGATTTGAAATGAATTCATTAATTTTCGTTGTGTTTAGTAAGTCGATTGCAATTTTAAAAAAATCTTCATTAGTCGATGAGATCAACGTCATTATTATGTAATCATCAAAGACCAAATTCTTTCTAGATTCTGCATATGATAGAGTATAGAAAGCATTTAACTGCGATTGATGTTCAGGATGTTATTATAAATCAATAATAATAATAAAGTTTATATACGACTATTGAATAATCCACCAATTATGCGTCTTTTTGCACGGCCATAACAATACCCACTAGTGAAAAATGAGTTATTATTCACTGCTGTCAGATGCTTCATAGATTCAGCTTCAATATTACATTCTTCAAATTAATATTTCTTCAGTATTCTGAAGTACCCCAGCTAACAAATATGGGTATACATCGTCAATCGAGGGCCAAATTTACTTTCATTACATCAATTCAACCAATTTTATTACATTTCCTTCAATTTGTGACAAAAATCAACTGCCTTTTTTTTCGCGTGGGGTGCCTTTCCATTTGCCCTTTAACTTACAAAACTTGGGTTTTTATTCCAGAATCACCTTGTTACCATGAAAAAAATTATATTCATCTTTATAATTTTATATCTGAATGAACTTATCTTGAAAATTGACCAGAATATAATTATTTGTAGTAATGCATCCACAGTATGCAATATTAATAGATACAATAGATAATACCACATTTAGCATTTCAAACCAATTGAAAGGTTGTAACATTCAGACTGATTCTCTGATAATAATCAATTGTGCGACATAATTTTAGGATGATACCAAGAACTAATATAAATAAAAATAATAATTATCAAGCCACTACCTTGCCTCCTAGAAACACGAACAATTTGATATGCAATTTTCACTGTGACATTTTTATCGATTTTTATGGAACTTGTTTTTATCCCTTATTGTTGCGAAAGGCTGAAATTCTAAAGTGTGTACATATGATAGCTTTTCTATGTGTATCATATTATATATAAAAATTGATGTTATCGATTATAATGTATGTAAATCGAACCAGTTTGTTCACTAGGTAAATAGTCTTCATAGTATTTTCATTGAGCATTCTTACGCAGTTTTCCATTTGTAATCGAGGCAACGAGTGCTTTTTAGGTTAGGAATACGATAAAGTTTTGACCTAAACAGCACTTGTTGACTAGACAATTATTGATATCCTTATATTATGCCATCATGCATTGTTAGTTATTTGAAGTTCCTCCCATTTCTTTTTTATAGAAATATATTAAAGCAAATGAGAAAATGTTCCAAACAATACACCTAATTTCTTTTCATAGTGGAATACAGAAGAAACAAATCCAAAAATGGGCATCCTTATTCGTTGAAACTCTCCATATTTCATAAATATGGAATAAATACGATATGAAAGAATTCACAATTTTCAGGATGCTCGATTTTTGAGTTTGTTGAGAGTTGTTGACTTCATTCTGTTTGTAATAAATTTTATTTTGAGATTTGAGAATGATGATTAATATGAAGAGTAATTTTCAGAAATTCTTTATTATTTTAGATTTATTGCTCCAATTGTGAATATATCACTTGTTTCGTTCGTAATTTGATGATTCTTAAACTTCTTAAAAGGAACTAAAAACATCATGTTATTCACATTTTTTTCTTGAATGATGATAGTAATCAATTGTATGGTATTTTATCAATGCTAGAATTTATTCCATTCATTATACGAAAAATGGAAAAAACTTTGAATTTCAATTAGATATATGTGAAATATTTTTGGAGGGGGACAATAGCGATATCGAAAACCATTAGAGATGAAGGGTGGATTGAATTACAAAGAAAAAGCTATTTAGGGACAATTATGAAAGTGTGATCAGTCTTCGTGAGATGTGATACACTTTTAAATTTGTAATTTTTTGACACAACGAGGGAAATCAGTATGGCGTTATTAAAAAAAATTGAGAAAAGTCCAGAGCAAAAGCGTTTGAGCGCTCGTTCATTATTGAAGCAATAAGTCTATTGCCTCTAAATTTTGTATAGTACTTGATATTCCTACCCAATATTTGAATGCAAAATCTCAGCAAGGTCGGAATCATTTTTTGCTAATTATTCAAAAAATGAAATCTCTGAATTATCTAAGACTAAATAAGGTTTTTTCGTGAGAATATTAAAAGTTTTTTATTCTTCTATCAACTCAACTCCAACAATATTTTGTGTACTGCTTTGTATTAGTAATGAATATTTTACAGCGAAATTTGAGCTCGATCGAATTGACAAAATCTTAATTATTCGAAAAAATGCATAATTCAGAAAAAAATTAATTCTATGGTTCTCATTAGGCGATCTTCAAGACTATCGCGTCTCTGAATCAATAGACAATAAAAAAATCTCACAACACCAGTGTAATCGCTATAAAACGAAAAATTCATGGTTTTATCTCTAGAAAAATTTGAGTTGAAAAGAAAATCTCGATTTTTATTTCTCGGAGATATCTCGGGAACAGTTGGAGATATTAGGAATATGTTTAAACCATCACATTTATCCTTAATTAACGCACCTTTTTCGTAATTTAAGACATATTTTTATCTGTTTTCGATATTCGTGTAGTCCCCCTCAAAATAGTTCTAACCCTTCAATCGACAAAAGTGCAAAAACCGAACAAAATTTTTTCAAATCAAATTACCGTTCAACTGAACTTCGTTATTTCTATCACACTTTGTTCAATACCTCATTTTCTGTACGAGATCATACTACACAGATAACCCACCCCATATATACGAGTACACCCATTTAGCACCGAGAAGAAGCAATTATTTCACTTATCAACAATTCAATCGTGGAAATACCTAAATAAAGAATCAACATGCAGGCCACAATTTATACCGCCTACCACTTAAAGAACCGATGATCGGATGATTAAATGTCGTAATCATAGTGCAAGTGTTCTCATCAATTTGCGAACTGCTGTAACATGCTGTTAATTACAGTTTACACTTAGAAAGTGAAAACTGATTGTATTCGAGTCTCGGATCTCTTCAAAAAAACTGTGCGAATGTTCCCATGGCTATATTGTTAGAGAATTGTTGTCTTACCGATTGTATATTTGCAATAGTTTCTTGCAGATTCATTATTGTCTTATTGTTATGGTGCATTTGAAGAATGCATAGTTTTTCAAGGTTCGTGTAGTGAAATCGAAAATGACTTATAATTCTCAAGAACATAGAGGCTGTTCTTTTTTATTGCACTTTCTGGGGCAGGGAACCTCAAGCAATTGCACAAGTGCATCAGAATTACCGATAATTTTGCATGACAGCGTGTTGTGAAAAAATTGCAAGAGTTTATTTGCATTTTTGAGAAAGAGTCCGACACCGAAGGTGGAGGTTCTAAAAAACTTTTTAGGTTTTCACTCCCAGTCTCTGAAACAAAAATAATTACATTTTTTTTTAGTTAAGATGAAATTATCCTGCGAAAATCTTCGCACTAATTTGTCAGGAGCAAATTGGTTTTAAGAAAATTGTTGCCTAACAGTAAACCTAAAAAAGGAAACGAATGAAAATATAATGTAACGTTCCGATGTCTATATCAGACACCTTTTTCAGACCAACTCGTAAAATGTTCGGAATTGTGTGTTGTTTTTTTCGTTTGCAGTCTAATTGATAATTAGCCTAATTATCAATTACACTGATGAAAACCTGAAAAGTTTGTTAGAAATGCAGAATCCTCCCAGATTATATTCCAATCGATAACTGAGGCTTTTTCTCCCAAAATGGAAATGATCGAATGCAGTTTTTCAATGATAACACGCTGGAATGCGACATTATTCTATCTTTTTGATGCACGAGTGTAATTCGGGGCAATATTTCCCGACTAACCTGTCAATTTTGACAGAGTGCATTTATCGCTTTAATTCACTACCTTACTAGAACACAAGGCCATGAAACAGAATGAGTGACGTCACCATAGGTAGTCCATTCGTATTTATTTACGCAATGTCATTTCCACAAATTATTTATCAATTTAGATTTCATTTTCTAACAGAAGAGAAAAATTATGTTTTTCTGAGTAGGTAGGATCGTTGTTAATACAAGTACCATTTCGTGGTTATTTTCGATATTTATTGGGGAAAATAAATATGATGGATAGTGAAAATAGTGTTTTCTTAGTATAACTGGCAAATATTGAGTCCCCATCATCACATTCCAGTTTTTTTGCTTTGATATTATTAAATAGTACAATAACGCTTCAGACACATACACTTTTATTATAACAACTGGAATTTCTGATGACTATAGTCCAAATAAAAAAAACACAGGTTTTTTCTTCTTTGGTTTTTATCCAGCCTTTTGGAGCAAACACTTTTGTAAAAGCCTCAGCTGAAGTTGCAAATGACACTGCTGAATCATATTCTGAACAGGATTTGATGCAATGGCTTTCTCAAGATCTCGAAATTCCACTTTAGATCGCTTGGATTGAGGAGATACTCTGGTATGAACATCTGATCTGCTTAGGTAGGACGGACAACCTGGTTATTTCGTTGGTATCGCTCCTAAAACTGATGGTAAAAGATAAATAGAAGGCCAGCTGATCAATAACATTTTTTCAACCTATTTTTACCCTAGGAAACTTCAATGGAATTTCTACTCTTTGACCAGTAACTTCATGTGTGTAACTTGTAGATCTTTCTAAAAATTCTGTTTGGGAATGTAGTTCGCAAACCTAGAAATAAGTAACTTCTGAGTTTCAGGCAAAACAGTTGAATTTGCTTTGCAATAATTAATAACTTACTGCTGTTACTGGGAACTAATTCTTCCCTTTCAATTGCGTTAAACCAAGTTCTTTCAAGTTGCTCGTCTTTGGGAAAACCAAAGATTGCTACTTTTGGCCCTTCTGCATAATTGCCCCTGCACTTGGAAACAGAGCAATGAAATGGCATTTCAGCTGGAAAAAATAGCGAGATTAGCATAAAACGAACCGAAACTAAAATCAAAATAACCTCGAACATGAAAAGCAAACCTTTTATGAACTAGAAGTAAAACAAATAATCTAGTGGAAAAATATAAAAAGGCCTTTTCCTTACCTGTTAAGAATTGATGTAACACCAAAACAAATAAAATTTTAAGCGATAAACTTCGAAAAACACCCACAATTCTGGCAAAAACGTGAACAAACATCAACTGTCACCTATAAATGATTGACTACTCAAACCCTTCACCCCCCTACCGCTGTCATTCTGTTTCATGGCCTTGTGTTCTAGTAAGGTAGTGTTTAATTGCAATCCAATTGCATAGAATTTTTGACAGGAAGAAATATTCAATTTAATTATTTTTCCATCATCAAGTAGAGTATTTAAATTGTATGTTCAGGTAGCTTTAAGGATGATTTCTAGCAAATGGTATCCATTATTTTCAATACACTGCGTAAATCGATTTCGGAAATGTCAAAAATCTCTTTCCAGCATTTCTTTGGGTATATTGGTGATGTTGTTCTTCACGTGGGCCACAACATTCGTTTTGGCGGATATCACCTTGAAAACTGTATGAACATAAACTTAAAATGTTGTACTTGATTGTGGAAAAATTATTGAATCGATATTGTTCAATTGAATATATAAATCGGCAGGTTCTTCTGCCCACTCTGTATTCGTTTCCAAATTGTTTGAATGACTTTTTATTGATAGTTGTGATCAAAAAAGTATTGTCGTTCAAGAAAAAAAGTTGAAATACTATGAAAACACATCAGAATGTTGACATTGCATTCGTCTAGATGCTTCTTCGATTTCTCTAATAATTATTGAAAAACTTACAAACCGTATGTCCAAAAATTTAAACTTAAAAATTTCTTCAGTACATTATAATTAGAATTCTTTTGGATGAATCCTTACATAGCAGAGTTTTAATATTTTCCGATTATATTATGATATTGAAGGAATCACATTTCTTTATTCATTCATTACCAATCCTTGGATCTCAAGAATTCAAGTAATATTAGTTTGCAAATTGTTTGAATGACAAGACGATAATGTTCATTGATGAACATTAAAATCCACTCAATAAATTCTTGAAAATAATATGAACAATGGTCTCTGCCACATCTTAAAATCAATGAAAAACTAAAAGTCTATTTAAATTTTTGCTAATGTCTCGTTGAAATGATATGAAAACAATTTCAAATTTTAACTTTGCATTGATTTAGGTTAGTAATAGTTAGAAAAAACAATTAACCGTATGTGCTCAATATAATTCTTCTATATTCCTTTTCAGTCATGATAATAATGCTTTGATAAATGATTCAATGTTTATTCTCCAACAGTTTTATGATTTCTTCAAGTAATTTCTCATTTTCATCAACTTTCTCATCTCATAAATCATACGAAACACCGATCGACTTTCTTATTGTCAAGACAATAAAGTAATTAATACTCGATCATATTAATTTATTATTTGAAAGCTGCGCATACACTTCATCAATACGCTGCAGGTAATTTATTTACCACAACCAAAGTGCTCATTTATACATAGATTATTTATTGTTATCAGCCTCCTTACCTTCTGAAAACTTTCGATGCGATGTTGTTTCACAAGATTGTTATATTTTAATCTATTTGAATTGAAAATGGTTATCTAATTATATTTAATATTAGTTTTCGAATGCATTGTACCAATGTATTTCATTTTCTATAATCTACTACCTTTTGTGATAAATGAAGATTGTTATAGGGTACCCTTTCATCCAGAAATGCTTCTTCTAGGATTATAGCTGTTATGTAAATTAGGTAGACTATTTGTACATGTAATTTCCTAGGCATGTAGAACATAAACAGAATATTGCCGCTATAACTTGTTGTAACTATTGATAGTTTCCCATTGTAAATATGTACCTACTAAATACTATATTGAGATCATTTGTAATAATTATGCAATATATTTGTTTTCTTAGCTGTGAGTTTTGTTTCCACACTTCAATATTCAATATACTCAAACTAAAGATATTTTTTTCGAAATATGACATAGATCCGATAATTTTGTCAATTCACATTGTGACAAACTCTCAAAAAATATGTACCTTTTGAGAGAACTGAAAAAATTTGGTACCTACGAAATGCTGAAGACAGCATATTTTGGAAACTTCCAGAGTATATTGCTGTATGCCATCATCCTGTGGGGTAACGCGTCAAATGCCTCCAGAGTATTTGTCCTGCAAAAGAGAGCAATGAGAATTATGTACGGAATATGAAATAGTGTCGTGCAAGTCCGCGTTTATTAATCATGGTATACTTACATTTCCATCCCTCTATATTAAAGAGCGTTTAATATACATACACGCGAAAAGCCTTCGAAAAGAGAATCCATTATCTATCAAATGCATTCTATTCTGTAGAAGAATTTTTGAGCTACAATATTTGTTACCTAAATCTTTTATCAGACAAACCATGCAATTATTGATGGCAATAAATTTATTATTATTAGTATTATAATAAAGATTCTTGAATAGTTACCTTCCTTTCAGTATCAATTTTAGTGTACAAACTTTAATTCTTAATCTGTAAGTACCTACACCATTTCAAACTCAAAATTTTCTCGGTCCAATCCGTTTTTTTCACGAGAAATAATTTTTGAAAAGTATAAACATATTCAGGTAGATTGATTGGTTATAAAGTTACTGTTCCTAAATAATTAAACTAGTTTAAATTTAATCACAGTCTCCTGATAAGAAAGCTAGTTTATAATAACAAAATCATGACTGTACATTAGACCTTTTGACTCAGTTTTAATACCCTGCTTTGCGTTGTTGGTACACCACTGATTATATAAATATCAAATTAGATAGGAAGGCAGTTACTCATTATATCCAGAGTATTATTCTATCTCAGAATTCACAAGTTGTCAGAAATAATCCTACTCAGCTTGAAGCAATTTAGGTTGGATTAACTAAATTGGATATGGAGCAGTTGTTCAAAGAAACGAGTTAATCCTAGGATTTTCCTACCAACTCTATTTCGACTGATAAGTGAGTTCTGTATGGAATAATTTCAAAACAATTCTAAACTATACTACGAACTTTTCATGAATTTAATATACATGGTCCTCAATAAAATTAATATCTTTTGAATCAATAACTGAAACATATGAACTTTTTTTCAAATGCAAACATGAGTTGTGTGTGGGCTAGCGAAAAAGCTCATGACAGATGGAATATTACCATACTATTTTTTTATTTCAGTTGTTAGGTTATTAAAAAATAAGGCAAAACTCTTTGAGAACCTTAAAATTCAACTAACTTTTTAGTGCTATCTACGATTCAATGTAAAGGGTTTTCCAATAAGAGGTGTTATTTTGATATTCGTAGAAAAATGTCTTTTTTCAATATAAATGATCGTATGTTGATTTCATAAATGAAAATAAAGAAGAAGCTACGCCGTTAATAGTGGAAAATAATATCAGACGAATGACCACCACGACCACGCTTACAGGACCATATCCTTTTCATGAAATTTTCCATAACCAAATCGCCAAGTGGCTGCCCTATGTCCTTGATAGCCTCACGAATTCCATCTTTGAGGTCTTGAATCGACGCTGGGCTATTGGCGTGGACCTTCTCTTTCACGTAGCCCCAAAGGAAGAAGTCGCAAGGTGTTAAATCACAAGATCTCGGTGGCCAATTGTGATCACATCAACCAGAGATAACACTGTCCGAAAACTTTTCTCGCGAAAGATCAATGCTTTCGTTCCTTGCGTGGCACGTAGCGACGTCTCTTTGAAAGTAAACTAGTACTATCCAATTTCGGCCATAAAAAAATCTCATCTCTCGATAGCGCAATCCATTCACCGTATTGCTCCAGCCTCATTTTCGAAAAAGTAAGGTCCAACGTTGGGGATAGAGATGCTTTTCAACAAAAACTCTTGGGTTTTCCGAGCCCCAGATGGGACAATTCTGCTTGTTGACGAAGCCACCGAGGTCAGCCGGCTTCAGTTCTTGTGTTAACTGAACTTTATAAGCCTTAAGACCCAAATCTTTATGCAAAATACAGTGTGATGACGTCTGTGGAATGCCTAATTCCAAAGAACGACGAGGAATGGACAAACCTGGGTTTTCTTCAACACTTTCGGCTACAGCTGCAATATTCTCTCTGTTCTCGAGCGACGTGCAAGGTTTTTATTCTTCACATCATTAACTTGTCCCAACAACTCGAATTTTTCCACCAATTTCTTTATTGCGGTCCGACAAGGTGCTTCACGACTACCCAAAAATGTTCGAATTTTACGAACCGTCTCTGCCAAATTCTCACCTTTTTCATAGTGAATTTTAATAATTTCAATCCGTTCTTGAAGCGTCTATCGTTCCATTTTTATTAATGGCGTAGTTTCTACTTGTCAGATGTCAAAAAATGACAGCTTCAAATGTGACATCTACCGAAATAGCGGGCTATTCAAAATAACACATCTTATTGGAAAACCCTTTAGTAGATGTTGAAAATAACCTCCACCCTCAACTTTGCAAATCTCCAGCTCAGGCGATAGTACCTAAATCTCGTCTATGAAATTCTCAATGGTATCAGATAGTAGATATGTTATTTGTTTCACCTCTTATTCATTTTATTGATCTTCAATATTATTCGGTCTGTTTTGATGATTTTTGTTTTAGAGACATCCCACAGAAAGTAATCTAGTTGCGTTAAAACGGGAGATCTTTGTGACCATGCAATTGTGTCACGTGGTTCAATGGTTTCCAGAAAATAAAGAGTTTTGTCTTATTTCCTTATAACCATAGGTAAAAATAGGAAAAACTAGTAGATTCCGTTTGTCACGAGTCAACGTTAGATGGGGTTGCAGCTAAAATATTTCATTTTATTGCCAAAATATTTGTAATCCTAGAATAAAATTGTTTTGTGGATCTCTTATTAGATTCCTTCATATTTTAGTGCACATACCTACATTTCAGAATCGGTTTCAACTGAAGGTAAGATAATTAAACTTTGTGAGATTGTGACTTCTGACAGAAAGTATATTCATACTAGAGGAGAGTTATTCCAAGCTTTCACCCTCTTGATTCAGAACACGTTTTCAACATAAATTTCCATTCTGCATATCCAAAGAAAGATAGATAAAATGTCTCTGATAAGTTTTCTGTTCAGGATGTGATAAAAACGAAAGGAAAACCAGCAATAAAAACGAAATTTTGGAATTATTCCAATGAAAAGGTCTTCTCAACCGTTCTCATATCATGCTGAAGTATTGTCGACATCAGATGTTCAGCGGAATATGATGGAGTGCTAGTAATTAGTGGCTTTCGAAAAATATATCCCTGTGCAAAAACCTCGATTTTTCCTCTTTTTCCTGCTTCATTCATTTCCACACGCATGCTCAGGGTTATTCAATGGAGTCGAGTATGAAAGTTAAGTTCATTAGCGAATAGCACGAAAAAGTTTAATCATGAGGGTCAGTAGCGTATCACGACGAATGAAAAAACTCTTCACGAAAGGATCGTTTGTTCGGAAAATTTTTCTCTTCATGACCACAATCAATTAGAAACCTGGTGTTCTTATTATAAGTATAAGTAGAATGTGTTCACAGGTATTTCATAGTGAATCGAATTACCTAAATTAAATTGCAATCAGAATAAATAAAATTTAGGTAGCGAATTCGTCTGGTTATTTTGACATTTTCATTAAAAAGTGTGATGTATGATATTCATAAAAAAGGTTTCTACAAGATACAACAACGCGTTCAAATTGTTGAATTATCTTATGAAATTCACAGTTCTGTTAATGGTGTTTTCAGAAAATTACGTAATTTTTATGGTTTACATAGTCGTCCATCTCAAAGAACTATGGTCGAATTATTGAAACATTTCAAGAGACCGGTTCGGTTAAAGATCAAAGAAATGACGAATACAGTTTCTGTCGTTCACAACAAAATATTGATTTGGTTCGTAAAAGTATTGCTGAAGACCATAGAATGTCCATTGGACGAAGTTCACAAGTTGGTCCACAACATGGAATATTTAACCTAAGGTTCCAATAACACAGGAACTAATAAACTATAAAGCCGAGTCACATTTCGAACATGGTGATTTCATAAATAAATAAAAAAAATTCATTGAAAATTGAAAAAAAGTAGAAGTCTGTAGAGCTGCAGGAGGAGGCCATTTGGCAGAGATTATTACTGATACTTCTGTTACGAATATCCTGTGTTTTGATTACAATAAAGATATTCACACAACAGGCACTATGACTTCATTATATCTTTCGTAATCCTGGAGTATCAATCCACTTGGGTTTCTCCTCCTCAAGCTGTAACCCCAATAATTTGAAGTGATAGCTGATATGAGGAAGAACTAGGTACTCGGTAAAAACTATGTGAAGTCCACAATGTTTTCCTTTCACATTTAACGAATAATAATTGACATATTTTCATCTTACGATTGAAGGGGTTACTGTTAGAATGTGACAAGCCATAAAACTATAATTTCGAGAAATCGATGTCTCCAAATGTATTTAAATCTGTTAATCTAAGGAAGTGTTTTTATGATTATAAGATGGTCTAGGTATAGTGCCGCCAACTCTTGAGAAATAGTCGTAGTATTTCTTGGGTGGCTTGTCACACTATAACTAGTCAAGAATCTATCAAAATCACGATTCGACGGATAGTGTGACTTATCATATTGTTGCAGTAACCTCTTCAATTATAATCAATTCCAATTGTTTTTCTTGTACTGCCCATAGAGCAAATTATCGGTCATCTCATCAAAGCTATCGTCAAAGTTAAAATCTCATCTGGTGAATTCATTTTATCATGCTGTTCGTATTGATCCTCAAATGTAAAGGAATTTAGGATTAAACTTACTTACCCTCTTTATTTGTATAATAAGAGCTTCGATAAAACCCTCATTCTCCTAAATATTGTTGGATGAAAACAATGAACGTTGATTATAAGCAAACAAGCCTCTAAAAGTCTGCTCCACCACGCACCCAAAGCGCAAGCTCAAATCCATTAAGGGTCGTTCATGCGGTGTGAAATGAATTCATTTTCTTTTTTTTTTAATATACCTAAACAAAGAAGTTTTTTTGATCAAATGGATAAGAGTTGAAGAGCAGTTCCAATAGATAATCATTTCGACCAAAATTCTCATTATTGAATTGTAACAATATAATCTTAACAAATGCTCAGATGTATTCATATAGTGACAAATAGAACCACATTACCAGATATATTAAATAAATATAATTACACAAATCAATATGATTACATCTAGGAGCTAAAATACCTCATAACTGTGCAATAAATGTTCATCCTCAAAGCTCTCCTCATCCATATTTTCTGTACCTTTCTCTATAGCAGGTGTTTTTCAGGTGCATGAGTTTCGATGGTTGTTGTTCATACATAATATCGTGCGTTCAAAAAAATTCGTGGTCAAGCTGTGGATTCTATTTTTCCTAAGAATCTATGAGGAGAAAAATAGAATCCACAGCTTACTTGACCACAAAATTTTTTGAACGCACGTTATATGGTTTGATAGATGAATATTATACTGTGTTCATTTTCATTTCTGTTCAATGAGATTTGACAATTCATCAGGAATTGTATAAAGCCAGATCAAAGCTTCCAATTTGTGCAGCTATCGAACGTTTTCGCTGTATTTTACTCTTTTAGAATCAAAAACATCAGCAAAACTAAAAAACGAAAAATAAGCAAAATTTCCACATATGAAGCAAAGACAATCCTCGAATCCATTAGGGAATAGCCATACAATCCATTAACATCGAGTGTTTTGTGCGGTTTTCACGATGGCGGCATTATAGGTTCTTTTTTCTCTCGAAATAAAGTAACGGCAGATTCAGTAAATAGCGAACGCTATCGACAAATTTTTTGTTTCCAGAAATTGATCAACTGAATAACGACGACATTTGGTTCCACTAAGGCACAACTTGCCCTATGACACCCTTAAATCAATTTGGGGACAACTTAATTTTCAGAAGAGGTCCTTTTAACACACACCTTCTGTGCGATAACTTTCTATAGTGCCATGTTAAATCATTATTAGATTTATTGCAAAAACTTGTGAAAAATTGGACATACCACTAGACTGTAACATGAAGAAGCACAGAATAAATGCCGGAAATAATATTCAGAAAAGAATTTATATGAAATCATCTACCATGTTTTATCATTTGGAGTTCTCAAGCCCTTGAAAAAATACCCAATACAATAACAATTCCATCTTGCTACATGTCTAACATTTGTAACTGGAAGTATTGCCATATAGACAGCGTAAAATCTAGGAGTAGGTACGTTACGTAATTTACAATTATTTCTGTGAAATGAAAAATCCAATGATAATAGATATCTGCAGCTAATCAGAAATATTCCTCTTCTCAACTCTCATACTACCATGTCCCATCAGATATTCCACTCTATCTCAAAATATCTACGTATACAACCTGAAATCTACACCGCTGTGGTTTTCATAATAGCAGCAAACCCTGGTGTTCGAATTACAAATCCCTCGTTTAGAGGAGACAAAAAGACTCATTTACGGCAACATCACTTCATATTTGCAGACATACTGATGATTTCTTTCTGTCAAAGATGCAGAAATCTGTGTCGAGGACGAATTCAACATGCTGAGCTCACATATGAGTATGAGACCTCATTTCGGAATGAAGGAAAGAATATTACTGAAAATTTTTTTTGTATTCATAATTTCATCCATGTTGTTAATAATTGAAAATATCTTTCAGGTATTTGGATTTATTTCGACACTCCTTTTTACATCATTTCACCGACGTTTCGGTCGCAAATCGGACCTTTATCAAGGATAATGACTTCACAGGAATCGAGTTACATTTAAAATTGTCTTCAACAACTCTATACATGTTGAAGACAATTTTAAATGTAACTCGATTCCTGTGAAGTCATTATCCTTGATAAAGGTCCGATTTGCGACCGAAACGTCGGTGAAATGATGTAAAAAGGAGTGTCGAAATAAATCCAAATACCTGAAAGATATTTTCAATTATTACTGAAAATGTGGTGAGTGTTATGGTTGTATCTACTCATGCCAGATTAAGTTTTTGCATTGCAGCGGAGGACATAATTGATGAAAAGTTTGCTTTCGAGCTGTTCCTAAGAAACCAGCATGATATCGTTATGTCTTAAGTTTTGATTTTTGAGTCAGAAGTTGATTCGATAGGACTGATCAATGATCATCAAAATACTGAGTTATAACATTGTTAAAAAAATAAAGGTTTTTCAGAGTGGGTCTACAGCCCTTCAAATCAGTGACTGAAAAAAAAACGGAAACATGTGAATTTATTTCGAATATTCGAATATTTGCCAATGAAACGAAATGTTTTTCTCCAACCCCTCAACTGCAATTTTTTCCTATGCCGTCTGTAGGCTTGTTGAAAAACAAATGACAAATGATGATTATGTGGTTACTAGGAAATAAGACAAAATTCTTTATTCGTAGAACTCGTGATTGGACGACGAAGTACAATGAATAGTCACCAAAATCCTGAGATTTAACGCCACTAGATTACTTTCTGTGGGGATGTCTCAAAGACAAAGTTTGTCAATTGAGGATTTACAAATAGTATTGGAGTGGAAACCAAAAACATACCATCTGAGACCATTCAGTATTCCATAGATTTATTTTACCATCGCCATGAAGAGGCACTTTCAACATCTACTATGTTGAATTCACTTGTAGATGGCACTTAGAAGGTATTGAAATTTTTCAATTCGTAGAATCTCATAACGAAGAGTGATCGAAACAAGCAAAAGTTGTTTGATTGAAATTTTTAGTTGTTTCCAAAAAGTTTTGTTTTAATTCCTCATAACCACACAAGTGAAACGAAAAAATAGTATAGATAATATCTGTCACGAACTTGTCAAAGCCTACACACAACATATGTTTGCATTTGGGAAAAAAGTTAATTGTTTAGTTTAGTTTAAAAATGGGTTACAGTTTACTACGACCCCAAGGTCTATTGTGCCCCCTTACAGAGCTGTTCGGACCATACCCTCACAGGTCGCCTTCCAGTTCCTGAGATCTGATGAAATCCAGTATCTGTGGAGGCTTCAACGAGGCTAGTTCCTCGCTCTCACAAGTTTCTCGCCCAAGGCATTCTCTTGCTTGCAATGTCAAAGCATTCCGTGACTAGGTGAATGGAGGTTTCTTCCTCCCCCCACAGAACCTATACTCGACAGTGTCCGACAATCCCATCCTCAACAGGTGCCTCCTGAGGCGACAGTATCCTGTAAGAAAGCCAGTGAGGAGGTGTAATTATTTCTTACCAAGATCCAGATATCTTTTGAATCTTGCTGTTTCGAAGTTCCGAAGGAACTTAGTGGAATGATCCATACTTGGGAGATTCCACGAGAGTTTTGCCCTCTCGGCTTTCTCCTTCTCCAGAAACTCCTTTTTATAGGTACATTTACCTATACCACAGAAGGGTTCTGGGCAATGAGTGACATTCGTGCGCCCCCTTTGGCAAGTGTATTGGCCTCTTCGTTTCCTTTGATTCCCGAATGGCCAGGAACCCAGATAAAAAGACCTCATTTTCATGCCTACCTCATTGAGTTTGTTCCGGCACTCCCAGATCATTTTTGAGTCGATGACGTAGGAGCTCAGTGCTTCAATAGCAGCTTGACTATTTAAATGTATGGCTATATCGCACTTCTGATAGTTTCTTTCTAGATTTATATCTAGACATCTTTAATAACTAAGATTTCCGCTTGAAAGACGCTCATAGAGGATCCTATCGAAATTGCACACTTGGTGCTTGGTCCGTACATCCCACCGCCAGCGTAAAGGTTTTGGAACCATCTGTATACCATTTCAGGGTATTTTCTTAAGGTTATATTTTATTGCTTACAAATACGTTTCATTCCAAATCAATTCACATGTTTCAGATTTTTTTCGAGTCACAGATTGAAAAAATATTAATTTTATCAAGTACTTCAGCCGAAAAGCTCAAAGAAATGAAAGTGTTATTCAAGAAGAAGAATCTGAGGGTGAAATACATATGTATGTGCAATTTTGAAAACTCTGTATATGAAAATCAAATAAAATCCGACTACAATAAAATGCTAGGTATTTTCAAAATTCAATAAAGAATATAATCCCTATTAAAAAACGTCGATCGAAATTCGCCACATGATATAATGTAACTGCAACGGGATCATCTCTGATTTCCATATGCTGCAATTTTTCGCAATGCTGACCACCTGACTCGTTTTTAACGGGAAATCTCTATTTACATGACGATTCAGTGTTATGTGCAATAACGATTATCCTGGAATTGCTTCGTTATCGTGAAAAAATGAATAATGATGTCTTTAATGTCTTCCGGAGTAGAAATAATTGTTGTTGCGAGTATGTCGATCCTCAGCATGTTCGATACAAATTCAGGTTATGGGAAATTCGAAATTGTTCATTCAGAAAAGTTTAATCGGTATCACCATCTTGCCAGCTTGTTTTGAAAAGAAAAGTTCAAACAAATATGGGTTCAAAACGGCTTCATTATAGAGAAACGGGATGTCAAAGTGCAAGCAAATTTTTTAATACGTATTTTCAAATTGAATTTCGCAATTGAAGTGAAATTTGGTATAGGCCAAACCCATTCAAAAAAGTGTGAAAATTGAATAGCTATGCTGCTTACTTGAAATTCTACACAGCATTTTAAATGGCTTACGCGTATACCAAATTTGAATCCAATAACAATGAATATTCATTATTCAATATTGAAATATGGAAAACATTTCTTCAACTCTTACATTCCGTATCTCCGTATTAAAGACATTTCGGGCCCATGTTTATATGAACTTTTCTTCTAGAAATAGCTGAAAAATCTCCCTTCGCAGTTAATGACGTTATTCTGAAACAACCTGTAAATATTTGAATAGGAAAGTTCAATTCATGAATAAACAAAATGGGACCAAAAGTTCCCAGGACTTTCAAACTGAATTATCATGCTTGGCATCGGGTTTGAATTTTCGAAACGTAACCGAAGATTTCAGTTTATGGAGTAGAGTAGGTACAATACATATAGAATTTTTCAAGATAAAATTCGAAGAATTTCAAATCTTCATCAAAAAAAATTTCGACCAATTCAGCCCATTGACCAAGTCAACTATACCTATATACTTTGATCTCCACTCCATGGGGAATTCCTAAAAAAAACAAAACGATTTTCGATGATAAATACACTGCGCAAAAAAATTAACGCACATTGAAAATCTCAATTAGTTAACTCTACATTGACTTTATAACTTATTTTTTATGTTCTCTCGGAAAGGTTTTGAACAAAACAAGACACATTAAATGGAAGAAAAATTCAGGATTTCACCGACTCTTATGTGAAGGAAGAAAAATAAACAATTTTCAAAATACTGGAATGCTGATAAGTGATTAACTATTTGGTATTTCCACCCCTTGCGTTAATTACAGCTCGGCAACGACGGTTCATACTCAAAATGAGTGATCTTAAAATGTTCTGATCTAAACCTTCCCAGATTTCTCTGAGTTGGATTCCTGAGTCATTAAGAGTAGCTGGATGATTTTCTAACTTTTCAGCCTTCTATTGAGCTTGTCCCAAACCTGCTCAATCGGATTGAGATCTGGACTTCTTGCTGGCCATTCCATTCGAGAGACTTCAACCTCTTCAAGGTACTCCTGAACGATGCGCACACGATGGGGTCTGGCATTATCGTCCATAAAAATGAAATTTTCACCAATGTATGAGGCAAATGGCACTACATGCTCTTCAAGAATGTTCCTCATATACCTATCAGCATTCATAGCTCCATTATCAACGACAACTAGGTCTGTGCGAGCAGTCAAAGATATTCTACCATGTACCATAATCGATTGAGTGTAGACAATCAAACGAAAGAAAAACTATTGTTCACTAGAATTGATCGAGAACAACTTATTTAAGAATGGAGCCGATACATTCAAAATCTGATAATCTCATCTTTTTTTATTCCTGCTGGGAAAAAACATCTGTATTGAAGAAAAACGTTGAAAGTGGATAGATAACATATGCTTGCATAATTCTGATAAAAATAATTATCATTGAGAACACCTTCTATATGTAGAATAAATGTGAGATTTCCATAATGTGCGTTAAGTTTTTTGCGCAGTGTATTTCGTTTTCTTCTTTAATCCCGAAATATGAAAGGCAACAGTCTTATCCGATAATTTTCCCATTTTCGTCCTGAAAATTCGAATCATTCTAACTGTGTTATTATATGTGAACGTTTCTTGAAATGCGTTTTTTTAAGTTCAACCTTTGGTTTACTTCAAACAGAGGAGGCCAATATTCAATTTACTCTATGTATCAGTATGTGATGGGAGTTTTCGACGTTGCGTAGCCTGATCATCAATAATCTCATTATCGCGGCAATCAGACCACACATACAAATATTAATCACCTCTTATTGTACCTTCCGTGATCATCATGAGCCAAACCAATCAATTATTGCCAAGCCCCTCTCACGTTCTCATTACCACAGACTAATCAACCCTTTAGTTAGACGATTGAGGGTAGTATTAGGTGTTTTCTCATCAACGTTGCTATGAGAGATTTGAATCTGACTATTCAAGAATTTTGTGCTCACGCTCCACAACTACATTTTTTTACAATAATTTATTTTGGAATAAGCATGATACTGACATCAATACCACATGATGAGCGTCTTTTTATGTGGATATTCCACATCAATAGAAGCGAATTTCAAGAAATTCTAGGGTCCAATATATTCACAGATTATGTAGACTGATGATAGTTATTCATTAGGGTGAGAAGTTCAGTTATACAGTATATATACAGTTATTGACACTACTGCAAAATCTCGCGCCAAATATCTAATGATGTCATTTTCAGAATGATAACTTGAGGACTCAAATAGAAATAAGACAATGAAATATGGAGACACAGATGAAAGGCCCTAGATAGCTTCAATAGTTTATTGCATCGGTATACATGTGAATATCACAATTACTTTTTGTTATTTCTTTGTTTATATGGAATTAAATTGTATGAACCTTCTTATTTTTTTTATTATTTTTAGTATGAATGTCTCAATGGCCCATATAATTAAAATGTATGAGTGAGAGAAAGCAGGATGATATTATAATCAAAATTGGTGCAAAAGTGGGATGAAATTATGTCAATGACTATCATACTGGGAGTCAGTTACTATCGAAGTATGTCAATGACTATCAAATATGTAATTTCGAAGAAATTGGTGTCTCCTCGTATATACACTCGATATTTATTGAAAGTTTGAAGGTAATACCAAAATAGTAACATTCAACTATAGTTCCGTAATAATAGTCTTGGTGTTACAGTGAAATAAAACCGAATTCGTCTACTGAAAATATCCATGCCCTTAAGGTGTCAATCCCTAGGTATAGCTTTTACCCTATTTGAATATCAATTGCGAGCTCATTTGATGGGCTGTATCACCGCACTTATCGTATTTCCAAAAGGAGGTTTAATTATGAATACGCCGCTATGTCAATTTTGCAATTTGACTTCTGTATACAAAGGAACGTCAATCACAATGGTAGAGGCAGAATCTAGACGCATCTGTGAAGAGAACTCTTTCCCAATCAGCCTGTTCCCAATGGATATGCTGTCTCGCAAAATCCAAACACGCCATTCGATTGGTTGGGATAAGAGCTGGGCCTCTTGCCGCGACACGAGGCGTTAAATCATATTCTCTGAGGCGATTTCTTATTGTCTGAGTGCTAATTTGCACCCCAATGAGTTTGCTCAAGCTGATTTTGAAAGAGGCGAGCGGTTGCAAACCGTTGTCTCAACGAAGAAACTATCAAGTAACGTTATTGAATGGCAGTTGTTACCCGTGGTCTACCCTGTCCTGGTGTTCAAACATTCATACCTGTCTCCCTGAATCGCTGATGCAACATTCTGGACACACTTGTATGGGAAACTCCAAACCTTTCTGCAAATCTTGTGTATGTCCACCCTTCTTCTCGTAAAACTACCGCTTGGGCACATTCCTCTTGGGTCAAATTGCGTGTTTTGCGTTGCATAGTGATCGAGTGTAGAAAATCAAACGAAAGAAAAACTATTGATCACTAGAATTGATCGAGAACAACTGATTTCAGAATGGAGCCAATACATTCAAAATCTGATAATCTCATCTTTTTTTATTCCTGCTGGGAAAAAACATCTGTATTGAAGAAAAACATTGGAAGTGGATAACCTATGCATGCAGAATTCTGATGCAAATAATTATCATTGAAAACACCTTCAGTTGTAGAATAAATTTGAGATTTCCATAATGTGCGTTAATTTTTTTGTGCAGTGTATTTACACGTCAATGAATTTCGCTACATTAACATGGTCAACAATAGAAAAGAAGAGTATCGCTTCCGGAATGGTCCTCTTTCCGTGGCTGAACCACAGAATTTACTGCTCAGCGGTATCTTTTGGATCAGAACAGCACGTCCTTGGCAATAGCAGCGACCGTACCGTGGCACAGGGTATTGATCCGCCCTCTCCAACTGGGTTAGTGTATTTTCAGGGGTAATGTGGAAGGTCCTGATGGCCCCACCAGGGGCGCTATGTCTACAAGGACACTCGAATGGAGTAATTTCGGAATTAAGTTCGATCGGAATTGGACCACTTGTTCCTTGTTCGAAAACCGGAAGAGAACAACTAGTGAGTTTGAAACGGTAGAATGGCTTTCGATATACAGGTTGTCTCAAGGGAATACTCCAAACGTCAATAGGCCGGATTAGTGTGACGTCACAAGCTGTCACTGGTTTACAAACAAACTTTGGAATTTGAACTACCGATTGTTCTATTTACGATTTCATCGTGTTGAAAACATTTTTAGGATGAAAAAAAAGCTTATTCAGGCTCATTTGTGGATCACCAGTTCATTAAAACTGCAAAATCAACGTACAAAATATTTAAACATAATTATAAAACCTCAACCTGCCTTGATTTCCCCTATTTTTAATTGTAATATTCATCTGAATTATACAGGGTCTCTATAAATGATTGTAACAGCGCAGTTGGCTTTGTATTATGCAAACCACCGAATTCTGCGATCATGCTATGTTCTGATTGGTTAGAGATTAGTATTCTGTAATCCAAAGCTAACTGCGATGTTACAATCATTTATAAAGACCCTGTATGATGATTCACAAAATAAGCTTTTTTATGTTTTAAACGTCACAAACATGACGAAATCGTACATAGAGCAACCGTTAGTTGATATTCCAGTTTAAATGAGGTTTGTTTGGAACCTTGTCTTTGACGTGTGACGTCACCACTAATGCGGCATATTGAAGATCTTGGGAGAATGTTTTCGGTTCCAGAGGTAAATCCAATTTTAGGAAAAAAATTTAATTCTCATTGATTCTTACTTGTTGACCCAAACAAACTGTTTTGTCGTTCTTGGATTCAGTTTCTGAGCTTATGAACCTAATGACAAAATAGACTTCAACTGATATTCGAAGATGGAAACACCAGTCGGTGAATTTCAGTTAAAACAACATACTACGTCAGATGCTTTAGTTTTTTTGAAAAACCTATAATTCAAACTTGAATATCCTGAAACAATGGGTTTCATTCTATCCATTCATGAATTCAACTTCTTTCAATCCTACTCTGAAAATTAATTTATTGAAGTAACTTCGTTGTTTTAGATTTTCAGGATTCAATATTTGAAAAAGAACATCGTATCAGAGAATCAAGTAAATGAAATCAATAGTTCTTAAGACAGTATCGTTTACAAAAGAAGCTTCGTTCGATAATGCTACGATTAAACCTCGAAGAACACAGGAAATTTGAATTTATCGGTCTCTCACCTGAATACCAAATTTTGGCTGATTTGTAATAATTATACTTCTAGTAAAACTGATAATTCTACGGTAATTATGAAGATTTTGCGCTCTTGTTTCTATAAGAAAACAGCGTGCTATTGTTTTGCCCAAACGTAATTTTCGGTGCCGGAAGTGGTCTTAAGCGTCTTCGTTGGACTGATGAAGAATCCGAGGTCAAAAATGGTTTTGTCCGACTGTTAACACGATAACTCTCGAACGGAAAAGTAAGAATTTTTGACGATATGTTCGGGTTCCGAATGCTGCAATCAAGTTCGTTAACGGGCGAAATCAGTAGAGTAGTTTCGGAGTTACTGCATTTGAAAATTTTTATTATTTTCTTGGCATATCCAAATCTCATATCTAATCAGTTAGAAATTTGGTATTTTCAGGGAGAATAATGACGCGCAAACTCTTTCAAATTTTTCGTGGGGATCGTACCATTAGATTTTTTGTAAACGTAATATTTTGTGCGATATAAATCGTAGAAATTTTCACGGTTTATTAATGACTGTGCTCATATCTCAGATTAAGAAATAAACATATAGATACCCCTACGCGTGAATAGTACTGCATTGTAATCAACCAATTTTGCAATAGCTGTAACGGAATAGCCTTAAGCAACAATAAACTGACAACAAATCATTGAAATAATTCAATTCGAAATGAAAATGTAAACTCATCGCATCAAGGAACTAAACACTAACAGACAATGTTGTCAAACTGACAGAATTATCTGTAACAGACGCAAGCCGTTAGTATATAGTAGGGAAGCGGTAAATCAATAATCCTAATACGGAATAAACATAAGGTACAATTTCGCAACGCCGGAAGTTTGTTGGCGCGTATAAATAGATTCTACTTGGCTGCATAACAAATTCGTGAAGGCAACTCTAGGTTTACTTTTTACTTTGAGGTCCATATGCTTCCAAAAGACCAAATCGGTGTATTGGTTTCGGAGTATTCTATCTCAATCTCTGATACATATTAAACTTGATATTTAGAACTTAGACAGTCACCATAATATTCGTCCTAAATATCAGAAATGTTTCATCGGAAAATTTTCAGAAAAATTAAAAATTTTTGCCTGTAATGTTGGTCTGAATTTGAATACTCTGTGACCACATTCTATGATGTAGATGACATGATACAGATATCTTTTCGAAATAAGCACAAATCTTACTGCAAAAAAAACACTTCGGACTATAACTTACATGAAAAAATCTTTCAAATGGGGCGGTCTACAATATCATAACTGAAAATGAACGAATGATCCCGAGCTTTTATTTTCGGTTCTCGAGACCGCCTCAGAAGGTAACTACCACCCTGTACTTTCAGTAACGTTTGCAGTAATGTGTGCAGTTAAAAATTGTATAATTCAACTATTGTAACGCTTGACTAACTCCTGTTATTATTCAATATAATTGCTTCAAGAAGAGAATCCTTTATACTTAGATTGTCCTTCCACTTCATCAGAGAACTAACAGTACCTACTAAAATTAAATGGCACTCTTAACTACTGAATTAACAGGCTCGAAATATTCAATGTTGCATGGTGAACGTGTATTAACATAAACACGGGTACCTTATTTTCAGAAGTATTACCAACAGCATGGAATAAATGATCTCGCATTATTACCTATCGAACAAACGAGTTCTGATATAAAATTAAATTATTCGATTCATTATAGTTCACGCTTGTTTAAGTTCCATATATGGGGAACTCAATCAACACTAAATCGTTCAAATACCATCATAATTAACAATTGAAGTTAATGGTTTTGAGGTCTTCATTAGGTATACAATCAGTGAAATATAAATCGCACCTAGAAGAATGATTCCGCAAGCATAATGCTGTGGGCCTATTTCACCACTTGCTGACGGAGTATATAGTTATATAATTATAGTTTAAAAAGGGGTTACAGTTCACTGCTACCTCAAGGTCTATTGTGCCTCCTTACAGAGCTCTTCTTACCACATCCTTCGCAGCTCACCTTCCAGTTCCAGAGATCTGATGAAATCCAATATCTGTGAAGGCTTCAACGAGGCTAGTTCCTCTCTCCTACAAGTTTCTTGCCCAAGTCATTCCCTTCTTAGGCTCGCAATGCCAAAACATTCCGTGACTCGGCGGATGGTGGTTTCTTCCTCCTCCCCACAGAAGCTACACTCGTCATTGTTCGACAAACCTATCCTCAACAGGTGCTTCCTAAGGCGAAAGTGTCCTGTAAGAAAGCCAGTGAGGAGGTGTAGTTGTTTCTTACCAAGATCCAGATATCTTTTGGATCCTCTGTTTCAAAGTTCCGAAGGAACTTAGTGAAATGAGCAACCCTGGGAGATTCCGCCAGAGATTTTCCCTCTCGGGTTTCTCCTTTTCCAGAAACACCTTCTTATAGGTACATTTACCATTACCACAGAAGGGTTCTGGATCAATGAGTGACATTGGTGCGCCCTCTTTAGCAAGTGTATTGCCTCTTCGTTCCTTTTGATTTCCGAATGGTCGGAAACCCAGCTTGAAAAGGCCTTATGTTTCTTACTTACCTCATCGAGTTTGTTCCGGCACTCCCAGTTCATCTATGAGTCGATGACGTAGCAGCTCAGTGCTTCAATAGCAGCTTGACTATCTGAGTGTGTGGCTATATCGCACTTCTGATAGGTTCTCTCTAAATTTATATCTAGACATCTTTCAATAGCTAAGATTTCCGGTTGAAAGACGCTCATACAGGAGTCTAGCGACAGTGCAAACTTGGTACTTGGCCCGTATATCCCAGCGCCAGCTCCTGTAGAGGTTTTGGAATCATAATTATGTATACAATTTTACGGTATTTTCATTGAGGTTATAGTCGGTGTATTCCTGTTCCCATACCTCTCTACTATGACTTAGCGTGTTCGAACCTTAGACGAAATGAACTATTTTGATTTTTTTACATTTTCAGTTTGATGCTTTCTGTTCTACCATATGTGTAATGTGTTGTCAAAAACTGTTGAAATTACTTTGAAAATTTCTGGATTTGAAGTTGTTGAAGTGTTCATAAGTTACGTGTTTTCACGGTCCATTTTGAAGCTAGATTAAAATCTGAATAGGCAAGCTTCTGAATTCACATCAGGGCCTTTACAAGTGTTATTGAAATATAATATCGCACTTCTGATAGTTTCTTTCCAAATTTATATCTAGACATCTTTCAATATCAATGCTGACGGAGTAACTGATAGTCATTTGGTTGAAATAAATGTTATTAAATCAGGAACACTGTCAGGTTTTCATTTTGGTATTTTATAGAAAAATACTTTTACAACAAAAAAAATATAGGTACAATCATTCAATTTTAATGTCTAAAGACAATATTTGTTTATTTATTTGATTCCTGCTAGATAGCTGTCAGATTCTTCAATATTACGCGGTGAAACAGGAACCAGAACTTAATTCTAATAACTTCTTTGAACAAATCACCCTACTTAACATACGGTTACTCCAAATCTGGAATGATTGCTAAAGATTGCTGTGTTTATGACTTTATAGAGACTATTTGAACCTTATTGTAAGTCAAGCAGCCCCTACGCTTTACTGTTTGGTAAACCGAGCATTACTGAAAACGAGGGAGAGTGTCTCAATTTCTCAGATTTCGTTCCACCAAATGAACTGGATTCGAAGTTCTATCCACTTGTAGACCATACACTCTACTTCTAGTCTACTTCTTATTTTCCTCAATGACTTGTAGCCAGCTACACAAAATTGAATCTGCTTGTAGCTTGTCGTCGGTGAAGGCTTCTTACCCTTTAGATAATTCTTGAATTGCATCTTCGGCAATCAGTTTCTTCTAGGCTATCTGAATATCGGAGACAAACCAGAATCACTTTGTTGGGTCTTCGGTTGTTATAGGTTTGAAATAACAAGTTTTTTTTTTGGTGAACCCGCAGTATTTAAATCTCAGACATAATCAGCAATGTCAACTTATGCCAAGAAACATTCGGCATATATCATAAGGCGTAAAGCAATTATTACTCGAAATTATCGAAACAATTTTATCAATGAATACAACAAAAAGTTGAAAGGGGATAATTTTTTTAAACATAGTTTATTATTGGAAACTTTCATATATTATTTTCGAATGCTTACACAAAAAGCATATAAATTATACTGGCATCTCATTTTTTCAACGCCAAATAACTTCTTGCAAGCTAGAAACTTGATTTGTTCGACTTGATCCCCAATAAATTTCATTAAAGATGAAAGCTGTACTTGGGCCTGGATGTAAGTTTTCAACTCATAACAGAGTTTGTTATATGAAAACTTTCGTTACTGCGTGAAGAAACTGTAATTTAGCTTCGTTTCTTTAGGCAAGCAAATGAAAACTTTCTTAATTTAGTTGGATCATATGAATCGTGGGCAATTTGAAAGGATATATCTGATAGAAGTTTTTTTTGAGGATCTGAAATTAACAATGGAGTCAATATTGATCCGTTTGAAGTTTTTTCTGAAGTCTCGTGGATGCAAAACTTGTTAGATCCCGATAGAAAGCGGGGACAAATTTTTACCCTATTCAAAATTTCATTAAATATAAAATAAATTGAATCGCTAAGAATAATTTGATTCTATATCAAATCATCAACTTCTTTGGGAGATTTGATATCATTGGACCACATCCATTCTGCTGTTTCCCATCTGTTCACCAAATGATTGCAGTTAGGAAATGGGAACAAAAACGATGATTAGATCCTGCCGAAAGCCAAAAACAGGCCAAATCATTCTACTCCTACTCAACGAGCTGAACTAAAAAAATCCTCTCACTCAGTAAATCAGAACATGAGAAAATGACCGCCATTCTAGCTCTCTTGTCAGCCAATCTGCTATACCGTTCCCGTGCATTCCTGTATGACCAATATGCAAGGTTGTTTAGATCGAATTCATGTAGTAGTAGTTGAGTTATGTGCTCGTAGGGTTGCTTTACTCTCAGATAATATAAATATTCTTTTTTTCGGTAAATGCATCTCGTACATTACGATATGCACTCCCTTATGGCGAAAGTTTCCACTTGAAATACTGATGGAAGCCTCTTAGTATAGCTAGTTGGACTGTGAGACCGTACACTCCGGCCCACTCGCCCGTCCTCAGTTCTCAAGCTATCAATTTAGGGCCGTATTCATAGTTCGTACTTGAGGGTGAGTGTGAGTTTTTATCGCCCTTATGAATACTAGCTTTAAAGGTGACATACTGTCATTCACCCTCAAGTACGAACTATGAATACGTCCCTTAATACACCATTGGCCATACAGGAAAAACAATTTCGTTGTTATTATATTGATGGCATTTTGGAAATGTCACGTTGTAATCCTTTCGAAATTCGTGTCTCACAGTTAGGTTATGTGTGACATTTTGGAGCTCTCAACCCTCATTCAGAATGCGAAAATGAGAGTCCATTTAAATGGTTACATTCTAAGAAAAGTTCTAGAGGAGACAGCTCTAGAATGACTTATATGGCGGCGGTCGGGCAGAGGCTCCTGTTATAGACAAAACATCTTTCAATTGACAAACAGTGGAAAGTTTGTTGTACAGAAAGGTTTGTAGTTAGAAACCTGGAAAGAAATGATCAAGTCAAGGCTGTGACATAGTGATCCATTTTGATCGTTACGTTGCTATTAAAGTACTGAACTCCTGTGTCGTCGACACAAAGCTAATATGCCAAACAGGAATCAGTAGATGTGCAACAAGAGACCTGGCGCAACTACCCCTATTTTTACATGTAAATCTCCATAAGAGAAAAGCCACTCGATTTTCCAATTTTTTGTTCCTTTTCAGAATTTTCTAAGTCCCGTTCAAGGTCATTCAGTAGGAGAGCTAGAAGTTGGCGGGTGAGGGGCTGGAGGGTGAGGGGGTAGGAGGGTGAGAGTTTGGAGGGTGAGGGGGTTGGAGGGTGAAGTTTGGAGTGTGAGGAGTTGATTGATTGTCGGGCTTTGAAACATGGATTGATCCTTACTAAAATACATAGTGTACTGAAACTAAAACAATCAGCCTGGCTCAAGCCATACATCGATCTGAATACTAACCTACGGAAGAATGCTAATAATGAGTTTGAGAAGAATTTATTCAAACTGATGAACAATGCAGTTTTTGGTGAGTTCATTTGAAAATTCTGAAAAGGAACAAAAAATTGGAAAATCGAGTGGCTTTTCTCTTATGGAGATTTACATGTAAAAATAGGGGTAGTTGCGCCAGGTCTCTTGTTGCACATCTACTGGAATCAAAGAACACAAAGAGGCTCACACATTAACCACAAAGAGAGCACTTACGCCAATTAGTGACCCAGAAACCTTGTGTGGTATAGGCAAATACTTATGTGAGAAAGATTTCTTGGAAAAGAGAGACAATGAAAACGAAGTGCTCTGGAGGAATCTTCCCTAAATGGATCATTCCTAAACAGTTTCTTTGGACTGCGAGGTCCAAAAGTATTTGGATCTAAGTAAGAATAAATTACCCCTCCTTACTGGCAGCATATGATGAGAATTGGCTTGAAAGAAACTGATAAGTGAATATTCTGTTGAGAAGAAGAGAAAACTCCTGTTCACTCGTCATTACGAGCCTGACCAAAAGCATATCTTGGAAAGGAGGAATGTGAATTGAGCTTTCTCTCTCAGATTACTACAGTTCATCTATCATCTCTGGAACTGGAATCCAATTTGGAACTGGAGGTCGAGATGCAGTGCATTTCCTTGTCCTGCTTCGTCCCCACTTTTCGAGCTAGGCATGAATGTAATACATCATTGACCCTGTAGGAAAAACCATTTCGTCTTTATTCCATTGATCGCGATTTGGAAATGCCACATTGTAATATTTCAAAATTTCGTGTGTTTTCGTGTGATCACATTTAGGAGGTCACTACACTCATTGGGAATGCTAATATCACCCCTGATGTCACTCGATTTTAGGTTCCTTTCCTTTGCCACCCTAAGAGGCCATTTGGCTACCTCACATTCCAATAATAGCCATAGAGGAGGCATATCCAGGACTTTTATGGCGGCTGTCGGGCTTAAGCAAGAGGTTCTTGTTACCTATTGACCTACAAACATCTATCTATTGACAAAAGCAGGGGGTAGTTGCGCAAATGATATATTATGTACAATCATTTCTGGGGTCTTATGGACATAAATTGTGTTGATTCCCATACCTATGAATAGAGAGGCTATATCAGCTGTATTCCCCAGAACCTATGGACCAACATTCATCACCAAACCGTTACACAAAACCAAAGCCATATGTTCAATTCCGCGAGGCATTAATTGAAAACATGGGATTACAGAACTGATAGTCAAAGTTGCGAGATAATGAGAATGTACTAGCGTTCCGCTGGAAGATTTCATACTCCATATATTCGAACGGGAGTGGTGATACATATCAGAGCTCGAATTGTGGGTGTGTTGCTGAATTATATCTAGGAGAAGGCGATTCGAATTTCCTTCTGGGCAGCAGGGAATCATTTTAATGAAATTATTTCATTTGCCCGATGCAACGACCGCATTATACTGTCAATTTCCGAAGCTGATTCGATTGGTAATAACGGGTTTCGAACCAGTGTAATCTTGTTTGTGGTCAGACAATGGGTCGATCTCCTATTTCTTCAGATTAGATGGAGTAATTTGAAGCGAACCTTTTCTGTGATAAATATTTATGAGACCGTTTTTGGTAGACGAAAAAAAATTGTGTCAGTCAGCGAGGTACTCAGAAGTGATCTAACGAGTGAAGAAAATGAAGGAACTCAAAAAAATTAATGACTTTATGGGGTTTTTCGCTAGCGCATTTTTTTTTCAATTAATCCTTAAAGTATGATTTAAAGTACCAAACAGTGAACCGGTTTCATTCATGTTTATACAGAGTGTTCTGATGAATAGCGGAATTCACATGAATACGTTCACTATCGTTTGTAGAGGGACACATGAGAAATTTGAATAGGGAACAGATTCGAATAATACCATGTTTAAGAGTATTAAGGGTTCTATTGTGCTTCCTGTTAGAGCTGTTACACTATAGCTCAGCCTTCATTCCCAGAGCCGTAATAAACTCTAATATGTGGAAGGTCTTCAGGAAGCCTAAACCCGCTCGCCTTCTATAATTCTCCTGTCCAAGATATTCTTTGCTCAGGCTTGCAATTGCTAGGCCTTCTGTCACTTAGTGAACAGGAATTTCCTCCTCCTCGCTACAGAATCCACACTCGTCAGTTTCTGTTAAGCCGATTTTCATCATATCTCTCGAAGGCGACAATGTCGTGTCAAAAAGCCAGTGAGGGGTACCTCACACACTTATTCTTGCTGATATCCTTTTTAGAACTTGCAGTTTATTTGTTCCGAAGGACTCTTTTGGAATTATTAATTCCCGGAAGATTTCTCTAAGGCGCTTCTCTCACAGTGTCTTCCTCCTCCAAGAACTCTTTCTTAGGGGTCGATTACATTGAGACACTTTTTAAGCTGCTACTGAGCGAATTTAGTTGATGATTGAAAATTCGCTCAGTGTAGTCGTGTTCACAAGCCAACAATCTGATTGTAAAAAAGCTGCGACTAAAGTTGAAAGCTGGGCTACTTTACACGTCAAATCGCTGGCGTTTTGGCTTGTTGGCATGTAAACAAGCCGTGTGTAATCACAGTTGCTACTAAACAATCGGTGTCGGTGAGTTCTCATCTACTCGGTGGTTCTTAAATTGAAAACCTATTTGACATTTATCTTAGATCCTTGAAAATGATACAAACATAAACCTCACCTAAATCACTAGATTGTTGGCTGCAGTAACAGCTTGTAAAGTATCTCAATGCAATCGACACAATTAGGTGCATTTTCCTAAATGACATAAAGGTTCGGGGTCAGTAAGTGACGTGTGTACTATCTTTCAAGCAAGTGTGTTAGCCTCTTCATTTTCCCGAACATTTAATTCATCTTGCATGTATGTGCGAAAAGTAAACAAATTTTATGCTTTCTTTTGTGAACCATTTTTTTGAAAATATCGACTTCTCTATTTGTGCGAAGGATATTGAAAACCTTTTGATATGAAGTACCAATCGATCCCTGTTAGTAGCCTAATCAAAATTTTTTCACTGAAAAATCCTATATAAATATCTTCAAATATGTCAATAATAATACGACCTCATCTTTGGATTTGTTGACTTTTTCTGTCGACCCCATCCATTTGTCCATTTACAATTCAAAACAAACCTTTCAAAATTTACATCGCAAATTGATGAACATTCAATGGTTCTGGCAATTAGTTGCCATTCCCCTTCCTCTTGGATTTCGGACTGTTTCACTGATTGAATTCAACACTGGATGAAGCTAAGGCCGTAGCCCGAAAAAAAATTCGGGGGGTCCACCCAATGAAAAAATGACGATTTTTAAAGGAAACTGTTCTAATCCTGTACTCCTGAAAAATTCCCTGGTATGTTACCACAAAGGACCCTCCCTAGCTACAGCCTTGAATGAAGCTCAATAGAATACTCTCACTGGTCTGACGATGAAGTCATATTCGTGGTTCTTACACTGAATTGTAGACTTAGGACTTTTCATTTCAGACCCATCACATTATCAACAATATAACTTGAACAGAGATTTCAGCAAGAAAACAATTTAACAAAAAACGTTTTCCATTTCGTGAAAAAGAATTGCTTGCTTAGACTCCATCGATTTAATATCTCAACCGTTTCTATAGTAATCACAGGCTCGAGTATTGACAAAACTTGACGTAGAGTAGGACAATTTCAATATCACAGTTTTTATCATGGAATACACCCAGAGAAGATCCTACGAAACTGACGATTTATCATCTGGAAGGTCTGTGCCCTTCGACGAAGAACCTGAACCTGGCGTGCAAACTCACGACGATAAGGAAAAACACAAGAAAAAAACCGTCAAAAGAAGAAAGTCAAAGAAGAAGGGACTACTTCCACCAGTTGAAGATAAGAGATCTATCAATGTATCCATAGACGACAGATCAAGAGAAAGCATTCTGAGCCAGAAGTTAACTTTCCTCAAGAGACACAAGACTCCAGTAAAGAAGAGAGTATCAGCCAAGCTACAAACTATTTTAGACCCAAAAAATAAGGAGAGAGCGAACGATAAATATTTCTCTCAAGCTCCTGGTGTGGGCCCAGATAATCTGAGGGATCTAGACAGTGAACCTTCACCATTTTTGTTTCCAAAGGATTTGGAACAATTTGCTCAAAAAGTCCTAAACAAAGCATGGAGAAACAACCTAAGAACAACAGAGTTAGCCAAGAAGTTCTACGAAAGAAACAACTATCGAACACGGCAACAAGGAGACCTTCTGAAGCGATTGTATACCGAGGATCCGGACGTAAGCAATCTGAAGTATATCGTTGATATTGATCCTGACTTCTTCAAAATAGCCGATGGCAGGCCAATTCCAGACAAGCTGAATATGAGAGATTACATAGATACTGTGAGAGATGTACTTCGTACCAAGATTATAAATGGGTACCGTGAAGATGACATTCTTCTCATAGAAGAATCCCTTAGGTTGGAGCAGAAGATGATTGATGAAATAAAAGAGAATTACCAAATTTATGTCAATACTTTCGAAGAATTCTTGTATAATGATCACACATACTCGATGAAACTCCTACGTCAATCTGAACAAGAAGCTGTTTTGGCCTATGAAAAGTACGAAGAATACAAAGAATTGAGTAAGGAATATGGAGCCTTGAGATCAATACTCTATAATTCAGAGGAGAAATGGAGAAACTGCAAGATGTACCAGAAGTTTCTTTATCTCGTTAGTCCACTATCTTGGAGAAAGCAACACGATTTCTATCATTTCAAAAGTCCTGACGAGCCTATAGAAGGAGCTGAAGGATCTGCTGCTATATTCGGAAAGTATAGGCTTGGAGACAAGGAAGCTGAGGTGTCTTTGGAAGATCTTATTGGACAGTTCCTGGATGATTGCGCGACCCAGAGGGAACCCGAGTTGTACTTTGAGGACCCAGAACAGTTGCTGGACGTCTTTAGGTTCATGGAACTACAGAATTTGAATTCGCTGTTACATTCTGAGGAGCTGGCTGCGCCTTTGGAAGCCGTCAAAGCAGGGATGCAAAAGGCTGAGAGAATGTTTGATATGGAGATCCAGAGTTTGAAAGAGGCGATTGACAAATTGGCTGGTGGTATCGCGTGAGTACTGATCATGAAAGTAAAATAATATTGCGTTAAACAGGTTGTCCCGAAATAAATGCAACAAAATTAAATAGGAGAATCTTGATAAAAATTTTTGATTCCCTATTATTTATTTTTGTAAAACGGAGCAGTCCTCATGGCCACCGTACACAAAGTATCCAGAAGCACTACGAGAAATGTGAAAACTCTACTGATGGAACATAGAAACATAGAAATTTCATTACGTCAAATGTATGTCTTGGGCAAAATGAGAATGTATTTCAATCAAGAGTTTATACACTCTTCATATTGAGATCGTCGGAAAAATCTTGTAATCTACCGACTAATGGTCTCGAACTATTAACGCGTTCGCTCCGCTCACGCATTAAATATCTTAATCATTAGTCGCTGTCTTTAATAACCTAGTTGATTAAATAACTACTTCCGTCGATCTCAAAATAAAAGATGATTTTATTGTGTACGAAATTGAATGTTAATGACGCATTTTAATTCTCCATTTCTGTCAAAACTGTACAGGAACATAAATACCTACATAGAAATTTTATTATGTCAAATGTAAGTCTTCTGCAAAATGAGAATGTATTTCAATGAAGAATTCATACACAAATCATATTGAGTCTTGTACGGTTATTAATCAAGCGACTAATGGTCTCGAACTATTAACGCGTTCGCTCCGATTACGCATTAAAAAATCTTGACCATTAGCCGCTGTCTTTAATAACCAAGTTGATTAAATAACTATTAATAGTTTCTGTTTCCGAAACTGGGAATGAAAACCTAAAAAAAGTTTTCTAGAAATGCAGAATCCTCCCAGATTATATTTCAATCGATAGTTATACAAAGTGTTCTCAAATATAAAAAATCAAGCAATTTCACCCTTTTTGGCCCCCTTATTTGTGGTGCCCGAAAACTTTCGTATTGACTCCGAAATGAGGGACCATTCCAAAAAAATAAATGATAGGGGTCTCAGAATTTAACGTATTTTTCTATCGCAGATGGGAGGAAGAAAGAGCAAAATATCTGGAAGAACTTGCAATGGAACTAGTTAATGGTGAATTCAGGAAACTAGTAGTGGACGATGACATACTGAATCTCCATGTCTTCGTCGAAGATGTGTATGAAGCTCGTATTGGGCCAAACGATGCCAACCTATCTGTCACGGATATGATGAGAGGAATAGAGATAAAGGTATGATAAAAATGAGGCGAAGTTTCTTAATAATTAATATAATTTGTTTAGTTGGGTGGTCTGGCTGAGATGCCTTCAAGGAATTATTTCTCTGTTTTTTTTTTTTGCATTGGCATCTGAAGGTTATAGACAATTGCTGATATGGGAGATTCCTCATATTTTCGATGGAATGAATCGGATCAAGCTGAAATACTTTGCAGGTGTCCCAAAATTAATACTGAAAAATTTGGTCACAGTTTCTCAAGGCAAAATTATGAGACTCTTGTTTTTGGTTCAATTCAAAATCATAAGCGATATTTTATAGTTATAACTATTTTTGTGTCCTATTGGAAATATTTTTGCTGGACCACAATTTTTTTTTGCTTCACAGCCGCCAAAAATTGGGTGTTTCCATCACTCGGAGAAACTTGCATGAAGGCCCTGATGTAGGACCACTGCTAACATCTCAAAGAGTGAAGAGGAAGTAATCAGTGCTTTCAGCATGCGATCTGTGATGATGTACTTCTACTTCTCATTTTGACACTACTCACTACTAGATGTCACCATCTGTAGGATAATACTCGATAGAGTCTTACAAGTGGTCTTAAATGTAGAAGTTTTTCAATATGATGTTGTCTCTGAGGGATATGGGACACTGACGAGGCCTAAGAAGGCCGAAACCGGTCTGTCTCTTCCATCATTGACAACATCTTGATTAAATCATCCCAGTCCGCATGAAGAAGGTTCTGTGAGCCTATAAATTGAAGATTGTATTCATTTCGATGATTACTATTTTCAATTTATCTATGTTTCACAATTTCTTGCATTGACCTGTGAAAAGCCCAGTAAGTATATTCCGTTCACGAAAGTTTGAGCGCAAAGTAGGCGTTTGTTTATTTATCTGAAGTTGGTAGTATTTGCTGTCATAGCGTAAAATGAAGTCAACGTTGCCGAATGTACCCGGCCTCCGACGAGCTCGCGAGTTATCAGAGAACTTTATGCAAGAAAATAAACAACATAACCTAAAATTTCAAAATACACAGTGGAATATGCCAAATTTCCATGGCCAACCGACAGCTCAATTTTTCTGAACGGGCTTACCTTCAATCCGTTTTTGAACGAACTTAGAACTTTCTTTTTTTTGCCTTTGATTCGAACGAAATAGGAAAGTTTAGGAATTTTTGACGTAAGCTAGAGCTTTAGAAAGGAATTTTCAATTTAAAGGGTGTCCCAAAATTAACGCAAGATTTGAATTAAATAAAAAACGCCGTTTTTAGTCTTTTGATAGTTATATATTTATTGACTCGTAAAGTACATAGGATTGGGTTATGTATGGAATAACACATCGGACAAATGGCCTCCACGGCTTTGCATGCACATGCGCACTCTTTTGTTGAAATTTTCCATGACCATTCTGCATAAATGTGGCTGAATTTCGTTGATGCAGCGTTGAATCTCCTCCTTTAATGCACGGGTGGTTGTGGGCTTGTTGATATAGACTTGTGATTTCAAATAACCCCATAAAAAGAAGTCTAATGGTGTTAAATCACACGATCTAGGAGGCCAATTTTGATCACCGAAACGAGAGAGTACACGACCTGGAAATGTCTCATGCAGTAATTGAATTGTTTCACGGGCTGTATGACATGTGGCACCGTCTTGTTGAAACCACATATTGGACACATCAATATCATCCAATTTTGGCAGAAAGAACTGTGTAATCATGTCGCGATATCGAGCACCAGTAACAGTCACTGCTTGACCAGCATCATTTTCAAAAAAATATGGCCCAATTATGCCTCCAGCCCAAAATCCACACCATACAGTCACGCGTTGTGGATGCATTTGTTTTTCGACAATCACATGTGGGTTCTCCGAATCCCAAATGCGGCAATTTTGGCGATTGACAAAGCCATCAAGATGAAAATGTGCTTCATCGCTTTCACTATTTTTGAAATATTCTTTAATAATGAAGACACGTTGTTATATCGTGTAACGCTCCATTTTTAATAACCCTATACTGTTAGCTGTCAAATTGCTTTTTTTTCAGGGTTGCCAACATTTCACTGCACAAATGGCGGCAAATTCAAATCTTGCGTTAATTTTGGGACACCCTTTATAAATGGAAAAAATGTGCTACCAGTTTTCAGGATTTCCATGCAAATCTTCATTTTCCAATTATAATAAATTTGTTTGGTCTAATTCTGTATAAAGTTGAAAAGTTTTGCAATATACTTGTATGTCAATTCAACGCACCTTAAAATGTCAACAACTACCGGTATCTACTCAATAAGATTCCTATTATTGAGTCATCGTAGCCACGGTCAGAACGTTTTTCTATTCGATTTTTTTCAATTTGGTCCTCGTAATCATTATAGCAATCATAGCCGTAGATTTCCAACGATGATTCGCGAAAGAACATCATAATTCCGCAATAACCAGATGGATTATGTTGAAGGATAATTTCCTCAGGGTCCTATCAAGCTGCTGACGCGATATCTGATTCGATGTTATCGCAGAATAGAGAAACATAAAACCGCTACTCAACGTCAATTATTGTTAGGTATTCTCGTTCTGGTGACCAGTGTATAATTGTGCCGAATCGGCTACAAAAAACTTTGGTAGGGAAATCGATGAATGGGAAGAATCGAACATTTCAAAGAAGAGATAATGGTTGAGGCAATTTCAATACCAGACCATAATGGTTCTTTTTGTTCGACACGTTACCTGGAAAAAATGCACAGTAACCGAGACTAGTCTTGACTGAATGCAGAGATAGAGTCGTATCCGCAAAGATAATTTGATTCAATTCACGTTATAGTTTTACGTATCTGATTATATTTCATCATGGAAATGGGACTTATTGAAGTTACTAAGGGGGTAAAAGTAGTGATTGACACCTTAGGTGCATGGATACATTCACTTGTCGAATTCGGTTTCTTATTTTACTGTTACACCATGGTTATTATTACGGATCTAAATCTCAAATATCTCAATATCGATTGAATATTCGAGGAGACACCAATTTCGTCGAAGTAACATATTTGATAGTCATTGACATACTTCGATAGTAATTGACACCCAGTATGATAATCATTGACATAATTTCATCTCACTTTTGCATCAATTTTGATTATGATATCATCCTGCTTTCTCTCACTCACACATTCTCATTATATGGGTTATTGAGACATTCATATTAAAAATAATAGAGAAATAAGATGGTCTAGACAATTTTATTCCATATAAACAGAGAAATAACAAAAGTATCAGTGATCTTCACATATATACCGATGTAATAAACTATTGGTGCTATCTAGGATCTTTTATATGTTACTCCATATTTCAGAATGTTTTATTTCTATTTGAGTCCTCAGGTTATCATTCTGAAAACGGCATCATTAGATGATATTTGGCGCGAGATTTTGCAGTAGTGTCAATAAGTATATATGTTTAATTAAGGATAGCGACTGCACATAATTGCGTATATTTTCCGATTTTGTTCTGTTTCATATTTGTTAGAAGTTTTCTATTAGTTGGAAGGTGCCAAGGAATATTTAATTAATGTAAGTAAACCCTTCAATGATTTCTATATTAAGGTTGAACCCTATGTCAATCACTGTTCGATGTAATATAATTTATACAGCTATTGACATATGGTTTAAACTTAATATATTAATCATTGAAAGGTTCACTTACATCAATTAAATATTCCTTGGAACCTTCCAAACAATAGAAAACTTCTAACGAATCTGAAACATAAAAAAAATGGAAAATATACGCAATTGTATGCAGTCGATCTCCTTAAGTAAACCATAACATACACTTATTGACACTATTGCAAAATCTCACGCCAAATATCTAATGATGTCTTTTTCAGGATTATAACCTGAGGAAATTGAACTTGACCTTTGAAATACAAATAAAACATTCTGAACATTGGTAAGGACCGATGAAAAAACCTCAGATAGCACCAACAGTTTATTACATCAATATATATGTGCACAGTGTCAAACACTATCAGGGTGTCAACATCTGAACCCCTCACCCTACTCTCATTTTGAAATTTGGGAAGGTTGAAATTAGAATGATCTACTCATCAAACAAAAAATAATATATAATATTTCCAGTAATTTGAGTTCAATTATTGAAATGCTCAGAACAGTGAATTATTTTTTTTGAAATCTCATCGCAGGTTGTACCCTGAAGTCTGTTTCGATTAAGGAAATCCTCATCCTTTGTTGTCAGTTCTTTTTACAATCATAATCAGAACTTTTTTCAAGTAAATTAACATTTATTACTAACGTATAGTATACAAAAGTTCTATCTCTTTCGAAAAAAAAAACCAGTATATTATGATACAAGTGAGTGTAAGCTTTGAAGGCATTTCATACACATGATTATTCGCAATTTTTGAGCTCTTCTTCCTAAACCCTAGTGGTCGTGTGTTTGTGCAACATATTTCTTGCCTGTCATAAAATTTTCACTCAGCTACAAATCTGATTCATAAAGAGAAATTGATCAAATTGAAGGAAATCAATATGACTTTTGAGACCAACGAATTCACTTGAACCTAGAATTATCCCTTTTCGACCTAAATATTCGTGCGTCGGACGAACTGAAGATGTCAGTGAAGGGCCCTTCTCTTTCAGATCTTCTTCAAACGTATACTTGCTGCATTCAGCAATTACTGGAAATACTCGCTTTAATTATTTGTAACTTGAAAAGCAACGAGTCAAATTTTGGGGAATTGAATAACACTTGTGATCTACTGTTCCCAAAATAAAGATGATAACAGCTTTTTTCGGAAAATAATTATCTACAATGTTTCTCTTGTATCCAAATAATGGTGCAACCTCACTTCAGCACCAGTAAAAAGTTAAATGTTTGATGAAAACTATGCCTCGAAAAACAATTCATTGAAAGATTCTCAGTATAAAATCAATAATTTCTTCCAGTACCGCAACGAACTATTGCAATTAGACAAAATGCCTTCGGAACAAGTAACCAAATTAGAAGCTAGCTGTTATGCAGAAGAAGCAAGGATTTTGAGAATTGCGGAAAAAGCTTCAAGAAAAATAATGGAATTAGAACGATTGACATATAGACTGCTCAAAGCATTCACTCCTCCTGAGGCTAAGACAACTAGAGGTAAGCATTATTTCCATTCCAAATTTTTGCCACACCCTAATCAGTATCGTTATACTTAAGGTTCTGCGTTCCTCAAGTAATTTGCTTTTGTGAGCATTTTCTAAATAATAACAAGCTATATTTATGCGGATTTTTTTCTCTAGTAAGTAAAGGTTTTGATGCGTTAGTGGATGTTTTCCCCAAGCTTCTACGCTAATGGAAAAAGTACGGTTTTCGAGACGATCATTTTAACGTCCAATGTTTTTTACACAAAATGGGTACTTCTATGGTCATACGCCCTGAAGTCGACAGTTTTCGAGAATAGTCAACGTATGTATATTGAAAAACATGGTAATTTAAAAAGAAAAAAATGTTTAATCTTTTTTACTCACAGTCAGAAAATGGACCATGTGTTTCAACTAAAATTTGATATTGAAGTCGGGGGAAAACAATCACCTACCCTTCAAAACCGTCACCAACCTTCACTCATTAAGACTTGAAAAAAAATTCCGCAAAACGATTTTTTCTTAATAATTATGATGAGGAAATGTGGTGTACCATAAAAAGTTCCTGAAATATTCTCAATAAATTATTCATTTTAAATTTCAACAACCATCACCAAAACCTGCATTTTAGAGGGTAAGTTAATAAAATCTTTTGTTCATATTTTTGGACGAATTGTAACATCCTGAAATTTGTAGCACATTCACAAACACTCCATGAGCATCCATTTAGTACGGTTCGAACCAAAGATATTTTACAGAAATAGAATATCTACATAAGTAGAATATCTTTGGTTCGAACCACCTGCCAGACTTATTTCAACTTCAATAAATTTCATTTATACTTTATTTCGTTGAAGTATAAAAGTTTAAATTTATATACCTATGTAACTTGGAAAACTATCAAATGTAATTTCTCTAGAAGACAGACTGATAAATAAAGGAAACTATCAATTTAAATAATTGAAGTTAAAGAGTACTAAAGGCTTGTAAGTAATCGTCTGAAGTGTTTGCCGATGAATGAGGTGATTTGAAATACCGTGGAACTTCCCTATAACGAACGTCTGTATAACGAATTTTTTTTGTATAACGAATTTCGTACAAGACATTGCACCTTGAATCCAAATTCCATGTTAAAAACACCCTCTAAAACGAAGTGAATATTCAAAGAACATCACTTTTTGAATGGGTATTGGTAAGAAGGTATAAGGGTAGGTTTTTTCAGGAAATTTTCCGGACGTACGTAATGAATCCCGACCTTAAACGAATTATTTTTGCGGATTTAGTGCTTTGTTATAGCAAAGTTCCACTGTATTATTACAAGGAGAAATTATAAAAACTGCAATACCTGAGGAATCTCAGAGTTATTGCCATTCAGTTTTATCACCTGCGAGAGCCACGTTGGCTTTGGTTATGGATGTTACCAGTTTTGGATTTATCTATAGGAAAACTTTCAGTTTGGATAAAAAAAACGAAGACCCTACTCGTCGGCTGCTTTTGCTGTAGTATATTATTTCGTCAACAGGTGAGCTTCTTAGAAGTGAGCCTCTGTCTCTTTATTTCAGTTTATTTGTATAATATTAATTGAAGTGCTCATTTTGTTTTTACAGTCAAATAAACTTTATTATTATTATTATTATTATTCCAGACCTCAAATGGAGATCACCACCTCCCAACCCACCAAAGCCACCACCAAAGGTCGTTCGAGAACTGACGGATTCGGAGCAGGACTATCTGAAATTCTTCACAGAGTTTTGTGCCGATAAGGATGATCCCCTCAATTATGGTATCGATGTAAACTTGCCTCCAACTATTGAAGAAGAAACAGAGCAAGAAGAAAAAGAAGGTGCTGATGACGATGACAGCAATGGTGGCGACGAATATACAGAGGAATAATAATTATTTTCAATTGAAAATGTTGAACTGGGATTAGAATTCGGTTCTGATACATATTCGCTTTGATCACTATTCAACTGGTGCTACTGGTAGTAGTTCGCCTATTGTTTATATTATACATATTGTATATTGTAGATGACTTTATCATTATACAGCTCTTTACTTAGACCGTCGGTTATTTTATGTGTGAATGATAGATAGAGCAAATTCATTTCAGCAAATTAATAGCAAATTATGACATTCCTGATAACGAAATTTCTTAAATAGTCTAAGATCCGAACCTAAGTGTTCGTAATAAAACCAGCGCTGATGCTAATATAAAAATTTTTTATTTTCAAACAAGTGAAAGTAACTAGTATCAACATACCTGTTTATACCTGGCAACCTAGTACCTTGTCCAGGTAAATTATAGACAACCCTACGTCTGCACATTCTATATGTCTAATACTTTAAGTCCAGAATAAAATTTTCTTATTATCTTGATGTTGCAACATTTAATGAAAAATTTTTTTTTTTAATAATTAAAAACATTTAGTCTAGGATTTTTTTTGACAACCCATTCTTAATATATTTTCTTATAAGTATACTAAATTTATTATAAAATAAGTTTTAAGGTTGACGCTAACTTGGACGAGACGAAGCGAAGAGTTGTTTTCCGCAGGCACGATTTGCACTGAATCAAATGGGTAGACGCTCACTTGGGAGGCGCGAAACGAAGATCAGAATCGATTGATTCAGTGCAAATCGTGCCTGCGGAAAACAACTTTTCGCTTCGTCTCGTCTCGTCTCGTCCAAGTGAGCGTCAACCTTTATTTTATTATCAGCTCGGTGAAGGTCGATTTAGATTCGGATCTTCTACTAAAAGGAAAAGTGTTTCTTTATTGTAGTGAAATGTAATTTCCTCACTATATGAAATGATATTTTCTTGCAGTTACTGTTCTATATAAAACGATTATGTAGCACTTAGCACTTTTTTCCTCATTTCTTCGGCAATTTTTATGTAGCAGTATTCACTATCTCAACTCCCTCTGGAAGAGACCCAGGAATAGATATTTCATCATGTCCTATAATTTTACTATCCAGAACACGAGTAATTAAATTTGTGAGTCTCAAGTTTGACATTTCAAGAAAACCTTTTTATTTTTTCACTCCCAGTCTCTGAAACAGAAATTAAAATTATTTAATTAAGATGAAATAATGTTCCTTCGAAAATCTTTGCACTAATTTGTCAGAAGCAAATTGGTTTTGAAAAAATTGTTACCTAACTGACCTGATGTCATTTCTTTCTTCAATAAATCAATCCGAATGCGATATATTCCAAAAAAAACAATTAGCCAAATTATCTACTTCATCTACCAAAATACATGTGGATTCCTTAACTTTCCTTTTATAATTATCAGGTTTCGTCTTTAGGATCTTTGTGTTGTTCCAGTTCTTCATATGATCTCCGCTATTTGAATATACATGATCATATGATGAACTGGAACAATACAAAGATTTTAATGACGGAACCTGATAATTATAAAAGGAAAATTAAGGAATCCACATGTATTTTGTTAGATGAAGTAGATAATTTGGCTAATTGTTCTGTTGGAATCGATCGTATTTGGATTCATTCTTTGAAGACAGAAATTACATCAGGAAATTTCAAAATTAAAAAATAAATAAATGAATCAACATCTCTGTGTTGACAACTTTCAATGTCAATTAGACTGCAAATGAAAAAATACAGAAATCCAAAGATTTCACAAGTTTGAAGAAAGTGTCATTCCCTTTTTAGTTCTATCGATAGGCAACAATTTTTTCGAAACCAATTTGTTCTTGACAAATTAGGGTAAAGGATTTTTCAGGAGCATTTCATCTCAAGTGAAATTTTTTTAATTTTTTCTATTTCAGAGACTGGCAGTGAAAACCTAAGTCTTCTAGGAATGCAGAATCCTTCCAGATTATATTTCAATCAATATCAAGTTAATTCATTGTAACTCAAGTAGGTAATGATTGTATTCGAATTTCAAAGCATCATTGTTTTCGAATAGACTTATTAGCAATTTCTTCAATCAATTCAATCGATATTTGTTTAATTTCAAATGGTTTGCTGAAAAATAGTAGCCACATTTCTGGACTATGTGAGCAATCTTTATAGTCGCCCAGGAATGTTAGGTTTTTCTCAATAAATAAACAATTAATTTTTGTTTCTAAGTTGATTTTTTCTCTATTTATTCATTCATTATTATTGTTCGGTATACGCGTGTGCCGCATGTGCATTATTGTAGATGATCCCAACTAGATCACTGAAAAAATCGCGAGAGAAACGAATATAAACATTTATATTGTGATGTGCTATTGTAAAGTTTCAAACAAAATCATTTCTATTCTAGAAAGCGTTCCGGAAGCTCCTGTGTTGCTGCTCTTTTTTATTTTGTGCTTCATAACTACGAAGAAGGTATCGAACTGCCGAAAACTTCAATATTATAAAATAAAATCGAATTTTTTGAATCGGATTCAACAACATTCAATTTGTTACAATTTCCGTTCGAAGCAGTACAATTCCGGCAGCAGGACGTAAAAAACCATGTATCGACAGAAGAGCAGAGAAAATTACACTATATGTTATATGCAATTACAGTATGTATCAACCAGTCAGGCATTTAAATTCAACGCAGCCTGCAGAAATTATACGATATTAATTTATTAAATCGCATAATACCCCGTGACTACGGTCTGTTCCCGGTAGTATATCATGAGAGATAACAGAGGATCCTCAGGAAGTCCGGCATTTAAATCCTCTTAACGATATACAGAGCGGTATAATATCATCATGCTCGGTTAGTTTGTAATTAAGATGATTTTTTACTCATTTTGGAAACTGATTCTGTTGGAATCATGAATGATCGATGAAAAAATTTGTATGAATGTGGATGTGGAAAACGTTTTCCAGGATCATAGTGGCAAAATGAGTGAGGCTGAGTATGCTTGAGTGCCTTAGTTATTTTTTTGCGAATAAGTGGTTTGGAGATTGCACAATTATCAATTCAGAACTGTTTTTGAGCGCTCGTTCTAATTAAACGAATGCTACTTATATCGTACTTATATCTGTCCGTGGAGCCGTCCGTCCGGCCGGCCGTTTGCAGAAAAACTTTCGAATGAATTGTCCTAGAAACTTGAAATTTTCATTGCGAGTTCGGTTTCCAAATGGCTCGGTTATGTTCGCCTCAGGAAGTCCCGCATTTAAATTCTCTCAACGATATACAGAGCGGTATAATATAATCATGCTCGGTTAGTTTGTAATTAAGATGATTTTTTACTCGTTGTGGAAACTGATTCTGTTGGCATTATGAATGATCGATGAAAAAATTTGTATGAATGTGGATGTGGAATAGTATATAACATTACTAGCAAGGTAAGAGGGTTTTTACTGGCGAATGGAGGATATAACTGACGAGCCGTAGGTGAGTCAGTTACCTCCTTGAGCCAGTAAAACCCGTTACCTTGCGTGTATTGTTTTATATTTTATTTGTTTCTCATTTGTAAAAAGAATAGATAAATTCCAAAAAAATCTCAAGAATTTGTCACAAATGTCGTAAGTTGCATTATTTATGATTATTTATGACACCGGAAAATTATGACAACTGTCAGTGGCTTTACGAGAGGGAAGTCCTTCGAGAATATTTGCTCATTTCTGATGAAAAAGGCCAGATCCAAATGAAACAAAGCATGAATATCGTTTTAAATACTTTTATAACGTTTATTACTAAAAATATTTGTTCCAGGAACGATGAAATTAGACGAATAAATTAAATTAGAAGCGAGTACGTGAAACTGTCGGTGAGTTTACAGGTCAAAAAACCTCTAGGATATTTGCAATTCTGAGAAGGAAAACAAATAGATACGAATAAAACAAGGTACGAATATCATTTTCGAATAGTTCGAGAACGTTCATTGAGAAATACATTTGTTCCAGGAACTCTGAAATTACAAGGATGAATGAAATTAGAAGCAAGTACTTGACAAATCTCAATGTAAATAATACTACTAACTTGTAAAAATTTTACAAGTTAACTGTCAGTTTTACAAGTTAGTGACTTGATAAAATAAACTTTCTTGATTAATATTGTGTTTTTGGAAACTGACATTAACAAATGAGAAACAAATAAATGATTTTCCTGGATCATAGTAGCAAAATGAGTGAGGCTGAGTATGCTTGAGTGCCTAGTTATTTTTTTGCGAAAAAGTGGTTTTGAGATTGCACAATTATCAATTCAGCTCTGTTTTTGAGCTCTCGTTCTAATTGAACGAGAGCTACTTATTTCGTTGTGCCCGAATATCTGTAATCAAATCTCAAATGTGGAAATGGTTTTCCAGGGTCATAGTAGCAAAATGAGTGAGGCTGAGTATGCTTGAGTGCCAGGTTATTTTAATCGAATGAGTGGCTTTGAGGTTTTCACTCCCAGTCTCTGAAACAGAAATAATTAAAAAATGTAATTAAGATGAAGTGCTCTTGCGCAAATCTTCGCACAAATTTATCAAGAGCAAATTGGTTTGAAAAAAATTGTTGCCTAACAATAAAACGAAAAAAGGGAAATAAATGCAAAGGATAATGCAACGTTTCGGTGTCTATATCAGACATCTTCTTCAGACAAACTTGTAAAATCGGAATTGTGTGTTTTTTCATTTGCAGTCTAATTGATAGTAAAGGTTGTCAACACATAGAGAGGTTGATTTATTTAATTTTGTAATTTCCTGATGTCATTTCTTTCTTCAATAAATCAATTTCGAGCCGAACATGGTCTCAAACGATAGGGTTCTACTTTCTGATGACGAATTCGTGATCAAATTCAAGCCTGTCCGTGGGGCCGTCCGTCGGGTCGGCCGTTAGCACAATAACTGTCGAAGGAATTGTCCTAACTCCGTAGGAGTTGTGTTGTTCATTATTTAAAAACAAAATTTTCAACTCATCGTACAGATAGGCATTTTCTTCCTTTTTTTACATAAACAATACACATTCTGAGAAGTAACGACATAATATTTTTGTTATATTTTGTTTTTATTTTACAATTATTTCATTCTCAATTATAAAATTTTATCATTCCATTTTTTGCCTCTTTTTGAATTTTTGGATCACAACAGGGAGCTTTATTTTTTTGACCGATTGTAACGAAGCAAAATAATTTCTATCATTATTTGGTTTCGTTCAATTCAAGTTGACGGAAATCGGGAATTGTTATCTCCGCGCTGAAGATGTACGGCAAATTAGATCGCGATTTCTCGATACCGCACACGTGGGGCGGAGTCAACTGTTACCGGCCACACGTGTCCGAAAGGTTTAAAATGCGGGATTTTCCGCTGAATAAATCAGTCGAATTAAACATAACGTCCTGACCACTACTCCAGAAGTACTAGCCGACCAGACCGTCCAGAAGTAAGTGCCACCAGAGGGTTCTGCAGGGGCAAGTTCAGTTTAGGTATGATTGTTTTAATTCTTATTTGCTGGCTTTGATATTTATAATGTATTTCTCCTGTTGTATTTTCCCGTCCTTCCGCCGCTCGAATTCGCAGAGGTTGTGTAGTAGCTTCAAACGGCCTGCATGACTTGTGAGAATTCTGAGATTGCGAGATGGTGTATGCTAGCTTGAAACGGCGCATATATTGTCTTGTATTATCCTCTCTAGTGTTACTCGAGTTCCTGGACGTTGTGTAGTAGCTTCAAAAGGCCTGCATGAAGTTCTGAAACTCTGAGTCGACAAGAGGGTGTATGTTAGCTTGAAACGGCACATACGCTGTCTTGTTGTGCCCTTCCGACACCGTTCGAATTTCAGGGGGTTGTGTAGTAGCTTGAAACGGCCTGCATGACACCCTGCAATTCCGAATTGGCAAGAGGGTGTATGTTAGCTTGAAACGGCACATACACTGTCTTGTTATGCCCTTCCGCCACCGTCCGAGTTTCTGGGGGTTGTGTAGTAGCTTGAAACGGCCTGCATGACGCCCTGAAATTCTGAACCTTCAAGAGGTTGTATGTTAGCTTGAACGGCCCATACACCGTCTTGTTGTACCCTTCTGGCACCATTTGAGCCCCCGGAGGTTGTGTAGTAGCTTGAAACGGCCTGCATGATATCCCGGAGTTCTGATGTGCAAGAACGCGTATGTTAGCTTGAAACGGCCCATATGCAGTCTTGTAAATGCCTCCCTTTATCCTCCCTCACCGTGTGCCGCTCCGGAATATGGAGGTGCATGCCCTAGCTTCAAAAGGCGTGCATGGGCCTCGTGGTTCAGAGCATTAGGGTGGGTGTATGCTAGCTTGAAACGGCGCATATACTTTCCCTGGGACCGCACCAGTTTCCTTTCACCGCCTGTCCGTAAACCCTGTTATGGTTAATATAGCCTGTAGATGTAAACCGAGGTATGCCAGTAAATAAGGATGTCATTTTTGGGAATTTTGTTTGTTAGGAACTTGCTCATGTTAGAACCTTCGCTTCCGTACCGTTACTTACTATTTCTTGATTAATTTTCCGCTTGCACTTTCATCCGACTATCATTACCGCTTTTTAATACCGCTTGTAAATATTGCATTGCTCATTTTTCTGAGAGCTCTCACCGCCGACATAATGCTGCATGTTACATCCCGCTTCAACCTTCTCACCGCCCGCTCACCCTCTTTCCTCACATTGTACTTATATTATGGTTTATTTTGATGACTGCCGTTATTTACCGTTTACCGAATAAAGATGTTATTATAATTGTGTGTTTTCTTTTCCTAAGGAATATTTGAGTATTTTTCAGAGTTAGGGAATATTTAGTTAGGTACAGACAACTGACCCCTGGACATAACCTTCTCTGGCTAGTAGCTCCCGGACCCCATAGGACACCGCCTATGGGTACCCTAGTGTCCTCAACACTTTAAACTAGAGGTGGCGCCCGAGATCTCTACTTCCGAAGGTAAACGATGGCAACGCAGTTTGGTAGAGACGGGGAGCACGTCACAAAATGGCGCCCGAGCAGGGACCGTTGTTTGAAGACGTTGCAGAGACAGGACGAGGAAATTGACCGTTGTTGGCGGACCGTTGTTGGAAGACCGTTATTGGAGAACTATTGTTGGTGGAATGTTGCCGGATTCACCGAGACGTTACCATGACAGGGTAAGAAAGAAGAGAGCCATATTGGAGTAAGGAACTCCGTGTAAGAATGCCACCGCAGCTACAATACAGGACGAGTACAAAAGCCACAAGCGGAGTGAGTATAAACCATTACCGACCGACCGTATCTTTTACCGACCGACCGTATCTTTTACCGACCGACCGTATTTCTTACCGACCGACCGTATTTCCTACCGACCGACCGAACCCTTTACCGCCCGCAACCCCGTTTACCGCCCCATAAACCGTATGTTGATAGGTACTGACTGATCACCAAACCACTTCGTGATGAACCCCAGGAGATGCTTTTCAACCGATTCAAGGAATTTGATGGAGAAACTTGAAGAATGTCTAAATGGTGACAGTGGCGAGAGACTGCATACCGGAATTATTATGAGGATCGAGAATACTAGTTCGAGGATCCTGTCACACTTCGTATTCCTGATATATTCCGCCAAAGGGGCGTCTGCCTGGGATGGTAAGACGTTTGTCGTGGCTTCACTTGGTACCGGATTTTGTTTTAGTGAGCATGACGTTGGAGGGGGTCCGAGCCCTTCCTGAATGCCTTTTGGAAGTTGGGGGTATGGATATACGAAGCAACTTGACAGACCGAAGGGGACCGTATTGATCCAGCATCGGTGGAGTGAACATCGAGCAGCAGTGCAGTGTTGAGCCAGCATAAGTGGAATTTCGAACCACTGTCAAGAGTAAGTCTTGGAAGAAGATTGGCGATTATTTGACTAAGTCCGAAACCGTTATACACCGTGAACTGTGGGGAAGCAGTTGCCGTCAGTTAATTTCGGAAGAAGAGTCAACGTCTGAAGCCAGCGACCAAGAACACCGACAAACTTCAAGTACCGAATAGTCCGAATCCGATAGTTTGCAGCGTCAAACTAGTTATATGAAAAGGGACACCGAAACTGTACCGAATACCGTTAACAGCGATCTACGTACCAGTTGGATTTACCAGTTGGCAAAGGAGGAACTGGACGTAGAATTGGACAAGTTTCATTTAAACCGAAAGGGAACCGTCGAGGAAAAGCGAAAAAGGTTATTCAGGTTCATCGAGAGTGGTCAGTCTCTGCCGAATCCGCCAGTTCCGTTAAAACCGAACGTACCTATCCGCACCCAGAAACCTTTCAAAACCGTACCGACCGATCGTAAAATTTGCAGGAATTATATCATTATGTTGGTGACAAGGTGATGAAGCGTGAACGTCATCTTTCCAGCGCTATCAACGATTTCACAGCTAAATTTTCCGGACCATATACCGTATGCCGAATAATATCACCCGTAGTTTATGATTTACGTGATGAGAAAGGAAAATTGGTCAAACAGATTCACGTGAAAGATTTAAAACCGTGGAATGAACAAGATGATCTTTCTTATGTGGAAACAATGCCGAAAATCCACCGCTGGTCTGAAAAAAGACTCGCATCACGCAGAGCCAGGAGTTCCAGAGTCCAAGTACAAGAGCCCATCTACCTGCCGGTAGGTGAATATGAGTTGTGCTGGCGATGTGGATATCCCGGACATGACCGCCGCAAATGTACCGCACCGTTCCGCCTGTTTTGTTCCCGGTGTGGACGAGTAGGAGTCCGCTCCGACCGGTGCGAGTGCCGACCAAAACCTCTAGCCAAAACACCGTCCAAAATCGCCGTCCCGAGGAGTCCAGTGTGACCTTCCGATAGTGACCACGCCAGTGACCCCAGTGTGGAAAATGGACCCATAAGTGATTGAAGTGAATTTTTCTTTTTAATTTTTTTTTTTGTTAATTAGTAAAGTTTTGTTTCAGAACTGTAACTGTAGAGAAAAGAGAAAGCTTAGCTTCCTCTTTTCTACCCGAAGAAGGAGGGGGATGTAACGAAGCAAAATAATTTCTATCATTATTTGGTTTCGTTCAATTCAAGTTGACGGAAATCGGGAATTGTTATCTCCGCGCTGAAGATGTACGGCAAATTAGATCGCGATTTCTCGATACCGCACACGTGGGGCGGAGTCAACTGTTACCGGCCACACGTGTCCGAAAGGTTTAAAATGCGGGATTTTCCGCTGAATAAATCAGTCGAATTAAACATAACGTCCTGACCACTACTCCAGAAGTACTAGCCGACCAGACCGTCCAGAAGTAAGTGCCACCAGAGGGTTCTGCAGGGGCAAGTTCAGTTTAGGTATGATTGTTTTAATTCTTATTTGCTGGCTTTGATATTTATAATGTATTTCTCCTGTTGTATTTTCCCGTCCTTCCGCCGCTCGAATTCGCAGAGGTTGTGTAGTAGCTTCAAACGGCCTGCATGACTTGTGAGAATTCTGAGATTGCGAGATGGTGTATGCTAGCTTGAAACGGCGCATATATTGTCTTGTATTATCCTCTCTAGTGTTACTCGAGTTCCTGGACGTTGTGTAGTAGCTTCAAAAGGCCTGCATGAAGTTCTGAAACTCTGAGTCGACAAGAGGGTGTATGTTAGCTTGAAACGGCACATACGCTGTCTTGTTGTGCCCTTCCGACACCGTTCGAATTTCAGGGGGTTGTGTAGTAGCTTGAAACGGCCTGCATGACACCCTGCAATTCCGAATTGGCAAGAGGGTGTATGTTAGCTTGAAACGGCACATACACTGTCTTGTTATGCCCTTCCGCCACCGTCCGAGTTTCTGGGGGTTGTGTAGTAGCTTGAAACGGCCTGCATGACGCCCTGAAATTCTGAACCTTCAAGAGGTTGTATGTTAGCTTGAACGGCCCATACACCGTCTTGTTGTACCCTTCTGGCACCATTTGAGCCCCCGGAGGTTGTGTAGTAGCTTGAAACGGCCTGCATGATATCCCGGAGTTCTGATGTGCAAGAACGCGTATGTTAGCTTGAAACGGCCCATATGCAGTCTTGTAAATGCCTCCCTTTATCCTCCCTCACCGTGTGCCGCTCCGGAATATGGAGGTGCATGCCCTAGCTTCAAAAGGCGTGCATGGGCCTCGTGGTTCAGAGCATTAGGGTGGGTGTATGCTAGCTTGAAACGGCGCATATACTTTCCCTGGGACCGCACCAGTTTCCTTTCACCGCCTGTCCGTAAACCCTGTTATGGTTAATATAGCCTGTAGATGTAAACCGAGGTATGCCAGTAAATAAGGATGTCATTTTTGGGAATTTTGTTTGTTAGGAACTTGCTCATGTTAGAACCTTCGCTTCCGTACCGTTACTTACTATTTCTTGATTAATTTTCCGCTTGCACTTTCATCCGACTATCATTACCGCTTTTTAATACCGCTTGTAAATATTGCATTGCTCATTTTTCTGAGAGCTCTCACCGCCGACATAATGCTGCATGTTACATCCCGCTTCAACCTTCTCACCGCCCGCTCACCCTCTTTCCTCACATTGTACTTATATTATGGTTTATTTTGATGACTGCCGTTATTTACCGTTTACCGAATAAAGATGTTATTATAATTGTGTGTTTTCTTTTCCTAAGGAATATTTGAGTATTTTTCAGAGTTAGGGAATATTTAGTTAGGTACAGACAACTGACCCCTGGACATAACCTTCTCTGGCTAGTAGCTCCCGGACCCCATAGGACACCGCCTATGGGTACCCTAGTGTCCTCAACACTTTAAACTAGAGGTGGCGCCCGAGATCTCTACTTCCGAAGGTAAACGATGGCAACGCAGTTTGGTAGAGACGGGGAGCACGTCACACGATATACTGAAAACGTTTTTTTTTCATTATAATGAACTGCTTCAGTCTCTTTGAAAACAGTCTGAAATTTCTGATATCTCTCAAATCTTGCGGAATACAAATGAATATTTTTGGTCATTGGCTCAAATTGTGTTTTTTTCCTTGTTTTATAGTTGTGGCAACTAATATTCCTTATGATTTTGTTTCTATACATGAACTTAGAAACATTGAGACAAAGAGAAACCAATCGAAATGAAATTTTGTGGCTATATGCAAGGTGCTCATAATAAGCCTCAAGGATTATTTTGTGGCAATAGTGTTAACAGATCCATTGAATATTCAATTGAAATATTGAATAGAAGAATCTTTATATTTCCATAACAAGATATCCGATTCGAGCGAAATTGATTTTGTGCCTAAAGATTGATATACTGAATGTTCACGCAAAATTTCAAAAGGATCACATCATCAGAACCATATAGAAATCAATTTTTTTAAATATTGATTTTTTACATTTCATTCTTTGAATAATTTCCAGAATATAATTCCGAACGTGCTGAGATTTTTCATTCATGCTAAGTATATGAATGCAGCAATAATGCTAATATATAATCGTTATTGCTCCACCAATGAACGACCAAAAGCACCTGCCCAGGGCCTTTCTTAACCTGTCGCTATCTTATTTAACTTCCATTGTATCCTGTCAGTACACGAAGTTTCACTCAAATCTCTTTCAAACAAAGATTAAGGAGAAATACTTTGCTTTCAAACATTGTCCATGAGGAACCTGTTTTCGAAATTTGTTACGCGTTTGTTAAAAGTGGGCAAAAACAACGACACGGCATTTAAATGATTCCAGAAGCTGTTTACAGCTGTTTAGCCGGAATAAAAACGAGCTTTTCCATCGATATGCAACAATGGATGAAATATGGATCCACCGCAACACTCCAGAGTCAAATCGGTAGTCAGCTGAAAGAGCAGCAGTCGGTGAACCACGTTTGAAGAGTTATGGCATATCCGTACTCGTATTTCCACGGAATTTTGTTCATCGGCTAGCTTGAAATGAGCGAATATTGTCAACCGTTATCGATGCTTTTCAAGGAACAGAAACCTCGAAAAACGGCCACAAATGGAGGAGAAAAATGTTCTCTTTCATCAATACTATACGCAGTAGAATAAATCTTTAGCCCCATGGTGAGATTATATGAAATGGACTGAATTGCTTCCGCATGTACACTATTCTCCAGATTTTAACTCCAACTCGCTGGTCTGCGAAATATGAACTTGAAACAGCATGAACTAAAATTGGAAAGAAATTGTCGCAGCTTTGAGTGAAATTGATGAGCGGGACAGGACTGATACTGGGAGCGAAGCAAAACGACTGAAAATCAAGCTAACATCTCTTGAAACCGCAATAATGTTCGCTGTATGGAGGCTAATTTTGGAAAGATTTGATAAAGTGAGCGAATCAATACAGGAAGTTGACATTCTTTTCTTCTTCTTCTTTCTCAAACAGACTGATCTACAATCAGCATGCCCCTGACTGAAGTCATCTGAATATGGGCTCAGCCTTAATAGACTATGTATCCAATCTCTGTAGTAGGTAGTACGGTCTTGATCCTGGGTCCTGGGGCATCAGGAGTCTTGAATCTTCAATCCCAGGATTGTCTAGCTGAGAAATACTCTATTAGTACAAAGTCATATGCAAAGTCTACTCTACGGTATCTACAAGCAGTGAGGGCAAAGGAAATGGGATAACGGCCAAGCAAAATGGTTTGAAAACACAGGAATCTAATCCAAGCTGATCAGTCATGCTTGCTACAATGCAATCTTAGATTTAATGACAAATTCAACAAGCAGATCCAATACATCAAGATCGTCACTGAAGATAATATCATATATATTAACTGGTAAGGAAAACCTGTACGAGGAGAGTACAGCATATAAACGAACACTAGCAGTTAAATTTTTGGGACATCCAAAAAATATATGTGTAATGTCCCCCAACAATCCGCAATCACAAAGAGCAGAGTCTCTGAGACCCACTCTATGGAGATGGAATGGAACCAGACAATGGCCCGATCTGAGACGTATGATAATGAAAATATAGCGTCTTGAGCGTTTTACCTTATTAAACCAAGGAGTGGCAGGGGTTGTATTATAAAATAGCGCATAAACACGTCCTTTAGAATAGCACATGTCAATGAATTCAGCTGTCCAACTGCGTTTAAGTTCAGCACGATAAGCGGGCCATAGTTCTTGGGGACCAGCGGGGATATCAGGGGGGTTTTCCTGATATCGGCCTTCATTAGCCAATAGATCAGCCATGTCGTTACCGTGGATATATGAATGGGAAGGAACCCAGAGGCACTTAACTACAACTCCAACAGTAAATGCCTCATAGAAAAGCTGACATGTCCTGTAAGTAGTCCAATTTGTATTGGAATCAAATTTCCCACTTTTAAGAGCCTCCAAAACACTGAGGGAATCAGATACAATGAGTGTCCTTGGGAACCTTTGTTGTAGAGCCATCTCCACAGCACTGCCAACAGCATACATCTCTGCTGTATATATTGACCAATGGTCAGGTAGCCGAGCTGAAATCTTAGACAGAGGGGAGGGACAGAAGACGCCATATCCAACCGAATCCGGATCCCTCGACAGAGAGGCATCAGTAAAATGAGGTGGTGTTCCGGAAACTTCTCCGAGATTAAGGCAGCAAATTCTTGGGGATTGGAAATTGCATATTTAGGGAGTCCCGAATTGATGACATTGATCCTATTCAGTCTGACCTGCAAGGTAACTGAATAAAATGGCACATTGGCCATTACCCTTATGAGTTGCTTACGGGGAGTAAGAGCAGTTAAGGCTTGGAATAGGGGAGGAGTGACCGAACGAACCCACAAGCATTCAAAATCCTCATGGTTGCCAATCAGTTTGAGGACAGGGTGATTCTCAATTCTGAGGGCCTTAGAGAGGTATTTATAGGCAACCATCTACGTCTATAAGACAAGGGTTGTTGAGCAACCTCGAAGAGAATAATATTTGTTGGTGTAGTTCTGAGTAATGAAAGTGCTGTTCGAAGGAAAGCATACTGGGCTCTATCCAAGCGTGTTAAGTTAGCTTTCGAGCATCTTCCATAAAGTATACTTCCATAATCCAAATGTGGCAGAGCTAAAACTTTGTATACTCTCAACAACACAGATGGGTGGCATCCCCACTTTGTTTTTCCCAATGCCTTAATCACATTCTGCGCTCCAGAAATTTTAGTGTAGGTTATGTCAATTTGTTTTTTCCATCGAAAATTACTTTCGAGATGTACACCAAGGTATCTAATCGATGTCTTCCAAGCAATGGCTCGACCAGAACAAGATACAACCGGAAGATTGGTAGGGACTCCAGACTTAACAAAAGCCATCGCAGATGACTTTTCTGTGGAAATGGAAAGATTCTTACTGGACAACCAGCCATCAATACTATTTAAATCAGCTGTAAGCTGCTCAGCCATCCATTTCAGATCCTTACCACTAATGAGCAGTCCAAAGTCATCAGCAAATTGCAGCGCCACAGTGTGAGATGACAGCATACCTGGGGGAATAAGTGAATACAGATTAAAGAACGGTGGAGCCGACACTGATCCCTGTGCCAGACCACATGAGGTGTAGACAGGTCCTAGAATGGTTCCTGCTGAAGGATAAGTAATGTATAGTGCTCGATTGGTCAAAAACTGAATAATAAGATTAATAATTGACGCAGGAATATTTGCCGCCTTGAGGTCTTCCAAGAGCATTGAGGGAAGGACACTATCATATGCCAGGAAGTTGACATTGGTATTACCTATAGATGAAGTATTTTTTTATTATGAGTCATTGGTTGATCAATTTGATCGATTTGCGGAGAGAGCGAATATCAGTTCTGGATTTGAGAAATATCGAAGTGAAGAGCCACAACAAGAACTGTTCCTGCTGATGAAACTTGAGTGGGACATACTGTTTTGAGTGGGAGGGAAAACTTCAGAGTATGGGTTTATCTTGTTATAATTAACTATTCAACTAGAGAATTGAATGAACGTAAAAATTGCTTCAAGAGTTTTGCTACTAAGTTCTCCTTTTTGTTGACATTGCAATCGATTAGTTCTGAAGAATTAGGAGTAGTGGTTACTAATATCATCTCTAGTTTTATTGACGATTTAGATGAAAAACTTCACGATGAATGTTTGCACTTCAAATGCTACTTAGCTCAGTTAGAACATCCTCCAAAAACTCTACACTAGATCAGTATCTTCATTAGAAGTGCTAAACGCTTAGAGCAAGTGTTCCCCTATATCGATATTACAATCAGAATGTTTTTAGTTTTTATGCACTTTTGCAACGAACTGTTCAGCAGAGAGGCGAATTTTATCGTATTTGCAATCTTGCATGTCTCAAGAGCGTTTGAATTCTCTGGCCGTTTTTTGCATTGAAGCTGAGTTGTTAAAAAAAATTATAATTCGAAGAAGTGTTGCAACAATTAGAGGAACAGAAGGCAAGAAGAAAACCATTATTAGTTTAATGATGAAAACTGTAATTTTTTACTATGAAATATACACTCTGAAACCATAGACTAACTAAACGATAGTTTGTCTATGTCTGAAACATTTGATTGTTTTATTTCCAGATAGAAAATTGTCTTTATCACCTTCAGCGAAAATCGCGTATTTAAAAAATTTTATTTTTTCAAATTCTCTTTACTCAGAGGGGAGATAAATTGTTTTTGGTCTAAGGGAGAAAAAGATTTTAATCCGGCATATCCAGTCGAACCGAACTTCAGGCAAAACTATAGCAAAAATAAGGATGTCTCTGGAATGTTGAGTTCTCTTCTTCAAAGAAAACTACCCTGGTTGTACTTCCGTTTCACACGTTCAGGAAATACCGAATATTTCGTATATCCAATTAAATCCAAACTAATGAATCTTGGTAACAGCCGCCTGTCTTCCGAAAAACTCGAGACCATGAAATGAAATAGTGTCATAGGGCAGTACCCAGATGCGTTCAGCATCCTGTTTTTAAATCTATTAGGTGATATACGACTCACGCATCACACATATGCACCATCGTGCTTTTTCTTCCCTTGAACAGGGTAATGGTCCCTCGATGGTGCTTTGTCAAGCGGATTCAGTTAAGCTGAGGGATGCTATGCCTGAAATAGTGAGGGTACCTTCGCGTTTTTTTCGGTAAGTGGATACTTTGTTTTGATCTACCGGATGTTATCAGTCTCGTCCTAAATATCTTCTGGATTTATGGGAGTGAACATGATGATATACACTCACCGGCAAAATAATCGTTCCACTCAAACAATCTATGAAGTTTGTTAATTCATAAGAATGTTATTTCAAATCCAATCGGATTTGATTGAATTTTTTTTTCAATTGTTGGTGAGTTCATTCGAAATCAATACATAGTTACGAATTTCAAGAAAACTTGGTTTACGTCATTTTATACTGGGTGGAACAAGATCTGTTTTTGAGCGCTCGTTATACTTAAACCTTATGCTGGATTCACAATGGACGTAACCATAAAACTCCCGCAACGTAAACGAAAAACGCAAAGTTGAACCAATGCAAATCATATGGAACTGTTCACAATAGGCTCTGTAATTTTTACGTTTAAGTTGAGCTTATGGTAGTCCGTAATTCTAACGTTAATTTTAGAAATTTGTTCACATTCTGTGAGTTGTGAGCCCAATACGTCAAAATGACGTAAAAAGACAAGACAATAATAATAATAGTTTGGGGCCAGCGACAAGTTTGGGCATTTATATTGTATTTCAGTTGGGTGAGTATAATTTGAAACGCAAAGTAACAATTTGTTTAAGCTATGAAATCTTTTTAGTCTATAATTTGCTACTGCGCCCAAAGTTCATTCTGAACACCATTACGTTTACGGACAAAGTACGTTTACGTGTTCGTTATGGTTACGTCCATTGTGAATCAGCACTTAGACATAAGGCGTTTTCGGATACTTACTCGGGTTAACTCGATCCCTAACCTTGGCGTTCGTTTACCTAACCCGAACATAGGGATATAGTCTAAAGGCGCCTACAGACGACATGGCAAGCCTCGGCCAACGTTTGTTCGTTGCAACGCGAATCGTTGACGCATCGTGTGTACGCAAAACTTTTGGCAAGGCGAATCGAACGCTGGCGCTGGCCAGGGCTCGCCTATAAATGCGGCTACAGACGGCTTGGCAAGCCTCGGCCAACGTTTTAGCGAACTTTTATAGACACGTTGGTTTTCGCTCGATATTCGTGCATCGATGACGGTACACATCATAGACTACGATACACATGACATGTTTTTATCTTGCCATTCTTTTTCGACCAGTGAAGACCCTTGAGCGTGCGAAAAAATGGAGTCTGACTCTGATGATGAATTAATAGCAGCGTCTGCTCTGCTTTTGAGTTCAACGGCATCATTTCTGTCGAACTATAGTTATAGCTTGATTTTGGCTGTTTCTGGTACTTCTAGACTAGATAGGTGAAAATGTTGAAAGGGGTCCCTGGCTCGATTTCCATGAAAACACCATTACCTAGTGGAAGCCATTTCACGATATTGTTTTTAAGTTAAAACCAAATTTCGATATCTCATCGATTTCGAAAATGTTCCATAGTTGGAACTTTCTACAGGTACTTTTTCACTGGGAAGACGTCACTATATTCAATTTTGAAATCTCTTGTACTAAGGGTGGAAAAAAATGGGGTTCTAATTTGAAAAACAGAAGTTATGGCCAATTATCGATCACAGTTTTTGACACAAAATTCCAAACACCCTGTGATGATATTTATGAAATTTAAAAGATGACCTTTCCACATTCTTCTTCTTTGATGTTATGAGAACGGTTCACGCTCAGGATGTTGAGAATAAGAAAAATGAACCTAATACTGACTACGAATATTTGACTTTTTTCCAGTTTTCCATCGATATTTTGAAAAGTTATTGAAAAATATAATAATTTTAATGTGAATGTATTCAGAATTGAATACTCAATTATATCAGAGAGGAAAAAATTGAAAAAAATTTTTTGAACAAATTTATTTTCGCTCCCTGTATAACCGTAAGCACTCAAGCTTTAAAAATATTTTAGCTCAGTAGAGAATTCCGTACAATATTATAATTCCAATTTTCAAATTTCAAATATGTCAAGTTCTCCAGTCACCTTGGGACACCCGATTTTGTTTTTCCGAAATTCTAAAAGTTCGAGAATCCGATAGAAACACCGCAATATTTTTTTTATATGGAGGGTTTTCAAACAAAAGTAGAAGATGGTGAAACATGGTCAAAAAATGGCCAATCCTCAGAATTTTTCCTATTAATTTTCGACATCTTTACCTTACTACTAGCTTCATTGAGCTCAGCGTGTCGTGTGTACTGCGATCAAATTCAATTCGATGATTATACTATTTTCAATTTATCTATGTTTCAAAAATCATATACACTGGCGAGTTTCAACAAATCCCTTTGATGTGTGTCAAAAATATCGCCTTCTAGGCGAACCCTGACCAGCGCCAGCGTGAAGTTCGCTTTGTCATATGCTTTGCATACACACGATGCGCCAACGTTTGAACGAGCGACCGTTGCCATGCCGTCTCTATCGAACGCTGAAACGATCGGACGTTGGCCGAGGCTTGTCATGCCGTCTGTAGCGGCGTTTTTGGGGCGGCATGGCAAGCCTGGGCCAACGTCCGCTCGTTCAAACGTTCGCCTTGCTAGGCGAACCCTTGCCAGCACCGACGTGGGACTCGCCTTGCCATATGTTTTGCATACACACGATGCGCCAACGTTGGAACGAGTGGACGTTGGCCGAGGCTTGCCATGTCGTCTGTAGGCGCCTTAAGAGCCGTATTCATAGTTGACCCTTGAGGGTGAGTGTGAGTTTTATGGCCCTTATGAATACTGGACATAAAGGTGACATTAACTGTCACTCAACTCAAGGGCGAACTATGTCTGTAATTTTCGAATTTTGAGCTGAAAATGGTCTCAAACGATAGGATTCTACTCCCTGATGACGAATTCGTGGTCAAATTCAATTCTGTCCGTGGGGCCGTCCGTTAGCACAATAACTTTCGAAGGGATTGTCTTAGAGACTTGACATTTTCAGGGTTCCCAAATGGCTCTGTTAAGTTCGTTGACCAGCAAAATCGTACAAGGTGTTCCATAAAATATAAACATTAAAAATTTTTGTTCCTCAACATCTCAGACAGAACGAAACCCATCGAAATGAAATGTTGTAGCCCTATGCATAGTGTAAACAGAACCATAGAAAATTCAATTGGAATATGGAAAAGAAGAAACTTCATATTTACAAAAAAAATGTCCGATTAGGATGAAATTTTTTTTATAAATAAAGATTGGTACGCTGAATGTTCATGCAGAACTTTGTGGCCATATTGGTAACAGAACCATAGAAAATTCAATTGGAATATTCAAAAGGAGAATCTTTATATTTCCATAACAGGATATCCGATTCAAGTGATTTTTTTTGTGAATGAAGACTAGTATACTTAATCTGCATGCAGAATTTTGTGGACCTATTGTCAACAGAACTAGAAAATTGAATTGGAATATTGAAAAGAAGAATTCCTATATTTCCCGATCAGGATAACCGATTCAAGTGAAATTTATTTTGTGAATCAAAACTAATATATTGAATGTTCATGCATTTTCAAAAGGATCGCATCATTCGAACCACAGAAACTAATTATTTATTTTTTATATATTTAATTTTTTCACTAATTTCCAGAAAATAATTCCGATTATGCTGAGATTCTGCATAATATGCTGAGATTCTGCATATATTTGGTATCAATCTTAAATCCCACATAAAATTCTGAGGTGCTCCGCCAAATAACGAGCGCTCAAAAGCTCCTACTCAGGGCTTTTCTCAAATTCTTTACTGTAACTTTGAAACTTCATGTGGTGTGCTCCTGTTATTCCACCATGCGATTTTTCATTTTATCATCAAGACACATCTTTCCTCAACAATTTCGTCGTTCATTTTTAACAATAGCTTATTTTTTGTGAATGATTCAGGGGTTTCAGTAAAACATTGAATTTCGCTAAGGCTATAAGAGTACTTCAACAAATTCAACCTAAAACTCTGACCTAACAAATGAAAATAAACTGAAAACTGAGTGAAAAACATAACATGTTTTCCTCAAAGATCTGAGTCACTCTGTAAATAAAGCGATGAAAAAATTACACTCATGCAGGAAATTGCATTGCATTTCCAACAAGCTGCTGCTCGACCTCTTTTCCTTAGGTATTCCAAAATGAGAGCTGTTAGTGGTTGCAGCTATAGTCCATTCACAAAAAGTTGAGCACAAAGTAGGCGTTTTTTCATTTATCTGAAGTTGGCAGTATTTACTGTCATAAAGTAAAATGAAGTCAACGTTGCCGAATGTAATTCGGCCTCGTTCGACGAGCTCGCGAGTTATCAGAGAACTATATGCAATATTGACAACATTGCGTATCAATCTGACAAGAAAATAAAGAACATAACCTAAAATTTTAATATACACAGTGGAATATGCCAAATTTCCATGGCCAACCGACGGCTCAACCTTTCGTGAACGGAGTATAGATTGGTAGTGATATCAAACTCATTTGAACACCCTTAGTTGTCCCCTTTCAACGAACTTTGACCTGTGTATTTTCGTTATTCCATCACAAAGCTCAAAATTCGGGGTGGAAAGTGATGAATGGCCCACCCTGTATATAAAACATGTGAAGAATATGTCAATTAGACTGAAAATGAATAAAGAATATGTCTTCAGACCGATACATCTCGATAAATAAATTTTTATTTGAACGATGGGATATATTTTAGTATACATGCATTTATGGGCCTCCCAAATGAGAAATAATACATATGGCTTATTTTGTTTCGTTTCAAAACCTACCCCCTTTCTGAATACTAGTTTATTTAACTGAAATTTATCCGTATCGTCTGAGTTGGAGCTGCTCTCGTTGGGCCTCAAATTCTGCTTTGGTGGGAGATCGGATATGTCAGCGCTCCAGGAGTTTTCTATACACGTCGACTGTGCTATAGAACGCCTTTCAAACGACCCAGACTTCAAGAGGTCGCTCAGAGATCGATGTCTAGCCCTAATCCAGCGTGGTAAACGTAGACGAGTGAATACTGCTGGGCAATTTCGAGTGTTAAAAGACATAAAAAGGAAGATCACTGATCATGATTTGGTTATTTCCAAGGCAGATAAAGGCAATTGCTTGGTGATAATGAACAGAGCAGACTATATTGTCAAAGTAGAGACTTTTCTTTCACAAAACAACTTCCAGGAGCTCAATAATAATCCCATGAATAGCTTCATCAGAAAGGCCAAAGAAAATCTACGTATGTGTGAAGTATTCCTCACTGAGCACAATAAATTACACATCTTACCCAGCAACCCAGCAATGCCAAGACTGTACGGATTACCAAAAATCCACAAATTAGATATTCCAATAAGACCAGTAGTGTCATTTTGCAATACCCCAGTGCACGAACTTTCCACTTTTTTGAACTCGTTTATAAAATCAATCACTGATTATAAACCCAGGTATTCAATACTCAATTCCGTGGAATTGACACATAAACTGCAGGATCTTGAGATGAAGGATACTTACATCATGTTATCTTTTGACGTTTGCAACCTGTTCACATCGATACCTAGAGAGGAGTGTATTCCCTTGGTTTCTGAGTTGCTCCACGAGCATGATGTCCCTGACTCCACACTCTCCGACGTCCTCACCCTGCTAAAACTCGCCTTGTCCCAAGATTTTTTCATTTTCAACAACGTTGTGTATAGGCAAACTGATGGATTGGCCATGGGTTCCCCTCTGTCTTCCCTCCTTTCTGACCGCTTTCTTGAGAAGCTCGAGGCCTACATAATGAGTAGGTGGAAAATAATAGTGCGCTGGTACAGATACGTTGACGACGTCTTCGTCATCTTAGACGGCGTCCCTGATGATGCCCATGCTTTGTTGGACTTCATCAACAGAGTCCACCCGAACATAAAATTCACCCTGGAGCTGGAAGTCAACAGATCAATAAACTTCCTCGATCTCACTATCTCTAGATCGGCAGATAGTTCTTTGACGTTCGAAATATATAGAAAGAATACACAAACAGATCACATAATACCAGCCCGATCTTGCCATCCCAGAAACCATAAGATGGCAGCCTTACGTTGCTACATTCATAGAGCCCTCAACATCCCCTTATCTCAGACCAACAGAGAGAAAGAGCTCAATACAATTAGGCAAATAGCATTAAACAATGGCTATGACCCAAAGGTAGTTGATACGGTAAAAAACAGCATACTGAATAGACAAAGAAGAATTTTAGCATACAGTTCAGATGCTTCTGACAACACATTGAAGTACTGCTCTCTACCATACATAGGCCACTTATCAGAAGCGATATCTCATGTTCTCGAGCGTTCGGTCGACGGCTTTAGGATCTCCTGTTCCGGTGTACGTTCACTGGGCTCCTTGTTGGTGAACTCAAAAGACACTGTCAAGAAACTGGACCGTAGTGGCATATACAAACTAAATTGTGGTGAATGTGACACATCTTATGTGGGTCAAACCAGGAGGAAACTCATCACAAGAATAAAAGAACATCTGAGCAGACCCCAACTGTCAACATTTGGCCATCATCTCACCTTTTCCCGACACCAGTTCAGCCCAAACCGGAACTCCGAAATTTTACACAACATCACGGGCAATAAGTACAGCATCAGGATGAACCTGTTTGAGGATCTTGAAATCGGTCGAGAGATGCAGTCTAACAGCAATTGCGTAAATTCACAAGTGAACCTCAATAACGTTTTCACCCCATTGTTCAAGAGGCTATTCCCACGATGATCTAAAAAGACTTTATTTTATTTTGTTGGTATACATGTACTTCAACATTTCTCAACATTTTATATTAATTTATTTTATATTTATTAACATCATAATTTTATTATATATTATATTTATATTTTTATGTTACGCCACTGGAAGGTGGCTCCACCGGTTTTACGTGTCACTTGTCTTGCTTTGTTTGTCATATTTCACACTTCATTTGTATATCATTTGTCATTTCATTATCTATATATTTGTTTACTTCTTCTGTACTCGATTTTGACCGTTGTCTTTTCTACGGATATTGATTGTTCTGCATGTTAAGTTTGTAAATTTTGTGTATTGACTCTTCCGCATGCCGCCTGTGGTTTTACTCCTGGACGGGTAACTATCAAAATAAATTTCCTTCACTTGTTTTGTAATAACCGTGGTTACCTTTCCAGGGAACCCTGATGATGACAATTAGTATGTCGAAAGCGCTTGGTTCTTGACTGAATATTAAAAATACACACTGAAGTACTCCGTTTTAATTATTTAATATATTTGGTGTGCACAACCATTATTCAAACTTATCCGTATCGGTCAAACGATGTGAATCGAGATACCTACGTGAATCAATTGACAATGAAATTTTCAATTATTTTTGGTTGTTTGTTTTCAAAGATGCGTTTCCAAATTAATCATTTTGGTGAAGGTGGATTGATCTATCTACTACTAAAGTCACAATATAACTAGTATGAAAGATCTGCATAATAAAGAAATACTTTATTACTAATAATACGGGTTTTTTCCTTTGGTAGAAAGTGCAAAACAATTTTACTAGTGATTCATGATCAGTAATTCCTGTTTTCCATCAACCCCAAAATAAAAGCTGAGTTGTCGTAAAGTTACACTAAATTGATCAATAATGACCTCTTTTAACGCATGATTTTTCCTATTTTAATGAATGATATTCATGGGTAACGGAACAATAAAGTATTCAGAAGCAATACAAGTTATGTTACTACTGCAAATGCAACTCTTCTGCAAAATAAAAATATATTTCAATGAAGAATTTATACCTACCCAATTCATAATGTGAGCGACAGATACTAGCTTGGATAATATTGTAATAACTTGAAACTCATAGAATTTTGTCACAGAGAATTTGAAATTATCATTTATCTTGATGTGGAATTGACTTTATTTGTGTTTCTCACTTAGATTAATAGTTATTCAACCACCTCGTTAATTAATAACGGCGATTAATAATTTAGATGATTGATTAACTAATAAGGTATAAAAAAAAGCAGAATATTGAATCGGTCTGAGACATATTCATTATTTCAGATTGATAATTTCGAGTTCTCTGTGACAAAATTCTTTGAGTTTCTTTCATTCATCCACTAAACCAATCTTATTGTAAACAAAATTGTACAAGCCGGAAGCTTTTGCACGATTGTTCATATTGAGAGAGGTCTATTAGTGAGTCGTTCTTTGAAGAAATTCAGTCAATATCTCGACCTTAGAACATGGTAGAAAATTGAAAAAATGGCTGCAAAAACTCTGCCGTTGAAATTTTTTTTCTGATCCCCATCCCTGAACAATCTACCCCACCGATATTTTTTGTACCCTCCCAATTATTTTCCTTCAAACGTATATTCAACCCATGAAAATGATTATTATAAATTGTGGCATATCCACTTTGTTCATTTTGACACTTGATTCACCTTAATTGTTTTACTTATAAGGTTGTTTTATTATGTTATGTTTTTTGTCGTGACGTTTCTTTTATTGTGTGTATTGAATATTATCTTAAACCAAAAATATTTCGCCATGAATAACAAAATGGCGAATGCGCCACAATTTATAGTAGTTATGTGCATACCGAAAGATTTGTACTGAAAGTCGTTACCAATAAGAAGTGTATAGGTTATTATATAATTACTTAATTCGTACAAGCTGGTATAATACGAAACCATTTTATAAGCATAAATTAACTCAATATCAAGTTCAAAACATGAGAAAACCAAAGCTATTCGGCTATTTTCAGTATTGAGACAAAAAAAAAGAATCTCTTCAAAAAGAAATAGCCCCGGGAATAATGATTTTCAAAAATGAATAAACTTATTTTCAATTTTTACCTGTGTGGTCAAAACCTGCTCATCCTAACATTCTGTTCAATTGGACAATGAATCAAAAGATTCCCATCTTCATTTGAAAAATATGAACAGAATTGTGTATTTGAGGAGTATTATTGAGAATATAGGTAATGGAAGGTAGATATGTAGAAATAGAAAAAAATGTTTAAATTAGCTTATAATTAAGTATTTGACAGTTTTCAGGAAAACTTCATTCAAGTATACCAATAAATCTAAACAGATCTCTAAAAAACAAACAGAAGCAATCAATTGTGTAACATAATTATATTAATTAATTATCCTCTCGTATTGAACCAAAATTGTTTATTGGAAGAAATTATTTATAATACAGTTTTTATACATATTTAGTACGTTACATGCAATACATCTCTTGAAGAAAGTTCTGACAAACTCAATACATTTGTTATTCCCTATCAATTTGTTTCAATAATGATTCAATAGATTACTCAGACATCCAAGTATAGAAAAATAGTTACAATTTTAGAGTAAAGTCTTTCGTTTGTCAGTACCTAAAAAATCAGTAATTTACAATCAACATATTTTCTATTTAACAATGAATGGAGACTTTGAATTTTGGCTGATCTCAGTACATCAAATAGAACAAATAATTTAACAAAAATATCATTGGTTGGCTAATCAAACCGACAGAGACACAAAACTATTATATTGAGTAATATTTCTTTTCAGTATATCAGCGCAAAGCCCTAGCACTCGTTCAAACCTGAAAGTATAAAATCAGTAAGTATGGCTGAAAAACTCTTGTTAGAAGTGGGATAACCAACTAGTAGTGACCGTAATTATATAGTTGAATTGTTTCACATTTATTATGATTGATTCAATCACTAGAAGTTGTAGACACAATAATTTTTATTGCATCATTCAGATTTCACATAGTAAAAAGGGCAAGTTGTGACACTTTGTGAATCTAGGGGCCTCAGATCAATAAAAAACATAGATAGACCCTGCCAGATGTTAACAGAGACAAAAACCAGGACCAGATCTCTATGTTTATATTCCCCTCTGCTGTTTTTAAACATTAACCTAACTTTGGTTATTTTTATGTTTTTCAAGATATTTGCGCCGGTATTCGTGATTCAACATATTAATGTAGCCTTGTTAAGTGATATTGTAGTTTGTAGTGCACCTACTCCAGAAAAATGACGAAATACTTTATTATTTGCAAGACATGCAAAAAACATTATTGTTTACAGAAAACATTCCAGAGTAGAGTACAGTAACGTGGGTTGATTTTGGGTTGTACCGCTGCTAAAAGGTGGATGCGATTCATTTCTTGAAAAAATTCTTATTGATCTCAGTTCATAAAGATGTCCAATTCATCACGTTTGAGTACCCCTAAAAAAGGACGACTCTGCCTTTGAACTATCAAATTTCAAAACAAAAACAAACATTCCGTTTATATAGTCCGTTCACGAAAGGTTGAGCACATAGTAGGCGTTTCTTTATTTATCTGAAGTTGGCAGTATTTACTGTCATAAAGTAAAATAAAGTCAACGTTGCCGAATGTACCCAGTCTCGTCCGACGAGCTTGCGAGTTATCAGAGAACTCTATGCAATATTGACAACATTGTGTATCAATCTGACAAGAAAATAAAGAACATAACCTAACATTTTAATATACACAGTGGAATATGCCAAATTTCCATGGCCAACCGACGGCTCAACCTTTCGTGAACGGACTATATATCTTATCCTCAAATTAATTCCATTGATATTATGCTTGGATCCAATCTATGTTTTTTATTGATTTGGGGAAGGGCCAATCTTCCCAGGACTCTGGCCAGCTTGAAGAACAACATTCGTTTGGCTATCGCCAACATACGAAATCTGGCATTTCCGAAATCGAATAAAGTAGTGTATCGACAATAATAAACTCCATTTGCTATATATTGTCTCTGACACTTTCTAAACATAAACAGGGCTCCGTTCACAAACTTACTCTGAGCATGCTCTGCTTACTCCAAAGCGTTCAGAAACTCACTTTAGCCTGTCAGAGTCTGTACCCTCAATCGTTCAGAAACTTTCTCGGAGTAAGCTCCATGTACCCTGCTTTTTTGCAGAGTATTCGGTACTCTGACAGTTATTTGAATTTAAAGCCGTCTTAGACATTCATTCGGGACAAATATTTCTGGTTTGAGTTTAAAGGTTTTTTTTCGTTGTTTGTTAACCGTTTTGAGTTAATATCTCTATTTTCTTACGATAAACTGAAAATTTAGAAAATTGGATTGGCAGTAAAACCCATAACTACTCAAAAACGAAAGTTTGAGCGCATAGTAGGGGTTTGTTTATTTATCTGAAGTCGGCAGTATTTTTGCTGTCATAACGTAAAATAAAGTCAACGTTGCCTAATGTATCCGGCCTCGTCCGACGAGCTTGCGAGTTATCAGAGAAGTATATGCAATATGGACAACATTGCGTATCAATCTGACAAGAAAATGAACAATATAACCTGAAATTTCAATATACACAGTGGAATATGTCAAAATGTCATGGCCAACCGACAGCTCAAAATTTCGTGAACGGACTATACTTATATCCATGACTCTTGAAACTGTAATTTGAAAATGTTGTTCGAATTCGAAAATTTATTCATCATTTTATTCATTTTGGGTGAATATTTCGGAATTCACACGATAAACCAAGAATTTTGAGAGAATCTAAACTAACTAAATCAAATATATATCATTTTGATACTTAAAAATGAGAGTATGGGTATGTATCATAATTTCATCATAAATATTATTTTTACATCTGTTGAAATTCCGTCGAAATTGACAGGACGAGAAACATTGGAAGGTGTAGGTACCAGGTAGCCATTTGGCATCCTTGAATGGGCGTTAGAAAATTCCAAGTTTTGATCTTGATTCAATTTTCTCTGCCCAATTCTGTTAATAATAGTTTGCAACCAGTATGATAATATTAATTGTACTATAAACCAAAATCTGATAAAAAAGGGAAAGTATCCGATAATAGATAGTTCATCTTTATCTAACTTAACCTAACATATGTCTCGCGAATGGCATTTGACAGAATAGAGTTTCTTAACGACGACCAAACTCTTAAGGTTGACGCTCACTTGGACGAGACGAAGCGAAGAGTTGTTTTCCGCAGGCACGATTTGCACTGAATCAAATGGGTAGACGCTCACTTGGGAGGCGCGAAGCGAAGATCAGAATCGTTTGATTCAGTGCAAATCGTGCCTGCGGAAAACAACTCTTCGCTTCGTCTCGTCTCGTCCAAGTGAGCGTCCTTTACCCTACTCTCAGAGTAAGTTTGTGAATGCACCCCAGAATAACACAATTTCAAAACCACGTTTAAATGAAAAATTTCAGTGATTTCGAGAGTATAAACAGCTCCAAAAAATTGAAACTTTGTTCTTTCAAAGGTTTTTAACTTTATCAGAATAATGTATTCATCTTACCTGGCTCTATCTAATTTAACACACTTCAGTGGCCCACAAGCGACGACCGTAGCAGCTCTTGGCCTGTTCAGAAGTAGAGCAATTTCTCCGAAATAATCTCCTGGTCCCAATTTTCCAACTTCTGTTGGTTCTTCACCCTCGGTTCTGTTCTGTTTAACAATGGCAGTTCCTTCTACGATTATGTAAAAGTCGTCACCTGGCTCTCCTTGCCTTACTATAGTTTCGCCGTTGTCAAACCTGAAAGATAAATTTTCGACTGAATGTTTATCGACTTATGATACGTAAATTAGTATACACTTTTCATAAGGAATAAAGAATTAAGGGAAATTTGATGAGAGTAACAAAAGTGAATGAAAATCAGATTCAATTTCAGTAAATAATTCAATGAAATCCAGTATAACTTCGTCAAAACAATGATTTATTTAAGATAGAAGTGATATTAAAATAATAATCCATTTTCGATTCTTTATTTTTGAGCGCTCGTTCTACTTAAATGAGTGCTATATCGTTTTGTCCTAATGTCTGTAAATGTCTAATTTTGGGCCGAAAATGGTCTCAAACGAATTCGTGGTCAAATTAAATTCTGTCTGTAGGGCCGTCCGGCCGTCCGTTAGCACAATAACTTTCGAAGGGATTATCCTAGAGACTTGAAATTTTCAGGATGAGTTCGGGCCCCAAATGGCTCGGTTGAGTTCGTTAACCTGCCAAATCGTACAGGGTGTTCCATAAAATATGGCCAATAAAAATTTTTTTTCCTCAATATCTCAGAAAAAACGGAACCAATCGGAATGAAATGTTACGGCCAAATTGGAATATTGAAAAAAAAATTCATATTTCCATAAACAGATATCCGATTCGAGTGAAATTTTTTTGTGAGTGTAGATCGATATTCTGAATGTTCATCCGAAATTTCGCAACCATAGTTTAAACAGATTCATAGAAAATTCAAGTAAGAACTCGAGAATTATTAAAATATTGCATTTGATACCGATCGGATTTTGGCAATAAAACCTCTATTTCAAAACTCTATTCAACATCTATGCAAACATATACCGTGTGTGGGCTCGTTGAAAAGCTCTAGGAAAATGACTAGCAGAAGAAACACATATTTTTTTAATAAAAATAAAGTCAAAAAGTTATTTCTCAACAAATCACTAAATAAAAGCGCTGAAAAATATGAATTGAGTTTCTGGCAGTAAAATGTATATTTGTTAGTTATCAAACATATCCTATAGAAAGTTAAAAAAAAAATTTCTTACGAATATTTACTAAAAAAAGGTGACCGGACCGAATGACATTCGATCTCGAATTCATGTCATAGGTTGCAACCTGATCGTTATAAACCATTTTCAACAACACATTAATAAATTACCGATATCTGGCCAACATGATAGCATCAGAGTGTTCAGAGATGCGTGCGATAACATGGTATAAACTGCATACTGCCAGTTTGCCGTTAGATAAACAAATATCAGCTGAGTAATAGTCTGAAGTAAAACAACCATTATGTATTTATCATTTTCAGCCAGGAACAGTGTGTGGGCATGGGCTTGATTAAATTTTGAGCACCATTATGGCTCAACTGTTTCCATTGTACCTGAGGAGCAGGCAGCGACAAGTTCAACTAAATTTCGAACTTAACAAGGCTTTGTATGACATGAAGATAGGGGTCAGGAGTGTAAACTCATCTCTGTAATTCAGTTCAGTTGAAACAGGGGCAAGATCATCTATGGGACATCATGTTATTGGAAATACTGATTATAATATAGAAAGAATATGAACACACAGCAGAAAGTGCTGTTTACAATTAAACTTTACTCTCTTTTAGCATCACTGATTTTTCAGAATCAATGATTCATCTGAAGGAACTTAACATTCATGGCTTGAGAAGTTGAAAGCAGAATTGTTATTCAAGAATAATAGACGATATACCTCTTAAAGAAACAAACATTTGAAAATTTTTCAAATTATTCAAGTTTATGCAACCAAGTAAATGATATGAAAGTTATTCAGTATTTCTTAAGGAATTCGAAAATCGAAAAACATAATATGGTCTTCATTCGAAATAATACATTTCATTATAATTGAAGGATCTGACAACATTGTTAATACATACTATAGTCCGTTCACGAAAGGTTGAGCACATGGTAGGCGTTTCTTCATTCATCTGAAGTTGGCAGTATTTGGTGACATAAGGTAAAATAAAGTCAACGTTGCCGAATGTACCCGGCCTCGTCCGACGAGCTTGCGAGTTATCAGACGACTCTATGCAATATTGACAACATTGCGTATCAATATGACAAGAAAATAAAGAACATAACCTAAAATTTTAATATACACAGTGGAATATGCCAAATTTCCATGGCCAACCGACGGCTCAACCTTTCGTGAATGGATTATACCATAATTTTGACCATACAACGTGATTTGAAATCTATAAAAATACTCCGGTCCTTCTCCAAGACAATTGAGGCGTTTCATACTTAAAATTAATTCTTCTTGCAATAATGAGGTTCCAATAAAAGTAAATGTCAAATTATGATTATCACAGAATGGTACAGTATTGATGGTTGTTATTCGGGTATGCCATGATAAAGCGATTCGACATCGATTTAGTCACCTCATGTCCAAGAAGGAAGAAATCTGCACTTTGTAAAAATGGCCATTCACGATCTTCCCCTAATTCCCGAAGGATATGATCTAGAACTCAGAGTTGAAATTATACCTAGAGCTGCCTTCGCGCATTTGTTCTGCAGCCAAGTAGAATCTGTTTATACGCGCGTGCATCATTCCGGCGTGGCGAACTCGTGCCGTATGTTTATTCCGTATTGGGATAATTGGTTGACCGCTCCCCTTCTCTGATTCTAACGGCTTGAGTCTGTTACAGGCAATTCTGGCGGTTTGGCAACATCGTCTGTTGGTGTTTGGGTTCTTGATGCGATATGTTTACATTTTCATTTCGATTTGACGTTCATAAACTGAATTATTTTACTGATTTGGTGGCAGTTTATTGTTGCTTAAGGGTATTCTGGTAATTATACAGGGTGTTTCATCATAAACTGGACAAACATATATTTTCGTGTAGAGGACATCCGGAGAATCATTTTTGCCTTATACAATATATCCCGTTCTCGAAGCATAAGCGAGATACAGGGTGTCAAACGTCATTTTTGAGCAAGATTCTTATGAGTGTGGTCAGTTATGTATAACACTTAGTGTAATGGTTTTTGGTCAAATCTCAATATTTTTGGGTCTTCTATTCAGAAAAGTTGACGAACTCCGAAAAAAAATTTACAAAATGGCGGAAGACCTGCAAGGTTCCAAATTTTTTTTTTCGGTTGTCAAATTGACTTTTATTTTCTGAATGAACATAATTTTCTTAGAATTTCTGTGAAAAAATTTTTTCAAAAATCGAACACAAATTTTTTTTTACATGTCTACAGTGATGAAAAAATTTCACTCGAAATGGAGGAAATTTTGTACAATTGTACTTCTTGAATTATCAATCACGAATATGAAAACAGAATTCTGAAATATCGAAAAGTTTCGTTACTACAATCATTCAAATGTTTCGTTCAGACCTCTGAAATATTGAAAATAAAATTGTTTTGGGTTCTAGAATCAAAATAATTGAATTATTGGCATTTTTAAACATTCTAGATGAATTTATAAGAAAAAAATCAGTTAAACTTAGTTGGGACTCGAAACGACGTAGGTATTAAATAGGGAAATAGCACTGTTCTAAGGATATTAATATTCGTTGCCAGGCAACAGTAGTTCGTAGTTCATAGAGTTGGACTGGTATTTTAATTTCAGTGAATATAATTTAGCCAGTAGTCAAACTCTATGAACTAAGGACTACCGTTGCCTGGCAACGAATATTAATATCCTTAGAACAGTGCCATTTGCCTATTTAATACCTACGTCGTTTCGAGTCCCAACTAAGTTTCACTGATTTTTTTCGTTTAAATTCATCTAAAATGTTTAGACATGCCAATAATTTAATCATTTTGATTCTAGAACCCAAAACAATTTTATTTTCAATATTTCAGAGGTCCGAACGAAACATTTGAATGACTGTAGTAATGACACCGTTCGATATTTTACGATTCTGTTTTCATATTCGTGATTGATAATTCAAGAAGTACAATTGTACAAAATTTCATCCATTTCGAGTGAAATTTTTTCATCGCTGTAGACATGTAAAAAAAAATTTGTGTTCGATTTTTGAACAAATTTTTTCACAGAAAGTCTTAGAAAATTGTGTTCATTCAGAAAACAAAAGTCAATTTGACAACCGCAAAAAAAAATTTGGAACATTGCAGGTTTTCCGCCATTTTGTAATTTTTTTTCGGAGTTCGTCAACTTTTCTGGATAGAGGACCCAAAAATACTGATATTTGACCAAAAACCGATACACCAAGTGTTATACATAACTGACCACACTCATAAGAATCTTGCTCAAAAATGACGTTTGACACCCTGTATCTCGCTTATGCTTCGAAAACGGGATATATTGTATGCGGCAAAAATGATTCTCCCGATGTCCTCTACAGTCTACACGAAAATATATGTTTGTCCAGTTTATGATGAAACACCCTGTATGTAAGGCAAAATTACGAAAATGTTATATTATATTCAGGAATTAGAGAAATGCAAATCCAACCTGTTGTTCACTTCACCCCAGTGAATTGAAATGATTTTCATCTCACTATAGAGCTTGGTTGATTACAATGCACGCGTATGGGCATCTCTATGTTTATTTCTTACTCTAGGGTGCGCTTCGTCTAAATCCGGCTTAAGATCTAAGGACTGCATTCATAGTCATTTCTCAAAGTGAGGGCGAGTGTGAGTTTCAGATCGCCATTGAGTAGCTGCAGCCGTTTCATAAAGCATACTCAGTGAGTGGAGTGCGATTTTTGCCAGCCTCAACTTGAAGGAAGGCGCTGGCACCCATGAAAAGAGTATGCTTAATGAAACGGCTACAGCTACTCAGGGGCGATGTTACACTCACACTCAGCCTCACCTTGAGGGGTGACTATGAATACAGCCTCACCTTGAGGGGTGACTATGAATACGGCCCCACAACTTTCGGAGAAAAGCTTTCCTTTAAGGGTAGAAGAAACTCAAAACCCTTGCAGGTAAAAAAAGAGTTAGTATCAATTTGGCTAATTAACGTTTGTAATCCAACAATTCCCATGGACATTACACTGCAAAGGTCTATTCAGAATAATTATAGTAAAAATAGCAATTCACCTAACAGGTTCCAGGGCATCAGCCACGGTCAATCTCTCCCATTTGTCTAGGTTTTCCAGGATAGACACTCTCGCAAGAAATTCCTCGTACATCTTACGTTTCCTAATCGTTGAACCCATCAGAATCCTACGGTAGGAATCTCTGTCGATACCCCATAGTTTAACGTCAGTCTTCGCCTTGACAGTCGCCGCTCGTGGGGTTCCGTAAATCAGTGCTAGTTCGCCAAAACTTCCACCTTCGCCTATCGTTGTTACCAGCTCACTGTTAACGTATACCTTGAAAGATACATCATGTTAGAAAAAAATCAGTAAAGGATGATATACTAACAATAGTATATTATTATAAGGTTGATAAAACACTTTTCCAGATAAAAAACTTAAGTCCTTCAGGAGGAAAAAGCACGATAGTGAAGCTAAAAAACAAAAAACTCATGGAGAAACAGCAGCAAAGCCAAATATGAAACAATAAAACTTAAATCAAATACATTACCTAACCTTAAAAAAACAAAGACAAAGAAGTTGACTTTAGCAAGCATCCAGTTAATTGTTTTTGAAGATTTCCTGTAAGTTTATGCTGGTGACATTCTCTTTTTTTCAATTTTTTAATTTATTCGATTTGTTATGTCAATGTTTTTTGTATTTTTTGAAAACTGACTTCAAGTCAACTGATTTTATATCTATTTTAATTGTTTTAATTTTTCCTTCTTTGTCTTTATTTGCTTAAGGTTAGGTAATGTATTTAATTTAATTTTTGATGTTTTATATTTGGCTTTGCTGCTGTTTCTCCATGAGTTTTTGTTTTTAGCTTTACTTTCGTGTTTGTTCCTCCTGAAGATGAGCTACTTATAGCTCGAAACATGTTGAGACATTAAAATCACTTAAGTTTTTATCTGGAAAAGTGTTTTATTCACCTTATAATGGACTGCCCAGATATCAGGACATTCAATACTAAATAATATATTATGCAACGGGCATATATTGATATGGCTATTATTCACGTAGTAGTCGAGTGGCCCAAATCACTGAGTGGAATTAAAGCCATTATACGCGAGTAGCGTACTATAATTTATCTTCGACTACTGAATGTATTTCTTGAAGAATATAACATTTGGCGACCGTAACAAGAACCTTCCAATCAATCGTGGAAAAAGTCAAGTTGACACATGAGAAATTTTTGGAGAACATGTCATTGTATATTTTGTAATGAAAATTGCTTTAATTGATTTAATAAAAGTAGATGTGGCTCTCGATTGACAAGGTATACCCATGAAAAAATATCAATTTAAAGAATATAATATAGAGCTTGGTTGATTACAATGCAGTACTATTCACGCGATGGGGCATCTTTATGTTTAAAGCTCAAAACAGTATGAGTATATTATATTATGAGAAAAATCAGAAGTGGCTCCTTTTCATTGGGACATCCTGTACATACTAAACGATTCAACAATCTAGTGAAATTGAAGCAGTCCCAAATTTGGCAGTCACATTCAGAATACCGAAGTATCTAATTTTATATTCAGAGTATGCATAGAAGATCTCAATAGTAGGGTATAAAGGTTGCTAGGCGACGTGACGTCACTAATATGGAATTAGATTCATCGCGCTTCCTATGCCGAGTTATTCTCCAGAAGACATCGTAATTGAGGATAGCCTAATACCCAAAACGATGTCCTTTGATCACAGTAACATTCTTATTTTCATTCTTATATTTGCACGAAACTCATATCATTCAAAATCGAGAAATAACTTTATAGTAGAAGATCCGAACCTGAACGACCTTCACCGAGCTGATAATAGAATAAAACTTATTTTATAATAAATTTAGTATATCAGAAAATATATTAAAAATGGGTGGTCGAAAAAATCCTGGACAAAATATTTTTAATCATTTTAGAAAAAAATTACCTGGACAAGCTACTAGGTTGTCAGGTATTAACAGGTTTGACGATACTAGTCACTTTCACTCGTTATGATAAAAAAAATTTTTAATCAGCATAAGTGCTGTTTAATTACGAACACGTTGTTATAGGGTTGTCCGCAAAAAATTTGGTCCTAATAGGGGTTTGCGAATTTGAAAAATTTAAATTTCAACGCTTGTGAAAATGAGTGACAGAGATCAGAGGTAAGTATACTGTGAAATTTCCTCGAAAACTACCTCTCGACATGCTAGTACAATAAAAACATGTTTGAGAAAAGAAAGATCGGGCCGTATAATCGTTATTTAGATTATACAGGGTGTCCCGTATTTAGACCGCCAAACTTCTAGTGGACATTATAGATCGTATTTTAGACAGATTCGACCCAAATCATATAATGCAAAATTGCTTCGTTAAGGAGCTAGTGCCCTTTGAAGATGACGTCCTGTCCACACTTTTTGCCACATATTCGCAAAACGGAGTTACATAAAGCGCTGAAAGTTTACACATTGGCTAATATCAAGAATACGCATCGATTAGTTTGAGTGCATTTCTTTCATGTCAAGCACAATCGTATCATTTGGGGGGGGGGTTTGGTCGAAGGGTATTTTTAGTTGAAACTTTTTTAACTTTCATTATTTCGCGAGATTTACATCATATTCATAAACTCTGATGTTTTTTCTTGAGAGGTAGTTTTCGAGGATATTTCACAGTATACTTACCTCGGATCTCTCTGTCACTCATTTTCAAAAGCGTTGAAACTAAAAATTTTTAAATTCGCAAACCCCTATTAGGACCAATTTTTTTGCAGGCAACCCTATATCAACGTGTTCGTAATAAAACAACGCTTATGTTGATATAATTTTTTTTATTATCATAACAAGTACAAGTAACTAGTATCGACATACCTGTTTATACCTGGCAACCTAGTAGCTTGTCCAGGTAAATTTCTTAAAAAATAATTAAAAATATTCCGTCCAGGATTTTTTTTGCCAACCCATTTTTAATGCATTTTCTGATATACTTAATTTATTATAAAATAAGTTTTATTCTATTATCAGCTCGGTGAAGGTAGTTTAAATTCGGATCTGACTATCAATCTATGGATAAGGCATTTCGCCATTCTCGAACTAATCTGAAAATATAGTTCTTAGTTGATGTAATTTGAGTTGCCTAGTCACAAAGCGATTGATAATCGACTGATAATTCACTATTATGATGGAAGTTCCAAACTCAAATATGAGCTTGTCCTTAGTCAAACCTCAAGTCTGAAATCAACATTCACAAACAAAAATATGAAATCTCGAACGAACATAATATAATTTGGGGATCAAATGACAAAACCACACTACATGTTCAATATATTCATCTAAACAATGAATATCCAGTCAACATGATCATGAAACAAAAAAATGTCAGATGAGCTTTAACGGGTCCTTACAATCTTACAAGGTGTGAAGGATCTAAACAAAATGTCGCTTCAAACTATTGTAAGAAGAATATAGCAGAGTTACAAATTAAGAGAACTACAACAAGTATTACAGAAAAAGAACTAAAGTAGAGATTAGAGAGAAGTCGACAAGTTAAAATATTAAAAAGTTCCTGACCTCTTTGGAATCTTTAACTTATTGACTTTTCAGGAGCAGGTACCGTGTTTATTTTAGTTCTTTTTCTGTAAAACTTGCTTCAGTTCTCTTAATTTGCGACTTCGATGTATTTTTCTGACAATACTATAAATTGACGTTTTGTTCAGATCTTATGAACCTTCTGGGATGACTTGGAGAAGAAGGGGACCTGTTATTGTTCATTTGTCATCTTATTGTTTTCTGTTTAGATAACCTACCTGTATTCAACAACTAGTGTAGATTTGTAAACATTTTATCTCAGTTTTCAGTTTTGATTGTGAAAAAGTTTATATTTTCATCTGGAACAATCATAATCGTGAGTTTTTATTCCATTTCCTTGACTTTGTGATCAGGCAACTCAGATTACATTAAATAAGAGCCATATTTTGAGATGGCTCTGAAAATGGCGGAATTCCGAAAAATATCTGCCTCATCTATGGATTATTAAAATTTCTACATACGATATTCAGAGCATCAAAGAGAATTCTGCCGTCCAAGTGAGCAGTGGTAAGTGGTATATTCGAAAGATTTACGTGCTACATTTCTGACTGAATAAATGGTCTAATGCGAATAATCTCATTCTCTTGTCGTTGGATGTAACCTAATTTAAGCAGCATGGTAGGCTACCTTAAGTACCCGCAACGAATAATACAGGTGGCCTGAGGCATTGGATATTCAATGTGTCAGGCTGCCCGACCAATTCGATTAGGGAAAGACAGCAACACTGGACCATTCATTACGTCAGAAACGGAACTCATAAATCTTCCGCATATAACACTGATCAACTGGACTTCGAAATTCCCTCTCTGATGCATTGAATAACGTATGTTTCCGATATGAATTTCCATTCCTGTATAGTGTTTTCGGACCGATTTCATTATTCATTCGACAACCCTATTGGTTTCCAAGATGTCATGAGAAATAACTCACCTCAACCTCGCCGACATCTATCACATAGAAATTATCGCCTTCGTCTCCCTGCTGTATAATTGGTTCTCCCGGTAGGCACGTGACCGGAAACATGGCATCGAAAATGTCCGACCTCTCGTTCTCGTCCAGGTGAGAGAACAGGACGTTCTTGGCGATGGCTTTGTAGAGGGCCGCCATCGTTTTGTAGTCCTTCGGCACGACCTTCTTGACGTAGCTGGTGGCATCTTCTTCGGTGACCGGTTCGGCGGATATTCCTCCTCTTCGTTTAACCGGAGGCTGGGAGGCCGATGGAGGCATGGGGGAGAGATCGTCCGCCTCATCCGGAGACGTGGCCTGCTTCGCCTCCAGAGCTTGTTCCTGTTGAACGAGAAAGATTTGATTATATGAAAGATATGACCATGAGTACTTTTCATTCTAGACCATTCGGTGCCAGATGATATCAATAGAGCAATGGGAGCTGTTGTGGATTGGTGCCGTAGAAATCGCCTCTGTATCAATGTCTCCAAAACAGAGTGTGTTGTATACTCAACCACCAGATCTAAGACGGATCTTATAATCGATCTTAATGTATCGGAGCATACAATAAGTATTGCTTCCTACTCCAGAACTCTTGGTGTTTACATCGATAGACATCTTAAGTGGTGTCAACATGTTGACTACTTAAAAAATAAATTGAATTCTGTCATTTATATGCTAATGGTGCTAGGAAAGCAGTTGAATTTTACTGCTCTGAAGACAGTGTACTATTCAAGCGTGCAGTCTTTATTGAGCTACTGTATCGTTTTGTGGGGGCGGGGTACCTCGGCTGCTGAGTCTCTTTTCACAACACAAAAAAGAGCCATCCGTGTCATGTGTGGAATGGGTTTTCGGGAGTCCTGTCGAGGAGTTTTTAAGAGTAAGGGTATCCTTACACTCCCGGCATTGTTTGTTTTCAGATGTCTGTTGTTCATTCGAAAGAATGTTGTGTTTTTTGAAAAGTATATCTATCCGGTACATCACCTCGCCATGAGTGAGAGTACTACTGTTTACTGGTGCATTAGACTATTTAATTGTCTACCTAGAGAGATTCAAATTTTAGAGTTCAATAGTTTCAGGAAAGAAATCTTAAAATTTTTAATTGATGCAGAACCTTATAATGTGAACGAGTTCATCGTGGCTTGTAATAATTGGCTACCTCGAAGATGTTGAAAATTTTTCTGTGTTCTTTTGAGGCGATTTCCTGGTTATTGACCTGTTTTCTTTTTTGTTGTACATTGTGCAATTAATTATGAAAATAAATTTTTATTATTATTATTATTATTATAAGGGCGGAAATCTTCTGTAACAGCGAATGTCCTAAACTTTCGATTATGCATTTTACATATAGTCCGTCCAGAAAAGTTTGAGCGCATAGTAGGCGTTTCTTTATTTATCTGAAGTTGGCAGTATTTGCTGTCATAACTTAAAATAAAGTCAACGTTGCCGAATGTACCCAGGCTCGCCCGACGAGCTTGCTAGTTATCAGAGAACTTTATGCAATATTGACAACAAAGCGTATCAATCTGACAAGAAAATAAACAACATAACCTAAAATTTCAATATACACAGTGGAATATGCCAAAACTCCAGGGCCAACCGACGGCTCAACATTTCGTGAACGGACTATAATATAGGGGTGGTCTCTTATATTTATGTCCACTATGTGTCATTTTCGAAATGAAAAAATATTTCGAAACATATCAATGTATGATAAGGGCAAAGAATGCTATAAATATTGGAGAACGATATCAGCCAAATGGCTGCCATGCAGTGGCGGCTTGTGACAGAATAAAGTGATGAGGCACATCAAAAAAAATATTAATCTTATAAACTCTTTTTTGTCAGCTGCATACTTATCATTATGAAAAAATCCTTCGGCATTAATGCTCCAATGATTCTATAGCGTTTTATTGGGTGGTAATTGCCCTTGCTTAGTCTGAATATTCTGCTCGGCGTGCACTTCTTGCTCTCAGCTGGTCTTTTATTAAGCTCTCTTCGCTCACTTCACTCTGCATCGTGATCTTTTATTATCAGAGCGAGCAAGAAGATCAGATATATTCGCTCCCGCTCAAAAGTGAGAGCTCTTCCAAATATCATTTTGTTCTAACCTAAAAGTTAGTTTAGGACAGTTTAGGTTAGTTATTTATGTTCTGGATGTTTTAACGAAAGATGAAACTAATTTTGTTGTTACAATATGTGGTACCGCGAAAGCAAAGACACCGTTTCAGAGCGAAAGACAGCAAAAAATAATTTTGAGGTTACGAATTCCTTTCACTTGACAAGCCTTTGCACCTGAGCGTTCTTTTATTATTTTCACTCTACAACAAATGTCATGACGTCACATATAATTTTGCTCGCTCCGCAGATCATATTTTCAGACTAAGCACCTGAGATAAGTTTTTCAACTCGCTTCAACCAGTTTTTCACTAAACCCTATCAGAATATGTATTATTAACACTGCCAAAAAAATAATTTGATTAGAGTTACACTGCCAGTAGGCCAGTAGTACTCTCATTTTGAAACCTCCGATTCGATTTTCCTACCGCACCGATAGTCAAGATTTGGAATAGGTTGTATAACTTCTTCAATTGTTCATATTTTATACTCATAGGAATGACTCAAAAACTGTTTCTGTTTTATTGAAAACTCTGCAATATCACGAGTACTGCACAAACCCAATAAGTAAACCCAAACCAGAGTGAAATTTCACTATCTTCCGCTTCACGATTAACCCGAATATGTGCAGTTTGCCGATGAAACGAAACGAAACGATCACGGATCAAGGGTAGATAGTCCGGTCAATCCAGACCAAAAAATTAGGGTGAAGTTACATAAAATCCCAACAAGCTGACAATCGGTAAAATTGTTCAAAACATAATAATAAATAATATATAAAAGTTCCCAATCATTCCCGTGGATGGACAAAAATTTATTCAAGTTCAAAGGTCGAAAAATGAGTTTTTCGCGATTTTCAGCAAAACGGTGAGTTTCATCAAAAAAGTAATTCAGACAAAAATGTAGATGTTAAAATTATCTTCAAAAAATGTATCAATACTTTTTTTTCCTACGAGGCACCGTTTCTGAGATAAAACGCTTCAAATGTTCTAAAAGTTGTTACTGAGGCTAGCCTCAAATTCACCTTAGAAGCCGCAATAGATAAACAACGAAGGGGAGGTTCATGATCTCGTCACGTCGATGTGAACAACGCGCTAGACAAGGAAGCGCGTGAGGCAAGCCTCACCTCACCGTTTACGCCTTGAAGAGGAAGTGAGATGAATGTACAAAAATCGGACCTTAACGCCTGTAACATGTAACGTTACGGTCCGATTTTTGTGCATTTATCGTAACGTCAGTAACGTGTAATGTTACAGACGTCTGTAGCTGTACCCGGCTTGAGATTGAGCTCGGATATTATGGAAGACGAGTGCAGTATCGTACAAAAAATTGAGACTGAAGAACATAATGGGATGATGAAATTGATTTATAAAATATTGGATTAATTCGCTTGATATTATTTGTGATTTCCGTAATTTATTTGGTGAGGCACTGCCTCATAGGACAAGCCGCCACTGCTGCCATGGATATGGTCTTCGTCAAGTTCACAAGTTGATGGAGACCAATTGTGATCACCTCTCCAGAAAATAAGACGGTCATGAAAGTTTTATTGCAAGAATGCGTTTTATCCATTGCATGTGCGGCGCGGAGCGCTGTCTTGTTGGGAATAACTATAGTACACATCATTATCTTCCATTTACCTATTTAAAACAAAATCATATACAATCAGATAGATGAGGAACCGACAAACATGGTTTTCGTCTACATTACGGCCAACAGCAGCAAAATTCTGAGTAGTTCTTGAGCGATGCATGCGGTTTCGATCTTCTTGTAAATAATTCATCCCAATTACACAGTTTTTCCGAATAAGTCATAAGGGTCTTATCTGGCTGTAAACAATCTTTCATTTCTACTATTGATATTTTTCACTTTTAGCAACCTTTATTACATTCAGCCATTTCTGCTGCAACTAACACAAGATAAAAATCTACCAAAATACTTCCACGGCACTGTGTTCAGTCAAAAATTAGTTTATTCAGTCTGACAACATGAATAGATTTTAAAATAAAGAAAAAATGACAAACAAAAAAATTCTTTGCCTTTAAGGAGGCTAACCTAACAAATTTTTGAAACAGTCCGCATGAAGAAGGTTCTGTGAGCCTATAAATTGAAGATTGTATTCATTTCGATGATTACTATTTTCAATTTATCTATGTTTCAAAAACATGAATAGATGACTGAATGGCAATTGGAGCTAAACTACCACAACTATCACAACCTTTTTTGTTTTGCGGAACTAACGAAATCACAAAAAACTGTTGGGTAATATGATTGAAAACCTGGTGGGTTATTGTTCAGAATTGAAAAAAAATTCAGAGGCATACTCTTATTATTCGGTAATGCGATATCTCTAAGCACCATATCACTTTCAAGTTATTTAGATGACACACATCATTCAAGATATTCCCAATTGAGAAGAAGCATGGCAATTAGCCTCTCAAATGTATCAAAATGTTGTTTGCTTGAGCAGTAAAAACGAATTTTTCTCTCCTATTCCAACATCAGCAAGATACAAAAACATGTAAAGAGTTATTTTTTCTTGAAGTCATTCCCAGGAAAAATGGGAAAAAGGTCGAAATATAACCCATATAAGGGAATCAATTTTTATAATGCCAAAATGTTCGAATTAAATGTTAATTCAAATAACCTACATTCTAGCTCACTATTGTTTTAGCTGGAAAAGGAAATGAAAGGCAAAAAACAGCCAGAGAGATTAATAGACTTTGCCTTTCAGGTCGGGACTATCTCAAAAATTCAATCAATAATGCAATTTTAATCCAGCTATTCAAACCTTACGTCAGTTTCAAGCGTCTAGATCCAATCGAAAAAGATTGTTTGAGTTGTTTCTAAAATTCATCGACATCAATACTATTTGAATTGGGATAGGATTTTTTATATTGTGGGGCATTGGCTCAATGACAATTTTTCAGAGTAACCAATGAGGATTCTTGTGCGTTATATTACACACTTCATCTACGTCCTACTTTTTTCTAGTATTTTTTTTTTAAATATTTTTCTTCACGAATATGATTATATTCTGGGGTAGTCAACTTCTATATCGCAGCCGGGTAAATTCGGTAACTTTGACTTTATTTTACGTTATGACTGCAAATACTGCCAACTTCAGATAAATGAACAAACGCCTACTATGCGCTCAAACTTTTGTGAACGGACTATAGGTGATGATATGTTATGATACTTAAAGATGTATTAAACCCTCTAAGCAAGTTATTTAACAAGGACAGAATTTTTTCGGCCTTCTCTTTAGTATAGTCCGTTCACGAAAGGTTGAGCACATAGTAGGCGTTTCTTTATTTATCTGAAGTTGGCAGTATTTACTGTCATAAAGTAAAATAAAGTCAACGTTGCCGAATGTACCCGGTCTCGTCCGACGAGCTTGAGAGTTATCAGAGAACTCTATGTAATATTGACAACATTGCGTATCAATCTGACAGGAGAATAAAGAACATAACATAAAATTTTAATATACACAGTCACAGTGAAATATGTCAAATTTCCATGGCCAACCGACGGCTCAACCTTGAGTGAACGGAGTATATTAGTGTATCTGGTGTTGTTTGCAAATCCATTAAGAAAACTTCTTCTCACTAGATTTCTTTTTCAGTCAACAACATCTGTCCTAATCAGATTGAGAAATATTCAACATGCGGACACTGAACTTGAGTAGGAAATGTTTGTTTCTACAGGGTTGGGATAAAGTTTGGCACCAAATTAATATCTTTGAAACGAAACGGGCGATATTTTTGAAATTTGGCAGCTGAGTGTAATGGACCACAATGCATCTGATGAGCATATTTTCATTAATGAGATACTTCCGGTTTAACCGGAAATGCCATCAACTTCTTTAATTTAAATGGGAGACCCTATATATTTTTACAGATTTCGAAAGAGCTTGGGATTTCGAATACGCACATAAAAATAATTTTCTTTTCGATCAAAAACTTTTTTAATTTATATGGGACCTCCTGTATATCTTTGCAGATGTTGATAGATCTTGGGATTGCGAATGCTCACATACTGGGTTTAGGGTAAAAATCTCATTAATATTGTCCTGTTCGTTCAATAGATATGTGTTTGGTGCCATACTTTATCCCAACCCTGTATACAAGAGCATGAGCTTTCCTTTTCCTCCAATTTCCAGATGAGCAGGTGGCAGAACTAGAACTAGATTGTTATTCTTCGCAAGTGTTGTGTTTTCATAGGTATACGTTCCTAATTAACAATCAACAGCCATCAGTCGCTTCAGAGGCATCTGAAAATGCAAATTCTGGATCCCTTGTAATATCGGGCTACACAGACTCAGACACATCTTTCTATGGCCAGAATTTCAGTTGATAGCGTTGTTATTGGCTTTCGCAAAGGAAAAATGAAGGCATCTAAGCGTTCTTATTCCTAGGGCACCACATAAACAGACTCACTCATCCTTTCTGTTTTCGCCCACCTTTCTACCCTGAATGATATGAACATTTCAGGTAATTTACCGTACCTGTATCATCCCACACAATATTCCACAGAGCTCCATCGAGCCAGTTTTCGAGGATATCTCATAATGTGACATTTTCACCCCCAACAAGAGGCCTATCCGGAAACTCCAACGCGGAAGATATCGCTTATAATCCTCTGCAGTGTGGATCTTATTGATAGCATAGCTGTTTTGCGCCCACGTGCAGGTACGAAGGCTGTTTGCCTACGACCAACTAATAATAATAAGAAGATAAGAAGATGCTGCAATCCGAGACAAGTTCATATTATAAGTATCAGCCTGAAGTAATACTGGAGAACCACCATTCAGGCTATACTGGTATCGCACAGTACTTACAAATTTAATAGTTGTTAATAACAAGCCAGGCATAATTCTAGTGAAGAAAAAGAAAAGAGAGCAATATACATAGTACGGTGTTATTAACCTGAGAAAAGGCCTAACCTTGACATCCAAAGTAAAAGTTTTATTTCAACTCCAAATTGTTCTATATAACCCTCTTATTGTTTGGTAAAAAGTTACACCATTTTGAGCGTCGGGTTTGGGGGGGATGGAGGAGGGGAATTTGAAAAATCACTAGTTTTTTTAGTTTTTCGTAAATATTTCAAAAACTAAGCGGTTTATCCTAAACATTGTTGTATACAAAAATGTTCTACGTTAAATTTTAAATAAGAATGGTCCTTTTCATAATCACTCTAAATTGTACGGTTCAAGAGTTACAGACGGTGTAAATGTTAACTTTTTCGTAATTTTGATAACTTTTAAAAAAATGAAGATAAGGATCCACTCGAGTGGGGTTGGAAGAAGATTGGCGACCACCTGACACCAATTACAACAGCACGTCCTGCAGCCCCCCAGGAATTACTGTCCCTTATAATGTGTACTTACAAAGATGAATGCGTTCGTAATTGTGAATGCAGAAGGAGTGGTCTAAACTGCACTAGCATATGCAGCAATTGCTCAGGCCAAGCATGTGATAACATGGACAATAATAACATCTTAGACGACGAGCTAGAGGAGGAGGATAATGTGCTGGAGGATGAGTGAAGTTAATAAAGACATTGAACATTCCAAATTTGAAAGATATTTATGCTTAAGAAGTGAATTTATGTTGCAATGTTCGTAGAAAGTTCAGGGTGGGTTTCTCCGTACCACAGGTTTATATGGCCTAGGCCTGTGGAAGCCTCTTTTCCCTTAAAAAAGAATGCCCCTTGATAAGGTGGTGAGGTTGTCGTTCCTTCAAGGGCTTATCACTAACATACCACCGGCCACTGAAATAGCAACATTCTTTTACGAAGCTTATTTTTTTTAAAAGTTATCAAAATTACGAAAAAGTTAACATTTACACCGTCTGTAACTCTTGAACCGTACAATTTAGAGTGATTATGAAAAGGACCATTCTTATTTAAAATTTAACGTAGAACATTTTTGTATACAACAATGTTTAGGATAAACCGCTTAGTTTTTGGAATTTTTACGAAAAACTAAAAAAACTAGTGATTTTTCAAATTCCTGTAATGATCTCAGTAAGCAACCTGAACACATTATCTGACAACGATAGAGCCTTTTCTTTAGAGGAGGCAATGAGTGCATCTTTCTTGTTTTTGGTCTGGATTGTTCATTGAGTAAGAAAGCTCCTCTCTTATTTTCCAACCATCGACATCAGTTTTAATCAGTGTGGTTATTATTCGCCAAAGGATCTAATACGATGAAGGTTTGCTCCCCTTTTGCAAAAGTTTCTCAATTCCTCATATGTCCTGATAACAAAAACTAGTTGGTTATTCTCCACCAGTGGCCATCTGACTATCAGGTACCGGGTTTTTCACTATAATTTGACCCCCCTTTTAACTTTGTTACTGAAGGAGATACAAAAAAATGTTTCATACAAAAGTTTCACGAAATCAACTGAGGTTTTTGATATTAGTCCAGAAACTGAAATATATTGATGGCAACTTCATTTTTTCAAATGGAACACCCCGTGTATTTTTCCATATTTGGTTAGCTCTTTTTCCCCTGATTTCGAATATGTAACATATGTTGGTCTATCTTTCTTATTCTGAGCACCACTGAGTTTCAAATTTTAATAACCATCTGGCATAGCGTTTTGGAAGTTCGTGAATAATTAAGTGGCCAATTTGATCTTTGGATTGGTAATGGCGCACCCATTTTATGGCCACCAAATAGTCCCGATTTAACACCGTTGGACACGTTTTTATAGCCATTCCTGAAGGAAAAGAATTACTTCAGCAATAATGACAATCAATGAAAGCGGAGAATAATTTAATGATATAAAATCAACCAATATTAAACCCATAATTCGGAACTAATCCCGTCAACGCACAAAGAATAATGGTAATATTGTAATGATTAGGAACAAATTTTGAAGCCTTAATTTCTGACTTGAATCGGAGCCATAATAATGCTATAAAAAATAGTCTAAACATATTGAGACAACTATATGAACTATGTGTATTGAATAAAGGTGGTCATTTTGAGCAATTTCTTTAGTTGATGTTATTCTTACCGTACTACCATAGTTTATCATTTTTCATTGGTTAAGTAATTGTTAAGTATTCATTTTAAAATAAAACTTTAAGTAGATTGGTTGGATATAAAGAATTTCGTAGGTATTTTACATTTTTTTTTATTCGGTGTCATCATTTCAAAACTTTGAAACTCTGAAAATTGAAGAGACAGTGTCCCATTTGAAAAAACATAGTTGCATTCAATGTTGTTCACCCTGTATATCTTCCCATTGACGTTATTATAACTCCAAAAATAAGCATTTTCAGTAAACGCACTCTGCCACTTGTGAAATGATTATAGATCTTGGCAGGTAGTTCTTAAAATTTAAAACTCTGTGGTTCTCAGAATAAAAGAGATAGACCAACATATGGTACATATTCGAAATCAGGGGAAAAAGAGCTAGCCAAACATGGAAAAATATATAGGGTGTTTCATTTGAAAAAATGAAGTTGCCATCAATATGTTGGCCACCCTGTATATATTTCAGCTTCTGAACTCATATCAAAAAACCTCAGTTGATTTCGTGAAACTTTTATACGAAACATTTTTTTGTATCTCCTTTAGTAACAAAGTTGAAGGGGGGGTCAAATTATAGTGAAAAACCCGGTACAATGCTAAGTTTGGTTCCCTTGTACTATCTGGTTAGACAGACTGGGGAACATCTTTCCATGGAAAGAATTTAAATTTGCAGCGCTGTTATTGGCTTTCCCAAAGACTAAGCGTTCTGTCTCAAGGGCACCACATGAAAACAAATTTACCTTTTGGTTTTTCCATACCTTTCAACCTCGCATGGTATGAATATAGCAGATGATTTTCATCCCACACAATATTCCCTCACAGCGCTTCATAGAGCTTGTTTTCGAGGAAATTATATAATGTGACATTTTCACCCCTCACACAATAAGCCCTATCCGGAACGCGGAAGATATCGCTCATAATCCTCTGCAGTGTGGATCTGATTGATAGCAGAGCTCTTTTGCATCCATGTGCAGGTACGAAGGCTGTTTGCCTCCGACCAACTAATACCTAATAGCAAACATTTGATCGATAATGTAATCCAGCTCTTTAGACTTCGACAGTGTTAAGCGTTTGGATCAATCCAGTTGAAAAATTAATAAGGGTTGTATATTTAAAAATTTTCGCCAGTAGAACTAGTTACGAATTTGGTTATATCATGGACGATTGGCATAATGATCACCTTTTTCTGCGACCAAAGACGTCTTTTGTGCGTTATATTACACAGCACATCTACGTACGTTTTTTCCAGTAATGCTTTCTCTATTCAGCTTCTCTGCTTCTATATCGGAAGACGTTGATGTTATGCCACTCAATGGATTGAGTCTAGTTAGCGCCAACATATTATTGATATCTACTCGGTTAATTATATGGCTGATCCCCGTAACTTTTAACTTTCCGACCAGTTTCTATCTATCATATCGAGGTGGTAAGTTACGATACAAGGACCTGTAATAATCCCAGTAAGCGGCCTTAACACGTTTTTTGAAAACGATAGAGTCTTTTCTTCAGAGGGAGGCAATGACTGTCTCCTTCTTGTTTTTGGTCTGGATTGTGCATTGAGTGATAACGCTCCTCTCTTCTTTTCCAACCATAGACATCAGTTTTAATCAGTGTGGTTATTATTCACCAAAGGCTCTAGTACGATGAAGGTTTGCCCCTCTTTTGCAAAAGTTTCTTATTTCCTCCTATATCCTGATTAAGGTACCAAAACAAAAACCAGTTGGTTATTTTTCGCCAGTGGTCATCTGACTTGCAGGTACAATGCTAAGACTGGCTGGGAACATCTTTCCATGGAAAGAATTTCAATTTGCAGCGCTGTTATTGGCTTTCCCAAAGACTAAGCGTTCTGTCTCAAGGGCGCCACATGGAAACAACTTTACCTTTTGGTTTTTCCATACCTTTCAACCTCGCATGGTATGAAAATAGCAGATAATTTTCATCCCACGCAATATTCTCTCACAGCGCTTCATAGAGCCTGTTTTCGAGGAAATTATATAATGTGACATTTTCACCCCTCACACAATAAGCCCTATCCGGAACGCGGAAGATATCGTTTATAATCCTCTGCAGTGTGGATCTGATTGATAGCAGAGCTCTTTTGCGCCCACGTGCAGGTGCGAACTTTCAGGCTGTTTACCTCCGACCTTCAATTAATGCCAGCGCGCTCGAAAAATGTGAAAAATATTTTTATAGGGAGAAAAATTCGCAGTGCGAATTTTTGAATCGTTAGAGCGGAATGAAAATCGATTGAATTGGATGAACAATGATCTGTTGGATTCGAAATGGGATATTCAGTTCGTTAGTTGTTGATACATTCGAGAAATAATTAGGAAATTCAATGAAACATAATTCAATTCATGCTGCCAAACTTTTCACGATGCACTACGTGAATGAATCGGCACTTCAACCCTTGGTAGCTCTCGTTGTTCGTTAATTAATATGTAACCGAATTAGTTTTTCATGTTTTTGTTACTGACTGTGTTAGCTTTTTTTACCAAATTCGTTTACCAAGTCGTACGAGCAAGACGGTCAGTTAACAAGACAACTTCTAGCATTAAAGATGTATTTTTCAACACTTCGCGCTACATCAGCAATATTTTCTTCGGAGTGCACATTTGCTTTGTGTGGTTAATAAATAAGAATTAAGAAGATTCAAATTAGAGCGAAAACGATCAATAACTGCACGAGTTGCTTGATCACTAGTTCGATTATGTCGACAGTAAAATGAACAAAGTTCTCTATAAACCACGCAAATAGATTAATTTCTGCAACTTAGCAGTGTTCTTATGGCGTTAAACGATTCATGATGATGGCAAGCCGAACATTACTGAAGGAAAATGTCAACACAGTTTCACATTCTCATTTTACATGTTCAAAAGTGATGGTGAAATCAATGGAAGGTGATTGTGTGGCGACAAATTCAGCAATAAGCTAATGGGTCGATTACATTGAGATACTTTACAAGCTGGGCTACTTTACACGCTAAATCGCTGGCGTTTTGGCTTGTTGGCATGTAAAAAAAGCGTGTGTAAGCACAGTTACTACTACACAATCTGAGGGTTCTCATCTACTCGACAATATATTTACACTAGAAAGAATACCTTGAATAACGGCAATACTATATTATCCAATGAAGTTGAACCGATCTTAATGTCCATCTCTGTAATGTCTCAAACAGAAAAAACACCAATACTTCATGCATGTAGAAACCACCCGTTATGAATATAATGGCTGCAATGGTTTTCGTGTCATAGAGATTTGAAATTTTAATTCTGGAATATTTCCTAAATTAGTGATTTAGTCGTCTCGAAATTTTGTATTTAATTGCTAAATAACAACACCAAGGTTTTTGCGAAGTTTCGTGAAGAACCTTGAAATGAAAATCAGAAAAAAAATTTCGAGAAATTCGTTTTCCAAATATTCACAAGCGCGCAGAAGCTTCTGACAGGGCTTTCTCCAAATTATTATTCCGACATTTTCCAACCGCAATAATCTCATATTTCGAAACAGAAGTCTGCAGTAACAAAAGTAGGTGATAATGTTTCTAACTTACAATTTAGTGAAAAATCTTTCATCAATGAATCCAACCATAGAGATAGGATAGTATGGAGTTGCCATCATTGAAATAAACGTGGTATCAGATGCGCCATATTACTACCACCCAACGTAAAAATTGACAATCGTTGAATTTTCTGAAGGAATTGTGATTCTTGAGCGTGTTTCCAGTTAAATTGTGATTTTTTTGCTTAATAATATACAATAAAATGGTATCGTGTTATGTAAGGCTTTCCAAGCAGAGGAGAGACAGATAAGATGAAAATTAGAGGAAAAACATATCACAGGTAGGGATGAGTACTGAACATATCCGCATTCGAAGTTTTTGGTAATCTGATATCTTTTTATGTGTGTATATTATAGCCTGAAAAAAATTGTTTATTCGATATTCAGTTGACCTTATTTGAACAGGATTCCTAAAAACACAACACGTCGTATTTTTTGGGAGAAATTTGAGAACAGAAAAAACTGGCAACTTAATCCAACCCTGAACTTTCCGCCATATTGGTCCCCGACTTAGCCCCGCCCAGTGGTACTATTTTTCCTTACTCAATTGTATGTCAAAGCGTCTCTTATCTGTTATATCTCGATGAATCCAACTGACTAGTATGAGCCCATTTTCGTATTGAAAATCGCGCGTTACAGATTTGGACGAATAGATAGAGAAAGAGCGCAAAAACACGAAGAACCATTATTCATCCAGTTTCAAGTTTAGGATGTTTGTAATAAAATAAAATTGTGTATAAGCCTATTGTAAATAAATAATGGCTTCCTGAAACAAGCGCTCAAAAATAACCCGTGCAAATTCACTTCATTCCCGGAATATCTACGGAACCGAATAAAATTCATAATTTCATATCGCATACCTCGCGTTCCACGAAACAATTCGGTTCAAACGTCAGAGCTCCTGAATGTTTTTTCCGATCGAGAAAATCAAGAGGAACGGGCATAAAACACGAAGCCTTAAACCGGAACAGAACGGAATAAGTGCCCATAAAATCACGAATGACAGATCGATGAAATCCTGTGGCAACATACAGAAAAACATACGGGCGAGTGACCGGAAAAGATTGCTTCGTCCATACGGCTTTTGAGAGCCTGTTCTTTGAAATTGTCCCAGATGCAACGGAGTCGATCCCCTTCATTCTGACATGAGTTGTCAAATTTTTTTTTTATTATGACTATGAGTTTTAGGTTGCTATTTAGGTCGAAATAACCCTCTTCATATATGCGGGATGCTGTCCACTGTCCAGCAGCTACTCAGCTATAGTTCACTGGCGTGAAGGACCTATCTATCTAGTGGACCACAAAAACACGAAAGTTTTGGGGTAGTTTTGATTTCTTTCATTTTTTATGTTTTTTGGGGTGCTGAATCCGAATTTAAGTTTGCTAACGAAATTTCGTGACGGAACATTGGTCAGTTTTTTGCTTATTACTCGGAAACTATCAACTTTACGTGAAAAACCTTTCGATACAAAATGAAAGTAAATAAAATTTCCTACAAATTGTACTACCACAGCTTGTTCTGCGAAAACTCGTTCTGGCTCAAATTATATCGTGCGTTCAAAAAACTTCGTGGTCAAGTAGGTAAGCTGTGGATTCTATTTTTCCTTAGAGTCTAAGAGGGAAAAAATAGAATCCACAGCCTACTTGACCACGATTTTTTTTGAACGCACGTTAGTTGAAAATGAAGTATTTCCTATGACTCAACAAATGAGAAAAAATGTCATTCTATGGTTCCGATGATGCGATCCTTTTGAAATTCCAGTCTCGATTCAAAAAAAAATTTCACTCGAATCGGGTATCTTGTAATGGAAATATAAAGATTCTTCTTTTCAATATTCCAATTGAATTTTCTATGCTTCTGTTCACACTATAGTCACACAATTTTGCATAAGGCTTATTATGAGCATCTTGCATTTGTCCGCAACATTTCATTTCGATTGGTTTCGTTCTGTCTAAGATATTGGGGAACAAAAATTTTGAATGGCCATTTTTCATGAAACATAAAATATGGCCAGACAAAATTTTTGAACAATGAAGTTCGTATTCGCTTTGAAAGATCACTTGTCGAGAATTCGGCACCTGCTGGGCGAACCCTATACGTCTGTAAACGTCGAAAACGTTCGTTCATCTGAACCGATACACAGAAAACCTATGATCTTGAAACGCGCGTTGGCATGTGAGCTCTTCCAATAAAATATATGCATTGCGGTTGTAATCGCGCATTGAGCGCTCAGCTACCCTTAAACACGAAACCTTAAGCCTTGTTCGCACTACGATAGTAGTTTAGTCGAGAAGCTAAAAATTTAGTTACTAATCGTGTGTGAACACCAAGAATTTAATCGAGTAGATTAGAGTGTAGTTTAGTCGAGTCGATCCATTTGGTTCTATTTTATCGGGCCTGTAGAGTAACCCACCATGCGATACTCTTCATTCGCTTAAGGACTAGACAGGTCCGAACCGATCAGTTTAGTCGAAACATTAGTATTATTATAGGTGTGTTCTTTTATTCACCGATGGATTCACCCGGATGGAAACCAGATGAAATGTCAGATGGCTCATCAGATGTCGAATAAAAGAACGAGTTGATAGTTATCTGCTGTTTAGTTGAGTCGTGACAGATAACATTGACGTTTCTGCCATACAAATTTACCCCCTCCACTTGACTCATCAGAATTTCATCACATTCACCGGCTCTGAAAGTCGATGGATCCGATGAGCCACCGATGGAAACATCGGTGATTAAACGAACGAGTGACAGTTTCAACCGCTGAATAAACGAACGACTTGATGCAACCGTGGTGACAGCGGTGAATCCATCTGATGAATAAAAGAACACACCTTATTTGTCGCCAACATGTCTCATAGATAACCTAAAATCATAGGTAAAATACTTGTTCTACGCCGAAAATGTCTTTCCTTTTAAGCGAAGAAATCACCCTTAAATTCCTAACAGAATACCTCGAACTTGAATGTTTGTGGAATATTAAATCTCATCAATCATACAAAAACAAGCAGATGAAGCAGTCCGCATACCAGGATACAAATTTCGTCCACCTCTTCTAAAATAGCCATCACAATTAGATTCCTTTATTAGGTTGCAATTTGTTCATCTTACGAATAGTTTCGTTTCGCTTCAAAGAAATCGCGTAAAAATTTTTGCGTTGGAAGTTGTTCATTCGACAAAGCGCTTCTCACTTATTAACTCTACTCGACCAAAGTGCGAACGATTGGATGGGCAGTAGCTACTAAATTTCTCACTACTCGACTAAACTACTAGCATGGTGCGAACAAGACTTTAAGGTCGATCCACACATTTCCGTGATGTGACGGCAACGTTGCTGTCAGTGCTGTATTCCCTTCAGTGTAATCAGTTAATTTTTCACCATCCACACAGCAACGTACGGTGTCGTCCGTGTCAGTGTTTTTCCGCCATTGCTGGGTCCGCTCTTTGTGTTGCTAATTTAATGGACTGTATATAGAAACTCTTCTTTTCAAATTAAAACGATAACGTAATTTTACAACTATATTTAAAACCAATAATTCCAATAACCAATATTTACAAATGAAGAGAACCAATCTCTTTCAGAGTTACATGGAGAACTGACACTAAAAATAAAACCCTTATCTATATAAACCCCTCAGGTTCTTCGAGAACATTCTCAAGTGCTTCTTATCGCTTAACATTCTTTCGGGGGTGTGTTGGCGCGTTCATGACCATATATGGTGCGAAGTAGAAGATTCACATGTGACGTCACAGTTCTTATCTTCGACCCAACCGAAAGACACTTAAATTCTCAACATACCCCCCACCTTGAAAGGGTCACCTTTCGAAACAAAATTAATGTACTTATTTTCACTTCGGATTCACTTTATCCGCACTTACGTCTGTGACAGTGTCCACTGGCAATTGAGCCAATTTCGCTATTGCACGTTCTAATACACCTGTTGCCGTTTTGATATCAGCAACTCTACACTTTGAGTCTGGACCTGGGTATACTTTGACAATTCGACCACGTTTCCAGTGTAGTGGAGGAAGTTTATCATCACGTATGAGCACCAGTTGACCAACTTCTAGATCCTGACTTGGATTAGTCCATTTGCTTCTTGTTTGAAGCTCTGATAAATACTCCTTTGACCAACGACTCCAAAAATGCTGGTTTAGTTTCTGTATGTGTTGGAACCTGGATAACCTTTTGTCTGGGATATCCTTCACATCAGGATCTGGAAGGGACGTGAGTCGACGCCCAATTAGGAAATGGGATGGGGTAAGAACATCTAAATCGTTAGGATCAGAGGACAATGGAACCAAAGGACGTGAGTTTAGGACAGCCTCTATTTGAGTGAGAAGAGTACAATAGCCTTCAAACGTTAAAGATGCAGTACCTAAAACTCGCTTTAAGTGATGTTTACAGGACTTCACTCCTGCTTCCCATAAACCGCCAAAATTTGGAGCATGAGCAGGGCTCAATTTCCATACCATACCTTCATTTGCAAAACTTTCTTTCAAATAATCACTCTGATTTTGCAAGAATTCACCTAGTTTTTTGAGTTCATTTCTTGCGCCAATGAAATTAGAACCGTTGTCAGAATGTATTGTGTGTGGCTTACCACGACGAGATACAAATCTTCTGAATGTAGCAATGAATGCCTCAGTAGATAGATCAGAGACAAGTTCAAGATGAACTGCTTTAGTTACAAAGCAAATGAATAGTGAAATATAACCTTTCAAAAGCTTTGCTCTACGACCATGTTTGGATTTGATATTGATTGGGCCAGCATAATCGACCCCAGTAAAATAAAAGGGAGGCATTGGGCATACTCGCGATTCAGGTAAAAATCCCATTATTTGAGGTTCGATTCGCGGTTTGGCTTTAAAACACGTAATACAGTTTCGTACAGTTCTTCTTGATAAGTTTCGACCACCTAAAATCCAATACTTTTCCCGAATGGAAGAAAGTAACAATTGAGAACCAGCATGTAGCATACGTTTATGTTCAAATCTAAATATCAAATCACTTAATCCATGTTTTGATGACAATAAAATAGGGTGTTTTTGTTCGTAACTCAAGTCGGACAATTGAAGTCTACCCCCCACCCTCAATACATTGTCGATGTCCAAGTATGGATTGAGTGACATGACACATCCTTTTTTGAGCATCTTACCAGAAACCAATGACTTTATTTCTAGAGGGAAAGACTCTGCCTGTGATAATTTTATTAAGAATTTCAATGACTCTGCTAGTCAGCAAGGAGATAATGATTCAGAGCACTTCCTTTTTGACCTACAATTTTTTATGAACCTGAACATGTATGCTGTACTTCGAATTAAACGACTCAAGTTCGAAAAGCGATCGAAATTTACTATAGTGTTATCAACCAATTGACAAGTGTTCACCTGTGCTCTCAACTCGGGTAGCTCCCTCAGTGTCTGAAATGTTTGCACTGGCCAGTCAGATTCCAATTGTGACAACCAAGATGGACCATTCCACCACAATTGACATTCCTTCAAACTTCCAGGCTGTACACCTCGGGATAAACAATCAGCAGGATTATCTTCTGATCTAATGTGATGCCAATCGCTAGTGTCAGTCAGGTTTTGAATTTGAGCTACTCTGTTTCCAACAAAAATTTGTAGCCGATGAGGTGAAGTAGCTATCCAGCTCAACGTAACTGACGAATCAGACCAATAATAACACTTAACGTTGCAACCAATGTCCAATGATGTGCGAACTTTATCAACTAACTGCGCCAATACCAAAGCACCACATAGTTCCAACCGTGGAACGGTGACCACATTCATGGGAGCAACTCTGGTTTTAGCGCATAACAATGCTACATGAATATCCCCTTTTGCGTTTATACTCCTAATAAAGACACAAGCTCCGTAAGCCTTCAGGCTCGCATCACAAAACCCGTGAATTTCCATCCTAACCATATTTTCACAAACAACCTGCCTCGCCATTTTTAACTCTTCCAATATATAAAGTTGTCTACGAAATTGAACCCATTTATTGAAAATACCAAGAGACAATGCCTCGTCCCATGAAAGTTTTTCTAACCAAAGCTCTTGCAACAAAATTTTAGCAATAATTATACAAGGGCTCAACAATCCCAATGGATCGAAAATACTTGATATTTCCGATAAAATTTTACGTTTGGTTACTCTACCAAGCGTTTGTTCCAAATTAATTACATACATTAAAGTATCTTCTCTATATGACCAATACAACCCGAGTGTTTTGGTTTCTCCCTTTTCACCAAATTGCATTTTTTCTGCAGTCAAATTTTCTGTACCAATATTTTGAACGATTTCTTGTTTGTTAGACATCCATTTACGCAAATTAAAACCCCCTGACCTTAATATTTTATCTATTTCTGAGCATAAACCTAACGCTTCTTCAGTTGTATCACAACCCAACACCATATCATCTACATAAAAGTTGTGTAAAATAATTTTTGCTGCCTTCGGATGATCCGCCTGACTCTCAATTGCAAGTTGCTTAAGACACCTTACAGCTAGATATGACGCTGCCTTTGTACCATATGTTACAGTATTTAAATCATATTCTTCGATGTTTCCGTCCTCGCTGGATCTCCATAATATTCGCTGTAGGCGTCTTTGACTAGGCTCAACCAATACCATCCTATACATTTTCTCAACATCAGCACAAACTATAACACCTTTTTCTCGAAACCTAACCAAAATTGAGAATAAATCGTCCTGAATGCATGGGCCCCTGTACTGGAGGTCATTCAGTGAAACGCCATTATTAGTAGGTGCTGATCCGTCAAATACAACTCTCAAACGAGTTGTGGTACTTGTCTCATTAAGCACACCATGATGAGGTAGGTAGTAGGAAGGTCCATCTGAATCATCTGTCACTAATGACATGTGCCCTAAAGTTTTATATTCTGTCATAAAATCGGAATACATCTTCTTCAGATTTGGGTTTTTCGCCAATTTTCTCTCAAGACCAAGAAATCGTTTTATTGCATATTCCTTTGACTCGCCCAACTCTAGCGGAGATTTTTTCAAAGGAATTTGAACCACAAATTTACCATCCTCATTTCTATAGGTTGTTCTAAGAAATATATTTTCACACTCTTTATCATCTTCAGACAAAAATGGACCAGTCACTGAAGGTTCTTCAATTGCCCAAAACTTTTCCAATTGTGATTGAACTTCAATTTTTGTACCTAAACTACACCTGAACGATTTCGATAATGCATCAACTGCTGTGACAGGACCTGAAATTACCCATCCAAGTCGTGTTTTCTGGAGAATTGGTTGATTCACACCTAGCCTAACCTGACCAATACTTAATAAGCTATAAAACAGATCTGCCCCAAGTAGCAGATCAACTACCCCTGGCTGATGGAAGTTTGGATCGGCTAATTTCAAATTTCCTGGAATAGTTAGATGACCAATATTTATTTTGCGAGCAGGAAGAGAATCGCCGATTGTTGGGACGACTAAGCAAGAAACATCAACTTCGAACCCACTCTGCAATGATCGCACTCGTACTGAACTCTTGTATTCTATTTTAGAGGCAACCTGGTTGATACCAACAATAGAGAAGTTGACTTTATCCTTACACAGTCCCAACTGTTGACACAAATTAGCTGAAATTAAATTAGACTGGGAACCACTATCTAAAAGAATCATGCATGTATGTGCTTGGCCCTGAACATCAACAACCTGAACCAATGCTGTTGATAATAAGACCTCTGTCGCCTGCGTATTCGAAATAGATAAAACAGCTGTATTCACATTAGAAGGTCCTGCAGTATTTGTTTCTTGAGATTCCCGTCTTGCCTGCTCTGGAGCCCTTTGAGTCTGCCGTTCATAATGTAAAGTCGTATGATGTCTCAAATTGCACTTGCGACAACCACCTGACGTGCAGTCTTTACTAATATGATTACTTTTTAAACAATTCAAGCACAACCTACGTTTTTTGACCTGCTCATATCTATTATACACTGCCAATTTCAAAAATTCACCACAGTTATTGACCATATGATTTCCATTACAATATACACAAACCAGATTAGAAACCATGAATGATCTATGATTAGACTGATTGTTTTTAACATTTTGTTTGTTTTCAGGGAAGCGTTGAACTTTATTGTTACTTTCAATTGTCTCTAAAATTGCCGCCTTTTTCTTCAGAAAAGATTTGAATTCTTCTAAGGTGGGAAGCTCACCAATAGTTTTCTGTTGTTCCCATTCCTTACGTGTTACGGCATCTAACTTATCGCTTATTGTAAAAATTATAATAACATCCCACGAATCAATACTTTGACCTAACGAACTCAATGACCTCAGGTGTTTAGCCATCGAATCCAACAATGATCTTATTTCTGAAGACGATTCTTTAACCAATTTTTGCAAACCAAACAACGATTTCAAATGATTATTTACCAACAAACCTTTATTATTGTATCGCTCATTTAAAATATCCCACGCTATTCTGTAATTATTTGCAGAAAACTCAATTGATTGTACTACCTGACTGGCGTCCCTTTCTAATGCACCACGTAAAAAATGAAATTTTTCAATATCACCAATTTTCTCATTGTCGTGTATTAACGACTTGAACGTGCCTCTGAACTCTAACCAATTATCTAAGGATCCCTGAAATTTAGGGATTGGTATTGAAGGCAATTTTGGCGTCGACTGAATTGTGACAACGCTATTGCTTTCTGCGCTACTTTGAAGATTTTGTGGATTAAAACCACGTTTTTCCCTAAATTTCTCATATTCATTTAGTAATGTCTTACAAATAGCCACTGATCTAAAGTACAAATCCTCGAATTTATTCCGGTGTTCTAATTGTTCCCCTAAATCAGAATGATTTTCATCAAGAAATGATTGCACCTGTTCATATTCACTCGATAATAACGATAATTTCTCTAATCTGACTTCTAACTCTTCAAAGACCGATTCTTCAACTTCTTCTCCCTGAATCATCATTTTTTGTTGAATCGAATCTACAAACTTTGAAAATCCTGACATTCGTCCTACAATGACCTCACGTTTTCTTTCGAACTTTGTAATTTCCTCAGACATTTTCAAGCGATTGTACTTTTACCACAAAAATCAAGACCAAATGCAATAAAAGGATTAAGATATGAAAAGAGACTCACTTCGTAATATCCCTGTATACGATCTGTAGTACCTTGCCAATCAGCTCCACCAGCTCTGACGTCACCGCTGTCCAGGTGTTTTCCCAATATCCAATATCACCTCACCGAAGTCCAGATATCTCCAATTCTCCACCAACTCTTCGATATCGCCGTTTAGTCTTCTTCACACCAACGCTGCTTGCTCGAACCGCCGCTTACACTTCCAAATCCAATAGACCAATAACCAATTGCAGCAGTTTTCACAAAGCACCAATACGTTTATTTTTCACGAAACCAATAACCAATAATATCCGGCTCGAAGGACCAATTTTTTATGTTGCTAATTTAACACGTTGAGCGCCACGTGCACACCGGTGGACATTTTGAATTTTCAAAGGAGGACCAAGTGTTCACCGGTGGTCATTGTTGATTTTCATCGATCGGACAGCATGACCACCCGTGGTCACATTATGTATTTTATCTGGGGACCGCGTGCTCATCGGAGGCTACGTTTTCTTTCATTATAACATTAGGAATGTAAGGTTTGGCCCAGGGTGTGAGCATATTTCACTTGGACTTTGTAGTTTGGTCCAGCAATGTGTACTAATTACTGGATATGTGACCACGGGTGGTCATGCTGTCCGATCGATGAAAATCAACAATGACCACCAGTGAACACTTGGTCCTGCTTTGAAAATTCAAAATGTCCACCGGTGTGCACGTGGCGCTCAACGTGTTAATGGACTGTATATAGAAAGTCTTCTTTTCAAATTAAAACGATAACGTAATTTTACAACTATATTTAAAACCAATAATTCCAATAACCAATATTTACAAATGAAGAGAACCAATCTCTTTCAGAGTTACATGGAGAACTGACACTAAAAATAAAACCCTTATCTATATAAACCCCTCAGGTTCTTCGAGAACATTCTCAAGTGCTTCTTATCGCTTAACATTCTTTCGGGGGTGTGTTGGCGCGTTCATGACCATATATGGTGCGAAGTAGAAGATTCACATGTGACGTCACAGTTCTTATCTTCGACCCAACCGAAAGACACTTAAATTCTCAACACTTTGGGCTATTTCAATTTGGATCTGGTATCTGACGTGAATGTTATTGTCTTGCGAAATGAATTGCTGCTCTGAAGATCTTGCTCTTGGACGAGGTAGAAGAAAAGAAAAGAAGACACTGGGTACACCCCATATGACAGTTTTCGAAATTGAAATATTCACATGACAACCGTGCACTGTGATCGCCGGAATATCAATGCATCGGACATGTTTGAACAGGCCTTCGTGTTTTTCCTTTGCTCCAAACTGACTTGTATTCTCCGATAAAGATTTTCACTGAATGTCACTCTACGGTACGTCACGTTACGGAAATGTGTGGATCGACCTTAAAATCGCAACAGAACGGTATAAGTGTTCATAAAATCACGAATAACAGATCGATGAAATCCTGTGGCAACATGCAGAAAAACACACGGCCGAGGGTATCCCTGTTCACCTCAGCGAACCTTCTGATCCGATTAAGAGGACAACGACGAACGACCGCCTGCGTCCGTTCGCAGGGTAAAAATTAACCCTTGCGAATTTTTCACCTCCATGACAATATTTTCCGCCTCGATCGAGCGCCTACTGGCATTAATTAAATGTCGGGGGTAAACAGACCGAATGCTCGCACCTGTACGTGGGTGCGAAAGGGCGATATCCGTACGATCCGAGTACCCGGAAATGATTGCTTTGTCCTTTTTGAGCTCCTGTTCTTCGAAATTGCTATACAGGTATGGAGATTCACATCCCAAATACATGATATGCAATTCATCATACAGATACTTTTTCCGCTCAGTTGTACAGATGTATAGTCAAGAGATTCACGTGCTGTAATTGAATAGTCTAATGCCCGTACTCATAGTCGATGCTCCGTCAGTTCTCGTACTCAAGCAGTTCTCAAGCAATACTTCGTCGATGCTCAGCTACCGACGTGCTCGGATGTCGAACTGTCATACAAATTGCCAATATTCAAATTTCAATGTAAAAGGCGAATCTCCATGGAAACTCAGCAGTGATAACACAGAAAAAAGTGAAAATAACCCGATTCCGACGATGTTCGAATTCTCCGCCGAGTTTTGCCGAAGGTTTGTTTATGAAATACGATCGTTGCTAAGCATGCGAGCTCGTCTCCGCCGAGAACGGCTTGAGTATGAGATTGAGATCTGACGGAGCATCGACTATGAGTACGGGCATAAGAGCCCGTGAACCCCAGTCCTTCGTTATTTTATAAAAGCTGAAAACTTGTCTACGCATGCTCCCAACACAGGTAAGAACGATGGACCATTTTAAAGTTTGGGTTACCCTGGCTTTGGCAGGTAAACGGTATTAAAAGGGGTGTAAAATACCGATCTAATTTCGTGAAATAATAAAGTGTGATTTTTTGGTATTACCTTCAGAATATCATTAAAATATATATCATTGATTGCCAGACACTAAATATAGTGGCAACCCCTTGCCAGACACCCTTAATGTTCATTAAATTATATGTAGTTCTACTTACGTCATAGTATAAAAGCTGATTTTTTTATATAATACTATATATGTAGTAATAATTAGAAAATGTTTCCTCATTAGCCACACATTTTTGATAGTGCCAACCCTTTGCCAGGCAAGCATGTAGTTTAGCTGCAGGTGCGAGCGCGAGACAGTATATATGAGTGGGGGCGAGTGAGACGGCATGATTAAAACGACTTATGCAAATAAGTTAATAAGTTTCCAGCTTTTATAAAATAACGAAGGTCTGGGGTTCACGGGCTCTTGCTCATCTCTTTGCCTGATTGCAATAATGTAGTATGTATTGTCTTTCTCATGTCGTTGGGAGGGACTCAATTCATTCAGTATGGTAGGCAAACGCAAGTACTTGAATTGAGTATCACGGGCAGCCTGTAACATTAGATAATTCGATGCGCGTACTGCAGGTTCCTACCATATTGTCACTCCCAACGTTAAGAAAGAGACAACACTAAATCATTGCAATCAGACAACTGGATTCAGATAGTTATAGTAAGGCTCTGAAAAGGGGAGTATACCTGACAGCCATGCTGGGTCCAACCACAGACTCGAAAATTACAGAACAATTAGAATGGAATGAAATCTGTAATCGAATAAATGCTTATGCTTACCTGTCTAGTCTCCAACTTTATTGTTTTGAATAAAAAATCAATACTTTCTATTAACTATTCTTCAAAAAAAGCACGCAACTAACAATAGAGCACAATAACTGAGAAGTTGACATTACCATCTGTAATTTTCGAGTCTATGGTTGGACCCAGTCGGCCTGTCTGGCATACCTATCTTTCTAGTGCTCTAGTTATAGCACATAATTCTCCGGACTATTCATTCGTTCAACTGGACCCAAAAATTCTCTGTCTGATGCATTATACATCATTGTATATCGTATGTTTACGACGTAAATCTCCAAACCCGTGTACAGGGTGTCCCAGATTCGATGGAATTCGATCCTTCTGTCCCTTTGCCGTTCCGACACGTAGATGTCATTTTCACGTAATTTGATACAGCTGTTTGATTATATGTCCGAAATACAAGTAGCTATTTAGACCGAAATAACGCTGTTGAAATCAATAGCAGAAAAATACAGTATCTTGAACCTGTATGTAGTTTATATCACATCTGAGGTTCTGAAATATCATCACTTGGACATCGAGATCTGACTAGATAAACCCTTGTGTTGGTGATGGAGCTTTATTCTATTATCGAAAATATATTAACAACGAGAGAAATTTGTGAAAGCTGAACAGTGTTCCTTTCCGTTTCATTTTATTTCAACTTTGAGAATGCCTTGATTTGTCAATTGTCAATTTATATCATTCTATATGTCAAATATTGTGAATTCGGACAGTAAGAAATATCATTGTTTTTGATTTCTTCCAGTTTCGTATGTTATTCTTTTTAATTATTAGTGTTTGTTTATGGCCTTGAATAAAAAATAAGCTAAAGATAAATAAGAACTTAGCATTATTTCTATTCCAAAAATAGGTCTGTAGTTTGTGATACAGAGGTGTTATTTATTTATTCTATTACTTTATTGTTGGTTAGTAACGTCCATGATTATAATATTAATAATAATATTAATATAAATTTGAACAAAAGTTTTTATTTTTAATGTCTCAGAACATTCTAACCCTGAAATTTAAATCTTAAGATTTTTCTATTCGAAAGTTATTGTGCATACGACCGAACGGGCATAATTTTTTCACTTCGAATTCTTCATCAGTGGGTTCTACCGAGTCGTTTCAAGACCACTATCGACTCAATATTCGAAAATCACAGACATTTGGGCAAAACTATAGCACGCACTTCCCCTCAGGATGTAGGCGTAATAGTTATTTTTTAAGTGCGTAGAAAGACATATGATTTTTCATGGCACATGAGAAAGTCAATTTTAAATGCGAATGTGCCATGAAAACACGAATTTTAGACGCACGAAATACAAACAACTTTTTTCACAACTGTGAATGTCAATTCACATCGTCTGAAATAAGGGGTCTTTATAAATAATTGTAATATCGTAGGTTGCTTTGGAAATTTTTTATCTTATCGTTTCTTAGGCAAAGTCTACAAAGGACCCCGCACATTTTGTATGGGAATTGGCTCCCGGTGGATTTGGCTAAAAATTTGATATGATGTTCTACTAACTACTAATCCTTCTGATCAAATGTCTGAACAGTCACGAAGCTGAAAAATGCATACTTTTAGGAGTTTTTAGTGATTTTTTGTATCAATTATGGCTTACGTATTATGGGAATTGGCTCCCGGTGGATTTGGCTGAAAATTTGATATGATGTTCTACTAATCCTTCTGATCAAATGTCTCCATAGTCACGAAGCTGAAAAATGCATACTTCTAGGAGTTTTGAGCGATTTTTTGTATCCATTATGGCTTACGTATTACCGTTCACACAGAAATGTTTGAAAATATTTCGAATTGACAGAATCTGCTTTCAATAATCACGAAATATTGTCAAACATTTCTGTGTGAACGGTGGTAATACGTAAGCCATAATGGATACAAAAAATCGCTAAAAACTCCTAGAAGTATGCATTTTTCAGCTTCGTGACTGTAAAGACATTTGATCAGAAGGATTAGTAGAACATCATATCAAATTTTCAGCCAAATCCACCGGGAGCCAATTCTCATACAAAATGTGCGGGGTCCTTTATAATTTCAGTCAGATTATTCAATTTCTTTCGGGATGGCCAGCGTAAACTGACAGTATCGTTTGTTTAAATTTAAGTTTACATCAGAATATGAATATTTATAATAGTCCAACGCCAACAGCGATGTTATAATCATTTAAAGAGACCCTGTATAATTATAAGAGATAATAATTCTAATACAATATTTCTGTGCATCCAGTAATCTTTCTTTGTCGTAACTTTTTGAACAATGAAAAATAGTTTTTTATTATAAGAGGGAAAAAAGTATTAGATTTCAGCTCGATGTTATCTTTACTAAATTATAAGACGCGGATTCCTTATTAATCCGGATTGACCCTAGCATTAATTGATTCGGATTATCGACTCTCTACTGTATTTCAGAAATTTTTTAAAAAGAATTTTCGCGAGCTCGTTCGACTAGATCAACCTATCAGTTCAGTTCAGTCCAACAACCTTTGGTGCAAAGAGACGTTTTCGAACGTCGTTGCTTGAACTACTGTTGAAATAATTCGTGAACAGTCCAGAAAGGTGTGAGAAAAAATTTCATAAAATTACATCAAATGAAATATTTCGAACATGAGGATTCCTCGATTTGGCAAGAGTTCAATGACTCGCGCGCTATTTTCAAATTTTTCGACACAAGGATATCAAAGCCAGGAATTTCCCTCATCGTTTAGCATAATATTCCCCAGTACGTCGACGACAGGTCAAAACTGAGAAAACAGGACCCGATTAAACGCGACGAATTCCTTAAACAAACAGAAATCTGCGTCCCCGAAAAGGTGGGCGAGATGGAAATAAATATGACGAAAATATATAGGTCGGATGGTTTTTGGCAGTCCTTGACGAAATTCGAGTTGACACGATTCAAAGCGAAGAATTAACGTCTTTCTATTTTTTTGATGGGATGCAAAATACCTATAAAAACTAGAAACAAGAATAAAATTTATCGGATAATAAAAATTAGTAAGAATTTTCTTCTAGCTGACCAATACCCAAGCTAGGGCTTGATAACTCTATTTATCGAAGATTCTTGGACAATTGTTTCGATAGTTCATATCCATAATTTAATAGAAACCAATCGTTCTTCAAATTTCACTTATCGTTTGCCAAAGTTTGATGTTTTTGACAATAGAAATTGATTTTTTCAATGACCAACACATACATTGAATTAAACATTGGCACAAACAATTTAAATGGATCAAATGGTCTCTTGAAAATAAAATTTTGGTCAATTTGTTATTGCATTCCTTGTAAAAATTAAGAATATGGTGAGTTCGGTTCCCAAATGGCTCGGTTAAGTTCGTTAACCAGCCATATTGTACAGGTGTTCCATAAAATATGGCCATTCCAAATTTTTGTTTCTCGATATCTCAGACAAAACGAAACTAATAAGAAAGAAATGTTGCGTCCATATGCCAGATGCTCATAATGAGATTCATGCAAAATTTTGTGGTCATAGTGTAAACAGAACCATAGAAAACTCAATTGAAATATTGAAAAAGAGAAACTTCATATTTCCAAAAAAATATCCGATTCGAATGAAATTTATTTTATAGATAAATAACAGGATATCCGATTTAAAGGATTTTTTTGCGAATGGATACTGTTATACTGAATTTTCATGCAAAATTTTATGGCCATAGTGTCAACGAAACCATAGAAAATCCAATTGAAAATTGAAAAGAAGAATCTCTATATTTCCATAACAGGATAACCGATTCAAGTGAAATCATTTCAAGAGGATCGCATTATCAGAACTATAGAATTTAATTTTTGTAATTATTTATTTTTACATATTATTTAATTTTTTTAATAATTTCTAGAATATAATTCTGATTGTGCTGAGATTCTGCGTTTTTATATAAATGGTATATATCTCAAATCTCCTACTCAGCTCGAGTTTCTATATGCTCAGTCTGAATTTCCGCGATATACAGGGTGATTTTTTTAAGTGTTTCATTAGACGTTTTCGAGGAAGAAATTGTAATACAGATTCAAGATTTTGGGTTTTCGTTTTAGAGTACATGAACTTTAATTGTAAAATATTTTCAAGAGGAATCTACTTCCGGTTTCACCGGAAACGAATGTAACTTCGTTATTTCAAATGCAACACCCTGTATATTTATACATATTCGAATTCTTCGTTCAATTCTACACTGATTTGATGTATGATATGTGCAACCACTCAAGCGGTTCTTGAATTATAGCCTGATTATCAAATTTTTTGAAAAAAAGGTTGTCACAAATTAGTGTCCATATCTTCAAAATCCCTCATTACAAAAATTTCTTCTTGCGAAAGTGGAACAAAAGAAAGTACGCTGATACTGTTTCTTGTATAACTTATGAGGAAATATTATACAGGGTGTCTGAAAAAGGGTCCCAAAGTGAGCTTCAATAAAACTATGAAATCTCACTTTTTTCAAATGGCAACCCTATAATTTTGTAATTCCAATCGATTGCTCGTCAAAAACCAGTTATGGTGTCCCGAACATTTCATGCCTCTAAAATCAGTATTTTTGCCGTTATTCAATAAAATTCGAATTTTGTAAGCTTGCATTTTTGAAGTAGGCTATGTTAGGAACTGTCATTCTTACTTTTTCTTACAGATCAAGCACTAAGCAAAACATGCAATAATAATTTCACTGGAATGATATATCAAGGGTATGTTCTTTATTTGCGGCAAACGTAACAAATTCCTAGAAAAGGTAATTAGAAATTCAACGAACGAAATTTACATTTACTGACTTTTTTGTTAAAGGTGGTAAATGTGGATTTCTTTCGTTAAAAGTTCTGACTGCCCTTTCTAATATTTTGTTACATTCACCATAAATGAAGAACATATTCAATACATCACTGTTACTGTAATTCATATTTTGCATAGTGCCCGTTTAATCAAAAAAGTAAAAGTATAAATGACAGTTCTCTAAAATGCATTATAAATCAACAGACATAGCCTTCTTGAAAACTTCTATCCTAATAAATCTATGGTTAGACTAAGAAACCTTGATTCAATCCTGAAATTCGAATTTTATTCATAACGGCAAAACTACTGATTTTAGAGGCATGAAATGTTCGGGACACCATAACTGGTTTTTGACGAGCCATCGATTGGAATTACAAAATTATAGGGTTGCCATTTGAAAAAAGTGAGATTTCATAGTTTTATTGAGGCTCACTTTGGGACCCTTTTTCAGACACCCTGTATAATATTTACTCATAAATTATACAAGAAACAGTATCAGCGTACTTTCTTTTGTTCCACTTTTGCAAAAAGAAATTTTTGTAATGAGGGATTTTGAAGATATGGACGCTAATTAGTGACAATCTTTTTTTCAAAAAATTTGATAATCAGGCTATAATTCAAGAACCGCTTGAGTGGTTGCACATATCATACATCGAATCAGTGTAGAATTCGAATATGTATAAATATACAGGGTGTTGCATTTGAAATAACGAAGTTACATTCGTTTCCGGTGAAACCGGAAGTGGACTCCTCTTGAAAATATTTTACAATTAAAGTTCATGTACTCTTAAACGAAAATCCAAAATCTTGAATCTGTATTACAATTCCTTCCTCGAAAACGTCTAATGAAACACTTAAAAAAATCACCCTGTATGTCGAACATTTTCTGAAGTATCGAGTTTATCATTATTTTATTTTCAATTCTGGGAAAATTCACGAAATTTTACACAAGTATTTGCATTGTTATTGAACAATTGAATATAATATTTCCTCCCTGCCTTTTGTATTCTAAAAATCTTCATCCGTCTCGCGTCCTTCCGTCACAAAGTTGAAGTAGGTATTGAAGATTTTCAATTTGAGAATCCTCACGAAAGTTTGCCAAAGTTTTTCATCATTATTGACGACTAGGTATGAAAGTTTGATACAATCGAAGCCTTGAAATAATTCGAAAAAAATTCCAAATCGTTATAAGTACTCGAAAACTGCCCTTTCAGCTCATTTTGCGAAATTAACCGGGACATTAAGACCCTGCTCACCTGAACTAAAACTGAAAATTTCGAGTTTCTTGCTCACGGCATTCGAGAGTAAGAGTGTAGTTTGCAAGGCCACTTCTGACTATGAATTCGAATTCCTCAGATATTTGGTGAACATACTCAGATGTCCCCCTATAGAATAAAGAACGCATAAACTAAACATTTCCAAAAAATTAATGAAAGCAGAGAATAATATTTATCGATTGAAATCAACCAATATTAAACTCATACTTCGGAGCTAATATCGTCCTCGCTTAAGGCAAAATGCAAGGAAGTGGTAACAAACAGAGCACCCTTAGGTGGCCATTTCGTCCTTATCAAGACTCATCAGCACAGGATAGCTCTGAATGATACAAGGTATTCTTGGAACTTAAAACAAAATGGCACCTTCTTTTAGGTATTAATATACCAAAGCCGCCATCTCTAGTTCCATACGAACAACTTTCTTCCATAGCATGAACCCTGAAAGTAGCGAGATGTTTACCATTTGTCTAGTCCTAATAAGGACGAAATGGCCATCCATAGGTGATTTGTTTGACACCACTTCCTTGCATTTTGCCTTGAGCGACGACGAGATTAGCTCCGAAGTATGAGTTTAAAATTGGTCGATTTCAATCGATTATTATTATTCTCTGCTTTCGTGATTTTTGTATTCGTGGCGATGTTACGCGATAAACCTCTGTTTATCTCTACAAAATGTTCGAATATTGAAGTTTAATTAATAAATGAAAAGGCCAAAAATGAAATCAATAGTTTTGAAGCTATTCAATTCTGAAGTATCATTTTTACGAAATGAAGAGGAGTGGGCGATGCCTCTATTTTCATAGACTAATGATGTGTTTCACGAAGCTTGATCGGACAATCAAATCGTTGAATCGGATTTAATTGGATGGGTTATGTCAAAAATTAATTAAAATTTTCATAGAAATAATGACATTTCATTAATTAACGTAATTGGAGTTTTATGAAACCCAACCTGAATATAGTTTGTTGTCATAATTACGAAGATTTAAATGACAAGTTTGGTCCCACAATAAAATTGCAAACATCAGGGAAACATAAATTCAAAAAGTGCGGACATGAGTTCGACCCACGCGCATTTGTTGTGAATAACTATATTACCAATTTTCAAGGTATTTGAATTTTCTCTATAATTTTCAACGCTCGTTCTACCTAAACGAGTGCTATACTCCGTTCACATATTATTGAGCACAAAGAAGGCGTTTGTTTATCACCTGAAGTCATAGATCTATAATTACTATGGATGCAGAATCACGTGACAGTGACAGTAGATCGAACACTTGGATACATTAGAGAGAGAAAGACATATGCGATCTTATCGAAAAGAAAAGAGATCAACCAAGTTTGTGGGCAACTTGTCAAAATCATATGGAAGATGTAAACAAATATTTATGTGACCACAGACTTTGCTGTGCCCACAAGGAGTTGATACGTTGAATATAATTCAACTGACATCGCCCATAGAACAAGTATGACTTTGCCCACAATAGCCCCATCACATTCAACCAAGTGAGCTCTCTTTCTCATGCGGAGTCCATTCTTATTAGGTCTATGCCTGAAGTTGACAGTATTTACTGTCATAACGTAAACTAAACGTTGCCGAATGTACCCGGCATCGTCTGACAGGCTTTCAAGTTTAAATCAGAGAACTCCGCGATTTATGCATTTTTTCGTGCTATTGACAACATTGCGTATCAATCTGACAAGAAAATAAACAACGTAACCCTCAAATTTTAATATACACAGTGGATTATGCCAAATTTCCATGGATTTCTTTGTGATACCATTCCCTAGTCACTGAATGCCTTGGCATTGCGAGGCTAAGGAGAGGATGCCTTGGGCGAGTGAGGAACTAGCCTCGTTGAAGCCTCCACAGTTATTAGATTTCATTAGATCTCTGGAGTTGAAAGGCGAGCTGTGAAGGGTTTGGCCAGAACAGCTCTGTAAGGGGGCACAATAGACCTTAAGGTCGCAGAGAACTGTAACCCTTCTTTAAACATAACTAAACTAAACTAACTTGTGATCAATAATATGTGAAGGGAGTATATATAGTTATGCCAAATTGTCTGTAATTTTCGAATTTTGAGCAGTAAATGGTCTCAAACGATAGGGTTCGACTACCTAATGACGAATCCGGGGTCAAATTAAGTTTTGTCCGTGGGGCCGTCTGTTAACACGATAACTTTCGCAGGCGCAAAAAATATCCCGAATTTACGTCAGTCATTTTCTGTCATCGTTTTCATGCTGCGTTGTTATTAAAACATTGCCCTTGGTGCTCATTGTGCCCCATTATTTCATAAATCTTACCGTCACAATGTCAACTCTCAACTTGAAGAACAAACACGACTATGTACAGTGTCTCCCAATAAGCTTGATAGAACTTTGAAATTGAATAAAACAACAACAAATTAACCGATTTTGGTTCTCAAACATTTATTCGAAAGATATGGTGTATAAGTTTATGATTTAAACAAGATATCGTTCAAATGGCCTCCACGAGCTCGTTTGCAGACCTTAATTCGTTTGACCCAATTTTCCATGACTCGGCCTAGCATTTCCTGTGGTATGGCCTCGATACACCTCGTAATGTTCTCCTCAAGGTCTTGAATTGTCGCTGGAGAGTTGCTGTACTTTTGTGATTTCACATATCCCCATAAAAAAAAGTCCAAGGGCGTTAAATCACACGATCTTGGCGGCCAGGCGATGGGGCCGTTTCTCGAAATTAATGAGTCGCCGAACTTATCGCGCAATAAAGTCATGTTGTCGTTCGAAATGTGTGGGGGGGCGCCGTCCTGTTGGAAATAAAGATCGTCGTCACCAATTTCATCAAATTTCGGAAAGAGAAATTCACGCAGCAAGTCGCTATAGCGCTGGCCGTTCACAGTAACGGCTTGTCCGGCGTAATTTCGGAAAAAATACGGCCCGATGATGCCACCACTCCACAATCCACACCAAACTGTGATCTTTTGTGGATGCAAAGGTCTTTCTTGCACCACTTGTGGATTAGAATCGCTCCAATATCGGCAATTCTGCTTGTTAACGAAGCCGTTCAGCCAGAAATGAAACTCTCTTCGCGTGGCCACCGGCGAACGCGAATTTGCGTAATGAATTTGGACGATTTCCAAACGTTGTGTGAGCGTGAAACTTTTCATGGTAAAACTTTGAACCTTTCTGAATAAAATGACACTTCGAACGTCAAAATTGATAAACAAATATGGCCGCCAAAACCTTACAAAGTTCTACAACCTTATTGGGAAACACTATACATCTTTCTAATTGGGTACCTTCTACTTGAATTATCTTGTCAACTTAGAGACATGGTTTATCCCATGTCGGTTAATTACTGAAAGTAAGGCAGGCATACATCTCTGACTACGGAAAAAGTATTTTTCCGCCGACCTCTAAATAAAAGGTGATTTTAATGTGTACGAAATTGATCATTAATGACCCATTTTAATGCTCAATTTTTTGGCTATTTTAATGTGCAATCCTCATGGCAACCGTTCACAAAGTATTCAGAAGCACTACGAGAAATGTCAAAACTCTACTGGAACATAGATACATAGAAATTTTATTATGACAAATGTATGTCTTGTGCAGAATGAAAATGTATTTCAATCAAGAATTCATACAGAAATCATATTGAGATCGTCGGAAAAATCTTGTAATAAACTCGGTTATTAATCGAGCGACTAATGGTCTCGAACTATTAAAGCGTTCGCTCCGCTCACGCTTTAAAATATCTTGACCATTAATCGCTGTCTTTAATAACCTAGTTTATTAAATAACTATTTTCGTTATCATTATTAACTTGAACCTACTCTGAAAATTCAAGTTCTAAAGTTATTCCAATTTTTACTTGAAACATTCGGAAAAGTTTCAAGACTATTGAGCGCTAGTTTATCGGTGGAGCAAGGAGGCTTTACCTCAAACTTTTGTATAGGACTTGAGATTGATACTAAATATATAAATGAAAAATCTCAGAACGATTGGAAATTATTCAAAACTGAAATATGTATGAAGTTAACCATTAAAAAAATTAAATTATATAGTTCTGATGCACCGATCCTCTTGAAAATTTGCATGAACATTCAGTATATTAATCTCCATATACAAACGGATATCTTGTCATGGAAATATAGGGATTCTTATTTTCCGTATACCAATTGAATTTCCTATGGTTCTGTTGACACCATGACCCCAAAATTATGCATGAAAATTCAGTACCTACACTCGAATCGGATATCTTTTTATGATATAATGTTTTTTTTCAATATTCCAATTGAACTTTCTATGGTTCTGTGTACACAATGGCAATTCTGCACGAGGCTTATTATGAGCATCTTGCATGTGGCAGCAACATTTCATTTCGATTGGTTTCGTTTTCTCTAAGATTTGAGGAACAAACATTTTTAATGACCATATTTCTTGGAACACCCTGTACGATATGGCTGGTTAACGAACGTAACCAAGGTAATTGGGAACCAAACTCACTCTGAAAATTTTAAGTCTCCATAATAATCCCTTCGAAAATTATCGTGCTAACGGACGGACGGCCGTCCCCACGGACAAAATTGAATTTGACCACGAAGTCGTCTTCAGGGAGTCGAACCCTATCGCTTGAGACCAGGGGGTCGATTCTTGAATTATGTTGTGTTCGCGAATCGACAGATGTCGACCAACTTAGCAGGGAAGTCGGTCGACAATTGTTGAATCGCGAATACGACATTATTCAAGAATTACCCCCCAGTTTCAGCATTCAGCATTTGGGCAAAACGATATAGCACTCGTTCAAGTAGAACGAGCGCTCAAAAACTCTAAAAAGGTTCCAAATTCACGTCAGTTATTTTCTGTCATCTTTTCTCAAGTTACGTTATCATTATTGAAACATTACCCTTGGTGCTTATATTGTTCCCCATTATTCATTATAAAGCTTAAAGTCACAATGTCAACTCTTAACCTGAAGAATGAACACGACTATGTACATCCTTTGTAATTGGCTGGCTACCTTCTTTTTGTATTCTCTTTTCACTTCAAGTTGGAGACATGGTTTATCCCATGTCGGTTAATTACTGAAACTAAGGCAGACATACATTTTTGACTGTACAAAAAATGTGTATACAGCAGCAAAGTTTTTAATTAGTGAGGAGTTCATAACACAATAGTTCAGGGTATGTCGTAATATCATAACTGTCGACACGAAAGAAATATGAGCGACATACAAGTAGACCATTTATGATATAAAGATTAATATTACGTCGTGTGCCTTCATATCCTATCAGATTACAATACTTGAAAGTAAATATCAACTATATTCCGGAATTTCAGGCCGACGATTAATTCGTTACAAACTGAGTACGATTCCTCGAAATACGTCGAATGATTCTGTTCGGGAAACATCTTTTGACGTATATTTGAGGCTTGAACAAAATGAGGTGTTTGAACCCCTCAAAATCAATTTTTAGCTCAAATGGGCCACCTTGAATATTTCGGTTGTCTTAAAAATATTGTACAGCAAGTTTTTCTCAAATGATGATAAATCCTCTCAAACGATAAAAAAAAACGTTTTTTCCGTCGATCTCAAAATAAAAAGTGATTTTAATGTGTATGGAATTGATCATTAATGACCCATTGTAATGCTCAATTTATGCTATTTTAATGTGCAATCCTCATGGCAACCGTTCACAAAGTATTCAGAAGCACTAAGAGAAATGTCAAAACTCTACTGAAACATAGATACATAGAAATTTCACGATGTCAAATGTAAGTGTCGTGCAAAATGAGAATGTATTTCAATCAAGAATTCATACACAATTCAGATTGAGATCGTCGGAAAAATCTTGTAATCAACTCGGTTATTAACCGAGCGACTAATGGTCTCGAACTATTAACGCGTTCGCTTCGCTCACGCATTAAAATATCTCGACCATTAGTCGCTGTCTTTAATAACCTGGTTGATTAAATAACTATAAAAGCCCTGAGCAGGAGCTTTTGAGCGCTCGTTCTTTGGTGGAGCAATAAGACTCTTATCTCAAATTTTATATGGGATTTGATATTGATACCAAATATATAAATGCAGAATCTCGTTACTATCGAAATTATATTCTGAAAATTTTTCAGAAAATGAAATATGTAAAAAATATAACTCAAAAATTTAAATTATATGGTTCTAATATTGTTCAGGGAGCCAATATGAATACAACGGCACCAGAATCTGATGGATATCTGTTGAATCCTAAAAATCAAACAGTTTTAATTTTTTTTCGAAATGTAAATGAAAAAATTTCTTGGTATAAAGGACCCAAGAAGACATTTCATGTCAAAAAATGGCGGTGGACACTTTTGAAGAACACCGAAAAATAAATGACTATAACTCGAATCAGATATCTTGTTATGGAAATATAGATTGGTCTTTCAATATTCCAATTGAATTTTTTATGGTTCTGTTCACACTATGGCCACAATTTTGCATGAAGTTTACTATAACCATCTTGCATATGGCCGCAACATTTCATTTGGATGGGTTTCGTTTTGTATGAGGCTTGTTATGAGCATCTTGAATTTAGTCGTAAAATTTCATTCCGATTGGTTTCGTTTTTTCCTAGATATTGAGGAACAAACATTTTGAAGCGCCATATTTTATAAAACACCCTGTACGGCTGGTTAACGAACTCAACCGAGCCATTTGGAGCCCGTACTCATCCTGAGAATTTCAAGTCTCTAGAACAATCCCTTCGAAACTTATTGTGCTAATGGACGGCCCCACGGACAGAATCGAATTTGACCACGAATTCGTCATCAGGGAGTCACTATTCATTTGTAATATAGAACATGTCCATGTGATGTAATGATTTAACTAACTATTTTTCTAATCGAGGTTCCAACTTATTCACCATTTTAGAAGAAAACTTGATAACTTAACTCAAATAACCGCATTTCAATATGAAATTTTGCAAATCATCTGATAATGTAATCGTGAAAAAACTTTTTCTTCAGCATTTTTCGAAATATCTACATTTTGACTATGTTTGGGGGATATTTTATCTAAAACTTTGACAACTTTGAAGCAACTCCCGGATTCACATTCATTTTCTACGGGGATATTTTCAAAAAATGTTTCGATATTATCAATGATGAAGAAAAGTGCCTTTTGATGCGTACTTTCTGGAAAAAACGTTGATAAGACATACCTGTATTATAGCCTTAAGGCAAACTCACAAAAAAGCACCAATTTGTATTTGAAGAAAATAAGAAAATTTGTAAACTTGTATTTTCTTCAATGTTTCGGCAGTGATATTGAAATTTATCACCCGAATCAAAGCACTTTCAAGTAGTATAACTCAAGGAATGTATGAAATTTCACAGCTACGAGTAAACTCGAATTGTTCAATGACAAATTTAATGGTTCAATATTAATTATCATCGATAAATACTGAACGAAAGTGTACACAAGTCGTCATATATCTAGGTTTCAAACGAGCATGCCTTGTTCACTAGCAATGGATTGTTTGAGAAAATAATAATGCACAAATTGAAGAATTATCAAGATTACCTTCATCCTCTCTGTCCATTTAACACAACGACGAATAAAAGAAGACGAATTAATATTTTATGATGGCAGAACAAACTCAAGGAATGTACAGTATACAATAATTTCTTTCAATGTGGGATCAGGCAATAATCGTCATCGAATGAACGCTGCAATTATGATAATCTTCATCATCAATAATTGATCCTAATCAAAAGAATTGAAGGCCAGAAAAATGGGAAGAAAAGTCAAGAGAAGCACCTTAATTGAGTCAAATGTTTCGCTCGTTTTTATTGGAAAATTATTAAAAGGACCATTTTATCAGAAAGTGTGAAGCACTATTTTAATTCCTAAATAGGTAACCCAATATTGGATGGTGTGTGAATGCCTGGACAATCTGAATGAACTAAGAAAAGAACCCAAAAGAGTGTACATGATATGGATTCCAGGACACTCCGGAATCGAGGGAAACGAAGATACTGACGATCTCGTCCAGAAGGATCATAATTGAAGGCTAAGGACTTTTATGTGTCATGGGGAAAACATCTACAAAAAAGATACAAAAAAGAAATACATGAAAAGGGGAGCAGGCAGACCGAAAGGCACTCGGCACTCTGCCTCTCGGGCTTAGAACTCTCCAAGAAGTTTCTCGGTACGTTCAATAAAGGAAGATCCAGAACTCTCTTTGAATTCAAGGAGAGGCTGCACCTTTTCACATGATTTTTCACGGGTCACTTCAGTCACAGATCTCCTGAAAAAACAAGCTGTGACCAAAAACGATGAGTGCAGAATCTGTGTGTAGGAGTAGTAAAAACCAGAACATCTTGTAACGGAATTTCTGGCCATCGGTTCCCAACGGAGGCAGTGCTTGGGTGAGGAAATTATCATTAAAGACGAAGATATCTCAACCCAAGGACCTACCTTTGAGTAGCGATGCACGAGTGATTAGTAATGAATCTTGAACCCAATATTACCCCTATTAACAGAGTGTGAAATAATAGCTCATAGTGAAGGTTTTCAATAATCGATCGATAATAGCTAATAGATTGCACTAGGGCACAAAACAAGTTGAAGAGAGAGTAGTAAAAGTGCGAATGGATTATAAATATTTCGAAAACTAAAATTTATGTATTTAATCATAATGAACCCAATTTCATAATGATAATCCAAAAGAGCATATTCGTGATGCAATCCAGAACTGAAAATCAAACAATCAAAACTTAATTAAGTATGCGAAAAATAATCTGGGAGGATTCTGCATTTCTAATAAACTAGGTTTTCACTCCCAGTCTCCGAAACAGAAATAATTAGAATATTTTAATTAAGAAGGAGTGCTCCTACGAAAATTTTCGCACTTATTCGTCAGGAGCAAATTGGTTTTGAAAAAATTGTTGCCTAAAGGTAAAACTAAAAAAGGAAATAAAGGAAAAAAATGTAACGTTTCGGTGTCTATATCAGACAACTTCTTGCAGTCTAATTGACATTGAAAGTTGTCAACACATAGAGATGTTGATTAATTTAATTTTGAAATTTCCTGATGTAATTTCTTTCTTCAATGAATCAATCCAAATACATCTATTCCAACAGAACAATTGGCCAAATTATCTACTTCATCTAACAAAATTCATCTTAATTAAATTATTTTAATTATTTCCGTTTCAGAGACTGCGAGTGAAAACCTATTAAGTTTTTTAGAAATACATTCATTTACCTATCTCAAAATGGAAGGATAACTAAAACCAACAAAATCAGCGCCTGTCCGACTGCCTATGTTGTCATGTTTTGACATCCGCGGTGATGCTCGAGTATAATTGCATCTCTAATGAGTGATGTTCAGCAAAACAAATTCCCACGGCTCCTGGGTGGAGCGCGGAAATCAAAGTAGGACTGAAACTGACGTTAGCATCCCCCCAACAATTGGGGCAAATAAACCCAGCTTTTTATTTGCCTGAATAATTTCCCAAATCACTTTAGTTGGAAGTGAAGTGATTTCGACAATTAGAACATGACTTCTTCGAATGACAATAAAAGAAAAGATAAGGTTTGAAATCGCAGTACCAAAAAGCAGATTATTGACGATAATTCCGAAGGATACTAGCAATGAAAACCGAAGAAAATAATTCACTTTATTGTTGTTTTTTATTTTGTTGTTATTTTTAGAAGTAAACTGTAAACTTTCACCAAATGCTAGGTTATTTTATTGTTATAATGAAGTAAAGTGATTACGGAAATTAAACTGCGCATCATTTCAAAATCAATGTCAAATAGAACACGCATCAACTGATTTTGGACTTTTGGAAGTGATGCAGCGTCAAATAGAAAAGGCCTAAAATTACAACCTATTTCGTACTGTGAAGTAGGCCAGTGCAAAATAGTTCTCATTCGAGTTGGAGTTAAGTTCCAATTGAAATAGCTTTATTGCTCCGATGAACGATCGCTCAAAAGCACCTGCTTAGGACATTTCTTAGATTTTTGAAGCGTACAAAATTCATGAATGATGAAATGAATTCTCTCGATTGCAGATTATTATTTATTTATTTAGCGTATGGCAACATTACAGATAATTACATAACAAGAATAATAAATTGCTTATGACATCTATATTGAAGGGTGGCAGACTCGTGTACACTAGTTCCTTGTCAATTGGTTCTTAGAAGAGCCGTTTAATGATAGTGTCATCATTTGTTGTACCTGTGAGCCTTTTGCCAGGAGATCAAAAGATAAACTGAAGATTGTCTGGCAGATTGTTGATGTTTTATTAAGTTATATAGAATGAAAATGTCCATTCCAACATTCATTACTGATAGCGGAAAGCGATACACGTAAATTATCAAATTTTTCAAGCTATTCACTTCACTGATGGTTCCATTTTCGTCGAAGTTCATTATAGACTCGATCATTTACTATTATCCGAAATTACATTCGATCAATCGTGAGATGTGGAACATAAAATAAAATATCTAGATACGTACCTATTTATAAAGGTCCTTCGTTCGCTTCTGAGCAATTCGTATAAAAGGAAGAAAATAATGAAGATGCATTTCAACAATTACTTTTAGATCAGTACCTACCATTAAATATTGACAGCGAGTCGTAAAAGAGAAGCTTTTAACATACGAGATTTCTCTCTTGTTGCGAAAATGAAGCCATTACTTGATTTTGATAGAGCCCTAAAAGACCAAATCTTCGATTCAACATTTCTTTATCCTCGTTTATTTGGATGTGAAATTCCAAATTTCATTAAAAATGTTAGCTTCGTGAGTATATTAAAAAAATGTCATGTCATGTAGTGAGGCAATTAATACTGCTTGATTCATATTATTGCCAATGAAATTAGGTAAGTACGAAAATGCATATAAATTTTCTATGTAAAACACTTACATCTGTAAGGAAATATCATTTCGATGATTCCAACTAAATCAATTCTTAGTGTAAACAAATCGCAGGTCGAAATCTTTTCGGGGCTTGTTTATATCGTTAAATTAGATTCGATAATAAATAGTTTAAAAAGATCATGTTTGTGTTTGAGATTCACTGGTATACTCTCAAACAAATTCCACTGACCCCCCTCTCTGTGTTGAGGAGCAGGCGCTAAATGTTTTCCATAAGAAAATTAATTCCCTAAAAATTGTCGTAGCGAACACACGGCACGCGTTTTCAAAATAATAGTTAATTGTTGTTAATACAATTCCATCTCATCTCTAATTATTACAATTCAGACATATTGATTGTCATCTCCACTGTTATATTGTTTGTAAATAAAAAAGAAAAATTGAAGAAGGTTTTCAATTCAAACTTTTATGTACGGAACCGAAACCGTACCAGTTTGTTTTTTTTTAAATCTGATATGAAATATATAAAATGAATGTTGCTGCATAAATTGAGTTAAGAACTTGCGAATCTCTTTATGTAAAGCAATACAAAAACAGAAAGAAGCAAATACAGTGGAACCTCCCTATAACGAACGTCTGTATAACGAATTTCGTACAAGACATTGCACTTTGAATCCAAATTTCATGTTAAAAACACCCTCTAAAACGAAGTAAATTCTCTTTACAACGAAATATTGAAAGTACATAAATTTTTGAATGGGTATTGGTAAGAAGGTGTAAGGGTGGTCTTTTTCCGAAAATGTTTCGGACGTACGTAATAGGTACATCCCGACCTTGAACTAAATCATTACGGCGGGCAGAAAGATCCTTCTGAAGCAGTTTTAAATACACCCCTGGCTGTTAGGTTTCAATCTAATCATTACGCTAGTGTGAAAAGTTGTGCGAAAATTTCTGAAAGCAACTGCTTAAGTTTGAATGATTAACTTAAATTTACATTGCCGACTGTAGAAACAAATTTTCTGTATAACAAAATTTCTTTATAACGAATTTTTTGCGGATTTAGCGCTTTCATTAAAGGGAAGTTCCACTGTACTAAAAATTAACACATATTTGGAAAACGATCATTCAGATGTCCATATCCGGTTTTCAGTTATGAATTCAATTTTCCTGTACAAATCTTAAACATTTCCAAAATTTCAAGTTTTGATTTTGTTTCTTCATGAAAGTTGCGAGTTAAATTAATATTTGAAGAAGCCTTTGGGGGCTCCTTCATATTGTGCAAATAAAAATATCCTGGAAACAATACGTCATCGTGTTTACACCCTGTATTACTACACGACTGTCAACAGTCTAACCTCTGACAGAAACGACTTCAAAACATGAGATCTCCAAGGTATTTTCAGATCTCGATAGGAATTCATGAATGAAAAAAAAACGTTTTTCAGGTTATTACTTCGGACATTTCGTGAGCAGTTCTTTTAATTTATTCAAGAAATTTCACTTCACCGCGTATATAGAGCCGAGAATTTCCATGACATTCTGTATATTTTCAAATGACAAATAAGCCCCAGTAGACTAATTTTGCTGAATTACAAATTGAAAATCCTATTTTGTGATAAGACCATAATAAATAATATAAACAATAGTATGCACGCTATATAAAATCAACTTTTTTAATAATACATCACTCGTTGTTTTCTATTTTTATCCTACAAATTGTAGATTAATTGATCCAAACAAGAGACTACCTGAAACCTACTTCGTGAGGCGTACAACAATAGCAAGAAAAATCGGAAAACTCTGAATATTACATAAGTTTTCCAGGAATATAAAATTCACGGTTTGCGTGTCGTTCGAATACGGTGGACACGATTAATTTCCTCGCTATTTGTTTTACATTTTTCGAACACAAGACCGTATGAATTTTCCATAAAGTCGCGTGAATTAACTTGCAATATTATTTTTCCAACGAAATGATAATCCGTGAACTATAAATAGGCTCCTATTTCTAGTCTACCGCAGTTTATTTTGGAAGCAGAAAATTAAATAATCACACATACCTAGTTATTAAACTGACGGCAATTCTATGAATGAGCCGATCTGTTGATACTTTGTATTGATTGATATCGGTTCGAATACCTGTTGTATATACCTTGAAATTCCCGATAAATCATTAAGACATATGGAATTTGGAATGTGAAAATTAAAATACACAATACATGAATAACTCTACAGAGTGGGCAAAATAGGAGATCCTTTGAGCTTGTTAACCCTAATAGAGAAAAAGTCGAAATTGACCGTTTTATTTCTGCTTCTGTTTATGCAAGAAAATAAAATTTTTTTTTGGCTAACAACTCGAATACAAAAGATAGATTAATGCAATTGCCATCAAAACATTTCCACTCGGTTTCATTACATCTAATTTTTTTTGATTTCAAAGAACTTAGAAAAGTACGTTTCAGATGAGTAATAATCTGTCTGAAAATATGAACGAAAAATTCTTTTAACTTTCTCCCTTAAATGCACCGTTTTCGAAATATATTCTATTGAAATTGAAGAAAAATCGTATCGTATATCTCGGACATTTCATCGTACTGAAAACAGCTTTCGTGAGCATGATAAGCCACGTTTTTCCTCAACTATAAATCGGTGATGGTTTTGAAAGGTAAGTGGGTGTTCACTCCATCAACTTCTACGCTTATGGAAAAGTACCGCTTTTCAGAAGCCCATGTGAACCGCCAATGCCTACACCAAAAAGGTATCCCTCATCATAAGCTCTGAGATCGACCGTTTTCCAGAAAAATTACCTTTTTGAAATACATGGTCAATTTTTTCACTTGTAGTAAGGAATTTTCAACGAAATGATGTTATTCAACATAAAATTTGATTTTTTCTCTGGCGTAGAACCAGTAGTCCCTTTCTAGTGTAGAAAACAATGGCGGTTCAAATGGACGACACAAAACCGTAATTTTTCCTTATGCGTAGAAGTTCAGGAGAAAGACACCCACTAACCATCCAAAACCTTCACCATTAAGACCTGTAATGAAAAATTGTCCAAAAAATGAAGTTTATTTGAAAATGCAACAAAACGAAAACAGCTTGAAGCTTCAAAAAATTATTTCATTAATATTGCATCACAGTATTCCATTCGATTGGACCAATTCTAGAAATTGTTAATTTATTTAATGAAATACTCGACTGACTTCAGTAACGTCAACCAAAATCTCAATCAACCATAAAAAAAATAAGAAAAGCCCTGAGCAGGAGCTTTTCAGCGTTCGTTCTTTGGTGGAGCAATAAGACTATTACCTCAAAATTTCATATGGGATTTGAGATTTATACCAAATATATAAATGCAGAATCTCAGCAAAATCGGAATTATATTCTAAAAACTATTCAAAAAATTAAATATGTAAAAAAGAAATAATTACAAAACATTGCATGAAGATTCAGTAAAGTTCATCAATCTTCATTCACAAAAAAAATTTCACTCGAATCGGATATCCTGTTATGGAAATATGAAGATTCTTCTTTTCAATATTTCAATTGAATTTTCTATGGTTCTGTTGAAACTATGGCCACGAAATTTTGGATGAACATTCAGAATATCGATTCTTATTCACGAAGAAATTTTCCCCCGAATCGGATATTTTTTTATGGAAGTATGAAGTTTGCCTATTTTTTTCAATATTCCAATTGAATTTTCTATGGTTCTGTTGAAACTATGGCCACGAAATTTCGGATGAACATTCAGAATATCAATCTCCATTTACGAAGAAATTTTCACTCGAATCGGATATTTTTTTATGGAAATATGAAGTTTCTTTTTTTAAATATACTAAGTGAATTGTCTATGGTTCTGTTAACACTATGGTCACAAAATTTTGCATGTGGCTTGTTATCGGCATCTTGCATTTGGCCGTAACAGTTTATTCCGATCGCTTTCGTATTTTCTGAGATTTTTGAATGGCCACCCTGTACGATTTGGCTGGTCAACGAACTTAGCCGAGCCATTCGGGACATGAACTCATTCTGAAAATTTCGAATCTCTATAGGACAATCCCTCGAAAGTTATTGTGCTAACGGACAGCCGGACGGCCCCACGCACAAAATTGAATTTGACCACGAATTTGTCATCAAGGAGTCCTATCGTTTGAGACCCTTTTCGGATCAACACTCGAAAATTACAGACATTTGGGCAAAACGATATAATACTCGTTTAAGAAGACAGAGCGCTTGAAAACGCATAACATGAATAGGAATATAAATCTAAAATTTTTCCCCAACGATTCTGTAATTCGGTGAAGGTTCCTCTGAATTACACAGAATTTTCCAATTCCTCCCACTCAAATCATCTGCGGGTTCGAAACCCATTTTTCGTTAGAATTAACTGAAATGAGTCAAGCCTTAACGTGAGAAGTACAAATACCGAATTCAACATTCGTGCGTGCAGATCTGAAATAACTTATACCGATTAACCGAAAACCGTAAGCTATACAACCGGCAGTTAATCAAAATATCGCAAAATCTTTGCAGCCGAATAAAACCTTATCGAAAACTCCGTGAATTGATAAAATGGGCGGGTAGAACGAAGAAAAACAGAGTCGTTAAATGAAATTTTCGTGGGTTGCGAAAACATTGTTAGACTTCGATCAATTCCGTGGGATTTTTCTAAGCGATTACAAAGGAAACTCCATTCAGTAAGTCGCCGGAAATTAAATTACTCACCGAATTTAATTAAGCAAGGCCTAAAATCCATGAATTTTCGGAGAAAAATTCAAACTCACCTGGAACAAAAATAAAAATATTTTAGTATGAGAAACAATTGATTTTTTAGCGAGCAGTATAAAAAAGGGATCAATTCAGTCAAATATACCATAATACCAATTCGCTACTGATACGCAGTAATGAATTATCGAAATGAAAAATCATTATTGTCTTAAATTGGTTTTAATGATAATTATAAAACTGAATATTTCCAGATAATAAATAGTTGAGCCATTATATGTTTAAGACCAAACAATCCTTGTATGGAAGATTCTGTTAACTCGTGAATAGAATGAATTTATAAAATATCTTTTCAATATAAAGAATTCCATGCTTGGATGATCACACTCAAACTACCGGGCAGTTTGAATTTCCTATAAAAAATATGGCAGTATAACTCAAGGTCGTATACACAAAGGGGGTACGCCACCACCAGGAAAGAACACTCTTGACAGTAAAAACATTACTTTGAATATAAACAATGAAAGCGGAGAATAATATTAATCGATTTAAAATCAACCAATATTAAACCAACCCACACTTCGGAACTAATCCCGTCAACGAACAATTCTCCGCTTCATTGTTTATATTATGCCCGCGTTACTGTTGAACGCATGAAATTTCATTCATTATTACATACTTTGAATTTTTACCTGGAATTATACAAGACCAATGTTTTTCTCGTTTATTTATTTTTTTCTTATGTTGTGTATTTTTGCCAACCCGCTTGTTTTTTTCACATTTCAGTTGCTGAATATTTTCATAGATAAGCTAACTTATCCTGCGTATTCAAATCTTTCACTATTTGACTCATTGTGAAAGGAAACGATTTAAAGTCCATACACGAACAAATACTATTATGTCAATAAACTCTGTTCACATATAAAGAACAAACAGAACGAAATTATATTAGCATGCTATTTAAGTTGATGACTAAGTTGCAACTCTGAAAACTTCGAACACAACAGAAAAATTCAATAATCTAATGTACACAGGCCACGAAAATTCGAAATTCACTTTTTTTTAAACAAACCTATTAGTAGTAGTATTTTTGTACAGAAAAATTATATCAAAATAGTTCTATATCACTGAATCGACAGATTCAGCTCAATAAAATGAATATCTTTCGAATCAGTGACTTGAAGAAAAGCTGGAAACACGTGAATTCATTAGGAATTTAACGCATTTTTGGTGAAATAATGAAATATTGACTCCAATCCCTTAACTGCAAACCCGCCTAACTTTTTGTTTGAATTGCTAACATAATGTCATGTAGGCTCGTTGAAAAGCTAGTGACAGATGTAGTAATCTTCCTTACTACTTTCTTATTTTACTGATGTGGTTATAAGGAAATAAGACAAAACTCTTTATATATAGGACGCTAGTTTGAAGGACGTGGTATGATTGAATGGCCACCAAGATCTGCTGACTTAGCGCCACTAGATTGCTCTCTCGGGGGATGTCAGACAAAGATCTAAAAAATAGTATTTTAGTGGAAACAAATAACACACCAGCAGAGACCATTTGGAATTCCATAGACGGGTTTTACCATCACCTGGGATCATGAGAAGTACCGTAAAATTCTGTCATGAGCTTTCAAAGATCCTGCACAAAACGTATGTTTGAAAAAAAGAGTTACGTTGCTGCAAAGGGAAAAAAATTCCATTTTGTTGCCAAAAAATACGTAAAATTAATATCAATTCAAATATTTCAACCCTTTTCAAGTAACTGATTCAGAAGATAATAATTTTATTGAGGACTTTCGCCCAACCCTATATTATATACCATCACATTATAATAATGAAATATAACAATTAAATAGGTGTGAAACTGAAATAATCTCACACAATATTCGGCCTAAAAGGTGTGGCAGCATAAACGAATTCGACATAAAATTTGAGCATTTTTTGAAAATTAAGACACGCTTGCATCATTTTTCCAGTATTTTATCAACTTTCCGAATTTTGTCCTCCATTGGCACTTTGCAGAACATTACTTATTCATGAACAGTATTCCAGAACATGAAAGTTCTGTAAACTAGATTATTTTGAATATAATTACGCCTTTTAATTACGTTACTCCTTTGCCGTTGCGTATTCCAGAACCTATAAATAAACTATAAATATGTGCTTTCGGCAACTCGATGCATAAATATGAGCGAAGCTAATTCGACCTGTCGTCAAAGTTTATAAATTTCGTGCAAGTCAGGGTGGCGTCGTTATAAAGCAATTTAATCAACGTCGAACAGAACATAAACATTATTGCTTCTGGTATGTCAAGAAAATTGATATGCGTGTTATTTCATGCAAAGATGGCTCAGTTCATTTTCGCACATGATTCATGTACAAGCGCATATTGTTCATACATCTACCTATAGGGGAAAACCCGGATAGATGCCCCACTTTTTGAATTTGCCTTATATTTTTGAAAATACTGACTTTATATGTGTAATTTCAATGAGTGTGGGAAGCCCCATCATTTGATTCGAAATACTCAGACTTTTTTTTGATATAGCAATACCAAATGTCACAAAAATTTGATTTTTGTAGAACCCTTTTTTGGGGATAGTTGCCTTCAAGTATTGATAGTTGCCCCACCATGAAAATACTGCGAGGGATAGATGCCTTTCATACTGTGTGAACCAAAAACCCAACTAAATACAATGAAATTTTCTATGCTAAAAACCGCAACTTCATCTACGCAACATGGATTGAATTAACAAAAATTGTGCATTTTTAATTTAATTTCAAAGCATATATTAAACGAAAAGTTGAATTCTTTACATTAACATAAAGCATTATTCCACATATTCATGATAAATTAATGAAATAATAAGTCTCAACAAAAATTATCAGGAATCAAGTTTAAAATCAAAATAACACAATGAATCGAAAATCTGCTAAGAAGATAAGGTTTAAGTTTAGATGACCTATACCTCAAAAAATCAGGGCAACTATCCTTTTCGATAGGGATAGATGCCCATGAATTTTTTTGATAAATTAAGAAGAAAACAAAGAATATTTGTAATCAGATGTACACTCAATGAAACACTGTATTGACGGAATAAAAAATATTACTGAATTTATTAACACTTCAAAAGTTATATAGCGGCAAATACCTACCCCTAAAACTTTGGCACGTTTGTGAAGTTCGCTGCTGAGATGATCGCACACACTAGCGAAAAACGGCTTCACTTTACAATAAACCTTACAAAAGTAAGGTCCAGGGCGACTATAGCAGCTACTTATAAAATTAATTTTTTGATACGTGTTTCGGAAGTTAGGTATTTCGAAAATGGGGCATCTATCCAACTGGGGCATCTATCCAACTGGGGCATCTATCCGGGTTTTACCCTATCGCAGAACGCGGAATTTGTTTCGGCAGCGTGGAAAATATAGTAAATTGTAACGCAAAAATTTGCATAGAATGTATATTATTTTGAAAGCTATCAGTAACTTTATCAGGTACAAACAGAAAACCGTCAAGAACAACTAAATTTGTTCAACGTCATTCCTTATATTCCTGGAATTTCAGAAAAAATAAGTAGAATTGGTTTCAAAACACAAAATGATTTGAGATCCATTCCAACCAGAACGAAACCAATAAATGAGACACAAAAATCAAAAAATATGTATATGTAGAAAATCTTATACAGAATAGACACCAAGACCTTCAGAAATAAGAAAACGGGAACAACATCAAAAAAAGAGACACTACAAGATCACAAATCGCTGATCATGTATGTTCAAATAGCGGAGATCATATGATGAACTGGAACAACACAAAGATCCTAATGAAGAAACCTGATAATTATTATAAAAGGAACATTAAAGAATTCACACGTATTTTGTTAGATGGAGCAGATAGTTTGGCGAATTGTTCTGTTGGAATAGATCGTATTTGGATTGATTTATTGAAGAAAGAAATGACATCAAGAAATATTAAAATTAAATAAATCAACATCTCTATGTGTTGACAACTTTCAATGTCAATTAGATTGCAAATGAAAAAACACACAATTCCTAAGATTTTACAAGTTTGTCTGAAGAAGGTGTCTGATATGAACACCGAAACGTTATATTATTTTTTTCATTTTTTTTAGTTTTACTGTTAAGCAACAATTTTTTCAAAACCAATTTGCTCCTGACAAATAAATGCAAAGATTTTCACAGAGGCATTTCGTCTTAATTACAATTTTTTTAAATTATTTCTCTTTCAGAGAATGGGAGTGAAAACCTAGAAATCCTCCCAGATTATATTTCAATCGAAATCTATCAGAATCTGTCGTTGAAAATATGTTTCGGATTACTATCACTTGAAAGGCTACCCAAAGATATTTTTGTCAAATAACTTACCTTAGAGAAAAAAGTAAACTGTTTACAGCGAATATTGCACCATTAAATTTTTCAGTCTAACAATTTCCCAGTTAAAGAAAAAATATCTTGATATGTTTCATCATCTCATCACCCAAATTCAACCCTTGGATATAATAATTATAAATTTTAGATAACTACCATTTTTTTCCTAAAGTTATTAGTCTATTTGGTATTCCAATCGTACTGTCACACCAGAAATGATAAGTGTTCATGTACGAGACATTTATTGACTCCGTTTGAAAAAATTTAGCAATCTATAGTCCGTTCGCGAAAGGTTGAGCGCATAGTAGGCGTTTCAACGTTTATCTGAAGTTGGCAGTATTTACTGTCATAAAGTAAAATAAACTCAACGATGCCGAATAAACCCGGCTTCGTCCGACGAGCTTGCGAGTTATCAGAGAACTCTATGCAATATTGACAACATTGCGTATCAATCTGACAAGAAAATAAAAAAAATAACCTAAAATTTTAATATACACAGTGGAATATTCCAAATTTCCATTGCCAACCGAAGGCTCAACCTTTCGTGAACGGAGTATAGTTAGGAAAATATAGATCGTTTATTACGTTTAATATAATTATTATGAAATGCTTAGAGTGTTGTTTTATCATGTTTCAGGGCGTTGTATGTATTAATAATCTGTTTATAGTATGTATTGAATATCTTTATATACCAAAATATTCCACCATAAATCACAAAATGGTGGATGTGCCACATTTTATAATTATAATTTTTATAGGTTCGTAAAATGACAAAATTGATTAAACATATCTTTTCTCGCTGGGCAATCGTTTAGAATGAAAAAAAATCTAAAAGTACAATCAAAAAATATATAACGGGTAGTTGGTACACCCTGTATACATTTCAAGGTGGGTAGGCGAGATCTATGTGATCAAAAGTAGGGTTTGTTGTACAGAAATGATAATTGGTCACTTCAAATATAAATTATAAAGTATCAGCTTATTAAAAACAATAACATTCGTGAATAAAATGAACATATTTGTTTGACATATTACAAAATGATTTGACTTCGTGAGTCAACAAATATTTGGCATGAGATTTGTTGGCGGTTATTTTCTAATATTAGGTGGAAAATTCTGTAGAATGGTTGAGTTGAACTAACTTGTGAAAAATGAAAGATATAAAAAGAGACTGAAGATAATTATAAATATTGAATTTAAGAGAGTTTACTATTCAGGGTGATTCATTAAGGATGGCCATCTGCAGTATCTAGGAAACTGATATCCTATAATTTCATATTAGTATTATTTCAAAGATTCAGAATCATATATTTTCTTATTTATTTTGTAATGAAACATGTATGCGAAATGCTTATTTTTTGAAGAATAAAACTGTTTTTAAAATATCAAACCGAGTTTTTTCTTTGAATTTTTCACCATAAACTGCTAAAATGTTATTTTAATAATTTTGGTGATCGAATCAACTAAACGTGTTAGAATCAACTAAAAGATTTAAGTTCTGTGTCACTCAGATGTTTTCCTAAATAAATCTGTGCGGAGAAATTTGGACACTACTGATTCAATTAAAAAAATAAGGCAGTAGGCGATTCTGCATTAAAAATTATGACATTTTGCTTTAGAAGTTTTTCCGCAAATGTTTTTTTTTCCAGGTTGAAATTTACTTAAAAATCGACTAATTATTCAAATTATTTATTGATCTGACGCCGGTCCAGATATGCAAATGAATTTTGTGGTTTTAAAGAGATAGTATGAGTTATCACCTATTTTTTCCCCAATTTTTCAAAGAAAAGAATGGTATGCCACTGAAATATTTCAATCTTACAAATTTTGAATTCTTCATACAATTTATGACGAAAATCTCTCCTGGATTTTTCCTTTTAGGATGCTGTTTTCATGTAAAAAATAAAACATCTCAACGTATCGTTGCTATAGTACATAATGTATCAAAATAACGACATATACGCGTTTACTTTTTTCATTTTTTTTTCATCCAATCGGCGCCCCAGACGAAATAAGGGCAAGAGAGATTTTTTGTCACGAATTGAACATCAAATTAAAAAATGATTGTTTGTTTGAAATATTTCAGTAGCATGCGATTTTTCAGAAAATGAAGCATTTGCGGACGAAAGTTATATAGAATAAGTTTGTCGCACTCATTCACTAGCACGGTGTAAAATTCAAATGACTACTGATAAGCTAACAAAAACAAGTATTCAACCAGAATAACAAAAATGATATATCATTCTGGATTACTGGATTAAACCACTTTTTTCTTCATTTCGTACTTAAATTCATTCAGTTCAGGAGAAAGATATCGAAATCATGGCACAGGTTGTTATGAGACCGTACCACTATTAATTAGTGTTGGTGTTTTTAAAAGAAGTAGCAAACAATTCGGATTGGTGAAAATTCTGAACATACACATTCAGACTGATTTTGAGATAAAATATCAGGGCGATGTGTGACTGTGTATGATTAATTTTTTGATAAGTTTTTAAGTAAAACTTCAACAACCTGTATTTCGAAAACTAAGCTTTTGCGGGCGAAAGTTATATAGCACTTTATCATTCATCTTTCAAATGCAGTATTTGGAACTCACAAAAAAATCTTTACCTTAGACATGTCTCGAAGACGAACTTTCTGCCTTCAGAAAGATGCTCTACGATCCGCTGTAGTCGGCGATCTGAGAGCACTAAGGACAACACCAAGTCCCACTTCGCTCCACTTTTACGTACCGAAACACACTGGACGGACGTCGGCGTCGTCGTCGTCGTTCAGCTGTTACTCTTCGGACCGCGAAACGGGCCGAGGATGCGTTTGCGCCGCCTTCCTCGCACTTCTGATCTTCTCGGCGCTCGGCATCTTTTAGGCCGCCGCCACAATTGGCCGCTTGAACTTGAACAACTGGAACTAGTTCTCTGGGTGAATGGGTTTTCGAGTTCAGAGAGCGGAGTTACTTTGTAGATGTAGGTGAACTTCTACAGGTTTACACAGTGGCGAATGCTCCAACATGTAAACATGTGTTTTCACCAGAATAAATTTTGCGGCGGATTTTTTTGCGTTCGAGTCCCGAGCGAGACAATGGGCAGAATCGTAGAGAATTCATTCTTTTAGTTCCAGTTCATTTAGTGATTGTCTCTAGCTTTGCTTGGATTTATTGGCTTCTGTAAAATCTTTCTTATAATTCCTGGTGTGCCCTCGCATGTTCAATGTTATCTTTGAGTACCTATGTTAAAGAAGTAAAGAAGGCTTTAGCTTTAACGCAGAAAGATCTGCATACAAAGTTATGAAGAAGACATTTCACATTATTGTCTCGGCTCATGAAACCACACATTTCACACTGAGTCAAATTCTCTTCTCTTTCCATAATTTTTAGGAATAGAATATATGAAATTACTAAGAAAAGAGTAGAAGACTTATTCCCGCCTTTTTCAAATACAAAATTGAACTGCAGTGCGCATGCGGTGACTCTACGACCTTGCTCTCGTGTAGGGTTAAGATAGATCAACCTGAGTCGGTGATCGTGTTAATAGCAACGCGAAAAGAGCTGCATACAAAGTTATGAAGAAGACATTTCACATTATTGTCTCGGCTCATGGAACCACACATTTCACACTGAGCCAAATTCTCTTCTCTTTTCATAATTTTTAGGAATAGAATATATGAAATTACTAAGAAAAGAGTAGAAGACTTATTCCCGCCTTTTTCAAATACAAAATTGAACTGCAGTGCGCATGCGGTGACTCTACGACCTTGCTCTCGTGTAGGGTTAAGATAGATCAACCTGAGTCGGTGATCGTGTTAATAGCAACGTACTTTCCGAACACGTGTTGGATGTTCGGGTTAGGTAAACGGAAGCAAAGGTTCCGTTAACCCGAGTAAGTATCCGAAAACTCCTTTTGTAGATGTAGGTGAACTTTTACAAGTTTACATAGTGGCGAATGCTCCAACATGTAAACATGTGTTTTCACCAGAATAAATTTTGCGGCGGATTTTTTTGCGTTCGAGTCCCGAGCGAGACAATGGGCAGAATCGTAGAGAATTCATTCTTTCAGTTCCAGTTTATTTAGTGATTGTCTCTAGCTTTGCTTGGATTTATTGGCTTCTGTAAAATCTTTCTTATAATTCCTGGTGTGCCCTCGCATGTTCAATGTTATCTTTTAGTACCTAAGTTAAAGAAGTAAAGAAGGCTTTAGCTTTAACGCAGAAAGATCTGCATACAAAGTTATGAAGAAGACATTTCACATTATTGTCTCGGCTCATGAAACCACACATTTCACACTGAGTCAAATTCTCTTCTCTTTCCATAATTTTTAGGAATAGAATATATGAAATTACTAAGAAAAGAGTCCCGAATTTTTCAAACACAAAATTGAACTGCAGTGCGCATGCGGCGACTCTACGACCCTGCTCTCGTGTAGGGTTACAATAGATCAACCTGAGTCAGTGATCGAGTTAATAACAACGTACTTTCCGAACACGGGTTGGATTTTCGGGTTAAGTAAACGAACGCAAAGGTTAGGGATCGAGTTAACCCGAGTAAGTATCCGAAAACTCCTTTTGTAGATGTAGGTGAACTTCTACAAGTTTACATAGTGGCGAATGCGCCAACATGTCAACATGTGTTTTTACCAAAGTTAATTTCGCAGTCGATTTGTTAGCGGTCTAAATTCCAGAGAGTCCCGAAGAGAGACCATGGGCAGATTTGTATTCTGGTCAATATATATCTTTAAATAAATGCGTGGGACATAGGTAGATGATTCCTCGATGAAAATAAGCAGGGGTAGTTCATATAATTTTTTTTCGAAATCGAGCCCCCTTCCAAGATGCAGCCTTTGGCGATGACTAGTTGACAATTTTTCTTAAAAATACTGCGTCATTGAACTATACATAATATGAAGCACTAAGTAGATGTTAGATTAGATAGAGGAGGGGCGACAGATCAAAACCGACCTTGCGAGCACCTTGACCTTAAGATCTATTGTGCATCCCCGCGCTGTTTACCAGTCAGACAGCAAAGTCTCGATGAACTTCACCACCTTTCTGGGGGCCACCTCCATTACTTGTTCAGGCTTTAGGAACCAGGAGCCTGACGCCAAAACCCCCCCACTTGGAGAACCGGGTAACGTTTATTCAAGGTTTTCTTCCTTTAGATTGATTGTCTTACAGGACGGAGATCAATCTTCCCTTTCTCCGGTTCATCCGCTGTTCATCAAATCATTCTGACCACCGTTGACCATCTCTTCGCCTGTATCCTAGGCAGGAGCCCTCACAGGGTGCTATCATCCGGGCCAGATGAACCCTGGTTTTTCACGAGGTTGTTACTCCCCCCCCCCTCTCCCTTTCACAACCTGGCTTGGGACAGGCTTTGGCGGGATTTGGGGTGAGATGATCAGTCCCACCGGCTGGGCCTCACGGCCATCCGCAGTCTATGCACCTGCGGCCGTAACGTGGAACACTGGGTCGCTAATCCAGCTACCACGTTACGCAGCCCCACTTGGGATATTCTCCCTGCCGTCCGCTTACCCGCGCCTGGGGGCATCGCTGACGGGGACCGTGAATAATGACGGTCTCTTGCAGTGGCCAGGGGCTCTCCGCTTGGAGAACGTTGCCTCAGACCATGCGAAGCGCAACAACAACGACCACCGGGCGAATCCGCGGAACCTAAGCGGCTCGGCAGATCTCTCATACCCATAGATGGAATGATCGCCATCGTTGTCAGGACTTCGGTCTGACCCCAACTTACGGCTTGTAAATTTTATACTGTGATAACTAGTTTCGGGACAACTAGCCCTAGGAAAACTACGAAGAACAGCGTGTCTGTCCATAACAGGCGCATCTCGCTCCTGCCCAACTGCTGCCATGCAAGTCATCCTGGACCTGCCTCCTCTAGAGATTTTTCTGGAAAGCGAGGCGGCCAGATGGGCTCTCCGGGTAGCAGGGGAGCAAGAGCTGAAAACTGGTATCTACTAAGGCACCTCCGCATTCTAAATGAGTGTAAGGAGCTTCAGGATGTAGTCACAGATAACCTCCCCTTGAGACACGAGTTTCAGAAAAACTTTAGTACGACATTCCCAAGTCGTGACCAATGGGTTAATAAAGAATTAGTTTTCCCCAGAGGGTCTACGGTATTTTATACTGATGGCTCGAAAACTGAAGACGGACGAGTCGGAGCCGGTGTTTACGGTCCCTCAATCCAATTAGCCATACCAATGGTTCTCTGTCCTTCGATTTTTCAGGCAGAGACACTTGCTATAAGGAAGTGCGTTGCGCTCTGTGCGGAATGCAACTACCAAAGAAAGGAAATATATATAACATCTGACAGCAAAGCAGCCCTGCTAGCGCTCGACTCTCCACAAGTAAAGTCAAAGTTCGTCTGGGAATGCAAAACGTCACTTAACCTACTCGGAGAAAAGAACCAGGTCAATCTCATATAACCTAACCTAACCTAACCTACTCGGAGAAACCAACCAGGTCAATCTCATCTGGGTGCCTGGTCACTCCGGGATTCACGGCAATGAAGCGGCAGACCAACTGGCCAGGGAAGGGGGGACAACTCCCTTCACTGGACCAGAAACGTTTTGCGGCTTCCCAGCCAGCCATCAGGCAATGGCTATTAAGGACTGGGAACAAAGGAGGAAGCTAATGTCCTGGCGTACGCCACTCGACGAGCTGGACCAAGAAAGTCCTTTCACTCAGCAAATTGGAACTGAAGAAACTGACGGGCGCTCTCACTGGGCACTGTCCCGTGAGGTATCAATTAAAAAACATAGGAAAGGCGCCCGATAATACATTTCGCTTCTGTCAAGTCAAGCCACCGAGACAACCAGACACCTGCTATGTGAGTCTGAAACTGTTCACCAGAAACGGTTACGGCACCTTGGCTCCAGGGGCCTGAACAAGTAATGGATGTGGCCCCCAGAAAGGTGGTGAAGTTCATTAAGACTTTTCTGTCTGACTGGTAAAGATTGCGGGAATGCACAATAGATCTTAAGGTCAAGGTGCTCGCAAGGTCAGTTTTGATCTGTCGCCCCTCCTTTAATCTAGGCCTTTTTATTGATGCATTTTTCACATCCTCATTACTTGAAGAGAATGTTACATATCGAGGTAATGAATTTGTTGGTATATGAGGTCCTTATTTTATGTATTACTCTTCACATTACTAGTAGGCTCATTCCTAGATTGAAGTCCTCACCAAATGTACTCTAATAGCTGCCATAAGCAAAAAATTGTTAAGTCCTAAAAAAATTTAAATCTGTCAACTCGTCATGCCTTCCAAAGGCTGTATCTTGGAAGGGAGGTCGATTTCGAAAAACAATTATATGAACTACCCCTGCTTATTTTCATCGAGTAATCATCTCCCCAAATCCCCCGCATTTGTTAACAAACAACCTGTATATTCGACCACTTCTGAGCCAGTTGATAAACTCAATTCTGTTTTCGAAATAAACCACAACTTGCGAAAATCCATTGTGTTTATAAATCTTTATGAATAAAAAACACCTCATAAAACGATTTCTAATTATAAAAATGTTCGAAATAGTTATGAAAAAAATAATTAAACATTATAGTGCAAGTATGAAAGCCTTTGATATTATTTCACGAGTTTGTTGACGAAAGAGCCTTCAATAGGAGTTTTGATACATTATTTTCTATAATTCGCTCATCTAGGATATTCGTCGATAAATATGAACAAACGTTAAACTAAAAAAAATATTAATATCGAACATATTATGAGGAATAAGATCAACAGTTCTCAGGATAATCGAATCATATTCCAGATGTTTCATACAGTTGTCTTATATCTGGACTCTCAGACAAGGTAGAAAGTTCTAACAAGTATTTTATAAGGTAGCAAAAATTTTTCAGAATCTATCGTTAAAGGTTTTTTTTCTGATAACCAACCCTTAAAAAGCTCCCGCCCCCAGGTTTTTTGAGTTGCTTGTATTTTTTCCATTCAAATGACTTCCTAGTAAAAGAAAAATATTTCAAGACAATTTTTCATACCCTAACGTGAATTCAACCCTGAAAAATAATAGCGCATTCACCATTTTGAAGTTATGGTGAAATATTTTTGTGTCCCAATATACGAAATACAGACAAAACAGACTTAAAACATGAGAAAACAACCCAATAATTAAAACAATTGAATTAAATAAGGCGTCAAAATAAACAAAGTTGACATGCCACAATTTATAATTGTTTTCGATGGTTGAAACTGTGCAAAATGATGAAAAATTGTTTTAAAATATCTTTTATTTCACTGGGGAATCGTTTGAAGAGAAAGGAATATGAGGGTGCAATTTGAATATATCCGGGGACAGTTTTTTCAGGGGTGGTAATTAGAAACAAAATATTGGATTTTGAGTTTTTCCTGCCATATAAAATAATTAAATATCTAAACACTGATTAAGTTCATCGTTCAAAGAGCCTATAAGGAAGTTATGGCATTCAGAGTATCTGCAGACAGCTGTTTTGGGCTTTTGGTTATCATTTAAGGTATTGTAGAATCGGAATATCAACGATTATTGATGAAACTAACCAGAATGAAAAAATTTAAGAAAAGCCCTGAGCAGGGCTTTGGTGGAGCAATACACTATTAACTTAAAATTTTATATTGTACTTGAGATTGATAGCAAATATATAAATGCAGAATCTCAGCAAAATCGGAATTATAATCTGGAAATTATTCAAAAAATGAAATATGTAAAAATAAATAATTATAAAAATTTAATTATATGGTTGTGATAATGCGATCCTCTCAATATTTTGCATAAACATTGAGTATATCATCTTCGATTTACAAAATAAATTTCACTTGAATCGGTTTTTCTGTTATGGAAATATGGAGATTCTTCTTTTCAATATTCCAATTGAATTTTCTATGTTTCTGTCGACACTATGGCCACAACATTTTGCATAAAAATTCACTATAACAGTCTTCATTCACAAGAAATATTTCACTTATCGGATATCCTTTTATGGAAATATAAATTTTCTTTTTTTCAGTATTCCAATTGAATTTTCAATGGTTCTGTTACCACTTTGGCCACAAAATTCTGCATGAACATTCAGTGTATCAATCTTCATTTATAAAATAAATTACATCCTAAGCGAATAATTTTTTTTATGGGCATATGAAGTTTTTTCTCTTCAATATTCCAATTCAATTTTCTATGGTTCTGTTCACACTATGGGCACCAAATTCTGCATGAACTTTTTATGAGCATCGTGCATATGGCCGCAACAATACATTTCGATGGATTTCGTTTTGTCTGAGATATTGAGGAACAAACATTTTGAATGGCCATATTTTATGGAACGATTTGGCTGGTTAACGAACTTAAACGAGCCATTTGGGAACCGAAGATACCCTGAAAATTTCAAGTCTCTAGGGCAATCCCTTCAAAAGTTATTGTGCTAACGGCCGGACAGACGGCCCCACGGACAGAAAGGAACTTGACCAGGAATTCGTCATCAAGGAGTAGAACCCTATAGTTTGAGACCATTTTCCGCTCAAAATTCGAAAATTAAAGATATTGTGGCAAAACGATATAACACTCGTTTAAGGAGCGCTCAATAAGGTCAATGCCATCGTAATCTGAATTAGGGATTTGTGGATATTTATCAACGATTATTATTTTCTACTCAATTAATGTTGCTTCGAATATGCTATTAATTTGAAGTTACCGTCAAAACTTCAAGTATTTAGAGCGTTTTTTCTTATTGCTGGCCTTACTCGATTGAACTACAAATTATCAAACCCCATTGATTGAGTCCATGGTTCTTGCAAAAAATAAAAAAAAATAACGGAATTGGCATTTTTCCACAAAAATTTCAAGTTATTAACTAGTGGATTTCAATAATAATTTTTACATTTAACCTCTGCAGGAAAAAAATGTGAAGAATTGAAAACTGCGTCTTTATGTTACAAAGATAAATTGAGATCGCATTTGCGAGAATTAGGATAGAAGTTTACGTGCAACTCGAGGATTAAATACTGTTTGTTCGAAGAATATAATCAGTTAACACAATTCGAATTAAAGGTCATGAGGTAATTTGTTTGCATTTTATTAGGTAGTGTTCTAGGATCGGTTGCATTGAACGGAGAAATAAGCGCTCGAAACATTTCATTTCATCAATGATATAATAATTGCTGTGTCGCTGTCTTTGAGATCATAATATTGGGAAAATCATTGAGGACTTCAATCATTCGTTTAGTTTAATGAATTTCTATTGAATATTATACAAAACATTTTGATATTAATTCAAAGCTTGCTTCAGAAAAAGAAACAGAAATGTTCATTGTGAATTTTTAAGGTTTTACGGTATATAGTATACCTCCAGTATTTTAAAATACAGTGGAATTTCTCTATAACGAAATTGCTAAATGCGCAAAAAAATTTCGTTATACAGAAATTTTGAAGCAATATTTCCTTGCATTTTTTTATTGTGAATACATATACAAATAATCAAAAATGTTTGTTAGTGCATTTTTAATAGCTTATAGGCATTTTACGTTGGTACGTATACAATACATATCTATTCACAATTTTTTAGGCAAATCATTTGTAATTTTCGTCTGAGGGGTAAAATTTAAGAACATTTTATTCTCATGAAAAACTTCGCATTTTCTAAAAAGATTGAAAAATATTTTCCGGAACCCCTTTAATGAACCGGAAAGCGAGGCGACATGTTTTAAAGTCTTCAAGTACCTCTTCACGATTTGGTTTTTCAGCGGGTTGCTCCTCTGAATTAACAGTGTCTGAATCATCACTGCAATCGTAGTGATCTCCAACACCGCATTTGACACTGTTTAAAATGTCCTTATCAATTATACCAAACATACTCATGGAGTTTTTCGTTAAGAAAAATGTCCTTTTCAGTTGGAAGTTCATTTGTTATAATATTTACATCGACATTAACGAAATAATTGAGAGTAACAGAGTCATTAACTCTTGTTTTCAGAATATTTCGTTATAGAGAGAATTTACTTTGTTTTAGAGGATGTTTTTAACATGGAATTTGTATTCAAGGTGCAATGTCTTGAACGAAATTCGTTATATAGAGAAATTCGTTATGCAGACGTTCGCTATAGGGAAGTTCCACTGTATAAGGTTTTTTCATATGACAGCATTAAGAGTGGTGTAGTAGTGTATACAGGCTTGTAAATTCACAACGGAAACATACGAAATTTAATGCGTCAGAAAGATAATTTTGTCGTACAGTTGAACAGTGGTATATTGTAAAGATTTACGTGCTACGTTTCTCAAATGAATTAATGGTCATATGCGGATTATGCAATTGTTTCTGTCTTATCGTTGGGAATGACCTAAAATGTTTGTTACTGAAACCTGAAATAGCATGAAAAATAAATTTTAATATATTTTTTAATTTACTTCGCAATGAATGTGAAGATTGCAAGATGTTTGAAAACTCAAAATTCTGTTGGAATATTCATGAGAGATCCGATATTCACTTCACTATAAAATTTTTAAAAATCCGTGACTTCTCATTGGTCTCCTCTTCGTTGAGTGCGTTTTCACAACAAATGAAGGTCCGAAGTGTCAGAAAAAAATGAACTGATCTGAATGTCTGACCAAAATTTCATTCAACAAAAAAACTTCTACAGGGTGTCCGGGGAATAACTGTACATACTCTTACCAGAGATAGAGTTTCACTAGCTGACTACTGATTGACTATAAAAAATTAATTTCTGGGTTTCCCTAGAAAACTACAGGGTGTTTTTCCAACTTCATGGAAATACTTAGACCATCATAAAATCCAAACTCATTGACGGATATTATTGAAACTTGGGGGGTTATTGGCACATGCTAAGGTCGAATAATAAATACATCAATTATTTCATTATTCCAGGGCCGGACTCATTAATCTTCATTTAAAGTGTTCAGGGTGAAAAAAACACTTTGTATTTCGAATTACGAATAATTGATTCACTTTTTAGAAAGAAGCTAAATTATGCTTCAATTTGTGTTATCGCTTAAAGTTGTCACATCAACAATTATTTTTTTATGAATTTTTGAATTTGGAAAAAGTTCGAAAAATTGAATTTATTTACCTGAACAGGACTTAGTCACCTTGTGGAGATCTAAAATAAATAATAAATTTTCTTTAAAAAGTCACTGAAAGTGAGAAAGACTATAATAATTTGATGATATACTGGGTGGCCACCCTAGACGCGGATCTCATTGCGATGAAGTGAATAACGGTATATTGCGAAAAAAAATTATTGGCGACATGTAGAGGGTATAGGTACATGAGCAAATTTCAAAATTATTCGTATGTATACCGGGTGTTCGACAACAAAGATATAGATCAAAGTGACACTTCTTCCAATGAACACCCGGTATACATACGAATAATTTTGAAATATGTTTATGTATACCCTATACATGTCGATGATATTTTTTTTCGCAATATACCTTCATTCACTTCATCCCAATGAGATCCGCGTCTAGGGTGGCCACCCAGTATATCAACAAATTATTATAGTTTTTCTCACTTTCAGTGGCTTTTTAAAGAATATTTATTATTTATTTTCAACCTCCACAAGGTGACTGAGTCCTGTTCAGGTAAATAAATTGAATTTTTCGAACTTTTTCCAAATTCAAAAATTCATAAAAAAATAATTGTTGATGTGACAACTTTAAGCGATACCACAAATTGAAGCATAATTTAGCTTCTTTCTAAAAAGTGAATCAATTATTCGTAATTCGAAATACAAAGTGTTTCTTCACCCTGAACACTTTAAATGAAGATTAATGAGTCCGGCCCTGGAATAATGAAATAATTTATGTATTTCTGATTCGACCTTAGCATGTGCCAATAACCTCCCAAGTTTCAATAATATCCGTCAATAAGTTTGGATTTTATGATGGTCTAAGTATTTCCATGAAGTTGGAAAAACACCCTGTAGTTGTCTAGGGAAACCCAGAAATTGATTTTTTATAGTCAATCAGTAGTCAGCTAGTGCAACTCTATCTCTGGTAAGAGTATGTACAGTTATTCGCCGGACACCCTGTATACTACAAAGCCCGAGAAAAAGGCTGAATTGTAACTTGAGTGATAGCTGTGAAATAGATCGAGAATATATTCAGTTTTGATTTTTTCTTTTTCTCCTTATGTCAGTTCTTCCTACAACAACTACTACAAAGCATTGTTTTCTTATTGTCGTAAAATTTTTCGCTCGAAGAATGTCTAGTAACTGGCAACACAATTCTGATATGAAATTCCGGAATACACAAAATATTGACAAAACAATAAACACAACATATATTGTGAACATACCAAATCAAATAGAAATAACACCACTAAGAAGCATCCTACAACCAGTAATATCTCAAAATCTACACCTACAGGCTGTTAATGAAGTTATTACATCTAATATGTCATCAATCAATACCGTAAGTTCATTAACGAAATTAATGCTCTAATTGAACTGATATCAGTTACGCTATAATAAACAAATTGAAATAGTCACATCACAAGTTCTCGATCAGGTTATCACTATCTGCAGTTTCAATGACAATAGTTTCGTCTTTAACTTCCGTTATCATATCCAACATAGAATCACGGTATTTCTCGTTTTCTTCCCTTTTACTTGTCAGCAATGATTTCAATCTGGTATTAACCTCGTTTTCTTCCTTTAATAATTCTCTCAATCTTTTCATCCTAAATTCTTGATCTTCTACGTTATTCCGGAAAAATTTGTAGTTATTTTTAAACTGCATCTTGAACATTTTCGCGATAAGAATAGATGATTCTGAGGAGTTATCTTCCACAGAATTTTTTAGGATATCGTATTCGACTTTATATTTCTCAAATTCAGAGGGTTTTGCCATCTTCTCATTTTCTATATGTTCTAATTTATTTTTGTAATGTTTGGTTAGTACGCCAAGATCTTTCAATGCAGTTTCATGTTTCTTCTTATTGAAAATAGTTTTTTGGAAGTTTTCAATCTCTTTTTGTCCATCCTGTACACCTCCAATAACTGTCCACAGTTTCTTATTACTCTCAAGAATTTTATCCATGAAGTCAGAAACTAATTTCAATTCTTTGTTGAGCTCACCTAACTCTCTCCTTATTTTTCCATTCCTCTCTTCCTGTTCAAGGAAATTACTAAACAGACCTTTATTTTCAACAGTGTAAATTTTCACTTTTTCCCTGTTTCCCTCACACTGCCGTTTGTGTTTCCAATTATCCCTCTCTAATGAAATAAATCGCTCTTCCAGCACGATAATTTCTTTAGATATATTCGTATTCGTAGCATCGATACTTCGAAGAGCTTCTTCCAATTCTATAATTTTCTTTTTTGCATTTTTAACTTCACTCTGAGTTTTCACCATTTGTTCCTTATTAGTGTTCGTGGAATTTTTCATCTGCGCGATTGTTTTTTCCATGTTCGTGACATCAGCGAGCTTAGCATTATTTATATATTCTTTTTTTAACTCCTTGAGAACTTGTTGGACGTCCATAACTTATTGATTGCACCAGACCTGAAGAAGTCTTAGAAATACAAGGTGATGTTTGTGTTTGCGTTTAAGATTCAATGGTTACCTGACAGATAATGGGATGAACATAGAAAGGATTAGTTTATTCTGTGATTTCTTTTGGTGTCTCAATCTGATTTATGTGATATACACTTTTTTCTATGTTATTTGATTTGAATTGAAACTCTATACGCTGAGAGATTTTGATTACTGACAGTGCCTGAATAACAAATGACTAACCAATTTTGTTTGAAGACATTATTTGAATTTTTTGGTAAATTTTCAAGAAAAATATTGCTTTAAGATATAAAATGATTGTACATATACGTATAATCATCTGTAAAATTGACAAGAATTAAAGATAATCTGGGTTTTTGAGTGCTTGTTCCTCAGAATGCTTTCGTTTTGCCCAAATGTCTATTATTTTCGATATTTATACAAGAAATGGTATCAGACGACTTGATTGGACTCACTGATGATGTGATGGTGAATCCGAGATCAAGAATAATTCTGTCTGAAGATAGGGCTTTCAAATTTCCAGGATATATTCGGGTTCCGAACGCTGCAGTCAAGTTCGGACCATATCGGTCTAGTGGTTTCGAAGTAATCCACTATTAAAAGTTTTCAATATAAAATGATTGTAAAGGGTTTTCCAATAGGGACTTGACAACTTTGAATTCAATTTGTGAATGCACCCTTTCACTAATCATCGAACAGTCATTGCCAATTTGCACAGTAAACTCAACATTTTCATCATGGTGAAGTACACGAACGAACAACGTCTGCAAATTATAAAAATTTACTACAGAAATTCGGAGTCGGTGACCGCTACTTTAAGAGCGTTAACTCCGATTTTCGGTCGTAATTCTCGCCCTAGTATAGTAGACAGGCAATAACAAGTTTAGTGCAAAAATTTGAGTCTACATATTCGTTGTGTGATGTTGCCGTGTCAGTGACACAACGGGTTTGTCGAAGTGTAGAAAATATCGCTGCCGTTGTTACATCCGTAGCAAATGATCCAAATCAGTCAATTCCACGGCGTTCTCAAGAGTTGGGCATCGCCCAGACCACTTTTTGACCCGAATTGGAAGATATGGACTTGGACAACATGTGGTTTCAACAGGACGGTGCAGGAAGCCACACAGCACACGTTACAATCGATTTATTGAAGAGTAAGTTTAATGAGCGTGTTATCTCCAGAAATGGACCAGTCGATTGGTCGCCTCGTTCGTGCGATTTAACGCCTCCAGACTTTTTTCTTTGGGGCCACGTGATGTCATTGGTCTATGCCAACAAGCCGATGACGTTGGTAGAGCTCAGAGGCAACATTGAACTCGAAATAGCTGCCGTTTCGGCCGAAATATGTGGCAGAGTCATCGGAAATTGGGCACAACGAATCGACCGCTGCAAACGTGCCCGCGGTGGCCATATGAAGGAAGTCGAGATCCATTCATAAATGTTTTGATTATACTTCAACCCGATAATAAAGTTCTTGATATATCTCAAATGGTTGGCTTTTTATTTCGAAAAGAAGTTGTCAAGTCCTTATTGGAAAACCCTATACATATACGTATAATCATCTGTAAAATTGACAAGAATTAAAGATAATCTGAGTTTTTGAGTGCTTGTTCCTCAGAATGCTTTCGTTTTGCCCAAATGTCTATTATTTTCGTTATTTAGGCAAGAATCCATATCGGTCTAGTGGTTTCCAAGTAATCCACTATTAAAAGTTTTCAATACTTCCGTAACCACTCATCCGATCAATTCGAAATTTGGTATCAAGAAAGAAAATAGTGATGCGCAAACTCCTGCAAATTTTTTCGAGGATCGTGCATTAGGAAAAACATTTTTTGTCGAAGCGATGTGTACCAACAATTTTCTGGTCACTGTGACTAGCAAACGGAAAAAGTTAGTGTTTGGTAGATTTGGCACTTTCATTCGTCCATGTATGATTTGTAGAAACGCAAATTCAGTTGATGGGTCTCGAAGCTACTGCAACTTAAACTTTGTATTATTGATTTTTCAATATTGTCCAAATTACAAATCCGATCAATGTCAATCTTGATTTAAGAAAGAAGACAAAGACGCGCATTTGGGCCAAAATTTGTCAGAATCGTAGAATTAGACAATTTTAAAAAAATAATAATAATAATTTTGGCCAGTACTGATGGTTTGGATCTAAATATTCATAAGCTTCGAATCATCTACTGATTATTGATTTTACTTTGTAAGTTAGCGACTATGCAAGCAATGTAATTTAATTCAATTTTGACAGTATCCGGCCCGACCCACGGATAATGAATAATTGCACTCTATATAGATTTAATTCACTTCCCATTAATATGATGTGAGAATATTCCATTATATAGCAGGGTATAACCACAATAACGCGCAAAATTTTAAACGGATTAATCAAAGATAATTGATAACATTGTCGAATCAATACAGGGTGTCCCATTACTCGACGTCAACCCGGAACCGGGTGAAAAGGCAAGTAATGCTGGTTATCAGAAAAATATAAAAAAAAATCTAACTTGCATGATTTTAAAATAATGCGCATTTAAAAAAACACGCAAAATTCCACACCCTGTGACAGTCTTTTCGCTCCTGTTGCCACAAATATCAACTTTTTCCAACTTTTTTCTTTGCTGTGTAACCTTGAATAATGCTTGTCTAAACTGTAATCAAAATTTTGATACCAGCTGATCTAGGTTTCATAAAAATAGGGCTTACTTCTCAGAAAAAAATTCGAAATAAACAATTGCCTAGTTTCAACTGACTGTATTGAAAAAAAAATGTACTACGTAGGTTTGGCATGTTTTTTCAAAAGTTGGCGCAGTGAGGATTCCAAAATGGTATAATACTTGTTTAATTGCAGCTGCCGTAGTTCAAATTTATTTTCGATTGCCTTTGAATACACTTTTTCGTTAACTGCTTCCCAGTAATAGAGTCCAATGGGTTCAAGACCGGTGAACGGGCCGGCCACGAGATTGGACCAGAACGTCCGATCCATCTTCCGGGAAAAAATGTTACCAGAAAAAAAATTTTCAGAGAAATTTCTCAGGAAAAATTTTTTCTGGAAAAATTATTTTCTCTGCAAATTTTTTTTGGTAACATTTTTTCCCGGAAGATGGATCGGACGTTCTGGTCCAATCTCGTGGCCGGCCCGTTCACCGGACTTGAACCCATTGGACTCTATTACTGGGAAGCAGTTAACGAAAAAGTGTATTCAAAGGCAATCGAAAATAAATTTGAACTACGGCAGCTATAATTAAATAAGTATTATACCATTTTGGAATCCTCACTAAATGCGCCAACTTTTGAAAAAACATGCCAAACCTACGTAGTACATTTTTTTTTCAATACAGTCAGTTGAAACAAGGCGATTGTTTATTTCAATTTTTTTCCGAGAAGTAAGCCCTATTTTTATGAAACCTAGAGCAGCTGGTATCAAAATTTTGATTACAGTTTAGACAAGCATTATTCAAGGTTACACAGCAAAGAAAAAAGTTGGAAAAAGTTGATATTTGTGGCAACAGGAGCGAAAAGACTGCCACAGGGTGTGGAATTTTGCGTGTTTTTTTAAATGCTCATTATTTTAAAATCATGCAACTTAGATTTTTTTTTTATATTTTTCTGACAACCAGCATTACTTTCCTTTTCACCCGGTTCCGGGTTGACGTCGAGTAATGGGACACCCTGTATATCCGAGAGAAAATAAATTTGAGCCTGTTTTTCTTCATTTGATACGACAATATGGAGTTCTTTCACTACTATTAAAGTAGTAGTCTGGTCATGGAAATATGACCAGAATCTTCTCAATCTTTGGAGCGCTTGTCTAGATGGAAAGCGTTCTATCGTTTCTTCCAAATGTCTGTAAATCATTCTGACGTAAGATCAAAATCCACAAAGAAGGATAGAGCAGAAAAATCGAGAGTCGTTACATTAATGAACAAGTTGAAGAACCTAAAAGAAGAAGAAATGTGAATTATACATATTTTGTACCCAAAGTAGATTTCCAATAAAGTTAAATTTCTTTTTGGTACGATACTTTTTCGATTGATGCCATCATTTGCAATAACCCTTGTATCTTAACAGAACATTAATAATTATTATTAATCATGTTTGATTTCATAGATTTTCTCAGAATTAAAACGATGCAGATTTTATTGTATGGTGAAAATAAAACACTTTATTCCAGCTTATATTTATTATATTCACAACAGTTAGTTTGTCAATTACATCTCGACTTCATTGTGTGAGTTCGTCTTCTTCTTCTTCTTCTTCTTGCAAATGAAATACACACAATTCTGAAGATTTTACAAGTTTGTCTGAAGAAGGTATAGACACCGAAACGTTACATTGACCTTTTCATTTATTTCCTTTTTCAGTTTTACTGTTAGGCAACAATTTTTTCAAGACCAATTTGCTCCTGACAAATAAGTGCAAAGATTCTCACAGGAGCACTTCATCTTAATTGAAATTATTTCTGTTTCAGAGACTGGGAGTAAAAACCTATAAAGTTTTTAAGATATTTTCTATGGTTCTGTTAACACTATGGCCACAAAATTACGCATGAAGATTTTGTATATCAATCTTTATTCACAAAAAATTCACTCGAATCGGATATCTTTTTATGGAAATATGAAGTTTCTTTCTTCCAATATTCCAATTGAATTTTCTTTGGTTCTGTTCATACTATGGCTACCAAATTTTGCATGAGGCTTGTTATGAGCATCTTGCATTTGGCCGTAACATTTCATTTCGATTGGTTTCGTTTTTTAGGAGATGTTGAGGAACAAAAATTTTTAATGGCCATATTTTACGGAACCCCTGTACGATTTGGCTGGTTAACGAACTTAACCAAGGTATTTGGGACCCGAACTCATCCTGAAAATTTCTAGTTTCCAGGACAATCCCTTCGAAAGTTATTGTGCTAACGACCAGACGGACGCCCCCAGGGCAGAATTGAATTTGACCACGAATTCGTTATCAGTTAGTCGAACTCTATCGTTTCAGACCATTTTCGGCTCAAAATTAGAGAAATTTGGGCAAAACGATATAGCACTCGTTCAAATAGAACGAGCAAAAATTCAATAAAGTGGAACTTCCCTATAGCGAACATCTATGTAACGAATTTCTCTGTATAACGAATTTCGTATAGGACATTGCACTTTGAATCCAAATACCATATAAAAAGCCCCCTTAAACACGAAGTATATTCTCTCCATAACGAAATATTCCAAGAATGAAAGGGTAATGGTAAGAATATACAGGTTTGGAAATTCACATCTGAAATATACGATATACAATGCATCAGACAGAGAATTCTTCCCTCCAGTTGCACAGATGAATAGTCGAGACAATCACTTGCTGTAACACACTGAATTCAGTTGTCTCACTTCATTATTCTAGTCTTGTCTCTCTCTTATCGTTTAGAGGGGCGTAATTCTTTAGTATGGTAGGCAACAGTAAATACTTGAATCGAGTATTACGGGCAGCCTGACAAATTAAAAGTTCTATTTGTGTAGTGCGGGTTCCCTACCATACTGCGATAAGAGAGAGACAAGACTAGATTATTGCAGTAAGACAGTTGAATTCATTCAGTTATCGCACTTGATTATCTCGCCTATTCATCTGTGCAACTGGATGGAAGAATTCTCTGTCTGATGCCTTGTATATCGTATGTTTTCGATGTGAATTTCCAAATCGGTATAAGGGTGGGTTTTTTCTGTAATTATGCCGGACGTAGGTAATAAATCCCGACCATAAACTAAACCAAAACGGCAGGCACAAAGTTCCTTCTGAAACAGTTTGAAATGCACCCCTGGCTTCCCAGATTATTTAGCTTCGACCTAACCAATAAATTGTCACTGTATTGTATATATACTTACATAAAATGCCTCTAAGCTATTATAAATGCACCAACACACATTTTTGATTATGTATATGCATTCACATAAAAAATGCAAAGAAACCTTTCTTGTTTTAACACTTGACACTTTAGAGATAAATGTTCTGTATAACGAAATTTTTTTTGCAGATTTAGCGCTTTTGTTTAAGGGTAGTTCCACTGTATATCCAACAAGAATATCGTTTCACACGCTTTGATCACATCGAAATTTCATCAATTAAAAGTCTGTCAAGCAGAGTGGTTTTGCATTTGTACGATCACGCTGCATCATAATGGAGTTTCAGCCGTGGCAAGCTGTAATTTACTGCAATTTAAAGTTTCTGCTGCAGTCGAAATTAGCTAGCGAAAGCTCGCTCGTATACGAATGACAAACCAATTACGTATACCCTTAAAAAATTGAACGACGTTGTTTTGATTGCTGGTGGCAGTATTTCAAACAAGACCATGAAATGAAAATAGGCAATGTCTTTCGATTGGCTGTAGTGATGATGCGAATTTTTTTTCTGGTGAATACTCGACGAAGCAAAAATCTGAAAGATTTTCATTTGTGATGTCAATAAGTCTAATTATGTATGCAGGGTGAGTTGCACATTTCAACTATACAGGGTGGTCCAGATCGTAACCAAGAAATTTTAACCACATATTCTACATCAAAAATAAGCCCTATGAAATATGATACATAGGTTTTGAGCGCCAAGGAGCACTTTTTGCATAATAGACCATATACCAGTGGCGTCTGTACTGCATCGAGACTGAATTTTCAGATAAAAAAAATGATACGCCACTGGTGTTTTCAACAATGAAAATTACTATTTAAATCCCTAGTCAATTTGGAGTAAATTCGGTCTCCTGACGTTTTGCCGTATGAGGCACCGTTTCCGGTTAAAAAAATTAAACACATTCTCATGCATGAAGAAATCTTCAAAATTTGATAAGGTGAGTACATAATAATAATAAGACTATTTTTGTGAACGATTTCTTCATCCATGGCATGGTGTAATTTACTGCAATTTTTCTGCTGCAGTAGAAAGAAGCTAACGAAAGCTCGCTTGTATACGAATGACAAACCAAATATGTATACACAAATTGAACAACGTTGTTTTGACTGCTTGTGGCAGGATTTCAAACAAGACCTAAAATGAAAATAGCGAATTTTATTTTTAGAAAATCTAAATCATGTAATGTATAGTTTTGTGACTGCAAAAAAGAATTGGAACTGTCAACCCGTCATCGCCTTCCGAAGGCTGTATCTTGGAAGGGAAATGGATTTCGAAAAAAATTTATATGAACTACCCCTGCTTGTTTTCGTCGAGGAATCATCTCCCTGGGTCCCTCACATTTGTTTACAGACACCCTGTATGATGGTGCACACATTCGCTTAGTGATATTTGTTAGCGCATCCACCAAATCATCCTCCATCTAAAAAATTTAATAACCATAAAAATATCATAGGATTATGGTTATATAGTTCATATTAGATTAGATGAAATTATGATGTATAGGATGACGAGAACTATAATTTTCGAACCCTTACAAATATAGAAAAATTTATGGCACATAGCTGCCATTTTTTTTCGAGAAACCCATAATTCTGTCAACCGCATTACTCTATCTTCTTTTGTTTGCGAGCCAAAATTAACATTTTTTCGATAAAAATCTAATGCCTCAATCTGATTTTTTTGAGTAGGTACCTTCCTCATTAACCTTGTGTTTTTCTTCTTAGCTATGAAAAATGTAGTTTTTATGTGAAATTTGGATTATTCAATATTTTGTAGACCGAATCACATAATATCATCTGTCTACGCATGCTTATTATTTTTCTTTGAGCTTTTAGAATGAAGATCGTATGTCAATAGTTATTTATTCAACTAGGTTATTAAAGACAGCGACTAATGTTTAAGATTATTAATAGTTAATAGTTTGAGACCCTTAGTCGCTCGATTAATAACCGAGTTGATTACAAGATTTTTCCTACGATCTCAATATGAATTGTGTATGAATTCTTGATTTGAATATATTGTCATTTTTCACGAGACTTACCTTTGACATAATAAAATTTCTATGTTTCTATGTTCCATTTCTCGTAGTGCTTCTGAATACTTTGTGAACGGTTGCCATGAGGATTGCACATTAAAATAGCATAAATTGAGTATTAAAATGGGTCATTAACAGTAGCGTAACTAGTCTGACCTGCGCCCCAATGCAAAAATTTGCCGTGCGCCCCTATTCGTAGACTCATTCAGTTTTTTGCGTCCCCCTCAGGCCCTGCGCCCCAATGCACCGCATTGGTTGCATTGGCGTTAGTTACGCCACTGGTCATTAATGATCATTTTCGTACACATTAAAATCGCCTTCTATTTTGAGATCGACGGTAAATAAAATTACTCTCGATATAGACAAAACTCACGCAATGAATTGAAGAGTATCCTCTTTTCCGCAAGGCTGCAGTAACTAAGATATTATAAAGGCTTCAGCGAGGATCAAATCATTATCGCTTTATAAGCACAAAGATTTTACAATCCCCGATAAGTCACGATTTGACAAGCTTCCCTACGTATTCTCTTGGAATTTGCAGTGGAGTGCTTCCGATGTAACAAGAAGATTAGTAAGATTGAGAACTTACGAGGAGCAGATTCATCAGGCAAGGGTGAAATGCTCGATAAGATCACTTATTTAATGTTTGGAAGCGGAAATTGTCAATCGAACGTCTATCTGAATATCCATTTATTTGGTTTTTATGTATAGGGTGAGAGGTTCAGTTGTTGACACCACGATAGTGATTGACACTGTGTATCTACCGATGTAATAAACTATTGGTGCTATTTAGAGTTTTTTCATCTGCTTCCACATATTTCAAGATGATTATTTTCATTTGAGTAAAGTTCAATTTCCTCAGGTTAACATTCTGAAAACGCCATCATTAGATATTTGGCGCGAGAGTTTGTAGTAGTGTCAATAAGTGTATATGTATATATGTATATTAATATATTAGAGTTTACTTAAGGATAGCGACTTCACATAATTGCGTATATTTTTCGATTTTGTTCTGTTTCATATTAGTTAGAAGTTTTCTACTGTTTGGAAGGTTCCGAGGAATATTTAATTGATGTAAATAGACTCTTCAATGATTTATACATCAAGGTTTAACCATATGGCAATAACTGTGTCAATAATATTACATCGAAGAGTGATTGACATAGGGTTCATCCTTAATATACAGGGTGTTTCAAAAAATGGTGATCCCCTCTCTAGGATAGAAATAAAACCGAAAAATAATTGAGTTTTGTTCAGTAAAAAATTTTCGTAGCGCCATCCGTATTCAAGATATAGATTTTTACACGGATCGAACCAACTAGCATTGAACATAACTTTTAAATATTAGATTTATTGAGCAAAATTTAAAGTGAACATAAACATCATTCAATTTTACACCAAAAAGGTACTCTTGAAAAAACTCGATAATGTGTATCGTTTTCGAAATATTTAGATTTGAAAATTATGAGGTAACACCTCGGATAACACCCAATGCCTGTAACGATTGGGAGTCAGCTATGAGGTCATTGAAGTAATTTTGAAACTTAAATATTTCGCAAACAGAACACATTATCGAGTTTTTTCAAGAGTACCTTTTTGGTATAAAATTAAATGATGTTGAAGTTCACTTGAAATTTTGCTTAATAAATCTAATATTTGAAAAGTTATGTTCATAACAAGGTGGTATGAACCGTGTGAATAGCGACCTCTATCTTGAATACGGATGGAGCTACGAAATTTTTTTACCAAACAAACCCCAATTATTTTTCGGTTTTCTATCTACCCTAGACAGGGGATTACCTTTTTTTGAGACAACCTGTATAAATCATTGAAGAGTTTACTTACATCAATTAAAGATTCCTTGGAGCCTTCAAAACAGAAGAATACTTCTAACTACTATGAAACATAACAAAATCGAAAAATATACGCAATTATGTGCCAGTAATAAACATTTCATATGTGATAGGCTAAGATTAATTGATACATGAACTGATCTTAGACTCTCTTCTTCGAAACCTTTTAATATTAAGTGACTTCCTATGTAACAAATCAAAAAGAATCAATGTGACTATTCTCTCTGTGTATTAAATTCGGATTGAAGAGGCATCTAGTAGCAGAATTCTGAACTAATAATAACTGATTAGGTGAATCTCGTATGAAGCGAAGGAACCTCTTCATGAATAAATAGACGGAGAGCAATCTACAACACTCTTAACCCACAAGTCATATTAGCTAAATTAAATCACCTAGAACTTCTATGGCTTTGTAGTGTAATTTACACTGTGTAAATCTAACATAGACTATTGATAGATTTATTGATCAATCAGACAAATTGAATGTTTATCATTTCAGTATAAGAACTGAAGTCCTTATAGAATCAAACACTATACAAATTATTGTTAACTTTCTTTATAGTTTCTCGAAATATATTATATACTGATGGACAAAATAAGCGCACCACCTAAAATTTCGTTAAATTTTAACAATTGATATCTTCCCAATCTTTAGTCGGATTTCAACGTTTCTTTCTTTAAATAGTAGCTCTGTTATTGTCAAATTCCCTCTATTGAACAGAAGTCCAAAAAATAAAACCTTCATGTTGTACTGGGCGTTTAAATAATGTCATGTTTTATAGTCAAATTTTAACGTCTTCTGTGGGCAATGCCAGGTTGCTGAGGCAAATAAAAACAATAAAACTTTGTAGCCTAGTATCTCTTGAGTATTTTGTTTTTTTAAAAATCAATTTAGCTTGAAGTCGTCCAGAGATATTCAACTTTTTATCAACTCTTGTATTTTATGCATTAGCCATGAATATCTTCGCAACCATTTGTCCGATTTGAATGTTTTTTTTAGTTGTAGCTCTTTTATTGGCGAATATCATACTACAATGAGATGTTCAAAAAAAATAAATGCATCATGCTGTACAGGGCGTTTAAATTTTCGGATTTTTTTCATTAAAGTTTAACGCCTTCTGTGGGCAATACCAGATATATGAGGCTTCTTAAAACTATACAGTGATGCAGCCTGATGTTTCCTTAGTATTTTGCATTTTTAAAAAGCAATTTCACTTGTACCCTTCCAGAGCTATTCACATTTTCGTAACATCATACATTTTTCTCTTTTTCTTGATTTCTTTTCGTTTATTTTTGTGTTGAAAGTTAATTCTTATTTATTTTTCTTTGGCCGTTGTCTCCGTAAACTTATGGAAAGTAAAGGAAACTTTAGAAATTTACACAATTATTAATTTCCAATGAATTTTTTGAATTAGAGAAAATTATGACAACTGTAAACCCCAGTATCACTCGACTGAAAATATTCATTGTCAATATATTGTATGAATTGCAAGATGTTATAAAAATGTGAATATCTCTGGAAGGGTACAAGTTAAATTGCTTTTTAAAAAAGCAAAATACTCAGAAAACATCAGGCTGCATCATTGTATAGTTTTTAGAAGCCTCATATATCTGGTATTGCCCACAGAAGGCGTTAAACTGTAATGAAAAAAACCCGAAAATTTAAACGCCCTGTACAGCACGAATCATTTATTTTTTTGAACACCTCATTGTGGTATGATATTCGCCAATAAAAGAGCTACAACTAAAGAAAAACATTCAATTCGTACAAATGGTTGCGAAGATATTCATGGCTAATGCATAAAAAACAAGAGTTGATAAAAAGTTGAATATCTCTGGACGACTTCAAGATAAATTGGTTTTTAAAAAAACAAAATACTCAAGAGATACTAGGCTACAAAGCTTTTTTGTTTTTATATGCCTCAGCAACCTGGCATTGCCCACAGAAGAAGTTAAAATTTTACTATAAAACATGACCTTTTTTAAACGCCCTGTACAACATGAAGGTTCTATTTTTTGGACTTATGTTTAATGGAGGAAATTCGACAATAACAGAGCTACAATTGAAAGGAAAAAACGTTAAAATCCGACTGAAGATTGGGAAGATATTAATTGTTAAAATTTAACGAAATTTTAGGTGGTGCGCTAATTTTGTCCATCAGTATATATTAATTTCTATTCGAATTATCGATAAATTCTTCATTATTGGCTAGTTTCATTTTATGAACCACACTATTCAAAAGACCGCCCATGAAATAATTCACATCCAAATCATTGACCATCAAGTATTTCACAATAGAAAAGTGATCATTTAATTTTAGGTTCATTTTCATCGATCTAGAATTAATGAAAAAAATATCAATTATGATTATAGTGGTTAGATACTACTAGGCTTCGTGCTTCGTTGTAGGCTTTGTTGCAGTGTTCTTGCGTCACCTCAGGAATAATGTGAATCATATTTTGGAATATGTAACGTTCGAATAAATGAATCGACGAGTTTAAGACTTTCTTGAAAAGCCTTAAGAAGAAGGTACTCCGCAGATAACGCTTTACGGGTAGAAAAACAGTAGAATAAATTAACTACAAGTAGATTAGTTATATTCGTATATGTAGTTTTTATAATAGTAAGAAAATAGTTTGATTTGTACCAGTATCAATGCTTCTTTTGTGGTTCCTCTTTCTAGATTTCACAAAGTGTACATCAATATAATATGATGAAGTACCAATGGAAACGAGAAAATTGAAAATTCCGATGAAGGTTGAAGATTCATGAACATGGCTCACATGCAGTAAGAAAAGAGCACAGTGGGTGAAAAAATTTAAAATAATATAATCGAGGAATCGCTTCATCTAGAATCTAGATCACGAAAGTATTCAAATTCGCCACTACAATATATTTAATACGCCTTCTACATTGTTCCAACGTAAACTTCTCAATACCTTTTGGCATTTCGTAAGAAAAGTTTGGTTCTAGCTAAGGGAGGAATCCCAAGTAAATATTTCCACTAGTCGAGCAAAAACTTCTTCTAATAATTCTGAGCAACGATATTACAATGCTTCGTAGTAGCTGTAACTTTCGGAACAGATTAATCAGAATATATTTCTCCATGAAAATATCAATTGAAAATTCCCGTCAATAGCTGATGCAATTCTTACGCTTAATACGACTAACAGAACTTTTAAAATGACTCCTGAAATATTTGAGATTCAATTTCGCAATATTCTCAAGAAAATTGGGAGGAAGGTCGAAGTTTTATATTCAAATGAAGGTTAATTAATTAATTAATTAATAATGCATCTTAAGGTTCCTAAAGATATAATCGAAAGTTCGAAAAAATGTACTTGAACAAACTCCAAAGATATCCTTATTAATTTAGTGGATTAACCTGATGATTTGCATAGGTATACATAATGTTATGAATTTAATTTTCTTTTTAGAAAATATTTATTCATTCATCAATAATGGTTTTGTCCCCTTCAAAGAGATCCCCCTCAGATTTCATGCACCAATGCCAGCGCTTCTTCTTATCCTCGAAGTACTTCTGGAATGATCTTATCGGTATGTTCTTCGATTTTGACTTCATCTCATCAGTTGTGGAAAAACGCTTTCCTTTTTGAGACAAATTATTAAAATTCATTAAAAATGGTGAAAATTTGGGTGAGATGGTTCATAAAGCTCGAACATTTTTAGGTCATCGTGACGCACCTTGTCGGGCCGCAATAAAGAAATTGGTGGAAAAATTCGAGGTGTTGGTACAAGTTAGTGATGTGAAGAATAGAACCCGTGATCGTCGCTCAAAAACAGTCGAGAATATTGCTGCTGTAACCAAAAATGTTGAACAAAAACCAGGTTTGTTTATTTCTCGTCGTTCTTTGGAATTGGGCATACCACAAATGTTATTACACCGTAATCTTTATGCAAGATTTGGGTCTTAAGGCTTAAAGTTCACAGAAGCAACGAAACCATTGATCTTTTGCGGGAAAAGTTTCTGGACCGTTTTATCTCTCGAAGAGGTGATCACAATTGGCCTACGAGATCTCGTGATTTAACACCTTGGGACTTCTTTCTTTGGAGCCACGTGAAAGAGAAGGTCTACACCAGTGATTCCCAAAGTGGGCGCTGTGGCGTTCCAGGGGGCGGTGATGGCCACGGGTGTTTTTGAATTTAATAAAAACAAAATCTGTTATTTCTGCATTCGTGACAAAATTCCTTGTGAACAAACGAAATTTTGAAAGAGGGGAATTCATCCAGTTTCCAAATTTATCAGGAGCAGAAAAAAAGATGAAGACATATATTGTTATTGCGAGCACTTAGGTGCTTTAAGTTTTTGGGAATGATCATACCTGACTGGATTTTGGATACTTTTTCGAATGCAGATACAGCAGAATCTCGAAAAATACAAAAAGAACTGATGGAAGTCATAACGAATGATGAATTGAAATTTAAATTCAAAAGCGGCTATCAACAATTCTGGCTGCAAAAGGACATCCCTAGGGCTTATCCTGAAATATGGGCTGTTATTCAGAAGTTCCTTATTGCATTCCCGTCATCGTATTTGGTGGAACGCGGATTCAGTGCAGTTAACAATTTATTAACAAAAAAAGGAACCGTTTGCTAGTAGTCAATCGCGATGATTTGAGAATGCTGTTGACAAAAATGGAACCAAATATTACAAAATTGGTAGCAGCCCACCAGGTTCATCCTTCGCATTGAGATTTTTTTCATTTTTTTTTTGTATCAACTTTTTCTTCAATAAAGAGGTTAACAACTTCAAATTTCAATGTTTCTGATTCACATCTTTCTTCATCATATTAAAAAAAAAGGTAGAAATAATAGGCACGTCAAAGGAATTTGAGACATGTTCTCAAGTGTACAAGTGTTTTGAATGGAAATCTGAAGACAAATGGGTTCCGAGTGACGTCAGAGAGAGAAGCTAATCCGTATTAAAACGTGCGATCAAGTATACTTGATTGCAGGTTTCTATACCTAATAACGCGAGAAATTGAAACATGAAATATAACAGAAAATATTTCATGTTGCAGGTTTCAAAACGATTTGTTTTTCTCCTTGATGTCACTTGAAGAGCATTTGCCTTCGCGAATTCCCATTCAAAACACTAATGAAATGAGAACATGTTTCTTGATTCACCTTTCTTTGATGTGTGGCTTACCTTAAAGCTCAATATTAACATTAAGGGGGCGCTGACCAATGTTTTTTATTAAAAGGGGGCGGTGGATCAAAAAAGTTTGGGAACCACTGGTCTACACCAATAGCCCAGCGTCGATTCAAGACCTCAAAGATGGAATTCCTGAGGCTATCGGGGACATAGGGCTGCCACTTTGCGATTTGGTTATGGAAAATTTCATTTAAAGGATATGGTCCTGAAGCGTGGTCGTGGTGGTCATTTGCCTGATGTTATTTTCCACTATTAACGGCATGAATTCTTCTTTATAATGAAATAAACATCGGATCATTCATATTGAAAAATGGCATTTTTCTTTGAATATCAAAATAACATCTCTTATTGGAAAACCCTTTATCACCACGGGCCAATGTCAAGCATAGAAGCTCTACAGATAATGCCCAACAAGCTCTATCGTTGTCAAAAAAGTAGTTGCTCACTAGACATCTTTTTGATGATCTAGTCGTTTAAAAACGTTTTTGGTATCGAATTCAAGGAAAGCAGATGTTTTGAACTTATGAAACGTGGAAAAATAAAGTGAATGCTATTCATCAAAGTTAAAACCAAATGACCATCCAATAAATCTCCACCTCAAACGAGCTGTTTAAAAACCTCTTCTCCCCACACCCCAAATTACAAATACCGCTGAAATAAACCTCTGTTTCCTTTCCAAATGAATCCCGCATCCATCAACGCCTCCATGAGTTGTTTGGGCGACTTCTTCAAATTGCAACATATCCCTCGTAACACATTTTTTTTAATCTCTATTGCGTTCTATCTCATTATCTCTTGGTCTCCATTCACCTTGGCGCGAACGGTGAGTTGTGACTGTTTTGAACATCATCGCGTTCAGCTGAATAACGGAATGTTACATCCATATTCATCCGTTGGTCGTTTGTTTGGGCCTTGAAGGAATCGAGGGAAGGCGATTTCTGTAGGGAAAACGGACTGGGCAAAGTGCGGATACTTTAGTACTAGGACAGGCTAAGGCCGGCCACTCACGTACAGTTTCAACTGTCAGTTACAACCATCGATATATAATAGAGAAGATACGTTATGACATACAATTGAGTAAGAAAAATAGTACCACTGGCCGGGGCTAAGTCGGGGACCAATATGGCGGAAAGCTCAGGGTTGAATTAAGTTGCCAGTTTTTTCTGTTTACAAATCTCACCCAGAAAATATGACGTGTTGGGTCTTCAGGAATTCTATCCAAATAAGGTCAATTGAATATCAAATAAACAAGACGATAATATACACATATAAAAAGATATCGGATTACCAAGACAGACTAGTTTCGAATGCGGATCTGTTCAGTACACATCCCTACCTGTGATATGTTTTTCCTCTAATTTTCTTCTTATATGTCTCTTCTCTGCTTGAAGAAAGCTCTATAGTGCACGATACCATTTTATTGTATATTTTTAAGCAGAAAAAATCACAATTTAACTAGAAACAGGAGCAAGAATCACAATTCTTCCAGGAAATTCAACGATTGTCAAATTTAGCGTTAGGTGGTAGTAATATGGCGCATCTGATACCACGTTTATTTCAATGACGGCAACTCTATACTATTCTATCTCTATGGTTACAACTGAACAGTTAAAACTGTCAGTTTCAACTGTGAACTGAGATGTGCAGTTCAATGCTTCAGTTTGCTCCATGATGGATTCGAGCAGGGACCTATTGCACCAAAATACTTTGCAACTTTTTACTTTGCACTTTGCATTCTAACAAATTTCAAAAGTGAAAATTCATTATATTGCACAACATTTTTCCCAATATTTAATTTCTGCAAAGTGATTCTCACTTTGCACTTGACTTTTCACATTGCACTTTCAATTATGAATGCGTTTCTTGCAATGTAATTCATTTGAAAAGTGCAAAGTGAAAAGATGGAAAGTATTTGGTGCATTAGGCCCCAAGTCCGACGATCTGGACGTCCTCGGTTTAATTTTTGCTTGAACAGTGGTGTAAGCAGTGACTACAAAAAAGGAATTTTTCTTCGCACATAAACTTATTGAGAGAATTAGGAGAAGAACCATTAGATTTTCTCAATTATTTGCGCATGACTCAAACAGTGTACGAAAACTATTGTTGGTTTCTCCTTTAATGGATTAAATTTACAATCTTAATTAGAATATGACACTCTCGGGGTGTTTCGGTCTTTTAGAAAATCAAACAGGTCAAAGTACCAAGGCTTGTAAATGCTGTCCACAGATGCTCCAGAATTTTTCGATGTCTCAACTTTTTTTGCGGTAGGCAGATCTCAACCTGTTTATTTTTGAAAACACTGATTTCTTGGTCGTACCAGTTTCTATTTCTCTTAACCTTTTTTGTCAGTCTGCTGTACGTCGCATCTTTTTTGGTGCGGTCGTGGTAATCAGCAGATATCACTTGCCATAAACAAGGTTCCGATCTATTTCGATAAAACATACTATAGCTTGGTTTTGTTTTCTCAAGCATTCTCTATTCTTATTTGTGGGGACTTCACGAAAGTCTTTGTATCCTTAATGTGCAGCTAAATATGAAATTTCGAATCAATCGAATTCTAAGTTTAATTGAAAATGACCTCTATGCCTCACGAGCTTAAGCGAGATATTCCGACCACACATGAGCTCTGAAATTTTTAAGTCTCTAGGTTATTCTGTCACAGAGTTCAAGTTTTTGAGTTTTCTCATTTGACGGATTTTCACCAAACTCGTTGTACCGTCGAAATTTGAAACAAAGGACCCCGCACATTTCTTATGGGAATTGGGTCCCGGTGGATTTGGCTGAAAATTTGATATGATGTTCTACTAATCCTTCTGATCAAATGTCTCCACATACAGTCACGAAGCTGAAAATGCATATTTCTAGGAGTTTTAAGCGATTTTTGTATCCATTATGGCTTACGTATTACCGTTCACACAGAAATGTTTGAAAATATTTCGTGATTATTGAAAGCAGATTTCGTCAATTTAATTTGTTAATATTTAAATATATCTTGTATGCATTATAATTGTTATTGCCTTGAATGGAGATGCCTCGACACGTTCATTTGATGGTTTTTTGCGAAAACATGAATAAATCGAACGAAAAATATTTTTTTCAAGAAAGCCATGATGGATACAAAAAAATCGCTAAAAACTCCTAGAAATATGCATTTTTCAGCTTCGTGACTGTGGAGACATTTGATCAGAAGGATTAGTAGAACATCATATCAAATTTTCAGCCAAATCCACCGGGACCCAATTCCCATAAGAAATGTGCGGGGTCCTCTCTAGTTTTGAGAATATTAGAAAAAAATTAAATTATCACTCGATTATTCGACTATCGGCATGAAGAACCCCTCAAATTTGTGGCTCTAGAATTTTGATGTTTTTGCATTAATTTTGCAGAGAATTCATAAAATAAGTGAAAGAAAAATCGTTGTTTCATAATAATAATAATAGAGAAAAAATGACCGGGAGGGAACATTTACGGAAATTTTAAAGCTATATCTTAAACTTAGACAGACCGCCACCTGTTGATGATACTAATATAGTTCAGGCGGCCAAACGAATACAATGACACCAAAATCTGATCAATATTTGTTGCATCCAAGGGGAGGCGATTTCTGTAGGGAAAATGGACTGGGCAAAGTGCGGCTACTTTAATACCAGGACAGGCTAAGGAGAAAAATCTTGATGACAATGCACTGTTGACAGAGGTCTGATGAAACTCCGAGACAGAACTAAGGAGTGTTTCAATAAAAGCGCAAGATTTTAGTGAAACATGTTTTTTCGAACAAGCTAGAAAATTTTGGCTCACATATTTCATCGACTTCACGACGAATTTCAACGATATAACGGGTTATCCATTTCGCGATTTCAAAAGTATACGGCTGGAATTCGATATCTGTCAAACGAAGTTTTTAAAAAAAAATTTTTTTGTTTAGTTGAAAGTCTGACATTTATGAAAATGGATCGCTTGACTATCGCACAACGCATGAAAATTGTAAAAACCTAATACAAAAATGGCGATTCTGCCACAGCCACATATCGTGCTTCAAGAGCAGATTTTGGTTTACATAATCGTCCAACTACGCAAGCAATTGGTAAAATTGTGAAGAAATTTGAAGAGACTGGATTGGTTACAGATATTGTAAGCCCTGTGCATCATCGTTTTGCTCGTACCACTGAAAATATCGCTACTGTAAGTGAAAGTGTTGCCGAAGACCCGAATCTGTCGATTCTCAGGAATTAGGACTGTCTTACGGCACATTATGGCGTATTTTGCATTAAGATCTACACCTACACCCAAATAAAATCCAGCTCACACAACAACTGAAGCCAGCCGACCATTCACATCAACATCGTGGATACGTCGAATGGGTGCTTGAACAACCGGCGGTGGATGGCGATATCAACTGGCCACCAAGATCATGCGATTTGACACTGCTTGACTTTTTTTGTGGGGCTACGCGAAAGACCGTGTTTATGCAGATAAACCTTCAACTCTTGAGTAGTTAAAAACCCATAGTCGTCAAGTTATGGCTGAGATACCGCCCAATATGTGTCAAAAGGTGGTCGAAAATTACCTCAAAAGAATCGATGCTTGCAACAATTCGGGTGGTTGTCATTTAAATGATGTAGTGTTTCACACAAATGTCAACGTTCAAACCTCATAATAAAAAAGAAATATCATGATAAAAAATATTTTTTATGTGTTTTATTTCCGTTTACTTTTGAAACCGCAAAATGGATAACCCTGTACAGTGGAACTTCCCTGTAACGAAAGCGCTGAATCCGCAAAAAAATTCGTTATGAAGAAATTTCGTTATACAGAAAACTAGTTGTTTTATAGTCGGTAATGTCGCGGCCGACTTCACTGATAAATTTAAGTTTATCATTCAAACTTGAGCACTTACTTTTAGACATTTTAGACATAATTAATATTTATTAATTCAGGAAGAATTACTCAATTTTTCAGAATAAACACCTTGCAATAGAAACAGAAACCAGAATTTATGAAGCAGCAATAAGGCAAATCCTCACTTTTGCAGCAAAATAAAGACCTGATAGCTGTGGCAGCCTTATTGGCATAAACCTGTGACTTCAAATAACCCCACAGCCATAAGTCTAAATGCGTTAAATCGCAAAAGCGTGAAAAGCAATTCAGATCACCAAATCGGAAAAAGGCATGACCAGGAGTAAACACGTGCAACCTCGTCAATGTTTCGATTTCATGAGTCATTTGCTTCATAGTCCATAGTCCTACACTTGGCAACCCTTGTATGACTTCCGTTTATACTAGTTTCGAAATTCTTGTTCAACTTCAGACAAGGAATTGATCAGCGGACCACTTACCATCTTTTATACTGTTTTTCGCTTCATAAAATTAAATTTGGGATTGCCCCGAATCTTATCAATTATATCGCGATAAGAATAATGAATAAAACATCCGATTGCTCAGAATCATTTTCAATAAATTAAATATCCACATATGTAAATAACAATTGGCGAATGTTCCAAATTTTCGATTTTCGTAACGAGAGCGATTGTTGAACATTTGTTAATTTTTAATTAAATTTACTTCAGTACTAGTGTTATTTTATTTTAAGTAGAAGTTTTGAAAATCATTCAACGTTATTGTTCGGTTTTTTTCAAAGCAAAGGGATATCAAAATATCTATTTTCTTGATTGTCCCACAGCTGGTGTGACAAGTCGTGGTCGAGTAAAAGGAAATATTATAGAGGTTTCTCTAATTCTTGTGTAGAAGGTATGTCAAGAAATATAGTTTCAACCAATCGACAAAAAGCATGTCAATTCGAACTGAAAATCGGTCAACTTATTCCAAGGAACATTTTAGTATGTTTTTTCCATTTGAGAGATGATGTCAATTATATAACTAACAGAGATTACCGAAAATTCTTGAAAAGGGTATTAAAATTGAGCCTATGAAAGAATTATCATTTCAGAAATATACTATAGTAAATACAGGGTCTCTGTAAATGATTATAACTGCGCAGTTGGCATTGGACTATCATGGATATTTATATTCTGATGTAAACTTCAATTTAAACAAACGATACTGTGAGTTTGGGCTGGTAATTCCGAAATAAATTGAAAAATGTGACTGAATTTATAAATTTGTAGGGAATTTGTAAGAAAAGATAAGATGAAAAATTTCCGAAACAACCTACGATGTTACAATCAAGACCCCGTATTATTAAAATTCTGCCAGCCAATGCAAAATGGCGGAATAAATGCAAGATTTAGAAAAACATGAAATAGTTACATTTTGTCCATTTTGTGGGATTTCAAGTTGTTTCAGCTGAAAATATTCAAGAATTTGTATTTAGGATTTATATTGTGCAACAGAATAGAGCAAAATAAGTGAAATAACCAAGTATAGTGAGAACCTTTGAAAGGACCCCGCACATTTTGTATGGGAATTGGCTCCCGTTGAATTTGGCTGAAAATTTGATATGATGTTCTACTAATTCTTCTGATCAAATGTCTCCACAGTCACGAAGCTGAAAAATGCATACTTCTAGGAGTTTTTAGCGATTTGTTGTATCCATTATGGCTTACGTATTACCGTTCACACAGAAATGTTTGAGAATATTTCGTGATTATTGAAAGCAGATTCTGTCAATTCGAAATATTTTCAAACATTTCTGTGTGAACGGTAATACGTAAGCCATAATGAATAGAAAAAATCGCTAAAAACTTCTGGAAGTATGCATTTTTCAGCTTCGTGACTGTGCGGGGTCCTTTGTGATTTTTTTCTGAAAAAACTCGAAGGAAATAAGCTTTTGTCAACGTTAGCGTGATGTAGAACCATCATTTAGAGTTGTGTTGAATATATAGGGTGTTTGGTATATATATATATATATTCTTTTGAATTGAGAGCTAACAAAATACAATACATGAAACAAAAAAGTCCCTAGTGTTTGGTAATTTGATGTGATCCTTAGGGGATATACTAGACGTCATATGCAGCGAATTGCGTCAAGTGAAGCATGTTCCGAAAATATATGGTTACATTGATATGGGGATTTTTTAACTTTTTTTAAATTTTCGCTTCGCTATCGAAAATAAATAATTTTGCGAAAACTACTTGGTTCTAAATATTCGATAAATATTTTTTTCAAAGCTGAGGAGCTGGTCCTTATTTATTGCAAAAAAGTATTCACAATTCACTCAATTTATTGAGATATACTTCGATATTCCGAGTGAAGTTTCTATGGCCCAAAAATTTCGTTGAGGCTTTTCAATGGTACCTTGCATGTAGCCGCAAAATTCTCGGTTTTGTTCTGTGTTTGAGATACGAGTATTAAGGAAAAAAAAAATTCGTATGGCCATAGGTTATGGAAGACTCACGACTCAGTACGATTTTGCTAGTTGACGAACTTAATTGCGACATTTAAAAAACCAACCAACCCTAACGAACGCTCGAAAACGGAAAATCGCTATGATTTTCTGAAAATCCATTATTTCTAAAATGTTTTTTTTTTTAGAAAATCACAGGAAATGCCAATCATCTTTTCCATCAATCACTCAAACATAGTCGTTTGACACCATTGTCCTTTCAAAATTCGAAAATTCGAGACATTTCGATGCAAGTACACCGCGAAGAGAAGCGCGTCGGAAAAACAGTCTGTACATGAGCGAAACCTCCGATGATCGCGGAGACGGCCGTTCTCGCGAACAACGTGGCCGCCATGGGCCACCGCCGACGGAACATGCGCACTTTCCGCCGCCGACTTTTCGTAATTTTCCGTCGTATTCGCTCGTGGTAGGCCGTCCGCAACCAAATCGCGTAGCGCCACCGTCAAAGTAACATGGCGTCCCCGTCAGCTGCTATGATAGATCGACTTGACAAACAGGGCATTCCCAAGTCGAAAAGAAAACTCCAGAAACACCTACGCAGCGCAGGACTGGCCTACATATCCAGAACGGGAAAGCTGATACCAGCGAAAAAAGTAGCAGGTAGGTCCTCTATTCCATTTTTATTCGATTGCCTTGTTTACCTTTCGTCATCATCTGACATCCCGTTCACTTCGGCATTAGTGCCTTTTTAATACGTCACCGCGGTCGTGTCGCCTTTCCAATTACGCATTTTCCCAAACCACATCCCTAATTCTTTATACTTTGTTATTCCCGTTTCTGTTCTACTAAAATTTAGTGCAAGATCGTCCGTACGAAAAAAACCTCGCAACTAGCGACCTTCTGAATGTAGGTCATTCGATTTATTGGAAGGAAACATTGGCCTTGTCGTTAAGGCACGTGTCGAACGGATAACAGGTTCTTTGGAGCCGCACTTTTACTAAAAACGCCGTTTTCACAATCGCGTTTTCGCTTGGCACATATAAAAACATTGGCGAATAAGTGGGACGAGCAACAGCGACAGCAGTACGTCAAATGTCAAAGATTGTGTTTTGTTTTCGGATCGCCTTGTGTTCCAGCAGCGGCGAAGGCCTTCTTGGATATATCTCTCCATTCCGTCGATGAATAATTACTGTTTCTAGGCACCGTAAAAAGGTTAATTGCGGTTTCTACGAGTATTATTACGGCCTTCGTTTCGAGTGATTTGTTTTCCAGTTTCTCTCTTGCTCGTTTACTGTACTTTTAGACTTATCGATAAATGGCGTTATTAAATTCGTATTTCCTTTTCGAAAGCCATGCATATTTGGTAGTAATGATCGATACCATTTGAGACGGTCGGAACGCTCCTTATCTTGCACAGGTTGAAAGCTTTTAGATATCAGGAACAATCAGAAAATTTTCAATCGAGATTAGGTACACGGCGTGGCCTTTATCATACCACACTTACACTATAAGATTTCGTTGTTTAAATTGATACGCAAACAAAATATCGTTGTGACATGAAGATATTAACCGTAACAATATAGTATGTGAGAATTTTCGAAAATCCTCAATAGAATGCAACGCATAAACAAATATGTATCCCCTGAGAATTACCGATTGCTAAATTTCATTCTATATCGTAAACGTGATGAGTAAACAAAGTTCAAATGTAAATAAAACAATAACATGACGATCTGAAACAGTCACGAAACTTTTCTGCATATTCCGAAATTCATTTACTCTGATTTTGATAAGGGATAGGATAACTGGAAGAATATCTCAGGTGTTGGACTCATTGTTAACAAATGATATTGAAGTGGACACCTGTCCTCGAAGTTTACCTATAAAAATCATTTAAATGTTGACGATCCCATTGCTGATTTCAATCGTTATAACATTAAAATGAACTTACGATTGTATTTCAATGAGACTACCCAAAACTGTTATAGATTAACATTCCTATTCTCCGTTGAAGACTTTCTTTTTACTAAGCAATAATTAAAATATGTACACTGCAGATACATTCATATAGAATTTTTCCATCTTCTATATTTTATCGAAAATGTGAAAATCATCCATGAATTTCGAAAAACCATATGTAATTTTTTTTTCATTATTATCAACAAAAATCAACCTATTCAAAAATTTTGTATTTTAACACCGTTTCAAATATATGACAAACAAACACAATGAATTATTGTTATTGACTTTTGAAGTTATGTATAAAAATTAACCGTGTTTTTCAATTATTTATGACATCAAATGATAAGAAGTAGAGAACCTGCAAAAATTGCAATATTTGTGAACCAACTCTCATTTTCTATCGATTTGAATTTTTTTGTTTCGTTTTTAATTTCTGCACTTGCAAAACTTGAATAAAAATAATACACTGTTCTTTCCTTAACTTATACGTTTGTTAGTTGTTCAATCTCTCCTGTTACGAATTTATCTGTTAATGGGCAGTTCCAAAAAAATTTTGGAAATAATGGACTCTCAGAAAATCATAGCGATTATTCCCCTTCGGGGAAAAAGTTTTCGAAATCAAGCTAGCGAATTCATACGATCAAAATTCGCTGGTGAGTTATCATTCATTTCATTAGTCGAATTTCGAATCGTCATCCCCACTAATTATGCTTGCTCGTACGTCATCATGGTGCGACTTTCGAAGTTACGAGTGCGCATTCTCAATATTTAATTAAAGATTAAATACTTGTAATTTTCGATGTATAATTGTAGAGTAGTATAGGTATTGCATAACACTAATCTCAATGCTGCCACCATATGAATAAACCCCATATTTTAATATACTGGAAATGCCCATTCAAATTGTTGAGCCAATCAACATTTTTCATTGCTAGAAGAATTAAAAGATATTCACTGAAATATTCGACTATTCACACTAAAACATTGGTGAATTATTACTTATTACTTTCGTAAGTCGTGAGAGATATCAATGCCTTCAACACTCTACAGGGTGTCTACTTTTAAAGTGGACAAACTTCGAGGGGTGATTATACAAGTGATTTGCAACAAAAAATGTTATATAACACATGGTCGAAATGTTCACGGTTATTCTTCAATTTAACATTTCTTGATATCACGAAAAATTTCAAGTTTTTTTTTTCTAAAAAGATCATTATTCAGTTTTCCTTGTAGTCTCATCAAATTTGGACAAATATTCGGAAAGGGCAATAAATTTGCTACAAGATGTGAGAGTCTGTGTGCAGAAATCACTCTTATTGCAGGCGTGGTAAGTAGAAGAATATCACGATTCTGAAGTAAACAAAATCAGTCCTATTTTTCTAATGGTTTTTTCTATGAAATATTAATAATTATGCACACGTACTCTAAATGAGGTATTTTTTACTGAAAAGAAAGCGTGTGCATAATTATTAATATTTCATCGAAAAAAACATTGAAAAATGGGACTGATTTTGTTAACTTTTGAATCGTGATATTCTTCTCCTTACCACGCCTGCAATAAGAGTGTTTTCTGCATACAGACTCTCTCATCTGTAGCAAATTTATTGCCCTTTCCGAATATTTGGTCCAATTTGATGAGACTACGAGGAAAACTTAATATGTAATGATCTTTTTAGAGAAAAAACTTGAAATTTTTCGTGAAATCAAGAAATGTTAAATTGAAGAATAACATTTCTACCATGTGTTATATGACATTTTTTATTGCAAATCACTTGTATAATCACCTCTCGAAGTTTGTCGAATGATTATTTTATCATCAGGAGCGTAAAACTTTTCTACTGTGACTTTCCACCCACTCAAACAATGAACAATAGAAAATGAAGGAATCCCAAACTCCATCATTATCTATAAATACCTTCGATCGCCGTTCCACGCACGCCACTGTCCAAACGGCTAAGATGGAACAAATTCAAACAGGACGGTGTACACTGGTCGCGTGAGATCTCACTTTCTAGAACCCATTTAGAGTTAATTCGTATTTTGAGAAGATTGCAGAATGTGAAAGATGGCTATTGCGGCCATACGGTCACACCGTAAGATTTCCTCATGAGGCCGAAATTACGTAGCTATCGGCTTCTTCTACAATTGTTGCGACACCATTTTATCACTCTATTTACGGATTCAGAAAAAGAGGCACTTCATCTCAAGGAAGAAATGGGAAAGGAGACGTCCTTAACCGAGAAATCCTAACCTATTTTGCGGTGATAATGAATCTGTACCGTTTATGAACTGGAATTGTTTGATAACATTTGGATCGAGTGTGTTAAATTGAAAGGAATGGACTTTCAAATGTTTAGGCGATAAGAAGTTAGCGAGACACTGGGAAATGTTTAGAAAGAAACGGTTTCAATTGACAAAGAACATAATACAAAAATATTTTTTCCGCAAATTTTGGTTATTTCACTTTCTGAAAATATAATTCCATTAGTGTGTACCATCAGAGCATTAAGGCAAGACAGCTACTTCCAAAAATATTCAATCCATTTGAATTGAATAAAGGGTATTTCCATGATTTTCAGGAAAAGTCATTTCAGAAAAAAAGGACCCTCAGAAAATAGTAATAGCGAATTTCCTATTTTTGTCCGGTAGTCAGATTTTTGAGAAAAAATGAATTCAAGTGATCAGAATTGGCAGTTGAGTGTGACGTACGCATCTGCATTCATTTCATTGGTTGATTTTTGAATCACAGTTTAGAACGATGCCAACTGACCACTATGTTGTGAATCGTCATCTCCACTAATTATGCTTGCTCGGACGTTTGGAAAACATGATTGATTTCATTAATTATCATTTAATTTCATCATAAATATTTTTGATTATATGAAAATATGCGCATCTGATCTGCTTACTTATAATTTTAGTATAATGCTTCATTGTCTGTACGTAGAGGAAAACTTTAAAACAATTTTGAAATTTCGAACATTTCCTTATTTTCATCAATTTCATACTATCATTTTTTGGGCCAGGTGGTTATTGCTTGCTTTACCAAAATCTTCATATACACAGTGAGTCCTCATATTTTAACTCACTTACTCACAAAATTTTTATGACTTGATCTTGATTGCCTTATTCAAAACATGAATATTCAGTTTAATCTTGGAAATATTTCCATTGAATATTCAAAAATAAAATTATATAAAACATTTTTGTCGCTCATTATCGATAATTCCTTTGTTTTCACATAATTTATAAACAAATCACTTCACTATCTATCAATCAAATTTAAATTGAATCGAACCAATTATTTCAAATCGATGCATATTCTGATGCACAAGGATTCTTTTCCTTTTAATTCCTCAAAATATTCGTGATGTTTCCGAAGAAAAATCGATAATACTGTGCTTTTCGGGTGCTTGCGTGGTACTTATTTCCAATGGTATTATGACATATGAGGCTGAAATAACTGGGAAAACCAGTGTAATCAGCATACAGGGTGTCAAGGATAGTGCCACATGATAGAGGGCCATAAAATATGAAAAAGGTCCCATGAATATATGTCCAAAAGTGCTTCCATTAAGAAATGTTTGAATTTTTTTGAATATGAAAATTAGTTATCGACCGTAATTTTTGTTTTTTTTACCGAGAGATCCTAATAAACTTTCACTTTATTTTTTATTCAGTTTTTTTCAATAACTTTGGACGAAAAGGTGAGAATTGAACGAAATGTGATATGCGAAGGTTCTGTATGATGGAGAATCCAAATACAGTTTTTAGATTACTAATAGAAAGCGCCACATACAAGATCCCTTTACATTTAAATCAACTCTAACTTTTTTGCCTTACACAGTATGTCGTTCCAGACTAGAAAAAGCGATTCCTCTATCTTTTTCCATCAAAAGGGTATACTTTGTTGATGTAGCTACGACCAACGGTTTTCAGTAAAAATGCATCGAAAATTGTTCTGAAGCGCCAAAGTAACCTAATTACGAAAACAAGGACAAAACACTTCAATAATTAAATTTTAATAACAACAGCAAAAGACTGATTAATTAACAAAAAAAAGTATTTAGAAGATGTTTGAATTGCTGGCCTTGAATAAATTTTCAACTCTTTACATCATTGCAATACAATTAACTTTAACACCCTGTATTTCTCAAAGGAGTCAGTTTCGGACATATATTCATGGTACTTTTTTTCTTGACACGCTGTATATAAATGTCAAGTAGAGAATATCTGCTGTAGTTACAACTTATACTTGCAAATTTCGAAGCACTCCTTATTTGTGAGTGAAATTATTCGGGATTTTTCAAAATTGATTGATATCTGTCGAATTTAGAAGGATTTGCAGAAAAATATTATATTAACCCTGTGGGAAAAGCCACATTTCTGAACTCTGCGTTGCAATCTTTACATTCGCCCAGGAATGTAAGGCCTTTCCTACCCGGTAAACAATTTACTATTTCAGTAGTGTCTATTTGAACAAAGTAAATTTACTAATTTTCTTTAATTGAGGCTCCCATTAATTGTTTCGGAATATGTATTATAAATAGAAAAATCAATGTTGAAAGTTTTATGCTTAGAAATGTATTAAAATTTTTGTGGATTTTCTCAATTCCAAATACTTTTATCATTTAAATTTCATAAGGATTATTTTTTTTACATAAACCATTATTTTAGATCCAAATCAATGAGTTGATCGGCGGATCCAGTTTCGTTGAATCCATCATTGTAATGAGCTGATCGATTCGAAGTTATTGAAAATATATGATAAAATCAACTGAAAAAAATTTACGACCTCAAATTATCAACAACGAACGACAAATTTCCTTTCTACCACATTATCATTAATCATCAAAAACAAATATTCTCAATTTCACCAAATATTATTCATCAAATAAATTATCGTAAACAATTATTGAAAGCATCGACTAGACTCGATTATAGCCACAAGTAATCAACCTTGACATGTCGAAACGAAAACTAAATTCGGCCGAAATAAAACATAGCCCAACAAGTTCTCTATTATTTGGCCATAGAGGATTTCATCATCGAAAATAACGGTCGAAACTCCTGAGGTGGGCATATCGTCAACCTCTAAAAGTCGCGAAGTAAAAGTCCCAAAACGTATTACGTCATGTGAAATCGACGTGGTGGTACTTGCATGAGCGGCACTGCCCTTGAAACGTTGAAACAATCGCCACACGCGACCTACTATTGGTCAAAACACAATTTTTTTTCAGAATATTTGAAAAAGTGGCATAAACAATACAATGCAATTCATCAAAGGTATCTTTTTCTCCGAATCTGTTTCATTCATAATACTCATATCTGATAAATATAGATACGGCTAACAGAACTTAGTGTCTCATTTCTATTTTCGTGAGATATTTCGAATATATTTCCTTCAGTATTGATACAGTAAATGTGACCCCTCAAAATAGTGAATAATGAGTTCTCTAGAAATTTAGAAGTAACTGACATAAAAACGGAATGTTAACTGAAAAAACACATTTAGGTACCCAACAAAAATGAATTTAAGATAAATATTACCGAATGCTGTGTGAAATGAAAACAATATTAAAAAACATTTTGTTCAATGAATCTTCGATTCTAGATATCGAATCAAAATTAATTTAAAAAAATAGTACTCCTGATCGTCGAACAACCTTTTTTCAGAAATTAATACAAAACCAAGGCCAAATTACATTACATAACATTCATAAAGGTTGAAAGAAAGACAGCAATTTCAAATATCAATATTCAAAATTGCCACCCTTAATTTTCTATCGCTTTCTGTCTATACGCTTAAGAGCTTAATAATCGCTATGATTTTCTGGGGGTCAATAATTTCTGAACTGATTTTTTCTGGAAATAGCTGAAAATTCCCATTTCCCAGAAATTGATAAGCTATTATAGAATTTTTGGGAAATTTTCGAAAATGAATGTAGTGAATTTTTTTTATTATTCACATAAAAACCAAAATCATGAATTTTAACTATTGAAAAGATAAACCTATCAAATTTTTGAGCATAAAATAACGAAATTGATATGCACTTGTGGAAATACTCATTTTGTATTAAGTGCGTAAAATGTAAAAAGTGTGAATTCACTCAAAATGTGCCATGACATCATGGCACATTTTTTGTACAACTGTAAATGAGAATTTACTCGTTCTGAAATATAATTATTAAATATAATGCTTCAAATACAATATTTCTATGCATCCAGATCCAGTGATCTTTCTGTGTCGTTACTATAGAAACTTACTTTTTTCAACGGTGAAAAAAAGTAAAATCTTTCTTTAACGGTGAAAAAAGTAACCATTTACGAATCTATTGTGATGAAAAAAGTAAAGAATTTTGACAGTTCTACAAAAAAGAGGTTTAACTGTTCCAGCATCATATAAACGCTTGGAATGAAATAGAAATCGCAGCGTTCAACTTGAATATTTATATTATAGATAAAGGATGTTTTCATTTCGAGAATTTTTTTTTGTAATTCGATGATCAATAAGCCCGAGTACCTCGGAACACGCGAGCGTGACAATGAAAATAAGACTAATTAGCCAATGCGATATTCCCAGAGCGAGATGTGTAGTAATTATTATGTCGACCTTGATGAACGCGTTGCACATACTACGAAACGGGCACCGATGAACAGAGATAGATATTTAATGATAATAGACGACGATTTTACCTTCGTACACGTCCTTAAAAAGTTACCTGTGACGATATACACGAAGCTGTTCTTTTTATAAACATTCGTTCAAACGTGTTTCTTCGTATATCGGTCTTTTGTTTCGATGCATTGTTCCGAAGATGAGTAAACACCATGAAAATACTCATCAGTTTCAGTGCAGATAAAAATTGAAGAAGCATTGATTAACTTTACGCGAGAAAAATACTTATACGTCCAGTAGTAACTGACATTTGGTCAAATCTATTCCCATGTGAACAATCTCACAAAAAACATCAAACTGTTCTAAGAAATCATCTATATGACGAAATATATTGAATTCAATAACAAAATCCATTACCATTGTGAAGAATGTCAAATCCTTTCAGACAATTATGAATTTATAAACAATAGGCACTTGTTAAAATGTTGAAATATACGGTTTTTTTTTATTTTTTTTATGCGATAAAAATAATAGTACAGTGGAACTTGACTATAAGGAACGTCTGTATAACGATTTTTTTCTGTATAACGAATTTCGTACAAGACACTGCACCTTGAACCCAAACTCCATGTTGAAAACACCCTGTAAAACGAAGTAAATTCTCTCTATAACGGAATATTCAAAGAACATCACTCTTTGAATGGGTATAACGGCGGGCAGAGATATCCTTCTGAAACAGTTTTAAATACACCCCTGGCTGTTTGGTTTCAATCTAACCAAATCTTGAAAGGAAGTGCTTAAGTTTGAATAATAAACTTAAGTTTATCAGTGAACTCGACCGCGACATTGCCGACTATAGAAACAAATTTTCTTTATAACGAATTTTTTGTGATTTTAGCGCTTTTGTTATAGGGAAGTTCCACTGTACCCGAAATACAAATCTGGCCAATTATTCACTTAATTAATTTTTAATTAAAAATTAAAAATGCGATCTTTATTAAGTTCAAACGTCGCGCCATGATGACGTACAAGCAAACATAATTAGTGGGGTGTAAACTGTGATTCAACATAACCAATGAAATGAATGCTAACACGTACGTCACACTCAACCGTCAATTCTGATCGTTTGAATTCGTCAGCTCATTTTGGTGACATCAATGATTTTTCTCTCGAAAACCTAATAACGAAACAAAAACAGACAATGGCAATGGTTCTCTGAGAACCCTTTTTTTCTAAAACGATTTTTTTGAAAATCACTGGAAATGAACACTCGAGTCAAAAGTGGAAGTGGATAATGGAATAATAATAATTGAACTTGTAGATACCAAATGTGTTATGATTTTCTTAAAAAGTTGAATGACTGTTTATGCTATTTGATTCCCCATATTTGAATACCTCTTTTGATATGATCAGTTTCAATTATTCGACATCAATACATTATATTCATGATTTTAATAATCATTCGATATTCATTCAGATAATACAATCTGAAGGAAGGCTTAAAATAATGGAAAAATTCGGTATGATGAGTGTGAAAATACATATAACGTATGAGAAAGATTCTAATTAATTTCGTAATTTCAATATTTTCCGTGTAAAATAAAGATATAAGAATGCAAATCAACCACAACACAAAATGCGAAACGAATTATTCTAGTATATCGACCCAAAGAAATAAAATCTAATTTCCTGTCAATTTTTTCCAGATGAACTCTGCCAATGCCCCCAAAAATGTGATGAACGAGTGCCTAGAGAGGCGAGAGAACGCCTTTTTTACCACTTCTACGGTCTCGGCGAAGCAGATGCCCAAAACCACTTCCTCAGACAGAATATGGACCTGAGGGCGCGTATGAACATACCCGAATCCACCGAATCAGGTCGACCACCGCGCAGGATAACCTGCAAGTACCTGGTACCCCTGCTGCCCTCCATGGACCACGTGGAGGTGTGCCAGAAAGCCTTCGTCAGCGCGTTCGTCATCACCACCAAACGGGTACGTCTACAGCGCGAAAAATTGATCTCCAGCCTAGGCCTTAACAGTTATAGCAGCCACAACCGAAGCAGCAAGAACCAACTCTCGCCGCCAGTGGAAGCAAACAATAATAACGTCAAAAAAATCACCCAGTTGCCTTCATCAAGTCCCTCCAATAACCAGCAACCTACAGCGACTATTTTACCAGACGAAGAGATGACCAACGCCGCCGAAGATGACAACAACGAACCAAAGAATTTCCAAATGTCCTTCATTCAGCAGCTCAGGGGAACGCAGAAGAAAAAGATCAAACAGCTTGTCGATAACCCTTTGATACCCCTGGGTCTGTTTTTACCAGATGGAGTTACCATTGCCCCGGTCACGGTCACAGCTGACCACGACAGGGACATCGCAATAGTCAATAACTTTTTTTCAAATCAGCTGTGGAAACCTGAATATATTGGAACGTATTCATGAGGGTGTCTCAACTTAGCCTTATTTTTCTACCTGATCACTCTTTGATGTACTTACTAGATTAATTTTTAAGAAATAAGATGAATTATATACATATATATATGAAATTTCACATTTGAGAGAAATTACCTATACGTATTGTTATTTATATTTATATACGTCATAGTTTATTGCGGAGACTCTATTGATCGTTTTCAACCAAGATGTTTTATGTTTTATAAATATATATTAATTTAGTTAAGAAATGTTAACTCTTATAAGATTATGCCTGTGATCTTGAAAAATGGAAATGCCTTATGGTTTTAGTTATAGCGATCGTGGGTACCTAAGTCAAAATAAAAAATTATTGTTGTAATATATTCTTGTTTTCCTCGTTATCCACAGCAATATAGAATGTAAAACAAAGAAAATCTACAAAATATTATAGTCATGTAAAAATTCGAGACGAAACTTTTTAGACTAACAAAATTATTTTTTAAGTTTTTAATATCAACGTCAATTCGATTTTCAACTTTTATTTTGTGTATTTGAACGGACCATTAAGTTATTATTTTTTGTTGAAAAGTATTTCACATTGAAGAATAAAAGAAAGAAGTCCTAAAATTGTTTTCATTGTCAAGCTGAATCCTAAAAAGCTATACTAACCATGCATGACAATTATTCTTCTCGCAAAAGTTATATGTATACCAATAAAAGGTGAGGAAACCACCTCTGTGTCATATTTTCATAAATATTTCATTTGATTTTGTTTCAACAATACCATCTTGACTTTTATGAAACGAATACTTTCTTTTTTCGAATCTATACACTAAATTATGTTATATTATACTAAGCTTGACATAATTTTATCATAAGGTACTAGCTTGCGAGTTGTCAGAGAATTCTACGCAATATTGACAACATTGCGTATCAATCTGACAAGAAAATAAGCAACATTACCTAAAATTTTAATATACACAGTGGAATATGCCAAATTTTCATGGCAAACCGACGGATCAAACTTTCATGAACGGACTATACATAGTCAGTTTTCATTTTCGCGCATGTTCTTTGTCTACTATCTGTTTTTCCAATTTGAGTGGTCATAACCGAAATATTTTTATGATATTTGGTAGACACATTCTAGTATTTCTACACCAGCGACCTAAGTTGCAGTCACTAGACAATTCCAGAGGGAGCTGAAATATTCAAGTTAGATGTGTGGTACGAATATCATAACCGAGTTCGTGAATAGACCTAATCAACCCAATCGAAATATCATGGTTTGCAGAGTGTGAGAATATAGTTATAGTTGTAAAACTAGAATGTGCGAGAACTTTGTGGTTTGTTCGCAAAAAATTCCCTTCATTTAAATGATCACAGAGAAAAACTTGAAAACAGTTGGCAAATGTATGAGGATAGGGAATTAATGAACGAGAAACCGAAACTATTTTGCCTCATTATGTCCATTATGTAATATTTGACTTTTTTTATAATGTAAATGTTTATGTTTCAGTAGAATTAGTCGTATTACTTCTTAATACTTTGTGCCTATGACAATTGCACTATGAAATAGTAGAAATTGAGAAACAAAATGGGTCATTATTGATCAATTAGTACCCATAATTTCTTTTCCTAGCGGCCCTCTCTACGAAGATACGACCTCCTAAATGACGCCACTGGAAATTTATTTTAGTGGAATAAATTTCAATTACTTACTTCTTTCATTATTTTTTTTCGAGATCGGTTCATTTCATCGACACTGAACAAGAACCCTTTTTCTTTAGCTTAATATTCAAGGTATCCAAATTTGGTTTTTTTTTGCACCTTATCATACAGGGTGTTAAAAATTTAAGCATTAAAATGTACAACCCAGTCCACCCCTGGTAAACTGAACAATTTAATTGAAATTTGAGTTCGGTGATTAAAGAGGTCCTTAATACTATTAATCATATCAAATTTTCATCAAATTATATCGAGTAGTTTGAAACTGATTCCACTAAAATGGATTTCCAGTGGCGTCATTTAGGAGGTTGTATCTTCGTAGGGAGGGCTGCTAGGAAAATAAATTATGGGAACTTGAGAATCCGAGAGATTTCCCACATTTTCCGGGACACCGTGTATACATGCTCTTTTCCTATGAATAGATATTTTCAGGGTGTTCTCTGTACCCAATAGATGCAGTGCTCTGAAGGAATGATTAATGAAGCAATTCTCAAAAAAAGTATAGAACTCATTTTTGAAAAGTGATGAAAGCCATTTATCCCCACAGTCATGAAGACAATTTTACAAAACAAAAGAACCTCATATTCAATTCTCTCAAAGGAACGTCTCTTTGAACTTTCCGAAGAACCAGATCCTTTCCTACCATGCTAGTCTAATTCATAATCTAACCCTCATGCTATCTATACCTATGCCCCAGTTTCAAAACAAACTCCCAAAATCACCTGATTCGTCTGTCAGTATTCCCATCAATCGATGGCCTAACAACGGCGCATGGCGTCATGCAAATCGAAATAACAGCAAGAGAACGAAAGGAAAAAAAGAGTAACGTCATCGAAGCCACGAGCCCAAAATTGCACTGATGGTCGAGCTAGTCTCTGACCCTTGGACACACTTACCGCTCCTGTCGACACCATCAGCATCGTCATGGGAGATGGCACGAACGCTGTCGTTCGGTGTCAACCTGCCTTGGCGTCGTGACGCAACCTACGTGCCCCGAGACGACGCTTTCTCGCGTTAGCGTCGACGTCGACCGAATGGCGACAATGCAAGGAATCCAGCCTCTGACGCCCGCGTGACGTCACAGGGCGCGAAGGAGGATGGGAAGGGGCAAAGGGGAGGTGACCTCACGTTAGGGTTTTAATGGATCGCTGCTCGCTCGTTATTACGCCCACGTACAAAGTGGGCAAAATTATGGTGATTCCTGAAATACCACTTTTTAACCTAAGCCTCAGAGATAGAAGGAAATTAATGGCTCGTTACGGTAGGTTGAGTCAGAGATCTGTTACTAGAAGAATGTATGTTACAGTCCAAAAACATATTGGCAAGGCATCATCACATTAAGCTAGCATTGTGAAACACTATGCTAGTAGTTTAGGGCTGTATTCATAGTCATCCCTCAAGGTGAGGGTGAGTGTGAGAGTCGCGGCAGATCGCCCTCGAGTAGCTGTTGCCGTTTCATAAAGCATACTCGAGTGGAGTGCGATTTTAGCCAGCCTCAACTTGAGGGAAGGCGCTTGCGCCCACGAAATGAGTATGCTTTATGAAACGGCTACAGCTACTCAAGAGCGTTCTGACACTCACACTCACCCTCACCCTGAGGGATGACTATGAATATGGCTCTAAGTGTCAGTTGCAGGAACGTCCATTAAAATTTAAAGGTCCATTAAACTCTTAATCCTCCATTATTACAAGGAACTAATGGAGGATTAAGGGTTTAATGGACCTTTAAATTTTAATGGACGTTCCTGCAACTGAGCATAAGTGAAGTAGCGAGAAATTTAGTTACTAAACGTGTGAACACACCAAGAATTTATTTGATTAGATTAGTGAATATTTTAGTCCAGTCAATCTATTTGATTCCCTTTTATCGGGCGAGTAGAGTACTCCACAACGAGATACTCTTTACTCGCTCACGTACTAGCAGGCCCCGTATTCTGGACAAGTGATCTTTCAGAGCGTGTCTTTTTTTACCTGCAAAAATGCACACCGCGCAATGAAGTTCGTATACGCATTGAAAGATCACTTGTCGAGAATAAGGCTGCAGGTCCGAACCAATCACCAATCAGTTTGGTCGAGAGCATTAGTAATATCATTTGACGCAGTGATGTCATTTCGCTGGGCCGAAGTAATTACGTCAGAACTCGTGCGTTGTTCATCTTACAAAGCGCTACTCACTTGTGAACTGTACTCGACCAAAGTGCGAACGATTGGATGGACAGTAGCTTCTAAATGCTACTGGACTAACCTACTAGTGTAGTGCGAACAAGGCTTTACAGCTGCTACTGTCATAGTCAGGGGAAAGTTCGGAAGAACAATATCATTAATAGAGGGTTTTGACGTTAATCAAACCAAGAGAACTATTGTTCCGTTCAAACGTCGCAGGAAGCTGACAATTGTAGCACCAGTATTGGAAACTAGAGTTTCCATGCTAATCGAGTATGACTTTGACCCCAACTACGAAATGATCACAAGAAAGTCTAGCTCGACTTCGTAAGAACCATCTCATCTGATATACTGATGTGTCCCTTAGGGAGCAAGGAGCTTATGCGGACCCAAACATAGGATATCAGTGTTTCAAACTGAAATTCTGGCCATAAATGTTGACGTTCACTTAGGCGAAGCGGCGCGACGAGAGACGAAGCAGAAGAAATTCCACCTATCTCTAGGTCGCAATAATTTTCCATTACCCTTGTCTCATGCCGCCTCGAGAAATTAGTCAAACACATGCCCCAAGGATCATTCGCGCGTCAACGACTCTCCTCTTCTCCGCTCTTCTCGCTTCTTCCAAGTGCGCGTTTAATCTGTCCCTCGTCTAACGATTCGCCTCTTCCTTCGCGTCGCCTAGATGAGCGGGTCTCCATTTGATTCAATGCTAACTTCTTCTGCGTAAACCTTAACGAGTTGGTTTACAGGCAGAAATACTTGCAATCGAAAGATGCATAGATATAAACCTGAAAAAAACCTATCAATGTTGAGATATAGTGATCTACTCAAATAGTCAAGCTGCTATTAAAGCACTGAATTCTATGTCATCGACCTAATAATACGGGAGTACCGAAGAAAACTCAATAAAGTTGACAAGAACAACCAGGTCTCTTTAGTCTGGGTTTCTGGTCAGTCAGAAATCAAAGGAAACGAAGAATCCAACATTCTAGCCACTAAGCAAGCACAAGTACTACTTACAGGCCCAGAACCCCGATTTGGTGAAGGCAAATGCACCTATGAGAAAGAGTTTTTGGAGAGGAAATAAACTGAAAGAGAAGCTCTATGGAGAAATCTTTCGGGAATGGATAATTTCAAAAAGTTTCTCAACTTTAAAACTGCAAGATCCAAAAAGTGTTACGTGTTCAAATAATCCTTTAATCAATCCCAAATAATTGCAACAAATTAAATACTTTACTGAATAAAAATAAGGGCACTAGGTGGTTTGAATAAAATTACTAAAACCTTGAAAATAACGAAAGAAATCACCAAAAGAATATGAATTGGAAGATTGACAAGAAAATGAATTACTACAAAAAAGTATAATGAAAATTCAGAAATAGTTATTTTATCAACTAGGTTATTAAAGACAGCGACTAATGTTCAAGATATTTTAAAGCGTGAGCGGAGCGAACGCTTTAATAGTCGAGACCATTAGTCGCTCGATTAATAACCGAGCTGATTACAAGATTTTTCCGACGATCTCAATGTGATTAGTGTTTGAATTCTTGATTGAAATACATTTTCATTTTGCACGATACATACATTTGTCATAGTGAAATTTCTATGTATCTAAGTTCCAGTAGAGTTTTGACATTTCTCGTAGTGCTTCTGAATACTTTGTCAACGGTTGTCATGAGAATTGCACATTAAAATGGTTTAAGAAATTGAACATTAAAATGGGTCATTAATGCTCAATTCCGTACACATTAAAATCACCTTTTATTTCGAGGTCGGCGGAAAAAGTGTGTTATTGTATCTCATTCAAATTTCAACCAAAAAATAACTGTACCTGAGGGGTTTATTATGACTGCCGGCATTCATTTACAAAAGCATTACAAATATTCATCAGTAATAAAATATCAGAAATTTTGATTGAACAAGTGTTGTAATCATTCAGTTCTTCCCTGGTGATTCCAATAAGGGATGATCGAGGGGATGATTTTCTCCCAGAATGGGAGTAATTATCCGATGTTGAAAAGTTTACCTTGAGGTCCAAATCATCGATGAAGAATCTATCCTCAGTGTTTGTTTCAATAATATTTCCAGATGTTTGGAAAAAAGAAACAAAAAGGAAAAAAGCCTACAAATATAGAAATTTCTAAATTACACAGTGAACACCGTTTTTCATTCTTTCATTCACCTTATGTGTTAGGTGGCTTGTAAAAACTTCGTCGAACGATGTAATCTGATCCCGTAAAAAACGGAAATTTCACAATTTCTTCCCAAAATATCCAAATCAATGAAGAAGGGAGGAAAATTGAAAAACACAAAAACAAGCTTAAATCCAGCATAAACAGCCGATTGAAAATATTCAATACTAGTTTTGCCTGGACGAGTATTGTGAGAAATCTAACTAACGAATTTGAACTTTAACGAAAATTCGCATCCGCCAAAATGATGTCGCAAAAGTATCTGGATCTTAGTGAGAATATATTACACCATGACTTTCAAAAAGGACATTGTCGCCTCAGGAAGCATTATGAGAATTATCTTAACAAGAATTGACGAGTGTTAATTCAATAGGGAAGAGAAGGAAACTCCTGTTCACCTAGTTACAGAATGCCTCCGCGAGGAATGTCTTGGACAGAAGATTTATAGGAGAAACGGGGATACTGCTACCTTGAAGCCCTCATGTATTCAATATTGCATGAACCTTCGACAGTTAGAAAAATTGTTCGTGTTGTATCTCACACAATTTGTCAAAGGATCAGATAAGGGCTTGAGTCGACTGGTCGAAAGAAGGGGGCTCTGCACTGCGGAATTTTATTATAAAAATTTACGGAACTGGGGATCAATTGCAGCGAATTATATGGAAATAAACGGCATTGAATGGAAATTGATTTTAATTCAATACAATGGAATTTAACGGAATTGTGAAAACGAAAAGGTATTCAACGGAATTTTATGAGTATTAATACAAAGATTATCTGGGTCCAAAAGGAAATAACAAAGACCAAATATTCAATTCGAAAGATCAGGCGGGGACAAAAAGATTGTTAAAGTCAAATATGAAATTTTAACAATGAATGAAGAATGAAAATGAAAAAAACTGTATTCGATAAATAACAATCTACTGATGATAAAGGGTTTTCCAATAAGAGGTGTTATTTTGAATTGCCCACTATTTCGGTGGATGTCACGTTTGAAACTGTCATATTTTCACATTTGACAAGAAGAAACTACGCCATTAATAAAAATGGAACGATACAAGCTTCAAGAACGCATTGAAATTATTAAAATTCACTACAAAAATGGTGGAAATTAGGTAGAGACGGTTCGTAAAACTCGAACATTTTTGGGTCGTCGTGAAGCACCTTGTCGGACCGCAATAAAGAAATTGGTGGAAAAATTCGAGATGTTAGGACAAGTTAGTGATGTGAAGAATTAAACCCGTGCACGTCGCTCAAGAACAGCCGAAAATATTGCTGCTGTAGCCTAAAGTATTGAAGAAAACCCAGGTTTGACCATTCCTCGTCGTTCTTTGAAATGAGGCATTCCACAAACGTTATTACACCGTATTTTGATCTGGACAACGTTTACTTTCAACAAGACGACGCTACGTGCCACACAAGCAACGAAACCATTGATCTTTTGCGGGAAAAGTTTCCGGACCGCGTTATCTCTCGAAGAGGTGATCACAATTGGTCACCGAGATCTTGTGATTTAACACATTGCGACTTCTTCCTTTGGCGCCACGTGAAAGAGAAGGTCTACGCCAATAGCCCAGCGTCGATTCAAGACCTCAAAAATGGAATTCGTGAGGCTATCGAGGACATTGGGCAGCCGTTATGGAAAATTTCATTGAAAGGATATGGCCCTGTAAGCGTGGTCGTGGTGGTCATTTGCCTGATGTTATTTTCCACTATTAACGGCATAGCTTCTTCTCTATAATGAAATAAACATCCGTTCATTTATATTGAAAAATGGCATTTTTCTTTGAATATCAAAATAACACCTCTCATTGGAAAACCCTTTATACAGTGGAACCTCGATATAACAAATCGGAAGGGAACCAGTAAATATTCGTTATATCAAGTAATTCGTAAAACTGAAGTTTGTTATATTGAGGTGAGGTTGGTCCAAAATTTGTTATACCGAGGTTTTATTCACCTCGACATTTCGTACTCATCTTGTTATAGCGAACTAATTTTGATCATATAAATGAAAACTCATTTTTATCAAATTACTCATTTATTTTATATTCTCTTTTTCAAAATAATAAAGTGAGTAGGTAGGTTTTTTTCTTTTCAAAAATTCGCAGAACAAAATAAAAAGAGGTGAATAATCAACAAATTGGTATAAAAGCCTAAATCTAATTTGATTCATCTTGATTGGAAAAAAGTCATAAATTGTAGTTTGTTTCCCACGGTTACAATCTTCTTACGTTCGAAGGCAAACCAATTTCGTCGGAAAACTTATCTTTAGATATTAAAATTGTAGCCAATGAACTTGGGGGAATCCCGAACTTATTAGCTATGTCTAATTTTTTTTGTAGAAGAATTTTTGTCAACATAATTAATGATGCTTGGCTTTTCTACGACAGATAAGGAATACATACCTGGTTATTGGTGAATACATACCTGGTTATTGGTGAAAACGTTATATAGAGGTTTTGAGTTGACGAAATTCGTTAAGTAGAGGTATTCACACTCTTTTTGGTAGTTGAAAATTCGTTATAAAGAGGTTGTTCGTAAAAAGTTTTCGTTATGTAGAGGTATGTTTTACATTGACTCTTATGGACTATTCAAGGGGATTATGAAAAATTCGTTAAATCGAGGAAGTCGTTATATTGAGGTTCGTTATATTAAGGTTGCACTGTATCAGCTAAAACAAATATTTGATCAGGTCAAGCTTAGCCAAAAACATAATATCTAGTGACGTTGACAACAGGTGCATGGGTTAGAAACAGAAAAAATCACGAGCAGAGAAACGGGAGTAATTTCACACAACGTTAGCTTTCAATAGCTCAATCTGGGAACACAGAAAGAGTCTGACCATGTGACAGCAGAATTGTGCGGATACTCTACGCATAGCTAGAATAACTTAATTAATGATTCAGAGTAAGCATTCCTTACTCCTTGCCCTTATTAGATATCGTGAACCTCAAAAGGATTAAATTATTTGGAGGAGTTTTTATATAATATCAAAAGGACCTGAAAATATCAGGAGTCCCAGAAGAGGTATTAGGTACACAGCATTTGTTAGTATGACGATTTTTTTGTAATAATAGGCTTCACTTCAAATCTACCTGAATATAGTCAGGGAAATATTTCAAACAAAATTAATAAGAAAATGTTTCTTTCAAACTGTAAGAAATAAGCCACAGTACCAAAAAAATCAAACCTGTTTCCTTGTATGAAATTTGAAATACATTCATTGCTATGCAACAAACCAAATGGCATTACCATCCCAAAATTTACTCACTTGTTAATCTTGTTATACAAAAGAACAAAATTTCTTCAACACAGATTCGGAAGACAAGTCTTCGAGCATTCACACTAAGTGCAGCATTATATGAAGAACGAACACATATATTTAAGTGAAAAATAAGATCTGTATTTGGTGACATAAGTAGTATCAAGCACCAGACTTTTTCTGCCAACAAGCGATGTACTTAATTGAAAGACATGGTGAGTTCTCAAAATCTTCTACGAATATCTACATCAAAGTCAACTAGATCAAAGCAAGATATGGTAGTACTTAAGCAGGATATATATTGACATAAATAATATTTGTAACTAAGCCAATCTTCAATACCTCACAATCAATTTGCTTCGATATCTCATTCAACCTGTTCGATTAAAATAATAAATTCATATTGTATTACTTACTACATAGAAACAATGTAGCATATTTCACACAATGGTCGAAATATTCACCGAAATATATTATGTATTCAACATAAACCGCAGAATGATGCTAGACATCAGAAATCATTGCTCGAAACACTATTTACAATTCGAAAGACTTGACTTACCTTCTCCAGTTTTTGGAAATGCTCTCTCAGGAAACTGATAGGATTTGGTGGACGGCATGTACACAATTGAACTATGCAATCCTTCAGTATTTGTTGAATATTGTTATCTTGCACATAGGCCTCACACTCCCTGATAGCCTGTTCATCTTCCATACTCGTGTTTGAAGCCATCTCGAAATTTGAAAACAACACTTAACCGAACGATTTTAAACTATCAAAAAGATTATCGATTTCACTCAGAGTTTATAAATTTTTATTGGAAATGTTTCACAGACTTAACGAGAGCCCCAAAACAACTTTTGACACTTTTTTATTTTTATTTGTTGATGTCGGTAATATAGATTTCTGATTGATGGCCAATAAAAATTCTTCAAATTTTTGTTTTTCAAATATAAGAATAGATAAATGATCATTAAAAATAATCAACAGAAAATAAAAGTACTCACACTACTCCTTGTACAAGTGTAAATATTTTTTTAATTGAATGAAGTAATGTACAAGGCTGAAATACTCACGAAGAATTTACACTTTCTATGTTCATTTTTTAGCGGGAGATATGATTTATTTTGACGTTTATAATTTTAAAGGTTAGCTTCAATCAAAACAAACTGTTATGATGAAGTAGCTTCTCCAAATTAGATTTTATTTTATTATTTTCATGTGTGTAACTGAAGTGAGCGTTATTCCTTGTGCAGAATGAAAAAAACTCAAAAAGTAATTGTAATTTCTCTTATGTCTACTCGAGGTTATTCATAACATTGTCTATCAATTTCAGAATTCAAAAACAAATAACAAAACTCCTACAACTCTATCAGATTTTTTCAGAAAAATTGAAGAAAAAAAGAAAGTACTGCAGACCAATGATCAGGATAAAGATCCTTCCACAAGCAGCTCGCCTGCAAAGCACAATGAAAACGAACAGGAGAAAAAAAACTCCATTCAAAACTCACCCAAGAAAAGGAAAACAAGCATAACATCTGTCGAATGCAAATCTCCAAAGAGAATATGTATATCTCAAGTACCCTCTACTTCAGGCAACTCTTCTTCCCCTGCACCTAAGAATGTTTTGAAAGTGAACAACGCTGTTAGAACTCCTGAGAAAATAAATAAGAACGTCAACAAATCTTCACGCACGCCTCCACCTAAATTATTTCAAAGAACTCCACAAAAAGTCTCAGATTTCAGTGTAAACATAATAGAAAATTTTGTTAAAGTAACACCAAGTAAATCGTCAGCAGAAAAAATGTCTCCTTCGAACAGTGGGGCAATCAGAACAACGCCCTTGAAACATTGTTCTCCTTCAGTATCCAACAGGTAAAATACAAAATTGAATAAAAATATACTTACTGAATTTATCAATGTTTCAGATCCGTAGAAGCTCAAAAACTGAATGAAATGACTCCAAAAAAAGTTACCCCTAAAAAAACAGTAATTTCACCAGTTTCAAGAGTTAAAGCTAAATTAGATTTTGGTGGATCAGTGGCATCTAATTCAAATACTAGTAAGAGTGCAAGTTCAAAGGAAAATTCCATTCCTTTAGATGCTGAAATCAAGGACATTATCTCCCAAAATTCTATTGACGATTGTTTCTCAAATTTTTTTGATAATGAATTTGAAGAGGAATTACTGGCTGACAATAGCGAAACAGTGAGTTGGATAATTATTTGGTATAATAATATTAAGAAACATAAAATGTTTTCATCTTGAGATTTGAATGGGTTGATCATGCATGTCGCTCTTTGTTTCAGTACTTTATGAAGGATATTTTCCTTACACGCAGTCAATTTTGTGTCAAAACTTTATATTATAGAAGAGATTATAACCAATGCATGCACAACTTTATTGTCTATACTTATTACTATTACAGATATTTACAGTCGATGATTTCTTCAAAAATATATTATTCATATCTAGGTAGCTTATGAGTGTACTTTAGACTTCAGGGAATCTAAACATTGCAGAGTTATAAGAATCGAAGTTTTTCCATCGCATCACAAAATTACTGTAAAATCAAATACCAGTGGAGAATATGGAGTGTGTTTATTGAAGGACTTCTGGTAAATATTTGCAAACACAATGTGAACTGTCTTTTGATTCTGATATTTCTAGGTTCAATATCAACCTTGAAATCGGAGATAAAATACATATTATGGCTAGAAAAATTGATTCAATTTGGGTTGTTGACAATCATAATGGGTTAATTGTGTATGAACCAGATTTGCTAATATCAAGTACTTCTGTTGTCAGTAAGTATTCTTTGAAGAAACATCAGTTTTTTTTGAGCGCTCGTTCTATTTAAAGTAGTAATAATAATAATAATAATGTTTATTGATCCATTCAGACACACAGTGGTGTATAAGACAAGTCAGTATACAGAGAAAATAATTAAATTTAAATTAAAGACAAATTTATACAAAATTGGTATCACTGAAAAATTCCGCAACACTATAATACGCCTTATCCACTAACAGAGATCTTAACCTAGACTTGAACACAGAAAAACCAAGCAGCCTCATTGCAACAGGTAAATGGTTGAACATTCTAATACCTTGGAAATGTGGAGAGGATTCATACTTAGACGTTCTGTGCTGAGGAATAAACAATGTTGTAACATTTCTTGTTTTGTACTTGAAATCACCAGAAAGCTTGGGAATATCGTTAATATTCTCTTTTATATATACTAGACATTTGAATATGTACAGGCATGTCACCGTCATAATCTTGTTTATAATGAATGTTGGTCTACACGATGTCTGAGGACTCAATCCAAATATCAGGCGAATAACCGGTTTCTGAGCAATCAATATTCGCGAGATATTTACAGAATTACCCCAGATTAATGTATTATAGTTCAAATTCGTGTGAAAAATACTATGGTAGATGGTGATCAAAGACTCAGCGGGCAAATAACCTCTTAATCTGCTTAAAGCGTAGTAGGACGTGTTCAGCTTTTTGACTAGATAATCTAAGTGGTCGCACCATCTAAGTTGTTCATCTACAACTAAACCCAGAAATTTTATGGATGATTTAGATGTAATTGAGATGTCGTCATGGTCGAAAGTGAATATTTCATTTTGATTCTTGAGGTTGAAGACAACCCACTCAGTTTTATCGATATTAACTATCACAGAGTTTACTTTACACCATACGACAAATCTTTCCATCAATGCAGAACACTTCGATATTAGCTCCTCACGCGTTTTCGCAGAGATTGCAAACGAAACGTCATCGGCGAACATGACAAGCAATTCCGCTATTATGTGATCAGGAAGATCGTTTATAAAAAGGAGAAAGATGAGAGGGCCCAGTACTGATCCTTGCGGGACTCCAAGAAGTATATTAAAATGATCCGAAATGTAATCATCGATTTTTAAATATATGCTATATGTGCTATATTGTTTTGCCAAAATATCTGTAATTTTCGAAATTCGAGGCGTACATGGTCTCAAACGATATGGTTTGACTCCCTGATGTAGAATCCGAGGTCAAGTTCAATTTTGCCCGTGGGGTCCGCCGTCCGTCCGGCTCTAAACACGTTAACTTTCAAAGGGATTTTCAGGGTGAGTTAGGTTTCCAAATGACGCGGTTAAGTTCGTTAACCAGCCAAATCGTACAGGGTGTTCCATGAAATAGAAGGTCCATTCAAAATTTTTTTCCTCAATATCTCAGACAAAACATATCCAATCGGAATGAAATTTAGCAGTTACATGCAAAATTTTGTGGCCATCGTGCTAATAAAAAATTCAATTGGAACTTTGGAAAGAAGATTCCTTATATTTCCATAACTAGATATCTGATTCGAGTGAAATTAATTTCGTGAATGAAGAATGATATACTGAATGTTCATGCAAAATATCAAGAGGATCGCATCATCAGATCTACAGAATTAAATTCTTTACATATTTCATTTTTGGAATAATTTCCAGAATATAATTCCGATCATGCTGAGATTTTGCATTCATATGCTCAGCATGAATCTCAAATCTCAAATTGCTGAACCAATGAACGAGCGCTCCAAACCACCTGCTCAGGGCTTTTCTTAAATTCTAATCTGATTTTGTTTTTTAGATACTTTATTTTGTAAGAGAAAGAGTGTCCTTAGTGACAAATTCCAAGGTTTTGAAGCTGCAAATGAATTCATGTTAGTGGGAACATTGGTTCATTCTATTTTACAGCAAACTCTGAAAAGCAAATTAATCACAATAAAACAAATAGAAGATGCCCTAGAAAATAACCTGAGATCAAAAGAAAGCGTAAGTTCTTGATCAACTATGGTTTGCAATAATTTATTATTATGCCGAACTAGTAAAAATTTTTCTTTAATTTCAGATAAGAAGAATTTATGAAGCTGGTCAAACGGTCGAGAGTATAAGATCAAAAATGGAAATATACATTCCAAGAATCCTAGAATTTATAGAAACATATGTACAGGATAAAAAGAAACAGAATAAAAATTGTTGGCAAGGTAAAATCGATACAGTGGAAGATATTGAGGAAAATATTTGGTGTCAGGGCTTAGGAATCAAGGGAAAAGTTGACGTAACAATTAAAAGCAGTTCGCAATTGATGCCACTAGAATTGAAAACCGGTAAATCGTCATTTTCTTTGGAACACAAAGGTCAAGTTCTTTTGTATATCATGATGATGAATAAGTTAGGATACAAAGTTTCTTCTGGATTACTGTTATACCTTAAGTAAGTAATATTATTGATATAATGACCAAAGTTGAAATTGTCGAAATGTCAATTTTGGCTTATAACTCAAAAACAAAAGAAGTTGAAGCAATGAGGTTAACTGCATAATGAGTTTCTCGAAAAAAGACCCAAAGTTAAAAAATTGTAGTTCAGGGATCACCAAATCTGGCCACCCTTTACATATCTACACGAAAATATTAAAAGAATGAATGCCCTTGTATTTTTTATAGGGAACTCATTTTGAAAATAATTTCTAGTTTTTTTTGCAATTAGTTATCAATAAATTATTGACTATATGGGGATATATTTCTTTTCATATTTTTCGTTATTCTTTTAACTCTCCCACAATATAACAAAATATGTAAAAATAATTCAATATTGTATCCCTATACAACTCGAATATCTTAAGTGTCGATTTGATTAAAGAGAATCAAGTAAATAATTTGAAATTTTCCTATTCTGGTTCAGAAACAAGAAAATATCCAAACTATCGCATTATTTGTTTTAGGGATGGAATTATGAAAGAAATATCAATGTCTGAAAATGAGAAACGTGATATAATAATACTCAGAAACGAATTAGCTTATTATTTAAGAAGAAAACCGAAAGTGATTCGCTCAAAATCTGAAGAGGAAATTAAAAAAATTATGCCATCAGATTTACCGGATCCTATAAGCCATCACAGTGCTTGTGCAAAGTGCCCTTATAATATTATATGCACTGCCTTCCTAGAGTAAGTGCTGAATTGGATGAATTATTATTATGCTGTAATTTTTCAACTTTATTTCAGTTATAATAAAAGTGATTTAACAAATAATAAACCATTGAAAAATGTTAAGGATGAAGTATTATCTCATCTAACTGAAGAACACATTAATTATTTCATCCTGTGGAGTTCCTTGATTAACATAGAGGAAGTCTCAGAAAAATCTAGCTCCAAATCGGTGCAAGAAATTCTAACCATGGGTCCAATGGAAAGGTATGAAATTGTTTTTCTAAATAAGAATGGAAAAATTATTTTCTTATTAAATCAGTTGACTTCACAACACTATACAGGCTGTTTCAAAAAAGGTGATCCTCTCTCTAGGATAGATATAATAGTAAACCAAAAAATAATTGGGTTTTGTAAAAAATTTTCGTAGCGCCATCCGTATTCAAGATGAAAAATTATACACATCTTTCAAGATTTTGCCGAAACTACTGGCAACATTGCAATGGAATTTCATACGAATATGTTTTAGGAGCTGATACTCTACTTCTATGCCTTATGGGGAGGACTAGCTATTGGCCATTATGGTGGCCTCTATGAGGGTCAAACATAAAAACAATTTCATCGGATTGATCAGCTTCCAAAACATGTAGTCCGTTCACGAAAGTTTGAGCGCAAAGTAGGCGTTTGTTTACTTATCTGAAGTTGGCAGTATTTGCTGTCATAACTTAAAAGAAAGCAACGTTGCCGAATGTACCCGGCCTGATTCGACGAGCTTGCGAGTTATGAGAGAACTCTATGCAATATTGACAACATTGCGTATCAATCTGACAAGAAAATAAACAACATAACCTAAAATTTTAATATACACAGTGGAATATGTCAAATTTCCATAGCCAACTGACGGCTCAACCTTTCGTGAACGCATGAAATATCATTTCAATGTTGCCAGTGGTTTTGGTAAAATCTTGAAAAGAAGTGTATAATTTTTTTTCATCTTGAATATGGTTTACGAAAATTTTTTAATGAATAAAGCCCAATTATTTTTCGGTTTTCTATCAATCCTATAGAGGGGATCACCTTTTTGAAACACTCTGTATAAGAGTTGCCGACACACATCGAATCCAAAATTTGTTTCTTGCATCAGTAAATATTGCTGAAACATCAAGTTATAGGAATAACTAACATTTTCATAATCAGTATTATAATGATTTGGATATAAAGTAACTTCTTGCAACGAACTCGTTTAGCGTTTTCGGAAACTTACTCGATCACTAAACCGGGTTACAAATTGACAGCAATTGAACTGTTTATCCGTCAATTTGTAACCCGAGTTAGTGATCAAGTAGGTTTCCGAAAACGCCATTTATAGGAGATCATAAAATTTGAATTTGAGATCCAAAAACAAATTTCCAAAGTCTTCACACACTTCAAGTTTTCATCATAGTTTTTTTTTATTTCTGAGTTAATTATAATTATGCCTCATTTCTTGAATGTCTTTCTTTTAGAGAATCCAAAGGCAGATGTATTTGTAACCTCAAAATTTCCGAGATTTCAGACGAATTCAATGGTATCATGAACCATACATTTGTTAAAAGCGAAAACTCGAACTTCAATTTTTTTGCCTCTGGTATAGAAGAAGGAAATTATTGTGTTGTGAGTACAAATATCAGGTCTGCCATCGTTAGTGGATTTGTCACATACATCGAGGCGCATTTGATCACTATAGCACTCGATAAGTAAGTCAAAATGATCGGCTTTCAAAGACTTGCATTAATATTATTTTCTTCATTTTTAGAAATTTAAAAATTAAATATTCAAATGAACATTTTCATATCGATACATATGAATCGTCCTACAGCCATGCTTTCAACCAAACTTGTTTAACGCTATTGCTAGAACCATCTACCAGAGCTGAACAACTGAGAAGCATGGTAATCGATAAAAAGTTGCCAACATTTTCTAATAAACTCCCGAAAGTTGTTGCTGTTAAAGGTATGCCAATACTTAAAAGATTAAATGCCATTCAGAGAAAAGCAGTTTTGAAAGCTATTGCTGCTAATGATTACCTACTTATCAAAGGAATGCCTGGCACAGGTGAGAATGTCAAAAATTATTCAATCATTACTGTTGAAGAGTAAGAAGAGTTTGTTAGAATTATTCAAAGTTCTTCAGAATGGGCAGTTCCAGTACTTTAAAATATGGGGTTTTTTATGTGACAGCATTAAAACAAGTGTTAAATATCCAGGTTTAGAAATTCACATCTGAAACATACGATATACAATGCATCAGACAGATAATTCTTCGGTTCAGTTGCACAGATGAATAGTCAAGACAATGAAGTGCTGTAACACACTGAATTCCGTTGTCTTATTGCAATATTCCAGTCTTGTCTCTCTCTTATCGTTGAGAGGAGCGTAATTCATTCAGTATGGTAGGCAACAGTAAATACTTGAATCTAGTATTACGGGCAGCCTGACAAATTAAATAATTCTATATGTGTACTGCAGGTTCCCTACCATACTGCGATAAGAGAGAGACAAGACTAGATTATTGCAATAAGACAACGGAATTCATTCAGTTACAGCACTTGATTATCGCGACTATTCATCTGTGCAACTGTAGGGAAGAATTCTCTGTCTGATGCATTGTATATCGTATGTTTTCGATGTGAAATTCCAAATCTGTAATCTCATCCAATTATTCACTTAAAATTTGAATTAATTTTCAATTAAGTATTGAAAATGCGATTTCCATACTCGTAACTTCGAACGTCGCGCCATGATGACGTACGTGCAAGCATTATTAGTGAGGATAACGAATCACATCAAAAAAGCCTGTTGGAATCATTTTAAACTGTGATTCAACATGCAACCTATGAAGTGAATGCTCACGCGTACGTCACACTCAACCGCCAATTCGGATAGTTTTAATTCGCCAGCTTATTTTGGTAATTATAATTTTTTTCTCGAAAACCTGACTACAAAACGAAAAACGGATAATCGCTATTATTTTTTGAGGGTCAATTTTTTTGAAAATCACTGGAAATGTCTATTATATTTGTTACGAGGAAAAACTGATCTCTCTCTCTCTCTCATTAATTTGTATTCTACTTTGATTATTGCAGGAAAAACTGCTACCATTGTTGCCTTAGTAGAATTACTTGCCATACTAGGAAAAACTGTATTAATAACGAGTCACACTCATTCCGCAGTTGATAATATTTGCATGAAACTTTCAAAATTAAATGTTGATTTTATGAGATTGGGTTCGCAGGCGAAGATTGATAATACTTTACAAAAATACAGTGAACACTACAGAACGAAAGACTGCAGTACACCTGAGGAGTTAGCAGAAGTTTATGATAATACTGTGAGTTATTATAATGTTACTACTATCCAAGTCGAAATAGACATATAGTCTGTTCACAAAAGTTTGAGCGCACAGTAGGCGTTTGTTTATTTACCTGAAGTTGGCAGTGTTTGGTGTCATAACCTAAAATAAAGTCAACGTTGCCGAATGTACCCGGCCTCGTCCGTCGAGCTTGCAAGTTATTCAGAGAACTCTATGTTATATTGACAACATTGCATATCAATCTGACAAGAAAATAAACAACATAACCTGAAATTTTAATATACACAGTGGAATATGTCAAATTGTCATGGCCAACCGACGGCTCAAACTTTCGTGAACGGACTATAGATCAAAATTAATGATTTTATTGTTATAAAAATTGTCGTCATCAGCTTTTGCCGAATATCTGTAAGTTTCAAATCATTTTCTGTCATGAGCAGTAAAATTGGTTGGACTCAATGATGAGATCCAAAAAACTCTCTCCATCTGTAACTCTGACTGTCAAATAAAAAGAGCTAGAGATTTGATACTTTCAAGTTACAGCCCATTTCAGGATAGTATGAAGTGACTAAAACTTTAGCCCCTCCTTGTCCATAGGTTTGTTCGCGTCGCAGTTCGGAACTATTCGGAACTGTACTTTTTTTCCCACCATAGAAATATATACATAATAATAATAATTATGTATATATTTCTATGGAGGGAACAAAAAAGTACAGTTCCGAATAGTTCCGAACTGCGACGCGAACAAACCTCATATAACATTCGTTAGTTGTCGTTCATATTCGCGTGTGACCAGAATATGATAGGAGAAGCTAAGAGGTTCCTTCACTTCATACTCTCCTGAAATGGACTCTAGGTGTGAAACTGGAGCTCAGTTAATGGGTCTGATCTGCCAATTCAATAAACTATTCTGAATTTCCATATTTTTATTAGTTTAACCAGTAATATAATAACAAGGAGGCCAAAAATTTACATTTAGGTAACAGATCAATCAATTCAAATTCTCTGCAACAATATTCTATGATTTTGATTTCGTTGACATCAACCTGAGATGTTAAAAAGAGTTTTTAAACAAATTGGTTCTACACTGTTTTCTCAATTTTAACAGGTGCGCAAAAGCATCAGTGCCCTACTTAACTTTACGTCAGGGCTTTCTTCAACTTTTTCATGTAGAATCTTTTATTGAATTTGAGATATACTGATATGGAAAATCACATCAGAAACATACGATCTTCATTGCATCAGCAACAGAACTTTGCCGTCCGGTTGCCCAGTGGATTATTTGAAAGATTTGATGCTCTACGATTACGACAAATTGAATATCACCACAATTAATGTTGTTGTCTTTCTCTTATCGTTAGGAGTCACCTAATTCAAGCAGTATGGTAGACAGCCTAGAGTACTCGAATCCGATATTCAATGCGTCAGGCTGCCCGCAATACACGATAGAAGTACTTATGGTTGCCTACCATACTGCTTGAACTAGGCCACTTTTAACGATAGAGAGACAACAATATTATTAGTCGTGGTTGATTATTCATTTTGTCAGGATCGTAAAGTGTCAAATGTTTCGAATATTCCACTGGTCAAAGTTCTCTTTCTCTAGTGTGATTTTCCATTCTGGTATATTAACAAAGATGCCCTTGCTGCAAAATTAACCACACTGTTTTTAGAAAATTATAGCAGTGACCTGTCTTGGATCTGGACATCCAATTCTGTCGAAAAAAATGCTAGATGTATGTATAGTAGATGAAAGTACCCAGGTATTACAATCAACATTGATAAGACCTCTGTATGCAGCTAAAGTGTTCATTTTAGTCGGGGATCCTGAACAATTACCTCCAGTCGTGAGAAGTACAGATGCTATGTAAGTTTTCCTTTCAATAGTATAATAACTTTTCATTTTAATGCAAACTTACTCTAAATTTGAAACTCTATTCTGTGTTCTGAAAAAAGGTTCAACTTTTTTACTATGAAACAAATGTTGTACATTGTCGAGAAAAAAGTTCCTATTCATTTACTCAGAACTTACAGAGACAGTATTTCAATTTAATCCTCAAAACGATAAAAAAATTCAACACTTTTGAGATTATTGACACTACAATATTTCAAGAATGTAATTTGTCTCCTTATATTTCTAGACATTTTCTTGAAATATCCTCTGTAATTAATAACTACTATTTTCAGAGATTTGGGAATGGCCACTAGTATGTTTGAAAGATTGGAATGCGAAGATAATGCAATATCTTTAACCATGAATTACAGAATGAATAAAGTCATAACAAAATTAGCAAATGATCTAACATACAAAGGAAGCCTTTTGGTTGCTGATGAAAAAACAGGCAACAATACCCTCAGCATACCTAAGGAGAAAGTGAGTACGATAAACAGCAGAAATCATTATTTCTCTTCCTTTTAACCTAATCTGCTCTCACTCACATTAGCTTGAGCTAATGTTATTTTAACATATTTCAGGAAATATTCACATTTCTCAAAAATAACAGATGGGTCCAGAAAGTTCTTGATTCAAGGTTAGAAAATTCTGTGAAATTTATTGATACAGGGTCAGTGTGGTCCAGAAATGATGAAATATCTTGGAATGTCAAGGATCAAGGAAATAAAGAGTACAAATCAGTTGTTAATATTCACGAAGCTGCCATAGTTTACGCTCTAACTGATGTCCTATTGAAGGTAGCTTTCAATTATATTTTCCAAAAATTATTCTTTTTTCTCTGAACGAATATTATTTAGGCAGCCTTCATTTAAATGCTTTTAGGGAGGACTGAAACCTGAGAGTATTGGAGTAATCGCTACATACACTCAACAAGTGAAGCAATTATCATGTATTTTACATCAAAATATCGACGTGAGCACAGTCGATAGATTTCAAGGCAGAGACAAAGATGTAATAATATATTCTTGTACAAAGAGTAAAGAAAAAAGTGATAATACTATCAAATCAAAGGTGAGCTTATGCAATTTCATATTGAAAAAATGAAGAAGATAGAAAAAAGATCTGTTATAATTTGTCTTGTAATTCCAGTTTGAGATATTGGAAGATCATAGGAGATTGAATGTAGCCATAACTAGGGCTAAATCTAAGTTAATAATGATTGGAGATATGAAAACTGTTAGAAGATATTCGCCATTTGCAAAATTATTGGCTTGCTTAGAAGAAAGCAATATTGTTCATTTAGAGGAAAATAAAGACTCTTTTCAATGGTTCCACATATTGAAAAATGTGGAGCAGGTAGGTTCTTAATTTTTGTTGAACAATTAATAATGTATCTCATTCAAAAGTAATCTGTTCGTTTTTCAATTATTTTTCATTATACTTTATATTTTTATATATTTTTTTATTGTCTCCATTTTATCCTATCAACATCAAGAACATGTTTGGTTACTTCTAAAGTATAATCTATATCTTCATCAGAAGAGGACTTGTCTTACAGGCGGTCTATTTCCTCTACACCAGTAATTCAGAAAGAAAATTCCACACTCCGAGTAAGAAATTAACCTAGATATGCCTTCAGGCATTTGTTGACGCAATCAAGTAGAATCTATTCATGCACGCGAACAATATTCCGGCGTTGCGAGTTTGTGCCGTATCTTTATTCCGAATTGGGATAATTGGTCTACCTTTCAAATATTCTGATACCTACTGAATTGGTGACAGTTTGTTGTCGCTTTAGCGTATTCCGGTAATTATAATAGCTATAGCAAAATTACGAAAATGTAGAGATGCAAATCTAACCTACTGTTTTCTTCACCCCAATCTAATGCCTTGGTGATTACAATGCAGTACTATTCACGCGTAGGGGCATCTCTATGTTTACTTCTTACTCTGAGTTTCCAAAAAATGGTAAAACTATGTTCACCAATTTTTTTTCAAGTATTTTTAAAAATAAAAATATATGACTGGTCAAAAAAATTCTTAAGGAGGGTAAACCCCGCCTGAAACCGCAAATATATTAATAAAATACCCTGTATTGGTGAATATTATTAATAAACCATTAAAGTGCCTTGGATATTCATTAGGAGTACTTGAAGATAAGATTTGTTTGTTACAGCGTGGTATAAGATAGATAAATAAGATAACCAACTTGAAAGAAATAAAAAACAGCATGAAGTTAAAAAGTTTATTAGAATTATACTTCAATCAATAATATATTTTTATCAGCAGGAATACCTACCTATTAAATGTACTTGAAATAGTATAAGATACATATCAATTGGAAAAAATAAAACAGTAGCTTTTTATAACCACTAGAAATTAGAGACAACATGATACATTAAAAATTACTAGAATCTATTCTTCAACATTCGAAAGAGTTTCTGAACAGCCACAAATATGTATTTCAATATCTCTTAAAGTGAACTTCATCAAGTTCAAAATTTTTTCATTGCAGAGATCATCTGCCGTTTTCTGGAAAGCTACATAGTAGTAATTATCTTGTTTGTAGTTCTTTATTATCGTTCTGAGACATTTATCAAATGCCATAAATTCGAATCGACCGTCATGCTTTTCTCTTACTACACATCCATAAAGAATATAATTCTTAGGAAAATTTGGAACTATTCTGATAGCTTCTCCAATATTCTTTGGAATTCTACGAAATTGGTCTACAAATTTGAATTTTTTATCCAACATTTCCATTGCCTCAGTAGGTTTACCATCCTTTGAAGCAAAATATATGATTATAGTTTCAGATTCAATTTCTGTTACTGATTTTGTGGAATAAATTATTTTGCATTTTCTTAAAGGAGTACTGCTGGATGCTTCCTGAAATAATAAATAAAAACACTAAAATTCCTCTTATAATATTTTGATTAATGTAATATAATTATTACATCCTAAATGTTAGTTATTAGTACAAAAAATAATGATTGTGAAAAGTAGAATATTGATATACAATTGTTCAAATAAGATACACATATTTACAATTAAAGATAAATGAGACAATAACATGAAAAAAACACTATTGAAAAATGTGAGAGCACAATTTGAACAGCTATTGAATAGTTTTCAAGCTCCTCCTAATAGCTAGCAAAAATATGAAAAGATCCCTTATTCTAGATAGCAGATACCATTGTGGCTCTTAACGTTTTCTTTTTTTATTAACCTGTTTTGTACTTTTAATCTCCTTGCGTCTCTTCCTTTTTTGTGTCATCTTGAAACAAATTTAATTCTTAATCAAAATTATCAACGAAATAGCTATAGAATAGAATTTTCCAGGGAAATAGCAAATTTTTTTTACTCATGTCTCAACATCAAAGTATTCCGATGCACCTTATCAATCAGTGAATATTCATACAGAAATTACAGAAAAGGAGTATTCATACTCGACTCGAATACTACTGAATTAAACAAATCGATCTTCATTGGAATATGATTTTACTGATAGAAAACATTCTCTTTGCAGAAGAATAGGTCAATTTCAATATTAAACTGCCAATCATAGTTGTAAGTGAAAAATTGTATGAACTACAGCTGAACAGCTAACAAAAAATATTGTAAATTGTGTAAATCAATAAACTTACCACCTGTAAACTACAAACTAATATATCCAGGTCTTCATCTTGGAATAAAAATTCCAACATTGGCTTCACAATTCCCCAATCAAGGCGGTCTAAACCACATCCAATCTTAGGAAGAGCTAATTTCTTAACACCATTTTGTTTAATGTGTTGTTTCATTTCAATCAAGGAGGACCAGAGGGTGTCATAGGTTGGTTTTCCTTGAGAACGAGATTTTGTCACCAAATAATATATAAATCGTTTTCCTTCTTTCAGTAAAGCCAAGCCGCCTGTTTTAATATGTTGGTTCATTAATTCATTCACTTTCTTGAATCTCAGTCTGAAAATTATATTAGATAACCACATACATATAAAATCGAAGAAGAGATTGGCGCAAAGTCGTTACTTTCCAATCGCTTATCATTCTTATTATCTTTCAAAATAATTTGAATATTTTCATCAACTTTTGATTCATGAAAATATGCTATAAAGCAGTATGAAATGCTGATAACATAGTTGTTTATACACAGGATGTGGTCACAATATAAACATAAATTTCTCATATATAAAATCCATTAATCAGCTACATAAGCAAAAAAATAAACTAAATTGACCACAATCATTTTTGATAATGTATTTTTCGAGTTCTTTCACACAATTATAGTATTCGTTTTGAAGAGTTTTGAGCTCCTGAGCTGCACCAGCTCAAAAAGAATAGGCTGAATGAATATGTGAAATTGATGTTTACTGATTCTGCCCAAGTTGTTGCTATAACCTTGACTGACACAAAATGGGACGTTAAATTTATTGAAAATTTAGTTTCTAGGTAGAAAGTCCACTAATCTACAATATTTTCAATGCTGTGGGGTGCTGCTCATATCGAAAAGTACTATCAACTTTCAATATTTCATATAAAACATCTGTCTATCATTTTTATTAATTAATAATTGATTAGTCAGTTCTTTGAAGCTGCAGTCAATTGTCCAATAATTTTATTCGCTAACATAATACTTTAGGCGAATTTTGGCGATGTAACAACAGCTTCCCATAGTTGACAGTTAATACACATATAGTCCGTTCACGAAAGGTTGAGCACATAGTAGGCGTTTCTTCATTTATCTGAAGTTGGTAGTATTTACTGTCATAAAGTAAAATAAAGTCAACGTTGCCGAATGTACTCGTTCTCGTCCGACGAGCTTGCGGGTTATGAGAGAACTCTATCCTATGATATTGACAACATTGCGTATCAATCTGACAAGAAAATAAAGAACATAACCTAAAATTTTAATATACACAGTAGAATATGCCAAATTTCCATGGCCAACCGACGGCTAAACCTTTCGTGAACGGAGTATATGTCCTGTCAAATCATCACATAGTTACTTGATTTGACAGAAACTATGTGTATTAACTGTCAAGTATGTAACTATGGTAAGCTGTAGTTACATCATAGACATAAAAGGATGGACAGGGCGTCACGTGACTTTCGAACTAAGTTTCGTGCCCCCAACATAAGAGAGAGATACTGTGAAGGAGTAATATTAGTATAGTGCATTGACTAAAATAAACTAATATTACAACATCCTTCACAGTATCTCTCTCTCTTTATGTTGGAAAACTCACAGAGCATAAAAATATCCATTGTTTTTATTATTTGTTCTGTGCTTCGCACTAATATTATTCTATCCTTGTCTGAAGTCAATATTTTCTCTCACACGTCTTGTCCATTCTTTTATGAGTCTATGAGTTACATCGCGAAAATTCGCCTTTTTATTTTGAATGTCTATGAAACAGCACTCTTGTTATACATACGGGTTATCTCAAATGCACAATATTCTGGGAGTAACATTAACGCTTATAATTGTTCACAATTACATACTCGTAACCTGTCCTTAGTTTTCAATCTGATGAAATAATACAAGATTATTTATTGAGACTTATATGCAAAAAATATATTATTAACCCCGAAACAACAATATAAAAAATTATACCTGAATTCAACAGCAATTCCACTTCCCATGTTCAAATCTTCAGCTACACAGTGGGCTAAAGAATATTCAATCCCAACTTGAAATAAGTCTCTTTCTTCTTCCTGAACCTTTTCGAAGTTATTTACATGTTTAGAATTCAAGTATGTAATAAATTTATTTTTTTCCTCGTCTAATCTATCCAAGAATACTTCCCCCTTGTAATTTCCAAAAGACCTCCTAGAACTATCTTTATAATCCCAAACTCTACTGTCTCTTTTATTTGGTCTAGATCCATTTTCACTGACAACTGATAAATTCCAAGAGTCTTGTGCATCTTGACATTCATTAGTTGAAGAATCTTTGGAAACATCCTGATTTTCCTGCCAAGTAGTGTCTGTCCAATTCGGTTCAGATTCATTATCACAGGAATCAAACCAATCTATTGAATTTCCTGTTTTTTGTTGTACATTTAATAATTTAGCATCTTCGGCAAGTTGTCTCTTTTTGTTATGAGTCCAACCTTTTGTATTTGCCTTTGGATCATTTTCATAAAAAGACGAATCAAGAGTAGAATCTTCTGTGTTTTGTTGTTCTTTACCAAAGGAAATATTTGGACCCTCCTGGTAATTTTGATGGTCTCCAGAGTCCCTGTCTTTTGTGTCTGATTTGGGTGAATTTTCAAAGGCATTAGACAAATTTCTATATTCACCACGTTTTTGTACAAATTGTTGGTTGGGAGGATATATTGGGGTCTTGCCTCTTGTATGTGGTATTGGCTGCGTATCATGAGCTTTGTACCAACCATTAGATTTATTAGCAGATTCAGTATTATTATGAGCTTTCCTATTTTGAGTCTGATAGTTTTGGTCTCTTTCTCTATTCAATCTTGTAGACGAATCTTTAGAAAACCTTTCATTTTGTTTTTTAGTAGGGTAGACCTTTCGTGTTCTATAAGACTGATTATAATTATGATTTTCATTTCTGCCATTCTTGGAATATTTATTATTTTGTGGATTTGAATACCTGGATTCAGTTCTAGAATTTCTACTTTTATTAAGATCTTCGCCATGCATATGATTTCCAGCAGATATAGGAATATCTGTTTTCTCCAGACCCATATCTGTTATGCCAGCACTTGCATCTTCAATGTTATAATTTGATTTGGACATTATTGTATTTCACAAGAAGATTGTCATGAACTAGAATGAAAAGATGATCTTTAAATCGTATTTAGTTGATAACAAGTTTACTGGTTCAGGGTATTGATTCAATTTGTGAATTCATTGGATGAACAAAGAGTATTTTGACCAAATTCAACTTCAAGTATTGCTCAACAGCATTTAATATGGGTACATTGCTTTACTGGTATTTAGGGTTACAATAAGCGGTGATAAGCATGAATTAGTTTTGCTAATGTAAAATATTAATACAGGTAAGCAAAAAATTTGAATATAATTTTTCAAGAATTGAAAATTTTCTCATCTATCAGCTTTCGGAAGTGTTGTGAGGATAACCTTAAAAATAATATTTTTAATATGATACGTCTTCTAAATTTTTGAATTGACAAATTATATATTCTGTACCATCAAGTTTGCCTCATGTGTCCACAGGAGTTGTCATTTTAAAATACCTAGTTATAAGACAGATATTTTCACATTATATTTTTAATAGCAAAAAATCTTACCCGATTCAAATCAAAATCACCAGTTTCTGTTCGGACAATTCTGTAATTTACGATTATGAGATAAACTTCCACGTAAGCGATAGTACTTCCGTTAGGGGGTTCCCCCAGTTATCCTTTATTATTTGCAGTTGTGCAATTTGAAACATTTGACAGACATTTCTGTACTTCAAAAGTCTGGGGAAACCACAAAACAACACAGAAACGTCAGAAACCATAGAGAGAGTAAAACCATGAATTCTGAGAATGCGACACTCAAGCTACCAAGATTCAAGATTTAGACAGAAAAAGAAGATAAGTAGTTCGAATGTCTAAAATTTGACCTTTGACCTGATATGACTCATATCATATGATTGTTTAAATGTTTTTATAATCATTTGACAAAAGAAAATTATATCTTGTTAACTAACTCATTATTATTGAGGAGAATGAATATGAAAGATCCTCCACCGCCGTATACCCCTAACGTTGTTCCAGGTAAAATAGGGAATCTGTACTAATAATATTGATATATATACCATAATATTTTTCAGGAATTCATCAACAAGGACCTAATCAGTGGCAAGCACCTCCTGCACCACAAGGATATCCTTACCCTCAACAACAATGGCAGCCTGCTCCAAATGTATCATATCCCTCATATGGAACTACTACTATTCCTCCAGCACCTACCGCAACAACTGTAGTAATTCCACAACCTGAAGTAATTATTGTTGGGGGTTGTCCTGCATGTAGGATTGGCGTTTTAGAAGATAATTATGGCTTATGTGCCTTATGTTGTGCCATTGCATTTTTCCCAGCTGGTATATTATGTTGCCTTCTGATGAAGGAGCGTAGATGCTCACATTGTGGTGCAATATTTGATTAATACAACCATATCTTCTGTGGTAAGTGTCGCTATTTGTAAATTACAAAATTTGTCTTTTTACTGTTATTTGATGTTATCCCTCTATGATAGAGGTGGGCATAGTGCATTAGTGCAAAATTACACAAATGATCAATTCACAAGCTTTAGCAGATCAAAAAGTATTGCATATGGACATTTGAGTCAGCGCATCTATGTTTGTAGTTCTATGAATAAATTTGTACCACTCAAAACAAAATGAAACATGTATACTCCGTTCACCAAAGGTTGAGCACATAGTAGGCGTTTCCTTATTTATCTGAAGTTGGCAGAATTTGCTGTCATAATGCAAAATAAATTCAATGTTGCTGAATGTACCCGGCCTCGACCGACGTGCTTGCGAGTTATCAGAGAACTCTATGCAATATTGACAACATTGCGTATCAATCTGACAAGAAAATAAACATCATAACCTAAAATTTTAATATACACAGTGGAATATGTCAAATTATCATGGCCAACCGATGGCTCAACCTTTCGTGAACGGACTATAGGTAGAATTCTTACTACTTCTCAAGAATAATTATTAAAAATATTTTTTTGCTCTGTCAGTTCGATAGATACAACAGCTTCTAGACCTCAGAGTAAAAAGTAAACCTAGAGATGCCTTCGCGCATTTGTCATGCTTCTGTTTATGCACACGAACAATATTTCAGCGTGCTGTATGTTTATTCCGTATTGGGATAGTAGGTCTACCGTTCCCCTATTCTGATACTAACGCCTTGCGTCTGTTACAGGCAATTCTGTCAGTTTGGCAACATCGTCTGTTAGTGTTTAGTTTCTGGATGCTATTCTGTTTACATTTTCATTTCGATTTGACGTTCAGAAACTGAATTATTTTACTGATTTGGTGGCAGTTTATTGTGGCTTAATAGTATTTTGGTAATTATAGTTATGGCAACATTATGAAAATGTTCTATTATATTCAGGAACTGTAGAAATGAAAATCTAACCTATTGTTTACTTCACCCCAGTGCGGCAGTGAAATGCTTTCCATCTCGCTCTAATGTTTGGTTGATTATGATGCAGTACTATTCACCCGTAGGAGCATCTCTATGTTTATTTTTCGCTCTGAGGTCAAGACTATGAATCGTCAGTCACCCTGTATATCTAGGGCCAAATGTAAGGTCAGACCATAGACATATAAAAGGATGGACAGGGCGTCACGTGACTTTCGCACCAAGTTTCGTGCTCCCAACATAAGAGAGAGAGATACTGTGAAGGATGGAGTAATATTAGTGTGGTGCATAGACTAAACTAATGTAATATTACTCCATCCTTCACAGTATCTCTCTCTCTTATGTTGGGAGCACGTAAGAGAGAGAGAGATACTGTGAAGGGTGGAGTAATATTAGTGTGGTGCGTAGACTAAACTAAAGTAATATTACATACTCCATCCTTCATAGTATCTCTCTCTCATAATGTTTTATAAGTCTATGGGTCAGACAAAAAAAAATTTTTTTCTACGACTGTCAAAAAATACCTTAATTCTGTGTTCAATGATGATTTCTTAGTGTAGTACATTGTAATACTCCTATTTCATTATGCAATAGTCGCTGAGCAACTAGTGCACCAATGTATAGTCCATTCACGAAAGTTTGAGCCGTCGGTGGGCCATGACAATTTGGCATATTCCACTATGTATATTGAAATTTTTGGTTATGTTGTTTATTCTCTTGTCAAATTGATACGCAATGTTGTCAATATTGCATAGAGTACTCTGATAACTTGCAAGCTCGTCGGACGAGGCCGGGTACATTCGGCAACGTTGACTTTATTTTACGTTATGACAGCAAATACTGCCAACTTCAGATAAATAAACAAACGCCTACTATGCGTTCAAACTTTCGTGAACGGGCTGTATGAAAAAAGCACGGCTTTTTCGCAATCTTTGTCTCGACGTTGCCGTAACGACACAGACAATTATTAATAGAATCAAAAACAAAGGTGAGAATTCAATATTTCTTTGACAGAACGGATGTTATATTTAAATATATATTTCACTCAGTATGTTGTATGAATTGCATTCTTATAATAATATTCAGTTAAAACTGAACGATTGAGTGAAATCCCTTGGATTCGACTCTGGACGGAAAGTAACTGTCCGAAGCCCCTCCTACCGCTGCGCTAAACTTGTTGTTATTGCTCCTTCTTACGTTTGAACAGACTATAGTACCCCAAATTTGTTATAACAGTCGTAGAAAAAGTATAGCGTAAAACTCGAAAGCAATGACCATTTCCTACTCGCTTCCAGCTGGTACTGCAAAGTGCAAACTTTCATGTTCGTAGGAAATGTAGCTCATTCCGTGCTCGTTGTACAGGGTGATTCACTCATCTTGGTAACCTAATTTTTCTCGAAAAGAGATGAATATTTTTTTCATTCTGTTGACGGTATTTGATACAGGTCAATGTTGAGTAGAGATGCGCGTAAAAGTCGGAGAAAAATATTAGACGCCAGGCTTCGCGGCGCTATTAATTTTTTTTCTCCAGAAACATACCTTTTTTATTGTGTCATTCGAAAGACAATTGAATTCTGAATTTTTTTTCCGAATACCATATTTTGAAATTTCTCACCGTCCGCGACCTGCAGCGTATTTTATGTTAAATCTATTCCATTGATTTTTTTCTGTACAATATACTATTAAATGATTTCCAAAGTGTTTTTTGTTGCACAAATCTTCAAAAGATGAGTTTTATAAGATCAATTTTTTTCGAATATATGAAATTCGTTTTGAATAAGTCTTCAATTGGGTATTTCAATCAACCATTCATTGATAGCGTTTTCTATTGGGAGAACTGGTGCACACTGAGTGCATCTTTTGTGATCCATTAGAACAATGAAATGCCCGCCCATTCAATAAAAACAAGTGTAGTGTCAGTGCAAAACTGGTGCACCCAACGGAAAATAGTACAAAATGAAAATTAACGCTTTAATAGGAACGCAGAGAATAATATTGATTGATTAAAATCATCCAATATTAAACCCATACTTCTGAACTAATCCCGTCAACGCACAAAGAACACGTATAGTGGTATATAATATCAAACAGAGCATCCATAGATAGCTATTTCGCCCTATTTGTGGCTCTTCAGTATGGAGGAGCTCCGTCTGAAAGGCATTCTAGGTTCCCTTATTTGAAGAAATGTCGCCTAACTCTGAGAATAACAGTTTTCAATGTTTTCATACAAACTGGTGGTAGTCCAACTTTGTGAATTTAACCTTCAGTCGATGAAGTGGAAACGTTCGATTAATCGTCATAAACCAGACGTGGTGATAATAGCACGAAATGAAAATTAACGCGTTAATAGGAACGCAGTTATAATATAAACAACAAAAGCAGAGAATAATATTAATTGATTAAAATCAAACAATATTTAACCAATACTTCGGAACTAATCCCGTCAACGGAAAATGTTATAACTGGAATTTATGATGTATCAAAGTTATCGATTATTTCTATTGACAATATTTATTTTTTATTTCAGAATTTTATATTACATTCATTCGCCCCTTTGGTATTGGTATGGATAAGTTCAGTTGGTTCTTCAGATCTTCATGGGTTTTTATATTCATCACTTGTACTAGTTGTTCTTTTAAGAATTGTGATATCATATTCCTCAGTGTTATTCTATTCAAATTCATATTGACTGGATCCAGTGTAACGTCAAATATTTTTGCGGATCCTATACTAAGTAAATGTATGAAGGAAAGTTTTCTAATATGCATTTTATATTACTATACTTACATATTACAATTTGAGATTAATTACATGTAGATATGACTCAGAAATTTTGTTATTTGCCTTTGTTTGCCATATATTCTATTTAAATTCAAGTCTGTGAATTTTCAAAGTTATGAATCTTGGTCTCAAAATTCTTCAATTTCTTTATAAAATTGTTCAGTTGAAGGCCATTAATGTATGAGACTGCATTCGTTTGTGTTATTGTATACATTTGTTACCTTATTGTAAATAAAATATAATGGTGAATAAGTACGAATAAATGTTTCACATTTTTTCCATTTCCATTATATAAGTACTTGGAGGTCAATGGCTGGCCTCTTATGGTCTATGCTAGACAAAATTGAACCAATTAATTCATCACTACCTCCACTGAAACTTCTGCTCCTCCCAGGCAAGTTATACAGGTTTGGAAATTCACATCGGAAACATACGAAATTCAATGCATCAGACAGAGAATTTTGCCGCGCAGTTGAACAATGGTATAATCGAAAGATTTACGGATTCGTAACTCTCTGAATAAACGATCTATTGGAATTTTGTAGTTTGGTCTCTCTCTTGTTGTTTGGAGTGGCTTAATCGAGCAGTACGGTAGGGAACCTGCAGTTCTCGCATCGAGTATTACACGCAGCATGACGCATTCATGCATCGGTGTTGACTGTTGGTTGATTTGAGAAAGACAACCATATTATTTGTTCATTGGACCATCCATCGCGTCAAGCGCAATCTATCGAGTATAGCACTGTCCAACTGAACGGCAAAATACTCTCTCTAAGGCATTGAATATAGTTTGTTTGCTATGTTAATTTTCGAAACGAGAAAAAAACGGTGATTATTTTCAAGTAAAAATAAATTATTGTTTCTTAAAAAACAAATTTATAAATAAAGTCATAAATCGGGAAGGAAACCCCTCAGCAAAAATTATATTAATCACTGGATTTCTATCGAAAAAGTGTCTGCTCAACGTTTCCGTTTCAAGTTGCCGTCTCTCAGGGTTAAAAAGTTGTAGTTCTGGAAACACCAATTCTGGTCACCCTGTACAATTGAATATTTTTCTATCCTGTTTTCTTCGAGAATATTGTTAAATGGTTGCAATAATCATAATATACTCGCCAATATATTATTATGGGGATATTCTGAAATGAATGTTTCATTTCCTGTTTTGGGAAAAGTTTAATTTTTGAGCGCTCGTTTTACTTAAATGGGTGCAAGATAGTTTTGCCCAAATGTCTGTAATTTTCGAATTTTGAGCCGAAAATGTTCTCAAACGATAGGATGTGATTCCCTGATGACGAATCCGTGGTCAAATTCAATTCTATCTGTGGGGCCGTCCGACCGTAAGCACGATAACTTTCGAAGGGACTGTCCTAGAGACTTGAAATTTTCAGGGCGAATTCGGTTCCCAAATGCCTCGGTTAAGTTCATAAACCAGCCAAATCGTTGCGGCCACATGCAAGATGCTCATAATAAGCCTCATGCAAAATTTTCTGGCCATAGTGTTAACAGAACTATAGAAAATTCAATTAGAATATTGAAAAGAAGAATCTTTATATTTCCATAACAAGATACCTGATTCGAGTGGAATTTATTTTGTGAATCTGAACCATAGAATTGAAGGTTTTCAATTATTGGTTTTTACATATATGTATTTCATTCTTTGAATTATTTCCAGAATATAATTCCGATCGTGCTGAGATTCTGCATTCATATATCGGGTGTCCCAAGATGAGTGACCAAAATATCGATCCACAAAATTTCAAATCTTTACCATCAATAGTTTCCATAATAATCTAAAAAGAGTAATAGACCACTCATCTTGGGACACCCGAAATACTTAGCATGAATCTCCACCAATGAATGAGCGCTCAAAAGCACCTGCTCAAGGCTTTCTTAAATTTTTTCATAAACGATCACATCATTCTGATCTAGGTACATCGGTTTAACGTTGTATATTTTGGACACCTCGTATACATTTTGATCTCAACTGATAATGTTCGATATCTAATGGTGTTAGAATACATTTAGACATGATAAATATTAGTATAAAACCATTCTAACAAATTGGATATGATATGATAATAACACAGTCCATAATTCGCTCCATTGAGCACCATAACAATTTTCCACCATCAGGGGTCCCATTTCTCCCATGCAAACTGATTAAATAAAACGGGTTTGAATAATTGGAAATTCGCATAACAATCAAAGGTCATAGATCATATCAAATTGAGGTCAAGTTTGAATACACCTGCATTATTGAAAGATTTATTCTCACGCGATTTTCCAAGAACAATGTGAAATGTTATAGTGGAACTAAACTATGGTGTGTAATAAAAAGCAATGGTTTTCTTCGATTTACTTAATGTTTCTCTTTAAATGAGACTAAACTAGGAAAAAGGACGTTTCTGAATTTTAATTTTTTTGTAACTGAAATTTTTCAAATATTGAAAGCTTGGGGGTTTAACATTAATACCATTGTTTAAGGTTCTCAAACAATGTGAATACCATTTGAAAAGTCTTGGAGACCTCTTTACAACAGTGTATAAAAAACGTAATTTTGATGAACTGTTTTCGCAAAAAACAAATTTTTAGCTCAAATGGGCCACCTCAAATATTTTGGTTATCTTATACCTACTGCCGTTAATAACCGTATTGCTTTATCTTCTTTTATAATAAGCCAAAATTGACATTTAGATAATTACAAATTGATCCATTATGTTCCCGTTCCTATTTGTGCTATAAACTTGAAACAAAAACACTATAGGTACATACCTCAATTTTACGTTTTACTCTGAGGTACAGACACTTTCTTGAAAGGAATCCAGTATCTTGATCTTATTTTTGCTGAGAGATTTCCTCCTTGATTTGTAACTAGAGACCGGGTTACTTATATGCAACTTAAAAACGTTGTTATAAGCATGAAATATGCACGAAAATAGGCAAAATATGAAATATTGAGTAATGAATTTTGGGAACTCAAAAGAAAGAAAAGTAATTTTTATTTCAAAATCAACTCTCAATAATATGGTATTGTTTTTGTAAATGTTTACAATTAAATTTTGTTATAAATGGTAAATATAGAATATTTTTGTACGTGGAAAAGGTTCGCTCCACATCCACTGACGTAACTGGGGAGGATTTGAAACTTGGTGCTATGTTCTCCCTTATAGTTTCAGGTAAAACATCTGCCGCCCCATTAATAAAACTTTCGATGAGAGACAATCTTCGAAACCTGGATTCCTTTCAATATCCTTTCAAACTTTTCAAGTTTATTTGGAAATGCTATAGGTAACGTGGAGTTCATTTGGCGTATTTTACTCATTATTTGGATATTTTCATAGCGCGCGGCTACTAATACTGCGTTCCGGAATGCGATAAAAGTGATTCGCAAATCTGACAAAAGTCACAATAGACCTCATATTTTATGGAATTTGGTCATATTCAGCATTTTTATCGCATTGAGGAACGCACTGAAGAAAATATGTACCGAAAATATGCATCATAACATAACTAGATTTTAGCTAAAATATGCAAACACCGCTGAAGATGTCTCAAAAATGCAAATGCATATAATCCGGTCTCTATTTATAACATAAACTGTTTTTTTTTCATGAAAACAAATATTTTTTTTACTTAATAATAATCACCTTTTTTTCTCGTTTATGTCGCCCTTAGATCAGTGGCGACGCTAGGAGGGGGAGTGGCACAGAATTTTCAGCGGGGGTATTAATGAATGAATTGGTACAATTCTGTTTAGCATAGGCCATATTTCAGGGGGCAGCAAGAATTTGGGGGGATCTGGGCCAACGCCCTTGCTCCCCTATAGCGTCGTCACTATTCTAAGGGTAATATAATATATGACTTTTGTTACATATTTTTGAATCGAGGAAAAAGCGGTAATTATTATTGAGTAAAAATATTTTTTTCCATAAAAAATGAAAGATTATGTAATAAATCAGAAGGAAACCCCTAGCAAAAATGAGATTAAGACGCTGCGCTGGATTCCTTTCAGAAAAGTGTCTGTTTAGTGTTTCATTTGTTTAACCCAGTATGTACTAATTCGAAATTCCAAGTTCTTTCAACATTGGCAAAGATATACAGGAGGTCCCATATATAAATTAAAAATATTTATGGTATTTCCGGTTTAACCGGAAGTATATTATCAACAAATCGTACATCAGATGCATATTGGCTTTCACCCGTGGAATTTCATTAATATTGCCCTTCTCCTTCGAAAGATAGGTTTCATACTTTATCCCAACCCTATATAAACACCAGTGGTGGCTCGTGAGATTTCAATAAGAGGAGGCTCGAGACCCCGCAACCAACAAAATAGTTTATTTCGAACTGGGCTTCCTGACAGCCAATGGCATTTATAATACCATTCTACGCAGAACGAACGATTATGTGCAGAATTAATAATTAAATTTGGCATTGCTGTTCGAGGTGTTTTATCATCGTAAGGCATTTCTCTGAATTCATTATTCAAAATAATATCCACAGGATCTTGCGTTTCTTTAAGTTCACTACTTGTATTATAATTCTTACTTCTTGTTTCCGTTTCCATCTTTCTTGCTGAAATATTAAAATCTTACCACCAAAATTTTCCGAAAAATGTCACAAAAACACAAACCGCACGTTGAGAGGATTATTAATTCGTTAAAAAAAGGGAGGGAATCAAAACAACAGCTGATCTCCTTCCACGATCGCCAGGGTTGATTCGGGCCGATCGGACGTTAAGTTTCGGCTAAGCTCGTTCTCCTAGAAGCGAAAATAATGCCGCGGAGCCGTGCCTCCGACACGTGATCTACTGCTTGAATTTTGAGTGGGCCCGCACCGTTCATTTGAAGAAGTTTGAAATGTTACATTCTAACGAATCTCGACTCGTGGAAGCGAGCCTCCTTTGCTAAGCGGTTTGCCTGCTAACCGTTACGCTGTATTGTGTGTTGCAGATAATTTATGAATGTTTTAGATCGCTGAGTAATAAACATGTTTATGTTATGTTGTTTATTACTTTGGAATTTGGATAGTAGAGAGAATGATGGAACAATACAGATATAGAAATGTGATTATTTTTTATTTGAACTTGAATTTGAATACAATGCAGTGAAAATAGGGAAGGCCCGGCCTCCTCTGAGCAGCCGCCACTAATTTTTTCGGAACAAGTTCCCAAAAAACTTCAATAGGTAAGAAGCTCAGAAGAAGTAAACACTACTTCTTCCTCTGAGGTAAGAGGTTTATAGCTCCAAGAACGAAGCTACTAAAGCTTTTTGATAAAAGTCGAAGTTCTTGTAATAACACAAATAATAACCACAAACCTTGAGTCTCTTCAATCTTCTGTAAAGTGATAAAATAAAAATGCATTAGATTTTTCTCGTTGCAACCTTCAACATCAAATGGGATAATGAGATTCTAGCTATTAAATGCAGAAATTATAATTTCATAAAAAGACTGTTTTTTTAAATCAAATCTATCATTGGGTGACCTAAATATGCGAATATCTTTTTGATCTTCAAGGTCTCAATCAATACATCAGAACGCGATTGATGACCGTGAATGAGAAATCAGCGTAACGAAAGTTGTGTTAATTAATAATTATCAACGAATACATTAGCAGAGGGAAGAGGAAGTTGTACGAGAACTGTATATGAAGTGCATTTTAAATAATGTCACAAGTTTTTTAATGAATATTCCTAAATTTAAGTTGATATTGAGGTTGGAATAGAAATATACAAAATTATGGGAGAAAATATCCCAGTTTTATGGATTGGTAGTGTTTCGTGTTTTTAGCAAATCTATAAGGTTCTGAAATATCGGAACCATACCGGGTTTTTATGGACCTTCATTCTAATATCCAGGAGTTTAAGAACAAAAGAACAACCTTCATTTGCCTTTTTTTCGTGTTTTTAAGTAAAAAAATAAAACATTTTATCGTAACGTTCTACTAAAATATGCCTTAGGATGTTTCATTTTCTTACATGAAAAAGGCACTCCACACGAAAAAAAGGCATAAGAGATTTTTGGTCACACATTAAACCAATAAGAACTCACAATATCGGAATAAGTATAAAAAAGTTTCTTGAAATTTGACATCCTGTATCTCAGTGAAGAATCCGTTTCGGACCCATGTTTATATGAATTTTTCTTCTTTAAATATGCTGAGAAATCAACCTTTAGCGTTTGAAGACGTTATTCTGAAGCACCTGAATACAGGGTGTCCAGGAGATTGAGTACAAAGTACATCCTACTGAAAACTAAAGTTCTAGCTTTCAAGCCTTTTTTGGGTAACTTGCAGTAATTTCAGGAAGTTCAATAATTTTTTTATTGAAACAACATTCAGGACGATCGTGTTAAAAAAATTAAAACTGCTAAACGCTTACTACAAAAAAAAATAAAATTTTCAAATCTAGCTGGCAGAATACATTAGAAAAACACTCAAAAAATCATAACTCGAGAACTACAAAAAATCGCATAACATACATGGGGTATTTTTTGATAGCGACAGGTCTAAGGAATCTAAAGAAAAATATTGACATCAATCTCTTTTGGACACCTGTATACCCCAAGAGCTGTTGGTTTCTTTCTCAAACTACAGATTTTTGAAGAGAATCATAACGACTAGGAAATTTTTGGAAGAAGGACGAATCATTACACAACAAAGATTTGTCACCATTTAAGCGCTCTATATGAATTTCACTTATACAAAGTGAAACATTTGGTTACCGAGGTTTATATACGCACTTGAGTCATCAACTTCCTCAAAGAATAATAAGAATGCCAAGTCGCTTTCAACCAGTACATACGCAATGCACTTCATTGTAATAAACCGTTAAGGTTAAGAACAAGACAACTCAATTCAAGAAAATACCTCGAAGATTTTTGTTGATAAAACCATTACCATCAAGCTGAAGTAGTTAAACCATGACTGACAAGTTCAATGTTAGCGTTGGGGAAAGTTGAGCAGGTATATAAAAGAATATTGAGGAACACTACCGACTCCACAACCGAGCGTTTATTCATCTAGGAGCGCTTAAGTCTTCGTCAAAAGTAGAGTAAGCGCTCAACGATGCCGGCTGATAACGTGCAAATATTATCCTATGACAAGTTCTCCCTATCATCCTCGTCTGACGAAGAATACTCCACATACACTAAAATAGAATCATCTGATGATGAAGGCATACAATTTGCTGTCCCCAACGACTTCGATAAACGCCCCAAATCGGAAAAAGAAAACGATGAAGTGCATTTTGAAAGTTTGCCAAAAAAGGATCTTCATGAGCATTTCGTGAGAAGATGTGCGGATATATTGATAAAAGAAGCGGTTTTCGAAGCAACCAAAAGGCAGAACAAGGTCACCAATTTTCAGAGCCCTGAGGAACTAAAAACTTTGTTCGATTTCGATCTCAAGAACAGCCCTTCTAGCCACGAGAAGTTGGTCAAAATTGTTAGAGATACAATTTCGTATTCCGTGAAGACTGGACATCCTTACTTCGTGAATCAGCTTTTTTCTTCGTTGGATCCTTATGGTTTGGTTGGACAATGGTTGACTGATGCATTGAATCCAAGTGTTTATACTTTTGAGGTGTCTCCAGTATTCACGCTTATGGAAGAAACAGTGTTGACGGAAATGAGAAAAATTGTGGGCTTTGAAGGAGGTAAAGGTGATGGTATATTTTGTCCTGGTGGTTCCATGGCCAATGGTTACGCCATCAGTTGTGCTAGGCAGAAATTTTTCCCAGATGTTAAGGTAAGCGAAAAAGTTCAGCATAAGACAAATGTCTATCAGATTATCGTATGAATTTTTTCTTCCGTAGGGAACACCCTATATATTTATTCACATATATATGATGGCCGCTATACAGATTAACACATGATTTGACATGTTGCATTCATTATTGAAAAAAATTTTATTGTTATAAAATACTAGCTGACCCAGCAAACGTTATAAATTCTATGTAGACAAAAAGAAACTTACTTATTATAGGTGTGTAAAAATTTTAGATTTCGGATGAAGGACCCCAGGTAGATGGCCTTCTGCGTAAGCAATAAAGTACTGTTATTATTATTTTAGATTTTTAGTCGAAGTACAGTTAAAAACACTATAATTGATCAGGCCCCGTATTTTTGACAAGTGATATTTCAAAACGTACACGAACTTCATTGCGCGAGTCCCTCTTTTACCTGCAAAAATGCATACCGCGCCATGAAGTTCGTATTCGCTTCGAAAGATTATTGTCGAGAAAACAGGGCCAGTTATCGAGCGGAATGAAAAATTATTAAATTACTAAAATGGCTATAAAAAAATATGGGTTGGTGATAAAAAGTTGGGGTTTTATGTATTTTTTAATGTCGCATTATAAAAAAATAAAAATAAAAAATTTCCTCCAAAAATTTAAAACAAAAATTAAGGGTGAACAACCCTTATCACTTAGGGGTATGGAAAATAGATAGTAGCCGATTCTCAGACCTATTGAATACGCATATATAATTTGGTAAAAATCGTTTAAGCCGTTTCGGAGGAGTACGGTAACCAAAACTGTGACACGGAAATTTTATACATTAGATAATAATATTTGATGAATATAATGATTGAGAAATAGTTTGCTACAAGTTCCCTTTGATTTTAAGAAACGAAACCCAATCATATCCATGTCTCTAAATCAAGGCATACTGTCACAAAACAGAAACAAATAAATGGAATAAAATTAACATAAAACACGCTGCAGGTCGCTGACGGTAACAAATAGAGAAAAAGTTAATTCAGAAAAAACGTTCAAAATTAAATTATCTTTCGAATGTCACAATAAAAAACAATAAAAAAATGTTTGATAGCGCCGCGACGCCTGGCGTCTTTTCTTCGACTTTAATGCACAACTTAAGTCAAAATTGACTAGTACCAAATACCGTCAACAGAATGAAAAAATATTCATCCCTACTCGAGAAAAATTATATTATCAAGAAAAGTGAATCACCCTGTACATAAATGGTTTTCCAATAAGAGGTGTTATTTTGATATTCAAAGAAAAATGCCTGTCTTCAATATTATAAAGATCGGATGTTCATTTCATTATATAGAAGAAGCTATGCCGTTAAAAGTTGAAAATAACATCAGGCAAATGACCACGACCACACTTACAGGACCATATCCTTTTAATGAAATTTTCCATAACCAAATCGCCAAATGGTTGCCCTATGTCCTCGATTGTCTCACGAATTCCATCTTTGAGGTTTTGAATCGACGCTGGGCTATTGGCGTAGACCTTCTCTTTCACGTGGCCTCAAAGGAAGAAGTCGCAAGGTGTTAAATCACAAGATCTCGGTGGCCAATTGTGATCACATCTTCGAGAGATAACACGGTCCGGAAACTTTTCCCGCAAAAGATCAATGGTTTCGTTGAGTTCTTGTGTTAACTGAACTTTATAAACCTTAAGACCCAAATCTTTTTGCAAAAAACGGTGTAATGACGTTTGTGGAATGCCTAATTCCGACGAATGGAATGGACAAACCTGGGTTTTCTTTAGCACTTTCGGCTACAGCAGCAATATTCTCGGCTGTTCTTGAGCGACGTGCACGGGTTTTATTCTTCACATCACTAACTTGTCCCAACAGAGCTCGAATTTTTCCAATAATTTCTTTATTGCGGTCCGACAAGGTGCTTCACGACGACCCAAAAATGTTAGAGTTTTACGAACCGTCTCTGCCAGATTTTCACCATTTTTATAGTGAATTTTAATAATTTCAATGCGTTCTTGATGCGTGTATATCGTTCCATTTTTATTAATGGCGTAGTTTCTACTTTTCAAATGTCAAAAAATGACAGCTTCAAACGTGACATCTACCGAAATAGCGGAATTTTCAAAATAACACCTCTCATTGGAAAACCCTTTAAGTTAATGCACCCTGTGAATTATTTAATTTTTCGACATCTTCAGACCAAAGGACTCCATTCTCTACCACGCCTAGTCTTATTCACATCAGAAGATGCTCACTATTCGATCAAAAAGATGGCCTCGTTCGAAGGTCTGGGATCCGACAACGTCTATCTCATCAAGACAGATTCCCGAGGAAAAATGGACGTTAAAGACCTGGAGATTCAGATAGAGAGAAGTGTTAAGGAAGGTGCAGTGCCATTCATGGTCAGCGCAACAGCTGGCACCACAGTGCTTGGAGCCTTCGACCCGTTGGAAGCGATAGCAGATCTCTGCGAGAAGCACAAACTTTGGCTTCATGTTGATGCAGCTTGGGGAGGTGGTGCTCTGTTATCGCAGAAACATAGGCATCTTCTTGGTGGCATTGAAAGGTGGGTGGAATGATCTTCAATTTGGTCTTATTGAACTTGATTTGATTGAAGCGGCACCGCACGAAGTGTACCGGGGGGGGGGAACGAAATGTATCTAACAAAGAAAAATTGATTACTTCAATGAATTCTACTGAATGTTTCATGTTTATAACTTCAGTAATAAAGAAGTTATGAGAACTTTTCATTTGATGCCATTTTCCAATTATCTCTAATAGCTCCGAAAACGATTTGACTTAGAAGGTTGCAGTTTTCACCGATTGAGTTCTCTCAAAAATCGAACCCGAAAATGTGCCACTCTTTTTCTTCTAGCTCATCAGGTTTCTGAAATCCCCTCACTAGACAACCAATTTATAGGACACTCGGTACAGGTTGCGCCAAATTCGACTCTTTTGAATTTTTACCAAAGATAGACAAAAACTGATGTCGGCATATGAAGATCAATTTTTATGAAAAAATTGATGGTGAAAACAACAAGTGAATATCTATAACCGTTTCCTAGTTACCGGGTAGGTAGGTGTTTCTCGAAAATGTGTATTTTCGAAATAAATACCTATAGTCCGTTCACGAAAGGTTGAGCGCATAGTAGACGTTTGTTTATTTATCTGAAGTTGGCAGTATTTGCTGTCATAACGTAAAATAAAGTCAACGTTGCCGAATGTACCTGGTCTCTTCCGACGAGCTTGCGAGTTATCAGACAACTCTATGCAATATTGACAACATTGCGTATCAATCCGACAAGAAGAAAAGAACATAACCTAAAATTTAAATATACACAGTGGAATATGGCAAATTTCCATGGCCAACCGACGGCTCAACCTTTCGTGAATAGACTATAATGCTGTTACCTTTCTTTAGAAGATAATTTTCTATTTTTGTGAAGACATTATTACGAAAACTGTTCACATAAATCCAGTGACGTTAATTATGTTTTCCTCTCAGATCAATAAAGAATCTTTATTGGTCCGAGGTTTTTCTCAAATCGACATTTCAACAGATCTTTTAATTAAATGGGATACCCTACACATTTTTGCATATTTCGATACAGCTTGGAATGACAGTTCCGCATACTTGATATTTTCTGGTGCAATGCTCGAGATCAAAGATTAATAATACTCTCATTAATCGTCGCTCGTGATATTTAGCTCACCAATTCATTCCTTTCTTTAACAAAATCAAGCCTCTAATCATTCTATTCCACAGTAGGATTTTTTCATGGAATTCGAGAACTGTGGGAAATGGTATAAGTTTCATTCATGTTGTTTGATTTAATCATATTTAATATTTATTTCTTGCAGGTGTTATTACTTTTCCTTTTGTGTTGTTAATCATTGTTTTCAAATGAAGTTTAATTATCAAAAACTCTCATAACCGATCCCTTCTTATCGAATGAATACATTTTCTCGAGCATTGCTCCAGAAAAATATCATGTAGATATGCTATATGTATTCAGAATTGTTATTTCAAGCTTTATCGAATTATGCAAAAATATATGGGGTATCCTTTTATTAAAAAAGTTTCATTCGAAATACTGATGGAATGTCGATTTCTAAAAATACAATTAACGTAAAAAGTTCCCGAAATAATGTTTTTACAGAAAAAAAATTCTCTTCAGAAGAAAAACCACAGCAGTACCTACATATTTCGGAAGTGCGTATTTTCGAGAAACACCTAGTGACTATGAAACGGTCAAAGATACCCACGTGCGGATTTTTCCAATGAGTTTTCCAAAGAAAATTGATCTTCAGATACCGATATCAGTTTTTGTGTATCAATGCGTCGAATTTGGTACCCGCTAATTATGCTTGCTCGTACGTCATCGTGGCGCGATGTTCGAACTTAAGTATAGAAATTGCAACTTGAATATTTAATAAACGATTAATTACTAAAAATTTTTAGTGGATAATGGGATAGGTGTTAGAGTATTATTATTAATATTTCCATTTTCAACATTATTTTACTTTAATTTTTCAGAGCCGACTCAGTCACATGGAATCCGCATAAGTTACTCACAGCACCTCAACAGTGTTCCACTTTGCTACTCAAACACGAGGGTCTACTTGCAGAAGCTCATGGTTCCGGTGCAGCTTATCTTTTTCAGAAAGATAAATTTTATGATACAAAATACGATACAGGTAAGTTTCATGCTAACTAGACAAAATCGATGAGCTATTCGACCATTTTTGGGTAGCCGGAAATCATCTCAGCAGAAGAACTTCATCTGAGACGGAAATGAAATATGATAGCAACCGGAATACATGCGAATACAAACTTCATTGCCCCGTGTGCATTTTTGAAAGTGAAAATTAGCACTCGCAGTTCTGAAATATCACTTGTCTAGAATGTCAGGCCCACGGTCCGTACTCTGGACAATCGAAATCAACACGTATTCGCACGTTATCGGCGCGGTATGCAGTTTTGAAGGTTAAAGAGGGACTAGCGTAATATAGTAGTATTCGCAATGAAATATCACTTGTCTACGCCTGTATTCTGTACAAGTGATTTTTCGAAGCGTATACGAACTTCGTTTAGCGAGTCCCTCTTTTACCTGCAAAATTCTTACCGCGCAATGATGTTTGTATTAGCTTCGAAAGATCGCTTGTCGAGAACACCAGGTGCCTTATTCTCGAGAAGTGATATTCGAAAACGTATACAAACTTCATTGCGCGAGTCCCTGTTTTACCTGCAAAAATGGACACCGCGCAATGAAGTTCGTATACGTTTTGGACTATCACTTGTCGAGAATACGGGCCCAGGCGTGGGCCCGTATTCTAGAACAGTGATTCTCAACCTGTGGTCCACGAACGGTTTTCATGTGGTCCGCGAAAAGAATAGTCATAAAATAATCAATTTAAATCTTGCCTCTTGAGACGTAAATTGATGCATCTGCCAATTTTTTTTAACTCAAAACGTTTTTAGTATTGTGTTGACCAGAACCAGACGACTAAACGCGCCTGAACTCATTTTACCTATCATTGGGAAATGTTAATAATGATATCTAAGTGGTCCGCCAAGAACTCTGATAGGAACAAGTGGTCCTCAGTGGTGAAAAGGTTGAGAACCACTGTTCTAGACAATCAAAGTTCAACACGTGTTCGCACGTTATCGGCGCGGTGTGTAGTTTATAAGGTAAAAGAGAGACTCACGCAATAAAAAACATATTCGCACCGAAAGATCACTAATTCAGAATACGAGTCTAGACTCCGTATTCTCGACAAGTGATCTTTCTAAGCGAACTTCATCGCGCTGTGTGCATTTTTGCAGGTACAAGAGGGGCCCAGATCAATAAAATTCGTATTTTGTTGATCTGAGGGTACTAGCGCAATGAAGTTGGTATTCGCATCGAAAGATCACTTGTCGAGAATACGGGTCAAGGCCGGTATTCTGTAAAAGTGATCTTTGGATACATATACGAACATTATTTACCTTCAAAAATGCACTCCGAGCAGAGATAACACGCGAATGCGAGTTGAACTTCGATTGTAGAGAACATGGTACCAGATTCGTATTCTGGACAAGTGATCTTTCAATGCGTATACGAACTTCATTGAGCGGTGTGCATTTTTGAAGGTAAAAGATACACTCGCGCAAAGAAGTTTGTAAACGCTTTGAAAGATCACTTGTCCAGAATGCAAGCCCAGTCGTCCACAATGGGCGTGTCCCTCTTTTACCTGAAAAAATACACACCGCGCAATGAAGTTCGTATTCGCTTTGAAAGACCACTTGTCGAGAATACGGCTCCTGCTCCGGGGTGTCAATTCTCGAGATCACTCGTTCGACGAACGTATACATTCGTGATATTTTGAGCATGGATTTTTGGAAATTGTTATAATTGTATCTGATATTCCTGACCATATCGTCATCAACCACTCGTTCCGACAAAAATGTACGTTCATTTATAACGGATATAATTATAACAATTTCCAAGAATCTACGCTCAAAAATATCACGAACGTATACGTTCGTTGAACGAGTGATCCCGAGAATTGACACCCCGTATTCTCGACAAGTGATCTTTCGAAGCGAATACAAACTTCATTGTGCGAGTCCCTTTTTTACCTGCAAAAATGCACACCGCGCAATGACGTTCGTATTCGCATCAGAAGATCACTTGTCCAGAGTGTAGGCTCTGGTGCCGTATTCTCGACAAATGATCTTTCATAGCGAATACGAACTTCATTGCGCGGTGTGTACTTTTGCAGATAAATGAGGGACTCGCGCAGTGAAGTTTGTATACCCTCTGAAAGATCACTTGCCTAGAATACGGGGCCTGGGTCTCGACAAGTGAATTTCGAAACAAATACGAACATATTGCAGGGGACCCTTTATCACCATCAAAAACACACACCGCGCAGATAACGTACGAATAAAGGATGATTCACATTATCAGACATGCAACGACACGGCACGGAACGACAAAGACACGACAAACCATTCTTTCTATATAAATAAATACTGATGTACACACTAACCAGTGATGCCATAGCTACCGAAATTTCGGTAGATCTACCGATTTTCGAAACTTTCTACCGATATACCGATTTCAATTGAATTTCTACCGAATTTTGTGGACAATGTCAATCTCAAAATTATTTGTCCAGATTTTAACTAACATAAATCAATTCATCCACAAGAACGTTAATTCGAAATTAGATCGAAATAATCATATTCCAAGGACTACCTATGTAACAATGTAATTGTTAGATACAGTTTTCGTTAATGGGGAAAACGGAAGCAAATGTGGAAAGAATTTTTTCGGCCATAAGCTTAATGAAGACAAAGCAGAGGAATAAATTAAGCACTGAAACCATATCAGGTGTTTTACACACCAAAAGTTATATTGGTAGGAATGATAGTTGTTACGATATCCAAGTGACAGCAGAACATTTTGCAAAAATTAGTGATAAAAAAAGGTTCTATATATGAAATTCATGATGGGTAGAATTTGAGATATTTCATAATCTGCATTTTATATTAACATTTTTGTTATTTCGATTTAATATTTGTACCTTTTTATATATTTTTTAATTTAATTTTTTTTCTACTTTTATGTTATGTTATTTATTTTTAGCATCTTTAAGTATATTACAATTTATAAATAAACCTGTCAACATAGTTCTCCGTTTCTTATGAAGTCGATTTAATGGCATGGATTTATGCTTATTTTGGTTTTCTGATATGAAATTCTGATATAATCATTCATTATTATAAGAAAAGGTAAGAGTAATAATATTACATTGTAATTTTGAAGCAAAAACCCTATTCCATTCGACGCCTATGGGTGGAATGATAAATCTACCGAAAATTTACGGAATCTACCGAATTTTCCCCGACAGTTCTACCGAAACTTCAAAATTATCTGTGGCAACACTGACACTAACAGACAACGACGCAGCAACGACACGTAAAGGCAGCGACGAAGCGGACCGACATTCTTGGCAAGAATGTTTTTCGTGTCTGTGCCTGTACGTGACGCGTACTTGCTGGAGATTGTGAACAGTTTATTTGGATTTTCGCGATACTTCAGTGAAGTTTGAGGATTATTACAAAATGGATAATGAAAGATTGATTAAATTCGGAAATATTGGTGAAATTTTCTATCGTCGTCTACCAGTTCTTTATATAAAGTATGATATTCTTCTTCAGTTTTACGTTTTTGTAACATTTTATGCACCCATAATCGTTTTTGTTTCTTCTTTACGGCTTCGTCATCTTCATCAAGCAATACAGCCATTATGGCTAGATCTTTATTGGTAAAATTTCTAAACATGACACACGAGGGTTGCTCACTTTGTATAGCACTACGCTTCTAATTTTCTTTAGCAAAAACTAATTCATTACAAACAACCCGTCGAGATGTCGAATACGTATCGTATAATGTGAATTGCTGCCGCAACTATCGGGTCTTTGTCGTTCCGTGCCGTGTCGTTGCATGTCTGATAATGTGAATCAACCTTAAGTTTTGAATTTCTATAGTCTAGAATACGGGCCCTGCTATCATCTTTAGTTTTTGAGCCTGTCGTAACCCTATCGCAATTACATTGTTAATAATTCAAATTGGTTCTTTCCTCAGGCGACAAACACGTACAATGCGGAAGAAGAGCGGATGTTCTCAAATTTTGGTTTATGTGGAAAGCTAAAGGAACAAATGGTCTAATTCAACACATAGAAAAAGTGTTTGAAAATGCCACCTTCTTCACGGAACTTATTAGAAACCGACCTGGCTTCGAATTGGTACATCCCACTCCAGAATGTACCAATATCTGTTTTTGGTATATACCGAAAAGTTTACGTGGAGCAAAATCAGAACAGAACTATTCGGAACGTTTACATCGCATCGCACCTGCTATGAAAGAAAAAATGATGAAGGAGGGTACTATGATGGTAACATATCAGTCACAAAAGGGTCTGCCAAACTTTTTCAGGATAGTATTTCAAAATTCAGGTTTGGATAAATCTGATATGGTTCATCTTGTGGAAGAATTTGAAAGATTAGGTTCCGATCTATAGGTATCAGAATTGTTGTTAGAATTGTATTTATTTGAAAATTTAGTGTATGTTCACATAGTGTAGAATTAGATCTATCTATGGAAAACTGGAAGTGAGATTGGAAGTATCAGGACCAAGAAAACAGTTTCATTTTGGAAGAACTCTTGGAAATAACACTTCCTGAATGCATTTGAAACATATTCTATCAAACAAATTGAAATGAAATGTTCAGATAGAAGATAATGCGATGAGAATGTACCAAGATAATTCAAAATGAGCTTTTCCTTATGGTTCGATTACATCGAGATACTTTACAAGCTGCTACTGAGCGAATGAATTATCTCGTAATATTGTAATGTTTAAACACATAACTGTCTACTCGCTGAGTAGCCAACAGTCTAGCGATGTGTGAGGTTTATATTTGTATCGTTGTCAAAGATCTAAGATTAATCTCAAATACATTTTCAAATTTAAGAACCAGGAACCACCGAGTAGATGAGAACTCACAGATTGTTTAGTAGCAACTGTGATTACGCGCGGCTTGTTTACATGCCAACAAGCCAAAACGCCTGCGATTTAGCGTGTAAAGTAGCTTTCGACTTTAGTCGCAGCTAATTTACAATCAGATTGTTGGCTTGTGGACACGATTGCACTGAGCGAATTTACAATCAGCTACTAAATTCGCTCAGTAGCAGCTTGTAAAGTATCTCAATGTAATCGACCCATTAGGTACTTTGAAAATCATTAAAAAACAAATCATTTGATGCTAATTCATTACCAACCATAAAGTTAGAAAATGTAAAAATGTGACCGGAAAATTCTGGCCAAACATCTCATTGCCGATGGTCTACTGTGAAAGTTTTACAATTCAGGAGTAACAGTTTTTTCAATTTTATTGCCAACTCTACTCTTGGAGCTTGAGTACAATTATTTCCTTGAAAAATAAAAATATTCAAATTTCTGTAATAGTGAAATATTTAATAATCAATGCAATGCAATAATTTTTACAGCCAAGGAAAAATAATCAGATTTAAATATAATATTCTAATTTAAGGAATTACTCTGTGATGAAGTTAAAATATTGTTTCAGTGTGTTGATATTCTATATGTACTATATTTAAAATGAATAAAGAAAAACCTTCATCTAGAAATAATTCTTGAAAGTATCTAAACAGATCGACATTCACAAAACATCATAGCAAATATTATATTGCACTTACAAATCATTAACAAGTGATTGATTAATTTGCACATAACTTGAAATGAAATTTTACTTACAGCAAAACTGCAATGTAGATTTCAATAAATTAAGGCACATTACAAATCCATTCATCATAAAAAAACTTTACTGTTTATTATACATTTCTTATATCTCCTATGTTTGGAATGATATTGAATATACCTATATACATGCATACATTATTCACTTTAAACAAGCATTCAAAATAATATTCTTACCTAATAATGAATGTAGCAGGATGATTTTTTAACTAGTGAAAGAAAGTTTAACAATAATATATATTAAATAACCGAATCAAAGAACAAGACTTGAATATATCTGCTAAATAAAGATCAAAGTATAAATAATTTATCCTCATTACTTATAAGTTTATTTACGAAACGAATAATCTGCGAATTCTCCAGAACTGTTCTATACAAATATAGAAAAAATTTTTCTAATTTTACGAATAAAATATAATTTACATATTATCATTTCCGAGTTTATTCAGCGATCTATATGCATCAGATAATAAGCTTGTTATTATGTCCTTTCAAAAATCCGGAAGCATTTAACAGTAGAATAATATGATATCTGATATTTCATTTGGAAAAATGTTTCAGTCAATTATATTCATAACCAGAAGTTGAATTCATATCGTAATTTGTGTATTTCGCAAAGTCAGATTTACTATATTCTAAGATGAAAATAATTGCACCAATGCAATATCACTTCTTCGGTACAAAAAATGCCATTTGAATTAACAAACAGTATTTAAAACAATTGTTAATTGGGTTAATGGTAGTTATTATCATTGCAATCAGTTTTCAACATACATTTCGTTGAATTGGGATAAATTCAAATATTTCAAGAAAAATTATTTTAATTACCCGTTTTGTGATCTTTGTATATTTCATTTCAAAAAGCAACATCCTTTTCAAATTACCTCAAGCTTATGTCAAATCTTGGAGTCTATGATTTAGTTTAGTTGGACAGACCCTTACTAACTATATCACTCTTATTAGAATCTGTTGAGACCTACAAAAAACATTTAAAGGACTGCTACAACAAAACGAATTTTAAATGATTTTCCGACATTGTCAGAATTCCATGATCGGAAGGTTATCATTAACCAATAAAGACATATCAATGGAATAAAAATATTTTCGAATTGACGACTAATTCTACATTTATTGATGAAGTCAAATAAAGAGCACATCCCTCTTTATTTGTTTATATACATCTTTCACTTTCATAAAATCAGTCAACAAGTTGAGTTTCAGAGAGAACTCAAAATTATTTTTCAGAAAGAACTTGAAGCATATTACATCTCCAATTACGATTAAACTGATTACTTCTAGGATTTAATTGAGCTTGTACATAATTGGAGAATTAGTTGAGTTCTTTTTAGGCTCCTTAAGACACCCCAGGCACAACACTACTAATTGTTGACCCAACAGAGAATAGAAGCCGCTACCGACTAGAAAATTTGGAATATGATCATTCCAACACTCCTCATATTTAGGAATCAACGAATCGGCAGAAAGTATCAATAGGTAGCACCAAAAATATATTGAAAATATTTCAGGAGTATATTAAAATAAAACACTTTTTGAATTGACACATCACTGACTTCTGTTTGTTTTTTTCGAAAGATTTTTCAACATGTTCATGGATTTAAAGTTACTAATTTTATACGTGAATAAATTAGACTGATAAATTTATCCGATCTAGATTTGAAAAATGTTAACATATTTTTTTTAATTCATTCATTTCTTACTTTTTTTCGATACAAAATTATTAATAAATAACTGTTTTATTCAAATTGCGGATTCCGTTCATATTTCTCTCAGTATAAAGCATAGACTCAATTTTTTTAGTTTAAACCTCCTAACGCCTTTTTCATACATTCAGAATATTTCCAAAATCGATATTTTTATATTCACTCTTGAATAAAGTTTTGGTTTATCATATGTACATGCTCACATGGCAACAGTTTCATGGAACTGTTACCACAATCTATGTAATAGAAAACAGTGGTTTTGCTATTGGCTGATTTTATGAATATATATGGAATAATACAATATGCACCACCTTATTCCTTATATACAGATGTGGAAGAATCGGATGGAAACACGGGAGTTTCAGTGTTAAATTCAAGCAGGCTCGGAGTCCAGTGGAACAGTGGAACAATCGAAACCTCCACCTTTCACTGTTCCACTGGACTCCGAGCCTGCTTGAATTTAACACTGGAACTTCCGTGTTTCCATCCGATTCTTCCACATCTGTATAAGATTATAAACTAAGTACATTTCTTAATTATATGTACAAGGATGATAAATAAATAAATATTTCTCTGATTTGCAACAAACGATTTCGAAAATTGAAATTAAATATATATATTAAATTTTAACAAAAACGAAGAAAAAGACCTGAAAGTCAGCATTTAATTATGTTATAAAAAACAAATTTCAGGAAAGTATTCACTCAATTCTTTTCATCAAAATATGCATATATGTGTTCTAGGGAATTACAAATCTAGCTGAATAGATGACTTCACGAATTTCAGAGTGAGAAAAATTTATGGGCATTCATTTCATTTCATTTCTTTGGGTATATTTTGCTTTTCAATTAATTCTGCTGTTCTATTGGTAGAACTGAAATAATGAACTGTTTTCTTTCATCAAGTGAATTTTAAGCCCGCTTGGATAAGATCTTGTGTAAAAGCATAATTCTTTCATATGCTTAATGCTCAAGGCAGAGTTTTCTAGACCGTACTCTAAATATATTTTCAATCTTCTGATAAGATGTTCCTTAAACTTCAAAGGATTACTATAATTGACTCAATTACTCTATATGTCTACACTCTGCATTGAGTAATCCATCCAAAAAGGAATGGAATAATGTCAAGATATTATGATTTTTAACTCCCAAATAATAATCAATTAATAAACTAGTCGCTAGAACGAATTATAATAGTTTCTTATGTACATATTCGACAAATAGAAAACATATTTAATCCTCCATTATTGTGAGTAATCAAACTTTCATCATTCTAAATGACGGGAAGGAAAATTTGTACTATGTAGCAGTTATATGGAAAACAGGACCTATCCTCAAAAATACTCGCCTCAAAATTGATCGTAGTTCAGCCTTGAGGTCAAAACAGACTATTTCACACAGCAGAGGGTAATACTTGGAAACATGAACAGCAAACTGCAAAAATATATGCTATTGTAACGGCAATTAAATCAGATAAATATAATACAAGACGTAAACAATTATTCCTCACTTACCCTGTTATCAGGCATTTTCAATAGTCGTGTCAATACCAACAAAAGCAGAGAGGTCCATTCTTCCCTATGAGTCTCGCTCTGTAATTGAAGGAAGTACTCTAGTGCTTCCTGACAAACACTGATTAATTTTTCTTCTATTATCAACCAATCGCTCTGTCTGCTTTCATCACAGTACATTTTGAATAATATCCTCAACAAACACGCTAAACTTTGAGATTCCTGCTTCAATAAACTTGGTTTTGTGGAACCTCTATATCCTGCTTTCCACAGTATATTTCGTTGTTCGTGATCCAGGTTGAATGTCTTAGAAAAACGGTGAGATTGTAGTAAACAATCTGTCAATAGAAGGAGATGTGATGAACTCAATAACCTGTACATTCCTTGTTCTTCACGTTGACATTCTGTTAAAGAAGTATTTCCTGTCATATCTGCAGCTACAAGAGCCAAAGTCTCTGCGTCCTCTTTTCTTGAGGTTGCTGGGTAGAAGACAATATTATCTATAGTTTGAATCAATTCCAATTGGACCACACTCTTTATCATAAGTCCATTTAGTAAGAGACCATCAGCATTTCGAATGTCTACAAGACTCGGTCTTTTCAGTATTCCTTTGTTGACTCCTACATCTCCGTTTTGCTCTATAATTGCAGTTGTTTTGATGGAGTCGGGTTTCCAGGTAAGTAAGGCAGAAGGTAGGGTGGAATTGAATATATCTAACATACACTGGCATGTTTTATCCCAAGTGTCACTGTTGAATTTATGACCATTTGAGTTGACTAAATTTTCCAAACAGTTGGTACCTGTTACAAAGAAGTATGGTATAAATATTGTATTGTACAGAATAATATTTCATAAAATAATGGTCACTTCTTACCTGACTTTGCCAGTTGCTCATTTTCTTGCTGAACACACCAATGTAACTGAGTATACAATTCTTCAAGTAGTAGTGGTCCCAAAGTATCGAAATACTGAGTGAAAACATCAACAATTGCATACAATGCGTGATTACAAGTGGTAGTCATCCATTCTGCCTTCTCAGTATGTTGTTCTGGCAATTTCATGTTGTCGAATATTCTAAACAATATTTTGAAAAGGTCTTTCCACCAATGAGGGCTGAAGGAATCACCATAGGTTTTTATTATTTCGAATAAAACAGTCAGTGCTCTAGTTCGAACATCTAGTTTACATCTGTTAACCACGCAAGATAAAGAAAATAATAGTGGGAACCAACCACGGACCCAAACTCTATCCTCTTCAGTAACCGTTACGTCATTTTCCATCCCTGAAAGAAAATTAGATTTGGTCTTGGGAGGTGAAAAAAGATTTCAACAGAATGCTATAGAATCAATATCGATTGAAAGTGCTTCCTATCCTTAAATTTTAATAAAACAATGTACATGTGATATAACATCAAAATATGTTTTTGTTTTTGCATCAGAAATATCTGCCCCAGTGTCTTTAGATAGCGTACATATTGAATGTACAATTTACCACAAATCTAGTGAATAAGTCAGATCAAACTGAATTTAAGCAATATAATGAACATTTTTTCATGTTTATCGTAACAGAATGAAGCATTATAATACAGGTTCTCTATAAATGATTATAACAGCGCAGTTGGCTTTGGAATATTCTCATTTTGCCGCTTCCTATGCAAACCACAGAATACTGTGATCATGCTATGCTCTGATTGGTTAGAGATTGGTATTCTGTAGCGGCAAAGTAATCCAAAGCCAACTGCGCTGTTACAATAATTTATAGAGACCCTGTATTAGGCCCTTTCTATTTGACGCTGCATCACTTCCAAACTGATGCAAAAATCAGTTGATGCGTGTTCTATTTGACACGGTTGTGATTTTCAACTGATACACATCACTTATAACTGATGTTGCTTTTTGACAAATGCTCAGTTGCAGGAACGTCCATTAAAATTTAAAGGTCCATTAAACTCTTAATCCTCCATTATTACAAGGAACTAATGGAGGATTAAGGGTTTAATGGACCTTTAAATTTTAATGGACGTTCCTGCAACTGACACAAAATCAGTTTAATTTCCGTAATCACTTCAGTTCATCATAACGATAATATAACCTAGCATTTTGGTAAAAGTTTACAATTTACTTCTAAACATAACAGAAAGTGGATTATTAACCTCGGTTTTTATTGCTAGTAATGAATAACACATATTACTTTTAGAATTTCCTTAGGAACTATCGTCGATATTCTAATTTGGTACTCTGATTTCAAAGCTTATCGTTTCGTTGATTGTCATCCCCAACATGTCATGTTTATTTGTCAAAATCACTTCAATTCCAACTGAAGTGATTCAGTAAATTATTCAGGCAAATTAAAAGCTATGATTATGTAGGGTTCCAGTCAATTTGATGATCACATGCTTGTAAACTTACCTCCAAACTCTGCAAATAAATGTGGTGATTCATAAATATGACAGGCACTCTGTCTTAATAAACGGATAGCTTCCATACTGGTATCGGGAAATCTTGCATTACAAGCAAATTCTGACAAGCACTTAACAGCATCTTGAAAAGAATCAATCATAGAGGAGAACTGCTTAACATATAATTCAGTGATTATTTTCCCAGTAGTTTGAAACGCCATTTCCACAATAGCCTCTTCTTGATCACTAGCAGCTAGGTGGAAAACTGAGAATATGTTCTTCCATCCTGATTTGATGTTACTAGCTTGAGAATTTACCATTTGAGCAACACATCTCACAACCTATTGACAAACGCGTTTAAGGCTCTGATAAAACTAATACATATGATAGGTTTCATAAAACTTGATCAGGTAATGAAACTTTTCATTTGTGGTTTAGTCAAAAGTTTATATCAAAAATGAACTGAAATTCCACATCAGAATAAGGACATTATAGTGACCAGAGTTTTTTGAAACCTAACTCCAAATTTCTTACCATATCCCTTATTGTCGTGAAAACGTTTCTTTTCATGATATGTTCAAAAGGACGGAGAAAATCTTTTTGGAATCGAAAGTTGGCAAATTCTCCTTTTTCAATGAACTTCATTGATAATTGCCTCAAACTGTCGATGGCAAAAAAGCAGATCTCTTCACTTGGATTAGATCCTACTGCATTGAAATGTTCTCCCAACACTTGCCAAATTCTTGACCACTGAAGACGAATTCTTCCCATGTTGTAGTAGGAAATCTCAACGATTTTTTGCAAGGAGAACATTCTAGGGTGGCCGGGATATGCCAGTTCGTCTAGCGAAACTTGACATAAAGCCTTGACAAAATCAACTATAGCGTCACCATCCAATCTTATAGAACCTGTAAGAAATAATTTTCATAATATTCAAGAAAATAAATCATTCTTATTGCTTCCAGCAGACTACATTTAGTCATATGAATATGGAAGTGAGGAATTGTGTGAAAACTAAATCAATAAAAAAAAATGTCTTTAAAAAATTTTCGTTTTAGAAGTACATAAAGATTTATATGAAAAGAAGTTTTCAGTTTTGAAAAACATTATGTTGGGTGTCATTGAAGCTATTTTGAGTATAAATATAATTGCACTGAACAACTCTTACCTGTAAAAATTCGATCAACTGCAACCACAACACTCTGAGAACTAGTTTGTCCAATATGTTCCTTCGAACTAGGATCAGGAGGCTTATGCGCTGGTCCAGATAGGAATTCAGGCCGAACCCCTGTCCCTATTAACTGAGCCAGTTCCAATTGCGATATGCATTTGAGGATATCCAGCCAACTGTTACCCAGGTAATTCCCATCTGTATGTGCTACCATTATCAGTGTTTTGATGGTATCAATATTTTTGGCTTTCATGTCCATAATGGGCGAGTTTGCAGTCAATAATGTGAATCTGGCTAATGCTTGAACGTAAGCGTCTCGTTCCAGAGACATGTGGAAGATACATGCGATGCGAATGGCACAACGAATTCCATCCAGGCACAGGCTAGCCACTTCTGGATCATCACAGTCTTGTAAACCTGCAATAAGTTCTCTTATTGAGTTATTTAGAAACATAATTACAAAAGTTTGTGTTTTGAAGACTACAAAGCGAAGTATATTCACTCTAGTAGTTGAACAATTTCCAGATTTCATTTGATCTGTCAAAAATGCGCATTTTGATTGGTTAAAATTCACAAGTGTGGCATTTGCAACTGAATAAATAAGTATGGTAATACAGGTTGGGAAATTCACAACGGAAACATACGATATCCAATGCATTAGGGAAAGTATTTTAAAGTACAGTTGAATAGTGGTATACCCGACAGATTTACGTGCTATGTTTCGCTTTCGTTTGACGCGATGGATGGTCCATTTTGAATAATATGGTTGTCTCTCTCAAATCGAGTAACACGCTATAAAATTATATAATGGCTGTAATTCACTTGGTGATTTGGGCCACTCACCTACAGCTAGTAGCCTAAACTTCACCTAGTGAATAATTGCTATCAGTAAACACTCGTTGCATAATATACTATAATACTATAATAGCATTATAGACTTCTCAATAAACAAAGAAACTTTCATATATGACTCACCAACACTAAATGCGGCCAGAAACGATGTCCAGGCCATCTTAAACATAGGCCTCACGTGTTCCAAGTGTTTTGCTAATGTAAATGGAGTTTGAACGTGAGAAACTGATTCCATCAAATTTTTAGCAGCAGTCGAGATTGCTTCCATTTCCATGTTGAATAGAATCTTTCTTCTTTTCTCACTATTTATCTGTTGTTTGCCAGGTTTATTGATTGTTGCCTTCATTTTTATTTCATGTCCAGCAATTTCATCATATATCTGCGATAAATATTCTTCTGGAACGTCCTTGCTTTCAGTACTGCCCCTGTTCAACTTAATGTATTGCTCTTTGGTCATTTTATTTTTTACTTGAGGGGAATGGAGATCTGTTGTAAGCATAATTATGGAAAACCCAAGAACATATGCAGTGTCTGCACTCGAGAAGTAAGTGTTGTTTGGATTACAGCTACAGTAACGACTAGCGAACTTTTCCATTAATCTTTAAAAGAAAGTTTCAGGATTAATTACTTCCTGCATTTGTTATATTTCAGTTTCAGAGTAAAAATAAAACCCTAGAGATGAAAGAATTACCTGTCAATCTTTTGGGCTTCTCCTGGCAATCTGAAGCCGTCCAGAAAATGTCTCAAGGCAGCAACAAAATCCATATTGCTGAATTCTAAAGTATCCACATAAGCATACATCACACCTTTCGAAAAGTCATCATTTTCTCCTAGGAAATCTCCTATCAATGTCTTATCTAATCGATCATCATTCAGAAGGAACTTAGCAACATCCTCATTCGCGGTACCAAGTAAACCCTGTTCTTGCAGAAATTGAAGGCCTTTCCGTGGTTTTTTATTGAACATATCAATTCCTGTTTCCCAAACCTATAAAATATAATTGAATTTGAAATAATGAAATCAGAAATACATTCTGAATCATTTCTGTTGTATTATGGACAGTGCTCAGTTTTTTGACAGCTAAGTACTTATCTATTATACTTATTATACTTCAATTGAAATGAGCCCATTTCTTAAAAACTACTTACTTCTTTCTGCTGTTTGACAACTTCTAACTGCTCAGGAGAGTCTAATACTTCGTTGTTTCCCCCGGAGCTGTCCAGAGAATGTAAACTATTTACAGAACCACTTCGAGATTTCAATGATGAATTGTCAGTCTCTTTTTGTGGTTGTTCTCCAACGGTTGATTGTAGATTAGGATTAACATAGAGGTCTTTGCTCCATTCAACCATACATTTTAATATACTGACAAGACATTCCAAACCTGAAAAAATTAACAAGCACCTTTCAAAAACAGTAAAATCTCCAAATATGAAATTATTTTTGAAATATAATCGGTTCTTCAATTTCGCAGATTTAATTCAAGAAAAACATTTTCAAACTCTATTTATACCAAATATGGAAAACTATATGAAAAAAGGTTTTTAATTTGATATCTATTATAAGACCCGATAAACAAATTGAAACACTTCTCTCTAGCTGTACAGTTGACATTGAACCTCACCTCTAATCTTCATTGCTTTCTCCTGATTTGGAGAAGCTCCCAGTTCAATAGTATGTCTCCCCTGAGCAACTTTGAACAAATCGTTGATTAAACGTTCAAATAAGTTTGCAGCAGATAAATCGCAATCATAGTTAACATAGATATCCACCACGCTTTGAGCGTCACTGCAAATTCTAGTCAATGCCTGAATTACCATCCACTTATGCTCGAAGGATGAATTTGTAGTTTCTAGAATATTGAGAAAGATTTCCTTAAAGAACACTTCTATCTGCATCTTCAAGTGCAGCTTAAAGTTGGAAAGTAATGCTAAAAATATTGTAAGTGATAGTTCAAACACTTTTGGAATTGAACTAACTCCATTCTTCGATAACGCAACACATAAGTATTGTTTAATCGCCGTTATAAACATCTCATTGGATCGGAATACAGGGCCTGCATTCTGCAATATGGATAGTAGAAGTTGAAGAGATAATATTTTAGACCTCAATTCATGAGACTTTGGATCTGGAGTACCTTCTGGTAAAGGTTTCATAGATAATTTACAAAGAGCTCTGAATACTAGGAAGGCATCTTTTTGTAGAATATGGGTGAATTTAGCAGTACTCATGGAGTCGTTTTCACTGTGTGTATCAACACTTTCTTGCGATGGTATTCTGCAAATAAGAAAAATTCATGCACAACATAAACAGTCAGTACTGTCAAATGTGTTGAAGATTAGAATTGGAAAGCTGAATTCATGGTAAATATTTGAATTTCGGTGACCAGCAGATATTGACCATATTTGGGTGTATCAACCAGATTTTGGTGTCATTGTATTTATTGAGTCTTCCTGAACAACATTAGTGAAACCAACAGGTGGCAGAATGTCATAGTTTAGAAAATATGGGCTCCCAAAGTTTCAAAAATGTTCCATCTTCGTTCTTCACGTCACTTTTTTCACTATAAAAACACAAATTCACTGCTCCAATTTAGTCTCTAAATCATCTTCGAACATTTAAACAACCATTTGATCCGTTTCATTTCAGGTACATTCAATAATTATTGCAGAAACATCGAAATTCTTGAGGAACCACATATCCACAAATTTTAAGGAAAGCGCCCCGTTTTTAATGGTAAATTGGCACTGCCGCAGATTTGCGCGGATATGATACGATGCCTTTCCGTATTTCCCGCCATCATTTGATATGTCACTTGCCGAGGGACGGAGCAGTGGTGCCAAACTTACCATGGAGAACAGCGGACTTTCCTTAGAATTTGTGGATATGAGGTTCCTCTAGAATTTCGACATTTCTGCAATAATTATTGAATATACCTGAAATGAAACTAATCAAATGGTTATTTGAATGTTTGAAGGTTATTTAGAGACTAAATTGGAGCAGTGAATTTGTGTTTTTATAGTAAAAGTGACGTGAAGATGGAACATTTTTGGAATTTTGGGTGCCCATATTTTCTAAATTAAGACTGTTTGCTGTTGGTTTCACTAATGTTGTTCAGAAAGACTTAATGAATACAATGACACCAAAATCTGGTAGATATCTGCTGGTCACCGATGTTCAAATATTTACCGAATTCATAAATTAATGGAATGAAACAACTAGCTCTCAGGAGATAAAACATGAATATAACAAATAGAATCAACAGAAATTGGCATACCTTGTAATTACAGAGTGTAAACTGGCAGTATCAAGTTGATCAACTGGGGAATCAATACTCGATGAATACCCATTTGATATTTTATCTGCCTTCACTGTGCTGTCTGAAACATTCTCAATTATGAGTTCGATAACTTTAGCAGGTTCACCACTTGATTTTTCATCAACCTCATTAATTACGCTATTCACAATATCATCCAAAATAGTTGTGACAATTTCCTCAGGATTTTCAGATTTATCACTATCGGCACAGTTTACCCTCGAGTTTACCTCAATTTTTGGATTTTCAATATCACCATTTTCTACACTATCACACAGTTTATCATCAGAATTTTTTTTTATATCACAATTTTTTACTGCTATGTTATTGTCTTGAAGATTCATTTGGGATTGGACCTCTGCTTCCAAAGCCTGATTTTCCATTCTTGTGAAAATTACGTTCAACATTTGGGTGAGGGTAGCTCTGGCTGTAGTTTGATTGACCAAATTCTTACTTGCCAAGAATATGTTGTAGCAGGTTCGAACAGCCAGTAAGATAGTTCCTTCATGCACTTCAACATGTTGACTAGTAACCACAGTTAATAAGGCTTTGATGATTTGAAGTTGAACACCTGTGAATGATTAGATAAATGGAAATATGATGAAAAAGATCACCGATAACAACCTCACCTTCATCAGTTTGAGGCCCTGTGAAACAAGCGCAGATTGTTTCAACAATTCTATCGATTAATAATTTTCCAGGAGTGGTAGAATCAGGAACATTGGCAGTTAAGTGTCCATAAGCAATCAATTTTTGCAAGCAATCCAATGCTGTTACAACAATTCTAGCAGACTTACTCTGACATGCTAACTCAAATGGAAGAAAATATTTTTCTGTAGTCAGTATATTTGAATCTCCACTTTTAGGTATTGGTAAAGCATCAGAAGTTTGAGTCTCATTTGGGGTATCATTTTCTAATTCCTTTTTTATCTCTTCTAAAAAATAACAAGTCAAGGTGAGTAAACATTAGATAAAAAGCAGGTAATTTCTAGTAAGTGAGAAAATGGGCCATGGTTTGATTAGTAGAACTGTACTTTCAGAATTATTTATTTTACTTGTTTTCTAATCTAACACCATATGTCTTCATTCTCCTCCATCTCCGAGCAAACAACCTTTGCTCTTTATATTCAAATTTTCGTTTTCAGGATACTGTATTGGTACAAAATTATAATGGTTTTTGATAAATTCATTAATATTAACTAACATGAACAATTACTACTAATTTGATTAATAATTTTCTAAATATTACTATATTTGAGATGATTTTAAAGTGAACTAATACTTACCAAGGGCCACTTCGCAGGCTCTCTTAAGTTGTGAATGATGGGACTTCTTAATCTCCCTGTCATTGAGGATTTTTTCGAGTGCTCGTATAATAAACATTTCTTTAGTTTTAGAATTAGATTGCATCATTACATAAGGCATAAAACAATTAAATTAATCCCTTTCTGAAGGGTTCATCGTCTATGACGTGTAGCGAAATTTACTACAACGAACATCTCTATCGCATATTAAAATCACTTTAATACAGCAAATTCAGTCGCATAAAGACTAGAAAACAATATTTGGAAGTGTCGTACTTCACCCTCTCATTACATCGACAAGAATTATTTTTTTTTCGGTATGTAATGTTTATTGCAATTTGCTAACATACGAAAAATGTCAATAAGCTGTCAAAAAATGACAACAATACAAAACGTCAGCCTGGTGTATACCAGTGTGCCCAACTATTTAAATTTTACTAGATTCTTGGCTTTTGAACTATTGCGTTTTTTTTTATTCAATCATTTCAAATTTCAATCATTATTTATTTAAGTTCTGTGTTGCTGACACTGACATTACTCTTTTCTTTTTACATATTTCATACACCTCTATGGTTCTAACCTTTTCTGGAGCACGTTGAATGTGATCAACAACATTCAATGTGCAACATCACACAGTTTTCAGAATATATCATAAAATATTACAGAAATGGCTACAACATACAATTTCAAGAATATAGCTGTTGTTCCCACAGCTAAGGTAAAAAGTTAATTAGCAAAATAATAACATAACATTATTAATCTGAACTAACGTCATTTTAGGATTTCACGGATATAATTTTATCAAAAACTCAAAGGAAAACCCCGACAGTTGTCCATAAACAATATAAGATACCAAGGATTCGTAATTTCTATACGTTGAAGGTGAAATTTTGTCAACAATCTTATCACGACCGTCTGACACAAATTTTGAATGAATTCCCAAAATTGGATCAGTTGCATCCTTTCTACGCTGATCTTATGAATGTTTTATACGATCAGGATCATTACAAGATTTCTTTGGGACAAATCAATACAGCTAGACATCTTATCGATAAGTAAGGGATTTGAACTTAAATGATAATATATTGCAAGATATGAATATGACTTTCTCAACGTTTTTTTTTACAGTGTTGCTAAGGAGCATGTCAAGTTCATCAAGTATGCAGATTCTCTATATCGTTGCAAACAACTTAAAAGAGCAGCACTTGGCAGGATGTCAAAAATAATCGCTCGTCAAGCTGCAAATTTAAAATATTTAGAACAGGTCAGACAGCATTTGGCACGTATGCCTTCAATTGATCCATATACAAGAACCATTGTCTTATGCGGTAAGTATCTTCTGAACTGTAGTTGAAGAATCTATATAAATATTTTTTTTAGGTTTTCCAAATGTAGGTAAATCATCTTTTATGAATAAAATTACAAGAGCGGAAGTAGAAGTTCAACCATATGCTTTTACCACCAAATCTCTTTATGTTGGACATACTGATTTTAAATACCTACGATACCAAGTGATTGATACACCTGGAATTTTGGATCATCCTCTAGAAGAAAGAAATGCCATCGAAATGCAGGCCATTGCAGCATTAGTTCATCTACGTGCCTGTATTCTTTATTTTATGGACTTGTCAGAACAGTGTGGACACAGTCTTCAAGAACAAATACACCTATTTGAATCTATAAAGCCAATGTTTGTTAGGAAACCACTGATGATTGTAGTTAATAAATCAGATATCTTGAGCTTAGATGAGTTGCCTACTGAGAAGAGGGAACTTTTGAGAGCTTTTGAGAATGAAAAGATACCTGTATTCGAGATGTCGACAGTAAATGAAACTGGAGTAATGAATGTAAAAATTGAGGCATGTGAGACACTTTTGACTTTTAAAGTTGACGAAAAAATGAGAACAAAAAAGGTAATCTATTATTTTTTAATTGATAACTTATTTGTTGCTTTTTTGCCTTCATTTTAAACATATTTTTTTTAACTCAGGTCGATGGAATTTTGAACCGATTACATGTTGCATTTCCAAAACCAAGAGATGAAGCAGAACGACCTCCTGTTATACCTGCCAATGTTTTGGCTAAAAAGCAAGGAAAATTAGAAACTAAGAAGAGAAAGTTGGAAAGAGATTGGGAAGTTGAACTTGGAGATGATTATGTGCTTGATCTTAAGAAAACTTACACCGAAATTCCAGAAGATGAACGTTGGGATGTTATACCGGAATTCTGGAATGGTCATAACGTTGCAGATTTTATTGATCCCCATCTTTTCGAAAAACTTGAAAAATTGAAGGAGGAAGAGGCTTTGAGGGAGAGTACAGGGATGTATCAACTACCTAAATTTGAGATGGACCAAAATGCTCTAGAAATAAGGGATTTGGCACTGAAAATTAGGCACAAGAGAGCAATCATGAAAGAAGAAGCTAGAGTCAATAAGCAAAATAAGAAGCCAACCATACCAAGAACTGCTGGCCCTAGAGCCAGGGAAAGGTAAATATATATAAACATATATTCAACGAAATACTTTTTTTAATAATTTCCTTTCAAATCTTTCTTATTCATCATGAAACAATTTCAGAATGGTGTCTAAATTGAAGAAGGATATGGAAAATCTTGGTGTAGATATGTCTGATACTAAGAATGCTCACTTCACGAAGACCAAACAGGCTAAGAAGGTTATTGCTAAAAAAATGAGAATGGATGTTGATGATGATTTCAGATCCAAGTTGAAGAAAATTGTCAAACCTTCCAGAGGAGATCTGGGTATTAAAGACCTCGCTGTGAGTATACAAAGAATTCCCTAATGAAAATGATAAATCTCTAATATGTTTACAATAATTAGTTTCCATTGTTCAAACTATGATATTTTTATTCAATTCGAGTAGTAAATCTGTAAAGTAAAATTTCAATCTTCTGTCGTTAGGTATTTAGAACTGTCGTTAGGTATTTAGAACTGTCGTTAGGTATTTAGAACTGTCTGAACACAGAACATAAATAATCCATGTCTGAATTGCGGTATCAATTTGTCAATCTTCAGATGTAAGTTGACATTGTGAGAAATCCTTGGCTTATGCAACTCTTTTGTGATATTCACAAGAAAATAACATAACATAAAATGTTAAGATATACACAGTGGAATATGCCAAATTTCCATGGCCTACTTTGTGCTTAATAATATCCGAACAGAGTATATATTTCTCATATACATTTTACAGCAATTTTTATCCTCAGTTGTGAGAGAGAGAAGAGAGAGAAAGTATATTTATTGCTTGGCAAATGGCTAACGACTTGCGTCTTTCTGCCCGTGTGACTTACATTTTGTGTGTATTATTACAAATGGAAAAATAATTAAGATATTCTGATTTGACAAAAAAAAAACGGAATACATACAGTTGTTATAATCAATCATTCCTTTTTTTCCAGACTAAAAAGAAATTGGCGAAAATCGCACATCGTGCTATTGCAAAGAAAGTTGCTAAATATGGTCTCAAAGGTGAAGCTGACAGGTTTATTGGTACAAAAATGCCAAAACATCTTTATTCCGGCAAAAGAGGGTCAGGATCAACTGACAGAAGATAAATTATATATTATAATTCAAATAAAAGGTTTCTTGTGTTTGAAGTTTGATTGAATCGTTTGAAACCCATATAAAATCATCATATCATTTATCATACTTGGCTGAAATGCAAGAAGCTACTTTCAAAGATAAAAAAAGGGTAAATTGCAAATATTTTTTTACTTAAAAACGGTTCCCCACACGAAAAGAGGCAGATGAGATTTTTGTCACAAATTGTTCGAAGAATTCAAAAATAATTGAGTAAAACCTTCATGACGTTTAAAATTTTCAGAATATACTCATTTTATTGCTTAAAAAAGGGTAGTGGTTTTCTGCGTTTTTTGAGCAGTTGGCTACTCCATGGGCTACTTTTATGGTACTTCCAAGAGTTAAATTCGTGGTCAAGTAAGCTGTGGATTATGTTTTTCCCCTCATAGACTCTTAGGGAAAATAGAATCCACAGCTTACTTGACCAAGAATTTTTTTGAACGCACGATATACGGGGTCTTCATAAATGATTGTAACAGCGCAGTTGGCTTTGGATTATTCTCATTTTGCTGCTTTTTATGCAAACTCAACACATTTATCAAATCTCTCCCTCTATTTATTTCTATCTATCTTTGAAATTGATGATTCTAGCCACTTAAGTCAACACCCTATCCTGCGTAACAGAGTAATATAAATAAATAAATAATCCAAAGCCAACTGCGCTGTTACAATCATTTATAGAGACCCTGTATATTGAGAGTACAGCATAGATAAATAAGGAGAGAGAACTATTTATCTACGATTCTTTACTATCGTGCGTTCAAAAAAATTCGTGGTCAAGTAAGCTGTGGATTCTATTTTTCCTAAGAGTCTGAGGGGAAAAATAGAATCCATAGCTTACTTGATCACGAATTTTTTTGAACCCACTTTAGATGGTCACCAACACAGAACAGTCGCCAATAAATTTCTGGAGAATCAAAGAGAAAATAAACTTTTTCTGTGACTAATGTCTTAATTCTGTGATTATTTATGTTCTGTGATCAAAAATAAATAAATATTATTATTATTATTATAATTCATTATGGACAATATTTTAGTGAATGGATAAATTTATAAATTTTTACAATAAAAACTGTTATCGATATATTCTATTCTTAACAGAAAACATTGTTGTTAATGAATCAAATGCTTTTAAAGGCTCAAATCTCTTAAAATGAACATTCAAGAGAATGCCTTCAATTTTGCTGAAAAGCTTGAATCTGTTTATCCATTAATGGATATAATATTCGAATATTTGAATGATAATGATCTGGATAATGTCATGAAAGTTAAAAAGTCATGGCAAGTACTAGCACAAAAAATCCTGAAGAAAAGATCAAAACCATGTTGGATGACATTCTATATGGATGGTGAAGATCTTTTTTCTAAAAGCTGCGGTAATCCTGATTTCTGTAATACCAATGCAGCTATAGCTTTACATGGGGGGCAATATGATATGAGTGCATTTAAACCTTTACGTGAGATGAATACAAATTTTAGGCAGGTGAAGCGTAAGTTGATTTTATTTTATTGGATGAATATCTATCTAAAATAATAAATATTCACTTGCAGGGTTAGTGAGCAGAAATATAACAGTCAATGTATTAACGTGTCACAAAGTTGTCTCTGGCTTTCATCAAGATAATAAAAGTGAGAAAGGATCAATTTTGGATGTGTTGTTTTTGCCTGTAATACCTGGTGTGAGAATCAGTGTGTTCTACTGCAATTTTTCCAAACTCAAAAAGAATCCAACTCTCTTAGAAAACCATATTAAAGCAAATGAGAAAGTTAAATGTCTCATCCTCTTCAAGGAACATCATGTTCGCAGCTCTATTCATAATATATTAAAGATCATTCTTAAAGAGTGAGTAGCCAATGGATTTGACACATGTATATTTCTTTCATCAACAGATGGTTTGCAAATTAGTCTTGATGCTCTGAATTAATAGTAATAAAAATATTGTGACTATATAATATTCTAAAATTAATTTAACAGAATTCAATTAAATCGATTTTAGAACCAAACCAGAAGAGCTTGCACTGGGTGGTGGCATTATTCAAGGAAGTAAAACTATATGGAATAATCAAGAGGATGATACCCTTGAGAAACGTAAAAATGCGACTTTCTGCATAGCCTTCACAATGGAACGTAATACAGAGCCTGATTTTAATGCTGCTTCATATGTTATCAGTGGACCAGAATTAACAGAGGAAGAACTAAATGAAAAACTGAAAAAAGTAAATTATGTTCATTTTTCTAACTAAATGAAGATAATTTGTTCATCCATTCTAAATAGCTTCACGTTGAATCTTTTATAGAAATACGCCACTTCCCAAACAACTCCCAAAGTGTGAAGCAAAGTCTTTCATGCTTATTAGTTGAATTTTTCGCCAGATTACGCCTTTTTCCGATTAACTGATATTTGATGAAAATAAACTCTGATAAATTTCAAATGGAGAAAAATTTTACATTTTACTAAGTTTTAAAATTAGGAATAGCAGACTAAGATCATGAGTTCTTCCTAAAATGTCTAACTGAAATCTTCAGAAATTATGCTTCATGTTATTTTAAGTTTAATGTTTTCTTCAGTTTTGGAAAGAATATAAGTTTTCAGGCGGATTACCATATTTCAAATAAATATTTTGGCCTCAATCTCAACAAAAAATTTTTTTATTCATGTATTCCTAAATTGGAAGTGTAAAGGAGATTTCTTAGAAACTTGTGAGAAAAACACTCTAATAATTATGTTTTTCGTTATGGAAATTGAAAGTTGACTTGTTTTTTACATAGCATCTGCACTTCACAAGACATTACGCTGAAATGCGGCATAGACGTCACAGATTAGAGTTCACGTGTTCGTTCTATCCAATATTCAGTAATGGATCTGTTAAATTTCGTCTACATTTCAATCAGAATTTGAAAGGAGACCAAAACCTCACAATATTCTCCATTTTCTTTTTCAGTTCAGAAAATCCGTGATAATGAGAAAGACTAGCATTGCATTTAGAATATGTTGTCAAGAAAAAACAGGAAAAGATAAAGAAACGAAAATTTTTAAAACACATTTTCCGAATACTGTGCAGCTTGGATTAGAAGTAGGTGGAGAAGTTGGTTGGAACTGTTTCAATCTTCCATATGACGAGGGTAAATTTCAACAAAATATATAGCAGTTTAATCTCACTAATTAAATCAATTGCAGATACTGGTGAAAGTCAACCAAAAAGATTCAAATACCCTTACCCAGATTTCAAACATGAATGGTCAACAGTTTTCATTGTGGTAACCTGGGGTGATATCATTTGATTACAAACTATTTTCCTATTATTGAAGTTTAGGATTTTTTGTTTGCTAAATATTGAAATGTGACGGTGTAAATATTGGAAAATAAAATATTTGTTCAATTAAGTTTTTGATATTTACAAGAAGACTAAATACATCATTTTTATATTTTCGTTATCTATTACATTCTCCCAAATAATATTTGTTCAACACCTTCCAGCCATTATATTGATCCTCTTCTCATCCACACAATCTTGAAAAGCCTGCACTATATTTGAACAATTCATAGGGTTTTTTGCATTCTGCTTATAGCAGGCTATAACTTCTTGCTGTACATCATGGCAAGGGGGTAAAAGCTTAGATATTTCTTTAGTATCCTTCAGTGGCACTTTCTTGCTATCCAACTGAAAAATGAACATAAGTCAATTTGATGATACCTTGTTTAATTTTTTATGATTATGCTGATGCTTTGTTCTTTTCAGTGAGGCTCTTCATAATTATTTATCAACCTTCAAAATACTTACAGTTTTCTTATATTCTTCCTCCATAATATCGTTTATCTTCTTGTGGCAATTTTCCAAATTTTTCATCCGGTTTTCCCAATATTCATCATTTTTCTTCAATTCCTCCAACTTTTGCTGTCGAATTTGAAGTGAGGTTAGACTAGGTTCTTGAAGAAATAAAGGAACTCCAAGAAAGGGAACATTGTTTGACGCAGTTAGTGATTCTTCTGGTTCTTGAGTCCTTACCTGTTCTGCAGATAAATTGCTGTTATATAACCAATCAAAATCTACCTATATGGATCAATACCATAAGATTCATGGGGGTGATATTTATTCGCCCAATAGAGAAAGATCCCCTATTAATATTTTTTCAGAGATTACATACTTTGTTTTCCTTTGAGGCGTTCAACAACATCATCGGATACTTTTATAACATTAGCAGCGTTATCATTTTCTATTGTTATTTTTCTTGTTCTACTGGTATTTCCACCCATTGCATGGATTATAATATCATAAAGTTTTAATTTAATATATTTTTTCCAAATTATTCATTAACGATCAAATGCCTTTCGATTTCGACACTGACATCTGAAATTTCAGAAATCGACAAATGATCAAAAACAAATAGGTTAAAAAATGAAATTCTCACAGACATCTACAAGACTTTTGACAGGAACTAAGAATAATTATTTTTATTCTGTGATAATTTTTCTAGATTATGAAATTTTGTGGTTTCTTTTGAAATTTTTCGAAAAAAAAAATTCCGAATCTTTTGTACATCGCAGTAATCAAAGATATTTATTCTAGTATCTGCTCAAGCTCAATCCCTACGTCTTATACAGAAATTTTGGATATTACACTTTTATATTGAAAAAATATGTATAGAAATCCTAAAGGTTTCGAGAAAAATTAAATGACCCAAGATAAGATCTATATTTCTTAGTTTTATTAAAAATATGATGTTTAATGATCGCGTTTCTTGAAGGAATCGATCATTTCACAATTAAATTTAAGGAAAGAGCTCAATAGTACAAGAAAGAGTTCTAAATAATGGCAAGTGAATTTGAAGGGAAATGGTTTGTATAATATAAATTCTTATGAGAGAATAAATAAATAACATTGCAATAAAATATATCAATAGGAATTCTTCAAATATTTAAAATTGAAAATATGTGACTAATTATCAAATCGACCTAATACTACATTCTTCAAGAGAGGCCCTACTTCCTCCGGATCTCGAAGTACTTCAAAAACCATTTTTTCAATATTTCTCATTATCGTAACTTTTTGATGATCTTTAAGTGGATATTGAATTACTGTAGGTCCAGCCTGAAAATCAATAATTAATAAACAACTTATAATTTTGGATGTGAAATATACCTACCTTATACCAAAAATTCACAGTTATAGTTGGTCCCAACTTCATCAAAGATTCAACATGATGCCACCAATAAATTGGTATGTAAAGGACTTCACCTGGCCCAATCACAGTTTCCACTCCTTTTGCTTCTTTAAATTTTGGAAACCTGTCATGATCAGGCTTGTCTATGTCTACCTAAAAAATCCGATAAAAGACATGAAAGTTTCCATTCGGGATGTTCGTTAAACGAAAATCATGGCCTGGCCTATTTACCACACAAAAAGCTTGGTTATTGAATTTAGATCTACTTCCAATCATTCTTACTTAATTCATGTAAATTAAGAGAAGAAATACATTTGTGTTATCGAAATAGTCTCAAAAAAGAGCATTTTATTTTTTCTCACCATGCTCTGTCTATCATGTGGATGATGCACTGGGTGTGGATATAAACACTGAAATTGATCTGGAGAAAATAATATGCATCTTTTATAACCCAAAACTTGTGCGAAAAAATTTTCTTGTTCATCATAATGACACGGAGTTACATTTCCTTCCATTGATACATAAAGTAAATTTGAGGTGAGTTTTCCCCATTGATGCAATTTCTGTTTGGAACTGATCCATTTCCAATTAAAATTAACAAAATCCTGTACTATATTTGTGCCAACAGCTGAAGTAAGGGACTGTTGCATATAAAGTCTACAAACCAAAACATTTTTTATCCTGTTTATAGGTTCATTTGAGTATTTCACCTTTCATCTCCCTCTTTCCAGACTTTCATAATATTGATAAAATCTCCTATCAACATTTCTGCCTTCCTGATTGGTGGTGTGAATTGTACACCCTTAGGATTAGTTCGGCTAAGCATTTTGTTTTCATCGAAATATTTGAATTTGTGGGTTTTCGAAAAATATACTGTGTTTAGGGCGGTGCCCATATTTTGCTCCATATAAGTTAAATTCCATTTTTCTACTGCTGGCTTGACCAAATTCGATCCTAGTATCACGACTGGTTTCTGAAAGTAACAGTATATTATTTGGAAGAACACCTCGAATCTCATTTTAGAGTGATAAAACTTACATTTGAACGTATACATTCATCGACTCTTGGATCGTCAAATTCATATCGGGGTACTTCTCCAAAATTTAAACAATACTTTCGCAAGTTGCTCGAATCCCAATGTTGTGTTTTTTCAGCCGATGTACTTGCCATTTTTAACCTAACCTAAACTACTTAAAAAACTAGCTATATTTTCTTCTAAAATGAAGAAAACGGGATTTGTGAAGATCTGGAAAAACCTACATCCTGGATTTCATTGAATACTCAAGAAATAGTTTCAGTATATTTATTGCAAAAAATTTCACACCCTCACAAGTCACGTACCTATGTCGTACAGATGTAAACATTAGACTCGTTTTGATGTTGTTTGATGCAAATCGAAGCGTCATTTCTATTTTAAAGTCGATTTTTTAGAATAATCTACTTTTTATTCGAAATGTTATTTTATTGTAGATTTTACATTCAAGATCAATGAACGAATTTAACCATACACAAAATTACACCAACCCAAAAATTTTCGAGCCTTTCGGCCCCAATAAAAAAATAATGCTGAATTAAATTGCTTGTGGAGAATAGCGATTAGATTTTCATCAAGGAAACCTTAGACTCCTTTGTCTAAGAAGGAAACAAAATAGATACCTATTAATATTATTGATTGTTTATATAGAAATTCAATAACAAATAATTGAAATTAATCAATCTTAATTTGCGCGCATTTTCCCATAAGAAACAGTATTTAATTGTTTATATATGAATTGGAAACGGGAAGAATTTAAGGGTAGGTAAATGGGCCAAATCGGTCAAATGTTTTCGGGGTTAGCTCGTTAATGTCTAGTGGTTTTAAAGTTATAAAGGTTTGAATTTGAAATCCTATATTTCTCGAATATTTTCAAAACCAATTCTGATCTGTTGTTCGTGTGCCGTCGGCTCATTTCGGTTGAGTTCGTTAATGATGGGTCAATGAGTAGAGTGGTTTTTGAGTAATAGATAATTGAATTTTTTTTCCAAGTATTTTCAAAACTAAGAATTATATCGAGTCGAATTTTTATATTTTTAAGCTACTCAATAGCGAATTATGTATTCAAATTTTTGAGAAGGTCCTTATAGCACTACGCACTGGTTCTCATTTCATTGTTTTTTGTACTAATTGCACTCAGGTTGCACTAGTGCGCTCCGTGCGACCTGAGTGCAAGTTTTTGTGTCCTGTAGGTTTCGTGCTAGAAAACACAAAAAAGATCACACCCTGTTTGACATACAGGGTCAAGCGAAAAATCAACTGTGCCACTGGTTTTATATTTTTACATTTTCTTACACCTTTTATTTTTTTCTCAACAATTTCTTTGGAAATATTTTGTTTATCAACCATGCCATACGGGTTGAGCACAAGCACTGGAACAGCTCAAGTCTTCAAAACGAATACTATAAATAAGTACCTGCTAGGATGTCTAAAAATTATTTCAGACATCTTAGTGTCTGCTAACTTACTTCTATACATTTATGGACAAATCTCTTATGATATTGAATGATTTAATTTTGGAAGATTAGGTATTAATATTATGAATCAAAATTAGGAAAGCTGTTGTCCCGAATTATATGTATACTTCAAACCAAAAAATGTTCATTAAGTCTTACCATATTATTAAACAATGAATTGTTATCGTCTTGAAATAATAAAGTTATTCGTATTTAAATCACATTTATTTGTAAAAAATTAAAAATAAATCTCGATAAAATTATACAGTCTTATAAATTATACAGAAGTTTTTAGGAAGCATTTCACGTAACATGTTTTTTCGCATGAGACATCATCGTGGATCGAGAGACAAAGGTCTTCTTACACACTTCACAGGAATAGGGTCTCTCACCAGTATGCAACCTCTTGTGAATGGCCATTGGCGTAAACTGCGTGAACGTTTGTCCACAAATATCACAGCTGCAACAGAAAAAATTAAGAAAAGTGAGCAGGTGCTTTTGAGCGCTTGTTCATTTGTGGAGCAACAATGTTATTACCTCAAAATTTTGTTTAGGACTTGATTAATGCCAGATCTCAGCACGATCGGAATTATACAAAAAAATAAATAAATTCTTTGGTTCTGATGATGCAATCTTCTCGAAGTTTTGCATAAACATTCAGTATATCAAACATCATTCATAAAATAAATTTCACACAAATGAGATGTCTTATGGGAATATGAAGATTCTTCTTTTCAATATTCCAATTGAATTTACTATGGTTCTGTATACACTATGGCTACAAAATTTTCCTTGAGGCTTATTATGAGCATCTTGCATGTGGCTGCAAAATTTTATTGCGATTGGTTTCGTTTTGTCTGAGATGATGAGGAACAGAAATTTCGAATGGCCCAATATTTTATGGAACACCCTGTACAGGCAAGTTAACGAACTTGACCTAGCCATTTGGGAACCAAACTCACCCTGAAAATCTCAAGTCTCTAGGACAATCGCTTCGAAAGTTATCGTGCTAACGGACGGCCCCACGGACAGAACTGAATTCGACCACGAATTCATCATCAGGGAGTCGAACCCTATTGTTTGAGGCCATTTTCGGCCCAAAATTCAAAAATTACAGGCATTTGGCAAACGATATAGCACTCGTTTCAGTAGAACGAGCGCTCAAAAATAATAAGTATATACGTAATACATAAGTAATACTTCTGTCTAGAAAGTGTTAAGCTCAACAGAAGAAGATTCTGCTAAAAAGAAGCACAGCTGTCAGACATAAATCATAAGAGTAATCATATTATTTGTAGATTTTTTTGTTCAAAATTATAAATCCGAAATAAATGGAATCTTCTGTTGTTTCTACAATATTTGAACCTAAAAATTTTATTTACCTATAAGGTCTTTCTCCAGTATGTGATCTCCTATGACACCTTAACGCATCTCTCCTCGCGAAAGCCTTTCCACATATTTCACAAACATATGCTTTTTCACCTGTATGTAGTGTAGAATGTATTTTCAAATCTACCCTTGTTAAAAAGCCTTTATTGCATACCTGGAATATAAAATTATTTCAGTAAATGAAGAAACTAGAAAAATTCATTAACGACTTACCTCACAAGCATATGGCTTCTCTCCAGTGTGAATTTTCAGATGTGTTTGCAAATAACTTTTAGAGACAAACATTTTATTACAGATTTTACAGGAGTATTTTCTGTTGTCTAGGCCATTGTGTATTTTCTGATGGGCCTTGCATAAACCTAAAATTTTTAAAAATCATTATGAATTCATGGGATGACTAGAACATTCAAACTAATAGTACAATATTGCCTGTAGTCAGGTTTTTGAGACAAAAATCTATTATAAGGAGATCTCTGAGCAGATTGAGCATAGTTGCTATTTTGTTAAAAAGTTCGATTACTTTGGACCTTAATTCGAGAAGATTTGTTGCTCTGTCAATTTCATGACCATAGACCAAATTTCTAAGATATCCCAAAAAAAAATCATTAGGAGATAAATCGGTGACCTGGGAGGCCATTTTATCGTGCCATTTGTAGAAATGACACGGTCAGAAAATGCCATCCTGAGATATTGTGTGACTGCTTGTGTGTTGTGACTTGGACAGCCATCTTGTTGAAACCAGACAAGATCGAAGTCAATTGGTAGTTGTCAAACTGTCGGAATAATTCTATTTTCTGACAGCTCCCAATATTTTGCAGCCTTTAGGTTACCGTTGAATAAAAATGGCTCAATGATGTAATTCCCCAGTATTACAGTCCAAAAATTAAGTTTTTTAGGATACTGGGTATGCAAAGGAATACTCAGACGTTTATTCTTTCTAGACCAATATCTTACTACTGATGGGTTATGTTTTCTATTCAAGGAAAACGATGACTCATCAGTAAATAAGACATTGAAGTATTTTCATTTTCCATCATCGTTTCACAAAATTCCATTCGTTTGATTTGTTCTTATGGAAAAATCTCATGAGTTGTTTTAACCTTATAAGATCGATAACCATTTCTTTTCAAAATATTCTGAACAGTTCTATCACTCATATCCACTCGTTTGGCAATTTGATTACTCAAACAAGGTTCAACAGCAGCACACACATCTACCTCTCTATTCAGACGATTTTCATTTATGGTTTTGGTAGGTTTATGAATTCTGCAATGACTACATTGTTGTAAACATCCACATGTCTCGAATTTTTTTTATTATTTTCGAAATCGCGGATCTTGAATGTTTCGTAATATCTTCAAAGGCAACAATGAAAGGATTTATTGTCTCCTGAAGTGATTGACCATCAAAATACCATTTTATTATTTGAATTTTTTTCTTATAAACTGAACATAATTAATTTTCAAACCGATATGGTCTAAAGCAAATCACGTTTGGATTGCGACTGATTCCATCGCGCAAGCAGGTCGAGAGACCCGACAGATCCCCACTACCACTTGTCAGCGGCCGTTTGTGGTGACCAGATTTTTATTTAATATGGTATCCTACTCATGTTTTGATTCTTTCACTGTTCCATTGGAGCAAGAGCGACTTGGAGATTTGTACGCTAAATTTTTATTGTTTCCGAGTGAATTTTCCAAACCTGTATATTTATTAATGCGGTCGCTTGAAAAAATCCTATATTTCAACATACTGGATACGCCCATTTTAAATTTTTTTATTTTATTATTATGATAGACAATAGTAGTTTATGGAAATGTAATCCCAGACTATTGTAATTACATAACTATAAAACATTCTGATCAAATAGCCTACATTTTCTCACTCAGCTTCACTAAATATATACTTCATCTCAAACCTTGTAAATACATATTGAATGTTATGTACTATCAAATTATTCTTGACAAGTAATGTGTTGACTCACCTTTCGTTATGAAGCCTCTGCCACACACATCACAAATAAAAGGTTTCACTCCCAAATGACGGTTAGTATGATCTAGGAGTGACTGTTTAGTTTTGAAGTTGGCACCACAAGTTGAGCATGGCCAGGGCTTCACATCTGAATGAACTCTTTGATGGACCATTAGATAGCTACGGCACTGAAATCCTTTCCCGCATGTTGGACATGAAAATTCGTACTGTCCTAAAATACGAGTTGATTGAATGTGATGAGCAATCACATACAAGAGATAACAATGTAGGTCCGGAAATGCAATTTTTCAAAGGTAAAGGGTGTTAAAGTTTAACATAAAAACTGACTAAAAAAGGGGTATGCCACTGGGATATTTTGAACTAATAATTATTATATATACTAGTAGGCTAGTAATTTTGAAAGCCGAGAGGAAAAAACTCTAGCGGAATCTCCCAGGGATGGATCATTCCACTAAGTTCCTTCGGAACTTCGAGACAGCGGGATACAAAAGATATCTGGATCTTGGTAAGATGCAATTACACCTCTTCACTGGCTTTCTCACAGGACACTGTTGCCTCAGGAAGCACCTGTTGAGGAAGGGATTATCAGACACTGACGAGTGTAGGTTCTGTGGGGAGGAGGAAGAAACCCCCATTCACCTAGTCACAGAATGCTTTGGCATTGCGAGCCTAAGGAGAGAATGCTTTGGACAAGAAACTTGTAAGGGTGAGGAACTAGCCTCGTTGAAGCCTTCACAGATATTAGATTTCATTAGATCTCTGGAACTGGAAGGCGAGCTGTGAAGGGTGTGGCCAGAACAACTCTGTAAGGGGACATATTAGACCTAGAGGTCGCAGTGAACTGTAACCCCTTTTCAAACTAAACTAAACTAGTAATTTTGATTACATAGCACATAGTTGCCTGAAATTTGACATTTTATCCCTGGTGTTATAGTAAATTTTCAAATGTTAGTTCCCTTGCTGTCTTCAAATGACTGTCCATTTATCCAACTAAAATATCTCTCTATTTTGAAGAAGATGTGAATGAAAATTGAATATTTCTCTTTTTCTTAATCCTTTTTTTAAACTTACCTGTATGTTTTGCTTCATGCTGAGCCAGCCCAATTTTAGACCTGAAACTTTTTTCACAAGAGCCACATTTGTATGGTTTTTCTCCAGTGTGCTTCCTCATATGTTCATTAAGTTTATAATTTGTTGTGTACACCTTTCCACATTCCTTACAGACCTATTATAACAAAGTTATAATATTACTACTGCAGATTATAATCATAATAAAACTTTTTTATGTAACAACAAGATACCTTAGGAGTCCATTTCTTTCTTTGTTGAGACTTATCATCAGTATCTGCATTCGATTTATCAGCAATTTCATTTTTCTCTTCCTCTACATTTTGTGTTAAAATTCCAGCATCAACATCATTTTCATAACTATCATCGTCATCATCATTATCACTACTTTGAACTGCTCCATTGGGTGATTTAACTGCCCTTTTTAATCTTGTTTTTACAGGCTATTAAAACGTATGATGTATTAGAGGATTAATGATCTCGATTCAACATATTCAATTTGATAAAAATAGTGTTCTTTTATTCATTGATGGATTCACCCGGATGACAACTCGATGAAATATCAGATGGCTCATCAGATGCAGAATAAAAGAACGAGTTGATAGATATCTGTTTAGTTGAGTCTTGATAAAATCCATTTAGGTTTCTTTCATACAAATATACCCCTCCATTTGATTCATCAGCTCTGGAAGTCGATGCATCCCATGAGCCACCGATGCAAACATCGGTAATTAAACGAATGAGTGACAGCGGTGAATAAAAGAACACCAATAGAGAAAGATGTGTCTGGATAGCACATGCAAACTTACTTTTATTTCCTCTGTTGGAAGCGTTTCCTCTATTCTAGGTGTTACCATTTCGTGTGTCTGCTTCATATGAATACTTAATATTTCTTCACTTGTAAATACTGCATAACATACAGAACATTTATTGAAATGTACGGTATAATGTTCTTCGAAAGATTCTCTACTTGAAAAGTCAGAGCCACATACATTACAAAATATATTTTCTGCACTATTTGCACTGATTCTATCTAATAAATCGTTATGTTGTTGCAGGAGGTACATCTGGAAAAGCAGCATTTTATGAGATTTAGGATTCTAACGGATATAAAATGAAAATAATAATAATAAATAGATACAGTCAACATCAAATCAACAAATTGCCGTATGGAACAAAGTTGTGAACGCGAAATTCTTGATAATGGATCATTAGTTGAAAGATTATTTGGGCTGTTTCCATTATCTTGGATTGTTCTATCCAACGTTTCGGCAAGTAGCGGGTAGATACTCATCTATGATCCCGATAGATGACAGATCTACTTCAGGGACGCGCCCCTGCTTACGCGAGCCTTGGTTTATCCTCCACTACCTCACAGGGGGAAACCAATGTCCCAACCAAATTCTTAATCCCTCAATAAATAATTTCCTTCTCATACTACTCCTCACCATTCGCCAACACGTCCGGCAAGCGTGGCGTCTTATATTGCCAAAACCTTCTAACAAACCATGAAAATATGTCGAGCTGTAAGAATACATTACCCCAGGTGGGTAGAGTTAAAAACTCAGAATCCCACACCGACAACAGATCGGTCAGCCTCACGGATTCTGGGGGAGGCAACTACTCGATTAAAAAAACACCTCGAAAACGACATACCCGACTTCGCATAGCAACGTACAATATAAGAACTATGAGAACATCAGACCATCTTGAAGAACTTCAAGAGGAACTTAAAACTTTAAATTGGGACATTCTGGGGCTATGCGAGACAAGACTACCGGGGGAAAAGAAGACTTTGTTAAAATCAGGCCACACATTATACCAAAATAACTCTGAAACTGATTATAGCATAGGCGGAGTTGCATTCTTGATAAATAAAAAAATAGAACATCTAATAACCAAATACCAAGCAATATCGGACAGAGTTATATACATCATTCTAAAAATAAACAAAAGATATGACATGCAACTTATTCATTGTTACGTTCCAACAAGTAGTTCCGCTGATGAATCAATAGAAAGGTTATACGAGGATATTGACCGGGCAAGAAAACTTGAAAATGCATGTTATACCGTTGTTACTGGAGACTTCAATGCAAAAATCGGGAATAAACAGCAACATGACTCAGAATATATAGGAAATTTTGGGTTGGGCAACCGCAATGACCGAGGAGATATGCTGGTGAATTTTCTCAATGAACAGCGACTGTATTGTCTGAACACTTTCTTCAAAAAACAACCCCAACGAAAGTGGACTTGGTGTAGCCCAGACAAACGGGTGAAAAATGAAATAGATTATATACTGTCCAATAAGAGAACAATCTGCAGAGACGTCTCTGTATTGAATAGGTTCAGCACTGGAAGCGACCATCGTTTAGTGAGAGCTGATATTGAAATAAACACCAAATACGAACGTCAAAAACTTATACATAAAACACGCTTCCCCACATCAGACACGTTGAACCAGAAACAAGAGCAATATCAAGAAGAACTTCAGAGAAGATTGGGTCCTATACCAAACCTACATGGAAAAGAAATTGATCAACTAGCAGAGAAAATAACAAAGGATATGCAAACAGCAGCTAGAAAAATATGTGCAAATATAAAGTCCCAGAAACAGACAAAGTTGAGTCAAGACACTATGAGACTAATCGAAGAAAGACGAAAATTAAACATAGCTAACCCAGAATACAACGCGATAAATGCTAAAGTCAAAAAGAAGATAAGGACAGATTTAAGAAATTACAAGACAAAACAGATCATAGAAATCATTGAAGCTAACAAAAATATGAAAATCTTACAATCCAAACTTGCTTCCGGCAGACAAAAAATGGCAAAAATAAAAACTGAGAATGGTTTGATAGTGACTGACAAACAAGCTATATTGGAAGAAATCGAGAAGTTTTATAGGAATCTGTACACATCTTCACTACCAAATCCATTTGGCAAACCTCAAAAGATAATGAATGTTGGGTCAGAGGAACTGCCAGAGATCACTATTCCAGAAATAAGGCATGCTCTTCACCAGATGAAAAATCGAAAAACTCCCGGAGAAGATCAGATAACTACAGAAATGCTGAAACAAGGTGGAGAGAGCCTGATGAAGGCAATTGAAGTTTTGTTGAATAAATGCATTATGGAGGGTACGATACCGAGCAGATGGAATGATGCAGAAGTTATATTATTGTTTAAAAAAGGAGACATCACAAACATCGAGAATTATCGACCAATAAGTCTCCTTTCTCATTTATATAAACTGTTGACAAAAATCATAACGAATCGTTTAACGAATAAGTTGGATTCTTACCAAGCTGTAGAACAGGCTGGCTTTCGGAAAACATTTAGCACCATGGACCACCTACATACTGTCAGACAACTGATCGAGAAGACAACTGAGTATAATATCCCATTACATCTCGCATTTGTGGATTATCACAAGGCTTTTGACAGTATTGAAACATGGTCGTTTCTGAAGGCGATGGACGATGCTCGAATAGACTCTCGTTATTCCATACTGCTCAAGAACATTTATCAGAGGGCAACACTTCATATAAAAATAGATGACGACATGAAAACGAAAGCGATTCCCGTAGGCAAGGGAGTGCGACAGGGCGACACTATATCACCTAAACTTTTCACTTTGGCACTGGAAAATGTGTTCAAACAGCTAGCATGGACAAATAAAGGAGTCAATATTGACGGCAAATACTTACACCACCTAAGGTTTGCAGATGATATCATATTAATAAGCTCCGATATCGAAGAATTGAGAAATATGTTGTCAGAATTGAACGAAAAATGTAAGGAAATTGGTCTGAACATGAAATTAAATAAAACAAAAATCCTGAGTAATAGCAACACAAAAATACAAGTGAATAACACCAATATTGAGACAGTTGAACAATATATCTATCTTGGACACACTATAAAAATCGGGAATAAAGAAAATCAGAGTGCCGAAGTGAAGAGAAGAGTAGGCCTATCTTGGATGGCTTTCGGTAGGCTAAGTAGTATTTTTAAAAACAGTAAAGTCCCTATGGCTCTTAAGAGAAGAGTATATGATAGTTGCATACTACCTGTTGCAACATACGGGCTAGAAACTATGACCATGACAAAAAAGAGTATGGAAAAAATGGGTGTGTGCCAAAGAGCCATGGAGCGTGCTGTGCTGGGCGTAACTCTGAAAGATAAAATCTCCAACAAAATAATTCGGGAGAAGACAAAAATAAAAGATATCACAGAGCAAATAGCAAAGTTAAAGTGGCAGTGGGCCCGACATGTTGCACGCCAGAATCCGGATAGATGGACATTGAGAATTACTCAATGGAGACCACGCATGAGTAAAAGAAGCGTTGGGAGACCACTTAAGAGATGGCAAGATGACATCAAGGAGATCGCAGGAAATCAGTGGATGAAGAAAGCACGGGATAGGAAAACATGGAAGAATTTAGAAGAGGCCTATATCCAACATTGGATGTCAAACGGCTGAAGAAGAAGAAGAAGAAGAACGTTTCGGCAAGCATTCTGATTCCAACCTTTTGTCAGGGAGTAATCTTCAAAAACTCAAGATACCATTCTCACTTTGAATTTTGTGGTGATTACGTCAATAATTTTGAATTTGAGAAAAAGCAGTGGCGTACCATTTTTTTGATGTATTTATTCAAACAGAAGTCTGTACGGACCCCACTGGTAAATATTAAAATTAATTTTGAATTGGAAAAAATGTGTGCTTGAATACTCATAACCCACCAAAACTCAAAGAAAAAACGTATATGGTGTCGAAAATATTTTCTGAAAACCAATTTTTTCTTTGAATTTCGAAACCCTGTATCTAAGAAACAATTCGTCAGAGAGCCATAGTCCATAGGAACTTTATATCATAAAATTATCTGGGGATTAAGATACTGAACCTTGTTCTGAAACATCTCAGGGATAGTGTAGCATTCTAAGGGTGAAAGAATTCTTGAAATCGGTCTAGTAGCTTATGAGTTAACTTGTATCAAACCCACAAACATACAATCTTTCCTCTTTATAATATTAGTATAGATAAATAATAATAAAACTAAGAAACTCAGGTAACTTGAGAAACTTCAATGAAGTAGTGAAATAATTGTTTCTCGATGAATCGGACAAATTACTTTGTTTCACAATGCAATTTGTTCATTTCAGATTGTGTCAAAGCTAAAATTTGTTTTTTCCACATATTATGCTCTATTCAATTTTAAATCTCGATTGAATTTTAGTAAATATGCTGCACAGCAGTCATGAAATTCTTCCATAAAAAATAGACTCAAGGAAATATGATCCATAATGGAATAAAACACTAACCTTATCTTGAGCATTACCGAGCCTATCATCGTCAATCAAAAGCTGATTTTCTGCATTGTTGCTATCTTCATGATGACTCAATGATTCACATTTTACATTATCATTTGATGAGGAATCACACGTGATTTGTAAATTGCAATGTTCAGAAGTAACATTCTGATGGCTATTATGAGAATAACCGAGTTGGCTGATATCCTTATTCCCATTGAATATTTGGTTTTTATCCTAAAAACACATTATTTAGTAATTTGAAAAAAGAATATTTGTATTTTCTCATTATAAAGCTTGAATGTTTACAAACTGTATAGAATGTAATTAACTATACTTCGTTTGGATATTATTGAGCACAAAATAGGCCTTTGTCATTACGTAAAGTCCGACGAGGTTTCGAGATTAAAGAACTCTGGTTTGCAGAAAAACAAATTGAGGTTATACCATTGTTCATAATTTATATGCTTACAAAATATTCTGCCACAGCTGAAAATACTGAAGATTATTTCATCGACAGGTTATTCTCAAGTCAATATTTACACATTATCAATAATCATAATGATTACTGATTTTCTAGAAGATTTAATGAAGATATGAACAGAAATCACTTCAAGCAAATCATCCACCATTTATTATTACAGAAATTTCTTAATATGTTCTGAGCATAAGCATACAATGTTTTTGTTCGTCACATAATGTTTGCTTCAGAACTTCTTCATTTGACTCGATTTTGTTCATTCCCAATTCAATCAATTTTGACTATTGAAAATGATAATTCTCGAATACATTTACGATATCATTAGTTTTCATTGTATAAACAATGATATTTTTATTCAATTATTCAAGTAGTAAATCTGTGATGTAAAATTTTAATCTTTTGTCGTTAGGTATTTAGAACTGTCTGAATTGCATAATCAATTTGTCAATTTTCAGATATAAATTAACATTGTGAGAAATCCTCGATTTATGCCACTTTTTCGTGATACTGACAACATTGTGTATTAATTTGATAAGAAAATAAACAACATAACCTAAAATTTTAGTATACACAGAGGAATATACCAAATTTCCATGGACTACGTTGTGCTCAGTAAGATCCAAACGGAGTATACAGGGTGTTCCTGAATTGAACGTACAAACGAAAAGGGGAGATTCCTTAGGTGAGTTCAAGAAAAAAAAAGTCCCATAAACATGGGGTCGCAAACGTTTCGTTTTCGAGATACAGGGTGTTAAAGTTTCAATCAAAAACATGTGTTGATTATACGAGTTTATCGAATCTTTATGAATCATCGCTACAGATCAGGAAAATTTCCATAAAAACTGACACTGAATTCATTCACCACAGCTTACAAAGTGGCCTTCCCATCATGATGGATTTTCAAGACGATTTCGAGAGAATCGTTCAAAATTTTTTTTCTCGAAATCGTTGGTAGATACGACAAAACTACAAGTGACCGAAAAGTTTAGTATAAAAACAAAGCTTCTTTTTACATTTTTTCAAATTAACAGTTGCACATCAAAAAAAAGTTCTGCAGAAGAACAGGTGGCAGTGTTCCAGAAAAAATATCACCCTGTAGATCTTCTATCGAAATTGCCATATCACGTGGTGAGAACTCTCAAATTTATTATCTATGCCAAATTTCAGTTGAATATCTTGTGAAGTGTAGATACTATGAGAAAAAAATTTAAACTTCAACACTCTGTATCTCGAAAAAGAAACGTTAGCTACCCCATGTTTATGGGACTTTTTTTTCTTAAACTCACTTGAGGAATCTCCCCTTTTCGTTTGTACGTTCAATTTAGGAACACCCTGTATAGTCAGTTCATGAAAGTTTAAGCGCATAGTAGGAGTTTGTTTATTTATCTGAAGTTGACAGTATTTGTATTAATGGCAGAATTTGTTGTCATAACGTAAAAAAAAGTCAACGTTGCCAAATGTACCTGGCCCCGTCCAACAAGCTTGCAAGTTATCAGAGAACTATGCAATATTGACAACATTGCTTATCAATCTGACAAGAAAATAAACAACATAACCTTAAATTTCAATATACACTAGGTGTGTTCTTTTATTCATCAGATGGATTCACCGCTGTCACCACGGTTGCATCAAGTCGTTCGTTTATTCAGCGGTTGAAACTGTCACTCGTTCGTTTACTCACCGATGTTTCCATCGGTGGCTCATCGGATCCATCGACTTTCAGAGCCGGTGAATGTGATGAAATTCTGATGAGTCAAGTGGAGGGGGTAAATTTGTATGGCAGAAACGTCAATGTTATCTGTCACGACTCAACTAAACAACAGATAACTATCAACTCGTTCTATTATTCGACATCTGATGAGCCATCTGACATTTCATCTGGTTTCCATCCGGGTGAATCTATCGGTGAATAAAAGAACACACCTACAGTGGAATATGCTAAACTGTCATGGCCAACTGACAACTAAAACTTTTGTGAACTTACTATTTATGTTAAAATGAGATTGACAACAATTATTGAATAATATTATGCAGAACCTAGAATATGAATGGCATGCTATTGGGATACAACTTGATAGCCCCTACCCTCTGTATTTGGTGCACAGCCTCAGTATGAGATAATTCTTCTAGAGTTATATTTTCCACAGCCAATTCAGGTGGAAGTCTATAGTGCTCTTGTAATATTTGGTGTTGATGGCGAATAATGTCTAAGTTCTCCTCAGTAAATTGGGCATCATGAAGATCGTGAGAGTTTGTACCATTCAATAACAAAGCTTCCTGAGCTTGTAAACTATGATTAGATAAGTCCTGGGTAGGGAAATCGTGATGGTTCAAGTCTAAACTGGCCAAACTTTGACTACTTGGATCTAAAGTAACATCCGATTGATGTGATTGAGCTAAAACACAAAATTATATTAATTTTGCACTTATCAACGATAGTTAAAATCTTACCCAAAATTAAATTGTGTTCTACTACAATACTATCTCTAGGGTTCAAATGTGATAGATCCATATCAACATTTGGGATTTGATGCCCAAGGAGATGGTGTTGTGGAATCATAATCAAACCATTATGATCCATGGAAATAACATTCAATGTTGCACCTTCTTGCTGTATCTTCTCATTGTCGAGTTCCTTCACCAAATCTTGAAGAAGTTTCTCAGTCCTTACACTCCTTTCACGAAATTCAAAAAGAAGTTCTAATTTGTACAGACAACTTTCACAAATCATTTTAGGTAAACAATCCGTTTGATGAACCTATGAATGAGAATAAAAAGATATTCACCAAATTATATGCTTTTGTTTAAATACCGCAATGACAACTTGTATTCTACTCACCTGTAGTGGAAGACAGCATTCGATTTTTTTCCTAACTTCTCTGAGGGAGCCTTCATTCTCGAAAATATGTATACCCAAAACAATAGTTGTTTTGGTAGCACACAATCTACACAAATCTCCATATCTTGATAAATCTACCGTGGAGGCCATATTGTATTATCGATTCTAACAAAATGTATCTTTTGGATTCTCGAAAATTTCGCAAATAAGGGCTCAGATTTGGAATGCGTTCATTTATGACTCGGTAAAAACAGAACACCTGTTTACAAATTTGACATTTGGGTAAACCTAATAGAAAAAATTCATTCAATTTCCACTCGACGTTTGTGACACTGCCATTATTATTAACCTTCAAAGTGGGGTGAAACTAACCAATAAAAATGACCTATTTACCGGATTTGGGGGGAATTTCAAAATTGTCTTCAGAATCATTCTGTGAAAAAAATTATCAATTAATTTTTTTGAATTTGAATGGATTTATCATCATGACTTATTTTTATTTGAAATATAGTCGTTTCTTTCCTGGATTGTTTAAGTTTCCTTCGTTGTTATGGAAACTGTTCGGTTTGATGTTTGTATCGAAATATATTACGTTCCATTTAATTATATTTTCCGTATAAAGGTTGTTTGAAGATATTTTCAATTAACTTCAGTTTTATATTTGTGAATATCTAGATTAATGTGAAATATAAGATGCATACTCCGTCTTCTATGCTGTTGAATTCGAAATTAGACCAAGAAAAGTTTCCGATAAAGGTGGAGGGTGAAAATAAAATTCCAAGAATGTCGACTCCAAAACCTGTAATGCATCTGGGATCTGCTATCGAAGTAAGTGAAAAAATTTCTAGTCTGCCATTCTCATGAGCTAATTCATACTCTCTATTTCATATTAAAACTTTGTCCAAATTATTTTGTTGATTTTGACTTACCCAGGATGGCCCATATTATATGATTTGCCATGCTGGTTTTCTGTTTTTACGGCCTATGCCGCATGGAAAAAAGCTCAGACAGGTCGAATTTTGTATTGAGGAAGTTGAGAACTTTGACCCCAAAATTTTTACCCCTGCTAGCCTTGGTGACAGAGGCGGGGACGGGCCGAAGAAAAAATTTTGGGAGGGGGGACAAAGTTTCGAAATTTTTCCAACATTGAAAGCCCAGATGGTGGCATTTTGGTTTGGACATGTGTCCTGCCATTGTTTCCTTAAACAATTGTTCTGCTTACAAATTATTTTTTGAAAATCGTAAAATGATTTCAGTTCCATGAAATTTAGCAGACATGACCACCAAAAGACTTCGCATTTATTCTGAATTTCATATCGACGGGATGAGCAGTTATTGAAATAAGCAAAATATTTCAATGACAATAACTTCGAAACTATTGAACTGGCGATCTGGACCGCTTCAGAATGTGGATATTGAAATATTATGAATCTTAACTTATTAGGTGAGAGTGGGGGATTACCGGCCTCCTAAGAAAAATTTGGAATTTCATGAAGGTTTGATGATTCAGAAGGAAACGGGTTGGTGTAAATCAAAGATAAGACATTCAGAAACTAAATTTATAAAAAAACAGAAGAGTACAGATAAGTAGTAGCTACATAATGAATGTTCAAAAAATTAGTAAGTGGCCGGCATTACCCGCACCGTGGGGGTAATATCGGCCGGGGCCTCCATTAAACTGGTCATTGGCAGAAATCGCAAATGAAGATTTTCTTTGCCTCTCCATCGATGCAAGGCTCATGAGCCCATCCAGAACAATGGACACACCTTATCCAAAGTTCCCTATCTTTTTCGAATTCGCCGCACATTATACAGATGTCTTCATTAATTTCAACTTCTGAGTTTTCTTTGTCCACATCGTCGCTATTAAAATTGTAGGCTACTTTGGATCTGGTTTTTGTTTAGTGACAGTGTTGTTATTTTTGTCCTCTGAAACGTTATAATCAGCAAAATTGCCAAAAACCTGTTTTTTCATTGTTCTTATATTTGGCTCTTCCCGAGCACGATTATTTTTTTGCAGCTTTTCTTGAGATATTAATTATTTGATTTGTTAATTCACTTTCTTGCTCTTGGTTAAATACAGGACATCGTCCAAATCAAGGATTCGAAACATTGCCATTTCTAAGACGGTCTTGGAGAGTCGCTCTCGGAATCCCAAAACTTCTTGACACTGCCCGAAGAGCACGCCCATTTTGTATAGCTGAAACAGCTTCCCGCAGAGTCTCTGAAGTCCAAGAAGCTTTTTCGGTCTTTCTTTTGTATGTCCTCAGCATCTGAAAGTTGAAAAAAAATTCAAAATCTATCTATGGGGTAACACCGGCCGGGCCGGTAAAACCCGCAAGGCAATGGCCGCAATTACCCGCAAAATAGTCATTCAATAATAATCACTATATGAAAAAATCTGCGGAGAAATACCTTTTTTGAGTGAAGTGGATGATCACCAAGAGCATTCAGTTCATTTTGATATGCACTAACTACATTTGCCACTTACCGTTTTGAAGTTATGGCGTCTCGAACTGACAGTTTTCTTATAAGCAACTCGTCTATTTCATCAAATGGTCAACACTAGGAACGATAATCACCTCCGAGCTGCCCAAATGATACTGAGGTTAGATTTCTCGATGTGCTTGGCCGACGGCCGTTGAATAGAAATCTATGGAAAATTCCTATTGGGGTGGGAGAATCTCGATGACCGGTATTACCCCGACGGCCGGGATTCCCCCAGTCTCCCCTAATGAAGGTATTAATGAAAAATTTTGTCTTAGATGATACCTTGTCATTATGAATTGAAATATCACGAAACTATAAAGTAAATAATATAAACGTGATCTTTGCCGGATTTATCCTAAAATGTTCTTCTTAACTATTCGAAATCATTTTTCATTTGGATTAGCAAATACCATAATTTTGAGAAAGTTATCGACAGAAATATAATAAATCAGTTTAATTTTTCGATAATTTTCATCATATCAGAAGGTTGCTGAAATGACTACGCGACAACGTTTTCAAGTCAACTGCTTCAGTTGAATCCACAACGTTGTTTCTGAATCGAGACAACGTTGCAGAAAACCGAAGTTGTCTAATAAACGTTATAAGAACGTCGTTAATAATCCCAAAATAATAACTACTTCGTATGTAGTTGTTTAAACGTCGTCGCGACGACTAGTGCAACTTTAGTCCATAGACAAACGTTTAGTTAGTCTATGGCTTAACGTCGCGATTACGTTGTAAGGTGGTCTTCAATGCGACGTTTCAAGAACGACTGATTTCTAAACCAATGACAACGTTAATTTTGGTGTATAATGAGGTTGCCGTCGCAAAAATGCTACTTGGGCGATCTTGACGAATATGCTCGTCCCAGACCTAATGAGTTTGACATTGATCGGAATTCATTACCGCCGAAAATTACAAAATTTGGGCGAAACGACCGCCCGGCTGTTTACTCAGGAAAACGTGCGCAAAACATATTTCCCGATATTTTCGAACTTTCTTCGAAGGAGTTAAATTCATTCATATATTATGACAGTTTTTTGGGAGCATATATTCCAATTTAATAGAAATTTTTCCAACTGTACTGAATTTTTCCGATTGCTTCGAAATTTTGTCAACCGCTTCGAAAATTCTTGCTTTGAGAATTTGTCAAATCTGATCAATATTGGACACGCCCCTAGACCAACTCCATTGACATTGGTCCAATTGCTTCAAAATTATACCAATTGTTTTGAAATTTTTCCAACTGCTTTTTCAACTGCTTCGAAACTTTGTCACCTGTTTCGAAAACTACCATTAACTCAAGGGCGTAGCCAGGGGGGGGTTTTGGGGGTTCAACCCCCCCCCCCCCGAAATGTTTCAGAGTTATTTTTTGTTGCAAAAATAATCTTTCATTTTGCACTTAAACCAACTTATCTCCGAAAATCTAGTTAAAATTATCAATTCATATCAGCAATATGGATGATATTAAAGTTTCATAACATCGCACACAAATGGATCCGTCGAACTAATAATTCCTTATTTAAGTTTATATTTCTTCTGGTGGAAATCGTACCGAACGCTTTGCCTGAAGCGTGCAGAATTTTAACAGAGAATATGAATTAGAAGACGCATTATCGATGTATTCTTCACAACTCCCAGAAAAAAATAAAAACGTAATTAAAGCAGAATTTGAAATATGGAAAATGTCAATGAACTCCATTTCAAAATCGGCATTAGAATGCTTCACTCATCTGAGTGCAATCAGAATATGTATCCGAACATCTACATCCTACTACAAATTTTAGCTACGATTCCAGTATCTACTGCTACTCCAGAAAGAAGTTTTTCCAGCTTGAGGAGAATTAAAAATTACCTGCGAAATTTTTCTAGCGAAACTAGATTGAATGGGTTAGCGCTTATGAATATTCATTATAGTGTGAAAATTGATGAAAATGAAGTGGTTGACCAATTCGCTAGAAAAAAGACTGATAGACTTTAACTGAAGGAATTCACCATAAAAAATATTGTTTGTGTTTTCTCACTGTTTCATTATTAATACCTATTCATATGTTGTTGGCACTATTTTGGAGTAAAACATTAAAAAACTCTATTTAGTTTCAATGAAAGCACACATCCTCATTAATTTCATATTGATTCATCCTGTAAGTATTGTTTGGGAGATAAATATTGTTTTTAAGTTTTTATTTGAGTGAATAAAAATTGAATTCTGAAGCATATTTGAAAAATAGGTTTACCTAACCTAACCAGGAATATCTATGTTGAATATTGTTTCCGAAGTAGGAAAAGGATTATTGAATTCTTAAAAACAACAAATACTTGCTACAGAAAGCGACCCTCACAATTCCCGGCACCTACAAAGTCAATTGCCAAAATGTCAAAAACCCCCCCCGAAATTAATTCCTGGCTACGCCCTTGCATTAACTGCATTGAAAATTCGCCAACTCTATTCAACATTGGGGGGGGATCGTCATACACTTGAGCCTTCGATAAATTTTTGCGGATTTTACATCATCTTTGACCACAAAACGAATAACTTTGCGGTGCGCAACATACATTGTGTCCGCAAAGTATGGAACAAATTAATTTTTAGCTTAACAGACCATTTCAAGAAATAATCTTAACATGTCGTTTTCTTTATTTTAATTTACCATATTTTAAAATAATAATCTAATATACACCGAAATTTTTTTCAAATGGAACATTTTGTTTCAATTTTCGGGTTACTCTAGCTGAACTGATTCCAAAAATGTATCACATAATAATTCCAATTGGTACAGGGTGGACAAAAATACAATAGTTTTGTGTGTGCTCATAAAGTAACATGTTTGGAAACAGCTCATTTTTATCAATCTAAAACTCTAACAAACTACAGGGTGTAGTGACATATTTGGATAAAAATTAAATCGCACAATAACATAGTCATCTACCTACTTGGTATAGGGTGGACAAAATACTACGTGGATCAATAAGTTCCATAGACTAACCCAGACATGGCGCTCGTAGTGAACCAGTAACCACGTTTTTCTAGAGTACTAATCTTTGCTTGAAACGTGTCAAAATTTTAAGTCGATCAGACCAGAAACAGCTGAATAATCGAGGTTGGAGTAAAGTCGGTTTGTAGTTTGTTTAAAAAATGGAAAAAACCAACTTTCGTGTTCTGATAAAACATTATTTATTAATTGGTAAAAACACCGTGCAAGCAAAACAATGGATTGAAAAATCTTACCCGGACTCTTGTCCATCAAAAGCAACGATTTGTCGGTGGTTTGCCGAGTTTAAACGTGGTCGTACCGACACAAATGAAGCGGAACGCTCGGGCAGACCTGTGGAAGACGTTACACCGGAAAATGTGAGTAAAATGACAAAAATTATAATGAAAGATCGTAAAGTGAAGCTCCGTGAGATTGCTGAGATGACACAGATATCATATGGAAGTGTATTTAGTATCCTTCATGAAAAATAGAGCATGAAAAAGGTTTTTGCCAAGTGGGTGCCGCGATTGCTTTCTATGGGACAAAAACAGCAATGAGTCTATGATTCAGAAAGCTCTTTATCGCTATTTACTCGCAATAAAAAAGATTTCTTGTGTCGTTACGTGACCATGGACGAAACATGGATACATCACTACACTGCAGAGTCGAAGCGGCAGGTGCCGTATTCTCGAGAAGTGATATTCGAAAACGTATACGAACTTCATTGCGCGGTGTTCATTTTTGCAGGTAAAACAAGGACTCGCGCAATGAAGTTCGTATACGTTTTCGAATATCACTTCTCGAGAATACGGCACCAGTCATCTGAGTGGCGCACAGCTGGCGAAAGCCGTCCGAAGCGTCCGAAGAAGCAGCAGTCAGCTGGCAAAGTCATGGCGTCAGTTTTTTGGGATACCCCCATGGCGCGATTTTCATTGAATACCTCGAAAAAGGTAAATTGATCAACAGTGATTATTATATTGACATATTGCTGGTGCGTTTGAAGGAGGAAATCGCAAAAAAACGACCGCACATGCAGAGAAAAAAAATCCGTTCACCAAGACAATGCATCCTGTCACAAGTCGATGAAAACAATGGCAAAATTGAACGAATTGGTCTTTGATCTGCTTCCCCACCCCCCATACTCGCCAGATTTAGCCAGCAGTGACTACTGGCTCTTTGCTGATCTTAAAAAAAATGCTCCAGGGAAAAAGTTTTGGCTCAAATGAGGAGGTCATCGCTGAAACAGAAGCTTATTTTGAAGCGAAAGATAAATTTTTTTATAAACATGGTATTGAAAAATCGTAAAAGCGTTGGAACGATTGTATCACCCTAAAAGGTGATTATGTTGATGAATAAAAAAAAATTTTACAAAAAAAATGTTGTTTTCATCGTTGGTCTCGGGACTTATTGATCCATGTGTTACAATAGTTTTGTGTGTGCTGATAAAGTAACATTTTTGATGACAGCTCATTTTTATTAGTCTAAAAATGTGACAAACTACAGGGTGTTACATTTAAACCAATTGCCGCTAGACAATAAGTATTTTTGATAATATTGTTAATTTGACCAATAAAGAATGTTACGCGTTACTTCATGAGCATACACAAAACTATTGTATTTTTTTCCACCCTGTACCAATTGGAATCAACATGTGATACCTTCTTGGACTCACCTCAGCTAGAGTAATCCGAAAATTGAGAAAAAATGGGGTTGTTCCATTAAAAAAATGACGGGGATGCCATTACTCGAAAGTAATTCACCATTCACCCTGTATATTAGATTATTATTTTAAAATACTGTAGATTAAAATCAAAATGGACTCGTTTCAGAATTATTTCTTAAAATGGTCTGTTTAGAATGTTTAGATAAAAAAGAATTTGTTCCATATACTTTACGGACACAGTGTATACAGTGATATAACCTCAGAGGAAGAGTCCACTTCATTCTCTGAGTCGAGGGTATAGAAACCTCAGAGTAAAAAGTTTACTTCTTACTCTGAGATAATAATAACCTTCTCCTTAATGGCCATAACTACACCAACAAACTGGATGTCTTGGTTCTCGAAGTTCCCTACACTTCTACAGTGACTTTATACCTTAGTTAGAGCAAGGGTCTCCAAACTACGGTCCGCAGGCCAAATCTGGTCCGCCAGTTTCAAGAATCCGGCCCACGAAAGCTCATTAGCTCATCAACTTTTGCACGAGTCCCGAAGGTACTGAATCTAGCGGTTAAATATTCTGGCCCTTCGCATTTGCTGGAGTAAACATTGTGGTCCTCAGGCTGAAAAGTTTGGAGACCCCTTAGAGTAAAGGCCCGTATCCACAGTGCGAGGCTGCTTGCTGCGAATGCCTCGTGGCGCATGTTTGGCTTGACCTCGGACCTTAATACCGGGGTTTCTCGCTATGAGGCGTTCGCGTCGCACATATCTAGTCGGTATTCACCTACATTAGGTCCGCATTTCTCCCGATCCGATCCGACGTTGTCCGGCCATCGGACAACGTCTGAAGAAAAACAAACACTATTATCTTAATGTTAGTGCCTACAATGGAAACGAAGCTTCCGAATTGTCGATTTCCTACGACTCACGACACTATCCGATTTGACGGCCGATCAATCATAGGTTTGTTCCAACTCAAGAATTGACCGTACAATGATCGTCAGCGCAATAGATAAAAATGTGTTCCAACTGAAAATGTATCGTTTAGAACGGTTTCGTTCCATCCTGCTTCGGGACCGTGAGTGGAACGGTTTTGTGATCGTCATTTCGATCCCTCTGGTCTGAAGCAAGTACTGTTTGGACGGTTCTTGTACGGTCAAAGTTTAGACATGCGCATAAGATCGATTACTAACAGTTTCGTGACCGTCAAATTACCGTACAAAAGTCAGCTGTTGGAACAAACCTCATGTTTGTTTCCAGTCCGACGTTTCTAATCCGACGCGTGGTTAGTAAAGTACTAAAGTTAAATCTTGCTGTTAATTAAGTTAAATATCAATCAAATTTTTAAAAAATGACGGGAAAAATTGATAAGGAGTTGTTAATACAGCTTGTGAGAGATGAACCTCGTCTATGGGACCAGAGGGTGAAAGCTTACCACAATCGTGACATAAAATTTGAGTTGTGGGAATCAATTGGAACGCAACTTCAACAGATTTCAGTTTTCATTCATTTTGTTATCAGGTGTTTACTGCAATAGCTTCTACTAAAAACTGCAGTAGAACGGTAGACAGTATACAGTTGAACGGATCACGTCGGGACCAGTGTAGGCATTCACGTCTGACGTCATCGGATAGCGATGGACGGATAACTTCGGATCGGATCGGGAGAAATGCGGACCTAATGTAGGTGCGGCCGTCAAAGGAAAGAGGTCTAAGTCTAAGATATCCTCAGTCCGAGGCCAAGCCGAACATGCGCCACGAGGCATTGGCAGCGAGCAGACTCGCACTGTCGATACGGGCCTTAAGCTTTGTACTCATGTATAGGAGTTAAGCCTCAATTACACTCTGCCCCTACTACTGCTGCTCGCGTTGTCGGCAATAATTCTCGTAATACTTTTGCAGCAATATCTAAGGCAGTGAGCATTTACACTCTGCTGCAAAATTTCCCCCGCGACAAAGCACCGGCATCGACGAACAAAGAAATTCCACAGCAACCTAGTTGAATTTAATCACTTACAGCTGTTCACCCTGTCGGTCCTTTGACATCCGTACGAAAAACCGCGAATTCAGGGAGCGTAGAGCAACACGAGTGGCAATGTGAGGCAGAGGGAAGTGTGATGATTAGATTCTCACGCTTCCCACTTCCCTGCTCCCTGCCGTGGAAGTGAGCTGAGTGTAATCGGGGTGTTAGACCACAGCCGTGTAAAGTACAAGCCCTGAACAGCGAAATATGGCAACGCCGCAGGGAGGCTAGCCAGATGAAAACAACATAGGCTTTACCGCCTTACCGGTTAGTTACACACGTGGTGCGTAAATCTATGCGTGGTATCGTTTGTGGTGGCTAAATTATAGTGAAAACAGTGGGTGAAAATCTCGGTGAAAATAGTGCAATACCGTTTTAAGTGAAGTGAAATAAAGTTCAATTCGATTCTATATTGTGTAGTTGGGATCACCTTTTGAGGAGATGGTACGGAAATGTTGTGTTCCTGCCTGCAGGAGCAATTATTCCTATCTGAAAGATCGAAAATATGTGAGTTCTTTCAAATTCCCTGAAAATGAAAATTTGAAAAAGTTATGGGTAAAATCAATTCCAAGACAAAATTTTGAATAATTCAAACTGAACTATAATTATAGTTCAGTTTGAATCAATCGTATCGAAAAGAAGATGTAATTACAGAGGAAAAGTATTTAAAACCGGATGGAACTATTCAAATGATTTCATTAAGACAACCCAAATTAAAACCAAACGTTGTTCCAAAAATTTTTCCAAATTTACCGAAATACCTTTCGAAACCGACTCCAAAAGAAAGGACCGATCCGCAGTTGAGAAGAAATGATATTATTATAAGACAGGAAAATGAAATAGAAAGCTTTATGAACTCTGATATCATGGTAGATTTTGATGACCTTATTAATAATTATTCAAGTACAATAGATATTTCAGGTTGGGAGATTAAGAAGGTTAACAATGCCATTTTTTTTATATACTCAATTTAGAAAAATAATTAACTGTCGATGTTTCTTTACAAATACATAGAAACCTTCTAACAAAATTATTCATAAAAATGTTCATATCTCTCCAAATGATTTGAAATGGATTCCTCCTTTCGATCTTACCCTCAATAGGTGGTCTCAACTGATAAATTTGCTTACTCGTTATAAAAACGTAGGCAATGAGGATTCAGATCTTAAAAAAATGTTTATTCCTTCGAAAATTGCTAATGCCTTGCCTTGAATGCAGTTTTATATTCGCATCCCGCGCTATCGCATCGATCTTAGACTATGTCTATGGCATCGATAGAGTAGGCCTCCCGTCGACGTTTCAATGCGGCGGTGCCAAACTGTGTTCCAGGCTTTCTCTATAGACGGCTGTGGTTAGACCAGCCTAACATCTAGTGCAGCCATTTTTACGATACTAAAATTTTCGCGAGTAATTAAAAAATGTCGGCTTATATCTGAACCACCTTCTTATGTTGACAATTTTCCATTACAGCTTCAAAAATTGGGAAACATGGCAGTACCAAGTACCCCATTTCGCACGGGTACAGAGTCTCGGGCTGGTATAGCCTTCAAACCATCAACAGGGTTCAAAATCAATGGAGGAACTCTGACCTCGTCTACGAGAACCAGTACCTCTAATGTTCGAGCAGGAACAGCTGCGGCTGTTGTTAACAGACCTATGACAGCAGTCAGAGGTGCGGGATATACATCACATGGAAAAACTTTCGATCCTGCCTTTCAGGCTGCTACAATGCCAGTACCACCCCTGGAGCTACAGAAAGATGATTCGTAGGTATTACCACAGTGTTATAAGAGCATAAAGAATTGTTAGATGAAAGAAAGAAACGCGAAGAAATCTGGAAATATGCCTACTTGTTTCGTTTCTTTTCGCTGTTGTATACATTTTCCTGAAAACCTTTGATAGTTGATGTGAAATGATTTTTTCTTCAAATCATTAGGGAATTTTGAATTTTTGACAGAATTGCTTGAAGAAAAAGTCGAGATTTCCCTCTGTATAAGGAAATATAATTTCCTCATTATAAGGAATTGTTCTACATGAATGTTTATAAACATTTTTCTACTTCTCTTTTTGAATTTCTTCGCACTCTATAGGCATAATAGTATTGTATAATCCTTATACAATGAAGCTAATAATAAAGGGTTTTCCAATAAGAGGTGTTTTAGATATTCAAAGAAAAATGCAATTTTTCAATATAATAAATAATAATAATAAAGGTCTTTATTTCCAATAAATAGAAATCCCAAGGGGATGTTTATTTCATTATAAAGAAGAAGCTATGCCGTTAATTGTGGAAAATAACATCAGGCAAATGACCACCACGACCACGCTCACAGGACCATATTCCGACGCTGGGCTATTGGCGTAGATCTTCTCTTTCACGTTGCCCCAAAGGAAGAAGTCGCAAGGTGTTAAATCACAAGATCTCGGTGGCCAATTGTGATCACCTCTTCGAGAGATAACACGGTCCGGTAACTTTTCCCACAAAAGATCAATGGTTTCGTTGCTTGTGTGGCACGTAGCGCCGTCTTGTTGAAAGTAGACGTTGTCCAGATCAAAACTATCCAATTTCGGCCATAAAAAATCATTAATCATCTCTCGATAACGCAGTACATTCACCTGGATTTTAACACTTTTGACTACAGCAGCAATATTGTCGGCTGTTCTTGAGCGACGTGCAGGGGTTTTATTCTTCACATCAGTAACTTGTCCCAACATCTCGAATTTTTCCACCAATTTCTCATTCGCGGTCCGACAAGGTGCTTCACGACGACCCAAAAATGTTCGAGTTTTACGAACCGTCTCTGCCAAATTTTCACCTTTTTTATAGTGAATTTTGATAATTTCAATGCATTCTTGCAGAGTGTATCGTTCCATTTTTATTAATGGAGTAGTTTCTACTCGTTAAATGTCAAAAAATGACAGCTTGAAACGTGACATCTACCGAAATAGCGGGCTTTTCAAAATAACACCTCTTATTGGAAAACCCTTTACTTCGACTGTTTTCGAGAATAATCAACTTTTATATGTATGGGGAAAAACTACTACCAACGCCATTTGTTTGTTCCTTAAACAATGCTAACAGTGAATAAATTGACCAAATAAAAAAAAATTGATTTTTCTCGAATGCGGTCGAAATTAGTGCGTATGAGTATGACAAAGAGTACTTTTTTGAGTAGAAATAAACATTGGCGGTTCAAATGAGCGTCACGAAAACCTTAACTTTTTCCATTAGTGCAGAAGCTGAGGGGAAAACACCCACTAACCCTGTGAAATCTCCACTAATTAAGATTCGAGAAAAAACTCCACAAAAACATAGCTTATTATGATTAGAAAATGCCCAAATGAAAGGATTCGAAGATATTCTTAATGAATTATTGTTTTAATATGATTATTCAACCTGAACTGTAATAATCATAAACAAAGGATTCAATTTTACTTCGATTCAGCCCGGAGGAAAGAATACGACAACAAGAAATAAAAATCATGGAATTGGTTGAAGAATCATGCAAGGCAAATGCTGCAGGTGACTTTCGAAGAGCCCTATCAAAAGCGAAGGAAGCTTCGAATAAAGAAAGATCACTGATCAAAATTCAAGAACAAGTGAAGATGGCTGAAAATCACAATATGGATTTAACATTTGAGGTACGTCTAATTAATGTGATAATGCTGCTTCGAGTCGAGTGCTGGAGACCCAGTGTCGGCTTGTGAGATTTCAATCAGAGGAGGCCCGAGACCACGCAACCAACAAAAAATTTATTTTGAACTGGGTTTGCTGTCAGCCACTGGCATTTATTATACCATTCTACGCAGAACGAATTAACGATTATGAGCAGAATTGATAATTAAATTTGGCATTGCTGGCCGAGGTGTCTTAATTACTTGAATTATGAAAATTTTATCATCGTAAGGCATTTTTAAGAATTTATTATTCAAAATAAAATCTACAGGATCTTGCGTTTCTTCAAGTTCACTACTTGCATTATAATTCTCACTTCTTGTTTCCGTTTCCATCTTTCTTGCTGAAATATTGAAATCTTAACCGCAAACTTTACCGAAAAATGTCACAAAACCACAAACAGCACGCTGAGAGGATTAATACTTCATTAATAAAAAGGGAGGGAATCAAAACAACAGGCGATCTCCATCCACGATCGCCGGAGTTGATTCGTGCCGATCGGACCAAAGATTCGTTCAGTTTCGGCTAAGCTCGTTAGACTAGAAGCGACACGTGATCTACAGCTTGAATTTTCAGTGGTTTCCGCACCGTTCATTTGAAGAAGTTTGAAATGATACATTTTAATGAATCTCGACTCGTGGAGGCGAGCCTCCTTCGCTAAGCGATTTGCCTGCTATCCGTTATGCTGTATTGTGTGTTGCGGATAACGTTCTCATACCATTATCATCTGCATGTCTATCAATTAATGAGGTTTCTCACATGCGTAGGTTCTTTTCAATCTTGGGAACCAATATGCAGCCAATGAACTGTACCAAGAAGCACTAAACACTTACCAAATGATAATAAAGAACAGAATGTTCACAAATGGTTATCGCCTGAAGATCAACATGGGTAACATCTACTTCAAGCAAGGTCGCTATGACATGGCCATCAAAATGTTCAGGATGGCACTAGACCAGATGTCCAACGTTCATAAAAATCTGAGGTTCGCTTCAAGTTTCTTTTATTGCATTTTTTATACTTACCAGAGTTGTCTCTGTACTTACTCTATGAAGGTTCAGAAATTCACATTGGAAACATACGATTTTCAATGTATTAGAAAGAGTATTTTGCCGTGCAGTTGGACAGTGCTATATTGGACTGATTTACATGGTATGTTTCACTCCAGTTTGACGCGATGGATGATCCAATGAACAAATAATATGGTTGTATCTCTTAACAATTTGTGTGTGTTGGTCAATACCTTAGACTAAGACTAAGGGTTAGTTAATACTAACACGGGCAATCCGATGCATTGAGTCAATGTGTCAGGCTGCGCGTAACACTCGATTCGAGTACTGCAGAGGTTCCCTACCACACTGCTCAACTGCACGGCAAAACTCTCTCTCTCTCTCTGATGCATTGACTATCCTATGTTTCCGATGTGAATTTCCAAATCTGTATATGTTCCTAGGATCAAAATAATGCATAATATTGCAATGGTGTTTATAAAGATGGGACAATGGTTCGAAGCCGTAACGAATTTAGAGTACATCATGAGCGAGCAAGCTTGCCATAGGGCTGGCTTGCATCTGGTAGTTTGTTGTAGAGCTCTGGAGGACACAGATCAAATGAAGAGTGCCTTCAATTCTCTTCTATCAGTTCCTATGAATATGGACGATGATGACAAGTATAATATAGAACAGGTATGTGTTAGTGTTCAGACACTTTATTTTGTCTCAAAATGATAAGATGACATTTATACATTTATAAAGGCTTTTCCAATAAGAGGTGTTATTTTGAATAGCCTGCTATTTCGGTAGATGTCACGTATGAAGCTGTCATTTTTGACATTTGACAAGAAGAAACTAAAATCAAATTCAAGTGGAAGACCTGGTCATCATTGGTCAAGACCAACAGTGACCAACAATGACCAACTGCATTTAAGCGCTTTTGGTCATTGCTGGTCTTTATCATGTGACGTCATGAATTGCCCTTCAACGTCATCGATTAAGACCGCAGATGACCTAAGGTGAACATACTCGAGAGCCGAGTCAAGCTTCTGGTCATTGAAGAAATAAGGTTAAGTTTTATGTTTATATCTTATGATAACACATGAATGTCAGATTCAAATAAACATTCACTTGCAATTACAACAGATATGAAAACTTCTAAACTGGACATGACTCAATTGTAGCGTAAATCTGAAATAGAAATGTTGAACAACATTCAGCTAGCAAAAATAAAAATAAATCATCATCAACTTAAGTGGTATGGAAAATAGTATTCAAATTTTTGTCCAGGGAGTAATTAATACAGTAGGTTTTGGGGATTTTTCTAGGTTCTCATTAAATATAACTAGGTAATGGTAATTTTCAAAACAAACGATATTCAGTCCCATACATGCATTTTTAATGAAACGAAACTCTAATTCAGAAAATCGTTGGTTATGTGTTTGTTTTCATTCTCCCTAACCTACATTAACGAAAATGGCGAAGATGACCAGAACTGCATTTGAGCGGAAGCTGGTCATTCGCGGTCATTCCTCAAGTGCCAAGACCATGGGCATGACCAACAATGACCACAGTCATTACTGGTCATTCGCTTGAATTTGATTTAAGCCATTAATGAAGATGGAACGATACACGCATCAAGAACGCATTGGAATTATTAAAATCCGCTATAAAAATGGTGAAATTTTGGCAGAGACTATTCGTAAAACATTTTTGGCTCGTCGTGAAACACCTTGTCGGACCGCAATAAAGAAATTGGTGGAAAAATTCGAGCTGTTGGGACAAGCGTCGATTCAAGACCTCGAAGATGGCATTCGTGAGGCTATCGATGACATAGGGCAGCCACTTTGCGATTTGGTTATGGAAAATTTCATTGAAAGGTTTGAAAGGATATGGTCTTGCAAGCGTGGTCGTGGTGGTCATTTGCCTGATGTTATTTTCCACCATCAACGGCATAGCTTCTTCTTTATACCTAATGAAATAAACACTCGATCATTTATATTGAAAAATGGCATTTTTCTTTGAATATCAAAATAACACCTCTTATTGGAAAACCCTTTATGTATTTGTGTTTTGTATTTCACAGTATTATGACAACGGTTTTGAATGCCGTGTAATTTTGACTAATAGGACTTCTTATATCGATAGTCTAGAATCTAGACTATTGATATTGAAAGTAAAATTATCAATGAACCCTCAAAATCTAGACTCTAGAATCCGAGAGTTCATTGATGATTTGTCCAATAATAAATTTAATTCTGAAATGTAGTTGTTCGTTTCTTTGAATAACCTATGCCAAGGCTTTAGACCAACAGCACAAAATAATGGTCTGCTTAAGAATGATTTAAGTTCTACTTATATTGTGTTATTTGATTAGGATAACCCTGAGGAATCTTTCATCGTCAATGCTATCAGGAACGACGATTTGCATAGATACGAAATCCAGAAACGTAAAGAAGCAGAATATTGCATCTTGAATGCTGCCAAATTGATAGCCCCTCTGATCGGCGAGTCATTCAGTGCAGGTAAGAACAATAAAGATGTCTTTTATATTTGTTCAACAATTAAATTTTATAGGTTACGACTGGTGTGTAGCAACTATAAAAAAGTCAGAATATGCCAGACTGGCATCAGAACTGGAAATAAACAAGGCAGTCATGTTTCTGAAACAAAAGCAATTACCAGATGCTGTGAGCACTTTGAAGGCTTTCGAGAAAGACTCCAACATAGCAATAAACGCAGCTGTGAACCTTTCATTCATATATTTCTTAGTGAGTTAATTCAATATGATAATTTGACATTGTTCAGATAACTAAGTATGTTTCAAAAATTCCTTAAAGCATCAGATGAGTACTTTTATATGGATTTTTTATAGCACTGGCTCTATTGAATTTCCTTTTTAAAAGGTTAATAGTGGAAAATAACATCAGGCAAACGACCACCACGACCACGCCTACAGGACCATATCTTTTCAATGAAATTTTCCATAACCAAATCGCAAAGCGGCTGCCCTATATCCTTGATAGCCTCACGAATTCCATCTCTGAGGTCTTGAATCGACGCTGGTCTATTGGCGTAGACCTTCTCTTTCACGTGGCCCCTAAGGAATAAGTCGCAAAGTGTTAAATCACAATATCTCGGTGGTCAATTGTGACCACCTCTTCGAGAGATAACACGGCCCGGAAACTTTTCCCGCAAAAGATCAATGGTTTCGTTGCTTGTGTGGCACGTAGCGCCGTCTTGTTGAAAGTAAACGTTGTCCAGATCAATACTATCCAATTTCGGCCATAAAAAATCATAAATCATCTCTCGATAGCGCCATCTATTAACCGTAACTGTTGCTCCACTTTCTGCTACAGCAGGAATATTCTCGGTTAATCTTGAGCGACGTGCACGGGTTTTATACTTCACATCACTAACTTGTTCCAACGGCTCGAATTTTTCCACCAATTTCTTTATTGTGGTCCGACAAGGTGCTTCACGACAAAAATGTTCGAGTTTTACGAACCGTCTCTGCCAAATTTTCACCATTTTGATAGTGAATTTTAATAATTTCAGTGCGTTCTCGAAGCGTATATCGTTCCATTTTTATTAATGGAGTAGTATCTACTCGTCCAATGTCAAGAAATGACAGCTTCAAACGTGACATCTACCGAAATATCGGGCTATTCAAAATAACACATCTTATTGGAAAACCCCGGTCTTGTCAAAGAATGAGTTCCTTTGAATTAATTTTTATTACGTAATCAACTTTCAGCAAGGCGACTATGACACCGCTTTTATGTATGGGCAAGTTGTAGAATCATCTGCTGTTAAGATACCAGAGGGCTATGTGAATCTGGGAGCCTGCTTGATGGCACAAGGACAACTAGAAAAAGCTATAAGTTGTTTCGAGACCGCTTTGGAATTAGCGCCCAACCATTTCGAAGCAACCTACAATTTAGGTAACGTTGATTGAATTGTTTTCTTTCTTAAATAGAGCTCTTAATCAAAAAGCTACGTAGTAATATGTACCATGCTGCACGAACTATTATCGGAGTAAACGCTATAAAGTTTTGGTAATTCATATCGAAAAGATACGATATACAATGCATCAGACAGAGAATTTCGCCGTTTACTTGTAAATTCGAGAAATTTACGTGCTTTGTAACTGGCTCAATCTAGTTGTTCGATTGCAATATTGTAGTGTTGTCTCTCTCAACGTTGGGAGTTGCTTAATTCAAGCAGTATGGTAGGCAACCTAACACATCAAATAATTCGATGCGCGTACTGTAAGTTCCCTTTGGGTAATTGTTCCCGACAGAGACCTATGGTCTTCATCAAACAGGCTTCTTAGTCCAGAGGGTCCCACCTGGTTCACTGATGGCTCTGTCACAGCAACAGGGTCTGGGGCCGGAATCGTGGGTCCTCACTTCAATCAGGCTATCCCTCTGGGGAAGGACTGTTCCATTGTGCAGGCTGAGCTATTTGCGGTTCTTGCATGCGCACTAGAAAATATTCGCAGGGGATACTCTGGCCAGCACATTTATATATGTTGCGACAGCCAGGGAACTCTGAAATCTCTATCCGATGTTAGAGTTGATTCTCTTTTGGTAGAAGAATGCAGGAAAGCTCTGCGTGGGCTGGGCTCTGATAACTTTTTGAAAGTAATCTGGTGTCCGGCTCATGCGGATATACCTGGTAACGTCAAGGCAGATGAACTGGCTAGGCGGGGAGCCGGATTAGCATTTGTTGGTCCGGAGCCTTCGCCGCCAATCTGTCGCACATCTGTCAGAAGTTTCTGCAGGAACTGGCTGAACAGGGAATTTTCCTCGGAATGGAGCGCAGGGGTGGGCCTGAGGTGGTCGAGGATTCTCATCGAGAGACCGTCCTCGCGATCTGAGGTCAATAGGCTTCTGTTGCTGGAGAGGAAACAACTCGGTCTGGTGACTGGTGCATTGACTGGTCACCTGTTTAACAAGCATTTGAAGAGAATGGGATTGACGAGCTGCTCCCTATGCCGGTGGCGCAGGAGTACTGATGAAACGGTTGAGCATATTTTGTTCAACTGTGGAAACCTTACTGAGTTAAGGTCAACACACCTAGGAAATCCAACACCTTCTATTCCTATGGTGAGAGGGACCACTCCTGGCAGGCTCGCGACATTTCTGTCTTCGTGTCTGAGAAGCTGAGTCTCTATAGAACGATGCGGGTGAACAATGGGCCACTAGGCCTCAGTTCGGCCGGTAAGGCACCGCACAGAGAAGAAGAAGAAGTTCCCTTTCGATATGAATTTTTAAAACTGGCCGATGGTTTTGCTGATTGATTTTCAGATCGCTCTAGAATTTTTCAATTTCAGGTCTCGCCTTGAAAAACCAAGGAAATTTCGAAAGAGCTTTAGAATGTTTTCAACAATTCACGGGTTCTTTAGCTCTACTCCCTTGTGTGATTTATCAAACAGCGCATCTTTTAGACCTTATGCAAGATGCAGAAGCTGCAGCAGATACCTATCAACAGTTGTTAGGTCTAGTCCCTGCAGATGCAGAAGCCTTACAGAAATTGGGAGAATTGTATGACCGTGAAGGCGACAAGCAGCAAGCTTATCATTATCATTTAGAAGTAAGTTGATTGTTACTTACAAAATAATGATTAACGTGAATAAAGCAGACAAATCAACATATATTATAAACTCATATTTCGGAGATAATCTCTTTCAAAGAAAATACAAGGAGGTTAGAGACAACAAAGGAGGTAATATCATCCAGAACATCCATTGATAGCTATTCCACCCGATCAGGGCTCATCAGTATTGAGAATTCAGCGCGTTATTTGAACTAATACCAAAATAAAACGCCATCTCTGAGGAACCTTACGAATAACTTCATTCAAGGTTCATGCAGTGGGGGAAGCATATTCGTAAGGATCCTCAGAGATGGCGTTTTGTTTTTAGTTCAAATAATAGCAGCAACGGTATTCCAGATATAATTTTCGGTCCTAAAATGCCTCTATCATTCAGAGCTATTTTCCATACTGATGAACCACCGATATGGTGAAATAGCTATCTATGGATGCTCCAGAATCTAGATGATATTATCTCCTGGTATTGACTTTGAACATTGACGAGATGAGCTCCGAAGTATGAGTTTGAAATTTGTTTATTTTAATCGATTAATATTATTCCCTGCTTTTATTGTTTAATTGTTACTTTTCAGTTTTTATTTATAAATAGTATTATGTGTTATGCCGACAAAATGCATTACCAAATAATGTGATTGCTTTATCTTTTCGCGAATAACACCGAATTTCTTATAAAAATTACATTAGTCTTTCAGGTACTTCCCAGCAAATTTGTCTGTAATCGAATGGTTAGGATCATATTACATTGAGATGCAAGTTGTAGAGAAGGCTTAGTTTACTTTGAGAAAGCAGCTATAATGCAACCAAAGAACCAAAATGGAACATGATGGTAGCTGCCTGCTATAGACGAAGCGGTAACATGCATAGGTAACATACCTTGCTAGAATTAAGTAGGGTTTTCTGTTGGAAGATGTATGGCAGTTTATTTATAGAATATGAAATAATACTCTGCTGATATTGATTATTTTTCCAGAGCTTTAACATTATATCAAGCAATTCATAAGCAATTTCCTGAAAACGCTGAATGTCTTCGATATCTTGTAAGGTTATGTAGTGATCTAGGCATGAGAGAAGCTCAAGATTACGTTTTGGAACTGAAGAAGCTGGAAAAGACTAAGGAAGTTAGGGAAAGAGTCAACAGTAGTCGTCCAGGTGAGTTTTAAATCACTCAGTGGTGAACGAATTATCTCTCGTCTTTAGAAAATTGCCAACCTCGGCAAACCTTTGATCTCATGACCTTTATTTGTAAGAAACTGGGTTAAACCTCACAGTAAGAAATAAACATAGAGATGCCCCTACGCGTAAATAGAACTGTCCCCGTATTCTCGACAAGTGATCTTTCAATGCGTATACGAACTTTAATGCGCGGTATGCATTTTTGCTGGTAAAAGAGAGACTCGCGCAATCAAGTTGTACGCATTGAAAGATCACTTATCGAGAATACGGCACTTGCATTGTAATCAACCAAGCTCTAGAGTGAGATGAAAAAAAAAATTTCACTGCCGCACTGGGGTGAAAGTGAACAGATTTAGATTTTCTTTTCTACAATTCCTGAACATATTACAACATTTCCGTGCCTCAGCTATAATCACCGGAATAGCCTAAGGCAACAATAAACATCGAGAAACTAAGCACTAAGCTTGTTGCCAAACTGACAGAATTGTCTGTAACAGGTGCAAGCCGTTAGTATCAGAGTAGGGAAGCCCCAATACAGAATAAACATACGGCACGAGTTAGCAACGCCGGAATGTTGTTCGCGTGCATAAAGAGATTCTACTTGGATGCATAACATTTGCATGCATTTTAGGATCCAGAAGGGGCAACAGAGGACTAATATCGAGTGCAAGTTCAGGATTTAGCGTGGTGATGGAAAATGCATCATCATCTAGCCCAAGAAGCTTATCAGGTAGAAATTTGGAATCGTCACGTATGTTGAACTTACGGAACAGTGCCGGAAGTAATGATTCCGGCTTGGAAAATAGTGGTAAGTTTGACATTGAGGAATTCCAGCAAACATTGAAAGGCAATCAGTATACGGAAACTTGCTCTTGAAGCTCAGTTATAGTGATGTAGTAATATGTATTGAAATGACATTTTTATGATCATCTTCCAAATAATGACTTTCAATAATTTACTGGTTTTTCTTGTCACACGCAAACGTAAAGTAACTTAATAATCAAATTTTGGTCTGAACATGAGTCTTCTCAATTCAAATATTAGCCTATTCGTTTTTAAGATTTTCGTGCTCCTGAGTAACTCAAAAGCTCGAAATACGGCTTGCCATTGGTTGCGCACAAGCACTGGAACAGCTCAGGAGCTCGAAACTCTTCAAAACGAATACTATAATTGTGTGAAAGAACTCGAAAAATACATTATTAAAAATGATTATGTGTTGCGTCAACCGAACAACCGTTAGAAGTTTTAATATTCTGATTTTCTGTTAGATACCTCTTACATGGATCCACTGGGGCCGCAACCATCACGACCAAGGACTGGAATGGGCAAACCTCTTGACTTTGAAGATTTTGACAATGAGGAATTGGGCGATGATCTACTACCCGAATAATATTGCACAATCACATAGAAGTGTTTTTGAATGAGTTTTTTTTAAATTAGCATAATATGTATGTATTTGTTATAAGGAAGTTATTGAAAATATATTTTCGTTTCGAGGTAAAAATATTTAGCATATCCGCATAATATCAAATTTCACTATTGGTCCACATCTTATGCTTCAGCCTCTAAGAAGGTGTAGAAGCCATGCTCCATGACAGGAGAAGAAAATATCACAAGATTATGATTATAAATTTCAGTTTTTACTAAGGATTTCTAATCGAAAGTTATTATATGTATAGAAAATTAAATTTGAGCAGAGATTTTTTCAGTAATGAAATTCCGATTTTGTAATACTAGAAGTAAACACAAAAACAACATTATACTTTGACATTGGCAAATGAAAAACTTGTTTTTGGAACATTCATTTTAATCCAATAATTAACTATAATGTACTCAACTTTTTAAATTATTGAATCAAAATCCATAAGTCCTAACATGTTTTAATCTTAAATACATTGTTCCACTTATTGGGAAAGAGCACTCAAATGTTACAAGTAAAAAAATTAATAGGTAGGTAGTTCATAAACTTAACGAAGGCATTTTCAAAACATAGTAAGTCTTTAGTTTAGTCAGTCCAACGAAATTCCTAACATAATTGAACATCTAGTATTGGAACTTCAAATGAAAAATGGTTTTCAAACTTGAGGAGAGAAAAAATATGGTGCCAACACCAATTTCTCGTTTTCAGAAAAATCAGCCATTGGAATCTAAGGTATGCTAAATCATCAACTACTGAGTCCCAGAAATTATGTGAGTAGCTTTCCAGTAAAATAAATTAATATTTGATATAATATGATGCCTCAGAGTAGGTATGTTCAGGCATGAATATTTCACAGAAATGAAAACTATAACCTTGAATATCGCCTTCTGTGAACTTGTCAGTACATCCAAAATTACAGCTACTGAATGGTGAATGACAAGCCAGTGTACAATTTGAACTGAATTTTATTTGAACAATAATATTCAACTGTGCATGTTTATCTGATTACTAACGATTTTTGATAGATGTTAACACAAACCTACACTCTAACTATCAACTCCAAACCTTTTTCTTTGCCGCGAAACTGTTTGCAACATCAATTTCTTCATTAATGTTAATTCAGAATTCAGTGATTCATGTTAGTTCTCTTGTTTGAGAGTTTATCTTTATAAAATTCATAAAAAACATTTTCAATATATCTCACTTTTCATTTCAAGGACTCAATTACCAATGATATTCATTCACTGTCATTTTGTATAATTTTTTTCAATTCATCCCAATGTAATTCAACCACAACTTGTCCTTCAGTTTGCTCGATAAGGTCTATGGTTAATGGTGCATAATCGTCCATGTCCATAGGTGACCAGCCGGTATACTGTGTGAAAACATTGATTTTAAGACCACAAATCGTGAGAAAAAATCAATTGCATGCTTTTAATAACCAAATACCACATAAAAAATATGAAACTAAAATAGTTGCCATTTGACAAGTATGCAAAAAAAATAAAAAAAATCATTCGAGAAATAATGCTTTCTTATGGATGGGAAACCTCCGCATTCAGACTCTTTACAATAGTCCGTTCACGAAAGGTTGAGCACATAGTAGGCGTTTTTTTATTTATCTGAAGTTGGCAGTATTTGCTGTCACAACGTAAAATAAAGCCAACGTTGCCGAATGTAACCGGCCTTGTTCGACGAGATTGCTAGTTATCAGACAACTCTATGCAATATTGACAACAATGCGTATCCATCTGACAAGAACATAACCTAAATTTTAATATTCACAGTGGAATATGTCAAATTTCCATGGCCAACCGACGGCTCAACCTTTCGTGAACGGACTATAGCTATATGTAGTTGATAAAAGGAGTACTTTCATGGCTCACACCCTTGAGTGAGCCATACTGAACAATCCTTATATGGGGTGCTGGGACAAAACGCCTTGTATCGCCAAAATCAACACCCACAATTGGTGTCACAGAATTGAGTAACTACCCCACTGGATCCCTGGTGTACAGGGTGTCCCAAATTCGATGATCACTGAGAGCATCCAGAGAACCAAAAGGGTTATAGAAACATTGTTCAAGAACGTCCAATCTCCTCTTTCAAAATAATCAATTGCCAGCAAACAGATCCCAGATATCTGAATTGGTTCCCGAGTTACAGGGTGTTTCATTGTTCCATTCACACGTCGTAGGAAGCTAACACTTGTAGCACCGATGTTGAAGGGAATAAAACTAGAGTTTTCCGATGAGGTCAAATATCTGGGGGTCACCTTGGATAAGAAACTCAATTGGAACTCTCACCTTAACAAAGTGATTGCCAAATCTACAACGGCGTTCTGGATATGCCGCAAGTTATTTGGCAAAACTTGGGGTCTGCAGCCTTGTATGATCCACTGGATCTATACGACGGTGGTAAGACCTGTTATCACATATGCCTCTTTAGTTTGGTGGACTAAAACTGAAGAAAAGACAAGCCAGCAGAGGCTGAATAATCTTCAAAGACTGGCCTGTCTAGGCATTACAGGAGCTGCGTACACAACTCCTACAGCTGCAGTAGAGGTAATACTGGATCTCACCCCGCTGCACATTTATGTTAAGAAAAAAGGTCTCATGAGTGCCCTAAGAATGGACCAAATAGGGCCTGGCAAGGGACACGGAAATATTTTAAGATCACTTGGTGGTGAACTCCCTTTACTACTGAGGGATTCCATGCCAATCGAGTATGACTTTGACGCCAACTACGAAGTGATCATAGGTGATCGCCAAGAAAGTGTGGAAGGTTTGTCTCGACTTCGTAAAAACCATCTCATCTGGTACACAGATGGGCCCCTAAGGGAACAAGGAGCAGGCATAGGCATATACGGTCCCAAATACAGGGAATCGGAGCCTTTGGGAAAGCCAATAACAACGCTCTCCAAACGAAAATTCTGGCCATAGAAAGATGCGCCCAAGTCTGTCTGTCCAGACAGTACAAGGGAGCCAGAATTTGCATTGCCTCTGATAGTCAGATGGCACTGAGGCAGCTTACGGCCGTTGATTGTAGATCAAGGACCATTTGGAGCTGCAAACAGTCCCTCAAAACACTGGCGAAGTACAACAAGCTAGTTTTAGCTTGGGTACCTGCCCACCAGAACATTGAGGGAAATGAAAGAGCTGATGCCCTTGCAAAAAGAGGGGTAAACACACCCTTCACTGGACCCGTGCCCTAGAGATGTGTAACACAGTGTTACGCCGCGCAATTGCGCCAACTCAGTTGACTGTGTTGAGTGTGTCAACTCACCTTGTCCGAATCCCTCAACTCAATGAAGCGCTCAGCGCTAAGGTATCAGTGTTTGCCTAACGAATACGGTATCATAACTCGGTAAATACACTAAATACAGAGTTCGAGTTGAACTGGATCATTTAATTTCAACGAAAATGGTAATTGTCTATTGCTTTTAGCACTTTCAACTTCTCCATTATATTAAAGAATTAATGATTAGTACACTCTATGAATTAATTATATTTGGACAAAATTGCTCTTTCTCCAAAACTTTCAATAGTTTGTTCAATAAAAAAAAATGATTACCGGTGCACAGAATAAATAGCCTAATTGAGCGTTTTGAGACACGGTATAACTCATTTTTATAGGGCAACCTTGTTGTATAGTATGCTAAAAATCCGCCATAAAACACTAAAAAAGAAATTAACCAAAATTTCTTGGCCTGTAATATGCAAACGAGTTCCAGGAACTACTCAGTACCCCGGCCCCGGGCAAAGTTCTACAATGATCTGGAGTGAGTCATATTTTGTGCGCCGTGCGTCAACACTACCGAGTGCCGGATGCCCGCGGGTTATTGCTGCGCTATAGCGCAATTTTGAGTTAACTCAATGAGTTGACACAGGGAGCAGCGCTTGAGTCACTGTGTTGGCGCACAAGAATTCACTGAGTTACACATCTCTACCGTGCCCTCCTGTTGGGTATCACCTACACTGATTAGAGCAGAGGTCGGTGTTTGGGAAAAAAAGGAGTAACACTCTTACTGGATAAACACATCCGGTCAAAGACAAGCAAAGAGACTAATCGAACCTTCCAAAGAGAAGGCTCAAGTAGCTCTACCGTTGTTAAAAAACGAGTTAAGGCTGCTAATCGGCCTTCTCACAGGGCATTGTCCCGTGAGATATCACCTATAGTCCGTTCACGAAAGGTTGAGCACATAGTAGGCGTTTTTTTATTTATCTGAAGTTGCCAGTATTTGCTGTCATAACGTAAAATAAAGTCAACGTTGCCGAATGTAACCGGCCTCGTTCGACGAGAATGCGAGTTATCAGACAACTCTATGCAATATTGACAACATTGCGTATCAATCTGACAAGAACATAACCTAAATTTTAATATACACAGTGGAATATGCCAAATTTCCATGGCCAACCGACGGCTCAACCTTTCGTGAACGGACTATACACAAGATGGGTAAAGAAAACTCCGACATTTGTAGGTTATGTGAATTGGCCACTGAAACCACCGAGCACATACTATGCCAATGCACTGCGCTGGCGCAAACCAGACTCACTCTACTAGGTGGCGCATTATTAACGCCAGCCGACATAAGAGCGAAGTCTCCTAAGGAAGTAACCAGCTTTGCTAAGGAGGTTAGATTCCTGGGAAAAACGTAGTTTTAGCATGGTAACGCACAAAAGACCTTATTGGTCGCAGTGCAGAAGGGTAATCAACGTACCGATCGACCACTATCTAATCTAATCTACAGTGTGTTTCTGAAAAAATGCTGTTTAAAATATTTCGCTATATTTTTTCTTTACTGTTGGAGATATCACGAAAATTGTAATTCTAATTTTTTTGTAACTTCTATTGCCTTTACGCTGCTTCCATCTGATCCGAAAAATCAAAAAAGTTGCTGTTTTTTAAATGGGACAGTGTATATTTTTCAATTCAGATATCTGGGATCTGTTTGCTGGCAATTGATTATTTTGAAAAAAGAGTTCAGGAGTCCTTGAACATTTTTTCTCTAACCCTTATGATTCTCGAAATACTCTGATAACATTCTAAATACATCTCTATCATTCCTGATATATAATGAATTGAAATGAATATCAATGAAAGTATAGAGAATACTTACAATAGAAGTATTTTTGTGTCTAATTTTTCCCTCATGCTCAAATGGTTCATACTTTTGCAGCAGAGATTTTCCATCAATTCTCCATATCCAAGGATGTTTATTAGGATCCCCAACTTGGGCATCTTGTTTGGAAATTACAAATGAACCAACCTTTGCAAATAGAATTAGGGTCAATATAGATTCTAAATTCAGAAATATTATAACCCACCGCAAAGTTTTGGAATACACAACTTTTTGGACTCCTTTCTTTGAAGACCCTGTGCTAACTTTTGAAGAAGGTGATTTTTTTTTCCTAGTTGCTCCATTTTTTGATTTAGATAAACTTCGATCACTTGTACTATCACTACTCTCATCTACATCTAAAGATTTTTGGGTTTCTTTGCCGTTCTACGCGTTGTTCTTCGTCTGGTGGTTTTTTTCTAAAAAGTGAAAATTATTAGCGTTACACCGTATTTACTATTAGGCTAATAAACTTCCGCGAGCAAACTAATGGGAAATATTTGTGATTGTCAAGAATTATTTTTGATTATTTTCTAATCACCTCCGTTTCAACCCATTCATCTTCAGTGCTTTCGTAGGATTCTGGATCATCTTCTGCTTCCGATAAGTTCATTTTCAGTAATTTCAATTCATATAATTAATTAATATCTTTTATTTGAAGAAAAATCCTTCCTCAGCAGAATCCACAGAACATAAAATATAATCCTTCTGACAGAAGCTTAACAAAACAAAACAGTGATTGAGTGATTAGTGATCTACTGTTAGTGATTCCTATTTAGATGTTTGAACTACTGGTTTCGTGACGGAATGATAATTTCTAGATAAGCTTATTTTTTTTATTATTATGCTATATACAAAATCTTATTTTTTCGCAAGTTAATTAAGCTCGATAATGATATGCAAAAGAAATATTTGCCAAATATAAGGAAACTATGTTGGCAACACTTTTTGAATAAGATCACTGATCAAAGTGCTTTTCTAGTGATTGTTTCTTTTTTCAATCTATGACGTATGTGAAGTAAAATTTTGATTTATTTTATCAGAATCAGAGTTCCATTCCAAGGCGTATTTGAAAAGAAACATTTTGGGAAATAAAGGCGATTTTCTTACTGCTGTTGTGGAACTGAATCGTGACAAATAAATGATAGTTTGAAGACATACCGAAACTAACTATAGCGCAAGGTATGCGAATGGTTTGTCAATATTCAATGGTTGAGAATTGAGATATACAGGCTTTTAATTAATTATTAGAATAAATTACCTCTTAAAAACATTCTCAAAATCATTGTTACGGTATATGTTCAGATTCAGACCATACATTCCTTTTTATATGGTACTTTGTTTTCAGATGATTAATTTGACTGTAAAAACATTGGATTCTCGGAATCACCAATTTTCTGTAAATGATGATGTAAGTTATATATTTGGGCTTGAATCCGATTCGATCAGTATATTTTCTCTTCTTTAGATGACAGTTGAGGAATTCAAGAGGCACATAGCAGATGAAGTCAATATATCTGCCGAAACTCAAAGAATTATATATTGTGGACGAGTCTTACAAGATTCCTCAAAGTTAATTGATCTTGGTGAGTATAATGACATTTTTGCAGTCATAATCAATATCCCGTTGATGTAAGAAAGTAATTACTTCGTTATTATTTCAGACCTCGATGGAAAGGCTGTGCATTTGGTTCAAAGACCTCCACCAGGCACTACTCCTTCTAATTCTTCCCGCCCTAGTAGGACTTCTTCACCTCATCCTACCCATAGGATGTTCCGTACTTTGGATACCAATAATGCCACTGTTTTCTTAGGATCTGTATACCCAAGTAATATGGACACACAGGGAGTATTGCACCCTCCTACTCACACCCATGCTTTTACTCGGCTTAATGTTGCTAGAAGGTGAGAACTATTCATAAATCATAATTTTCTTGATCAAAAAAATTTTCCTGTAAGTATCAGCAAAAATTTGTCTGATAAAGCTGGAAAATTTTTCTATAAGATAACTATTTCTTTCACTAGGATTTTTCAGAAAATATCTATATCAATGAAAAACTTCTATTGATTTGAAGGTGTTGAGCTGTTCTTTGGCATTGCTGGGTATCAAATCATGTTTTCAATACTATTTGATGTGATGTTATAGGTTTTCCAATTGTCTAATCAAAATGTATGTGGTTAAAACATCATTATCAAATACTCACATCATTAATAATCCGTTCACGAAAGTTTGAGCTGTCGGTTGGCCATGAAAATTTGGCATATTCCACTGTGTATATTGAAATTTTAGGTTATCTTTTTTATTTTCTTGTCAGATTGATACGCAATGTTGTCAATACAACATGGAGTTCTCTGATAACTCGGAAGCTCATCGGACGAGGCCGGGTACTTTCGGCAATGTTGACTTTATTTTACGTTATGACAGCAAATACTGCCAACTTCAGATAAATGAACAAACGCATACTATGCGCTCAACCTTTCGTGAACGAACTATATGTATTATCATTTTTATTCAATAATTACAACTACAAAACGGTCTATTATTATTATAAAGTAAACAATGTCTCAATTTCTCATTGTTTGGAATAGTTCAAAGTAGAGATTACTCACTGATCGTTCTTTATTACGTGCGAGAGATTTTTCAGTTAGCCGAGCTCAGTTTATATACTCTGAGCTTATCATTAAATTTGAATAGACATTTGGTGCATTCCAAGAGAATTTCGTACTTAATGAAAGACATGGTTAATTTTTTTAGCCAAGAAGCATTTTGTTATATTTCTGCATATTTTTTCAGAATGTTGAGAAGGGCAGACCATCTGATTTCTCAACTAGAAAATCCAGCAGCTCCAGCGGAACCAGCCCCACAAGATGATCCTCAAGATGAAGTATTGCCAATTATTGAAGCTCGACTTTACTATCCTGGCGTTCACACAGCAGCTGATGAGAGTCAAATCATCACACAATTTTTCCAGAATTATTTGCGTAGAGAGTAAGTACAAGTCATTATATGATCAAAACATCAATTGATTGGCCTGTTACTTGGAAAAAATTCATTATAATGTATTAAGCAGGAAATGTAAACATTTATACCTATGTAAAATACGGCAATACTCAAAAAGTCTCCAAAACTGTTGGATCGGCAATAAAACCACATAGAGAATATACATAATATGATAGAAAGTACCATAACAGTGGCCAACTACTTAAAAAACATTGAAAATCACTTAACTTTTTTTGGAATAAATCAACTTTTAGTTGATACTCATAGCTTAAAACTCAATAATCATATCCTGGAAAAATTAGATGTCACAAAGGTAAGTGGGGATTTCAATAAATTTTTCATTTCTCTTCTTCCTGTTCACTAGATTCTAACTCAATTTTTTTGTTTGGCAACATAAGAATAAAAAATTTACTGAAATCTTTACAGGCCTTCATGACATCTAATATTTTCAGGATATGTTTATTGAGTTCTAAGTTTTTGAATAAAAGTTGATTTATTGCATTGAAAAAAGGAGTGATTTTCAGTGTTTTTCAAGCAGTTGGCAATGCTTATGATACTGATTTATTCAGATAAGAAGCAAATTTGCAGGAGAAGATTCGTGGGTTTTTCAGGTAAAAGTTGTTTCTGTCAAAAAGTGCAAAAGAAATTATAGAAGTCAGAAAAATTCAGTTATTAATGTTGGCAAAACAAAAATTCAAATTTGAATGTTTTTGAGAACAATTGGTTTCATTCTATTCATTAGTGAATTCAACTTTTATGTCAGGCTGTAAAAACAATGAATTCACAGGGGAACTTGCATCTCGAACAGTAAAGTTGTATACTTAAATGAAAAATACTTTTCATAATAGAGAATTTGAATAGAATATGCTGCCAAAAGCTCCAATCTCTCGAAATGATTTCTAAATCAGACCTCAAAGTTAAGAACCAGTTATCAAATAACTGACTACTTAATTACATCCTGATTTGCAAAAATAGAATCAGGTTTACATCAGAAATTCTATCTATTCATCGTTAGCAAATTCTTCAGTATAGTGTGAGAACAGAAGATAAATAAATCTTAACTCATCTCGGTTCTCCTTACAATATCAATATTTTTATGTTCAGTGTGCTACTTTCTTGTTTTAGATCACAGAATTCTGGAAATACAAACTCAGCTGAGCAAGGACCTTCAAATACAAGTACTTCAAGTAATTCAACTGCCACAGCTGCACCCGTGGAACCAGTATTTGATACAAGATTTCCCGAGTAAGTTTTAAATTTTTACGATAGGTAGTTACTGATGCGAATGTTTTCTTTGTTGTTTCGGAAAAATCATTCAAATAATGTAGAGAATAATTCATGATTTTTAATGATACTTGCGGATGAATCAGAATCAATTCGCGGAACGTTGCCTGAAAAAAACACTCAAGATGAATAATATCTCTGCTCTTTCCGGAAATTTGGAAACTGGAAAAAGGGCTATTTGATTCTACTTGAGCACATACATTCATGTCCTTCTCGACTTTTTTCATCAGGAATGGATGCTTCATGATATTTGTCATACTGCATTTATGTGCCGTAACTTTTCTTATTGATGAAAAATGTTTAAAACTCTTTGATTACATGGGAGCTATTGATCCGGGTAAACAAATATAAATCGCGCAACCGTCTCATCTGCAAATTCACTTTCAGAAAAAAGGGAATTAGATGAAATAATAGGAACATAGTCCATTTCACGAGAGTATGAAGTGAAGGAACCTCTTAGCCCCTCCTACTGCTACGACCTGTCTATCGTGAACCCGGCGGAGTAGCCATCTATAGGGATTTTTGGAAACTAACTCGATCACTAACCCAGGTTGAATATTGAAAGCAATTGAACTGTTTATCTGTCAATTTGTAACCTGGGTTAGTGATCGAGTAAGTTTCCGAAAACCTCTTTTCTCTCTCATACTAGTCCGATCGCACGCGGTTATGAACGACAACGGACGAATGTTCTATGGAGGAGGAGGGGCTAAAGTTTTACTCTCTTCATACTCTCGTGAAATATAGTATAGTAGGTGGCTTTGGAAATTCTGGTTGGTCGTGTCGATTGCGCTTGCGAGAAGGGAGGATAAGGGAGAGCGTCAGCGTTTTCACTCACACTTTCTACTTTCCTATCCCAAGATTTGTCTTTGCCAGAACTGCTATAGGCGTATGGTGATTAGTCAAAACAGACCGAATTAGTAACAGCCTCAGATCCATAATGAACATAGATAGGCTCAAAGCCTGATATCAGTTGAATGAATGAGAGGCTCAGATATACAAACCAAATAGTTGTTTTTAAATTTGACAGTTCAAAGTATGCAAAAGGCAGAGTCGTGCTTTCTGTAGGGGTAGGGGGGCTTTTTCTCAAACTGAGATGAATATGATTTTTTTAAGAAATAAAATGTATCACCTTATGGTTGTTAGCGACAATACATTATCTAACTAATTATAGGTTCCCAGAATAAGAGAAACATTATAAAATGAATAATACTACCCATAATCAACCTACGCTACTAAATTCAACTCTGGGATGTTGCTGTTTGTAAACAATTATGTTTTTCACATGTCTTGCCACTTATACAGTTTTTCGGCATTTTTCTGAACAAAATGAACTTCAATATAACTGGCAAGTTTCATTGAAATGCAGAATCACGAAAACTGTCGCAAATATCTTGAAAATCATAAAAATAATCAAAGTTGGGCTAATATTTATAAATAGCAGGGGAGGAGAATATAGACATAATGATCTTTTCCTCATTTTTGTCTCTGTTTACTATCTATGTTCTTTATTGATCTGAGGCAACAAATGTAGGTTCAACAGTATGGATAAATTGTATGATCGTTTTTTCAATGCAGAAATGCCACAAGAACTGCACAGTTAGCTGAAGTACTGACAACATTATCATTGGTGCAATTCCGGTTTACACCTTTCCTGGAGAGATACCATAATTTTATGCGTGATGATCCAGAGGTTTCACCGGAGGTATTTTGACCGACGTGCATTTATGGCATTTTATTCACTGCTTACTTCATTTACAGGAAACCCGAAAAGTACAAACGGAGCTTGATAAAGTATCAGAAATTATGCACTATTTGAGTCACGCTTACCATTCTATTAGTGATGTTATTATAAGGGTTAGAAATCCGCCACCGAGGCCGCTTCTGACTCGTCCTCTAATGCTACAACAGTCAGCTTTTGTTCAGACACGTATGGGGATTCCAGTACAAGTAGAGGTAGGTCATTAATTGTTCGAAGAAATAGTAAATAACATCAAAATTCAACCTTATTGATTTATTTTGATTGGATTTGATATAATTTCATGAAATGAACAATATTATAGTTCAATCAGATATGATTGATATCCTGGGCGGCTGTGAAAAATTGATGCATATTGTGTCAGTTGCAGGAACGTCCGTTAAAATTTAAAGATCCATTAAACTCTTAAACCTCCATTATTACAAGGAACTAATGGAGGATTAAGAGTTTAATGGACCTTTAAATTTTAACGGACGTTCCTGCAACTGAGCAATAGTTCGTCCACTAAAGAGCCGTCGGTTGGCCATGACAATTTGGCACATTCCACTGTGTATATTAAAATTTTAGGTTATGTTGTTTATTTTCCTGTCAGATTGATACTCAATGTTGTCAATATTGCATAGAGTTCTCTGATAACTCTCAAGTTCGTCGGACGAGGCAGGGTACATTCGACAACGTTGAATTTTTTTTACGTTATGACAGCAAATACTGCCAACTTGAGAAAAATAAACAAACGCCTACTATGCGCTCAAACTTTCGTGAACGGACTATATACTCTGTTCGGATATTATTGAGCACAAAGTAGGCCCTTGTTTGTTTATATGAGGTTGGCAGTATTTACTGTCATTTGTCAACGAATGTACCCGGCCTCGTCCGACGAAATTTCGAGTTTAGATCAGAGAACTCTGGTTTGCTTTCCTCAAAGTTCAATTCATCAGAAACTCTTTTTCTATTCGAGTCTACTTCAGAAGTTTTTATTCATTAGGCTCGATTCTGTTCATTCGCAATTCCATTGACTAATGAAAATGATAATTCTCGAATACGTTTACAGTACCTACCATTAGTTTCCATTGTTTGAACAATGACATTTTTATTTGATTCAAGTAGTAAATCTGTAATTCAATCTTCTGTCGTTAGGTATTTAGAACTATCTGAATTGCGTTACCATTTGTCAATTTTCAGATTGAAATTGACATTGTGAGAAATCCGCGATTTATGCAACTTTTTCGTGATATTGACAACATTTCGTATCAATCTGACAAGAAAATAAACAACATAATCGCAAATTTCAATATACAGAGCTGAATATGCCAAATTTCCATAGTCTACTTTGTGCTCAATAATATCCGAACGGAGTATATAAAGTTGGTAACACCATTCAGCATTGATTCTATTTTGAGAATTCAGGTTTGTGTCGGAAATAATATTGGCAGAAGATATATTTGAATTTTTTTTGCTGATGGATCAATTCTGTTTATTTGCATATTACGGCTTTCACCCAGAGTCCGTATTCTGGACAAGTGATCTTTCAAAGCGTATACTTCACTGCGCGAGTCCCTCTTTTACCTGCAGAAATGCACACCGCGCAAGGAAGTTCGTATTCGCTTTGAAAGATCACTTGACGAGAATACGGGGCCAGACCTTTTGCTGTTTAAAATATAATGATACAAGAATATTACTTTGTTTTTGAAATAATAACTTACATACGGGAAATTAACTATATAAATCAAATGATACTTTTCCAGGCGCAAATAAATCTGTCTGACAGGGGAAGCAGTAGTTCTAGTGCTCAGGCTCCGCCCACCGGAGAAACTGCCCCGCCCAGCACCACTGCCTCCACCGCTGCTCCCCCATCTATTTCTAGTCAAGGCGTCCCACTGATCAGTACCGTTCGAGTCCCAATACCTTTGGAGATAAGGGGTCTTTTGCCCCCATATAGTATGGGGGGCTCGTCCAACGCCAGTAGAGAAACTCCCAGTGCCGCACCAAGTACAGGCCCGTCTGCAGCTTCATCTGGTCCTACAATATCTCCGGCCAGCAATAGAAGCAACAGCGCCTCTACTTCGACCTCCTTCAGTTCGTCTGATCCTGAAGTGGAACTTATTATGGAGGTCACGCCAGAAGGTATCAGCATCGATTCTTTGGATCCAGATGTCGTCAGATCTAACCAACCTGAAGATTGTAAGTGTGCCATTTTGAAACTGCTTTCTAGGGTTTTGGGATAAAAGTTGAAAATAGGGTGTTTGATGATAAAGTGGTTGCTTGGAGTAAAAAGTAAAACTAGAAGTGCCTTCGCGCATTTGTTGATGCAGGCAAGTAGAATCTGTTTATGAACGCGACGCAATTCTGTCAGTTTGGCAACATTGTTCTGTTACTGATTAGTTATGGTGGTGCGTCTTGTTTACATTTTTTTTTCGATTTGACGTTAATTTGCGGCAGTGAAATGTTCTAAATTTCATTCTAGAGCTTGGTTGATGACCATACAGTACTATTCACGCGTAGGGGCATCTCTATGTTTACTTCTTACTTTGAGTTGGTTGCTAATTACTTTGATTTACAGTTAATTAATAATTTTCCAGTTTCAATTTTTCAATAATAATAGTCATGATATCATTACGACAAAATGAATAAACTCAAATAATGTTGTTATCATTCTCTTATCGTTGCAAGTGGCCTTATTCAAGCAGTATGATAGGCAGCCTAAAGTACTCAATTCGGATATTCATTGCTTCAGGGGACAACTAATACTCGATTTTAGGACTTAAGGTTTTACCATACTGCTTGAATTATGCCACTCCCAACGATAAGAGGAAGATAACAACATTATTTGGGGTTGTTTATTCATTTTGTGATAATCGTAGAGCGCCAAAACTGTACTTAAAAAAATTCTCTCTTCCAAAATCAACAACAGACACAGATAGTCAGTAAATGAAATCTTTTGAACCTTAAAGATTTTATCACAAAAATTAAAGAGATTCTTTTCATAATCTTTATACTATAAGTTGGAATGACAAATTCATGCAATGTCGATGACAGTTTTAAGGGGTGGATCCATAAATGGACAACAGCCAGCCAACTTCATTCATACCATGATGCAAATGGCAACGGAACTAATACATGGTAGTGGGCGAGATGCAGCAGGGTCGCGACAGAATTTGGCGACCAGCGCTACGCCACTGACTCCTACTCCTCCAGCCCAAAATTCTCAAGCACGTGGAAATAATCAGACTAATCCAACCAGCTCCACACAAACTAGGTCAACACCTAGGTAGGTACCAGGAGTACTAAAAGAGTAGCCAACTGCTTGTATAAAACAAATCAACTTTTATTTGATAATTGATAGCTTAACATTCAATAAATGGTCGATTACATTGAGATACTTTACAAGCTGCTACTGAGCGAATTTAAAAGCTAGTGAATTAGCTTGTGAGATTGTGATGATTACACACAAAATTGTCTACTCGCCAACAATCTAGCGATCCACGTGAGGTTTATGTTTTTATCGTTGTCAAGGATCTAAGATAAATGCCAAATAGGTTTTCAAATTTAAGAACCAGGAACCACCAAGTAGATGAGAACTCAAAGATTGTTTAGTAGCAACTGTGATTACACACTTGTTTACATGCCAAAAAGCCAAAACGCCAGCGATTTAGCGTGTAAAGTAGCCCAGCTTTCGACTTTAGTCCCAGCTTTTTTACAATCAGATTGTTGGCTTATGAACACGATTACACTGAGTGAATTTACAATCAGCTACTAAATTCGCTGAGTAGCATCTTGTAAAGTATCTCTAGTCTATTTTAATGTTTCCACCATGAGCATCGAACTCACTTGAAGAGGTCATGTTTACCAGATTCTAACCTAAATTTCTTTGTTTGACAACACTGGTAAAAACATAAGAATAAAAAATTTATTGGAATCTTCACAGGCCTTCATGACATCAATAGATTCAGGTTATACTTATTGAGTTTTAAGCTTTTGAATGAAAGATTTATTGCATATAAATGGTGATTTTAGGTGTTTTTCAAGCTGTTGGCTACTCTTATTCTGCACAATCATTACAGAATTTTTTCAGAAGTTGCAAATGTTTCATCAACTTTTGATCGTATTGTAAGAAAATTCGTTCTTTCAGGCCCCATGTGCATCTTCACCATCAGAATATACCCTCAGGTTTTGACCCATACTTGACGTGCCATTCTCACCACGTGAACAGGCGAAGAGCACCAAACGACTCCTCTACCACTGCGCCGAATCAGCCTGCTGCTGAAGCTACAAGACCAAGGCCTGAAGAGAGACAAAACCTCGCCAACGAAACACTCCATGGAAGATTACATGGGTAAGTAATCCCCATTACATTACTTTCATTCGGTGACAAATTTCTTCAGGTGTACCACCATCCCAAAGTAAATGAGCCATGACAAAGTACACATACTGGAAACATCTTTGAAATAACTAATTAAAAAAAAAATTGAAAATTTCTCCAAGTCTGTAAAAAAAATAGAAGGACCTTGCCAAAAAATACCACATTCCCACTTTTCCTATTAAAAAGATTTAGAGGATTGATGTGGATGGCACAGGGTGCAACAAAAATCCTTCAAACATGCATACTTTGGTAAAAGTGAAAGAATAATTGACCCGTTTCAGGATTTTGTTGCCAAATGAATTTGTTCCATAATTTTGACACGCACTGTAGATACTATCCATTTCCAAAAGCAATATCATACCTTTTCGATAACTTAAAGTTATAATTATTATGGATGGCAGTATGGTCAATTTAGCTCTCTTTTGCAGTGCTGTTAATAGATTTTTGGAACAAGTTGGAATTGGAGATCCAACACAGATTGTTGGAGAGGAAAACATACTACCTACTGTCACAGAATCCATACATAGAGCTTCGGGATCCACTGTAAGTATTTTTTTGATAAGAAAAAACTGTAAAGGCCAAATTCATGGGTTCAATAATATAATAACAATTTTATCCACGACTATTGTCACAAGCGAATAATGGGTTATTATTCACTACTGTCACATGCTTCATAGACTTAGCTCTAGAATTATATCCTTTAAATTGCTATTACTTCAGTATTCAAAAGTACTCCAACTAACAAATATGGGTATACCTTGTCAATCAGGACCTAATCTACATTTGATTACATCAATTAAATCAATTTTTATTCCAAAATATACAATGACCAGTTCTCCAAACATTTCTCATGTGTCAACTTGACTTTTTCCACACTTGTAATAGAAGGGTCTTGTCACGGTCGCTAAATGTTAAAATCTTCAAGAAATATATTCAGTAGTCGTGGATAAAGTATAGTATGCTACTCGCGTGTAACGGCTGTTATTCGCTCGGTAATTTAGGCCACACGCCTACGGCTCGTAGAGTAAACTTCACCTCGTGAATATAGCTATCATTATAGGCTCGTTGCATAATATAAAATTTTGAATCAAAATTAACATACATTTATCGGATTCTTGTGCAGTTTCATACATAAATATGTCGAGTTTTTCTGGAAAGACTTCAATACACTTTTTAGAATTTGTATGGTGCACATATGTTTACCTTCTTGTATTTACAGAATTTCAGGTTGGAAAGAAGATACTGTTTAGAAGCAGTGTTTGGAGAGTTCAATTTCTCTGGGACCTATGTGAATGGAGAAAGTATGTTCCGAGACGTTTGCATGGCTTTATACAGAACTCTCTCTATAAGGTAGGACACATTTAGAATTTCTACATTGATGTAGTCGATTTTTTTACAAACATTTTATCTGCGTAAGATTTTAGTGTTCAAATTTATCAAAACCATCAGAACTTTTTGATATCATTTTTATCTCGGGGTAAAAAGTAAGAGATGCCTTCACGCATTTGTTGACGCAGCCTAGTAGAATCTGTTTATGAACGCGAACAATATTCGGCGTTGCGACCTTGTGCCGTATCTTTATTCTGTACTAGCTTTTACCCGCGACTTCGTCCGCATAAGTTTTTTTGTTTTCTCCCGGCTGTAAGTCCCCCTGCAACAATGTCCTCAACTTCACATCAAAATTTGTTTAAAAGCAACCTAAGCTACATAATGGATAGCTCCGAATGTTTCCCTAGTAAATATAGAAAGTAAATAATGTAAATCGGTTTAAAATACTACTAACTACCTACCTGCCAACCCTATAAGTTTCGATCCAAGTGAAACTATTAAATATAGACAGTTGCATCAAATTTTATCATAAATTCCCTAATTTATGGCGCCTACCGACCCTCTAAGTTAGAAATGTGATCAAATACTAACTTGAAGTCTTAGTAACACTCAGTTAAAAAAAAAACATCAAAATCATTTCAGTAGCTATGGCGTCATGCGCTTCTTGACACGATCACGCTATATTTCCGCGGGAATGAGGAATTTTTCCGCCTTAAAAAGTAGCCTGTGTCCGTGCTTAGGATCATATCTTTATATTAACCAAGTCTTATAAAATCCGTTCAGACGTTAAGGCGTGAAGGTAAACTTTTAAAACAAACGATTAAAAATCACTAACTCAATTAGTTTTCTGCCTACTGCCTACGCCTTAAGTACGATAGCATGAATATTAATAGCCCATATCCTTTTCTAGGTTACTATCTATCACCTAACTAAATTTCATCAAAATTCGTTCAGCCGTTTAGGCATGAAAGAGCAAAACTCCCAGCAAAAACCATAAGAAAAATCACTAACTCAATTCAGTTTTCTGCCTACTTCCTACCCCCTAAATACGATGACGTGATCGTTTTGATCTTATATCCATTTTAAGGTAACCATCTATTACCTTACTAAATTTCATCAAAATCTATTCAGCCGTTTAGACGTGAAAGAGCAAAAGTCCCAACAAAAACGACTACAAATCACTAACTCAATTTAGTTATATGCCTACTGCCTACCCCCTAAGAACGATGACGTGATTATTTATAGCCTACGACCATTTCTAGGTTATCATATATCACCATACCAAATTTCATCAAAATCCGTTCAGCCGTTTAGGCGTGAAAGTGTAACAGACAGACAGACAGAGTTACTTTCGCATTTATATTATTAGTATGGATTGGAATAATTAATCTACTGTTGCGTGAGAGTATTTTGGTATTTATAGATATGGCAAAATTACGAAAATGTATTATATTCAGAAATTGTAGAAATGAAAATCTAACCTGTTGTTTACTTCACCCCAGTGCGGCAGTGAAATTCTTTAAATCTCAAGCTAGGGGTTGGTTGATAACAATCCGGTAACATTCTCGCACAGGGGCATCTTTATGTTTACTTCTTACTCTGAGTTTTTTAGTTATTAGTTGAATCGAGACTTGCTGCATTACATATTATGGGATGATATTTTTGTATCGTATGTAATTAATGGTATAGTTATTTCCTCATGTCTTAATTGACTCATTGCTTTTAACCCCATGATTAGCATTTTTGTCAAATATTCATTAACAAAATTTTCAGAGATATTTTACGACTAAATGTAGGTGATTACACGTGTCTTATACGTGTGCTTGCTCATCTCCGTGGCTACTTCTTCAGTACCCTAGGACTAGAAACTGGTAGGCGGCACAATGAAATTGTCGAACGATTCATTACAGAATCGCAAGGTGTGCTTGATACTGTGGTAAGTAATCTTTTTTGAAAATTTATCAATTTCTACAATATTCTAGGATGTAACTGCGCGTTGATTGATATAATTAGTTAGATAATGTACCGCTGCTAATAACCATAAGGTGGATGCGATTCATTTCTTGAAAAAATTCCTACTGATCTCCTTTTATAAAGATGTTATATTCATTTCATTTAAGTACCCCTAAAAAAAGGACGACTTTGCCTTTGAACTGTTAAATTTCAAAACAAAAACAAACATTGGGTTTGTATGTTTTATCCTCAAATTCATTCTATTGATATGCTTGGGACCTATCTATGTTCTTTATTGATCTGAGACGGCAAAGTTCTCCCTCTGATGCATTGAATATCGTATGTTTCCTATGTGAGTTTTCATACTGGTATATGTATAGTCCGTTCTCGTAATTTTGAACTGTCGGTTGGCCATGGAAATTTGGCATATTCGACTGTGTATATTGAACTTTTAGGTTTGTTGTTGATTTTCTTGACAGTTTGATACGCAATGTTAACAATATTACAAACGAAGAAAAAGTTCTGAAGCAAATATTACGTGACGAACCAAAACATTGTATGCTCAAGACGAATCAGGATATATCTGGAGTAAAGTATGAATGGCGGATGCTTTGCTTGAAATTATGTATTTACATTCACACCTTCATGAAATCTTCTAGAAAATCAATAATTAATATGATTGTTGATGAAGTGTAAATAGTGACTTCGGAATATCCTATCGAAAAAAAAACGTTAAGAGGATTTGTGTTAGATTACTCTCCTGAACCGGAAGAGTTTTTTGATTTCACATGAAGCATTTGACGAATTGACTACACAGTAATGATATCTCTAAATGAAAAAGAACATAGAGTTTTCTGATAATTTCGGGTACATTCGGCAACGTTGACTTTATTTTACGTTATGACAGTAAATACTGCAAACCTGAGATAAATAAACAAAGGTCTACTTTGCGCTCAACAATATGCGAACGGAGTATTTTTATATCCCAGTTATATTGAAATTTCCAATATTTCCCCAATATCCCCCTTATTACCATTTTTAGCGTACATATTTATCAAACGAATTGATTACGGATCAATTATTCCGGTATCACCATTACCTTAAATCGTTTTAAAATGCGTATATTTTGAATTGAAATGAATGCAAATCGAATCAACGGGCTATTGTTTCTTTCAGTCGCGTTCTCCTATCTGGGGTGATGTGGACATAGCAGCCACGCTGACAGGGTTCATACGTGCCAAGTTGCCGGAACTTTTGGAACTCTGCGCCAGGGAACTGGAAAGAGACACTTCTGATCCACCCCTGTTGTTCGACACGTTGGTTAATCTGGTCAAGCAATTAGGTGCCTTGGTTTTCCGAGCCTGCAACAGAGATGTGCGTGCTGCTGATCTGCTTTTCAAGCAACTGATGGTAAGTGAAAATAATAATAATAAGGCCTTTATTGATATTATCAAAGTACAAAGAAAATAATTACACATATATGTAATAAGCTGCCTTCGTGGCGGAGTTTAGCATAGCTATTCTTATTCAACCACATCAGGACAGAAATCATAAGAAAAAATCATTATACATAATACATAAATGCAGTAACATTTAAAATGGTGGAATAGAATGGTCAGAAGTGGTATCTGCTGAAAATTTTTTAAAATATTCGACTAGGTGGATCGGATTTTTTATGCATTTTGCGCGCTTGTTCCTTGGCAAACAGCGTGCTATCGTTTTGCCCAAATGTCTGCTTGCCCTAAAAATTTCCCTAAACCTATTCGGGTTCTGAATGCCGTGGTTAAATTTGTTAATATGCCAAATCGATCTAGTAGTTTTGGAGTTGTAAACATTTTTTTAATCATTTTTCCGATATATGCGAAATCACATATCCGATTAATTCAAAATTTGGTATTTCGTATGGATCGTGCCATTAGGAATGCTGATAATTATCGAATTTGAACCTAAGTCAAAAGACATTTTTAAAAAAATATTGATTTTTTTCAAACATGGGGTATGGCGCAGAACATAATATAAGAAGTGCGAGCTGCCTACTAAACACTCGCAACACGCGTGACATTTCACGTTCATAAAAACCAGTTGGGGCGATTGAATTTCGAGGGGTGTCCGCATGGTGACAGTGACAGACACTAGATTCTTTGACATCTGAGTTCTGTGGTTACTTTTGGGCATTTCTGTGTTCGCAACTCCTCTATAGAGAGAGAAAGAAGATGCTCCTTTATTATCCAACTCTTTTTAATTCTCTACTTTTAAAAATAATTTAAAAATAATTACTATGTATATATTTCAAAATCACACGCAGACTTCATGAATAATAACTTTATTGAGGTCATTTTTGTAGTAATAAATATGATGAATAAATGAGAAATGAACGTATTCTAATTGTAATGTATATTTGGATCAACGTACGAGGCTCAACGAAACAAAATTGCTTCAAGAGAAATCCAATATCATGAAATTCATATACATACTAACAAAATATTATTGACCACCCATAGGTCAAACAAAATTTCTGTAATTTGAATTAAAATACTGATGAATTGTCTGTATAAAAATATACATGAAAAATTCAACAAGTTAGTTATCACACACTAAACACTTTCACTATAACACTCTTAAATCGGGAAATCCTTGGCAGGACAGTTCAATTCAGGAACCTGGACCATTTGTAGCAATATTATTTCGAGTATCAGTCAATTGAAAAGTAATGACTAAGATAGGAAGCCATTTTACTGATTAAATCTGCAGAATTCAGTTTAAAACAAGACTAAACTCATCAATTACAGTTAGAATAAAATCTATGAAGCATCTGATAGCAGTGAGTAACAACTCATTATTCACTTGTGATTAATGGGTATTATTATAGCCGAGAAAACAGATGTATAAAGGGTGGATTATACAATAGTAGTGGATAAACAAATTTAAAGAATAATAGATAAATTTTTTTGATGATCAATTGAGAAAATAATTTGTACATTAGCTAAAATAACTTTCTAGGTGAAACATTTGAGAGGTCTACCTGAAGAGTTATTGGCGTGGTTTGCTCCAAATGGTTATTCCTTTTTAACAGACTTTCTACAAAGGAATAGCAATCTAATCAGTTCAGTAGAATCCTTCATAGTGCTAAAAACTTCAACTAGGTGTACCATCCCAAAGGAATTAGGCGAAAGTAGCGCCAACGAAAACAGAGAAGAGGTATTATGAACTTATAAAAATATAGGCAAGAACGAAATTCATGATAAAACTGTTTAACAGCCAATGGAAGTGGAAGAAGCCCACCTAGAAGTACCCAGTGTTATTAACTCGTCCTCAGTTCCAAAACCAGAAGAAAATCCGTCAGAACCTCTACCTAGTGTTGTAAATGGATCACAACCTTGGCACAATCAAGTTCCTGCTGTAAGTATTCCGAAAATATAGGGCTGTCCAACGATCCTATCATAATCAGATTTTCAATATGGTTGCTGGGAGGTAGGAGTAAACAAAGGGATTTTATTCTTGAATTTGGAAGTGATCTTTAGTCCGTTCACGAAAGTTTGAGCCGTCGGTTGGCTATGGAAATCTGGCATTCTTCTTCTATAAAGTAGAAATCTGAAATGAGTGATAGATTTATAGAAGTACCCTGAAAATATCTATCTATATCTATAGGCTGAAATTCAGAATATTCAACATGTTTATAGGAACAACCTGTTTATACTCAAAGCGTCTATTGAAAATTTATATAAAATCTTTCACAAATCAAATGAAACATCAACAATACAGAACTCATGTGTGACACGTTAAAAAAAATGGCTTATTGGACACCTATGACCAAATGACTTCCCACGGCAACAACTTGAAAAAACGAAAATTTCAAGTTGAGTTTATGGTTTGAACGGGAAAGTCGAATTGACATATAATTAGAATGACCCTAAAAGTCCTTATAATTGCCCTTCAAAATTTAGATAAATTCAAAGCATGAATGAAATTGTTAAATCAAATCAAAATAATTTTGTAAAGAGGATTGGTTTTGTGGACCTAAATTTCTTCATGAGTAGCTTTCTTTATTTTTTGAATATTCCGTAAATTATCAACAGTCCAAATTCATTTATTTAACCAAGCAGTGAAAGTTTATTGAGCACTCCATATCAAATCTTCAGGACCTGCAAAAAAGATATATTAATTACTATTTAGTGATCAAGAAGTAAAAATTACTTATTTTTATTTTCGAGTTTTCTATCGATTACATTTTAATGAAAGCAGGCAAAATTCAAATCAATATTTTACATTTTTCGCATAATAATAATTGTTAATTATTCTAACATTTCCCTTGCCAATATGATGAAATAAATTATGAACATCAATGTAGTTATCTAAGGAAACCATTTAATCTCTCAGTCGCTCGGTAAACCATGAATGAGTATAATGCACAGACAAAATAATCAGATGTTTGCTACAATAGTTCATAATATCATTTACCTTAGATTCCAGATATATTTTTCTTCATAAGTAGCTACTTAATTTTGAAAACATTCAGTAAATTATCCAAATCCATTCATTTAATTTCATTGTTCAATTCATATAAACCTTTTCGGACCTGCAAAAAATATCAATAATTGTAACAATGAATAGGTGAGTCTTCAAACATCCACTCTCTTGTTGAAATATATGGTAGAATTGATTAGAGCAACCTTGTGTACAATGTCTACTCTATTATAGTATTCATTTTGAAGAGTTTCGAGCTCCTGAGCTGTACCAGTGCTTGTGCGCAGCAAATGGCAAGCCGTATTTCAAGCTTTTGAGTTACTCAGGAGCACGAAACTTTTCAAAACGAATAGGCTATATATTATGGAACTATTGTGGGGAAACCCATTGATATTAAAGTTAAAGATATGAGAAAACCTCAATGAAATTTAGCATTATCATCATGAATTACTGTTACTTAGATTAATCGTTTATATATTCTGAACACTCACATGTCCGCAAAGGTTTCGATTTTTCAACAGTGTTCTTCTATTCACCGGATGGATTCACTGCTTTCACCATCTTATATTAATCTATCTGAAATGTAAATATCCACTTCTTGAATAACAATAGCAGCATTGATATACACTAATATGTGTTGATATTTCATGTTCCTCCTATTATATTACACAAACTCGAATAAGTTGAACCTACCTCCTATTATTTCCTATGCGAGGAGTTCAATGGTATTTATCTTCGTTGGTTCCTTGCTTCATCTTGAGAACGTCATCTTAACCTTCTATTTTCCTTTTCTTGGGTTGAAAATGTAACTTTAAATTGGTCATTTTCTATTGATATATCTGAACCACAAATATCCTCTTCCTGAATAACAATAGTAGAATTAATATAATAATACATATATCACATATTTCATGTTATCATAGTACACAAATTCTAATATATAACCTACCTTGTATGGTACCTTTAAGTAAAAATTGTTGTATAATATGCTAGTTTATACGTTATTTCTAATTAAAATTTTCGTTTCACCCGATGTAACTTCACTTTTTGTTCAAATGTCAAAAACACTATAAGTACTCTATGATACCCAAATACGTCAAGGAAGAAAAAGAAAAGGAAAGCCTTTTACTTTTTTCCGAACAATTTATTTTTGAATATTTTGTTGTAAAAAAACCTTGCCCTAACAATAATGAACACAACAAAAAAAGAATTGTCGAATTTGGTGCAGTCGTTTAATAGATAGGTTCTTTTAACAGTTACCATAGATCCTGTTTTATTAATATAGATGATCGATAGCCAGAGTATGAAGGAGTCGTATTCTATACCGATGCGGCGTCTCAAATTGTCCGCCATACTGGATTAAACGTTTCATTTTTTATGGTCCTTTGACTTACTAGCAAAAACCTAGTTTTTTCATACAACCACAAAAAAGATGTCTCATCACCGATTATGACCATGCCATACTGTTTCGGTGTCACTAAGTACACACCATACTGGTTCAAAGATTCGATATTCGACGCCGCATCGTTATGGCATATGACTCCTTCATACTCTGGCTATCGAATATATGATATAAAACAAGAATTACCTTTGAGCTTATTGGTCAAAGGCATGGATTTTTTTACACATCCAAAGAATTGCGCTGCTCAACGCAGACACCTATAGTTCGCTCACGAAAGTTTGAGCCGTCAGTTGGCCGTGACAATTTGGCATATTCCACTGTATATATTAAAATTTTAGGTTATTTTGTTTATTTTCTTGTCAGATTGATACACAATGTTGTCAATATTACATAAAGTTTTTTGTAACTCGGAAGCTCGTCAGACGGGGCCAGGTACATTCGGCAACGTTGACTTTAGACAGCAAATACTGCCAACTTCAGATAAATAAACAAACGCCTACTATGCGCTCAAACTTTCGTGAACGAACTATAGGTGCCGCCATACTTGCGTTTCCGTGTTCTTGATAACACTGGCATCTCAAAAAGCCTCACAATTTCGCAAATCATACGCCGTTTTTGTTGCTAAATCCTGGTCTATCACTATTTTCGATTGAGTTTGCCATCATATTGTTGTTTTTTGCGTGATCTATTGTCGAAATAGCAGATCGTCAAATAACATAACTGATTGTTTATAGTTAACTCTCAGCAGCCATCTTGAAAAATGCGATCGCCTGTTTAGTTGGACTGGTCTAATCGTGGACTAATGTTACATTTTTTTTCTATTATAGGACTGGGTTCCAATAATCACCAGAGACGTGCAACAGCAAAAGAAACAAAACACTCAATCACCATTTAGTGATGCTTATTTGTCCGGTATGCCTAGTAAACGTAGGAAAATCGTTCATAGTAGTAAAGGCCGACATGGCGTTCCGTTACCTCAAGTTATAGCCGGTGAGTAATCGATGTATTCATAGTAAATGCACATTTTAGGAAGATTTTTGCAGTTATTTCATTTCCCTTCAGGTGTTCATTTAATTTTGGTGTTATGTGAAATTAATGGCTGCCACAACATATGTGAAATTAATGGCTGCCACAACATATGGAAAATAGTGCCATAGTTTTGCATGATACTTCGAATTCTGAGTATTCTTGAAGACTTGGATGGACCAACTGATGAAAAGTCCAAGGCAAAAATAATTCTGATCTATAATTCGTCTGATGTCATTCATAAACTCCAAATGAAGCTTTTAAATTACCTTACCTCCATTTATAAAGCTGTTTCGAATTACGCTGTTTTTTAAGAGTAAATAAAACACAAATTGCATTAATTTTCAAAAACTTTTTGATGCTAATTGAAGCATCACTTATGACATTTATGTATGGAAAATAATATCTGCTAAATGGCCTCCTCTTGCAGCTTTACAGACATCCACTCTTTCGTTAAAATTTTCAATTGGACATAATTGAGGCTCTATCTTGACATAATTGAGGCTCTATCTTAAGGATCTTTAGCAATACCTTCACGAACCAAATCAATATTTTCTTGTGAATGACCACTACGACTGTATTTTTCACTTTTTTACTCTTCCACCGGTCTCTTAAAACTTTTTAATAGTTCGACCAAAAGTGCTTTCAGGTGGACGATTGTGAAAACCATAGAATTCACATGATTTTCCAAAAGCACTTTTCAGAGAATGCTGATTATCATAGAATAATTCAACAATTTGAACGCGTTGTTGTATCGTGCACGAAGACATTTAAATGTCATAAATCATACTCTTAAATGTCAAAATGCCCAGACGAATTTAATGCGCCATCTATATTTCATTTATTCTTGAAAAACTGCGCAATTTGAAACACTATTCAAATAGCTTAAGTGTCGCATCTGCATTACTCTGATAGAAATACGTATTAAGTTTTACGATTTTCAGAGAGCGTTCGTAGAGCAGTAAATAATACTGGATTAACTGGAGTAGCACCTTTAGACACAGTATCTAGACAAGCTGGAGCATCAAGGGAAATACAAACAGCTTACAGATCATTATTGAGGACATCTGTTCAAGAAGGAGTGAGGGATAACTCAGACTTCAACCCTGAAAGATTTCCAAATGCTGCTAGTTACTTTTTTCCCAAATAGAAATTAACTTATTTCAAATAGCTTACTACTACAGAAATTTTTAGTGGAACGAAATACTTTGCTACATAGTATAAATTATTTTAAATTTTAATATTTCTAAGTTGAGTAGAATGAAAGCATAATATGGCTCAAATTTGTCGTCCTGAATATACATTTATTTGTATTAGTTCTCAACTGATAATTTCTTGATTGTTATAAGTTTTCTCTTACATGATTTGATGAATTATAATTGAAGGATGATTTTCTTCACTTATTTTTATGTATGAATATGTTTAATAGATAATTTACATTTATTTGTGTCTGTCTTTAATCATTTCCTGAGTTCTGATAGAAATTACCTCAAAATATGTATTTTTTTAAAGATGATAGGGGTAAAGGCATTTACATCAATAATGACCCTGGTTAAAAGTTCTTTGAAAACCTCTGTATATTCCGTTCGCATGTAGTGGTTGGGCACTTGGCCATGGAAATTTGGCATATTCCTCTGTGTAAATTAATTATTATTATTAATTTCAGGTTATATTGTTTTAATTTTATTATGGTGTTTCAAGAGCGCTGAATTCAGTATTAAGTTTGATTTCGGGAACTTGAATGATATAATATGGTAAAGCCAGTCGGATGTAAAAGAGATCATTAAATAGTGTTTCGAGTTGTTTTCTAATAACTTGGGATTTATATTTACCTATGAGGTACTAGCATTTCAATTATTGTCTGGACTGATAATAAGTTTTTCGGAATCCCGTATTAGAGTCAACTATAACAAACAACTCGGAACCAATACCACACAAAAAATATTCTTGTTTCTCATCTAACCTAAGTAGGTGGCGTATTTATTGTATTAGGGGAGATTAGTTCAATCATCCAAGGAAATCTGGATCCTGAGATTACTTCATGAAGATTGAGTGAGTACTATTTTTTTTCTATTTATCTTTTTCGTCTCAAGTGAAAAAATTAATTGAAAATTTGTGTTGGAATATTGTTAAAGGTGAACATGGTTCTACTAAAGTAGATCAAACTCTGTAAACCTATTGGATACTCATAAAATGGAGTGAATCAACAAAATTTTTGTATTATTCTAGTTCCAAATGCATTCAATATCCTCTGATTCAGGGCAGTTCTACTTCTCGTATAACAATAATTTGAGTGTAACAATCTGCTGTAGGTACACCCATTATTTCAATCAGTTGCAAGAGTTGCAAAGAAATTGCTATATAAACTTAACATCACCTCAAAAAATTGTTTCAAGTAACTCTGAATATATTACTTTCCCTTAAAAATGTAAGAAAGAATGTAATAAAATTGTAAATCAGTTTGACTCTCAGGTCAACAAAAAAATTTACCTGAGGTTCTAGTTCTACTTGAACAAAAATCAGTGCTTACTTTTCCTAGAAGTGTTTACTTCTTCTCTCTCTTTACTACTATATATGGCTAGGTTTTGTGTTTTAGAAGGGGAACAAATCAGAATTAATTCGAATTAAAATTCCGAAAATCAATAGAACCTTTCTTCTTCATCAATAATGAATGAAAAGTCGTTTTGATCTCCATATCTCTAATTGATGAAACTTTTATAGTATCTAATTGAAAAGTTGAATAGGGTTTTTGCATTTTTTATTAAAAGAATAACAAATTGTTTACATACTATTTATTTAGTTCTTAATCGATTTATGATCTCAAGGATGCGTCTTCCCCTCGTTGTACACTGTAGAAACCTGCTATGGGCGGATCAATAATAACTCTTTTCAGAATTAAGTATAAAACACCTCCAAAAATTATTTCTCCCAAAGCTGTTAGAAGTACAACCAGCCAGGCCGGAAGAAATGAATCATCTGAAATATGAAACCACAATTGTGATAATTTGCGCAATATTAATTGTGGGAATTAGGTGAATATACTCACAAAAATAAGTCCTAGTAACGGTTTTTCTTCCTTTCAAAATAACCCTTCGACTTTCCACATTTTCAATGAATAAACAAAAGAACACTGAAAAATAGAGAAACATTTTAAACTTTCTTTGGAGTTAAAAGTAGTATTCATTCAAATTGTATAAACAATATAAATACCTGCTAAAATAGTAGTGATTGTTATTAGTCTTTTACTTATGGCCATTTTTATATTCTAAATAAATTGTTTTTCACCTGGAAGGAGTATGGTTTATTCATACGACATAAAGAATATGCTATTGATGATGTTTCAAACTAATCTTATCAATTGATAATTATGTTGATAGAGTTGGGAAAGCTAGGTATGACACATAAAACACAATGATTGATGACTCTACCTTCGTGAAAAGCTTGAATAGGGTGGAGCATTTTATACAGGTAGCATCAGAAAATCTAATGAACTGTATGTATATAAAATATCGTATTACTGATTTCCACTGAATTCTGAATGGAAATGCTGTATTGTGTAGATAAGTTGACCAAATGTCGCTGAGAGTAGTCTGAAAAGATTAGCTCGGACTCACTGATTAAGAATCTGAGGTCAAAAACAAATGACATTTCTAGTGATTTCCAGAAATAATCATAGGTGAACATCGTGCTATCATTCTGTCCAAATTTCTGAATTTTCCGAAGCTCACTTGTGAAGAATCCGTGGTCAATGAAAATAATTCTGTCCTGCCGGTTGGCCGTGAACGCGATAACTCTCGAACGGATTAAGTTAGGGTTCTGAAATTTTGTGAGTTGGTTCGGGTTCCGTTCGCAGCGGTTAAGTTCGTGTACGGGCCAAATCGATCCGGTAGTTTCGCAGTTATTGATATTTGAAATTTTCCCGATATTTCTGGAGCCACACATCTGATCATTTCAAAATTTGGTAGGTATATTTCGAAGGAGAAAATAATGACGTGCAAACTTCTGTGAAATTTCGCTAGGTACGTAGTGTAATTGATGGTTGGCACCACAGAACATATAATTGTTGGCACCTGATAACTTTCACCCGTCCCCGCAGGTTCTAACCTGGGTTGCACTATCGAAATTTTTTGATTCTCTTTATACTTTTTCGAGTTTTTTTGCGCGCTTGTTTCTAGGGAAAAAGCGTGCTATCGTTTTGCCAATTGTCTGTATTTTTGGATTTTTGGACCGACAGCGATCTCAATTAGGTTAGACTCATTGATGAGGAATCCGAGGTCAAAAATGATTTTGTCCGGCCGTTAATACGATTATTCTCGAATGGATGATATTAGAGCTCTTAAATTTTGAGAGTATGTTCAGGCGAGGGTTCAGAATGCAGCGGTTAAGTTCGTCAACGGGCGTAAACACGACAACTTCCGGAAGTACCTAACGACTTAAAAACTTGAAAAGTTGGATTCATAAATGAATATATTATTCAATTTTGAATTAGCGTTCTCCGAATATGAACAAGCGCAAAAGCTGCTTATTTCTGATTTATTTTCAGTGTTTTTTAAATTTTTTGTTTCCTACTCAGATTTTCTAGAAAAATATTATTGAATCACGGAAATGAGCTAGAGAATTCCAACGATCAGAATTGGCGGATGAGTGTGACGTAAGTGTAAGCATCTTAGATTTCGTCTAAGGTAAGCATCCATTCCATTGGTTGAATGTTGAATCACAACAACGATTCGAACTGGTCACCCTGTTGTGAATCGTAATTCCCCTTAATTATTATGATTGCTCGTACTTCATCATGGTGCGATGTTTCTTTATGTATATAGAAATCGTATTTTTATATTGAATCAGAAATTAATTGATTGAAACTTCAAATGAATAATTAGAAAGGTATATATTTAAATTTAACACTACTCTTAATCCTGTCACCCTTCAATTTGTAGTTTTATTAAGATGAAATATCTCATTCGAAGGTGGAAGATCTTTGGTTTTATTATTTGGCAGGCGCGGATCCAGGGGGGGAGCTCGACCACTTAAAATTTTGCTGACATACTAATGCCCAATTGCACCGTTCGTCTAAGCAGCGTTTAAGCCCTTAAGTGACGTTTATTCCATTGATGAAACGTCATTTCAGGGCTTAAACGTTGCTTAGACGAACGAACGGTGCAATCGGGCATAAGGGTGAAATAATTACAGGATCGGCAAAAATTTAATTTGACCAAATTTCTGAATGGAGTTTTGAATTTGGGGCTACTCAATATAGTCAATTTAACAATCCCTAAAATACCAGTACATTTTGGTTTTTGAATATCTAAAACAGTCCGCCTCCCAACTGTCGGGCCTGGATCTGCGCCTGTTATTTAGGGAGTTTCAAATATTTCTTTATAAATCTTCTTCTTGAATCTTAGATCTTCCGATTAAAATGCAAAAGTCGAGCAGAAAGGATGAAAAATGGGTGATAATACTATAATATAACAAACAAAATGATATTGAGGGAGACCTGATCTCTACCAACAGTTATTATTTTTCTAGAAATAAGTATAAATTTATTCGTTTCTAATACTGATATAATTCGAGATTCTCAATCAATTCAATTAGTAAACTCAAACAGGTGGTGGCGAAGCCGGTATGTATCCAATGGAATCTGGAGCTTTATCCAGAACACATATCTTCAAGAGCAGGTAAAGTAAGCCTCCAACAGATAATTCTCCCACTGCCACTAGCAGTACCAATATCCATGCTGGTACAATAGGATCACCTGAGAAAAATTTTTATTTTTATATAAATAACACGTGGTTATTTCTGGATGCCTACTGGTAAATTCAGTTATTTTGTCATTATTTTCTCGAAAAAGTTTCACTTTATTATTTTTCGATATTTCTTCGTAAAGACCCGTATACCTACAGGGTAAGTTTCAGAATAACGCCAAAGGGAGATTTCCCAGCTTATTTCAAGGAAAAAGTTCATCTAAACATGGCTTCGTTACCGAAATACGGGATGTCAAAGGTTAGGAAATTTTTTCTTAATATTTCGAAATATGAATATTGCTATTGTATTGAAATTTGATATAAGCTAAACCCATTCAAAATGCATTGTAAACATATAGAAAAGATTAAAAATTATAGACAGGAGCGTAGAATTTGGGGGCTTAAATTCATTCAATTGAAGAAATTGTTACGTAAACTTGTGGTTTATGTTTTTCAATATTTTAAGCATGTATTTTTTGAAAATTGTATTTAACTTGCTGACATACAGATGTCGAGCAAAACATAAAATTTGTCAAAAACTCTGTAGGTTTTTCATTTGTTCTATTTAATGCCCAAAATAGCTTCCCCTCAAGAAAAAATATTCAATTTCCAAATATAAAAAAAATTCTTGAACCTTGACATCCCGTTTCTCGGTAAAGAACCCATTTCGGACCAAACTTATATTAAAATAAGCTGTCAAATCGCCCTTTGGTTTTCAATGACGTTATTAAGAATAACCCTAGCTCTGAAGGTACTTCTTTTTCTGAACACTTATTCAGGCTCATAAATCATAATAATACTTCAGCCTCTCTTGGGGGTTGTTATTTGAAGAACTTCATACCTACTTAAGATGTCTAAAATAATGGTGTAATCTTTTTGGACCAAATTTACCGGTACTGTTCCGTGGCGCTCCGCTATAGGCGGCACAAGGCCATACTTTTCAATTTTCTATTTAATTTTTGCTTATCACAGGTTTTTTCCGACTTTTGAAATTCTTAATCAGCCTATAAGTAACTAAAACATATAGAATACTTACGATAGTAAGTCCTTGTCACTGTTTTTCTTCCCTTCAGTATCTTCCGTCTTGCTTCAGCGTGATCCGATGATATCAAAACCACAACTATGAAATAATAGAAAAATTAAAATGTCATTAAAGATCGACATGTAAATTGTACTCACTCAAACAAAGCAAAAAGAATTTATTATTCACCATTATGTCGATGCTTAAAAATTTCTGTTATAAAAACAGTAACAGATAATGTTTCACCTGATAGTACATCAAGTGAATATGAATGCTCTTTTAACAACACCTCAAGAATTAAAAAGGAAATTAGGTTTCTTATCTCACGCTGAAATGATTCCCTTTGTTTGTACGACTTTGTTTGTTTTTTTAATCACCATTATGATGAAACGATAATACTTACAAGCAGCTATTTTGTTGAATGAATAGGTAGGTTTTTCTTGATCTCAAGGTTCTTTTCTGCTCAAGTATAAAGGGTAAAAAAGAATTGAATCTGATCACCAATGAGGTCAGGATATTATTGACTGCTGAAGCAGAAAAGTTATTGTTTGGGGACAACCAGTAACTAGTCAAACTATGCTTTTCCAATTAAATAAATATATGGGCGAGAAATTTGTTATAATTCTGAAATTCTAAGAATTTGGTATGCGGGGTATCTACCATATAAAGTACAAATTGATCGAAACGAGATCGATAGGCAGTGATTCGTACGTAAGAAATTGAAATTTCAAAAAATGTTCTCTTTGAACTCTCGTTCTTCTTAAACGAGTGTTATATCGTTTTGCCCAAATGTCTGTAATTTTCAAATTTTGAGCCGAAAATGGTCTCAAACTATAGGGTTAGACTCCCTGATGGCAAATTCGTGGTCAAATTCAATTATTTCCGTGGGGCCGCCCGTTCGTCCGTTAGCGCAATAACTTTCGGGATTGTCCTATTTTCAGGATGAGTTCGGGTCGCAAATGGCTAGGTTAAGTTCGTCAACCAGCCATATCGTACAGGGTGTTCCATAAAATATGGCCATTCAAAATTTTTGTTCCTCAATATCTCAGAAAATACGAAACCAATCGGAGTGAAATATTACTGCCAAATGCAAGATGCTCATACCAAGCCTTATGCAAAATTTTGTGTGTGTAAAGAGAATCATAGAAAATTCAATTGGAATTTTGAAAAAAAACTTCATATTTCCATAAAAATATATCCGATTCGAATGAATTTTTTTTTGTGAATGGAGATAGATATTCTGAATGTTCATCCAAATTGTCGTGGCTATAGTTTTAACAGAACCAGAGAAAATTCAATTGAAATATTGAAAAAAAATCTTTATGTTTCCATAACAGGATAGCCGATTCGAGTGAGAATGAAAACTACTATAAATACTGAATGTTCATGCAAAATTTAAAGGGGATAGCATCATCAGAACCATTTATTGTAATTACATATTTATTTTTTACATATTCCATTTTTTGAATAATTTTCAGAATATGATTGCAATTGTGCCGAGATATGTACCTACTGCATTTATATATTTGGTTACAATCTCAAATCCCATATAAAATCTTGAGGTAATAGTCTTATTGTTCCACCAAATAATGAGTAATTATTCACTGCTGTCAGATGCTTCATAGACTTAGCTTTATAATTATATTCTTCAAATTGATATTTCTTCAATATAAAACTAACGAATATGGGTGTACCTTGCCAATCGAGGACTTAATCTACTTTTATTACATTATTTGAAGCAATTTTCATAACAAAATATATAATGACAAGTTCTTCAAAAATTTCTCATCTGTAAAAGATGTTAAAATCTCCAAGAAATATATTCAGTGGTCGTGGATAAAGTATAGTATGCGTAGGTATAATGGCTGTTATTCGCTCGGAGATTTAGGTAACTGATTCAGGCCTTTCGCCTACGGCTCGTAGCCTTAACTTCACCTCGTGAATAATAGCTATCATTATACGCTCGTTGCATAATATACTATTATTCTGAACCTATGACTGATTAAGACTCACACAATTAATCGTTCACGAAAGGTTGAGCACATAGTAGGCGTTTCTTTATTTATCTGAAGTTGGCAGTATTTACTGTCATAAGGTAAAATTAAGTCAACGTTGCCGTATGTATTCGACCTCGTCCGAGGAGCTTGCGAGTTTTCAGAGAACTCTATGCAATATTGACAACATTGCGTATCAATCTGACATGAAAATAAAGAACATAACTTAGAATTTCTATATACACAGTGGAATATGCCAAATTTCCATGCCCAACCGACGGCTCAACCTTTCGTGAACGGAGTATATGTTTATATTTTACTGGAACTGGATTCTAGATTTTCTTTTGAAGAATCATTTTATTCATCATTGAGATTTCATATTTTATCAATTCTAAGCTATCCTAATTCGGCTTAGAAATAAGTGCACAAGAGTTTATAATTCAAAAGTATGATGCATTTATCGAAGCAGAACCAATTTGGGACAATGAAAATATGATTATATGACGAGAGTGATTATTGTTTGTTGTTAAATTGCGCTACCTTTTTTTTGGTAAAAAAATTTGCTCGCTGAAGGTTGAACCTCTTATGGAAATGACTATTATGTTATCATTTTCTCAAAATTCCTTTGAATTCAATTTTTCAATTACCTAACATCTTAGGTTCATGTTGACTCGAACATTCATGATCCACTTTTGTTTTCAATATTCCTCGTTTTCAAAGTTTTTTCAATATATTCTGATGATGTGTTTACTTCAAAGAAACTCAAGAAATAAATATTTGAAATATTGCATCGCCATTCAAAGAAAATATTTAATTTTTCTTCTCTTGTGGTTATCGCTTCAATTGTTAACGTAGATCTATTCAATTGAACAAATTCGAATTCTTATGATTTGCCAATGGAAACTAGAAACCAATTCAGATGTCATTCAATTAATTTAGCCTTACATATGTATAAGGAGTTATTTTGATCAACAATGAATCAGATTTCGATCAATCTTCTGAAAGATTTTCATTAATAGATATCTTAATGAGAGTCGGTTCTGATAGCTCTCAATATTTTCGGAATGCAAGTTGTTATCACTATTTATTTGTTTTCTTGGAGATAATACTATTAACCCTATATTTATATATTATCGGCCTCGTATCGACCAGAAAACGTTTCTAAATGAAATGATCTAGTCCAAAGTGCTCGTTGTGTTTCGGAGTTTAGTTCGATCAATTTCATTTTTGAGTTGTTTATAACCTTGTGAAAATGGCCAATAATTTATTGAAAATTGGATTTATTGGTGGAGGCAAAATGGCCCAAGCCATGGCCAAGGGTTTTATATCTGCAGGTATGAAAGTCATTTCATTTTGTCACAAAAATGAATGTTTTCCTTACTGATCGAAATACTGCAAAATACTGTACTTTCGAACAAAATGACAATACTCCAGTAATGAGATTCTTTATGTTCATACCTTATGAACATTTGAAACTGTTCTGCTTTATTCGATCTGAGTGAAAACGTGGAAAAACATTCGAGATCGTCGAATAACAATCTCATTGAACATTAAAGGAAAAAAACATTATATAATTTACGGAAGACTCTCGAGAACTCAATACTATTAATTTAATACCTACTCGTACAATTAGCTGTTATTGGAAATAATCATTTCATTTGCCTACTACCTAATTAAATTGTCAATCCATAATAAAAATTTACTGGTTGTTTACCATAATTCTATCTGCCTACTTATGTTTTTAAGTCCTTTGTAAAAAATTATAAATGTAATATAAAATGCTCACTTAAGATATTCATCGAAATTCGTTAATTGTATGAAGATTTTAGGGTCTCTTTCGACACAAGAGAAAGTCCAATATTATCTGTCATTGAGTTAAACTACTGTCCTTGAGTCTTCATTTTCAATGATCTCTTTTCACATGATTTTTTCATCTATTATCCTAAACGTTCAAAAAACCAACAATAAAATTATATTACGCCATAAACAAAACATGTCCTTGTGACAACTTCATCTCATAATTATACATAACATGATTCATTAAGTAGATGTTACTCACACAATTTTTTTTATCCCATGAATTTATTATTAGGGGTTGAAAATAACAACCCCTTATGATTTTCCTTCAAAAATTGTTTTCGTGGTATAGATTTCGAAAAATAAAATTCTCTTATGGTTTATCATTCAATTCTGGAGAAAAAAGTCTCCTGCAAAATTTCGATACAGTCGATACTTTTCTCGGAAAAAATATATGTTCAATATAATGAATATTTTGATATTGTATGTCTATGACAGGAGATAAAGATGTTCTATAAATCCTCCTGAAGGTTTAATTACTAATTTCCGGAAGAAAATTATATCCTGAATATTTTAATTTCACAAATAGAACACCTTTTCGATTAATAAGCATATTATTCATTCTATGGAACATACGATGAAATGGAATGAACAGTGATCATAACTGCTTGTAAGTTTTTATTTTTTCCGAGAAAAGTATCGACTGTATCAAAATTTTGCAGCCGACTTTTTTCTCCAGAATTAAATGGGAAACCATAAGAGAATTTTATTTTTCGAAAATCTATCCCACGAAAACAATTTCTGAAGGAAATCAAAAGGGGTTGCTTTTTTCAACCTATAATAATAAAGTTATGGAATCAAAAAAATTGTGTGAGTAAAATCTCTTTAATGAATCATATTAGCTATAGTTTTATGACTAAGTGTTTCTTAGGACTCCTATAAAATTAAAAACAGTCAACTCGTCGACGCCTTCCAAAGGCTCTGTATCTTGGAAGGGTGATCGATTTCGAAAAAAAATTATATGAACTACCCCTGCTTAATTTATTGAGGAATCATCTCCCTAAGTTCTTGCATTTGTTCACAAACACCCTGTATATTAAACACTTCTCTTAATGTTTTCACATGAAAAATCCTATATTTGAACATACTGTGGAGATGCTGTAGATAGGTACGGGTACGATAAGAATTGTGATTTAACAAAAATTTGTAGGTCTTGCAAAGGGGGAGTCCATGATCTCTAGTTGCCATCCTTCTGATCTACCTTCAGCTAAAGCTTTCAGAGAACTTGGAGCAGAGTCAATATTCGAAAATGTTCCAGTAGTACAGAAATCTGATGTTGTCATAGTATCTGTTAAGCCGTCAATTGTACCAATAGCGTTGGGAGATATAAAAAAGGCTGCCAATGTTAATGCTGATAAGTTATTTCTATCGATAGCAATGGGTGTAACCATTAAGCAACTGGAACAGGTATGAAACGATATTTTTTAGAATCCACTTTCTATGATCTTTGATGGAGATCACTTTATTTCTTTGGATCACTATATTTTTAACATAGGTATCTATACCATACAATATATTTTTCTGAATGCTTAGAAGTCAAAAAACAAATTTTAGACATGAAGGTCTATTCCACAATTAACTTAGGTACCGTAAAGTGGGGTGAAGTCGGACGATTTTCAAATATTTTTGTGAATAACTTTCTTAAACTGAGCAAAAAAATTCTGAAAAAAATAATTAAGATTCCATGATGCCCCAGAAATATAATCTGATCATTTCTTTATCCTGAAATTTTAGCTTCTCACTATTTTTTTGTGGTAAAGAGTGTCCGCGTTCACCCCTATGTGTGAGGTCAAGGCGGACAGCCGTATATTTCAATTCAAAAACGTCTTCGAGCCTTGTATTGGATGAAGACGGACACAAAAACATCTTTTAATTATACAAAAAGAGGTGACATTTCAATGGATATCAATTAAACTCTCATCATGTTTGAAATTTTTATTGGAAACAGATAAGAAAATATAAAATATATTCTGATGAGAAAATGAATGAAAACATCACAAATTAGCTTTCATTTTTACAATTTCAACAGTTTCAACGTATAAAGAAAATATATTCTGACAGGAAATGAATAAAACGAAAACAAAACAAACCTTATTCTATATTAATATTTTCGGGCAACTGAGGAAACTGAAACCTTTGGCTCCGCAGATCATTAACCTTCCTCAAAATTTTATTATGTGGCTTGCTGGAACATTCTCAACGACTTTTTTCAAATTTTCGAAATAGTCTTTGGCAGTGCCTGTGCTCTTTTTATATTTTGGGCTAGTCTTTCTGTCAAGATTTTATTATGCTGTTTGTTTAATAAAATTATGAAACCAATCAATTCCGGGATAGTTATCCTTGAATTGATCAATCTTCACCTCAACTTCTTTTTTCTACCAAGAAAGCTCTTTACTAAAAGACGAATGTCGCTTCTAGTGATTGGAAAACCCCATTCGGATAATGTGATTATTCCGTCGACCAATTTTTTGTCGTCTAACTCAGACAGTTTTGTTTGTCCTCCATGTTTTTTTTGTTTCTATTCCTTTCACCTTATCATATAACGCTGACTTTGGTATACCATAACACTCGGCAGCTTCTCTAAGTGTTTTCGATGACTTTTAACATCGTTCACAGCTTTTTGTAAATTTTCATGGGTGTAATTCATAAATGAAATGCCAATTTTAGCCTTATACTGCCGGCCCATTGTGTTCGCCTTCACCCCTACAAAGGGAAATTTTTTGAATCTCTTCATTTATTATCAACAAGGAATTATTTGAAGAAGTAATTTGTATAGCTATTTCTTCTCGATTAATTCCTTAACGACTCAGAATATGTTTCATGCAAGCACTCCCCACTATTTCTTGTGTGCAAGAGTTTCTTTTTAGAATTTGTAAAAAGTGGATAAATGATTACATTCAATAAGACGTACCTGCAAGCTACAAGAATGATTATCTTCTTGAAACGATCCGCACAGTACCTTTGCTAGTCAAAACATTCTAATTTGATCTTACCGCTTCACGTGACTTTGACGAAAACGACGGCAAGAACCGAGTGTCCGTTTTCACCCCTACTGTCCGACTTCGCCCCATTTTACGGTATCTCTTATTGGTACAGAATTGTGTGAAAGTTCTCAATAAAATCAATTTCTTTGCAATTAGCGACTTAAAAAAGAAATTGCTGAAACACGTTAATTGATTTTGAATTAAACTCATTTTTGGCAATAAAATGAAATATTTTTCTTCAACCCCTTAGATGCAGCCCCATCTAACTTTTTTTCTAATGCAAACATAATTCGTGCGTAGGTTCAATGAGAAGCTTTTGTTAGATTGAATCTTATCATAATTTATTTTGAATTTCACTTATGTAGAAATAAGGAAAAACTCTTTATTGCAAAAACTGAGTTGGACGAAGTAGTAGAAGTAGTTCAATGGCTACCAATATACCCCAATTTAAAGCCACTGGATAACTTTCTCGGGGGATGTCTCAAAGAAAAAGTTCATCAAAACAGGCCGGCTAATATTGAAGATCTGAAAAATAGAATCAAACAAGAAAACTTACATACTACTTGAGACCATTCAGAATTACATAGGTACATAAATGAGTTTTACCATCGCTTCGAGCATGTCGAGTAGATGGTGGAGGACATTTTCAGCATCTACTTCGTTAAATTCAGTCGTAGCTAGAGCTAGTACTAAGAAGGTATTTAATTTTTTGGTTTTAGAAGAGTTTTGTCTGAGTCGGTAATTAAATGAGTTTAATAAAAAATAATATGGTAAGATTCCATCTGTCAGGAGATACTCAACCAGCTAGACAATACATTTTTTTGCATCTGAAGAAAAATTTGGATTTTGAAAATGGCCAATAATTTATTGAAAAAAGGATTTATTGGTGGAGGCAAAATGGCCCAAGCCATGGGGCATGGCCAAGGGTTTTATATCTGCATCAGGTATGAAAGTCATTTCATATGTCAGGAGATTTTCAACCAGCTAGACAAGACATATTTTTGCATTTGAAGAAAAAGTTGGATTGAGTTGCAGTTAGGTGGTTGAAAAAAATATTTTATTGTTGTTTCAGCTGGTAAGTCACTGATTTAAGATAAATCAATTCTATGATGGGCTTCAGTCTTACCATTGAGAGTGGAAGCTTGAAGCTTCACAATATATTTGTACTTCCATTATTTTCGGGATAATCAACTAAAATCGATATGATTCGGGGAATCTTATTGTAGATTTATTATAGTGTTTACCGAAAGAATCTCGTGTCATGAGAGTTATGCCAAATACACCAGCGTTAGTGAGGAGTGGAGCTTCTGTATTTGTAAGAGGAGCTAAGACTACAGATGATGATGTCAATATTACTAAGAAACTATTGAATTCGATAGGCACATCTGAAGAAGTACCAGAAAGTTTGATGAACCCTATTACAGCACTTAGTGGCTCTGGCCCAGCTTACGTAAGTATAAATTCACAAAATTCCCCTGCATTTTGCAATAGTTTCTAACTTTGAAATGTAAGTAGGTATATGTATTTCTGAATCAAGTCTTATTTCGTAAAGTGAAAATGCTGTATGGGAGAACACACAACATTTCTGATCCAAATAAAAACAAAAATATCATACAACATTGAAAATTTTTTATTATGTCAAGAAGACGGTACTAATAGTCACTAAAAAGATACTCTATATTAAAGAAAAAAGGTACTCCTCCACAAATTGGTATCAGAAAATCTCTTCTTCTTTGTCATTTTTCTTAGTTGAAGAATAACCCTGTGTTTAGTGGTGTTCTGCAGGAATCTGCTCTAGGTTCTTCACTGTACCTTCTATATGTGTTGATTCACCTTACTTCTGTTGGACAGATTGATTGACCTCCAAGCTCTTGTAATTTAGTACTTTTGGAAAATGTCATTATTCCACAATCTATTGAAGAGCTTAAAGATGTAAATCATGAAGCAATCTAGGTTCAAATGTGCGAATCACGGAAATTTTCATGAACATTTTTTGGCGCTTCAACAGTAGCTATAAAAGGCTGTTGTTTTCCGACTTCGTAAAAAATTATTAACATTGGGTACTGTTTTCAGAAACTCAGTTTTCCTCTGAAATCTATTTTCTCAGATATTGAATGATTAATGCTTCTTATCTGAGTTTATGATAAGGCTTAAACCTTTCATATTATACAGGGTGATCAACTAAGGTATTCCGATTTGAAATGGAAATAAAACAAAAATTATCAGGTCAATTTTAATGATTTTTTCCACCAATAATGCTCAGCTCTTTGGGAATTCATTCTTTAAAAATTACGCATTCCAAATGTCCACCGTTTTTCTGCTGACACTCTTCGAGTCGAACCTCCAAATTCAGAAAAATAGGTTGCAAAGTTTCTGGACCGATGGCTTGAATTTCCTGGCGGATATTTTCCTTCAGCGCAATTAGAGTGCGGGGATTGTTGCGGTAGCCTACACTTTTGAGGTATCCCCATATAGTACGAGAGCTAGCAACGTCAAAAAAAAAAGAATTTCAGGAAGGCCAGTTTTTTGATATGCTATCTCTCTCACTCTCCCGGTCGTCATACGGGCTATCTGGCTAGCGGTAGTGGTTGCGTTCATTAGTGCGCATCGTACCTGTACAGGTAAAATATCAATTTTTCAAATAATTTCAGAAAGTTTTTTTTTCTTTTTATTATTTTTATTGAAATTTTTGCAACATAAATTTGTTATTGACAGACATTTTTATTGTTGTTTAAACTGTGCCAGACACTAATTTTGAATTAAAAAAAATTTTTTTTTTCGAAAAATTTCAGTATGGCTGAAATTTCAATATGATGTTACTTAGATATCTAAAAACCCAAAACTAATTTGCCAGACAGTAATTCGATTGTTAAACCTCAGCCAGACCGATTCAGCAGTGATAAGTGATGTGGTATCACTTTGCTTGGTCTAGAAATAGTTGTCGAATATGTAAATTACAGAGGAAGGATTAAAAACTATTGAATTAATATTCGGATTAATACGGTATCGACATAATAATTTATGAATTATGAAAAAAAAACAAAAATTGGATGATTGCACAACTGTATCACAAAAAGTTGAAGCATTTTGATAATCATCATCTTCATCACTGCTGTCATTTGAGGAGTGTGAAGTTTGTTGTTTACCTTTTGCTTGCTTGCGATCATTTCCACAAAAAAATAAATTCGTTCGACATTTAAATTTGTTTCTATATTTACCACACTATCAATCTCAATAATTGCATTAGGAGTCTCAATTTCTTGGTTTATAACTTCTGGATCTGAATTTTTAGACGTATTATCTGGCAGTTTTTTGCTATCATCTACTGCAGTATGAGTCCGGGAGCCAGTGGTAGTTTTTGGTGACCAATTTCAACCCTGACAATAATTTGTATATATGTAGCTTAATTTGTATTTGTCTTATAGCATAGTGACCGTCAGCTGGCGCACCAGTGGTGGGTTTGCCAACGGGAGCAACGAAAACACAAAAAAAATATAGAGTTTCAGTCATTTTAACCCTGCTGAAATTTACAGAGATGGTAGTTTGTATACTTATTCGAATAAAAGAATCGTTCGCTGGCTGTACGTTGGTGAAAAACCCGTCCGCTGGACATGGAAAAAAAAATTTGAGTTTCAATCATTTTAACCCTTCTGAAATTTACAGATATTTGATATCGGAGTTTAACTAGATGTGCTGGGAAGATCTACTGTTGACGAGAAATTAAACTCAGATAATTTTCGATTATTTGCCATCAGAACGGTAAAACTGTTGTTACAATTTTTGTGATATCCATCGGTGTCATTAATTTGCTCTGGTATCTGATTATTATCATATTTAAGTTTACACGTATTTGTAAAACTTTTGTACATTTTTTTAATTTAGCTTCAACAAAAGTTATTATTTTTCCATTCCTGTCTTTACAAAAAACACATTTAAATTTTTACTTGACATTGTAAGACAATTTTGTTAAAAACATCAAAAACAACGGCAACGAATACGCCAATTTGACTGAACTGACGCCATCTTGAATACAAACAGCTGTATTCGTTTATCTCGCTTGGGTTACTAACACGAGATTGTCTATACTCTTCCAACGTGCCCAATCACTTATTACTTTTAGATCGGTCTGGCTGAAGGTTTAACAATAGAATTACTGTCTGGCAAATTAGTTTTGGGTTTTTAGATATCTAAGTAACATCATATTGAAATTTCAGCCATATTGAAATATTTCAAAAAAATTTTCTGTATTCAAAATTAGTGTCTGGCACAGTTTAAACAACAATAAAAATGTCTGGCAATAACAAATTTATGTTGCAAAAATTTCAATAAAGATAATAAAAAGAAAAAAAAACTTTCTGAAATTATTTGAAAAATTGATATTTTACCTGTACAGGTACGATGCGCACTAATGAACGCAACCACTACCGCCAGCCAGATAGCCCGTATGACGTCCGGGAGAGTGAGAGAGATAGCATATCAAAAAACTGGCCTTCCTGAAATTCTCTCTCAAAAACGTTGCTAGCTCTTAGACTAATAAGTAGAAGTCGCAAGGTGTCAGGTCCGGGCTTCTGAGGGGCAATGGAAGGTCTCCATGCCGAGAAACAAAATCTTCAGGAAAAAGCGCCTGAATAACAGGTAAAGACCGATTTGAAGTGTGACAAGTGGCCCGTATTGCTGAAACCAAGTGTCCCGATTGTACCCATCAAAGTCTCGAAGGGTTGGTCAAAAAAATTTTTTTAACATGTCCACATAACGATCAGAATCCACTGTTACTGCTCGGCCGCGTCCGTCTTCGAAAAAGTACGGGCCAATAATGCCTTGTGCGTGTATTGCACACCAAGCTGTCACCTTCAGGCCATGCAATTGAGTTTCATGTTTATCTTTGGGGTTTTCTGAAGACCAATACCGGCGATTTTGTTGGTTTACATAGCCGTTGAGATGAAATGTGCTTCATCAGAGAAAAAAATGTTGATTTTGGTAATAAGCGCGCACAAAGAACAATCGTCCAGCGAATCAAGGCGACTGAATTTCCATGAATCCCTCAATAGTTTGAGACCAACCCCACTTCTCTATTCCTATCAAAACAATTTTAGAGCGCTTTTAAATCGGAATTCCTTAGTTGACCACCCAGTATCACAAATCTGCGCTAATGAAGAAATGGATCAATATTGTCTTTATCATTGGTAGATTTTCGTATTAATCGAGGCTTTAGCAGACGGTGGAGTAAAAATGGGCCTTCCTAGAGATCTCGCTTACCGATTAGCCTCCCAAACAGTTTATGGATCAGCTCAAATGGTACGAGACACTGAAACGCATCCTGGTATCTTGAAGGATAACGTGACCTCACCAGCAGGCTCTACAGCTGCCGGATTGCATTATCTAGAGAAAAAAGGTAAGACATTTGTTTGACTCTCTGTCAACTATTCTTTTGAAAAACTGAAACACGAAATGATAGCTGGCGAAGATAAGCCATTTCATACATATCATATTCTGTTAGTTTCTTGAAATAAAAAGCTACCTATCATGTGTTTTTCTCTGTTTTGATAGGTTTCAGAAGTGCACTTATTGGTGCAATAGAAGCAGCAACTGAAAGATGTCAACAAGTTTCTGGTTCTTGAAACTGAATCCTCAAATTAGTATTCTGTAACGGACCCATCATCATTTTTTTTAAATAATATGTGATGCTCACGTACAAATAATGTAAGGACTAGATTGTATATTTCTTGTAGAAATAGTTTTGTTATTTTTGTAATTTCTAAAATGTATTGACTAATGTAAATAGTTAACGAGTTGAATTTTATATTTATTTCATCATACCCAGAAAGATTGAAATGAATCCATTTGCGGTTTTAGGGGGGGTAATCGGGGTGCTGCCATAAATTTTTTTCGATCGGTCATTTGTTTTCATTCTCAAAATGAAAATTTACTAATTTTTGGAATCAAACTACATGGCATTTAATTCCCATATTTTTTTAAAATAACCATCCTAAGAATCCTTGAGAATGTATGACTTATTTGAATTCAAATTCATCATCCAATTAAAATTTGTATTTAAGAATTCTCATGACGCATAAAGCATATATACAGGGTGTCCCGTAATTAAACCGACAAACTTCTAGTGGACATTATAGATCGTATTTTAGACAGATTCGACCCAAATCATATAATGCAAAATTGCTTCGTTAAGGAGCTAGTGCCCTTTGAAGATGACGTCCTGTCCACACTTTTTGCCACATATTTGCAAAACGGAGTCACATAAAGGGCTGAAAGTTTACACATTGGCTAATATCAAAAATACGCATCGATTAGATTGAGTGCATTTCTTTCATGTCAAGCACAATCGTATCATTTGGGGGGCGAAGGGTATTTTTAGTTGAAACTTTTTTAACTTTCATTATTTCGTAAGATTTAAATCATATTCATTAACTCTGATGTTTTTTCTTGAAAAAAGATGCCTAACCATTATCAAGTAAAAATAAATTCAAAACAAAAGTGAACATTGTGTACTTAGTGAAAAGAGAGAAAATTTCAAATCTATTTTTTTCAGAAATGGTGCATCTGGGCGTTATTATACAAGAGCATCTTTTTTCAAGAAAAAACATCAGAGTTTATGAATATGATGTAAATCTCGCGAAATAATGAAAGTTAAAAAAGTTTCAACTAAAAATACCCTTTGCCTCCCCCAAATTATACGATTGTGCTTGACATGAAAGAAATGCATTCAATCTAATCGATGCGTATTTTTGATATTAGCTAATGTGTAAACATTCAGCACTTTATGTGACTCCGTTTTGCGAATATGAGGCGAAAAAGTGTGGACAGGACGTCATCTTCAAAGGGCACTAGCTCCTTAACGAAGCAATTTTGCATTATATGATTTGGGTCGAATCTGTCGGAAATACGATCTATAATGTCCACTGTATTTCCTTAGGATGAGGTAGAGGAAGATATTGTTAACCAGGAAGTACCAACAACGATAGAAGTTACCTACAGTTTATAGAAAGCATTGAACAATTGGGATTTCCAGTGATATCCAGAAAAAAAAATCATATCAGCAAAAATGGACTCAAAAAAACCATAGTGACTATCCGTTTTTGAGCGCTCGTTCTACTTAAACGAGTGCTATATCGTTTTGCCCAAATGTCTGTAATTTCCGAATTTCGAGCTGAAAATGGTCTCAAACAATAGGGTTCGATTCCCTGATTATGAATTCGTGGTCAAATTCAATTCTGTTCATGGGGCCATCCAGCCGACCGTTAGCACAATAACTTTCGAAGGGATTATCCTAGAGACTTGAAATTTTCAGGATGAGTTCGGGTCCCAAATGGCTCGGTTGAGTTTGTTAACCAGCCAAATCGTAAAGGGTGTTCCATAAAACAAGACCATTCAAAATTTTTGTTCCTCGATATCTCAGAAAGTACGAAACCAATCGGAATGAAATTGTTACGGCCAAATGCAAGATGCTGATAACAAGAAGCCTAATGCAACATTTTGTGGCCATAGTGTGAACAGAACCATAGAAAATTTAATTGGAATAGGTATTGAAAAAAGAATTTTCATATTTCCATAGAAAGATATCCGATTCGAGTGATTTTTTTTTGTTGATGGAGATCGATATTCCGAATGTTCATCCAAAATTTCGTGTCCATAGTTTCAACAGAACCATAGAAAATTCAATTAGAATATTGAAAATAAAATCCTTATATTTCCATAACAGGATATCCGATTCGAGTGAAATTCATTTTGAGAAAGAAAACTACTATACTGAATGTTCTTGCAAAATTTCAAGGGAATTGCATCATCAGAACCAAAGAATTTAATTTTTGTAATTATGTATTTATTTCTTACATATTTCATGTTCCAGAATATAATTCCGATTGTGCTGAGATTTTGCATTTATACATATATAGGCTATCAATCTCAAATCCCATATAAAATTTTGTGGTTATAGTCTTATTGCTCCTCCAAAGAAAGAACGCTCAGAAGCTCCTGCTCAGGATTTTCTCAAATTTTTTGTTTCTTGTAGTCAGGTTTTCGAGAAAAAAATTATTGAAGTAGCCGCAATAAGCGAGCGAATTAAAGGATCAGAATAAGCGGTTCAGTGTGACGAATGCGTTAGCAATCATTTCATTGGTTGAATCCTAGTTTACAACTATGCCAACTGACCACTCTATTGTGAATCGTCATCCCCACCATAGATAAATAAAATAAAGTTTATTTATCTATGATCCCCACTTTTGGTTTGCTTCTTGTACCTCATCATGGCTTGACGTTTGTATTTATACGAGTATTTATAGCTATCGCATTTTCAATATTTTGTTTAAAAGTCAATTACTTCCAATTTTAACTGAATAATTGGTTAGGTATGTAACACTAGTCTTTCACATGAAGGAAATCCATATTTTTGCATTCTGGGCAGAGAAGTTATAGGGATTCTTCTGGTGGTTAAGTCACAACTCACAGATGAACAAAAAATTTCATTTGTATTCCGTGTATTCAATTCCTGTGTTCATGGTACATTCTGTAGAATTTTTGGACTCTAACTGCGATCTTGGCCGAAAATTATCAAATGTGCTATAAGAAAATTCATTTTGCGCACAAAATAACTATTTTCAATTTTTCATCTTGAGTATTAGCCTGCGCAAAGCCGGAACGGTGTGTAAGTATTTTAATAATTCGAATATAGAGCTCCAATTGTTTCTTGTCCGATTCACATCGTCGTCATTTGATTTTGTATGGAACGTTACGGTTCGATTTTCTACAACAAATGACTAACTAGAGCCTTGGTTTCCTCTCTACCATGATTCTATTGTTCGCAATGAGAATAATGGTCGCCCAGTTTTCTCGAATTTGCATAATTGCAATGATTACGATGTGGATAAAAACAATGTACAGCTGGCAAAAACTGTTCGAACGGTCGCGATACTGGATTTTTTTGCATTTCCTACTCAGGAAAAACGATTGTTATCTCGAATTCTTGTTGAATCTGAAATGCTGATGATGAAATGTAGGAAACTAGATATCCACATCAATGTATTAATATTAATATATTCAAAGACACTTTAGTCACTCCTCACTCATGAGTTACGAGAGAGCCTGAACGTCCTCTTCTTCGAGTGTTTTAAGTAGAAAAATAATTTACTTATTCAGTCATGTTTGTAAACTTTAGATGAGTTTGTATTCGATGTTGTCTACTTATATCATAAAAAGTGTACTTAGTCTTCATTTTACATTTGAATTGAAAGAGGGAAATCTACTGAATAAAAAGGAGGGAACTTTTATAGAGGCGATATCAACTGGGGAAAGTTAACCAAAGAACAAACAAACTGGCCATTTGGCGAATTTACCCCGAAATGGAAGATTATCAATTTTTCAGACAAAAATACTTACATATAAGAGAAAAACATAAAAAGGCAAACACTTAAAGATGTAATGCTGCAAGCGGTGTCCACAGTTGTGACTGGAGGTTAATCAGTAAAAAAACAGCCCTTGATTTCAACATTCCAAGGATAACCCTTGCGAGGTATATTAACAAATATTATATAGAAAAGAGAGAAGGAAATGTACAAGGAGAAAAACCGATTGAAGTGAAATTTATTTTGTGAATCAAAACTGATATATAGTCCGTTCACGAAAGGTTGAGCCGTCGGTTGGCCATGACAATTTGACATATTCCACTGTGTATATTAAAATTTTAGGTTATGATGTTTATTTTCTTGTCAGATTGATACGCAATGTTGTCAATATTGCATAGAGTCGTCTGATAACTCGCAAGCTCGTCGGACGAGGCTGGGTACATTCGGCAACATTGAATTTATTTTACGTTATGACAGCAAAAACTGCCAACTTCAGATAAATAAAGAAACTCCTACTATGTGCTCAACCTTTCGTGAACGGAGTATAGGTACTGAATGTTCATGCAAAATCATCATCAGAACCATAGAAAGTAATTTTTGTAAGTATTTATTTTTATATACATATTACATTTTTTGAATAATTTCCAGAATATAATTCCGATTGTGCTGAGATTCTGCATTTATATACATATTTCTGAGGCAATAGTCTTATTGCTCCACCAAAGAACAAGCACTCAAAAGCTACTGCTCACAGCTTTTTTTAATTTTTCTTGTTTCTTGGTCAGGTTTTCTAGAAAAACATTATCGACATCAATGAAATGAACTCTCGGTACCTACTCTCATTCAAAAAACTCTATATTTCAACATAGTTACTGGAAATGCCCAGTAGGTTGATTGGAGATGTCACAAGTTTTTGAGAACAATTATTAGTAAATATTATTATTATATTGCTTTATCGAGAAATGCATTATCAAAAGCTCATCAGTTTGGAAGTTTCGCAATGTCAAAAAAAGGTAGGATAATTAAATTTTACGTAAAAAGTTGCCACTCCAATGATTTTACATAATAAAAAATATTCTCCTAAAAAAGTTTGCGGGTTTATGCATTCCAGATAAAAAAAAGGACCCCGCACATTTTGTATGGGAATTGGCTCCCGGTGAATTTGGCTGAAAATTTGATATGATGTTCTACTAATCCTTCTGATCAAATGTCTCCACAGTCACGAAGCTGAAAAATGCATACTTCTAGGAGTTTTTAGCGATTTTTTGTATCCATTATGGCACATTTTGTATGGGAATTGGCTCCCGGTGAATTTGGCTGAAAATTTGATATGATGTTCTACTAATCCTTCTGATCAAATGTCTCCACAGTCACGAAGCTGAAAAATGCATACTTCTAGGAGTTTTTAGCGATTTTTTGTATCCATTATGGCTTACGTATTACCGTTCACACAGAAATGTTTGAGAATATTTCGTGATTATTGAAAGCAGATTCTGTCAATTCGAAATATTTTCAAACATTTCTGTGTGAACGGTAATACGTGAGCCATAATGGATACAAAAAATCGCTAAAAACTCCTAGAAGTATGCATTTTTCAGCTTCGTGACTGTGGAGACATTTGATCAGAAGGATTAGTAGAACACCATATCAAATTTTCAGCCAAATCCACCGGGAGCCAATTCCCATACAAAATGTGCGGGGTCCTTTCTTGAAAAATAACTATAATGGTTAATTAATTAATTTCTCATGGAAATAGGCTATAGCGATAATCTTCGTCTATTTGATGGTACAGAATTAATCTGATGTGACCCATCGTCAGTCGCACCTGCAACACCCTGTAGAACACGATCTGTATTCTGAAATTGTCGAGCAGTCATGATTTTAGAACTGAAGGAGTTAGTAGAACATAACGTATACCGTTTCTCCTCTCCTGTCTCCTCACCGTTCTCTGGAGCTCTTTTGTGGATAGAGTTGTTGGGTGCTGGGACAGCTGACCCAACGCTTGCGCGTGAGGTAGTCCCAGTCAGCTGAGTTCATTGTCAAAGTGTATCGAACGCTTTCCGAACTTCAACCGTGTAAAATTCGCCGGGTGTTGATGTTTTTCGACGGTGTTCACATTCCTGCATCTCCCTGAAAAAAATCTGGACATCTTTCTAAGTGAGTATGGCAGTTTTTGGACGTTTATATCAGATTTATTGAGTTTGATATGCTCTGGTAACAAATGCGCATGTCAGAACCGAGGAATATTCCACTGGCTGATTAGTTTTTCTCGCTAAAGCCGGCCGGTGTAATGTTCTTTGTTTTCTTATTCATCTACAATTCTAAATATTATGTTGATGGTATGTTAGAACCCTGGGAAGAATCTGAATCTATTTAAGTGGTACAGATACGAAAGTAGCACCAATATCTTTTGTTCCACGAATTTTCCGAAAATTAAACTTTTATTGATTCAAATTAATTTTTTTATTATGTTCATTGATATTTTGAACATTTTAAATTGTCGTTTTTGTCATTTTCGAACAATATAAGTCTGTAAAAAAATAATTTCAGATTTCTCTCATGCAAAATATGCAGGATAATCATAAAATTCAAACTATTCATGATTATTTCGTGCAAATCTTCGTGTAAATAATGTTAATTGATATTTTGAACGTTGTCCTTTTTTTCTTAATAATTCTACATGATAAATCTGTATAAAAATTATTTTGAGATTTATCGCAGCCAATGATGCAATAGAATTATTAAATTCAAACTATTCATGACTATTTCTTGTAAACCTCGGTGTGAAAATTTTTTTATTGATATTTTGACTATTTTAAATTGTCCTTTTTGTAATTTTCGAACATAAGAAATCTGTATAAAAATTATTTTGAGATTTTTCTCAAGCCATTAGAATAATAGAATTCAAATTATTCACGACTATTTTTTGTAAACCTCGGTGTGAAAATTTTTTTATCGATATTTTGACCATTTTAAATTGTCCTTTTTGTCATTTTCGAAAATAATAAATCTGTATAAAAATTATTTTGAGATTTATCTCTAGCCAATGATGCATTAGAATCATAAAATTCAAACTATTCGTGACTATTTCTTGTAAATCTCAGCGTAAATAATTTTTTTTGTTATTCTGAACATTTTTTGTCATTTTCGAAGAATATAAGTCTCTATAAAAATTATTTTCTGATCTATTCCATGCATTAGAATCATAAAATTCAAACTGATCATGACTATTTCGTTGAAACCTCGGTGTGAAAAATTTTTATCAATATTTTGACCATTTCAAATTGTCCTTTTTGTCATTATCGAACAACCTCCGTATAGAATTTATTTTCAGATTCGTCTCATGCGAATGATGCATTAGAAACATAAAATTCAAACTATTCATGACTAAATTTTCAGAATCAGTTCATTCAATCTCGAATACGTATAATTATTTCAGTCAAATCTCGAATCTAGTTGGCATGGCTTTAGTAATTCTGCTTATTTCATATTCAGACTCCATTATTAAAGTAACAAATAATTAACATTATGGAATTGATGCCAACTTTCAAATTTTCGTTAGGCCTAGGCAGCTGAATATATTCGTGCTTTCGTTCAACTTGCTCTCAAATTGTTAACTGTTTTAGACTAGCTAGATTATAAAGGTACCTACTGGTAAACTTTGGTACTTAGATGGATTGCCATCGCACAATGGTATAATTAGGAGCGAGATTAGCAGTGCCTTCTTCATGTATTTCAAAGGTCTATAATTGCGATTTATGCAAAAGTGTGTAATTACATGCTTAGTGGTAACTTATTCGACTTGAATCATGTAGTTCCAGCAATCTCAATAATTAAAGCAATTTATATTGAAATAATGTAAAACTCAAACTTCGAAAGGTTTTTTTCAACTTAACGACTTATAATTCTGATTTGAATGTATAGGTATCATTATTTTCAGATAGATATTATCTAAATCTTCAGTCATTACAGATAAATATAACTTGAATATTCAATTCGAGTGCTTTTAATTATTCTTTTACTTCAAAATATAAATGGAAAATAATAATAAAAATTTGAGAGAAGCCCCAAACATTAGCTTTTGAGCGTTCGTTCTTTGGTGGAGCAATAAGACTATTACCTCAAAATTTGATATGGGATTTGAGATTGATACTAAATATATAAATGCAGAACCTCAGCATAATCGGAATTATATATTCTGGAAATTATTCAAAAAATGAAATATGTAAAATATAAATAATTACAAAAATCGAATTATATGGTTCTGATGATGCGATCTTCTTGAAAATTTGCATGAACATTCAGTATATCAGCCTTGATTTAAAAAATAAATTTCACTTGAATCTGTTATCCTGTTATGGAAATATAGAGATTCTTCTTTTCAATATTCCAATTGAATGTTCTATCGTTCTGTTGACACTATGGCTACAAAATTTTGCATGAAAATTCAGTACAACAGTCTTCTTTCACAAAAAAAGTTTCACTTGCATCGGATATCCTGTTATGGAAATTTAAAGATTGTTCTTTTCATAATTCCAATTGAATTTTCTATGGTTCTGTTAACACTATGGTCACAAAATTCTGCATGAACATTCAGTGTATCAATCTTCATTTATAAAATAAATTTCATTCGAATCGGATATTTTTTTATGGAAATATGAAATTTCTTCTTTTCAATATTCCAATTGAATTTTCTATGGTTCTGCTTACACTATGGACACAAAATTTCGCATGAAGCTTACTATGAGCATCTTGCATATGGCCGCAACAGTTCATTTCGATGGGTTTCGTTTTATCTGAGATATTGAGGAACAAAATTTTGAATGGCCATATTTTATGGAACACCCTGTACGATCTAGCTGGTTAACGAACTTAACCGAGCCATTTGGGAACCAAACTCACCCTGAAAATTTTAAGTCTCTAGGACAATCCCTTCGAAAGTTATTGTGCTAACGGCCGGACGGACGGCCCCACGGACAGAATTGAATTTGACCACGAATTCGTATTCAGGGAGTAGAACCCTATCGTTTGAGACCATTTTCGGATCAAAATTCGAAAATAATAGACATTTGGGAAAAACGAATAGCACTCGTTTAAGGAGAACGAGCGCTCAAAAATTGACGAAATGGTGATATGTAGACATGATAACTTTGAAGAATCTCCAGAAGTAGTCAACTCCAAAACTATCAGATTGATTAACAACTTTGTCGTAGTGAACCCTTAAACCAAATACTGAAAATTTCTTTTCGAAAGTTATATTAATGTACTGTGGCGTAACTTATGACCTCGCATTCTTCATAAGAGAGTCTAACTCGTTTCCGAATGTGCAGAAATCGACTTAGAGTAGGGAGATTTTGCGGTTGATTAGAACTGTAAGACTTATAACGCTGCAAAGCTACATACCATCCAACTTAATTTAAAAAAACCTGCTATTTTCCTCAAAACAACGATGAATAGCTTGACTTGTTACCGCCCATGCTCAAGTTTGCGCGTTCTTCACTTATGAATACTGAATACCATCATTTTAATGCGATCGGACCAATTACCATTCTTCAAACAATGTTTTTACCTTCCCTAAAGTTTTGAGTTTCAATGTCATTTCATTAGAAATTCGACATTTCCATTCCATGAGTAGACGTTAGCCAAGTCCATAAAAACCAGGCATCAAAACTAAATCTTCATCAGGTGATTGTAATAACGGAGTGCCTCAGGGCGCTGGATTGGGTGTATTATTGTTCTCATTGTTCTCTATGATTTGTTCGAAATGGACCTAGCCTCAATTACAGGATTTGTGGATGATACGATTATAATTATTGGTGAGACTAGTCGTAGCAATTATGATTGTGAATGGGGTTATACAATGTTAATATTTTAACCATAAAATAAACCCAAGAAAGCCCTGACGTGAAGTCATAAGCGTTGCGCGCTCCTTCAGAACAGAATCGCCGAAGCTCTTACGAAATTTATAATATTTTCGAAAATATTATTATTATTTTTGTCGAGAAAATGTCCACGACGGAGTGGAGTGGAACTTTGATTTTGAAAATAATTGTTCAGTATTATGTGCCTTTTATTTCTTATAAGTACCAAAACAGGTAATTTCACAACTAAAAATTCTGACGAATGTTTACATTTTCCATCAGTTGTGAGACCAAAATTATTGCGAAAATCACACGAGTTACAGTTATTTCACAGGAATTTCAATTAAAATCAATTCAAAATACCATTTTTAACGTAAAAGTGATTAAAAGAAGTAAAATAACTTTTACGGCGACTCAATGATTTTACCCCATCCGCCGTTAACAAAAAAAGTCGAATCAAGTTTCCTTTTTTTTCAATGACTTTTGCAGCTCATAACCCCGCGAAGTTTCCAAATGTAGTCAAAAGCTAAAAAGACACCTTTTTGTATTTCTGAACCAAAAATTAATGTTTGGGTACATCCTACTGAAAAAGGAATTTTTAGCTTTTAAGCTTTTTCTGGGTAACTTGCAGATACTTCAGGAAGCTGAATATTTTTAGTATTGAATTAAAATTCAGTAGATCATGTTAAAAAGATAAAAACTCCGAAATAGATTAAAAAACACTCAAAGATTCATAACTCAGGAACTACAAAAATCGCATAATATACATGGGGTAGGTATTTTTGGGTAGCCACCGGTCTGAGGAATCTAAAAAAAATTTTTGACGTCAATTTCCTAGATATCCTGTATAAATCAACGAGAAAAGCTCGGAGGTTGGAATTTCTTCGTCCGTCATTACCGATTGGTGGTCGCGAGAGCAATGCTGCGGCAGAGTGTGAATGCTCACTGCCTTCGATACTGCTGCAGAAGTATTTTGGGAATTATTGCCGACAACGCGAGCAGCAGTAGCAGGGGCTGAGTGTAATTGATTTACCCTTTTTGAAGCCCTCCCAGATACTGGAGCTGGCAAGCTATAGCACAGTTGCGAAAATAGCTTTGATTAAGGGGCATGATAGACTTTGATGTCGCAGTGGAATGTAACTTCCTTAATAATCTACAATGTTTACATTGGTAGAACCGAAACCATTTTTTGCCCAAAATTCGACACTTTCAGACATTTCGGCTAAGAATTGAAGAGTGACACTCTCTTCCTCAAGAGACAAGATACAAGCACGTAAAATAAGGCAACACTTCAGGAACACTATAGAACATTCCCATTTTTCAAATGATATCATCATTCAGAATGACTTGGCAGTAACATATTATACGGTCGTTTTTAGGTACATTACACTATTAACATTAATACCTATAGGTACCTCGATCTGACTCATGGATTCGATCCTAAGGCACTTTTAAATATTATTGATTGAACGAGGAACAAGAGAATTCAAGAAAATAATTTTTGAGCGCTCGATCTCCTTAGACGAGTGCTATATCGTTTTGTCCAAATGTCTGTGATTTTCGAATTTTGAGTCGAAAATGGTCTCAAGCGATAGGGTTCTACTATCGACGAAATTCAAGACTGATATACTGAATGTTCATGCGAAATTTCAAGAGGCTCGCGTCATCAGAACCATAGAATTTAATTTTTGTAATTATTTATATTTTACATAATTCATTTTTTGAATGATTTCCAGGGTATAATTCCGATTGTGCTGGGATTCTGCATTTATATATTTGATATCAATCTCAAATCCCATATAAAATTTTGATGTCATAGTCTTATTGCTCCACCAAAGAACGAGCTTTCGAAAGCCCCTGCTCAGGGCTTTTCTTAAGTTTTTTTATTGTGAATGGTCTGCCTAGAGCAAGCCAAAGTTTACTCGCACCCAAGTCACGGCTTTCCTCTTATTTTTAGTTTTAAAAATTCATATTCAGTATTTGGCGGAATAAATTATTTTCGTCTTCTGAAAAACTGATCTTCTTTCAAGAGGAATAATGGAGTATAAATGGCTCAATTACTTCCAATTTAGCTGTCAGCGGTATAGATAATCCATATATACAGGGTTTTCCTTTTGAGTTGGCCTATTAGACGTTTTTGGAGAACTAGTGAATATTTCGTTCTGAAATTACAGGTGAAGCCTTGAGGATGAAGGAACTCTTAAGGTTGACGCTCACTTGGACGAGACGAAGCGAAGAGTTGTTTTCCGCAGGCACGATTTGCACTGAATCAAATGGGCCGACGCTCACTTGGGAGGCGCGAAGCGAAGATCAGAATCGATTGATTCAGTGCAAATCGTGCCTGCGGAAAACAACTCTTCGCTTCGTCTCGTCTCGTCTCGTCCAAGTGAGCGTCAACCTTTAGCCTAAAATATTTTCAAGTCGACAGTGTTGCCTTGTCTATCTCAAAAGCATATCTACTTTCTTATTTCAAATGCAACTACCTATATTTTTATTCATGTATCGATTAAATACCAAATTCGCAGTATAGTCTACTAAAAAAATTTCTCTACCATGCACTGTTGCCAACTTATGCACAAATTCTTGAAATTTTCGACCTCTGCATTGCAAGTTTGGAAATGAAATATCTCGATTATTTTCTATGCGAACGGAACCAAACTCAGCAGTCTCATAGTAGAGATGCCATGCATTAATGTTGTATATTTCGTATTGTGATACATCGTAAGGTTCTTCGAAGATTTTGATCCAAAAATATGGAACTTAAAATTAAAATATTTCGAGATTTTCAAAAGGCAACCATATTTACTTTACAGCATTCGATTCGAAATGAAATATGAATGGCAGTCTCCTTTTACACTAATGATTTATTTCGGATAGTTTTCGAATGAAAACACATTAACATAAGTAAAATAAGATGGTTATAAGGAAAGTTTAAGAAGCAAATTCAATTATACCTATGCTTTGAATTTGATTCAAGAGTATTTAGAGATAATACTAATGCATTGAAAGAAATCAATCATTTATAGGAGACATTGTTTTTGCAGGTATTTTCCAAAACCACCAAACCAACCAGACAACAAGCAAAACCAACCTGAAACGCCAGTATTAAGAGAAGTATTTTTCGAAAAACACTTTTTATCGTCCGAAATTAGGAAAACATGTTCGTTCAAGCGGAGTTCGCCAAGCCAAACACGAATAACAACAACTTGACCCGGGAGGAAGATCAGAACAACGGTACGAGCGATCTGCTCCTGCAGGATCTGGACTTGGTGTCCCGTTTCTGTTTGCCGATCTGTTCGCATGACAATGAGGTGCGGGAAGTGGCTTTGGACGTGATATCGAAGACTGTCGAGAGCTGGTTGGATGGTATGGGCAGCCCCATGAATAGTAGGCAAGTATTTTTTTGTTCTTCTTCTTCTTCTTCCGTCTTCCTCTTAGGCTTGGAGCCTGTTCTTCTTCGATGATATTTATTCGGTGCGTAGGTTATCACTCCATCTCTTTCTGGGTCGACCGATACTTCACCTTCCTAGAGGTGATTTATCCATTGCCTTCTTCACCATTCTGTCCTGTTCCATTCTTTCTATGTGCGCGTTCCATTCTACCTTTCTGTTATTAATCCACTCTTCGATTTTCTCCACTTCACACAGCTTTCTGATTTCATCACTCCTTTCTCTGTCGTACAGTGTTTTTCCGGAAATTCTGCGAAGGATCTTCATTTCCGCTGTCTCCAGCATACGTCTTGTCCTCGCAGTATTTGGTCTGGTTTCAGCAGTGTAAGTCATGATCGGTCTTATGGTACCTTTATAAATTCTTGCCTTGGTTTTTATGTTTAGATGTTTATTCCTCCATATAGGGTCGTTAAGGCAGCCTGCAATTTTATTTGCCCTCATGACTTGCTGAGATACCTCATCTTCAATGCAGCCATAACTAGATAATTCGATGCCAAGGTATTTGAATGACATCACCTGCTCTATTATCTTCTGGTTCAATTCTAGTTTACATCGGGTATTTTTGCTGTTGTCGTGCATTTAGTTTTTTCTGTGGCTATGTCCATATTGAATTGCTTCGCAGCATTGAAGAGTTTGAGGGTTCTCTGAAGGTCGTCCTCGCTCTCCGCGAAGAGTACCGCGTCATCGGCATAACAGAAGATCGTAAACTCCCGGTGACCCATTCTGTAACCCCTATTTTTTTGTTGTTGACGCAAAATAATTGACGATCAGACCAGTGGAACTTCCCTATAACGAAATCGTTATACGGAAGTTATTTGTGCAAATAATCCGTAATTTTTATATGAGTGGTACCATTAAATAAAATTTCTTCCCTTAAAAAACCCTTCAGTGGACCGGAAAGCGAGACGACACGTTTTAAAGACTCAAAGTACCTCTTCACGATGTGTTATTCGACCGGTTGCCTCTCCAAATCAACGTTGTCAGTATCATCACTGCATTGGCCCAGTACCCTTTCTGTGGTATAGGTAAATATACCTATAAGAAGGAGTTTCTGGAGAAGGAGAAAGTCGAGAGAAAAAATTCTGGCGGAATCTCCCAGGGATGGATCATTCCACTGTGTTCCTTCGGAACTTTGAAACAGCAAGATCCAAAAGATATTTGGATCTTGGTAAGAAACAATTACACCTCCTCACTGGCTTTCTTACTGGACACTGTTGCCTCAGGAAGCACCTGTTGAGGATGGGATTATCGGATACTGACGAGTGTAGGTTCTGTGGGGCGGAGGAAGAAACCCCCATTCACCTAGTCATGGAATGCTTTACCATTGCGAGCCTAAGGAGAGAATGCTTTGGGCGAGAATCTTGTAAGAGTGAGGAACTAGCCCCGTTGAAGCCTTCATAGATATTAGATTCCATTAGATCTCTGGACCAGGAAGGCGAGCAGTTTAAACTATCAAACTATCATCACTGTAATCGTAGGGATCTCGAACACCGCATTTGACATTGTTTAACATGTCCTTTTCAGTTGGAAGTTAATTTGTTACAGTATTTACATCTAACCGTCATTATCAACATTTCCAGCTGAATCCAACGTTTCGGAAGGATTTATCCGCCCGCCGTAATGATTTAGTTTATGGTCGGGATTTATTGCCTACGTCCGGCATAATTATGAAAAAAACCCACCCTTATACCTTTTTACCAATACCCATTCAAAGTGTGATGTTTTTGTTCTTGGAATATTTCGTTATAGAGAGAATTAACTTCGCTTCAAAGGTTGTTTTCAACATGTAATTTGGATTCAAGGTGCAATGTCTTTAACGAAATTCGTTGTACAGAGAAATTAATGAGGGTAAAAACGTTTTTTCTCGATTTCCGGCCAAACTACAAGTCCTATGGGAAAAAGTTAAATCACGGAGTTGTAGGTAATAAGAAGACCTACAATTTTTGTAATTACACTTTTTTCACATAACCTCAAAATTTATGTGAAAAATTCAAATAATAAAATTCTTGGTTTTTTATTTTTGTCTAATGCAAAAAAAAACTTTTTTTCACGAAACCTTGTGAAAACTAACCTTTTTTTGTCCTAAATGCACTGTAATTTTTCACCTTAAAAAATTTCAAATTTATAAATCATTAAGATTGCAAGAAACATGCGAAAATAGTTGTTCTGAATACTAAAGATAAGATTTGAAGGGGGGATTTTCTGAGAATATTTAGCTTAGTAATGTATATATTTTTTTTACATTATCAGAAAGAAGAGATTTCAACGGACAAAAAACGCCTCGAGTTTTTTTTTAAAAATCTGATACTTTGACGCGAGAATTTTCGATTGAAAATTAGGGTGTTTTTCCGATATCAAGTCAAAATAAGGTGAAAAATTAAATATTTCAAATCGAAAAAATTACCGTATCTCTAGGACATAAAAAGGTAAGTTTTCATCGAATTTCGTGAGAAAAATATTTTTTTACACAAGACAAAAGTAAAAAACCAAAAACTTGATTATTTGAATTTTTCACATAAATTTTGAGGTTATGCAAAAAAAGTTATAGGTCTCTTCATTACCTACAACTTTGTCATTCAACTTTCTTCCATAGGACTTGTAGTTTTGCCGGAAATCGAGATAAACCGTTTTTTACCCTTAAAAACTCACCCCCATCCACTTCCCGACCTCAGATCGCCCGTAAATTATTCTTCCTTTCAAATTTGTTATATTCTCGTCCTTTTTTAACGGGTTTCATCCTACTATATTTTATTTGTTTCAAAAAGTATCGTTCCTGCTCTACAACGGACGGAATTGAATTGAATTGAATTTGACCACCGATTCATCGTCAGTGAGTAGAACCTTATTGTTTGAAACCATTTTCGGCTCAAAATTCGTAAATTACAGACATTTGTGCAACACGATATAGGTACCAGTCGTATACAACGAACGCTATAAAAAATGAAAATAATTTTGGAAAAAATATATACGGAAGTAATTACCCATCGATAATAATTGGACTAAACGATTCAACCATGAAACGGCAGCTCAAAACTGAAAAATTAAAATTAATACGTTAATTGTTAAAAAATGTGCAGGAGAACGGAAGGTTTAGAAAAGATATCACGATAACTTCTGTCTGCAATTTAGCTGTTGAGAATGATGTCAGATCTGTACTTATGTGCTTATATCCATGACCAAGATAATTAGAAATGTCGTAGGCTAAGCTTGTTTACCTAATGCTTCGCAGAAAACTTCGCAGGAACTTGATCTGGTATGAAAACTGAGTAATATCGGATTTTTCAGAGCTTTCGTAATATTTCTGGAGGAATTTCATTCGTTGTTTTTACTCATATCCATTGACCCCATGATATTTCCTGAAAATAAAAAATTAGTTGTTATGTATCTCATGAAAATTATTTTTCATTGCGAAAAAAAGAATAGATACATAAAACTGTTATTATAAAAAACTGAAAATAATGTCAACTGAATTATGAACTTTTGTTTGAAATCTATCTAAATATTGAAAATTTACTTGTCCTTCTTTAGGACTTAGGAAGATGATTCCTCGATAAAAATAAGCAGGGGGAGTTCATATAAATTTGTTTCGGAATTGTCCTCCTTTCCAGGATACAGCCTTTGAGACTCATAAAACTATACATAATATGATTCATTAAGGAGATGTTACTAACACAATTTTTTTGATCCCATAACTTTATTATTAGGGGTTGAAAATAACAACCCCTTATGATTTTCCTTCAAAAATGGTTTTCGTGGGATAGATTTTCGAAAAATAAATTTCTCTTCTGGGTTCCCATTCAATTCTGAAGAAAGAAAGTCTCTTGCAAAATTTTCATACAGTCGGTAATTTTCTCGGAAAAAATAAAAAACATACAAGTCGTTATGATCACTGTTCATTCCATTTCATCGTATAAGTGTTCCATCGAATGAATATTCTAAGATATTGTTTATGCTCAAAATTGGTTTTGTGAATTATGCTTATTAATCGAAAGCTTGTAAGTTTTTCTTTTTTCCGAGAAAAGTACCTACTGTATCGAAATTTCACAAGAGAGTTTTTTCTCCAGAGTTGAATGGAAAACCATAAGAGAATTCTTATTATTCGGAAATCTATCCCACGGAAACAATTTTCGAACGAAAATCATAAGGGGTTGTTATTTTCAACCCCTAATAATAAAGTTAGGAGATCTGAAAAATTTGTGTGAGTAACTTCTACTTAGTGTTTTATATTATGCATAGTTAGTTTTATGACTCACTGTTTTTAAGAAGCCGTACAAAAAAATTAAAACTGTCAACTCGTCATCGCCTTCCAAAGGCTGCGTCTTGGAAGGGGGGTCGATTTCGAAAAAAAATTATATGAACTACCCCTGCTTATTTCCATCGAGGAATCATATCCCAAAGTCCCTCGCATTCGTTTACAGACACCCTGTATATTATTATAATAATTAAAAATATCTTCCGATATTGATATTTATACGAGGCACTTTGGCATGGGCCAAGGATAATTCATAATGCATTATAAATAATTGACTGAAGTGGTATTTTTAATACCGAGGCGGAAAGTTTGTGACCTGAACGTAGCGAGTGCTTTAATTCGATAAAGGAATAAAAAGCACTTAAGTTACGCGGTGAACACTCTATTTTATGCACTTTGAAAACTTATATAAACTATAAAGGATATGCCCCAATGATCACTTAAAACAATGCCTTCAATTACAAGAATTTCATTTGTCTGAAATGTTTCAGATCAGAATTCTCAAATTTGCAGAAAAGCCTGGCGTGAATTCAGAAACTTTTCGCTCTTGTTCTTATTATGTATTATGAGTTATTGAGGTTTAGGGTGAAAACCATGTTTTACTGAAGACTGAAATCTTGTACTTTCGTTCAAAAGCGTAGGGAGACCTACTTTCGAATTTACGAATCCATGGATCCATAGATTTTCCGTAATAATAATCCAATCACAAATTATGGATTATTTCCTAATTTTTCAATAAAAAAACGGCACAACCAATTCCACTTTCAGCCACATCGCTGAATAGGTAATCAAATAACCTTTCATTTGATGTATAACAATCCATATAAATTCCCATTTGAAAAAATAAAGTAGAGGGTTGAGGGGCTTAGGGGGTGAGAAATGTCGAATTCATAAAAGCATGGGATATATTGCTCTCGAAATTAAAAATCGACAGTTCCGAGAATTTTTTTGAATAATTCCACGTACAAAAATGTATATGCTCTAAATTTCAAACCATATAATACGAGGGGAAGAAGAAGATTTGAAAAAAAGTTGTATGTAATTATAGAATGGAAAGAATATTGCTCAGGATATTCAGATTTTGATTATAGTTTTGCCCAATATGAACAAGATTGTAAAAGCTTCTCACTTCATGCCAGGTTTTTTCGTTTTGTTCCTATAATGTCACATATCGGGTGTCCCAAGGTGAGTGTCCCTTTAGATTATTATGGAAACTATTGATGGTAAAGGTTTAAAATTTTGTGGATCATGTGAGGTACATTCTTAAAATAATTTCACATTTCCAGTGTTGCCGGATGTACGATAATTTGGCAACAACTTTGTTATTTTGAAAGGGACATTAAAAATTCGGTATTTCTATTATTTTAAACTCTATGAAGTATTAAATTTATTCACTCTTTCTTTTTCCTACCCATCATTAACGGTTTTGAGTTATTAATTATTTTTCGAAATTTTAGATCAAATTGGTGTGTTACGAAAATGATTCTAGTTCGGTCAATATTTGAGATTTAAGTCAAAAATTTGGCAAATGATCAGATATTGATCTGATCTATGTCACTGCTTTTGAATTATAGTTGTCAGTTATACAGGATGGACCAAAAAATTATCATTTGCCAAGTTACAAAAACGTTGAGATAAGTATAGGGACTTGAACAGAAAAATTGTAAAGTGTGTTGTACTGATTACAAAAATTGAAAAATATACAAGTTGTCTAATTTGAGAAAAACTTTTTTTTGGCAAATGATGATTTTTTGGTCCATCCTGTATAACTGACACTTATAATTCAAGAGCAGTGATATAGATCAGATCAATGTTTGATGACCTGCTAAATTTCTGACCTGAATCTCAAATATTGAGTGAACCATTGAGTGAGCCATTTCCGTAACACGTCAATGAAATAATAGCTCAAAATCCGTTAAAGGTAGGTATGAAAAAGTAAGAGTGAATAGACACATTTTATAGAGTTTCATAAAAAAACAGAAATACCGGATGTCCTAATTTAAAAAAAACAAAGTTGTTGCCAAATTGTCGTACATCCGGCAACACTGGAAATGTGAAATTATTTCAAAAATGTACCTTACATGGCCAAGTATCGATCCACAAAATTCGAAATCTTCACCACCAATAGTTTCCAAAATAATCTAATAGGCCACTCACCTCGGAACACCCGATATACCACGAATTTTTCATTGTTACGTTTTCATATTATTACTGAAACATTCAAGGAACAGAATTCAAATTATTCACATGAATTTTACGTACTATTAGAAATGCAGATCGGTTCTGATTGATAAATTTGCTTTCGATTCTTCCCTTCAGTTTTTCATTCTGTTTTTTCTTGGATTGCCACAGGTGTAAGACAATGAACGAGAGAAAAACGAGTTGTGGTAATCCACCTCCAGCCGAATATATGGATCTAGTAGCTCTACACTTACCAATAATCCTCAGGCTAAGTCTGAATTGCCCCTTCGCCAATGTTCGTGAGAAATGTCAACATATCTTGGAAATCGTGAGGGTGAGTTTCATATTTTATTTATTTGGATCGCCAGCTTATGAAATGCACCAGTATATTTGTTTTCCAGAAAGTTGAGATGAATCTGAAGTAAACAAAATAACTCCAATGACCATGTAGAGAGATATTATTTTTATATATAACGGTTTTTGAGTTATTCATTATTTTTCGAAATTTTAGATCAAATTGGCGTGTTACGAAAATGACTCTAGTTCGCTCAATATTTAAGATTTAAGTCAGAATCTTAACAAGTCATTAGATATTGATCTGATCTATGTCACTACTTTTGAATTATAGTGCCAAGTTACAAAATCGTAAAAAAGTCTTTTTTTTCGAATAAGACATCTAGTATATTTTTAAATTTTTGGAGTCTGTACAACACACTCTACAATTTTTATATTCACGTCATATACCTATCTCGAAGATTTTGGCAAATGATGATTTTTTTGGTCCATTCTATATAACTGACAACTATAATTCAAAAGTGACATAGAACAGATCAATATCTAATGTCTTGCTAAATTTTTTACTTGAATCTCAAATATTGAGCAATCCAGAGTAATTTTCGTAACACGCCAATTTGATCTAAAATTTCGAAAAATAATTAATAACTCAAAAACCATTAAAGATATGTATAAAAAGTGAGAATGAATAGATTCAATATTTTATGGAGTATCATAAAAAAAATATAAATACCTTATGTCGCATTCAAAATAACAAAGTTGGTGTCAAATTGTCGTACATCAGGCTACACTGGAAATGTGAAATTACTTTAAAAATGTACCTTACTTAGCCAAATATCGATCCACGAAATTTGAAATCTTTACCATCCATAGTTTCCATAATAATCTAATTCCGATTAGTTTCGTATTTCCTGAAATATCGAGGAACAAAAATTTTGAATGGCCATATTTTATGGAACAGCCTGTATGATTTGGCTGGTTAACGAACTTAACCGATGCATTTGGGACCCGAACTCATCCTCAAAATTTCAAGTCTCTAGGACAATCCCTTCAAAAGTTATTATGCTAACGGCCGGACGGTCGGCCACACCATTTGAGACCATTTTCGGCTCAAATTTCGAAAATTACAGATATTTGGGTAAAACGATATACCACTCGTTTAAAGAGAACGAGCGCTCAAAAAGATAGAGCAATGAGTTTCTCGAAAATAGATAACAGCATTCATCTCTGTCCCTTACGGTTAAAATGCAGTTCTGGGATCACCAATTCTGGTCATCCTGTACAGGGTGGGCATATTTCGATGTTTTAGCACTACAACTTTTAAACCAGGGGAGATAGACAAAATCTGATACCCACTTCTCGATCTCTTTTTCTGAGAAACTAACGAGAGTAGTATTAATTTTTGGCTACCTTCTTTTGTTTTCGAGGAATAAGCGAAAATTGGAAAAGTGGCAATATCGAAAAAAATTCATATCTCCGCTAATACTGATGATAGAGCTCTGAAATTAAAACATTATACAGGCACTTTTTCACGTAGAATCCAGTGGCGTACTCGCCTTTTTTGCACAATTTCTAATTACGGAGCTATGACCCAAAGTTATGTTTTTTAAATGGAAATACTAGATTTTTGTGGCATTTTCTGAAAGCTTAATTTTTTCTGATTTCAAAAATATAAAACAATGTATGGTTTGTATCAATATGAGTATAGAAAATGATCAAAATCTATTTTCATCTTCTTCTTCTTCTTTTTCTTTTACTGTACTTGGCTGATAAGCCATCTACACATCATTTTCATCTGAGTCTCAATATTTTCTATGGTTTCAACTGTTGATGAGCATAGAAAAATTTAGCATCGTATAATTACGACAATATCTTTCCAGTATTCTTTTCCTTTCTTTTCTATGCTCTGTACTCAATTTCTCCAAGATGGACTGCTGTGAAACTTGATCCCTCATTCTAAGTTATAACTAAGATGTCTAAAATAAGACATCTTAGTTATAACCTACTGACCTTTTATTGTAATCACTATTAGGTATTGAAAAACATTTTTCCTTTATTACTTTTCTAATTGAATTGATAACTTCATATGCGATTTGAAATAGACTACTTAGCACTTGTGCGTATTTATTCTGGAGTGCAATAAAAATATTCTCTTGCATCCATCTCATTATAACTAATTATATCGATTGAAACGGAGGATTATGTGGATCTTTTTGTTATTTCCAAATCCATTTCAAGCTATAAGTTTTTATGAAATATATCCATGTTCGAATTTTGGAGAAATTAGTTGAAAGCATAGAAATAATGAGATTGACGGAAGGAGACTGCTCTTGTTATAGGAAGCTCCATTTTTCTGTGCTTATCAACAGTTGAAACCATAGAAAATATTGAGACTCAGATGAAAATGAGTTTTTGATCATTTTCTATACTCATATTGATACAAACAATACAATGTTATATATTTTTGAAATCAGAAAAAATTAAGCTTTTAGAAAATGCCACAACAATCTAGTATTTCCATTTAAAAAACATAACTTTGGGTCATAGCTCCGTAATTAGAAATGGTGCAAAAAAGGCGAGTACGCCACTGGATTCTAAGTAAAAAAGTGCCTGTATAATGTTTTAATTTCAGAGCTCTATCATCAGTATTAGCCGAGATATGAATTTTTTTCGATATTGCCACTTTTCCAATTTTCTCTAATAACTCGAAAACAAAAGAAGGTAGCCAAAAATGAACACTACTATTGTTAGTTTCTCAGGAAAAGAGATCGAGAAGTGGGTATCAGATTTTGTCTATCTCCTCTGGTTTAAAAGTTGTAGTGCTAAAACATCGAATTATGTCCACCCTGTACATCCATGATCCGCCTAAAATAAAATCTTGCACGATTATTATAATAGCCTAACGCCTAACCCATGAATGCGTACACTGGACGCCATGAGGATAGGCGTTGAAAGAACCTTTGTGAGGCCTTAAGTAATTGATTAACTTGAATAATTTACAACTGTTGAAATGAACAAGGTGCTATGTTCGTGTGTACACTCCCGATTTAATCTGTGTAATTGCCTCCTTTACTTCATTGGCCCGACTGTTACTAAGTAGAGCCTCTGAATACATTTAATATGATTTTTACGAGGACAGTGGAAATCGTCAGCAGTTAGCTGTTCTCGTGACCTCATAAGGTCTATTCGTTTTGATTAATGATAAGATATTATCATCAGCTTATATAATATCAGCTCCTGATCTCTGATTCGCACCGGAACAGGAGCTTGAAGCTGAGACTTTTGACCGTTTTTTCTTATTGTAAAGAGTATTTCAAATTGGGCAGTTTTTTAAAAATAAAAAAAACATAATTTGCATTAATTCTAAAAATTTTTTATAGGTAATTGAAATATTAGTAATGATATTTATGTACGAAAAATAATGTCTGCCAAATGACCACCTTTTGTGTCCAGTCTTTTGTTGAGAATTTCAATGACATTTAGACATAATTGAGGCTCTATTTTATTAATGACACGAATTATTTCATCCTTCAGTTCAGGAATCGATTCTTTTAGACCTAGCCCTTCACATAACCCCAACGAGAATAGTCCAACAGTGTCAAATCACATGATCTTGGTAGCCAATTTACATCACCGTTTCAGAAGATAATTCGTCCAGGAAATTTTCAACGTTTCGAATTATCTAATTGCTTCCATTCCTAGGTTATTTGAACCTTGAATGTCTTCAGAGCTAAATCCTTGTATAAAATACGTAGTGTTGTGGAGTTGTGAGCACACTAAGTCCAACTTGTTGTGAACGTCGTTCAGTTCAGGAATCGACTGTGGATTATTCTTATACACTAGGCTTTTCACATAACACATAAAAAAAGTAGTCCAACGGTTTTGTTCTGTTGGTCACTAGACATCACTGTTTCTGGAGTTTGTTCGTCCAGGAAATTGTCTCGATGAATTATTTGTGTGTTATTTGAAACTGTGCCTTCAGAGCTAAACCTTTTTGTAAAATACTCCATTTTGTGGACCCACCAAGTCCAACTTGTTGTGAACGTCGTCTAATGGACATTTTAGAATCTTCAGCAACACTTTCAAGAACCAAAAAAATATTTTCTTGTGCGAACAAGGATTTTTTTTTATTTTGCACCGAAACGATCTCTTGAAATTCTTTGATAACAGGACCAATAGTGCTTTAGGATGAACGATTATGTAAACCATAAAATTCAAGTGATTTTCTGACGACACAGAACATTGATTTTCATGAAATAATTCAACGATTTGAACGCGTTGTTCGTGTATGAAGCCATTTTTATAAATATCATACATCACACATTTTATTTATTCTTAAAAAAAAACGTTCAATTTGAAATACCCTTTTGATTTGAAGTGCATTTTTGTTCACTTCGGTGCTGTCATATTATTTGTCGTAAGAATAGTGAAAATTTCGATGATATTAAATGTGTTTACACCAAAAAATGGTGAATTACTAAATTACTGTTGTGATGATCCTCCTTTCCCGCTTTATCTTTAATTTGTTTTTGTTGTTTCGTTAACATCTGTCAAAAACAATAAATGCTTCAAACAAAATAGTAACAAACATTTAGCGCAACGCAGGTGCACCGTAACAGCTAAGGAACGTGAAGCTCTCAAAGCTATTGTAATAATTCTGCTTCAAAATATGCCCTTACATAATGTGGGACAGTTCAAAGTTGATTGATTCGCTTCCATTCCAATTGAACCTATTCGCAAAATACATGAGACTTATAATACATGTGGCCGCAGAAGTTCATTTCGTTTGGTTCCGTCTTGTCTGTGATATTGAGGAACAAAAATTTTGAATAGCTATATTTTATGGAACTCCCTGTACGATTTGGCTGGTTAACGAACTCAACCGAACCATTTGGGAACCGAATTAACCCTGAAAATTTCAAGACTCTAGGACAATGCCTTTGATGAAAGTTATTGTACTAACGGCCGGACGGCCCCACGGGCAGATTTGAATTTTACTACGAATTCGTCATCAGGGAGTAGAAACCTATCGTTAGAGACCATTTTCGGCTCAAAATTCGAAAATTACAAACATTTGGGCAAAACGATAGCTCGAGAACGAGCGCTTAAAACCAATCATTGGATTCCACAAAAGTTATAAACGAATCACTCAATTAATCACTTTTTCCGTCGACCTCAAAATAAGGTGATTTTAAGGTGTACAAAATTGAACATTAATGACCCAATTTAATGTTAAATTTATGATACTTTAATGTGGAATCCTCATGGCAACTGTGCACAAATTATTCAGAAGCACTACGAGAAATGTCAAAACTCTACTGGAACATAGAAACATAGAAACGTCCTTATGTCAAATGTATGTCTTTTGCAAAATAAGAATGTAACGTGCGTTCAAAAAAATTCGTGGTCAAGTAAGCTGTGGATTCTATTTTTCCCCTCATAGACTCTTAGGAAAAATAGAATCCACAGCTTACTTGACCAGGAATTTTTTTGAACGCACGATATTTCAATCAAGAATTTATACACAATTCATTATAAGGTCGTCTGAAAAATCAACTCGGTAATTAATATGGCGACTAATGGTCTTGAACTTAAACGCGTGAGCGTAGCAAAAATATCTTGATCTGTCTTTTAATAACCTAGTTGATTAAATAACTATTAATCGGAGTTGAACCATTGATTCTTTTCTATTAACACTTCCATTGATTCTTCATTTACCATTCAAATATGCAACTATATATTAATATGTTGGATGATTATACCTGTCTGAAATGTTAGACCACGATTCAAAAAAAAAATAAAAAACCTTAACGTTTTCGTTGATGTCATTATATAAATCAGTAAATTTCCTCGAATTGGTGGTGCTCAGGAGGATTAGTCTAGAACACTTTGATGTTCTAAAATTATTCAAGATTGTGATTATACCGTGCCTATGCGATTGCTTGTTTAATGATAATTTCATGGATCAGCGCGACTGCGACTGAAAAACAGTTGAAGTAATCTGTACATTTTTACCTGACTTAAATTTGGGAGAATTTAGGTATATGTATTCCGAAGTGGTCAGAAAAAACTTGATTTATATTATGATATTGTTTCGAGTCTGTAATTCTTTATATAGAATATACGGACTCCGCATATAATACTAATTAATCATTATGTTTGTTTGCAGATTCGTGGTTTACCAATACCCTATCCTGTGATATTTGGACCTAGTGCTTTCATCGATGCTGAAGAGGTAAGGTATAAATAAAGAATTTAATGGAATGACATATATTTACTCATAATCTGAATACTCATTCTTCTTCAAATGATACTTTTAAACAATACTTTCCTTACGTTTTCTTTTCTTTGTTGAATAACTGGTAGAACTATATCGATTAGGCCTTTTCAACAAAGGAAATTTGAAGCCCTTTGACATGAGGTATCATTCGACACCTATGCCTAGCACTTTTTTCATAAGTGTATCCTGTATGAATTTATATACCAGGTATGTAAAAGCAACGTTTTGAGAGCTTATCTACACCTCACTTATTTTGTGATCTATAACCAGCTACCAAAATATCGAAACTTCGTTTTTCAACACCCGGTATACAATGATTGTATCTGATTGGTACCTACATATTTTCACATATTTTCTGATAAGCACTTTTGAGAATATTTTTTACTATTTTCAATTCAATTATTATTGAAAAAATCATAAGTCTTAGTTGATTTTTTGTCATCGTAAAAACTAAGAAGATTGCAAATCTTCTAGTAAGGCATATCAAACTGCAAAGCTTAACAGTTGAAGTTGAAACGAATATTGTAAAAGAATTGAAAAATCTTGAACATTTTCAACAGATAGATTATTAAATATCGAATAATTACTAGATAATTAATTGGTTATAAATTTTTGGTGGATTCGCCGATAGTTTACGTTATTCAGAAAATTGGTGATAAAAATTCAATAAATAATTGTTGGCTCAGATGCTTTTAACCGTTATCACCTTTTCAAGTTAGTATGTGCCATTTGTCTCGGAGTGATGACATTCTGAAAAGATACAGATTCCAGGCTAATGATGCCAATAGTTCTGACACTTGCTTGGCTTTCCTCCAGAATGTACATCTGTTTTCCTTTGAATTTTTGTGGATATTTTAGGATCTAGTATTTAAGGATGCCAGTTATCGCTTGCATCATACCATTCGTTGTCTCAGGTCATGAAAAGCCTTGTATGGTTTGTATTTCTGACTGAGTTACTGTTCAATTTCTGTTCATTTATTTTTATGGAAAACAGAATTGCGAGAATTATGTGAAAAAAGTACGAAAGTATGTAGGACGAATAAAATTTAATTTCAAACAGCTTCAAAAACTATTCAAGTTTCGGTTCGTTCTCGCAATATGGAGCACCCATTCGGAGACAGAGAGAACAAGTATCATTCGGTAAATACTTTAATTTTAAGCGCTCGTTCTACTTAAAATAGTGCCGTCGTTTTGCTCAAATGTCTGTAATTGTCAAATTTTGAGCCGAAAATGGTCCCAATCGATAGAGATCTTAATTCTGTACCTACGTGGGGCCATCCGGCCGTGAGCACGATAACTTTCGAAGGGATTCGATTAAGATTTTCAGGTTGAGTTCCGTTCCCAAATGCCGCGGTTAAGTTCGTTTACAAACCAAATCGTACAGGGTGTTCCATAAAATATGGCGATTCAAAATTTGTGTTCCTCAATATCTCTGACGAAACGAAACCAATCGAAATTAAATTTTGTTGCCACATGCAAGATGCTCATAATAAAACTCATGCAAAATTTTGTGTTTATAGCTGAGATCAACAGAATACCTAGATAGCCCCTAAGCGTGATGTCAATAGATTGAATTTGAGGGCAAGATACATAAAACAAATGTTTGTTTTTGTTTTGAAATTTGACAGTCCAAAGGCAGAGTCGTGCTTTTTTAGGGGTACTGAAAAGAAATGAATATAATATCTTCATAAAGCTGAGATCAAGAGAATTTTTTTAAAGTAATAAGACTCATCCACCTTATGATTATTAGCAGCGATACACCATCTTGCTAAATATAGGTTTACACAATAAAAGAAACATAATTATTTTAATACCTACTACTCATAATCAACCCACGCTACTGTACTGAACTCTGGAATATTGCTTTTCATGAAGAATCGTGTTTTTTATATGTCTTGCAAATAATACATTATTTCGGATCTTTTCTGAAGTAAATGAACCTCAATATCATGAAAATAACCAGTTAGGTGTTTATAAACAGCAGGGGGGAATTTAAACATAGAGATATTGTTCCTTAGACAAAAGAAAAGATGAATTTCTTAACAGAATGTGACCTATGAGTTAACTGATAATCGAAATTTTTTACATATTATATACCTATTATTTTAGTGCAGACTGAATCAAGCTTTCTAGCTACAATATAGGCCCTGGTGCCTAATTTTTGAAACTTTCAGATAAGATATTTCATACAGATAATATTTCGACTCGAACGCAACAAAGTAAATAAATAAATTGGAAAAAAATTCTATCGTTTCACTTGAGTTTAAACGTCAAAAATAATAGCTATAAATTGTGGCGCATTCGCCATTTTGCGAAATATTTTTGGTGGTTCAAAATATTCAATACATACAATAAACAATAATCAACGCAAAAGATCTTGAAACATACAAAAACTCCTTAATAATTAATACAATCCAATTGAAAAAGGCGTCGAAATCAAAGAGTGTGGATATGTCACAAGGGGCCATCCATAAAGTACGTCACACTAATTTCATGAGTTTTTGAGCCCCCCCCGTCCTTGTCACAGGTGGTCACATTTCTGAGACCCCCCTCCCTAGTGTGACGTCACATTTTTTGCAATTCAACATCGAAAAATTATTGAATTAAAACAGCAGCTCCGAAATTAGTTTTATTTCCATTTAAATTAAGTACTTTTTTATGAAATCAACATAATATCAAATATTTGAAACAATAACGATTAGTACCTCTAGATTTTGAAATGTGATGTCACGAAACTTAAGACCCCTCCCACCCCTTGTCACACCATGTCACACTTTGTCGACCCCCTCCCCCCCCTTTACGTGTGACGTACTTTATGGATGGCCCCCAATTTATAATTATCATCATCAAGGTACCTCTCGAAAAATGTAATTATAATTATAACACATAATATAACAAATACGTTGGCATGAAATTGCCTTCAAAACAACAGAAATACAGTTTGCTCTGAATGCACCTCTGGCTCTGTTGCCAGGTGGTGATTGCTACTCGTTTTAGCAGTGACTAATTCGCGGAAAATAATCCGAATAACTTTTTATTGTGTAATCTGTATGAATCTCCTGTAATTTTCCACAAAATACTCGGGTCCGAAAAGCTGCATATCCCGCTGTAATTATCGCCCGATTTTCTCTGGCGACTGGTACTTTTCGCTCGACTTCCAGTGGTGGCGGATCAATCGAAATTCACCGGGAGTCCCTGTTAACTGTTGTATTTTCATTCTTGGTATTCCCAAGTAAACCAATGCAATACATGCAGATATACAGGGTTTTCCTTTTAAGTTGGCCTATTAGACGTTTTAGGAGAACTAGTGAATATTTCGTTCTGAAATTTTTGGTGCAGCCCTGAGGGTGAAGGAACTCTTCGCCTAACATATTTTCAAGTCGACAGTGTTGCCACGTCTATCTCAAACGCATATCTACTTTCTTATTTCAAATGGAACTACCTATACTTTCATTTATGTATCGATTCAATATCAAATTTGCAGTATAACCCACTAAAAAAAATTTCTGCTATGCACTGTTGCCAAGTTATTCACAAATTCCTGAAACTTTTGGCATTTGCATTGCCAGTTTGGAAATGCAATATCTCAATTATTTTTTATGCGAACGAAACCAAAACCAGCAGTCTCATATAGTAAAGACTCCATGCATTCATGTGGTCTATTCAGTATTTTGATACATCGTAAGGTTTTTCGAAGATATTGCTGCGAAAATGTGAAACTCAAATTGAAATATTTTGAGATTTTCAAATGGCAACCCCATATTTATTTTACAGCATTCGATTCGAAATGAAAAATAAATGGCAGTCTCCTTTTACACTAATTATTTATTTTGGATAGTTTTCGAATGAGATGAAAAATACTGAAATTTTTCAGTATTTATAGTTCATGATCTATGGTTCTGTTCACGATGAAATGGTTCTATGATTATTGCGTGAATTGTTGAAGTAGATTCTATGGTTGAAATCATAAAAAGTATTCGATGATCATGGATGTCATAGAAAAAAGTTTACCCATGTTATTCAAACACGATTCGGGTTGTTTCACAATTCACGGGGAATGCCCAAAAATTATTGAAAGGACCTGTAGGACCTTTAACAATCGTTATTCACATTTAGCACGAATGATCGGAAAGAAAATCCAAAAATTGTTTAGACTTTCTGTAATCCTGGCCCTATGTTCATGACCTCAACAATAGGATTCATTCCGATAATTCACTTCATAATCACACAGCATTATGTCCATTGAACATGACTATAAAAACTGAAAAATTTCAGTATTTTTCATCTCATTTGAAAACTGTCAAAAATAAATAATTAGTGAACATAAGGCCAGGATTACAGAAAGCCTAAACAATTTTCGGAATTTCTTTCAAGTCATTCTTGCTAAATGTGAATAACGATTTTTAAAGTCATTTCCGGTGAATTGTGAAACAACCCGAATCGTGTTTGAATAATATGGGTAAACTTTTTTTTTATGACATCCATGATCATCGAATGCTTTTTATGATTTGAACCATAGAATCTACTTCAACAATTCACGCCATAATCATAGAACCATTTCATAGTAAACAGAACCATAGATCATGAACTATAAATACTGAAAAATTTCAGTATTTTTCATCTCATTCGAAAACTATCCAAAATAAATAGTTAGTGTAAGAGGAGACTGTCATTCATTTTTTATTTCGAATTGAATGCTGTAAAATAAATATGGGGTTGCCATTTGAAAATCTCGAAATATTTCAATTTTGAGTTTCACATTTTCGGAGCAATATCTTCGAAAAACCTTACGATGTATCAAAATACTGAATAGACCACATGAATGCATGGAGTCTTTACTATGAGACTGCTGAGTTTGGTTCCGTTCGCATAAAAAATAATCGAGATATTGCATTTCCAAACTGGCAATGCAAATGCCAAAAGTTTCAGGAATTTTTGAATAACTTGGCAACAGTGCATAGCAGAGAAATTTTTTTTATTGGGTTATACTGCGAATTTGGTATTGAATCGATACATAAATGAAAATATAGGTAGTTCCTTTTGAAATAAGAAAGTAGATATGCGTTAGAGATAGACGTGGCAACACTGTCGACTTGAAAATATTTTAGGCAAAGAGTTCCTTCACCCTCAAGGCTCCTCCTAAAATTTCAGAACGAAATATTCACTAGTTCTCCTAAAACGTCTAATAGGCCAACTTAAAAGGAAAACCCTGTATGTATTTCAACTTTCAACTACTTTTATCTCCCAGATAGCTATAAGTTACTCCATCGTCGTTCTGAATAGAACAATAACAAGGTGAAAGCGAGCAAATGCGACAAATTTCAGGATGTTATTGCTCTTCCAAAAATTTTAACAAAAAATGCTATTTACTCATTCTCTAATATGCACCGTTTTCAAGATACAAGGTATTGAAATTGAAAAATCTCTGGAAAATTTTATCGTATAGAAAACAACTATCATGTTGCTCAAATGTCTGTATTTTTCGAATTGGAGGTTGGGAGTGGCCTCAAGCGACTCGATAGGACTCACTGATGAAGAATCCGTGGTTAATGAGTATTCTGTCCCGCTTGCCGTCGGACCGTGAACACGATAACTCTCGAACGAATTAAGTTAGTACGAAATGAAAATTAATCCGTTAATAGGAACGCATTGTTTGAATTAAGTTAGTTTTCTGAGATTTTGACAGTTGGTTTTCGTTCCGAATGCCGTGGTCAAGTTCGTTAACGGGCCAAATCGGTACAGTATTTTCGGATTTCTTGACGATTGAAATTTTTTATTATTTTTCCGATATTTCCGGAATCACCCATCCGAACTTTTCGAAATTTGGTGTTTTGAAGGGGCATAATGACGTGCAAACTTCTGCTGGCTGGTGATTAACGCGCTATTACTAAATATTCAAAAAAATATTTTATCTGTGCGTGTTAAACCGACAAAACTCTGTTCGCTATAACTCTGGAACGAAACGAGTTACTGATTGGGGAACTTCATGTCTGTATGTTTACAGTAGGCCGAAGGCTTCAAAACTCAAAATTTTCTTGGTAGGTTTAAAACTCGAATGGGAGAGATGATTTCACAAATGGATAGAATGAAACCTTGCACTGAGGATATTCAAATTGGATTAATGGTTTTTCCGATAAAAACAAAAGAGCAAAAGCTTCTAACTTCACGTCTGTGCTTTCTAAAATTTTTCTAGTATAAACGAGTCTAGTATAGTCCGTTCACGAAAGTTTGAGCGCATAGTAGGCGTTTGTTTATTTATCTAAAGTTGGCAGTATTTGCTGTCATAAAGTTAAATAAAGTCAACGTTGCCGAATGTACCCGGATTCGTCCGACGATCTTGCGAGTTATCAGAGAACTCTATGCAATATTGACAACATTGCGTATCAATCTGACAAGAAAATGAACAACATAACCTAAAATTTCAATATACACAGTGGAATATGCCAAATTTCCATGACCAACCGACGGCTCAAACTTTCGTAAACGGACTATAAGTGTGACTTGAATTGCCAATACTGAGTGACTGAGAGCGCAAATAAAATTGAGTAGGTACAATAAAAATAAATTGAATGAGGTAGGTAGAATGATATGTGGCCGATATGGGTAAGGCCTTTTTTTCTGAATAAGGGTGTCCATCTAAGGACCTAGGTTTGTATTTAATCCGCGTTTAGAGCACATAGTTATCTTAGTCCGCCACTGAGTACTTCCTATTGAATTGAATCCAAAGCATTCAGAATGGTTGTTTGATATTTCGTGCAGTGAATTCCGTTGAATGTTTTGCCAGACCGCGTGTCTTTACGTCAAGCGATAAATTTAGATCTACCTATGCATGATCTCACATCTCGGTTGCTAAGGTATTGATAATACATTTTAACAGCGTTCATTACATTACATTGGCAGTATGTATAATAATAAATTGGAAGCAAACTCGTTTAACGTGGCTGTCAAGACTGCTGTTTCACAAATCAGCATCAAACAAATTTTGGGAACGCTTCAAATACACAAAATGTCAAGTTAATACTACTTAGTTGACATTTCTGCCAGTACACTTTGGTAATTCATAATGAATCTTTTGATGCTAGAACAACGCATCAAAATTCTGGAAATTCGTTTGAAAAAATTCAATCTTTCGTCAACAATCATATAAAACTTCGTTCATTTTACGGTTATAATATTATATGATCGACCTAGATAGGAAGAAATTCGTACAGATATTGCTCGGTTTTGCACTAGTTTCATTCTTCACGATACAAAACCATCATGATAAAGCATTATAAAGGGTTTTCCAATAAGATGCTATTTTGACATTCAAAGAAAAATGCAATTTTTCAATATTTATGATCGGATGTTTATTTCCTTATGAAAAAGAAGCTATGCCGTTAATAGTGAAAAATAACATCAGGCAAATGACCACCACCACCACACTTACAGGACCATATCCTTTCAATGAAATTGTCCATAACCAAATCGCAAAGTGGCTGCCTTATTTCCTCGATAGCCGCACGAATTCCACCTTTGAGGTCTTGAATCGACGCTGTGCTATTGGCGTATACCTTCTCTTTCACGTGGCCCCAAAGAAAGAAGCCGCAAGGTATTAAATCACAAAATCTTGGTGGCCAATAGTGATCACCTCTTCGAGAGATAACAAATCAAGATAAAGATAAAAGATCAATGGTTTCGTTGCTTGTGTGCCACGTAGCACGTAGTTAAAAGTAAACGTTGTTCAGATCAATTCTATCCAATTTCGGCCATAAAAAATCATTAATCATCAGCTTCATTTTCGAAAAAGTAAAGTCCAATGACTCCGCCGGACCATAAACCGCACCGAACAGAAACACGTTGAAGATAGAGAGGCATTTCAACAATAACTCTTGGGTTTTCCGAGCCCCAGATGAGACAATTTTGCTTCACGACTACCCAAAAATGTTCGAGTTTTACGAACCATCTCTGTCAAATTTTCACCATTTTTGAGCGCTCGTTCTACTTAGACGAGTGCTATATCGTTTTGCCCAAATGTCTGTAATTTTCGAATTTTGAGCCGAAAATGGTCTCAAACGATAGGGTTCGACTCCCTGATGGAAAATATGAGGTCAAATCAAATTCTGTAGGGCCGGCCGTCCGGCCGGCCGTGAGCACAATAACTCTCGAACGGATTGTCCTAGAGACTTGAAATTTTCAGGGTGTGTTCAGCTCCCAAATAGCTCGGTTAAGTTCGTTAACCAGAAAAATCGTACAGGGTGTACCATAAAAAGGTGCCATTCAAAATTTTTGTTACTCAATATTTCACACAAAACGAAAGCAAACGGAATGAAATATTACAGCAACGTGCCAGATGTTCATAGTAAGCCTCTTGCAAAATTTTGTTGCCATAGTGTTAACAGAACCATAGAAAATTCAATTGGAATATTGAAAAGAAGAATTTTTTTATTTCCATAACGAACCTTCCGATTTAACTGAAATTCATTCTGTGAGTGAAGACTGACACACTGATTGTTCATGCAAAATTTCAAGAGGATAGCATCATCAGAACCAAAGAAATTCCAATTGGAATATTAAAGGAAAGACTCTTTATATTTCCATAACAAGATATCCGAATCAAATGAAATTTATTTTTGGAATTGAAATTTATATATTGAATGTTTGTGCAAAATTTGAAGATCATCGCATCATCCGAACTATAGAAAATTCAATTTGAATATTGAAAAAAAAAATTATATTTTCATAACAAGATATCTGAATTGAGTGAAATTTATTCCTGGTATAAAGATTGATATACTGAATGTTCATGCCAAATTTCAAGAGGATCGCATCATCAGAACCATAAAATTTAATTATTTTAATTTTCAAGTGTGACCATAGAATTTAATTTTTTTAATTGTTTATATATAAAGTATCAATTTCAAGTCATATACAGAATTTTGAGATGATAGTCCTATTGCTCCACCAGAGAACGAGCGCTCAGAAGCTCCTGCTCAGGGCTTGCTTCCATTTTTATAGTGAATTTTGATCATTTCAATCCGTTCTGGAAGCGTGTATCGTTCGATTCTCATCAATGGCGTAGTTTCTACTTATCAAATGTCAAAAATGACAGCTTCAAACGTGAAATCTACCGAAATATCGGGATATTCAAAATAACACCTCTTATTGGAAAACCTTTATTTGCTGTGGGGCGAAGTATTTGCAGAATACGCTAAAATGTCGATACGTTGGTCTTCGTCCTTTGACTACTTCGAAAATGTAGTGGGTGATTCACTTATCTTGGTAACCTAGTTTCTCCAGAAAAGGGATGAATATTTTTTATTGTAAGAAAATCATTAAGACGCTAGGCGTTGCAGCGCTATCAAAATTTCAATTGATGACATTAAGGAAAGTGTGAACATTACTTTTTTATTTTTTATTTCAAGATTCTCAAATTCAACACCCTTCCTCACGAATATTGCGACTCCTCCGTCATGAGTTCATCGGCTGTTTCTTTTTCTTTCCTTTCATTTGCTGTTCTACCAATACGAACCACTTATATGAACCAATAGCGAAAGTTTTGGACTCCACAAGTCCAATTTTTGTTATCATCTTGTTAGCTGTGATATTATGACAGAGAGGATTATCAGAACGAGAGTTGGTATGACTTAAATGAGGAATTTTCTCCTTCTTTATAAGAATTGTTTGATATTTATCACCTGGTTGTAACATTTCGCAAATAATAGGCTATTAAGTGTTTGTACCAGTGAAGATAAACCAAAGAGCATTATTATTTTTGTTTCTTCCTAGCGGATGAAACAAATAAATTAAATCTTCTCATGCAATAAGATAACCGTAACATCAATAATAAATTAGTATTCATTCCAAAAATTAGGCAATAACAATATATGAATTAGTCAGTATTCATTAATAATACTAGGTGGAATAAAATGCTATCCACCTTAATGCTAATGCATTTCTTGTAATAGAAATGATACTTACAAATGGAAAAAAACAAGTCTAGGAACTGAATTATTCAAACATTTCTTATAGATTATAAGGTCATTTGATCGGAACATGTTAGTGAAATTTGTTCGGAACATGTTAGTGAAATTGCTTTCTTCTATCCATGAAAAGTAAAAGAAAGAACACAATACATGGGTTTTTTTGACAATCGTATTCGTAATCAGTACTCCACCTGTAGTTATTCTTTAAAATCAGTTAGATGGTCCGTACAAAAATGTATTTTTTGCACAAATCCCTTCTTATAACTAATTGTGTTAACTTCATTGCTCTCAACTATACAACGCCTGGTGATCTTATTCTTGTAACCAGCCATCGAAATTTGAAATTTTCATCGATTCGAACGGATATTAAGAAAATTAAACAATGGGACAATTATTATCGAACGCCTCAAATGTATATCCTGGAGGATATTCCTGAGGGAAATTTGAAAAAGCTACTGTATGTTTTGAAGGCAAATGGTAATATGTTCAATCCCTATGCCAAATACGTGTTTATTGCCAAAAATTATACATGGGATTACAGACGACTCTTGCATGAAGTGAATATCTTCAATGTCATATTTCTATTTAAAATAACAGGTGACATATACAAATCTAACACTGAGAGAGTTTTGAAAACTTTGCGTATTGCCGAATTCGTTAAGATATCAAATTGTGAAAAAGAAAGTTTACAGAGAACTTCATTGTTTCAATATGGTTTACCGAAAGATATCAGTAATTATGGTTTGATAATTCAGTTTGATGAAAACCTTTATCCTATGAGCGAATATTACATGGAGGTTTGGAAATTTCTATTTGATTATTTCCGAGTAAAATATATCATAAGATTGTTGGAATCGGAAAGAATATGCAGTGACAACTTTGTTTATGATGATGACATGCTCTTCTGTTCGGATTCTTATAGTCCATATATGGAAATAACTTTTCCCTATCTTCATTCTAACTTGAAATGTTATTTGGAAATAACCGAAAACATTCCTAAATCGAGTTTTATTTTGAGAGTATTGAGTTTACCACTTTTGATTATTTCCATTTCCATTCTGGTCATAAATTTAATCCTCTTGGTTATTATTGAATATGTTGATAAGGATCACACGCAAGTTAGAAACTTACTGCAGAAAATTGAGGTGATTTTTCCGTTTGTCCCCAACAAAGTAGGCATTAATCATAAATTATTCTTTATATTTTGGATTTCAGTATCGTTCATCATTTACCAGATTGTGATCGCTGAATACACGAATTTCCTGAGTGGCCCAAATTACGATGAAAAAAATTTCGATGAAATCGAAGATATCATTGTTAAGGGTTATCCCTTATTGGTACATCCTACTCAAGAAGCTCTGTTCAAAAAACACGCCCCACAACTTAAAATTGTGGTTCCGGAATGTGAAGATAAGAACGAATGTTCACAAAGGTTGACAAAAGCAGGTTTATACTATGATGCTGAAATAAGCGTAATGTTTTCCATTAGCAGAGGACCTCTAACTGCGAGAGAGCTAAAATTCTCTTTCGAAACATCTCAACAAAATGCTTTATTTCTCAAAGGACATCCGCTTTTTCCTCTGTTTGACAGATATCTGAAATATATACTGGAATCTGGAATGATGGAAGTAATCATGAGGAAGTATCTTTTCGATTTCCGATTCCACAAAAATGATACCATAAATTTCGACCAACAGGAGATGAAAAACTTTCTCATCCACTTCTATATTCTATTTTTGGGTTTAATTATAGGTTTGGTATTTTTCATTGTGGAATGTTTTTCGAGCAAATTTTTCAAGAAAATGATAAAAACATTGTTTTGCGTAATTTGAAATGATTAGGAGTGCATATTTTGAAATTATGTGTATTTCATTATTCGTCCGAATAAAAAATTCAGATTCAAATGGAATTTAATTATTATTACTTATTTAAATTATTGTAATCTTTATTCAACGAACCAGTTTGCTAATGCCTAGATTAATAAACGATTTGATTACAAGGTTTTTCTCCATCGACTTCATCATGAATTGAGTATAAATTCATGATTTAATTACACTTTCATTTTGTTTAAGAAATACATTCAACATAATATAAATTTCCAGGTTTAGTAGAGTTGTAACAATCGTATCAGTTCTGCAGACTTCGTGTTCGGTTGCCCATGACAACTGCACATTAAAATAGTAGAAATTGAGCAATAAAATGGGTCCTTATTCATCAATTCCATGTAAGTTGAACAGAGCTTTCATTTTGAGGTCGATGGAATATATTATTATCGAGGAGATCCCTTGTTTCCGTCGGGACTTTTTATTTTTTGGCTCATCGGTACTTACTTATCCCAGATACTGAGGCTCGGAAAATTTGTAGTCAAATTCAATTCTGTCCGTGGGGCCGTCCGGCCGTTAGCACAATTACTTTCGAAGGGATTTTCCTAGAGACTTGAAATTTTCAGCTTGAGTTCGGTTTCCAAATGACGGTTAAGTTCGTTAACCAGCCAAATCGTTCAGGATGTTACATAATATATGGCTATTCAGGCCATTCAAAATTTTTGCTCCTCGAAATCTCAGACAAATCGAAACCCATCGAAATGAAATGTTGCGGCCATATATGCAAGATGGTAATAATAAGCTTCATAATATTGATTGTACGTGTCTAACAGTCCTGAAACATTTATGAACAAATTAAAAAATTTTTAGTGCTCGTTCTCCTTAAACGAGTGCTATATTGTTTTGCCCAAAGATCTGTAATTTTAGAACTTTGAGCCGAAAATGGTCTCAAACGATAGGGTTCTAATCCCTGATGACTAATTCGTGGTCAAATTCAATTCTGTCCATGGGGCCGTCCGTCCGGTCGTTAGCACAATAACTTTCGAAGGCATTGTCCTAGAGACATGAAATCTTCAGGGTGAGTTCTGATCTCCAATGTTCCATAAAATATGGCCATTCAAAATTTTTGTTTCTCAATATCTCAGACAAAACGAAACCCATCGAAAAGAAATGTTGCGGTCATATGCAAGATGTTCATGGTAAGCCTCATGCGAAGTTTTGTGCCCATAAGGTGAACAGAACCAAAAAAGGTTTGATTGGAATATGGAAAAGAAGAAACTTCATATTTCTATGAAAATATCCGATTCAGATAAAATTCATCTTATAAATAAAGATTGATACACTAAATGTTCATACAGAATTTTGTGGCCATAGTGTTAACAGAACCATAGAAAATTCAATTGGAATATTGAAAACAAGAATCTTTATATGTATTTCTATAACAGGATATCCGATTCAAATGAATTTATGAATGAACACTGCTATACTGAATCTTCATGCAAAATTTTGTGGCCATAGTGTCAACAGAACTATAGAAAATTCCACTGGAATATTGAAAAGAAGAACTTCATAACAGGATAACCCATTCAAGTGAAATTTATTTTCTGAATCAAAACTGATATACTTAATATCCATGCAAAATTTCAAGAGGATCGCATCCTCAGAACCATAGAATTTATATTTTGTAATTATTTATTCTTTATATATTTTATTTTTTGAATAATTTCCAGAATATAATTTCGATTGTGCTGAGATTCTGCATTTATATATGTGGTATCAATCTCAAATCCCATTTAAAATTTTGAGGTACCTGATAGTCTTACTGCTCTACCAAAAAACTTCTGCTCAGTGCTTCTCTTAAATTTTCAAAAGTACCTATACCTATTCCTTGAATTATGTTATACCCACGATACACAAACACCGGTATGCCAGATTCGTGGTCTAAACTCGTCCGGCGCGAGCATCTACGTCATTGGGAGAATATTAGGAACAAATTCTAATCAATTCTCTCGAGTTCTAACACTTCTATCACGCAAATGCTATGGAAATGTTCCCAGTGACGTCACTCTCGATGCGCGTCGGCATACCGGTGTTTGTGTATCGTGGTTATACCGGAAAATTCAGTAATGCTACGGGAGGAAACAAATTGAATGAAAGTCGGAATAAAGAGTATCAGAATCATACACGAATCTCCTCTGAAAAGATTCTACGGATTTCGACGGCTGGAAACACTGGACTCTAAAAATAAGATTTAGCTCAACATTTAAGATAACCCCACAGAAAATTGTTCATTTATGGACTTTTTTCCATATTTTCTTATATACATATTCAGCTTGTGCGAGTTTGAAGAATATGTTGTGTTATTTTAAGGATTTTGTACCCTTTCGAGACCAAGAGCACTGCTATTTGTTGACCCAGCAGTAAGTGGAAGCTGCTACGGACAGAAAAATTTCTAGCAAACTTGTCGACTATCAAACTAACGTTCTAACCCACTGAGAAGATAGAGAAAATAGTGAAAACATCCCCAAGTTATGTATAAACAGAACATTTTTATGAGTGTGTAAAATGAAGGAAAGTGCAGGAATTGCAAGGGATAAATCACCAAAAAAATACCACATAGGCCTGTGCTGAGGTAAATCTTTGATGAAGGAACAGACCTTTGTTCTGGTCTGGAAGGAGAAAAAGATAATCGTGAATATCAATGATGATGAATTCGTTGAGGAAATTATGTGATAACATACATGTATCACCCAATATGCATATGTACAGGGTTTTTCACTATAATTTGACCCCCCCTTTTACTTTGTTACTAAAAGAGATACAGAAAAATGTTTCATACAAAAATTTCACGAAATCGACTGAGGTTTTACAATATGAACTCACATAATGGAATATATAGGGTGGCCAGCATATTGATGGCAACTTCATTTTTTCAAATGGGAGACTCTGTATATTTTTCCATATTTGGCTAGCTCTTTTTCCCCTGATTTCGAATATGCAACATATGTTGCTGTATCTCTTTTATTCTGAGTACCACAGAGTTTTAAATTTCAAGAACCACCTGGCAAGCTCTGTAATAATTTTTCAAGTGGCAGACGTCAATTGGAATATATACAGGTGAACAACATATTGAATGCAACTACAATTATTTGCAATGTCCTGTATATTCTTCCATCTTTTCATAGGCTATTTCCTATCAATTTTCAGAGTTTCAAAGTTTTGAAACGATGATACCGAATAAAAAATATGTGAAATATCTATGAAATTCTTTATATTCAAACATTTTACTTGAAAGTATTTTTTTTAAATGAATACTTAACCAATAAAAAATAATAAACTAAAGAAATTGCTCGAAATGACCACCTTCATTCAATACACATAGTTATTATCGTTGCCTGAATTTGTTTAGAAAAAAACGGGCATTTTGAGTAATCGCAGCCTGCCACTTGAAAAATGATTACGGAGCTTGCCAGGTGGTTCTTAAAATTTGGATCTCTGTGGTGCTCAAAATAAGAGAGATAGACCAACATATATTACATATTCGTAATCAGGGGAAAAGAGCTAACCAAATATGGAAAAATATACAGGATGTTCTATTTGAAAAATGAAGTTGCCATCAATATATTGGCCACCCTGTATATACTTCATATGTGAATGAATTGTGAAGTCATATTGAAAAACATCAGTTGATTTCGTGAAACTTTTGTATGAAACATTTTTTTGTATTTCCTTCAGTAACAAAGTTAAAGGGGGGTCAAATTATAGTGAAAACCCTGTACAATGAAATGTTATCAAACTAATCCATTACAGGAATATGAATATGAAAGAAATAAGTCTATGAACTGAATTATTCAAACTTTTCCATATAAATTATATGGTCATTCAATTCTTATACCTTAGTTGAGTTGCTTCTTACCTACATCCTATCATCTATGAAGACCAACAGAAAAATCATAAAAACAGTATAATCATTCCTCAGAATCATTTATATGACTCGTAAAAGTATGCTTTTTTTGAACAAATCCATTCTTATAACTAATTGTCTTAACTATATTGCTCTCAACTACACAACTCCTGGTGACCTTATTCTTGTAAGTAGCTATCGAAATTTGAAGTTTTCATCAATTCGAACGGATTCAAAGGAAAAAGTAAAGTGGGACTTTTATTCTCGAAAGCCTCAAATGTTCATTCTAGAGGATGTTCCTGAACAAGATTTCTTCAATATCCGCTTCCACTGGAAGAATAATGGTAATTTGTTTAATCCATATGCCAAATACGTGTTCATCGCAAAAAATTTCACATGGGAATTTAGAGTTCTTGTCCATGAGATTAATATTTACAACGCCGTATTTATATACGAAAAAACAGGTGATATATACAAATCCAACACTGAGAGAGTTTTGAAAACTTTGCGAATTGCCGAATTTGTTAAAATAGCAAATTGTGAAACACAAAGTTTACAGAGAACTCATTTGTTTCAATACGATATACCGAAAAATCTTAGCAATTATGATTTAACCATTCAGTATGACAGAACCACATATAATATGGTGGAATATTACATGGATATATGGAAATTACTATTCGATCACTTCCAAGTGAAATATACCTTAAAATTATGGGAATCTGTAGAATTGTGCAATGAGACCTTTAGTTATGGTGAAGACATGCTTTTCTGTTATTCATCTTACAATGCGTATATGGATGTAACTTTTCCTTATCACCAGTCCCAGTTGAAATGCTTTTTGGAAATAACAGGAAACATTCCTAAATCAGCTTTCATTCTGAGAGTGTTCAGTTTTCCACTCAGGATTATTTCCATTTCCATTCTGGTCATAAATTTAATCCTCTTGGTTATTACTGAATATGTTGATGAGGGTCACACGCAAGTTAGAGTTGTACTGCAGAAAATTGGATTGATTTTTCTTTTTGTCCCTTTTAAAGCAGGCAGTAAACAATACCATTATAAATTATCATTCATTTTCTGGGTTTCAGTATCGTTTATCATTCACCAGATTGTCATTGCTGAATACACAAATTTTCTAAGCGGCACGAATTATGATGAAAAAAATTTGGATGAACTCGAACAAATCATTGCCAAGGGTTATCAGTTATATGTAACGAGTATGCAAGAACCTTTGTTCAAAATTTATTTACCGCAGGTGAATATTTTGGTTGGAGACTGTGAATTTGATTGTCCAAAGCTCCCACAAGCAGCTCTATTTTATGATGATACATTCAGCATATTTGTCATTAACAACCCACCTCAAACTGGTCTAAGGGAGTTACAGAACTCTTTCGGATCATTTCAACACAAAGCTTTATTCCTTAAAGGACACCCTCTTTTA